>PYXC01002821.1:1247500-2495000 GCA_015244755.2 Tenualosa ilisha
CAAGGCGAGAGATAACCAGGGTCTGTAACAGGAGCTAGGTTGCATGTTGGGTTAGGTACAGCCTGATCTTCCTTATGTTGAATAGGGAAAAATCACATGACTAAGCTACAGAGGCAACGTGATCTGCAAAGGTCAGTTGGTCAATGATCATGACACCTAGAAGCGCCGAGTGGCCACTTTTGAAGTTGGAGTCGAGGAGGTTGTACTGAGAGAGAAATCCTGTGACCTGTTTAAAAACAGCTCGTTCAATGGTTCTGGAAAGGAGAGGAAGAAGAGAGACAGGCCGGTAGTTCTCCACTTGAGTGGGAGCAAGGGATGGTTTTTTGAGCATCGGTGTTGCCTGGGCTTGTTTGAAGGTGGTGGGAAATGTACCCCTAGTTATTGAAGCATTAACTACATGTGTGGCTGCAGTCACAATGGTAGGGGCTATGGCCTGAAGAAGGATTGTTGGAATAGGGTCCAGAGGACAAGAAATGGGCTGGCTGTTTGTGAGAAGCCTAGACACCTCAGCCTTGTAAAGAGGAGTGAATGAAGAAAAGGAAGCAGTTGGTTTAGAGAAGCTTGGAGGAGGAACCTCTGTATATGGGTTAGAGAACTGACTACTAATTGCTGCAACTTTGTTAATAAAAAATGCAGCAAGAGTGTCAGCTGTGAGGTTAGTTGCAGGAGGTGGAGACAGTTTCCAAGAGTTTCTTGGTGTCCGCGGCATTGTGAATCTTGTCATGGTAGAAAGCCTTTTTTCGCAGAAGTGACACTGGATGAGAAGGATGATAGTAGTTCCTGGTATTGTGCTAGATTGGCCAAATTCTTAGTTTTGCGCCATTTCCTCTCAGCAGCTCTGAGGTTGGTGCGCATCGAACAAAGTGAGTCATTAAGCCACGCGTGAGACTGAGTGGATCAAGCAGGTCTGGTAGACAGAGGGCACACGCAATCCAAGCAGGAGCTCAGCGCAGAACACTGTGGCATCATCAACCTCAAGAGAAGAGAAACTTCTGGACAGTGGAAGAGCAGACGCCACCAAGGTGGAAAAATGAATAGGAGATAAATTCCGTAGATTGTGACGGAAAGAGACAGTGGGAGTAGGTGTAGATGGTTGCTGACGGAGACAAACTTTGAACTGAATAAAGTAGTGGTCAGATAGATGTATGAACGGTCGTGTAGTGGTGACGCAGTTCCTGGTAAAAATGAGATCAAGTTCCTTACCAGCTTTGTGAGTTTGAGGACTGCAGACCTGCTGTAGCTCAAAGGAGTCCATCAGAGATAGGAAGCCTGCTGAGCCTGGATTGTCTAAGTGGATGTTCATATCATCAAGCTACCAACTGATGCATAAACTGTTACAGAACCACCACAATGACTCTTAACTTGTTAAATTATGGTGAATTAAGCTAAAATAGTTGCATAGGGCCTCTTTAATTCATGTGGTGTTGATTTCCTTTTGTTTTTTTATCATTTTGCTGTTACATTTTGGATTTTACAACACCACTGAACACAATTCAATCATAATCAAGGATCAGAACTATACATTTTAGAATTGCAAGGCAGAATACATGAGATACAGGCAAAAGGTTGTGAGCCACTAATGTGTAGCCACTAAACTAAATTAAATCACACACTTCCATGATCCCAAAGCAGCCTCTTGATTGGCTGTAACTGTTCATGGCTAAGATCTCAGTAGCATTTGTTTGCAGGCCTCCAGGAATAGACTCTCTTTAATAAACACACATACTGAATATGGAAAGAAAATAACACATATTTTACACTAATTTAATTTAGAATATGAAAGGCACTGTCTCCCAGTTTCATCTTGTCATTACTTCAGTTCTTTTGTGAGATGTTCTGCTTGGTTGACTAATAGACATTGTATATCAAAAGGAGCTGAGGATTCATCACTATATTTCATATTGAAAATGAATCTCATTATACCCGTATTTGGACAAGCTGTGTAGATAAGAGACTTATCTACATCTGAGTGAAAACTGCAGTGCAAATCCTCAACCATATAGCGCACCACAACTCTCATATAGGCACCATGTGTGACCACCAGGACATGGATTGGCGTATTCTGGAGACTGTCCTGATGTTCATCCTTGAGTTGCAGTAACATGCTCTTAAGAAATTCTGCAAAGCGTCCCTTAATCTGTAAAAATAAAACAGTACAAATTAGTGTATTCTGCTTTCATTGGCACTACATATTGCTGCATATAACTAAGTGGGTCAGACTACATATGATCTTACTACAGCATGTCTGCTGCTGTGGACTGCAGCTGTGACAATTATTATCCTTATCTATTCATGGTTTTCTATGCAATCTTTTTCACTTCCAACATTGCAGAACCAAACCAAAACTACACTGTACCTCCACAATAAATTGGTGCCAGGCAAGCCTGCGTTTTATTTTTTAACCCAGAGCTCCCCCTATTGGTGTCAATTTAAAAAAAAAAATACAGCAGTGTACATTTTCACCAATCCATGTGGATTTGTTTGCAAACCAGATCATAGGAACCAACGATAATCATTTTCATGTTGACTGACAAGATAATAAACGCGATTTCAGTTTCATTCAGTTTAGGTTTTGTTTAGCATGACCTGAGTTGTCAAACTGTAAATACTTGTAACTGCGCGATTAAGCAATAGAGGGCGCTGAAAGAGCCTTTATTCACTCTGTGATGAACCATTTAATCATCAAAGTGACTACGAAGCTGGTAAATTAACCTACAAACAAATTACAACAACAGAACACAGTCATTTAGAGAAGTTCTGTAAGGTCTCTATTGTACTACCTGTATTCAAGTTTGAATGATCAAAAATAAGATTGTATGCAATTTTACAAGCCCAATTACAACCTTATGCTTAGGATGCGAATTGATATGGTTCATTTTGGCTAAATAGCACCCTCTTTAGCAACCACAGGCAATTGAGCTAACCATCACTGGTCTCACTTCTTTTAGCCTTACTTCAATCCAGGTTATGGCACCAGTGTATTCTGCATACCAGCAACTGGCAGCACCCTGTATTGAGAAGTGATCAAACTAGCAAGTGAACCAAACCACTACTTAATTTCACTATCAACATATGCATTAACTTGCCAGGAGTTAGGTTTATCAATGTACATGCCTAGCTATCAAAGCAACTAGTTACCATTGCACATGCAAACACTCACGTGTGTATAAACATGTTGTTTTCAACATACTCCAACACATATTCAATTGGAACCTATTGATGGCACAAGACTGCCTGAGGTGCAGACATGAAACCGGTAGGAAAGAGTCAGGGGACTGACCCAAATGAGCCTGCCAAATTTTTGCTACAGAATTTTTTTAGTTTTGTGGGTTGCCAAAATAAGAAAAATAAGAAAATGTATGTTGGCTGCTTTGTCCCCAATTATCGAACAATTTTACACAATAAAGATTGCTATCAAAGCACTAAACTGAACCTCATGGGGAACATAGGTACGCTCTCAACAAAAACCTAGTGTGTTTATACGTCCACCAAGTTTCACTAGGCCAAGTGTTTTGAGGTCCTGGGAATTATAGACAAAAATGAATGAAAGGAAGAAAATAAATAAAGAAAAAAAGCGTTGAAAACTTCTAAATCCACACATGGCGAGATTAAAGAGAAAAATGCTCTTTCACCTGCTCTACTGTTTCCCCATCTGGAGGAGTGAAGTCTGGGACTGACTGACCAGCTGCTTTTGCCATACTCCTCATGACATCCATAGGTTGACCCTCCACAATGCCAAAACTCTGGAAAAAACAATGGAAAAAACATCACTAACAATGAGTAGGCTATCAGCACATTTTCACGTTGTCAAATGTATATGTCACATGGGATGAGCAGTAATTACAAAGAATGTGAATTAAGTGCATATCTTGATGGTAATTGTACATTGGCACCCATAGTATACACTACTCACTCTCTCTTTTAATAGTGGGTCCATCACTAGCTGTATGCCCAGGGAATTTTGATTGTTTTTCAAAATAATTTCTGCTGTCTGCAGCGAAGACAAAATTATATTTAATTACAAGCTTGGTTCATTACACTGACAAACAAGGATTTAGTTTGTGAGAAATTACGTCCGAAATCGCAGCAATTGTAATTCTCATATCTTACCTGGTGTGCTCGTCGCATATCACTGACAAATGCATTTGTGAACTTGACATCCCTGAGGTAGATTCCTGCAGCTTCTGCCTGCTTCTCTCCTACCTCAGAGAGAGGTGAGTCAATACTCTGGCCTACAAGAAGAAAGCAAGTTGGAATCAACTTTTGTGATGTCATATCCACACACTGATGACTAGCAATTTACTTAAGACTTGTAATGTAACAAATAAATACTGACTATAGCACATACCTTGTAGTATCCCATCTCTGTTGTACTGCGTCTCACCACTGATTAAATAAGATAAATCAGATGTACATAATATTCATGAAAATGGTCTGTACATTAGAGCTGTGATTCCATTGAAATTTGTGCTACAATTAATAATTGGGCTTTTTTCAAAATTGATTATTTTTTATTTGTAATAAGTTCATTAGTTTATTTCAAACTTTCTGGCTTGCATTCCATCAAAATTAGTTAGGCTATAAGAATCGGTATGTCATTGCACCGATACAATACACTATTTTTAAAACCATTGAAAAGCTTGAAATAACATAGCATTTTTGTGGTAGTGGGTAGAGGGTTCCTAGGACAAACCGAAGTGTTCCCAACTCTGCAAGTCTACAGACAGATTCTGAAGGAGATGGTTTATAAAGTCAGTACATTACCCAAAGTAGTGCATTTCCATGGAAAAACTCATGTGCTACAGACTTTTACCTCAAGATGGCATTGACAGCAAGATGTAATGTACTGACACGTCACAAAATGTCCCGGTTTGAGATGTTAAAAATTTGGTCACCATTTACGAAATGGATAACATGGATGCTTATGTGCCACAAAATGCAAAATGTTTTTCTTTCATGGACAAAATGCATCTATATAACCACAAAATCCATTTCACGAAATAAGGATTTAATGGAATCACAAAATCCATTTTGTGGACAAAAGGGTGTCTGCAGACTCACAAGATGAATTTCGTAGATGAAATCCGACTTTCATAGATTACTTATTATTATTCATTGGACAAAATAACATTTTTATAAAATCACTAAATCGATTTTTGTGGACAAAAAGGCCTCTATCTGTGTCTTTTGTCCACGATATACGTTTTGTGACCTGATTGCACAATTTAAATGACCAGTAGGCTAGGTAGCAATGTTGTACATGGCCTTCGCTCATCTCTCATTGCTAAGTACAGCGCACTCCACAAATATTGGCACTCCTAGAAAAGACGATTATAAAGTGAAATAAAAAGTAAATTGAAAATGCCCCATTTGCAGTGAAAACAATAACTAAGAAATTCCAGTTATGAAATGAAATTATTGCAAACTTGCCTGGATAACGACCCATATTTATCTTTCTCCCACACATTGTGAGAAGGGTGTTAAGACAGGCTAACTGTTGGGTACTTCCAGAAAAAAGGAGCATGTTGGGGTCACCAAGTCTTAAAAAAAAATCGTCTATGATTTAAATGACTATTAAATGCTATTGGGACTTTACCTAGAGTTTGGGACGTTACCTAGATGTTTTATGGTCAGATGGTATCAAAATGGAGCATTTTGACTCATAGTGGGTTAAACTTGTACAAGAAGTAATATACTAAAAATAGCCCCCTTCCTTCTGGTAGTTATGGTGACGGGTCTGTGATGTTTTTTGGTTATTTCATTCCAAAGGCTCTGGGAATCTCATTAGGATGGATGCCATCATGACCTCCATGAAATACTTGCCCATTTTAAATCAAAATCTGTCTGTCGCTGTCAGGACAACAAAAGTCGGTCATGCTTAGCTCATCCAATACATGATTAAATTGAACATAAGTTAATGTGAACAAAAACATGGTTTGTACTGATCACAAAATCAAGCCTCTGCCATGGTTGTCTGTCCCCTGATCTTAGCAGTATAGTAAACCAATGGGCTGGGATAAAGAGGAGTAAACATCAGAGAGGACACAGGAATATGGACAATCTGGATAGATTCTGTGAATAGGAATCCATTTATTGTCTTCTCCAACTTTGTGGCATGTCAAAGGAGATGGTTAAAACTTGCATTATTGGTGAAGGGCAGCTTTAGAATGTACAGAATGCAGGGGTGCCAGTAACTGCAGCACATATAATTTTTGTACAAAATTATTTATTTTTTTAAAATGCATTGTTCTTTGTCAAAACAAATTTGCTAATCAAGACTGTATTTTTGCCCAGTGTTCTCATTGTATGATTAAGGACAATTTCAAATAGGCCTAGATGATTTTTTAAATTGGCTTTACATGTCTTTTTAGCCAGTTTAACAGTTATTATTGTACAGACTCATGTAAATGTAGTGGCAAAATGCACGTTTCCACTGAGAGTGTAAAATGTATGGGGCGAAATTTTATGGGGAGAATGTTTTGGCTTGGTACTCTAAGCCTCGCTGGAAGGCAGCTACCGACGTAATTTTCTCTTCCCGTGAATGTGAAAACAAACATGAACTCCTACAATCGGAGACCACCCGAATTTTCCTTTAATTCCACGGGCTATCATAATGTCTTCGTCATTCCAGCGATTGACAACAATTTCGACCAATCGTGACTGACTTCAGATCTCAGAAAGTTCAGGGCGTTCTGAAGCCGAATACTTGTTGATTTGTTTTGGATAATTTATTTAAGTTCTCTCCTCTCCGCATCGACAACAATCGAATCATGCAATGTAAAATGCATAGGGCTCATCTGCTACTGGTGCAGGTTGCAGAAAAACACTCAAATGCATGCCAATCGAGAGTAATACACACACACTAGCCCTCCGCCCTCCCTACTAGTGCCTCTAACATTTCGCCTGAAAGATTTCATTGGACTAGCCCGATGTCCTTCAAGAAATTAAACCAAAGGGCCGCATTTCGTGTCGCGGCAGTTAAAAAAATATTTATAAAATACATGTTTTAATTAAATGATCGCCTTGGCCCAAAAATGTACGTCGGCCCACCGTGCATTTCCCAGTACGCCAAATGGCCAGTCCTACGCTTGTGTGACACTTGGCGCCCCACAACAACCAGCCTAGCAGAGGCTATGCTCACTAACATTTTAAAACTGGCTTGATTTGCTTATCCTTACAGGGGAATCACAAAGCCTACTGTATACTCCTGCTGTTATCACATGCAGCAATTATTGACAAAGCGTTACTTACTGACGCACTATTGTTAGAATACAAGGTATCATACTTCGAGTGTCACTTGTCAGAGCCCACAGTCACTTTTAAGTAAATTGAATGAGACCGGCAACTTGCATGAGACAAATTTAGCAGCCAACGGTATGAGGCGATCTCCGATTTGATTGGCTGTAGCATATGGAATTTTGTGGTGTTCTACTGAATGGCAAAAAACCCCATTCAGTAGAACGCTACAAAATCCTCTGTAAGACTAGGCAAATTTAGTCGGTTGAGCAGCAAGAGCGTCGGTTTTGTCTCAACATTGATGGGAACATAAGCCAGGATGTCACTACCACTGCTCCACCGTAACCCATAACTTTTCAAACAGAATAAAATAAACTTGGCTGGTGTTATCTGGCATCGATTCTTCTGGTCCAAAAAATAAATTCACATTACAGAATTGAACTGGCAGAACCACCTGAGCAAGTGGGCTATGCCATCAACGTGGCAAAACACGCAAATTAGGGATGTACCGAATCCTGATTGCACTGTCTGAAATACGGGTGAATCAGAAACCAAACACTGAATTCTAGGATGTCCAGACATGATCAGGCTCAAAGTTCTAAATTCTCTCCCTTTGCCTACCCTCTGCTGAAAATCCTACTTTGTATCCCCTCTCCTTGACTCTCTTGTAGGATTACATCTGGCCTGTTAATATTAGCCTAATTCTATTTTTTTTCTGTTGGTGTTATTTGATGGACTATTTTAGCTCACATGCGTAAAAGTAGCCTAATCGTAGAAGTCTCATTTGATAGAGAACCGCTGGTTGCATGCATGGCATGCATCTGTCATGTAGGCTACTACCGTTGCAATTTTTTGAGCAAATGATAGTGTAGGATACATCAGAGTAAATGAAAACTAAAACTAAGCATGAGATCATGAAGGTTGTGTGAGATCTGTCAGTTGCGTTTCATGGCAGGGGCTTGGCAGGGGCTTGGCTGGGGGGGGGGGGGGATGGGGGGGGTGCTCCCTGTCTTGCCCCCTCAGGAAAAATATCTGCCCGATGACCCATCCAATGAAAACTCAGGTTGAAAAAAAAAAAAAAAGCTGGTCTCCTTGTAATCCCGTACTCCCCTTCACAGTGGCACTGTCAAAATGGACCCTTATTGTTAGCCCCATGACCCATCTCACTCCTTGATTTCAACTCTATATCTGGCTGCTACTACACTGTCTAGCCATAATTCTTGATAACCACCTAAGGATTGACTACCATGTAATGTTATGGGACAATATTTTGGAACTATTGTGATGCTTAGCTAAAACTGTGGACAACTTGTAGTCTATCATGATTACAACTGATAATGACATGATTTCCTGCATGATCCCTGGCAGTTGGGTGAGCCCCTTGAGTCGAGGATCTGCCCAAGGTTTCTTCCTAGACTAACTAACACAAGGGAGTTTTCCCTTGCCCCTGTTGCTCCTGGGTGCTCTTTGCGGTAAAGCGACTTGAGACAATACTATTGTAAAAGGTGCTTGTATGAATATAATAACTATATAACATAAGAAAAAAGCAATGGATAAAATCACAAATCCAAACATCTTCTAAGTAGTCAACAGAATCACTGAATCATTTGGCTTCATTATGGTGTGATTAAGGCTTACCATAATACATCAAAAGGCATCAATGGTGAGTCATTATATGGCTGAGTTAATGCATATGTCAAGTCAACCTGAAGATTGGGTGAAGAGCAATCTTGAGCAATATAATTTTTGTACAAAATTAGACGACCTCCTACTTCAGTTTCTCCCGCATAATCACTAAAGAAGGTAAGTGCACTTTGCTATCTTCAAATATTACCTGTAACTACACCACTACACACAAAATAGGGTAAGGTTTTCATGCGGATATCTGCTTAAATGTTAGTTTCGATTTTCCTTGCAGTTTCGATGTGTATGCGCAGAAACAGTTCACATTTAAACTCCAAACTTACAGTTTAGGCAGCAGGCACGGTATTTTAACTGTGCACAACACTTTAGCAGGTACTACATCTTTATTCAACCAAGTGTCCCAGTAATTCTGGAGGGTGTTCTAGCTACTTATATAACAGATTGAGTAATTCAGTTTATTTTTTCTTTGTCTGTGTGTTGTCTTTCAGATGCTGTGAGAAGAAACCCCGCAGACATCACAGCAGCAATTAAGCACTGGTTTTATTGGGCTAAGGATAGGGAAAGTGGGAGGAAGGAACGGATGCCTTCTACACATAGTGAGGTTTTTTTTTTTCACACATACCATATAAATTTAACAATAAAAACTTATGAGCTTAGGACATAGTTCATTTAACATAACAATATAACCTTGTGAGCATAGAGTACGAGGATATAATGTAACTAAATACATAAATAAATAAATACATAAATAAATAAGCAAGCCATCATTTGGCGTAGTTATGTTTCCAATCTGGGTAACATTTGGCTACTCTTTGACTGGAAAGTAAAATTTGGGAGTTTTTTGGGGCAGTTATGGCTATGTTTTGGAGTTCCATGGGCAGGTTAAGGGTTGATTTTGGCCTCCTTTGGTTATTATTTTGGCATTCCTATTTTGGGCTTTGCCAAACTTTGCCAAAATGGCAAGCCAGTTTTGGGCCAAATGTGGGCCATAATTATTTTGCTATCTAGACTTCAGTGCTACTTTTGGTACTAGATTTCTTTGTGAATTACTCTCACTCTCAAAGAAATTAGGAGTTATGACTGACACGGCCATTATTTTTAGGAATTTCTCCTAAATTCGCATGTCAGGAGCTACTTTTATCCTTAAGATTTTTTGTGAATATGGGCCCAGAACTTCATCTGATTCTGTCACGAAACAGAGCGAGTCGGACCCAAAAGCGTCACGTAAATGTCAGTTTATTTAGGGAAAAGGGGGAAAGGGAGTGTGTGGATGCTCTTCGAAGGATGAGATGTGTAACCGGGACTGAGGAGCGGAGCGTAGGTCGTGGGCGGGCAGCGGGTTGGTAGCCGGGGCAGGAGAGCGGGGCGTAGGTCGTGGACAGGCAGAGGTTGGTAGCCGGGGCTGGAGAGCGGAGCGTAGGTCGTGGGCAGGCAGAGGTCGGTAACCGGGGCTGGAGAGCAGAGCGTGGGTCGTGGACAGGCAGAGGTCGGTAACCGGGGCTGGAGAGCAGAGCGTGGGTCGTGGATAGGCAGAGGTCGGTAACAGGGGCTGGAGAGCAGGGCGATGGTCGAGTAGGTCCGGGATCGTCAGCGGGGAGGCAACCAGGCAGGAACGGAGAACAGAGAACAAGGGCAGGCAGGAGAACAGGACAGAGACACGGGAACAGGCAGATGACAGAGACACAGGTGAATACAGGTAACAGGCTTGGGAAACAGGAACGAGAGTCAGGGTCTTGATGCTTGCCGAGCGTGAAGAGCTGTAGGTTCGCAGACGGTCTGACAGAGAACACTGGGAGATAAGGGATTAAATACACAGACAAACGACAGGCAATGAGCAGCAGGTGGTAAACGTAATTGAATGACAGGGAATCATGAGTGAGTGGGAGGGGCAAGCGGTTAGTTACCGGGTAATACTGGCAGGAAAGGCATGACAGATTCCACTGTTGGTATCAAACTTCACATTGTCTCCACATTGTTGCACCAGATTGGTTGTAAAATAGCACACATTGTTGAAACAGGATTCAACTTTACTTTGCTAAGGTGCCTCAAGGCAAGTCTCTTCACTCAACAACCATCTTGGTGAAACCTACTGCATAACTCCAGATAGGCATACTAATTTATTGTATTGTATTTATTGTATTGTATTGTGTGTGTGAATCCTTGTTAACTTCCAGGTAAATATACAGTATTGTATTTAAAAAAACTTTAAAACCACAAGTAAGCTTCTAGCATATTGAGATTTTTTGTGCTAAATAAAAGTATAAATGATATACACTATAAATATACCATTTTTTTCTTTATATACTTATATTTTTAATATTTCTTTTACAAGTAACTGTTGTGTTTTTTCCTTGATTGCTAAGTTCTTCAAAGCAGTCAAAGTCCACACCAGGGAATAATGTTGACGTCTTTGATCTCTTCAGCTAAAGCCTCAACATGCTTATTGGACCCTATCCAAACTGATCTTCTTGAGGCTGCTCTCCCTCTATTGGCTGAGACGATTATTAAAATTATAAATGACTCACTCATAGCTGGGCATGTCCCAAAATCTTTCAAGACATCTGTTATTAAACCATCAATTAAAAAACCAAACCTTGATCCTGATGTCCTTGCTAATTACCGACCCATATCTAACCTCCCATTTGTATCAAAAATACTTGAAAAAATAGCTGAAAAAAATCTGTAGCTTCTTAAATGGCAATATTATCCAGGAAACCTTCCAGTCAGGCTTTAGAACTAATCGTAGTACAGAATCAACCCTAGTTAAAGTCTTCAATGACCTCCTTATCACATCTGATAATGGATATATATCAATATTAATTCTGTTGGATCTTAGTTCTGTCTTTGACACTATTGACCATGGTATCCTACTACACAGGCTTGAACACATGATAGGCATCAAAGACACTGCATTAGCCTGGTTCAAATCATACCTCTCTGGTCGCTACCAGTTTGTACATGCTCATAATGAGTCATCAACCCATACCAAAGTAAAGTTTGGTGTACCCCAAGGCTCAGTGCTAGGCCCCCTGCTGTTCTCCCTGTACATGCTACCTTTAGGATCTGTTATAAGGAAACATGGCGTTACTTTCCACTCCTATACTGATGATACCTAGCTTTACCTTTCTATGAAGCGTAATGACTATATGCCAATGACTAAACTTGATCTCTGTCTCCTAGACATAAAAACCTAGATGACTAATAATTTCCTTTGTTTAAATTCTGATAAAACCAAAGTTATGATGATTGGCCCTAAACAGCTGACCAACACTCTACCCCATCACCAAAACTTACTCAGTGACCTGTCACTGTCATGTAACACAAAAGTTAAAGACCTCAGGGTAATTATTGACCAGGACCTCTCTCTAAATAGTCGTGTAAAACACATTTCAAAAACATCTTTTTTCCACCTACGAAATATTGCTAAGGTTAGAAAGTTCCTATCCTTTGAGGATGCTGAAAAATTAATACACGCATTTATTACTTCCAGGCTCGATTATTGCAATGCTCTGTTCTCTGGGTGTAGTAATACTTGCATCAAAAACCTACAACTAATACAAAATGCTGCAGCCTGAACACTCACCAGGACTAAAAAATATGAACATATCTCTCCTATCCTTGCTTCCCTACATTGGCTCCCTATTAAAAGTCGAATTGATTTTAAAATACTCCTCCTAACCTACAAAGCCCTCAAGGGTGATGCACCAACATATATTAAAGACTTACTTGTCCCTTACCACCCTCCTAGAACTCTAAGATCCAAAATGCTAGTCTCCTTGTAATCCCAAGAATATCAAAGTCTATGATAGGAGGAAGAGCCTTTTGTTACCATGCACCCCTCCTGTGGAATAACAAGCGGACACTGTCAATACCTTTAAGTCTAGACTTAAAACCTTCCTCTTTACTGTTTCCCATAGTTAGGGATGGTGCATGGCAAATCATCACTTCTCATGGGTCTTTTGGGAGGGACTGCCTCTGCTGTTGCCCCCAGTTGCGAGGGATGGCTGCCACTGACCATCCCTGCAGTGGTGCTGGGTTGCCATGCATCATACCTTGGTTATGCAGCTATAGCCTAGTGCCGCCACACAACCTTCATGTGTCATGCCGTACAACTCTCTCTCTCTCTCTTTCTCTCTCTCTCTCTTTCAGCTCTCTCTCAATATTATTATATTATATATATATATTTATATACATATATGTATGCCCAAATTACACATTTGCTTTCTGATGTGTGAGCCTGGCCTAATTCACTTTCTTCCTCTGTCCACAATTATCTTTGCTGAGTGTCATCCCTGCCTCATTCCGGCGGACTCCTCTTACCCCCTTCTCCTAAGTGGACTACAACCAACACTATGGGAGACCCATGTCAGGACCGACTCTCCATCATACAGGCCCTTCCTGGATGCCCATGTTAGGCTCGACTCCCCTTCCTTGAGGCTTTGTGATTGACCCCTCCTCACAATGGCACTGTCAAATGGACCCTTACTGTTACCCCCATGACACATCTCACTCCTTTGAGTTTGACACTATGTCTGGCCGCTGCTACATTGTCCAGCCATAATTCCTAAAAACCACCTATAGACTGACTGCCATGTAATGTAAAAGTGGGATAATACTCTATTATGAACTATTATGAACCTTAGCTAAAACCATAGGCAAACTGTAGTCTGTCATGGTTACTACTGATTGTAATTTTTCTGCATGTTGGATTAGCCCCTTGAGTCGTGGATCTGCCCAAGGTTTCTTCCTAGATTAACTAGTTTTTCCTTGCCTCTGTTGCTCTTGGGTGCTCCTTCTGTGAAGTGCCACGAGACAATACTATTGTATTGTTATAAATAAAATTGAATTGAATTGAATTGAATTGAATTTTATTTCAGTAACATAACAAAATGCCACTGGAGGAAGCAGCTCCCAAATTCTGTAGTGTGTATCCATGTTGTGTATTGTTTTCCGGTTTTACATGCGACAAATGAAATGTCCTAACCTTATCCGCTATTCAGGTAGTCAGCATAGGACCAATCATGTAAATTCATGAAATGTAAGTTTGTACTTTGAAAAACAGGCCTCTGCCTTGCTGTCTCTGCTTTTGTGAAAGACAAGGCCTCCTCATACATGTGTGCAGAAATCAGTTACATAGCTATACAAAAGTATTTTAGAAATTCTCACATTACTCACCTAACAAATCACCTAACCAGGCCATGTGAGGCACATGTCATTTCTTTCTTATATCTTTTTCTTATGGCACTTACAATTTCAAAAATTATATCTGTACAGTGTAGCTTAAAGGCACACCAGGCAACGTTTAGCTGCGTCATCATTGTAGAAGTGGTTCCCAGGAATTTGCAAGGGTATTTGAGGTAGTTGCCAGGCTGGTTACAGTGGTTGCTATGGTGGTTGCTAGGTCAGTCATGTTGGTTGCTAGGTCGTCATTGTGGAAAGGACTGCAAAGATGTTGCTGCGGTGCTTGATGTGGTTGCTAGGTTGTTGCTAGGGAAAATTGGTAGTTACATACTGTTGACAGTAGCAGTTGATGTGTTTTATAGTTTGATCAATACTGACTGTAGAAAGGACTGTGGAATGTTTACAGAAAAGAGTAGGTAGTTAGGGAGAAGACAATGGGGAATTCCAAAGGTTCACTATTCACTGATATCACTGATAATCACTGATATCTCAAAAAGCGTAAATGTTACATAAAAAGTTGGTAAAATAATGCCAACAATTTAAGAGGAATGGTAGTTACTAGTGGAATCATGGTAGTTGCCATGTTGCTTGCTAGGTCATCATTGTTGAAGCGGTTGCAACAGCACGAACTTTCATTTGGACAATCTCAAAAATTCAAGAATTTCAAAGTCAACATGAATGAGCAGAAGTGTCTGTGAACAGCAGCTCAAACACATGTTGTTAACTAGATGTACCGCATGGCGGTATATGGTATGACCGCCGCAGTGTGTTGAAATGTGGGAACTGTTGGTATGATGAGTTTGTGGTAGGTCAGTGTTGTGATGTGAGAATTTGTGTGGAAATGATTTGCTGGAAGTGGGTTTGGGTGGATGTGGGTTTTGAAGGAATGACATTGTGTGTTTGCGTAGTGTGTAGAAGTGATTTGTGAAAGTTTTCTGATATAATATTTTGGTCCAAGATATTGGCAATTCAAAATCCCAATTTTTGCATTTACCCATATCACTGGCTGCCGCTATGCTACAAGTGAATGTTTCTTGGCTGGGCTGATATGCCTCTGTAACACTGGCATACCAACACAAAATCGTTTTTTTTGATGAGTTATTTAACAAAAACTGTTTTTGGACACCTAGCTTCGACGAGAAACATCGCCCCCGTGACGAAATGTCACAAAATTTGGTGCACAAAGAAAGCTGTTTAGAGTTTGCATGTCAACTTTAATGAAATTTGAACAATTAGAGGCCAAGATATGGACTTTTGAAGAATTTTAAGCTACGTTTTAAATTTTAAATGATATGTAACTTGAAACAGTTAATCTCAAGATAAATTCTTTGATATCTTTTTGTCAGCATTGTCTTGACATATGACATATACCAAATTTGGTGAGATTCACATGAACAACCTATGACGAGTTTGTTTACTTTCACTTTTGCGATTTTAAAATTTTATGGAAATTGTTTTCATTGGAACAGGGCATCAACCAATGTTTTCAATGCGTGATGATCAATGGATTTCAAGACAAAAAAAATGTGGTTGCAAACTTTAGCGTTCAATAGATAATAGGCAACATGACATTTTGTACAATTACAGTGCCCCCTATGAGTCAAATTTTATGGTACTTGCTATGTTTTCAGAGGTCATTGTGCTGATTGTACACGAAAAATTTTGTGCAGATCCCACCCTCTTGGCCCAAGATATTGGCAATTCAAAATCCCAATTTTTGCATTTACTCATATCACTAGGTGGCGGTATGTGAGTGAGTGTTAATTGGCTGGGTCGATACTCCTCTATAACACCGACATATTCATGCTGTTGGGTGAAACGTTCATTAAGTATTCAGCAAAAACTTTTGGCCGTCTCCCCCTCTCTGACGGACACTGGCACAGCAGGGGGGTGGTCCTTGGGGGCCAAAAGCTTCTAGTCATTGCCACCCTACTAAGGCTACAAGCCTACAAAGATTAATGTCTCTCAGCGTTTCACAGTCCTGGCAATCGTTGATGGAAAATCTGTGAAAAAAAGAAAAAAAAGGGAAAAAAATTTGACAAAACCAACATGACTGCGGTCATAATAATGTACATTATTTGTTCCTGGTAGAAAGCATTGTTTGCCATGTATCAGAAGTAACAGTAACACTTTACATACTTTAGAATGCACTGCTGAATAATGGGTATTAATTCAGGAAAAAAAGTAGTGTCACAAAACAGAGCGAGTCGGACCCAAAAGCGTCACGTAAAGTCAGTTTATTTAGGATGGGGGAAAGGGAGTGTGTGGATGCTGTTCGAAGGTTGAGATGTGTAGCCGGGACTGAGGAGCAGAGCGTAGGTCGTGGGCGGACAGCGGGTTGGTAGCCGGGGCAGGAGAGCAGGGCGTAGGTCGTGGGCAGGCAGAGGTCGGTAGCCGGGGCAGGAGAGCGGAGCGTAGGTCGTGGGCAGGCAGAGGTCGGTAACCGGGGCTGGAGAGCAGAGCGTGGGTCGTGGACAGGCAGAGGTCGGTAACAGGGGCTGGAGAGCAGGGCGATGGTCGAGTCGGTCCGGGATCGTCAGCGGGGAGGCAACCGGGCAGGAACAGAGAGCTGAGAACAAGGGTAGGCAGGAGAACAGGACAGAGACACGGGAGCAGGCAGATGACAAAGACACAGGTGGGTTCAGGTAACGGGCTTGGAAAACAGGAACGAGAGTCAGGGTCTAGATGCTTGCCGAGCGTGAAGAGCTGTAGGTTCGCAGACGGTCTGACAGGGAACACTGGGAGACACAGGAATAAATGCACGGCAAGACAACGAGCAACAGGTGGAGATGTAATTAAGCGAACAGGGAAGCATGAGTAAGTGGGAGGGGCAAGTGATCGGGAGTTACCATGCGATACTGGCAGGAAGGCATGACAAGTAGATTCATTGTAAGATAATCTGTGGCAATTTGTTATTTATTGCTTACACTTTACAGTTTGTTGGAGATGGTTGGACATAGCTATTAAACTATTCAATTCAATTTGATTATATTTATACAGCGCCTTTTACAATAGTATTGTCTCATGGCGCTTTACAGCAAGGATCACCCAAGAGCAACAAGGGCAAGGAAAAGCTCCCTTATGTTTAGTTAGTTTAGGAAGAAAACTTGGGCAGATCCACGACTCCCGGGGCTAACCCAACTGCCAGGGGTCATGCAGGAAAAGGTAATCAGTAGTAACCATGATAAACTACTGTCCTAATACTGTAATTGATGAAAAAATATTTGGTAAAACTTTATGTGAAGGTGTCTACATAAGAGACAGGCTCATGAGATGACGTGTATCATGAACATTGATGGCATAATGGCTCTCATTCGCTTTTTGTAATGTAAAGTTGACACTGTCTGGGGTACAGACATGTCAAAAACCAAATGACCTCATCAATTACATTTACATTTATGTTTATGCATTTAGCAGACGCTTTTTTCCAAAGCAACTTACAAAAGAGCATAAACATTCAAGCTACTGCACAATGAAAAACTAACTAGGAGTGCATATTGCTAACATGACATTTACAGTATTTATGACTGCCCGTAGCGAAGCTAGCGAAAGCGGTCATATTGGTGTTGCTGCACGTTTTTTCCCTTTTTTTTTTAATTTTTTTTTTAGTTTTTTATTTTTTTTTCACCGATTTTCCGTCAACGATTCCCGGGACACTGAAACTCAGGGGGAGATGAATGTTTGTAGGCATGTAGCCCTAGAAGTTTGTGAGCGAATATGAGCTTTTGGCCCCCAAGGGCCCCCCCCCTACTGTGCCAGTGTCCGTCAAAGAGGGGGAGACCGGCAAAAGTTTTCGCTGAATAACTAGATGAACCTTTCACCCAACAACACGAAATTTTTGTAATATGTCGGTGTTACAGAGACGTATCGACCCAGCCCATAAACACTCACTTGAAGCATAGCGCCACCTACTGATATGGGTAAATGCAAAAATTTGGATTTTGAGTTGGCAATATCTTGGACCGAGAAGCTGGGAACTGCGCAAAATATGTCATGCACGATCACCCTAAAGACTTCTAAAACCACAGCACAAGCCATGAAATTTGGACCATAGGGGGCGCTGTAATTGCAGAAAATGTCATTTTGCCTATTATCTAGAGAATGCTAATGTTTACAGCAATTTTCTTTTTATTGTGAAAACTACTGACCCTCACGCATTGAAAACACTGGTCGACGCCCACTTCCAACGAAAACGGTTTACGTGAAATTTTAACATTGCCAAAACGAATCTGAACGAACTCGTCATAGGCCGTTAATGTGAATCTCACCAAATTTGGTATACGTCATCTACAGACAATGCTGACAAAAAGTTATCAAAGGATTTATCTTGAGATAAATTGTTTCGAAGTTACACGTCAATGAACATTGAACACGTAGCTTAAAATTTTTTAAAAGTACATATCTTGGCTTTTAATTGCTCAAATTTGGTCAAACTTGGCATGCCATCTCTAAACTGCTTTTTTGTCATGTGTACTAAATTTTGTGACATTTCGTCATAGGGGGCGCTGTTTATCGCCGAAGCTAGGTGTCAAAAAACAGTTTTTGTTAAATAACTCGTTAACATTTTTGCCCAAGATAACGATTTTGTGTTAGTATGTTGGTGTTACAGAGACGTATCGACCCAGCCCATAAACGCTCACGTGAAGCAAAGCGCCACCTAGTGATTAGGGTAAATGCAAAAATTGGGATTTTGAGTTGCCAATATCTTGGGCAGAGAAGGTGGGAACTGCACGAAATATGTCATGCACGATCACCACAAAGACCTCTGAAACCACAGCACATGCCATAAAATTTGGTCCATAGGGGGCGCTGTAATTGTAGAAAATGTCATTTTGCCTATTATCTAGAGAATGCTAATGTTTACAACATTTTTTTTTTTATCGTGAAATCTATTGAACCTCACGCATGGAAAACACTGGTCGACGCCCACTTCCAACGAAAACAATTTACATGAAATTTGAACATTGCGAAAACGAATCTGAACGAACTCGTCATAGGCCGTTAATGTGAATCTCACCAAATTTGGTATACGTCATCTACAGACAATGCTGACAAAAAGTTATCAAAGGATTTATCTTGAGATAAATTGTTTCGAAGTTACACGTCAATGAACATTTAACACGTAGCTTAAAATTCTTTAAAAGTACATATCTTGGCTTTTAATTGCTCAAATTTGGTCAAACTTGGCATGCCATCTCTAAACTGCTTTTTTGTCATGTGTACTAAATTTTGTGACATTTCGTCATAGGGGGCGCTGTTTATCGCCGAAGCTAGGTGTCAAAAAACAGTTTTTGTTAAATAACTTGTTAACATTTTTGCCCATGATAACGATTTTGTGTTAGTATGTTGGTGTTACAGAGACGTATCGACCCAGCCCATAAACGCTCACGTGAAGCATAGCGCCACCTAGTGATAAGGGTAAATGCAAAAATTGGGATTTTGAGTTGCCAATATCTTGGACCGAGAAGGTGGGAACTGCACGAAATATGTCATGTACGATCACCACAAAGACCTCTGAAACCACAGCACATGCCATAAAATTTGGTCCATAGGGGGCGCTGTAATTGTAGAAAATGTCATTTTGCCTATTATCTAGAGAATGCTAATGTTTACAACATTTTTTTTTTTATCGTGAAATCTATTGAACCTCACGCATGGAAAACACTGGTCGACGCCCACTTCCAACGAAAACAATTTACATGAAATTTGAACATTGCGAAAATGAATCTGAACGAACCCGTCATAGGCCGTTAATGAGAATCTCACCAAATTTGGTATACGTCATCTGCAGAGAATGCTGACAAAAAGTTATCAAAGGATTTATCTTGAGATAAATTGTTTCGAAGTTACACGTCAATGAACATTGAACACGTAGCTTAAAATTTTTCAAAAGTACATATCTTGGCTTTTAATTGCTCAAATTTGGTCAAAGTTGACATGCCATCTCTAAACAGCTTTCTTGTCATGTGTACTAAATTTTGTGACATTTCGTCATAGGGGGCGCTGTTTATCGCCATATATAGGTGTCAAAAGACCTATATATATATATATATATATATTTTTTTTTTTTTTTTTTTTTATATAATACTCCATACAAAACAATCTTATGACTACCATCTCTACACAAACACCAAGTGGCAAGAGTTCAAATTAACACATGTAGGCTACATACATACTATGACAACACCTACCCTTTCATAAATCACTCCTACACACTACAAAATCACACACAATCTCATTCATTCAAAAAACACATCCATACCCACTTCCAAGGCATAATTTCCAATCTAATTCCCACCTCACAACACTGTTCTACCACACACTTGTCATGCCAACAGTTCTCACATTTCAATACATTGCGGCGGTCATACCATGTATCGCTATGCGGTACATCTAGTTTAGTTCTGTGCCTATTTTTGCTAACTTGAAGCTGCTTTGGATTACCTGTCTTGTGGGAAACCACCTGATTTGTAATACACCTACAAGCCATCAGAAGGTGTGAACTACTAGCACAGCTGGGTCATCAGAGATCAATTGGTCGTTGGCCACTCCTATCAGGCCTATTGTTTCTGTCTGACTCTTGGTGGGCGGTCTTCTCACTTAACCCTTAAAAACCTTGTTGCTCCCTGGAACCCTCAGAGGAGCTACACATACAGGAAGTAATTGAGTGTCTGCTTATTTAGTTCTGTGCCTATTTTTGCTAACTTGGAGCTGCTTTGGATTACCTGTCTTGTGGGAAACCACCTAATTTGTAATACACCTACAAGCCATTAGAAGGTGTGAACTACTAGCACAGCTGGATCATCAGAGATCAATTGGTCGTTGGCCACTCCTATCAGGCCTATTGTTTCTGTCTGACTCTTGGTGGGCGGTCTCAGCTGGGTGTAGTCAATCATTGTTCCTAATAGCAGGAGTGACACTGAAGCGTCAGCCCTTGTGTGAAGACTGACTGGGTAAAGACGAGCGTGTCTCCCTACGCGCGTCCATCGAACAAGGACACCAATCTAACTAACAAATCACCATGTCCTATTCTCTGTAACTTAATCTTCTGTGCAACCTTCATCTTGCCACAATGTGTCTCTACTCCATTCCAGTTGTCTCCAGTCGCCGCAGATTGTGCTTCTAGAAAAGGAAACGGATCCTTGCAAACCTCCACTCTAGTCACGTCTCGTCATCCACGAACAACTCCCTCACCGTAGGTTTGTGGAACTGTCAGTCTGCAGTGAACAAAGCAGACTTAATTTCGGCTTATGCGAACCATCTTTCTCTAGACATTCTGTCTCTCACCGAGACCTGGATCAAACCAGAAAACCCTGCCACTCCTGCTGCACTCTCCACCAACTATGCTTTTTCCCACACCTCACACCCATCCAGGAGAGGGGGTGGTACAGGGCTGTTAATATCAGACAAATGGAAATATACTCAACTGGTACCATCTGTCACATACAGCTCCTTTGAATACCATGCCATCTTGGTAACGGCACCGGTCAAAATATATCTGTGTGTTATCTATCGTCCTCCAGGTCAAATGGGCGATTTCCTTGAGGAACTTGACACTCTGCTTTCTTCTATCCCTGAGCATGACTGTCCCATGCTTGTTCTCGGTGATATGAACATCCACTTAGACAATCCAGGTTCTGCAGAATTCCTATCTCTGATGGACTCCTTTGAGCTACAGCGGGTTCACAGCCCTCCAACTCACAAAGCCGGTAAGGAACTTGATCTCATTTTCACTAGGAAGTGCGCCGCTACTTTGCAGACAGTTACTCCTCTACATCTATCTGACCATTACTTTATTCAGTTCCAGGTTTCACTCTGTCAGCAACCATCTGCTCCTACTCCCACTGTCTCTGTCTGTCGCAATCTCCGGAATCTATGTCCTACTCACTTTTCCTCCTTAGTGGCGTCTGTTCTACCACCGTCTAGAAGTTTCTCTTCTTTTGAGGTTGATGATGCCACAGAGTCACTCTGTTCTACGCTGAGCTCCTGCTTGGATCGTGTATGCCCTCTGTCTACCAGACCCAGTCAGTCTCATGCGTGGCTTAATGACTCACTTCGGTCAATGTGCACTAACCTCAGAGCTGCTGAGAGGAAATGGCACAAAACTAAGAATTCGGCCGATTTAACACAATTCCAAGTACTACTATCTTCCTTCTCATCCAGTGTCACTGCTGTGAAAAAGGCTTTCTATCACGACAAAATTCACAATGCCACGGACACCAAGAAACTCTTTTCCACCTTTAAATCTTTACTAAACCCACCTCCTCCAACTAACCTCACAGCTGACACTTTTGCTGCATTCTTCACTAACAAAGTTGTAGCAATTAGTAGTCAGTTCTCAAATCAATCTACAGAGGTTCCTTCTCCTAGCCTCTCTACACCAACTGCTTCCTTTTCTTCTTTCACTCCTCTCTCTGAGGCAGAGGTGTCTAAGCTTCTCACAGACAGCCGGCCTACCTCTTGTCTCCTGGACCCTATCCCAACAACCCTTCTTCAGGCCATAACCCCCACCATTGTGACAGCAACCGCACATGTGGTCAATGCTTCACTAACTAGGGGTACATTTCCCCTACAGATAGGGGAATATCTATCCAGACAGATAGAGCTGGGTATTATCTGCATAGCAGTGATAGGAGAAGCCATTGGAGTAGAAGATTGAACCCAGTGAGGTGTCATACATTACAACGAGAGGGGCCCCAGCACAGAGCCTTGGGGCAGTCCTGTGGTGAGATGGTGTAGCGCGGATATTTGCCCTAGCCATGAAACATTGAACCCACATTGAGCCCAGTGAGATCGGATTCTGTACTTTGCCATTGATGCCCATGTTTTTCAGTTTGTCTGCTAGGTTGTGGTGGTTGACCATATCAAATGCTGCTGATAGGTCAAGCAGGATGAGTACTGAGGATTGACCTGTGGCCTCTGGCCTCTTTTAAGGCTTCTGTCACAGACAGAAGCACCGTTTCAGTGTAGTGGCCACTTTCGAAACCAGATTGGTTGGAGTCAAGGAGGTTGTGCTGAGAGAGAAATTCTGTGACCTGTTTAAAGACGGTTTTGTTTGACTAGTTTTCGAAAGGAAAGGAAGAAGTAGAAGTCTTTTATTGTCACTATACAAAGTATAGTGAGATGTCATTCGGAACAGCCCACAGTCGCACAGAGAAGTAGTATAGGTACAGCGATATATCCAAGCTACAAACTACTAAACAATATATACAAATATGGTTGATATATACCAATAAGGCTATGATGGGTAATAAATACAAATAAGGCTATGATGGGTAATAAATAAGGTACAACATTTTTTGCACAGTCCTAATTGCACAGTCCAATAAATACAAATAAGGCTATGATGGGTAATAAATTTCACAGTCCAGACTCTTATTGCATATTCCAGAAATGCTCAAGGCAGGGATTCCAAGTATCCAGGGAAGTGACCTAGTGCAGTGGTAGGAAGACACATATGTTACGCACACACTCACACGCCTTACGACCTGGGGTATTGGGGGGGGGGGGGGGGAGTTCAACAGTCTGATGGCGATGGGGTAGAAACTGTTCTTGAGTCTTGTGGTACGGGTGCGCAGTGCTCTGAAGCATCTGCCAGATGGCAGAGTGGCAAAGAATCTGTGACCCGGGTGCGTATTATCCTTAAGTATGTTCTTTGCTCTTCCCACACACCGTGTGTGATGGATCTCCTCTAGTGTGGGGAGCTGAGTACCTATGATATGCTGAGCAGTTTTAATGATGCGCTGCAGCGCCTTCTTATTGTTCGAGGTGCAACTGGAGTACCAAGCTGTGATACAGTATGTTATGGCAGAACCGATAGAAGTTGACAGGCAGTTTTTGCGGTAGCTGAGTCTTCTTCAGGATCCTCAGGAAGTGTAGCCTCTGGGTGCCCTTTTTGGCCACTGCAGAAGTGTTGGTGGCCCATGACAGGTCATGACTAATGTGCACTCCCAAGAACCTGAAGGAGTTCAAGGCTAAGTAGTTCTCCACTTAAGTGGGGGCGAGGGAGGGTTTTTTGATCAGTGGTGTTACCTGAGCTTGTTTGAAGGTGGTGGGAAATGTTCTTGTAGTTAGTGAAGCATTGGCCACATGTGTGGTTGCTGTCACAATGGTAGGGGCTATGGCCTGTAGAAGGGCTGTTGAAATAGGGTCCAGAGGACAAGAAGTAGGATAGCTGCCTGTAAGAAGCTTAAGACAACTCATCCTCTGAGAGAGAGGTGAATGAAGAAAAAGAAGCAGGGCAAGACAGGGTCTATGCAGATGGGTCAAAGAACCAACTACTAATTGCTGCTTTGTTAGTAAAAAAATACTGCAAAAGTGTCAGCTGTGAGGTTGGTTGCAGGAAGTGGAGGTGGTGGGTTTAGTAGAGATTTGAAGGTGGAAAAGAGTTTCCAGGTGTCAGTGGCATTGTGAATTATTAGTTTTGTGCTATTTCCTCTCAGCAGCTCTGCGGTTGGTGCTTGTTGCTTGCTTTCTGGGTCTGGGATTTCTGGGTCATCATTGTGGTTTACAAAAACTTGCTACATGATGTGTTTGCAAGGCTGTTGCCAGGGCGGAAATGATGATTGCTATGCTGATTGCAAGGTTAATCAAGTTGGTTGCTATGTTGATTGCTGGGTTGTCATTATAGAAGTGGTTCCCAAGAAGTTGCAAGGGTGCTTGAGGATGTTTCTGGGCCATTTGTAGGCTGGTACAGTGGTCATGTTGATTCCTATATTGGCTGTTAGGTCATCATTGTGAAAGTGGTTCTCAGAAAGTTGCAAGTGTGCTTGAGGCGGTTGTTAGGCTGTTGCTAGGATGGTTATGGTGGCTGCTATGCTGGTTGCTAGGTTAATCATGTTGATTGCTGGGTTGTAGACACTGGGAAATACAATTCTTGTGTAATTCTGATGTTTTTTGCTCATTTATCGCTGATATCACAAAAAGTGTAAATAGTACAAAAATGGAAAATAGATGGCAGAAGTCTGCTTTTGTAGACCTATGTAACAACGGTTGAATGACGTTTTTACTTTGAACGGTTGAAGTTGAATTAGGTGCACAAAAAGTGTTAGAAGAATAATAATAAGAAGAATTAAGAAGAATTTGGATAACAATACAGTGCATTGCTCTGCCTGTACTGTAATAACAATACGAAGAAGCCACACTGTAATAATAATAAGAAGCCACCGGATTACAATACAGTGCATCACTATGCATGCACTGTAATAAAAAGCTACCAGATAAAAATACAGTGCTTTGTTATGCATGCACTGTAATAATAATGATAATGACTAGATTTGCAATTCCCAGGAATTACACAGCGCATGTAAACCAAAAGTTTAAAAAAGTACACACACCAACTGACAATAGAAAAGAAAAAATGTAGAATACAGAGGAGAGTTGTTTAGGCAGTCTTCACAACACTTTACAACACTAGACAAGTAGCAAGGAATATGTTAAAAGGACTTAAACTGTGACTGGGATAGAAATTTGGAAAGTCAAAAAGTAGCGTTAAGGATTGCTAAAGAGTGTGTGGAGACCCTGGATCCCTTGGATAAGGATAAGGGGTCGCAGGCAGCCCTAGACCTTGTGGAGTTAGGCTGATGTTTGGGGTTGGGCTCAGGGGTAGGGCAAGAGCTGGCAGGCATCCCCTGGCCCTGTGTGGTGGGCCCACGGCTAGGGGCTGGGCTCAGGGTTAGGGTAAAGGTAAGGACTGGAAGGAAATCTTTGGCCTTGAGGGGCAAGGCAAGGGAATTTATGCAGCTGAATTTTATCTAAGTGCCCTGTAAAGTTCAGATGAGATCAAGTAAATAGATAATAAATAGAAAATAATAAATGGAAAATAATGGACAGGTAACAAATAAATTAATAAAAGTGGAAAAACATTGAATAAATAATGAAGACAGCAAGAAGCAAAGAGACCAAAGTGATCTAATTAATAGAACTAGAGGTTTAGTAGATACAAGGCTACTGAGCTAAAGTAGTAGTTAATTAGTTTAATAGAAAATTGTTTATTAGTTTAATTCAGTTGATTGTTTAGGTAATAGTCGGTAGTTAGGCAGAAAGCAAAGGAAAATAAGATTCTCTTAGTGAGTTAACTCACAACCCAAAGACTTTAAGTAAAATTAATAGATAAAAAAGGAAAAAGTTAAGAGATAATTAAAGAAATAAATGAAAGCAGAAAAATACTGAATAAATAATTCAGAAAATTGAAGAGCAAGAAAAAGGAAGCCTCTTCAGCAAATACAAATGCGTACATTAATAGTCTATTAATAGTTTAGTCAGATAAAAAAACATAACAAGCTAAAGTAGTTAATTAGTCTAATAGAAAATAGTTTATTAGTTTAATTCAGTTGATAATAGAATTTTTGTGGAGTTCAGGGAACAATAGGAGATAGAATTCTTGTGGAATTACAAAGTTCCACCATTAATTTTTCAATGAGATTTTTGTTCATTTATCGCAGATATTTGAATAAATACAAATGGTAGAAAGGTGAAAGACTGATAGTAGAGCTAGAAATTTTGACATCTATGAGCTGAAGTTTGAATGAAATTTCTAGGTTAAATGGTTATTTAGTTGTAGCGCACAAAAAAACTGGAAGAATAAAAAAACATAACTTGATTTGTAGTTCCCAGGAATTATGCAGTGCATGCAAATCTTTTTTTCAATGTTGAATTTTTGTTCACAAATATCTGACAATAGAAAAAAAAACTTGAGGTTGCTAGGCCATTGCTAGGTTAGTCAGGGTGGTTGCTATGATAATTCCTGATGGAATCATGTTAGTTGGCATATAGATTGCTAGGTTATCATTGTTAAAGTGGTTGCAACAGCGTGAAAGGTCATATGGGTAATCCCAAAAATTATAGATTATACTCAACATGGATAAGCAGAGGTGGCTGTGAACAGAAGCTCACGCACATGTTGTTAATTATGTGTATTATTGTATAATGTAGGACATGGTTAGGAAAAAAAGATAGATTCTAAGATGCAGCCTGTGGCTCTTTGTTGTTTATTGTTTACACTTGACAATTTGTTGAAGTTGATTGGACACAGCTATTAGGCTAAACTACTAATAACTGATAAAAAAAAATGTTTCAGTAGTTGAATTGGGGGAGATATTGCTCGTGCAGTGACATAATGTTGACAGTTGCTTAACAAGTTGCTCATTGTTTTAGTCATGCTTTCTATTGTTGTTTATTGTATTTCACAGCTATTGACATACTGATAATTGATAAAAAAAAATGTTTCAGTAGTTGAATTGGTAGAGATGGTTGGACGCAGCCAGAATAATAGTATAGTGCATCGCTATGCATGCACTCTAACTAGATTTGCAATTCTCAGGAATTACACAGTGCATGCAAACACTGAAAAGGTTTCTGTCAATGTGCAATTTTTGTGCAAAAATATCTGATAACATGATGAAAAAAAGCATGAATGAGCATGAGTTGCTAGGCCAATGCTAGGATAGTCATGGTGGTTGTTATTCTAGTTGCCATGTTGGTTGGTAGGTCATTATTACTAAAGTGGTTGCAATAGCACTAAATTGAATTTCTTGAATGAACTTCTAATTGGTAAAAATGTTTCAGTAGTTGAATTGTTGGAGATGGTTGGTTCTTATGTTTGTTGCGGCTGAGTTATCCATCTGTCCCACTGCATATACAGCACAGCTCACTCAAAGAGTTTAGTTTTAGTGCTCGCTCCGCCAGCACGTTAAATCAGCGTTAGGACACAATGCTTGTACGCTAATGTTAGTCATTAGCATTACATACATCATGGTAGTTTTCAGCCTGCATAACCTTGCTATTTTATTTTTAGTGTATTGTTAGGTCAAGTAGTTAAGAGAGTTAGAGATAGTGACCCTACTTTTTATTTATTTTTTATTTTATTGAGGAAGTGTAAGCAAGCAGTAGCCTATGTGAAGAATGATGAAGTTCTTTATTAAGGAGAGGGACAGACAAAAGAGAGCACAACTCAGTTAAGGTTGAAGTGGCTGTAAGCGGCTGTGAATATAGGACAGATGCTTCATTAGTTAAATTGGCCAGCGATGACATCACAATACCCCTGAGCCCTCTCTACATTCATAGAAATTAATTGAAATATTAAGTTTTATGGGATAGTAGTAGTAGTAGTAGTATAAATGCTACATACCTTCAGTTGTCTTAGCAGACAAGTACCCACCAAGACCTACGCATCACAGTTCAAATGAAGTTTCTACATTAAGCGGTTCTATCCAAATTATAGTTGGAAGAAAAATAATTAAAAGAACCTTTTGAATTGCACTATACTAATAATACGCTTGTCTAGGAAGAACAATACAGTTCATTACTTTGGTTTTATGCTCTGCATAATAATAATAATCATTACGCCCCACGGCCCTGCTCTGCTAGTCCTTGGGCCCTAAAAAGTATTTGCTGTATGTGCCTTAGGTCTGCACCAGGGAACATTTATACTGTTTTTTAGGTTAATTTACCAGCTTTGTGGTCACTTTGATGGTTAAATGGCTCATTACGGGGTGATTTAAGAACAGTTACAGCACATGAGAACAGCTCAATGACTAATGAAACCGAAATCGTTTTTATTACTGGCCAGGCCACATAACTCGTGGAAATAATCAGTGCTGATTTATATGATTTGGTTTGCAAACAAATCCACATGTATTGGTGAGAATTTACACGGTTGCTGTTAGTTTAAAAAAAATCGGCGACTGTAGAGGAAGCTCTGTTGGTTAAAAAAATCGTTGGCTTGCCTGGTATATGGCTTTAAATTCAGTAGGCTAAATGTGCGCAGAGGATTGTGGGAGTTGTATGAATGCTTAGGGTGTTTATGTCAGAGCTGCTACCGTTCTGGTTTATGGGGTACACACAAAGCCTCTGCCTTTGCACACAAGCATATCGATCGAAACAATCTCTCTGAGAAATCCCTCAAATGTTGTTGTTACGGCCCACTCTTTGAGAAACAGCGTGCATGTTTAGTGGTTGTTTTTTTCCATAGATTTTTGGAACCCGGAAGTGTGATGCCAACAGTAAAAACTACAAACTTCCGGTATATTCCCGTCAAGGAGTGGGACTCTCGAAAGTCATTCAAAGACAGCTTTGATATGTTTGTGGCCTAATGCAACAGTGATGGAGGATATACGAGGTAACAGTACATTTTCAAACTCCAAACTTTAGGCGGCATGTCTTTTTGTGAAAAAATGCAAGGAAAGGAATAACAGAGATGGGCGAAAGGTAGTGTAGGTTTGGCAACGTTAGGCTATGTCTACGTGTGTTTTGACATGGTTCCGGGGTAGCTCACTGATGCTTAACGTTATGTAATTTTCATCAACTTCAACTTGTGGGACAAGACTTGGTTTACAGAAGTGTTTTGTATAAATTTCTTTTACTACGTTCGCAACGGTGTTGGCTATACTCACGTGTAGAGTAATGCTACGACTGAGGCAAAGACCATTCAGTAACGTTAACGTTACGCCGCCTTTACCCTCTCTGACTAGGTGTCATGCGCTGACGTTAGGTGTCGAATCTCTTTTTTGAAGTCATCTGGATAAGCTTGGCGGCCAAACTTGAAAACCTAGCTACGAAATTTTGCTTTTAAACGAAAGTTTGAAAAAGACTCTTCGTTTCAGCGCCAGTGTTATATCCATTAATATTGCCATGCCGATGTAATGTAACGTTAGGGAAGCGTAAGAGAAATGTAGAGAATCCGAAGGCTCCAGTTATATCCCTTTCTATTTTCAATAAATAAATGGAGGAGGGACAGTTAAACACACTAAAACTTTCAGACAAAATCTCCATCCTTTAGGTTTTTACTATTTAATCAAAAAATAATGTACGTATTGACTCATACTAATTTACTTTTCAGTGTTTCCTTTGTCATGTGTGGTGCAAAACTACGCCTGGGGAAAGGTTGGACTGGACAGTGAAGTGGCCAAACTGGTTATTGGAGATGATCCCCAGGCAGTTATTAGACAGGATCAACCCTATGCCGAGGTTTGAATTAAGCAATTCTTTTTGATTCAGTTAATTTTAATATAGTATATAATAGTATGCAGATCGCCTGTTTAAGTTACTGCATTTCTCTGTGATAGACCATCAAAGAAAAATATGTAAGGCTTGTTGAAAAAAATAACAATGACACATGGGTACCGCCAGGTTTTTGTCATTGCAGTGGCTGATGAATTGCTATATGACAGCAGGAGGTTGCTGGTTGGATTTTAAAATAAATAAATAAGAGAACAAATAAATCCAGAATGGGCCTTTAAAAGTTATGTTGATCTTGAGTTCTTGAGGTCTATACAACTGTGAGTGTACCAGATTCACGTAATCTTCAAGCAAGATTAAGATAATTATACTTTATTTATCCCCAAGGAACATTGAACATCACAACAGCACTGTTCAGTTTAAACACACACAGACACAAAAGGAAAAAAGAAAAATCATGTCAGTTTCTCAGGATAACAAAGAGGGGAGGAGTTGTAGAGTCTGATAGCAAAGACCCTCTGTGTCTTTCAGTTGAACAGTTTGGGGAAATCAACCCTGAACTAAAGATTTGCCTCAGCCCAACAAGCTTGTCCAGCAGTGACTGAGCAGGCCTTCCTGACAAGCTTGTTGTGTTTCTTGGCATTCTTTGCTCTCACAAAACACCCCCATACACTACTGCATATAAGATGGCTCTAAAGGTCACTGATAGAATATCTGAGTTCTTTCTGTTTATTCCCTTTTTGGAGTGTGTTTCTACTTATCTCAATAAAGAAGGAAAATCAAGTGCCTGTTTTGGATACAAACATGTCCTCTGAAGGCCTAAAAAGAGTTCAGCTAAAATCTCCAATACATTTTGATCAACTTTGAGGGACTGCTATGACCATGCAGGGTCATCGAGACCCAACATAATGATTTTGTTACATACTATTCCTATTTATGTACCAGCATGTAAAATATGAGCCTCCTAAATTGTTTAGTTCTTGAGCTATGGGCTTGTGAACTAAAAAAAAAAAAAAAAGAGGCTGAACAAAATAGACATCTTCTTTCCCCCGTAAAACTGTCAGTAACTTGTATTGATTGTATTGATGTTACATACAAACAATTTTACAGTGTCTCCTGGGTGACAGACACACCTGTTAATTTTTTTTCAGACTTTTTTGAGAGCTAAGTGCTTGGGCCCTGATTGAATTGACATGAAATGACTCATCTGGAAATATACTTAAGATTTTAAAGGATCTTAACCATTGTAGAAAATACAGACAGCTCTGTCCCTTCTTTTAAAGGGCCTCTGCATTCCTAGACCACTCCAGCTTCTTATAGTGCATGACTTCAACAGCTCACGCAATCATGTCCCCAACCTCACATACTGAGGCCCGTCAAGTAATTAGTGATCCTCGTGCTTTTGGCCTAAGGTGCCAGAGCAATATGATGGCATCCTACACTCCAGTGTGTTCCTGGTAGGCAAACCATGTTGAGATGGTTTGATGTTGATGTTAATGCAACAGGCCAGGGAGGAACAGTTCTGGTTATGTACACCTGGGAAAGGCTAGATGGATGCTAGATATTGACTTGAGAGGTCTGAGTGGATGAGGAGGAAAAAACAAGTTCAGCTCATTGGTCATGATAATGCTGTCCTCAGTGATACGGCTGCTGCTTTGATTGTAGCTGGTGACTTTTTTTTTTTTATTCCTCTCCACACATCCTTTGTGTTGTTCTAGTGTGTTCCAGTCTATACACAGTCTTCAGTGTATATGCATCTTTTCCAACTAAATTCCATGGCAGTACTCATGGCCATGAGTAATCATGCTTGATATTAGATTTTTTTACTCTTTGATCCTTGATCTGTATTTCAGCTCTGGATGGGTGCACATCCTAAAGGGGATGCCTGCATCAAAGACAACAGGATACCTCAAGGAACACTCGGTCAGTGGATTAAAGAAAATCCAGCATGCCTAGGCTCAAAGGTCAAAGACACCTTTCATGGACAGCTGCCGTTTCTTTTTAAAGTCCTGTCTGTGAAAACTGCATTATCAATTCAGGCCCACCCTAACAGAGTAAGTACAGAGATGCTTCAGATCAGTGTAATGATCTTTGTATTTTGTTTCTATTTCACTATGCAAGAATTTTAGGTTAAAGGGATATGCCACCATTTGGGGAAATGCACTAATTTTCCGCCTCCCCTCCCCTATCCTCCATCCCTGTAATTTGCCTCTTGGTCACTTTGATGGTTAAATGACTCACTACAGGCCAAATGAAGGCTCTCTGGACTCCCTCTACTATCTTTTGGCGATTTTACTGTGCATGCCATCAGTGCCTCACAAAAGAAAGACACTGATAGTAACTCACATATGAGCCTTTTAAAACTGTGGTTATTACCTTGTCAGTTAACATAATTATCATTGCTGGTTCCTATCCTTTTGTTTGTAAACAAATCCAGATGTACTGGTGAGTATTTTGGATGTTTGTAAAAAGAATCTGCAACTCCAGTGGGAGTTCTGTTGTTAAAAACACAGACTTGCTTAGGAGGCTGCAGTGCACTACACACACACCATACACCTGAAATGTTTACATTGCACGTGTTACCCTGCATTTCCTCATTCCCTTTTCCACTTTGTCTTCAGTTTATTAGAGCAACTCCCCCTTCATCTACACTTGACTAGTCTTTTAACTTGTGGCATTCTTTTTCATCATCTCATCTTGGCGTTAGTGGTGCTTGTGGTTAGTAAATATAATATAATAATAATAATATAATAAATAGGAATAATAATCATAATATAGTAAATATGCATTATAAGTTTTGTATGTAATATAGTTTGGTCCTTTACATAATGTTGCTGGAATGTAACTAACCAGAACTGACTGTCTGTTTAGGAGTTGGCTGTTCAACTACATGCCCAGTTTCCAGAGCACTACCCTGACAACAACCATAAGCCTGAGATGGCCATAGCAATTACTCGGTTTGAGGGTCTTTGTGGCTTTAGGCCACTGGAGGAAATCTCTTCTTTTCTAAAAAGTAAGTATGGGACTGTGGATTAAAAATCACTGTTTTTTCATTAATTACTATTTGACAAGAACTTATAAAATGCAGCTTGTTTATAGACATTTGGTTAAAGTGCAACAACACAGAAATTACAAAGTTTGTGTGTATTAGTCAGTATGGCTAATGTATCGGAGTGTTACTTTTACAGCAGTTGTAAATATAAAAATGTAAATAACTATCACAGGTAAGGGTTGTCCACAAATTTTCAAAGTCAAATCTGACTCATAAAGTGCTGTTCTGTGTTATCAAAGCATCAAATGCCCCCCCCCCCTTTTTGCGACCTGATAGCCTACTTTATATTAATATTTTAATTAATTTTACAAAGTAAGTTCCTGTCAATGTTGAGTTATCCTAGAATACTATTCAACAAGCATGTTTTTTCCAACTTCAGACATATCCAAAAATGATAGAAAACAAGAACTGTAACTGTAACTTTCAAGGCTGTCCATAATTGAAATGGCATATCTCAACAAGACAATAAAATATCAGGCTGAAATTTTTGTATGATGGTAACAGGACAAGGGCACAAAAAATTAGCAAAATTCTGAGACCCTGGTGACAAGGCCACTTGAACATTTGAAATTTATCAAAATATGGAAATTATCTCATTAACTGTTCGTGATTTAAAAATGTCCCAAGCAAAAATGGATTCTGTGAGAAAGCACCATAGAATCATCTGAGAAAAGTTTGGTAGTGACTTTTATTGCGGAGTTGCTTATTTTGCTCTGTCTATTATGATAAACTGTCTAGGAGAAGTGTGCCAAAATTTGTGTCAAAACACACATTTTCAAAACTCTATTCTTTCCTTGGCCAGCTGGTGGCCTTATACCAGGCAGGCATATTGGAGGTCTAGATGTCATCATAATCATATTATGTAATAACTTGTAAATAACAAATACATTTATTTGACCCCTCACAAGTTACTTAGGCCTGATTTTAAATGCATTTTTTGAAAAATTAATTGGTACCATAAGCAGGTTTTTCATGGCTTCTCATGGGAGTTGAATTTCAACATTTTAATACATGTTATTACACACCTTTACAAACATATTGGTGAAAAAATTGCTCTGATGTTGTCATGATTTAGGTGGCAGATATTCATGTTTCTCTTACTAACAGCTTGCAGCTAAATTTGAAACTATAGTCAGTTAAATTTGCGTTATAATCAGCTTGACCTTATTTGTGGATGTCTTTGTTTTTCAGATGTTCCAGAGTTTCACACACTTGTAGGAAATGAATCCTCAGAGGAATTACAGAATAATGCTGGAGACCCACAACGTGCTGCCAAGGCTCTGAAGATGTGCTTCACCAGAATGATGAATTGTGAGAAGAAAGTTTTTGTTGATCAGCTCAACATGCTGGTAAAAAGAATCACAGATGATGGTAAATATTTGTCCTGTTGTCTTTTCCTTATGCTTAAGAAATGAACAGGTACTAAGATACCAAATGGACCAACTAACTTGATAACTACGCAGCACTATCCAACAACTATGTTTCATAAACCATAATCACTAAATTTCAATTTACAGGTTTAGTTGTAGCTAATGCAAAATATCATCACTGAATGGAGCTTGATAACTTATGTTGTCTGTGGTCAAACTACATCTGTTTTAAGTAGAGTTAATATTCAATTTTATTTCCAATTTGTAGAAGAAGCTGGTACAGATACAACAGCAAGTCATGGGAAACTTTTGCTGCGATTGAATTCTGAGTACCCAGGAGATATCGGATGCTTCTCCATCTATTTTCTCAACCATATCATTCTGGAGCCGGGCCAAGCCATGTTTCTGGGGGCCAGTGAACCACATGCTTACTTGAGTGGAGGTCTGTCTCTAGGAGGTCTCTAATAATAGCATAACAGCACAGTAATGCCCTTACTTTGACAACAAAGAAGGGCAAACCCAAAAGAAATAACCCCTGCCCCCTTTTAACATTGAAAATTTTTGGGATGCACTGCCTGTTTCAGCCCCAGGAATGTCTGTTCATTGAAAATCTTTGTGTTTGAAATACATGGCAAAACTATGCATAGTCCATGGAAAGGAGGAAAATATAAAATTTATGCTTAACCTACAGAAACATAGAACTCTATCAGGATCACCATATACCACAGTATTCAGATGCACTGCTCTTTGTGACTATTTTGTCTGTGAAAAGCATCTGGGTCTTTCCATCTCTCTTTGTCAAGCACCATATCCAAGGATTCTATCTCATTGTGGCTATCGTAAAATCACAGTAAAAATCCTCTTGGTCACAAGTTACAATGTTAGGGTGCTGTGAACGTCAGACAGGCTGCTAAATTGTGTACATTCTAATGCACATTCTAAATAGTGCATCACAAGGGAAATTTGACGAAGCAGTGGTATAATTCTAAGAATAATTCTAATTTGATGGCTCAGCTAAATCCATGTTCCATAAAACAGACTCTAGGTATGCCAAGCCAAAATGCCTTAAAAGGAAGACAAAATTCTAAATGAAAAGTGATTTGGCAGGTAATGAATCAAATTAAGTACATAGTTTTAATACCAGATGCGTGTAGATTGTGGTAGCAGCCATGTACAACTCGGAGTGAAACTTTAGTCCAATCAACTTTAGCTGATTAAAGGAAAACCAAATTGATTCCAAACAGGTGTGTAACTGAAATAATTCTCTTTTCTTCTACCAGACTGTATTGAATGCATGGCCTGTTCAGACAATACTGTACGTGCTGGATTAACCCCTAAATATATTGACGTCAACACACTCTGTGAGATGCTCAACTACACCCCTAGTCCAGCTGCCTCAAAGGTTTTTCCATGTGTGCAAGATGGCTCAGATCCACTTGTTCACCTTTACGATCCTGCTGTTCCTGACTTCTCTGTTATGAGGATTGAGGTAAGTGGACTATTGTTGTCTAGCACTGAAAAATGCTACTATAAAAAAATCTACTAATCAACAATAAATTATTTAAGTTGTTCAAAAGATACATATACATTATAATTTCTTGATAGAGATGGAATTATTTTGTCCAGATAATTTTCTGGTTTATGTGACAAGAAAACTTGTATCGTCTACTGTATTATCCACCATTTTATTTAGAAGGTCCTGGATTCCTAGGGGGTATACTACGAAGTGTGTTTATTTTTGGCTTACCAGGGTCATTTTGAGAGTCATTTGATGATGGGCAGCATAACTTCCTGAATAACCCATACTGAAAATGGTGTGTAGGTTTTAACTGAGATGTGCTGCAATGGCAATTTACACTGTGTCTCAAACAAGCTTTGAGGAGTTTGGGTTTTGGGTTAACTCAGGATTAACCTGTCTTGAAAGACATTTGTCTTTGAATTTGTAATGGAAATGCAAAGTACTGTGACTGTACTAGAACCTGACACAGAACATTTAAATATGTCAACGTAAACACACCCCAAATTGGCTGTTGGGCCTATTGGTCCTTAATTCCACTACTACCACTACTTAAAGTATACATGTGACTAAATTATGTTGGTAAATCATTTGTAATAATAATGATAGAGGTGATGAAAGCAAATCCATAGGTTGATATTGCTGTTAGTTAGTTGGTTTTGTGTGTGCTTACTTTTAATCTTACCTTATCTTTAAAAAAGTCAAATATGTCCCTCTGTTATTGAACAGATCCCAGCAACTGTAAAACAATACACAATGAGCCCTGTGGACAGTGCTAGCATTCTGCTCGTGGTCAGTGGTGAGGCAACTGCTGCTGCATCCCCTTCCTTCTCTGAATTGATCTTGAGAAGAGGTTCTGTGATTTTCATCTCGGCCAATGAGGGTGTCTCCCTGCTTGTGACTTCAACATGTGGAATGACAATGTACCGTGCATGCTGCCTTTTATAGCAATCTTGAACTTTCAGTACTATACTCTTCTGAATTAAACCTAACATGTCAATGTATTTGGGTACATGGGTCACCGTAATCAATATTCTGAGCTGATGTTCATGATAAAGGCCTAATTGTTGTGTCTGTGAAAAGTAGTACATTTCTTTGTATGGTGAATCTTAAGCTCATTTCCTTAATGGATTTCTGCCTTGTAATGTGATTGAATCCAAAACTAATATATGCATGTTGTGTACAAAAATAGAACAAATTTTAGCATTGATTATATAATATAAAATGCACTTATTTCTACAAGTCAGCAGATACATTGTCTGTTTGATATGTGAACTTGAAGGGATGCTCTTTTTCGATCACTGTTTCTTTGGTAATGTAAGGCTATAGATAACGTGTAACATGCAACATGTCAGGCTAAAGACAGAAAAGAATAGTGGAGCATAATAGGGTTTTTATCGTAAGAGTAGACCTTATACATAAATCAGTGAAGTCACTGACAAAGCTATTGAAATGGGCACTGTACTGAAAAGTGCGTACGGTATATCAGTGATGTCCATCATGTTAAATGTCCCGACAGCCAAGTGGAGGCTCCTGTTCCTTGCAGTGGGCCATATATTGTATGATTCTTACTCTGTTTTTGTGCAGTCCCAACTACACTTGACTGCATACTTGACTGCTCAGACAAGGCTATGTGAGTGAAACAAACACTTTTTGAGAACCCTGAGCTTAGACCTATGTGGCTATTCCACAGAAGTGACTTATTTGTAAATTTGTCACCGTGCTTACCATGCCGAAATGGTCTTGGCTGTATGTGCACCAGTATGTGGACACACAGGTGGTTTGAAAGACAGACTATATGCTATTCCATTGTGTAATGGGAACTGGAGGTCATTTTAGGAAATATTTAAATTATATTACAGCTAGCTTGCTATCTACATAACTTGTCTTTCTTCTTATATACTGATGAACCAAAATCAACCCAAAATTGGACTAATCATACAGTGTATGAGTAAAAAGGACATGAAAGATGTTTTCATTTGAGGTTTAGGTTGATCTTGTTTGAATAGTCAGTCAATAACATCATAATGTTTAAGAATATTGTGCAGATGAAATATATTTTGCATGTTATTTAAGCTTGAGTCAAACACGAGTGGGAGTGAGGTTGTTTGTGGATACCTGCAGCCGAACCACACTCGAGAGGATATCCCGTTCTCAAGCAATGCAACAGTTAATCAATGGCTTGGAACTTCTCTTAATGGTATATCGTGGGATATCCTCACTCCTAGTGGCGCGGAGAATGCGTCTCATCCAATCAGAAATTGCTAAATAGTTCGACTGGACCCAACTGTTGGGCTGAACCACACTCGTGAGGACGTGGACAAACAACCTCGCTCCCACTTGTGTTATATTGCTTAATTCTATGTGATTGTGCTGTGGTTCTGCTTTATGCATATGTCTGATTAGGCCCTATAGGTGTCAGTGATGATCACAACCATGCTGACATTCATTATTGACATGCAAGATCAGTATGATTGGAGGTAAGTTCTCTGCAGGTAAACGAAATCAATTATTTATGATTAATGATTAAGAAGTAATTCCTTATGCCAGGATACAGGAGTCAGTGTTTACATCAATTGTTTGGTTTGTACTGTCTCACATTGAATAGTCTTTCTGATGAACCTTTTTGGAATAGTTGTTTTATCCCAAATACACTATTTCACATACAAATTGTCTAATTTTCTATAGTTGTCTATTATTATCAGCAACACATCATTTTCAGCCAGTAAAAAATAATTTGACATAATGCAAATGAAATGAATCCCCTGTTTAAGGGACACCATGGCATGACACACTGCTTTCAAAACAGTCTCTTTTCAAAATCCAACTATCTTAATGTGGTAAGAAAACACATCATAACCAATCCTTGGGTCTATCTAAGAAGTACGCATAGAAAGACAATGACTTTACCCAGCCTCCTGTTTGACAATTTATCACATTGTTACAATTAATGGACTATGTTGAACACACAATATTACATGCAAAAATACTTATATACTTATTTAGTCATGATTCAGAGGTTTAACAATCGTGTCTGGGCGTAGAAGACGTAGAATACTGTCCTGAGGTTACACAAGTGAAAATGTTGGAGCCTTGCATCCTCCAGGCTACAGAGGAGACAAATAATCCGACTAGTTTTAGTGATCAGTTCAAAAGGCAGCATCGATGATGGTATGGGGGTGCAGTAGTGCCTTTGTTATGGTGTGCTCACTCATCTGAAGTCTAAACGCTGATGTTTCAAAATGATTTTATATATCATTCAGCATTTAGACTCCAGGTAAATGCATGCATGTTCATATATATGTCCATTAGTGCCTTTGCTATGGTGTGCTAATGATGTATAGGTTTTGAGCAGCATAAGCTGCCAACCAGACATATTTTCAGGGAAGGCCAAATACTACCAGATAACGAGGGCAAACTGCATTCTATACAAAGTTCCAACAGTGGCTTCATCATAAGGGGCGACCAGATGCTAAAATGGCCAGCTTACACAGTCCAAAAGCTACCATGTCTGTGGGCTTACTGGGGCTACATGTCAACCAAGTTTTAAGGGACATGGAAATCATTAACAGAAATGTACTCATAAGAAAAATGATTTGCTTGTCAATAGGTGGTGCTACAGAAAGTGTGGGTGTATAATGGCTAGTTTAATGCAGCTTCATGCCAACCAAGTTTCAAAGGTGTTTCAGTGTCCCGGCAATGGCTAATGAAAATTTTGCGACAAGAACTCCCAATATTTTCAATTTTTTTTTGTCTGTCAATAGGTGTGGCTACACCACACATGGGTGTTTGAGGACTCATTTGATGTGGCTCCTTAAGACCTACGTACCACCCAAATTTCACTGGATCAGGTGGTATGAATCTTGAGATATTGCCCCAAAACTGCCTGATCTCCCCGTGACACAGGCCAGTCAAGCCCTCAAGCTGATATAAAAGATCGTTGAAAAGTTTATATTGTGACGTTATGTGACACACCCACTTATGCAAATCACAACTATTCACGTTTGCTCTGATTGTAACGTATTATGTTGCTCTGTCTTGGTCAGTATTCAATGATCTTTCTCAATGATCCGCTTTAACTGCTGACTTCAAGCAATGCATTCTGGATCTGAAAGTGCATTATGGGTTTTTGCCCATTGCAATGTTACACTGAGTCGAGTCCATGCATTGCTTTAAGTTAGCCAGTCAGCTCTCAAATGCAGCCCTTGATAATTGCCTTGAGGATGTGGTCAGTGAAGCTGGATGATGTTTGTGTTTATTTTTTAATGTCTAAGACCAAATTAAACAACAAATATTGAGCTGGCACCTACAGTGCTTCCCAAGAAACTTTACACAATGTTTTATTAAAACTTTATTTTGTGGAACAGGCATAGACATTTCTCACTGGAGTGACTTCAGTAGGCTGGTTCAGGCCACTGGTAGATTCCAGACCACTACTTACTAATGATTCCTTGTTCTATTTGGAAAAAGATGGGATCAAGCGACTAATTAACACTTCTCAGTAACTCTCTAAAGGCAAATGATTTTTATTAAATAGTAAATCTTTCCATTTACATAATAAAAGTCAAAGCGTAAATTACATTTCAGGAATGCTGCCAACTCTTGTACCTTACTAAAGCAGTAAAATCATGAAAAAAATTATTAATGAAAAGTGAATATATATATATAAAATATATGCTATGACAAAGCTTAGTGATTTAAATGTTCATGTGATATACTGTTATAAAAAACAGTGAATTTTGTTTCAAACCCTGCATGTTAAACTTCAAAATATCAATTAACTTTTCAGGGATTTTCTGCACATATCAGAGAGGAGTCTGAATTACTCTGCAGCTAAAAGAGCAATGCTTCGTATTATAGTGCACTAAAACCATATTTGGATGTAATTGCCCTAATTTGTATATGATTTATTGAAGAAAGGCAGCATCAAACAAACAGAAGGTGTCTTGGGAAGAATGGGAACACCAGGATACCTTCAAGCTATGATTTTCAGTAGTTTAAGTCAGTGACATGGAGGGTAGCACTACTAGTCATCAGGCTCAGTAACACACTGTTCAACGATTTCCCGGAGGTTAGGGTTTTCCATTGCAGCAGCTACCCTCTCTTTGTCATTGATTTGTTTGTTAACTACAGGGGAGCAAAGGTACAAATCCACTGTTAACATAACTAGGATTCTAATGCAGCATTTCAAATCAGGATACTTCTGTAGTTAAATATTTTTATTATATATTTATTTAGTTAATAGTGGGGGGGAAATGAAATGTCTGCTTACTGTCTTCCTCAGTTGAGTGTGTTCCTTCAGAAATGTAAATTTCTAACTGTAAAAAGTGCATAGAACATAAAGGTTAAGATCGGATCTGTACTAGTTTAATGCTACCTCATCCCCCACCCAGTCATAAATCTCTACACTAGGTGCTTTCTTTATAATCAAATGGAAAGTGCTTACCTTGTACTTAAATGGTAGGCATCGTTGTAATTTGACTTGAAGACAGAGGCCTAGCCGTGTGAGGGGTGGGGAGAAAAGTCATTAGAGCTTCATTTAAAGAATGTCTGCCTTCTCTAAATCATGTGAAACTAGGTTTAACTTGCACTTTTTTTCTAATGGTACAATGCTACACTATGTACTACACTAGCTAGGATCATATTCTAGTATTCATATTTACAATAAACTTTTACAATACTGTTTGTATTGTGGTTTGTTACCAGATCAGTGTCATACACTTAGACTAGAATTTTTGGCAGTTTCCAGCAACTAATAAAAGGAAAACAGCCCTCAAAATTTGAAAGGCACAAGAAACAGCTCTACTCTACTCTACTAAAAAGATCTAATGATTAAAATTCAAATGCAAACATAATTCCAAGAGAAATATAACACACATTTCAGCTCTTCACTTTGATTCCTGTTCATACAGATAGAGGAAAGTGCACTTCAAGTGCTTAATCAGGCTTTCATCTTCATTAGGGTTTTTCTACACAACACTGTACCTACCTATCAATGTAGCTAGAGAGCAGTGTGGTACGGTAGGGGAGAACTTGATAATAATGAGATATTCATCATCCACAAGTTCTTGAACTTCAATGCATTTCTCAGAAACAACGTCTAGCTCTTCTAGTGTGTTGGGTTTCTCTGGATCCCGAATGGTGCGGATAACATCTACAAAAAGAAAAGAAATTAGTTGATTTACAACTTGAGTTTGTTCAAGTGCTTATATCAGTGGACTAGAAGTGTGTCTCTGTACAGTCCTGGCTTGCTCTATGAAGTATGTACAGGGGAAACAAACAAGTTCAAGTTCATTTATTTGTCACATACATAATCATAACAGTCTACAATTTGCAGTGAAATGTTGGACTGGTAGACTCCACAGACTGTAAAGTAAAGAATATGAAGTATAATAAATATACTATTAGCTACATATTTACAAGATTTTTAAAATAGCAGGCAGATCCATATTAATGGCCTGGTGGAAAAATCTCCTCTTAAGGCATTCAGTCTCGGACATTAGAGACTGTAGAATCTCTTGTCTGATTTTAGTAAGCCGAACAGGCAGTTACTAGGATGGGTGGGATCTTTGATCATTTTCATGGCTCTGTTACCACAACTTCTGGTGTAAATGTCATGCGTACAGGGGAGAGCTGACTTGAAGATGCGCTCTGCCAAATGCACCACTCTCTGCAGTGCTTTACAGACCTGGACGGTACAACTACCATACCATACTGATATGCACTTAGAACACTTTCTATAGCGTCAGTGTAAAAACATTTTTTTTCTGTTTTGCTTGCCATATTGGCAATATCCCCTGACATGAAGCTCATCAGCTCATTCGTGTTTTCTAAGGTAGCCTCCAACCAACAAACTTCTACCAGTGCTAGCCAATGCAACTGGAACATCCTCAGTAGCCTAAGAAAACTATGAAACCACACTTAGCATGACACCAACATAAATACACTTCAAAAAAAGCATTTTTAAAACAAGGATTACACTGGTGATATGCTGTCACCCAGGTATTCCCAGGTCGGATTTGACTTTGCTTTCACACTGAACATGCCTCGGCCAAAGTGGGTCAAGTGGACACCCAACCCTGTGTCAATCAGTATGAAAGGAACAGGCAATATCACATAATTCCCATTACCTTCTGTCTGTATGTTCTAGAGTGGTGTGTAGAACATGAGATGACATCCTCTGTAGATCTGATCTGCAAATATTTTCATAAGCCTCTCAAAAACGTTCATTATTAGCGATGTCAGAGCTACCGGTCTATAGTCATTCAGACATGAAGGCCTATTATTCTTGAGCACAGGAACAATGATCTTTAAAAGCATGTAGGGACCACAGCCTGAGCTAAAAAATCTGCGCAGGATCTAAGTGTGCAGGATTTAAGTGCACAGCCTATAATGCCATCCGGGCCCGCCACTTTCCTGATGTTCATGGACTTCAAAGCCCTCCGGACCTGGTCCTCTGAGACGGTGATAAGGCTTCCATTCCTAGCAGGAGCGCTGTCTGCTGTAGCATCAATTGAAAGGTTAAAAGCGTGTTCATTCTCGAAGCATGCATAAAAACTCCTTAGCTCCTCAGCTAAAAATGTGTCCATAAAGTTTGTGGTGGCTTACTTCGAAGTTGTTGATCGTTCGCAATCCTTGCCACATGAACCTGATATCATCCTGCAGAAAGTGCGACTCCACCCTGCAACATTTAGCAGCTTTCACTTCATTCCGCAGAGCATAACAGGCTACTTTGTACTGACTCATAGCTCCAGTCTTAAGCCTTAAGCCAATCTTAAGATGCCGTTACAGCTGCGTCTGGAATCGAAGGGCTTAGCCAGGTCTCAGTCAGGCAGATGATGTTGTAGTCTCTGATGTCCCTCTGAAATGTTATCTGAGGTCATCCATTTTATTCTCCAGAGACTGGACATTTTTGAGGAGGATAGTGGGCAGAGGAGGGCTGTATGCTCTTTTTCTTAGCCTATTCTGGAGGCCAGTGCATTTTGCGTGATGTTTTTTTTTTCCCGTGGCCTTGGAGTTGCATCCTCGTCACCATGGTTGGCACTGTGTTATGCAGGATCTCAGATGGCCAAGTTTCAAGGGTTAAAACATCCCCAAAACAATTGCTTATATTCAGAGGTGTTCTTCTATCATACATAATAATTTCAGTTGTTAATTGTGAAAAAGTTAAATAAATATATAAATAAATAATAAAATAAAAATAATAAATAAATAAATACGCTGCCTTTGCAAAGCTACCAAAAAGGCATCCAAACGCTGCAGCACCATGGCATACGCAAATAAATAAGCCAACATAGTGGCCAGGCTGTGCCATTAAGATTTCCATACAGCCAACTAAATTGTTTTGAAGGCATGGAGGGTAATAAACAACAGGGCTATGGGTTGGAAATGGCTGGAATTTTTCTTTAAGCACGCATAACCCAGATATTACTGAATATTTTCTAAGTTGTGTCTGAACAGTAACCCACATTTGTTGTATTAACTTAAATGATATGATAGGGCAACGCATCCCGCCATCGCGAGTCTACAACACCTGCCTCACGCAAAAAGCGATCATGATTGTAAGCGACACCAGCCACCCAGCACACAATCTCTTCACCGTTCTGACCTCTGGGAGGAGATAGAGAAGCATCCATACCCACTCCACCAGACTAGCAAACAGCCTTATCCAGCCTGTCAGGAAACTGAACTCTCCCCAAACCCTCTTCTCTCTCCTTTTTTTTTAACAATAATCTATTGCACAATTACTTTTTGCACTACAACTTACATATATATATTTTTTGAAAAACTCTAGACTCTGAAGTTGCTGCTATTTTTGCATATAGCACTTCTTTTTACACTATTACAACACATCATACAGGATTTTTTTATGCTGCTTAAGACATTTTTGGGTTTTTGTCTTGTGACCTTTTTGTCTTATGATCTTCTCTTGTTTAGTGTTAGTAAAATGTCCTTATCTGCTATGCACTTTTTTCTTTGGTGTTGGGAAATGTCTTATCCGTTCCTCACCATGGGATAGTGAGAAACATACTTTCAATTCCTCTGTATGTCTAGTATATTTAGAAATTAACAATAAAGCTGATGACTTGAAACAGCCAATTCACACTATCATTACTATAAGTAATGATATAAATATAAATTATTAAAAGCATTAGAATTATTAAAACCCCAATGTCTAGGCTACATGGAACATTAGTTTATCCTTTGTGAGTTGGAAACGTACATTCATATAGTTATTTCCCTAAGGCACTACGTTGGAGTGCCTGTCAAAGTAAATGGTAACTGCCCTTAAAAGACTTCTTCGCCAGTTCCATGATGTTCTGTAGTACCTCTATATTAGGCCTGCCTCTATATTCTTCCTCCCTATAGTGTTCCAAAAGTATAGCCTAGTGTCTTATGTCCCAAAATACTAAAAGATTCCGACAATATCTTATTATAATTTTGTCCTTGCACTGCACTATTTGCAGTTGTCATGTCTCATGTCCCTTTTCGGATGCCTCTGATTGGCGGACCACCACACTTCCGGTCTGGCTAACAGACTGTTTAATGTAAACTGGCCCTGCTGATATGAAATCGTGAGAGACCACCAAATGTCCCTCAGAAACATAATTATCTGTGTCTGGCTTGGGGGCAGCTCGGAGCTGACAGTCAGAGTTAACGTCACAGAATTCTAACGTCAAAGAGACCTCTTAGCAAGCAAATTTCGGTAGCATAGACAACTTAAATGACGATTTTACCATAAACCTCTAATGCCTTTTCTTCCATATTTTTGGTCCCAGACTCATTCTTCGTAGACAGGCCGGAGAACTCCAATAGCTTGCTAACTGTCGCTGTAAGACTGGTTACGATTTCCATTTTTCAAATATCGCCATGCTAAAGGCAACCTGCGACCTCTTGTCTAAACCTACAGGGCCAAGATGGCCACTGAAGACGTTCCTTCAAAATAAAAGTGCTTTCCGTTGTCATTGGGCTTGTTGGCTGGATGGCAGGCTTCAAAGCAATAGTCCGGAGTCAATCAATCAACCCATCTTGTTGTTCAAAGTTGCAGAATGCTATGGGTAGGAATAAGAATGAGGCGATTTAACAGACTTATTGGTGAGCCGGGCAAAGCTACCTGAGGAGGGCAAATAGACCAGTCTCAATTTTGTTATCCTGTGACAGTGTTAGATGCCTGATTGCAAATTCAGTGTAACCTATGTTACATTGTCTTGTTCGTGTTCTTACTGACAGCAACCTCGTACAACAGGGCTAAGGGTAGACTGACTAGAATTTTTCAGTGCACGCTCGATTTGATTTTGACTTTTTCATTGAACAGAAGTCCATAAGACCAGAATGCACTGTATAAGCCAGTCACTTTAAACCATACGTGGCCCGTTCGAGATGGCTAATTGATGCTGAATTGGATAATGAACCTGAACATTTCAGCTAACCAAACAAATTAAGGCAGCATTCTGTCATTGTTGGGGCCAGGACCTAACTCCCTTAATGAGCTGAGCTAACATTTCACCAAAACCCAAGTGCAATCATTGCTTTTCCAGCATTGGGGCAATTATAATTCACAGCTCATGAATGTCATTGTTAAACTGTGGACATTGTAGGCCTAGGTCTATTTCTTTCTGGTTGAGTAGGAAACAACTGCAGTTACCGTTGTTTAGCCTACATCAGTGGTTGTCAAACTGGGGTACGAGTAGCCCTGGGAGTACTTGGATCAATTCTAGGGGGTACGCAAAATAATTATCATCGAGTTCTCAGCTCTCACCAACATAAAGATAACATGGAAAAAAAATCTTATACTATCTCTAATGCAACTCATAGTGATTGTTGTGGACCATGTAATATGTTCACATTTTCTGTGGCATTTTGCTTTTTTTTATGAAAAAATGTTTATAGCAACCGGTCCATGATGCAGGGGATACTCAGGGAACTCAGCAGGACTCGGGAGTGTCACAGAGCATACATGAATGATGCGTTTGCTCCACATTTAAGGAGTTTTAGTAAGAGTTTCCTTCTATTTAACTTCAAATCTCATGCTGGCAGATGCGACTAGGTTACTTCATTCATGTGGGTCTAGTTCTAGCTCCCTAGACCGTTCTCAATCTACTGGTGCGCCAAATCGCAGTTCTTTAAACAGAAATGGCTTTTACTTTGACAGTAAAGTTGAGAACTCGTGACACACATGATTTCTGTCACATGATGAGTTTCCGTGTCAGTTTGTTTTGAACATCGAATTGCTAGGTGTTGCCTGTAATGTTAGATATTGGTCATTTAATGAGCACACGTTTTTTTATCGTTGTTTTCTCTGAGGTGACAAGGGCTTATGCATATTATATTTGACAATGATGGGTTCACCACGCTCGCAAAGAAATGAAGTGGTGGATGTCGCCCTGCTGTCAGACAGAGACGTTCATTTCAGTATCCAAGTTGACGACATTGGCAAAGCCAAACTTGCTAAAAACCTGGATCAAAAAAGCCGTCCTCTGATATGTTGTTTGAGTAGGAGTCGAAGCATCATTACCTTAACAGATGTTTCTGATAGTGGAACATGTATTACCATCTCGGAGGACATATATTCTGAGTAAGCTAAAATATTTTCACAGTGACATGCTTAAATATGCGGTATAAATTTGAACTTAAACAACTTTTTTTTCAGTTTTGCATGGGAGGAAACGACAGTTGACCTACAGAGCGGCTCCAATGAATTCTATCGACTTATTACAGTGGGGTCAACTTTCGACCTCAGACTATACACAGTTGACCCCGAAAACCTCAAGTCGGTCCAGGTGGAGTCTGTCCCTGCGTGTTCACCACATATGCTCGGGATGATGGTTGAGAGCAAGGACATGAGTGAGTAACTGAATTTACAATAATTCATCCTAAGCTAACAGACGTGGACCAAAATTCTTTTACTACAGAATTTACAGTAGTATAGGCTACCATAGATTAATGTAGTTTACTATAGGCTACTATAATATGATGTGGTCTTTACTATAGTAATTTGTTATACATTATAGTATATTGTAGGCCTAGTAAATATAGTTGTAATAATTAGTGCTGTCAGTCGATTAAAAAAAATTATCTTGATTAATCACAATAGAAAATTAAAGTTAATCACGATTAATTGCAATTGGGCTCTGTTTACACGTGTTCTAGATATTTTTATAAACGGATATTTTCTATCTGTTTATTTTTTAAATTGCGTTAACATGTATCCGGTGGAATCCAGAAAATACAGCGTTTTGAAAAATCTCCACTTTGGAGGCTTTTAAAAAAATATCCGTTTGAGGTGGCCAAAACTCTGTTTACGAGTAAAAAAATAAAATAAAAAAATATCAGTTTATAAAAAAATCTAGATATCTGTAAACAGGGCCTTAATCACACATTTAAAGTTTAAGAATTCTCCTATTTTTTTGTGAAGAAAGAATGTCACACATGCCCCTGGTTAGCACAGGCTTAAGTATCGTGGCCTCAGTTTCCTACACACCCAACATGAAAGAGTGTAGGTGCCACGGGCTGTCCCCAAAAGTAAGTCTAAAGTAAGCACACTCATAGATTTTGTGCTCAACGTAAAGTGTGTTTACTATGTACTTTTTAAAATGGTATTTAAAATAGAAGTAATTATATAGGACTTAGAACTTATATAGGACTGTAAGAAAAATAAATATACTAATTGTTCCATACTTAAAGTGGGTTATCAAGCTACTTGTTAAAAGTGTGTTTTCTTGAACGTGGATTTTTGTACTTACCTACTTTTTCACACAATCGTTTCCCCAGCAAAGGTGTGGCTAGGATGTCATCTTTGGGTGGGCATTAGCCTCATGTGGGGAGGGTTGCAGAAAAATTATAATAACAAAATGGGCGCAAAACAGGGGTGCCATCATTTGTTTCAAAGTAGCATTGCTGGACATATGTTGTGTGGACAACACACTGATGATGTTTAGGCTAATACCCTATACAATGTACAACAATATAGGCTTCTGCAGCACTTGTAGATTGACCAGTACGTGTGTGTGTGCACAGCTACTGAGGGGACCTGGTGGTCCTCCCCCAGAAAAGTTTTGAAAAATAGATGCAATTTCCTGCATTCTGGTAGATTTTCACAGGTTGTTAGATATCTTATTTTTATAGCAATTAATTCAATGGCTTAATCCAAACGACCCCACACACACATCATCCCAAACCCAAAGACTTAACTGGTATGACTAGTCGTCATGATTGATTCATGCCAATTAAGTCTTTGAGGGCTCAAGGCTAGAAGGGACACTGAAATTCATCAATGTTATGTAGGCCACTCTAATTTCAGAGGTTTTAATTCATTCTCATTTGCAGCTACAAAATTGGCATAGGCTTTTGTGGGCTAGCTAGCATTTAGGATAACCATAGGCTATGTGTCTGCTTACCATAATTCTGTTGATGAAGTAATTCAGTTTCACGTAAGGACTCCACTTATTAAGACATTTGGTTTTGTTATTTTCTTCATTGCTGTTTTCGTAGGTCAAAATTTGTAAATACATCAGGCAGCTAACAAACAGGCAAGTAGTCAGTATGGCTCAGTTGTTGCTGCTATTTTGCTACATTGTATCACATTCTTTTAGGCTACAGACAGATTATTCACCTATCATAGAACAGTGGTAGATTTCTTTGCATCGTGATGTTAGGTTAATGATGCAATAATGTTTTTGACTTAAAGCTGAGATTGCAAAAGATTGCATCTACCTTACGAGCTACACATATCAACTCATCTTAGCAAGAAAAATGCAGGGTACAATAAAAAAAAATAGTATTAATGATAATTCAAATAAAGATTCCTGTATACCTGTATTATATTTGTGAACCAGCTAACCCAAATATTGAATAGTTTCATCTGTGACAAAAAACAGTTTTAAGTGGATAGGGTTGAAGAACTGGGCAATGGTAGCCTATATTTTGTGTAAGATATTTATATAATCAATATAATATTTAATTTTGCTGATGGAAGATAAATGTTTTGTATCTGCTTCAAAGAGGAACCTCAAATGTGCATAAAAATAGTAATAACAGTTTTTTTCAACCTCAGTTTTCATTGGATGGGTCATAGGGCAGATATTTTTTCAAAGGGGGCAGGGCATATGCCCCTGTTCCCCAGTAACCTCTCCAGGAAGCTTGCAGATAGAGATACAAAATCTTAGGCTTCAGGTATGAGAGTTCAAAGTAACAAAAAATAAATTAAAAGTTAAATAAAATTTCACATAGGTCATATAACCAAGTATCAAATGTAAAGCTAGCAATGGTTAGTAGTAGTAATGTAGCCTAATTTGAAGTTAAATTCAATTTCATTTGAAGTTTTGAATTACTTTAAACTTAAAATTAATTGAATAAGAAGTAGAATTCATTTGAGCTCATACATTCCATTTACATTTCCTTGTTGTTTTCATTGAATGAGACTTTATATTTAAGCCTCATGCAATTCCATGTGCCAATTCAAGCACATTTTATTTTCGCCTACTGTTAGAAAGACTTTAGTATTAGGTTGCACTTTCACCTGTCAATCAATTGCCCCACCCATCAATAATAATCTGGCTTGATTGTAAATGCCTGCTGTTAGTGTGTGAGGTGACGGATGTGTTTTCACTTAATGAAACAAGTTTGTCTCATACTCAAATTGTGGCATTTCAGTGGAATTGTGGTAGAAAGATGAAATGGGTTCAAAGACTAAACTCTGTGTGCTCTCGGCAACCCAGAGACTGTGCTGCCTGCAAGCTCATCATGGTTTTCAGGGCGTTTGTAAAATCCAACAGCAACTGCTATCATCGTCTGATCATCCCTGTAATATTACGGATAGTTGATTGTGGATAGTTGTTAAGATGTACGGATGGTGGTCGGTTCTCACATTTGCAAAAAAGCTAACTTTCTCTTAGGCTGTTTGCACGTAGGGTACGTTGCGAGGAGCTTGCTGACTTACAGTCCCTGTGCTTGCAGTGGGGTCGTAATATAAATAATTATTATAAACACTAGAGTTCTGCATGTAGGCTAGGCTACTCGTCAAACCCGCAGTTTGATTTTAGGCCTGCTAGTTTCTACCATGATTTCTGCCTGTCGAGTGCACAAACTTCTATCTTGTGATTGTGTGCCATGATAACCTTTATTGCTTAGTCTTAGTCTGAGCTATCTTTTGATCTGATTCTACCTCTCAACAAACAACATTAGCATAACTACAGACTCGCTTTCCTGGGAAGATTGCATAGCAGCTGAGTTCGGTCGTTCCTAGCATTTAGCTTACTCTCGGACTGCAGATAATCGCACTACACAAACTGTCCCAAGCCAACAGCCCGGCCATTTTGTGAGGAAAATCCATATTATCAATAATGAATCACAGCAGCGTCTTTCATTGGCATCCCCTCCTCTTTAGCATCGCAGTGATTGCACTATGCCTTTGGCATAATAAAACTTACACAGAATTTAGTCTTTGATATGTTTACTCCCACACCTTCATGGAAATAGCATAATTTGAGGAAGAGAAAAGCTTCTCTTCCATTAAGTGGAAATGCAGTCTTTCATGCACTGACAACACCAGAAGGCATTTCCAGTCGAGAAAGATTAGTATTGGTGGGCGGGGCATATGATTGACAGGTGAAAGTGCAACCTAAAACGAAAGTCTTTCTAAAAGTAAATGAAACTCGCTTGAATTAAATGGTGGTGCATGGAATTGCATAAAGCTTAATTATAAATTCTCATTCAAAATAAAAACAAAAGGGAAATGTAAATGTATGAGCTCAAATAAATTCAGCTTCATTTTGTTGACAACAAAAGTTGAGGTTGATTTAATATTAACATATGTAAGCAGGCAGTTACATATGAGAGATAGTGACTTGATTGAAGTTGAACATGAATACTAAGAGAATAGGTCTAATAGTGCAGGGAGACAGAGAAGTTGTCTTTATTGACAAGTTAGAAGAGAGAGCTTAATTCAAAGGGAGCACAGTCAGTAACCAGGTTTCCATCTACTTTGTTAATGCACATTGAAGTTATGCGAATAAGAAATCCTTGTTGGAAACACCTGCGAAGTCGCATGAGTTTTTGATTTGCTTGAGAGGGGTGGATGCCCAAATAAGGCATATGCGATTAAAGCCGGTGGAAACAATTCAATTTGCGTATATTCGCATTTACCACATTTCTGTCCATCGACTTGATCCCACAGCTGGTCACTGATCAACACGTCACTTGATTAGCTTAATGTTTTATTATGTGTTAATTTTTTATTTGCATTACACGGTTGATGGAAACGCATGCAGACACGCATATTCTGGAGTCTAATTTTTGTTGTTGTTTGAATGCGAATATGAAATGCAAATACGTTGAATGGAAACCCAACTAGTGTAGATTTAAGTGGCTGTGAGCAGATAGGACAGGTGCTTCATTAGTTTAATTGGCCAGCGATGACATCCTCAGCCCACTGTAGGTCCATAGGAATTAACTGAAATATTACTTTTTATATGATAAAAGAGCATAAAATAGTGAGTTGTTTCTACGTTGAGCAGTTCTATCCAAATTGTAGTATGACGAAGCCTAGGAAGAACAATATAGTGCATTACTCTGTAATTAATGCTAAAGGTAGCACAAAAGTCTGGGACAGCTTAGAGGTCCTTACACAATAAAACCTGTTCATAAAACATTGGAATGCAGCAGTTTGCCTGTACCATGTCTATAATCTTTTGAAATGCACACGCAGAGTTATATATAGGCAGAATATATTTGAAATATCACCAAGAATAATTATGCAGCTTAAGGGAATGCAATAACGTCTTTAGTCCATTTCAAATTTTCTTTCGTTTTCTCTGACTGGAAATGACACCACACATATCATCTTACTAGACACATACATTTTAACCATGGATGCAACTGCATATAGTTTGGATGTAATTATAGCTGATGAGTGACTTTGCCATAGCTTGTCATGAGGGGTCTTGCCTGTTCACACTCTGCTACAAGGCTTAAAATCTCATTGCAGGTTTGACAGATCTGGTGTCCTTGAAGCTGCTGTCTTTTTCGGACAGCCATTGTTTTCTTCTGCTGAACTCCTGTGTTTTGGTGCAGCTGTTGTGGCAGAGAGAATATGCCACTCCAGAAATGGTGTCCACGTGCAGCATCATTCTGCCACTTAATGCCTCACAGAAGTGTGAAGACTATCAAATCTGTCGGGGAATGCTTTTTGTTCTGACCAACTCTGGAGCCACATGTATCCTGTAATTGTTATGTGTACTGTATATAGTGAAACCTATTGTTGTTCCTTGTTCCTCACCTAGTCCTACAGTCCTGCGTTGCTGAATACTCAAGTAGTCATGTGGAGCATGTGAACAAGATACGTTGTCTCAGGCTCCTTAACCTCTAGCTCACAGACATGTTTGACAGCACTGAGGGGCAGCATCTAGCCACTGTGGATTTTGGGCTGTTCCCAAAAGATGTAGCCTGGACGCCTGATTTTTGCCTTCTGGAAATATTGCAAGATCTTAGCATGGCTGTTGCAGTAACTGGACTTAATGTAGTCATAGCTGTGGACCTAAATGAATATTTCAGGTAAAAATTCTAAAAATCAAAATGACTTACTCTTTGACATATAATTTCCAGGAGTTCCTGTACCTCAGCCAAATACTAAAAATTACTTAGTGTCTCTAAGTTGTTTTTGAGGAATGTGTCTTCTTTGTGAATGAATTGTAATGTAAGAATGGTACTCACAAGACACACATTTAGATGCTGCAATTATGGTGAAAATTCTTGCTGCAGCTATGGTGAAAACTTAAAATGGGAGAAGGGTATTTTCTCAGACATGTTACCACAAGATAGTATCAAAGCATATATTTCCTGGTAGTATTTTGCATGCACACAATGGTGTGGAACCGTTAATTGACATTCAAGATGAAACAGGTGTAATTTTCCCTTGTGTGATTTAGCTGCCATGAATTTTAGTACTTTAGAATTCAGTATTTTAGTTTTATGTTGTAGCTTCAGCTTTTCTCATTGAATTAATTAGTGTGGATTGAACTCATCAGAAGTATTCCACTATTCCACATGTTTTATTTCATATGAACATATACAGCTTTCCTTTAAATATGTTTACTTTGAGTCATATACATTGTAGATGATTACCAGAAGAAGAAGCAGTATTCAACTCCATGCTGACCTAAATGTTCTGTTGTAGGACTTATCCAGATCACTTGCATAGTCAGAAGGTTTACAGTCATCTTTCTTTCAAACCTCAAGATACAAGTGATCAAGAGGATCTGTTGAGTTCTTCTCACAGTCGCTCGGTTTTAGACTTGACCTTCCACAATGATTGGTAGAGTATTTGCTCTTCTAACTATTATTTCAGATGTCTCCAGGTTATTTCTGTGGCAGTTGAAGTCACTTACAGTAAATGCTCTTGACTCTGTTTGTCAGCTCCTGGGAGTCTCAGTTGACATCATTGAACAGCAGGGCCAAGATGCCCACCCCTCTGTTCCAGCAGATGCCAATTTCACCGTGGTACAAGGATTCCCCTCACATAGAGTGTAGACAAGCCATAGCATCAGCAAAAAACTCAAGGGAGAGCGAAAGACTGTGGTGTGGCTTTGTCATCGAGGAGGTCCCAGCTCAGGCAACTCCGCTGATGCTTTCAGTTTCCAAGTTCTCAGCAGTTCTTACTGTTGTATGTCCTTTTAACAAAAGCACCCTGGTGGTCTACATGGACCTAGCAAGTCAAAACATCACCAGTCATTACACAGACACATCAAGTCTGCCCATCCAGCTGAGCTCTGGAGAGCAACATTGTCTACTGCTAAAAGGTAAGCTGACAGATTTTGTAACTGTCTGGTGATTGTTACTGTTGTCATTTGAATGATAGTCATTCAAGCACAATGGCACAAAAGTAACACGTACACAGAAGTCCTCAAGATGATGCTCATTACCCTAAGTCATCTATAACTACATAGTAGGAAACAAGACATTTCTGCTAACTTCTGAATGATGCTGTTTCCCATGCTCTAAAGCCTGTGCTGTCCATAAACAAATTTTTAGATTGCAGAATTTTTTATTCTGGTTCTCTAGATTAATTTTTGCAGTGTTAGATACCCTGTCATTAAAGAAAATGTCATTATTACAAGTCTGACCCATGTAATGATTGCATGTTGTTAAGTCATTGAACTTAAACATTGCTTGTGTCCATTTTTTTATTGTTATGATATATGTTTTATTGCACAAATATCAGGCTGTTGAATATGTATTTTGTAGAGTCAGGCCTTTCCCTGGTGCTGTTTGGTGTTTCTCAGGAGGAGCTCTTGAACCGACTAATGGTATTTGGCAGTGCTGGCACTGTTGACTCCCTCTGTCACCTCAATGCCTGGGGCCGTTGCTCCATCCCCATCCATGCTTTACAAGTAAGGGGTTGGGGGGTTGTCTACACATTATTCTGCCTTCCCAGTTTTCTGTGTCAGTGTGGATTTCAGTCTGATTATTCACCTTACTCCGATTAGAAATAGCCACATAACTCAAATAATCAGATTAAAATCAGATTTTATAAAATCTGATTAAATGAACTGGAGTATCTGATTGCAATCTGATTGTTCTGTCATGTAACCAAATTAATTATAATTTGAGTTTATGAATAGAGACATGCCTTTCTATATTCTTTCTATAGAATACAATAATGGGATCAAAGATTTCTTGTCACATTTAAACTGAGATATCTCAGAATTCTGAATAATCAGATTAATGTTTCAATCAGATTTCTCTGTGCAAGTAACTCCACTGAGTGTGGCATGAATGAAGACCTTCATTTTTTTTTTCTCATGTAGGCAGGGCTGAAGAATCATCAGTTAGACACAGTTGACTTCTTTTTAAAAAGCAAAGAGAATATCCTTTCCCCACGGGGTGTATATAGTGCTCTTGAACAGACACCTGCAGTCTCCACCCATCTACAAGTAAAGAGTAAGGAAAACATTCATTCTTATTCATCCAAGGCCACATACATGGGCAACTGAACCCATTGCTATTGACACACAAAACCGAAGCTGAGTAGAAACTCTGAATACCGATAAGAATCATGACATTCAGTTGTCATATGTTGTTAGTCTAAATAGTGCTAAACTGTTCTTATGTTTTTTTTAGATATTCAGGAATTGTGTCCTGCACTTGACCTTTTGTGTTCGGCCATCAGAGACACACATACAGAGTCTCAGAGCAAACAGTTTTCTGAACAACTGCTCAGTATCACCTACACCTTCCTCAGCACACAAGTTAGAAGCATACTGTCGGGAACAGAAGGTAGGAAAACTGTTAGTAATTTATTAAAAATTTCAGTAAGTTTTATAAGATGTCTGGCATAAATGTGTCTACTTCATCCTTAACTATAAATGCTGGCAGTAGTAAGAAGGAAGATTAAGTGAATAGCAAATCGGCAACTTACACTAGCTGAATGGGGCCATGAAAACTGAAAGTGAGTTTATAGAAGAGCTTGAAATTTGGCACATTATATCAACTGACTCACTGTTCCTATAAATAAAAATAAAAATGCATGGAATGGAATGTCTTGAGCAGGCCTACACCCTAAAGTGGCTGCATTTGCTCATAAGATAACTGTGTTATTGAGTAGTTGAATATGTGTACTTAATCTATTTATCATGTTGAGGCAAGAGTGGCTTTCCAATAAAAGGTTCTCTTAACAAAATGCTGAATATGTGGGTGAACTGAGGTTTTGTTGAATCCAGGTGAAAGCTTCTTGTGGTAAGGGCACATAAATATGAACGTCATGGTTATCAGTTTGCCTCATTTATGCTGATAGATTTGGATCAAAATCTACAAGCTTGCGTGAAAATGCTAGAGGGTTATATCTCAGACTTGCGAAATTACTTGAGGATGCCTTCATGGGATATCAAGTGCGACCGTGTGGTTACTACACCGCTGTTAGAAGAAGAAGAAGAAGAAATGGAAGACATGTTTCACCTACCTGTGGAGGTACAGACACATTTTACACCATATTCCAGATAATTTGGGTATGGAACAAAATAACTCTTTTACAGAAAGAAATTTATTGTCTGACTCTTCAGGAAATCATCCAGCATGCTGTTACAGCTTGCCGGATTCCCTGGGCACAAGCCTTTCTGAGAAGGCAAGCCAGCCCTGAACTGTGTCTTGAGGATCTGAAGAGGAGTGGTTTGCTACAGGTATATTGTTGCCTACAGCGCCAAGACTTGGTCCAGGCCACATCTCTTCTTAGGAGCATGGTGAGTCACGGAGAGACTGCAGTTGTTTTTGTCAGTGTTGTTAAACAAAGCGTAAATATTAACTGAACTCCATAACCTACCAAACCTCTCAGACTGTTTGTTTATAGTCTGTTTGTTCACACAGGGCTACTGTGTGAAGGAGCAACTCTATAGCATATGCATTCACACAGAGGACAAGAACCTTAGAGATTTTTTGGTAAGTCTGACTCTCCATTGCATTTCCGGGACTCATAGTTTGCATAGGCTATGTATTGAATTGTCACATCATTTCATATATCATCTGAAACTGCACGACGTAAGTTTTCCTGTGGTACCAAGTCACAAGTTGCCAAATAAATTTGCATGAAAATTAACTTTAAATTATTACCAACTTTTGTTATTCATATACAGCTGCCTGTGCCCATTGCAGCACCAATAATGGCATAACTCACAAACTCACTCACTCACCACATGACAAGCCAAACATTATATTAAAATGAACTATAAATTCTGTTACAGAATCTACTGGTATAACGTGTTTATCCATACAGTCAACTAGTAATCTGGTTTTGAAATCACAGCAAAATTCTGCATTGTCCCCAACACTGGGCAGACATTAGCCTACACGCCAAAATATTTGTTTTCTTTCCATAGTAATGTCATAAAGTTGGCCAAAGCATGGAACAACTTTGCCTAAGGCTACATTACATCTGCACATGTGCAAGCACTGAGTATAAGGCACATTCTTCTTCAAATGGACCAATGATAAGCCTTCAGTAAATAAAACTAAAATAAATAATAAACTATAATGCTATCCGGACAATCATTCTGATATTGTCAGATTCAGGACAATCCCCCTAAACTGAACTGAACTGACACATGCAGAAATGAAAAAAAAAAAATTATCGATGTAAAGGTTGATATAATTGCAATTTCAATCAGTTTTGATATCTATATCAATTTGTCTATTAGAAAAAATAATCAGCACTTCGCTGTATTTATTAAGGTTGTGTTTTACTTTATATTTTCATGTGGTAAGTACACCACAGTCATGGTATGCAAATCTCACGTTTAGTAATTCTGAAACTCTTTGCAAAACACTGAAAAAGGCAAATATGGATAAATGATATGTTACATCAAATGTTTCCAAATGAAATAGGGCATTACTGTGCACAATAGGGCATTACCGTGCACAAGATTTCTTTTTTCTTTTGCGATAGTGCATCTTTTATCAGCCACATCTCCAGTCTGTGTATGGTGAAGATTATGTGTGTTGTTCCAATGTGGCCATATCACAAGAAGTCCACTATCTGTGACATTATCTGTAACGGATAATGTATTGTCCGCTGGTCATTACAGGAAAATATTTTCCTACATCAACCGGCAGACAATACATTATCCCGCTTATTATACGACTACTTGCCAAAACGATGACAGAAAACTTCACACAAACATCTTTTAAATTGAATATGTTACCGTTTCGTGGCTTCCACGGATAAACAAATAGTTTGCAACTTGAACTTTAGAACATAGCTCCTTTCACTCTCAACAAAGTTCCGTTTTGATAAGTGAATGATCTCTACTCGTGGAATGATATGCACTGAATCTGAGGCAAAAAACCCATTGCCATTGACAGCTGTCATGGTACTTTCACAGCGGTCATTATACAGAAATTACTGACCTCCGAACATTAGGAAGACCCATTTAAAGTAAATGGAACCTCCTGCAGCATTGTGGAGAGTCATATAATAAATCATGTTATCTAGCCATCATTACATCATTAAGGTGGTGAAAACCTTTTTTTATTTACTGTACATTCCAAGGCTAGAGGAGTTTTCCCCATCATTAGTCAACTCAGTGGTGTGCTGTTGCTACTCATAGAGGGTAATTGCAGACGATATTCCTTTCAAACAGTCAAATAAATCAATACTAGCCAAGTATAAGTTATTAGATGTATCAATATCAGCATTGGCGCAAAAAAAATCTGTTGACTATTAAAGGCCACTCACAGTACTGCAGCATGCCTCTCAGACAAATTTCAATTTGCCCAGTGCTGAAAAAAATTAGAGGGAACATTGATTGGAATGCAAACAAGAAAAAAGCTCTACAGATGGGTGATAAGTTGTTATTGCTCTGTAGGTTGAGATGTTGAGCAGCCATGGGTATTTGTCAGATGAAGAGCTACTTAAGGTGGAGCTCCTGAGAAAGATTGAAGAGCCGACTGCTCTGTCCTATCAGCCACAGAAGAACAAGAGGTCAGACAGATCTGCTACCTCTAGATGTCATTTCTTTGTGTGTTCAAATATTGCCACAGAAATCCTTTGAGTTCATATATTGCTACCAAAATTCTTTGTGTGCAATGTAGCTTCATATGTTTACAGGTTGTTTACAATCAATGTTTTGCAGAGTTTTGGACATGGGGCATGTAGATCCAGAGTGTAACAGTTTGTTGCAGCAGTTTGCATGCGAGTCAGCAGGCATGTTATCACATAACCTGTGTAATCTGCTGCGGCTGGATTGGGTCAGCCACTGGGACAGTTACACCCAGAGTTCAATCCTTCTGTCACAGAAGAAGGTCCTGGGTGAGTCTCATCCCTACATCCTCCCTATCTACATGAGACATGTCACTGAAGAAGCTTATAGTTTAAGCCTAAGGGTCATTCCACACAAAAAATCATGTCCATACTCCTGTCTGTGATCTGTTGTTCTGCCAAATCTCCTGCACTTTAAACAGTTATGTATTAATTAATTAGTCATTTAGTTTTATGAATTAATTAGCATCACCAAATAAGGGATTTTTTCTGGGTAAGGCTGTAATTTTCACCATGCTTAGATATGACCCTAGTACCTGGTTTTATGCACATTGAGATTAATGAACATATCACATTGAGATTAATGGACTGAACTGAGATTTTGTGCTCAAACATCAAATCTTTTCAGTTCAGTATTTTTTGTCTAAACTTTCTGATAAGGTAGTTTTTCATTAGGTCGTCAAGTACTAAAAGTAGAAAATGTTTTCCAGCAATGATGAGCAGGATGCAGTGGCTCAGACATGGCCTCTAACTGAAAAAGGCATTTTTTGTCTTTTGGTCAGTGGCCTCAAACTGGTCTCATGTCGTCCATATTTTTTTCTGATCTTTTTGTCAGAAAATATAAACATTTTGATAAATGTTTTTTTATTTTGATAAACATATGATCTTTCTCAGAAAAAAAATGGAAGGCATGCAACCAGTCCCTTTTGAGCTACAGCAGTTCAAAGTTAGCAAAAAAATGCCTGAGCCTCTGTATCCCGCCTATAATTGCCTGCAATTGATTGATTTTCTTTCAGCACTTGGAGAACTTGAGTACAGCTGCATTTTAGTTACAAGTTTAGCTACAAAATAGTGAAGACTCACTGAAATGATGAATTTGGAAATATGAAGATTTGACCCTTGAGCATAAAAAATAAGTTTATTCCATAACTCCCCATGTTATACATAAAACAATCAAAAAGCCAAGTACAAATCATTATAAGGGTGATTGGCATGGTGAAAATGACAGCTTTGCCCAGTGACATTTCTTTATTTGGCAAGGCTTATAATATAGAGAGTTGAATTTGCCTTGACTAGCATTTTTCAACATGTTGTAAATAAAAAAGTATTTGGAGTACAGCTTGAGATTTGGCACAATTATACTTCTTAGACAGGAGAACAGATGTGAATTTTTTCAATAAAATCAATGACATGAACTGGGAGACACTAGGTGAGTTTCCGTGGAATGACCCCTAAGTAAGCTAACCAGTACATTTGCTATTTAATGACCTTCAACTTTCCTTGGAAAGAATGTAAAAGTCCACATATTACCCTGATGAGTATCGATCTTATCAAAGACATGATCTTCACAGCACACAGCTAGGCCAGTATAGACCAAAGGGGACTATGAAGAGCCAAGAGGGAGTCTTTATAGCCTTTATAGCCAGACAGACCTGCAGAGCAAATTTTGACATCATTTCACCAAGAGCAGGATTGAGATGCATGTATTTAGTAACAGCTACAAAAATGCACACCCATATTATGTTCCTGACACGACTTCAGTTGCTTGACCAGTGCACATATTAGCATTCTACAGCATTCAGCATTCCCAGTTATTTTGGTTGATGTGGAAAATGTTAAGGTCCTTACAATGTAGTTGAGGCTACTGTGAACTAGGGAGAAAGGGAGATGAGTATCGATCCTATCAAAGACACAATCCTTACAGCATACAATTAAGCCAACGTGGATCAAAGGTGACTGAAGAGCAAAGAAGGATTCTTCATAGCCTTATAGCCAAGACAGACCTGCCAAGCAAATTTCTAATTTGCTACCAGTACATTCAACCACCACAGATAGAACAGTATTGTAAATGGACACAGCAGGCTGTTGGGCTTCGGACAGAACAGAGCTCTTAGGCTTTCAATTCATATGTTTATGCTTATAGGTAAATAAGAATTAGTTTTTGTGTATGTTACCCACTAATTATGAATTCCAGATTGTAAATGTAACACAGCATCATGCCATTTCTCCTGCACAGAGAGCTCTTGTGAATCTGAAGTCTTATGGACGTACCTAACCTCACACCACGATCAGAATAGGGTCATTGAGTGGATCAGGAGCCTTGTGATCAACAAGAACTCCACTGTTTCTCCTCCATGGCCAACTTTAACTGCAGGTGTTGTCAGCAGCAGTACGCAGAGTAACACATTTTTGAGGAACCTCATCTTGGACCTGTTAGCTAGGTAAGAGCCCCATCACTGCCACTTATTTGAAATGAATTCCTTGAGAGCTCAACTCACTCCTTTGGATGTCCTCCCAGGCAGGGTGAATTTATTCAGACAGAAATGGATAACTTTGAACAGCTGCTGTGGAGGTTGGCTCAGGCAGGAGGAGTGATGCAGGTTACACAGATTCCTCAGTTATGCTCTCAGATGCATAATTTTCACACCACTTTTATTGACCACTGTCTAGAGATCGGTCTGTGCTACCTCCTCTACATCTATATAAACTCTAACAGGTAAGAGATTCTTCTCTTGAATTGAGACATTGTATGCAGCACTTGCTGTTTCTGCAACATCTTACCTAAACTTGTTTATCCCAGAAATTATCAAGTCTTGGAAGAAAAGGGTTCATGTGAAAGCCATCCATGTTTTGAGATGCTGGTGAAAATTCAAGACATAGTCAAGGACTTGACAGGTATTTCAAACTCCACTCACTGAAGTTAGTCTTGGAGATGTTTGGTAGAATAGTTCACTGCTGACTAGGGATTGGCAATAATACAAAATAATTTAAATGCAAAATGCCATTCATTGGTGACAAACTTCAAACTTCATTAGTTGCAAACAGCTTGACTGTAGCTTTTGCCCGGTGTTGCCAACTCTTCAGTGAGAAAAGTAGCTAAAGGCTGTCCTAAAAGTCAGCAAAAGTCACTGAATGACGTAATCGCATGATGTGCATGATTTAACCCTCCTCCTTTACAAGGGCTTGGGACCAGCAGATCTAAATTAAAAGATGCTCTGGTGTGCTGGTGTGTTACTTTTTGTTTGTTGTTTTTTGTGTTTTTACACACACACGCACACAAAGAGCTGGTCATCATCATTTTCACCTTCTATGGCAGGTTCAGCACCAGAGGGAGCAGACTTAAATGCCTAAGCAGTCCGCAAGTTTACAAAATGATATCCCGTCAATCATTTAATACAGATCGGAGAATGGCAGAGGACAGACTGGATTAGCAGTTTTAATGCTCACATGCAGTTCTTGTAAGCTATTCTTTTGTACAAGCTCAACTACACCCTACAGTGCTCGAGCAGCCGGAACCTAGACCGCTGTTACAGCAGATAGCAGCACTCACTAACTGCCTTTACACTGGCAAGGCAAGGCTAGGCTGATGTCGAGCTAATAGCCCGTGCTACCAGCCCCACTAAGCCCAAGCCAGTTTTGCTTCAGACTTGTCAGGCCCCTCCAAAGCTGCCTTAAGTGAACGTGAATTCAGTATAATGTTTTACTTTTGTGCAGAGGTGTCTGGCCTCAGGAGATATTTTTTGGCCCTAAATAATGCTTTAGACTCTTTATTGTTTGTAAAGCAGGCCCAAGGTTGAAGAATGCTGATCTTATATATTGCATCTCACGAGGAAATTGCCTACTTTAGGTGCCACGTTTTATTTCCCTCAGCAATAGCATTTTAAAGACACTCATACTCCCAGAGGCATAGGTAAACGACAAAATAATACACATGAGCTTTAGACTTCTATTGAATTATTATTACAAACACTTTTTTACTGGGTTAAATGTGTCTTATGCACATCTTTTAAACAGCTATTAGAGTTGTTTATCTTTTTGTTTCAGTTCACACATTGTTATCTGTTGTCAAGCATGTACATGTGTAACCACTGGGTAGTGAATTTCAGCCCTTCTTGGTCTGGCTTGGCAATCTACTCTGCACAGGAACTGGGCTTAGTGAACCCGGAGAAATTTTAACTTGAAGAAATACACAGACTTCTGAACTGATTGAATTTCATTTTGTTGTAATCCACCAGACCCAGAAAAAGTCTTCCAGGGCAGTTTGACTAGTGCCCGTGTCCTCATCCCTGGCAGTCAGGGCAGTGTAAGCAGCATGCTGCTGGAGGGACACAGCCTTCTGGCACTCTCAACAATTATGTTTGCTCCAGGCGGCATTGACCAGGTTGGGTTTTTTCCTGTTTTGTTATTATATTATATTATATTATATTATATTATATTATATTATAGTTATTAAGGAAATAGCTGACTGGAACACCTTGTCCTGCATAGAGTGTTCTTTTCATTTGAATGTCTGTGAAGCCATTGTTGACCAAGGTCTTGGAAAGCATTGGAAACATTTGTTGTGGTCATTTGGAGCAGGAAGAAGTACAAAATGTATATACTGATTAAAGATCAGAGTAATTTCTTTATTTGGAAGTAGACCATACACAATGAACTTAGGGGTACAGTGTATAAAGGATCATGGCATCTACCTCAGTGTGCTTTTGTAATACGTGTGATGATGCTATTACTTACTGAGTAGTCTGTGACGTTTTTTTTTTGAGTCGGCACCAAAAGGTTTAGTTTCTTCCTCAAAACATGTTTTCAACATACCTGTGTACAGTTTTCGCTATACATTGTGATTTTTCCCATAATGCTTTTGTCACTTTATTTTTGAAATCAACATCTGTTATCTATAGGTGTCTCAGCACACATGCCAGGTTGGTGACTGCCCATGGAGAGCTGACCCCCAACTCCTGAAGATGGCCTTGAGCACATATCCCAAACTCAAGTTTGCGCTTTTTCCACCCAGTGGACCTTTTGGCATGGGACTATTAGATGTATCAATTTACCATCTCATGCAGGTACTTTTAGCAAACCTGTATGCACTTGGCCAGGTCTGGAAAGTAGAATATGGTTGTTTTGATGAGACGTATAAGTGGTCAACCTTCCCTTTTTTATGAACAGTCTCTAAATCCTATGGATTCCTCCAGACTGTTTTGGTGGCAGTCAGCCAATACGCTGGGCATTACAGGTTGGTTTCACAGATTTTATCTAAATGTCCTTGTCTGTTGATAATGATTTAATCTCCTAGTCTTTTTACAGAGATGTCTGCAGAGCTGCCTCATTTCTCCACTCCGTCTCTTGTAAGCAAATACGCCCTCCTTGAAAACCTGGACTTTTTGCATCATTTGAGAAATGGACGACCTTCTTTTGCCTATGGAACCTTTCTAGTTCAGCATCTGGCAAACTTCAGTGATGAGAAAATACTGTGAGTCATTTGTAATTTTTATCATAAAATATAGTGTTTTTGAACAGTTTTGGCAGTACCGTATAAAATTAAAAAATTAAAATTATAGCCGAGTCCCAAACTGACGCTGGTCCCGTTTATAGGACGAGTCTGGTTATGTATATATATATATATATATATACCGGTGTACATATATATATATATATATATATATATATATATATATATATATATATATATATACTTATACTTAAATATATATATATAGTTATTATTATTGTTATTATTATTATTATTATTATTATTTTAATTCATGCTCTTAAGTATGAATGCATTTCTCATGCACAAAGTGCACCCTAAACAAAAAAGATCAAATAAAATGCAACAAGATAATTCAATTCAATTCAATTCAGTTTTATTTATACAGCGCCTTTTACAATAGTATTGTCTCATGGCGCTTCACAGAAGGAGCACCCAAGAGCAACAGGGGCAAGGAAAAACTCCCTTATGTTCAGTTAATCTAGGAAGAAACCTTGGGCAGATCCACGACCCAAGGGGCTAACCCAACTGCCAGGGGTCATGGAGAAAAATTACAATCAGTAGTAACCATGACAGACTATAAGTTGCCTATGGTTTAGCTAAGGTTCATAATAGTTCATAATAGAGTATTATCCCACTTTTACATTACATGGTAATCAGTCTATAGGTGGTTATCAGGAATTATGGCTGGACAATGTAGCAGCGGCCAGGCATAGTGACAAACTCGAAGGAGTGAGATGGTTCATGGGGGTAATAATATAAATCAGTCCAGTTATCAGGTTGAAGTCCATGGACAATGACCCTTTAGGTGGATAGGGAATCCAGACCATGGATGGATCGTTCTCTGTATGAGCAGCACTGCGATCTCTGTACTTGCAGAGGCCAAAAGCCGGAGATCAGCACTTTGTTGATTCAAAAGGCAGAGCAACTAGTAGTGTTATCAGTTCAGTGTTTCCATCAGCTCCAACACCGCGCAGCTACCGCAGCTCTGAGCAACAGCAGTGGCAACAGGCCTTTCAGCTTACTCACAGAGTAGCCCTCATCCGATTTCTGACCCGACACTGGAAGTGCAGCTTGCATGTTGTTCATTGGATCCCTCAGCAGTGCACGCATCCTAGTAAGTTTTCTTAGTACACTTTATATTACCACACACAGATCTGCCATTAACAAACTGCTTATTAACATGCAAATTAATAACATACTAGCCATTTGTTAGTCACTATAAATCGTTTATTAATACCTTATTCTGCATGACTTCTACCCATAATAGACCGTTAACTCCGAATTTTTCTAATATTAACTCCTAATTACTATTTATTCGCAGATAGTAAGTTAGTTGTTGTATATGAATTATGATTTTAATATGCTTTGTTTAGTGTGGGGCTTATAAGACAGTAGTACAACAGGAGCAGTTATCCTCCTTCAGTAATACTGCGAAAAGATGGTCTATTCATAGGAACAAAACCCAAAAATACAAGTTCTAATCTTGTCCTAATAAGTCCTAATTACATTTTTTTGATTGAGAATAACTGTTCCTGAGAATACCTGTTTTTATAAGCCTCTTACTGAGCAAAGCATATGAATATCATAATTCATGTACAACAACTAACTTACTTACTATAAATAAGCTGTAATTAGGAAGTAATACTGACGAATTTCTTAGTTAATGGTATACTATGGGTAGAATAAGCTCATACAGAATGTGGTATTAATAAGTGATATGTAATGACTAACAAATGACTAGTACGTTATTAATTTGCATGTTAATAAGCAGCTTGTTAATGGCAGATCTGTGTGTGCTAATTTTCTTCATAACAAGACAAATATTTACTTATCTACATCTCAAGAATGCAAACTGCAAACCCAAACACTATTATAGTCTTCCATAAACAAATGGAAACACATAAATTAGTCGTCTGAGAACATACAGTATATTTTTCGCACATTCGCTCATTGCAATTTAGGGAAGTTCAAAAATCCAATATGATAATCTGGACCCAGATTTAAATGGCAGTGCTAAGTCTGTCAGCAAGCCAATTTCTCATGCATGAACTGTAGTTACTTAGACCAGAATCTTCCTGGAAAATTTCTCCCTGAATGTAAATCATAAGGGAGGGTTGAGTTGTTTATTACTAGATCATTAGCTTTTCCCTTTTTTAGCTTTTTTTATTATCCCACCAGGTGAAATTAACTTGCAGCCAGGCATTTAAGAAAGAACACAGCTAAAAAAATGATATGCAACACTGAAGTCAAAATGTCAAAATACCAACATACCAACATGAAGACAATGACCACTACATCAGACAAAACAGACTATCCCCCATACAATACAGTACAATACACAATACAGACCAGAACACAATACGCCACAGTGCAAGTTACTACATGGAGAGACTGGGAAAGCATAAGGGTCAGAGCAGAATAATACAGTCCATCATACACATCATCTGTGCTTATTCAGTTCAAGTTAACAGCAGTACAGACAAAAGAGAGTTTATATCTTTTAGTCCTGTGTGTCCTATATCTCCTACCTGAAGGTAGAAGCACAAATTCCCTGCAGAGGGAGTGCGCACATGATGATCATACAGGTCACAGAGCTGGGTTTGGGGTACCCCAATGACCTTACCAGCTACACTGACAAGCCAGCAAAGCTTATTTCTCTCAGCAATGTTAAGCTTACCAAACCAAACAACCATGCAAAAGACAGGACAGACTCAGTGAAGGTTCTATTCAACAATGTCATCATGCATCAGAATTAGCTTGGAAGTTTCACTTATTGTCCAGCACTGTACCCAAATATTTCACATTTGTTCTAGAATACTACAGTTTGTCTTTGATATGTTAAAGGCCTACATGCTGCCCTACATATAGCATAGCATGATGGTGTACTGCTGTAATGCCCTGTATCTGATCATCTAACACAGAGTGTTGTGGTTTTCAGCTTGACCCATGCGGCAGAGTTGGCCTATGGTCTTGGCCTGCAGCATTTCAACAGTCCATCTGTGGCAGCTGCCTGTGTCTGCTTCTGTGAGCTATTAGGAGTCTACAGCCTTAAACTAAGGGTTGACATTAAGGCTTTCAGTCTTCTACTGAAGTTCTTAAAGAAGAACTCTGAAGGAAACAATGTGAGATCATTGAAAGAGTGCTTGAGTAAGTTAGAATGCCGAAGTAACAGTAATTATTTGTAAGACCACTTGTACTACTATTCATTCATAGACCACTACTTTTCTTAACATCACCAATACATTTTATAGAATATGTTTTTTTTGGCTGTGTTTTAGTTGGAAAATGTTCTCAGTTGGAGTCTGAATGGAATCAGCCTAGAGGTTTGGAGTTGCTGAATGACTTGGAAAAAGCTGTGAAAAACACTGTGGAGAACAGATGCATCAGCAGGTCATTTTAAGAGTGGAGATGTGTGCAAACGTGTATATAGAGAGATAAATAGATAGATCGATAGATAGATATGACCTGGTTGTATACAAATTGTACATTTCTGCTTCTGTTCAGGTCATCTCATGAAGCTCTTCAAGAATGGGCATTACCTGTCCAGTTTTCCCAGCTGCACGCTTTGACTCTTACCACTGTATATCCATGTGATTGTGCAGCAGATGGAGAGTGGCTCTATTTACTGCTGTTTGTGCAGCAGCACAGCTACCCCCCCCAGCAGGTGCCTTATAGTCCCCAGACATTATGCATGCCAATACATAGCACAAATCCACAGTATACACAATGTCTTATACTCAGTCTCAATCATCTTTTTTTTCAAGATGAGATGAGTTTGAAATTATGTCTCTGTGTCTCCAGGTCAGAGCACTTGTGACCAGTTTTTGCCCAGCTTTGCAGACACACCTTACACTAGCCTTTCAGGACCTGCAGGCCCCTCTTCAGTCACTGCATGAGGAGGTGCTGGAGCACATGGAGGCACTGGGTAGGGAAGAGTACGTTGAGCCCTCAAAAGAGCTATTTCAGGTGGTTCTTCAGAGCCAAGGGCAGCAGTGTCCATGGAGGTATCAGCTGGGAGAGGCAATGGCTCAGCACTGCCCTCCACTCACTATATTTGCAGCATGTGAAAAGGTACTCATTTATTTATTTATCGGCTAAGATGATTACTGATATTACTTACAAATGTTAAAATGTGTCTTTCAACCAGTCACTTGAATTTACTATGGGAATTATTTTTGTTTGAAAGGAATCAGAACTTCTGCAGTTCCTCTGTGTGTGGATTCTGACATCTATAGATTTATCAATCACTCAAGAGGCCACTACCCACATTGATGAGAGTCTGAGTCAACATGAATGGAACCTTCATGATCTGGCAATAATTTGGAAAATCCTTTTGAAAAATTTTAACATCATGCCACTTGTACATGGATTTCAGCTTTTTCTGAGGGTAATAATTACTGTACATTTACATTAGAAAAGTAGATGTACCACACAAAGTATTATAAACTTGTTTTTTGTGTCATTTCATAATTTGTTGGCAAAGTTCAAACTTCTGTCCATAGACAATGTCCTGTCAACATCAGGTTGTGATCCCACAGATCCCCCTGGTCGGAAGGCGTCACTTGATTAGGCTTATGTCTGTTTGATTTCTATTACACAGTTGATGGAAGCACATGCATATACTCATGCAAACAAAAATTCCCTTTCAAATACTCAAAATCTGAGACAGTGAGACAACCTTTCTCTTGGATCCCCTCCGATTTGACACTAAATTGACCTGACATAGATATATGACATAGGTATATCATATGTACATGTGTATTGTCAATATAATGCTGATTTTGTTCAAATTATTGTGCGCTTAATTTTGGCCTTCTGTTACAGAAATCCCCTTTACTCCATATGCTCAACCTGTATCTGCTCTGCTGTGATGCCAAAAAATATGAAGAGGCAAAAACAAAACTTCAAGAGTTTCAGAAGTGTCTCTTCAGTGTATGTTCTATTCAATTAAATTACTTTTTATTCATACAGCACCTTTTACAATAGTATTGTCTCATGGCGCTAAGGAGCACCCAAGAGCAAAGGGGGCAAGGAAAAACTCCCTTATGTTTAGTTAGTCTAGGAAGAAGCTTTGGGCAGATCCACAACTCAAGGGGCTAACCCAACTGCCAGCGGTCATGCAGGAAAACTACAATCAGTAGTAACCATGATAGTAGACATGATAGAAGTTGTCCATGGTTTTAGCCAAGGATCATAATAGTTACAGAATATTATCCTATAACATTACACAGTAGTCAGTCCATGGGTGGTTATCAAGATTATGGCTGGGCAGTGTAGTAGTAGCCAGACATAGTGTTAAAGTCAAAGAGTGAGATGGATCATGGGGTTAACAATAAGGGTCCGTTTGACAGTGCCATTGTGAGGGGGGGTCAGTCACAAAGCCTCAGGGAAGGGGAGTCAGTCCTGGCAAGGCTCTCTGCACATCTGTTTCTGCTCTCTGTCAATATTATTTGTTGCTCATTGTAGTGTACATTTTTTATTGTGGAAATCACACAATTTTTTTGAGTTTTGAGAAACAATGTATAGTTCACCAGCCAGTATTTAATATGACATTCGTTAAAGAGGGGGGTTGATAAAGGAGATCAATCTTAAAATATGTCTGTATGTGGCAATGGTGTCTATGAAATGCACCACACTGACCAGAAAATTTTTTACTTTATTTTTCAATTGCTCTTTTCTCTTGTCTCTGTGCTTCAGCTCCGGGAAGGAGTGGTACAGTCTCCAGTTGGCATACCTGTTGAATGGATTGAGAGTCAGGCATCAGTCCTCCTCAGGACTATGATCCAGCAGTGTGGCACTCAATATGAACTAAGGAGATTGCTTCAGCTCATGTGTGACATGGGTCATCTGCTCAGGTCTAATGGTGAGACAACTGTTCCTTTAGTTCAATGATAAGACTGTTGTTGAGTGTTTATTCATATTCAATTCATGGTCATTACTGTAAAATAAAATTATTAAATCTAAAACATGACGTTGAAGCCTATGAGCTCAAGTCAACGGTGGTTGTAGAATGTACACTGTTCATGCAACACATATACCTACATCAGTATTCTAAAATGGATCTTTCTGATCCTTGATTGGTTGAATCACGTTTGATGCCATTGTAAAAATTTCTCATTCTTGTGTCTTCGTTTAATGAAACCAGTACAGGTTAATGTAGTAACTGTTTTAGAAACACAATAAGCCACTTGAGGCTATGAGTTACCCATTTTTATCACGGCTGAGGGGGTTTAACATCACTCCTTTTGGTGGAATCGATAGAATGTTGTGCACAAGTTCTTTCTCTCTCTCTCTGTAGTGATGTCTTCATTTAGCAAATCCATCTTTATTGTAGGAAAGTAACAGTCACATAGATATTATTGCTTTAGGTCAAAAAGCACCCATCAGTAAGAAAGTTAAGTACAACCCTTTTGAAATATGAGCTTGTCAGGGAGACTGTGACATGTTCTTCTATGCTTGTTTGTAGGTCCAGACTTCAAGACACTTAGTCAGCTTAGCCAGGTACTTCAAGGCACTCCCGTTTCTCTCTCTCCTCAATTGTTGGAGGGATATTGCCCCGATGTTCTGCAGAGGGAGTGCCAGAAAATGCTCCAGGAGCTACAAGCTTTAGGGTATTTCAGCCATGCAAGACAGGTGGCAGACTTGGCTCATCTGTCTATTGATGATCTAATAATCACTGAGGTTTGTTAATGTTTTCATTCAACTCTGTGGACTCTGTGTGTGACATAAAATGTGAAATGTATTCATACCAGCAGTGTTAGCTAGTGCTATTTTAATCATAGAAGAAATCTGGTGTGAATCAGCCCATAGCGCTACTGTCACAGGTCACCAAGTGCTGAAAAACATTTCATACAACAGGCCGAATAACAAAGCAGTAGTTGTTGTTAACTGAATTGGACATAGGAAAATGAAACAAAAAGTAACAAAAAGAGTTACTGTGTTACAGTGGTAGGTGTCAGTTCACTATTCGATTATATATATATATATATGTTGTATCAAATTTCACATTATTTTTCCTACTGACTGCACTCGTGACCTGGAACAACAGAGCCGCACCAGATTTCTCCTTTAACTAGGCAAAACTGTTAGCTAAATTAACACCCTGCAACACAGCAATACACTCCAATACAAGTGCATTAACACACAGACAAGGACATTCTTAGTGAGAGTATACAGTATTTGCAAAAGAATGACAGGCAAGATATTCGCAAGTCACAAAACAACAGAAATCAGTAATGTAATTTGTAGCAAGGGTGTTATTTTAAGTGTTCTACAAAGGGTGTCATTTTAAATAAATTGGTTGATGTTTGTGCGGTGCTGTGTGTACAGCATGCTGTGGAAGCAAATTGGTGCCTTTTGTGTCTGTGTATGAAAATACTGACAAGTACTGGGCAAGAAAATCTTTGTTTTCTTAGCTGGTATATGAGTTATGATTTTGAAAGCAGTTTTAAGAACTGAGATTGTTTTAGCACTTATTGCCAACACATTCTATAATTAACTGATGCATTTATTTCTGTTGAAGCTACGCCAACACTTGCACAGTCTGAAAAACAAGCATCAGTGGGAAAGAAAGGATGTAAGACTGACATTCTTAAGGAGATGTCATGACCAGTTCAGGATAAATAGGACTAACATAGAGGCTGCTTCAGGATTCTTTCTCTCTTTGGCTGATCAATCCCAGTCAGAATGTCATCAGGCACTGGAAATGGAACTGTTGTGCATGCAAGAGTGTTGTGTGCTCTTCTCCCTCGCTGGCTTCTGGCTTTCCCAACAAGAATGTCCATCCCAGGCCCAGCTAGAGCAGATTGAGAAGAAGTTGTGGAGGTGTCGGGTGAACTGTCAACTTCTTGTCACTGACTTAAGAAAGGACAGCCTATTTGTTACACCACTGGCTGGGAATAATGATTCTTTTGAAGAAATGGTAAAGGCATTTTCGTTCTCTAAAGTGCCAGCGCTTGGTGACCCAAAGTACTTAAGCCTAGATGACATGCCTTCAGCCTTCAATAAGGAAATCTCTGGACTTCTAGATGTCAAAGAACAGAGTGCATTGTCCGCGCTGTTAGGGCGCCTTTTGGACGATGGCTGCATTTATGAGGCCAGTCGTGTCTGCCGTTACTTCCACTACTACTGTCCTGATGTGCAATTGGTTCTTCGCTGCCGTGGTCTTGCCTCTGGTGAGCACCAGAGAGACATCCAGGAGCTATTCACTACTGACACAAAGAAGAGCCCCCAGAGCTGTGAGTTTTTCCTCAGATTGTTCTGTAATAGCACACTAATGTACACAGAATAAACACAATTCATACATCTCAGAAAACTACAAAATACTTAAAAAAAAACAAAAAAAAAACACGAAAAACTGAGAAACCAAAAAATCTGGATTCTAGCTTCATGCTTTATAGGTACAGTCCACAGTTTCGGTTCAGATGTTGGGTTTTTCAGCAAATTACTCCTCACACCTCCCTAGCTGTCTATGCTTGCACAGTCTTGACTCTGTAAATTGGCTCTAAACAGCAACCCAGTTTTTGGCCATAACACTGTTTGTGCTTAGTTTGATGTTAAGTATGACCTCACATTGGCTTCACAATTTGACAGGATCTTATCCATCTCCTAGATTCTAGTTTGGGAAGCTTGTCCTCTTTTGTTGTGGTGCCTTCACCAGAGGACCAGGTGGTTTCTCAGCTGCGGACACTTGTGAATGAGTGCCGGCATGGAAAAAACTACTGTAAACAGGTTCTTAGCCTTTATGAACTATCCAAGGTAAAGTGATTTTGCATCCTGCTTTCTGAACAAAAGTTGTATTTTTACTGTACTCAGACCAAATCACATTTGCATTTTACAGTAAATATGATCCTCAATTTGTAGAAACGGTTTTAAATTGTGCATGGGGATAATAATAACTGACATTCACATGTATTCATTCAGCAGTAAGAAGTACTAGCAGTACTTGTGGTGTTAGACAAATTTCATGCACTATTAATGTGTACTGATTGAAATAATGTGTACTGATTGACACTCTGTTATCACTTACACAGGAACTGAATTGTTCCTACAGTGAAATGTCTGCTGCAGAGCCTGAGGCTGTGTTGCAGAAGATATTGTTATCTCAGCATAAAGACCGCTATAAGACAGCTCAGGTTTTCATCAGTGTACAAGGCATGCAGTCAGAAAATGTGGCACAGCTCATATCATCATTTGTGGTTCAGGGGATACAAGCATCTGCTCAAGAAGGAGAATTTGGTGAGCCAACTCAGTTAGTTGGTGATACTTCAGCCAGGCTTTGTGCTTTGTAGTTTTAGGGTCACCCCAGCAGAAAAATTCAGCAATGTTCAAAAATGTTTATGCTGGTGGCTGGTTTTAGCTGGTTTAAGATCAACAAATCAAAAATCATGCGAAAACACACTTTAAGCTGGTCAATCTAGCTGGTCCTTCTGGTTGTACCAGTATGCCCAGCCTGTCAAATTGGACATTGTCATACCAACATAACCTACCTACTCCAGCAGTGTGCTGGAAGTGGCTGTTATATGGCCAGCAATACCAGCTAGAATGACCATCATAAACTGGTGAAAGTGGCTAAACTGTCTAAACTCATACGAAAACACACCTAAAATGGCAAAAATAGCTGGTGAAACAAGCTTAAACCAGTTTAAACCAATAACAATGAGGAACCAGCATAAACTGCTTTCAGCTGAATTTTTCTGTGGGGACAAACAATATTGGCTACTATATAGCAGGGGTGACAGTAGTTTTCATCACTACAATCTGTATCACTTTATAGCTTTATAACTGTCTTCAGCCGCGCTTGGAAACAACAAAAAAAACGTTTCAATATTTTAGTGGGCCTATGTGCTATGTGCGAAAAAAGGAATTAGAAACATTTCACTTGTCTTTAAATATTTTCCTGCGAGACTCATCTTTTACAGTAATAGACTTGAGGTGGACTGATGGACTTCCTGAAAATGATGGACTCCCTGCATCAGAACAAAAAACTTCAAAATAGGCCTACAGTAACTGTCCTCTCCTGAGTGCTGACGAGCCATGCCCCATGTTGTATGAGCTGCGTCCTTTAGCCAGCCAAGTTTTTACATACGGCAAGGGATTCCACTGTTCACTTAGTGGTCCCACTGTGCCTGTGATGAAGAGATTTGCTACATTTTTATTGTTTTCTCCTATACTCACTTGTGGTATTGTTCATGGCACTGAACCCCTGTTCTGCATCTGAATTGCTTGCTGAGAGGGTGTCTGCTGCTACAACTTTTCATGTTGTTAGGAATGCTTCTACTCGGCTTGCCTTATATTCAGTGAATCCAAGATGAGCCTCTTTTTGTTCACATGTAGAGCATGGCACAAAGCCCTCATCTCATCCTCTTTATATTTAGGATTGTCATGGTTTCATTTCTCTGGGTCAAGAACTGCCATTTGGTTCAAAAGTGTGTTTCTTTTCTTTGGGCTGAGACACTAGCCTGTGCTCTGGCTGTAGTTGTGAAGACTCTTTCATTCAAACCGTCACTGACACTGCTTAGATAAACTCTACAGAGTCAATGATAGGAGAATTGCCAATGCTCAAGGAAACACTCCCTTGTGGTAGTTAGTCTAGGAAGAAACCTTGGACAGATCCATGTGTCAAGGGGCCAGCCAAATTGCCAGGGATCATGTAGGAAATGTACAATCAGTATCTGACAGTAATCTGACAGAAGACATCTAAGTTGCACCCTGTGATGTCGGAATAACCACACAACATGACGGAAGAGCTACACATTTTTTTAGTTAGAAGATTTTTCGCACCAAACACCCTGGCAAAATCCGATAGACCACAAATAAATGAGCTGTCTGCAGCAGGCATGTGCAGCACAGATCAAAATCAATGCAGGACTATTTTGGGTTGATTTTAAGCATTCGGTGAGGAGAATAACGCTAGTTTCAAATGACATAATGTTGATAGATGTGTTTTTACTTAAACAGCACGCAAACAGCAACTTATTTTGAATGTGGGTTTTGGCCAGCAGAAACCTTTTTCTCTTACCACTACTACGCACTGCATGTCTATCTTATAACGGTGTGTAGTACCGGGACACACAGGCCCACTTTCACCCCTGCTATATAGTCAAAGGGTAGTCATCAGTTAGCATGTGCCAGCGCCAATTGTGCTCTTACCGGTATTTGAAAAGTTTTAGTTAACTTTTAGGTACTGTCAAGGGTAGTCACAATGTGTGAATCCAGTCACTTTCTTGAACTATTTATTTGATAAATGTATACTGTATAAGACAAAGAACAAAGACCAAGAACAAGGATTTTGCCTGCAAATTTAAAAATGGACTACTGTGGAAGATTCTAGTTACTCAGCAACTTATTTTGCTTCAGGGGACAGGCAAATATATTGTTTGCCAGAGGGGAGAGAGGCTTTCCGGCAGCTGGCTAAGCTTTGCGGAGACCCAAACTTGGTGGGCATCAGACTGCTGGATCATATCTCCACCTTGCCACTGTCAGAGCTGAGTTGCAGTAAGATGTTCAACGCATTTTTATTTTTATTTTGTAGAGATCTTTACCCAAAGGAACTCCACAGTTTATTAGCATGTGTTCATGGGTATAAACCCCATGATCTAGGTACTGTCATTCTCCTGGTTATTCCTTTGAAGCTCAAGTAGCAATTAATGAAATATTTTAGAAAATACAATTGCATCTCAGCACTAAACAACCAGCCAGTGGTGTAGTTCAGTATGGTTCCTCTTCTTTGTTTTCAGTGGTAGAACTCCTGATCCTGGCACATGACTGCTTCAGCCTCAGCTGCAACATGGAAGGTATTGTGCAAGTGCTTCAGGCCGCACGGCATGTCAGCCATGTCCATCTTGCCCATAGTGACCGCCATGGTTTATTGGTGAGTACCCTTAGGGTTTTACCCTAATACAATGTTAATTGACACTTTGTCAAAGCCTACCTTCCCCTTTGTCAGTTCTTTCCCTTCTATGTTACTGTTGCTGTAGGTTAGACAATAGCTATGCAGGGAACACTCCCATTGAGTACTTCATAGGGTACACTGAACTCCTGTAGACTTTGTTAAAACTTATGCTGATATGTAAAAAACTAATAGTTAACAATTGAGTACAATGAAGGGAAAGCATCACAGAAAATCTATGTCACTGTGTGCCTATGTTCCTTTGTGAATATGCTCTTAGCAAATCTGCTCATTGTTTCTGATTCAGTGTTTCAAAATTATTTTATTTAAAAATTTTAGTTCTTTATTTTATTGATGTTTCTGATATATATGAATATGCACTTTATAAGCAGTGGATTTAATTTAGTTTGTTGAATTATTGTAAGTTATGTTTATGTAATCCATAAATATGCTCTTCTGTGGGATTCTTCAAATATTTTGGGTCACTTCCACAGCTTTTTAGGTTTAATTGAACTGTCAATATTTAGACTAATGAAAAAAAAATTACTGAAATTGACACATGTAAATCCTACAGGTACGACTTCTAACTGGCATTGGGAGGTACAATGAGATGACATACATATTTGATTTGTTGAACCAAAATCACTGTTTTGAGATGCTGCTGAGGAAGAAGGTGGAATCTGTAAGTTAAAGCTCTTGTGGAATCACATTGTTGTACTTTAGCAACACTTTAGTGCAGAGCTCTTGAGAAGCAAACCCATGAGCATGCAGTTGTTAGCACCTTGCTTGGTCATTATGACCATTTTATACACAAATGTGCTCTTGCGGTAGATATGGCCACAGACTAAACAGTCCTTCAGCAGAGCTTCAGGGTACAGTCAGCAATGCTGGATGAAATCGTGTTTGTTTATGTTTGTGCTAGTGTTAATTTCACCCCTGCCTTCAGTCCACTGGGAGAAACTCTCTATTGTTAATGGGGACAAGCTGCCCCCACTTTGGTTCTAGTTCTCAGAGACACGGTATCGTAAGAAAAACATTTTTTTACAGTGTCCTCAGAGAATGGGGAAGTAGCAGAATGAAAAAAGTGTCACATATTTAATCTCTTAGCATCACTGACCTTTAACACAGTTATAGTAGAGACTATGCAAGTAGTACACTATGCAAGTACTAGCTTTGTAGTCACTTTTATTGTTAAATGACTCATTACTGGGCAAGTGAAGGGTCTCTCAGCTTTTCCTCTTGGTGAATTTACCACGCTTGCAAGATGCCGAAACAAAAATGAAACAAAATCCACATATTGGCAAGAATTTAGGACACTTTGCAAGTTGCAATGAAAATCAGTGACTGTAGGGGGAGTTCCACAGTTGCAAAATCCCAGACTTGCAAAGGACACCATTAAGGAGAAAAGCCAAATTCTCCCAAAAAGCACAATGCTAAGTACATGCTAAGCACAAAGTACATGCTTTTCAATCTGTGCGCATTTTGCAAATGTCTGTCTATACACTTGCAGAGTTAGGTACACTTTGGTTTGTCTGTAGGAACCCTCTACTCACTACCACAAAAGTGTAATGTTGTTTTAAAGCTTTACAGTGGTTTTAAAAATAGCGTTTTGTATTGGTGCAGTGGCATGCCCTTTGTGCTGCCATTTTAGCGCTTTCGGTTGAAATTCCAAAAAACTTTCTCAAAACACATCTGACTGACATTATTGTCCTACCAACTCAGTGTATGAACTCCCAGGGTTTCCCCTAGTGCCAGTGACAGTGGGTCTCCACCTTGGCAACAAACACCTCTCGCCTTGAATACACCCCCCCCCCCCCAAGCTTTGAATTCAGATTGATTTTAAATTGGTCAAAGCATGCACCATCATGCATCATCTGTGCGTTGGGCTGCACGACATGCACTGAGCGTGACATCAGCAAAAGTACTGTTATTACGTGACATCTGCATAAGCATGGAGTAGTCTACAAAACACATTCTCCAAATGGATTGATGACAACTCTTCAGTGAATAAAACGGCCAATTTGTAACATTGTCCATTTTAGGAAAATACGTAGCCATACAGAATAGTCTTGGCCTATTCCACCATCTTGATATCAACCTGTATGAAAAGTTTTATGTGGCATGCTTTTGGTGAGGTGCAAGTCACTTATTAATGCCTTATTCTTCATGAGCGTATTCTACCTCTGGTAGACCATTAACTAGAATTTCTTTAATATAAGCTCCTAATTATTGCTTATTCATTGTAACTAAGTTAGTTGTTGAATATGAATTATGATCTTAAGATGCTTTGTTTAGTATGGGGCTTATAAGGCGGAAGTACAACAGGAACAACTTTTCTCCTTTAGTAACATTTAGATGGTCTGTTCATAGGAACAAAACCCAAAACTACAAGTGCCTAATAGTGTCCAAATTTGGTCTTTTTTGTCAAATTTTGTCTTTATAGAACAACTAGTTTACTTACTATGAGTAAGCAGTAATTAGGAGTTTATATTGGAGAAATTGTAGCTCATGGTCTACGACATTGTGTTATAAATGAAAATGATAATTTAATTGATTGTCAGTTTGTCTATTATGCAAATACAGTATGTGCAAATATAGGCTATATACAGGCTATATATTACATAGGTCTGTCCTCCCGTGCCACCTTGACTAACAACTTGAACACTGAACTCCCAATCATCCAAAAATAGCCCTAAAAAAGATTTTGTTCTGTTAAACACTTCTTTAGGAACTACAAAGTGGAATCGCATCTTGCTTTTGTTGTCGGCAGAAGAACAAATTCCAACTATATATGGGTTAGAATAACTTTAGGTTACAAAATAACATTTTAATATTAAATGTGGTGCTTGATGTAGCAACGCTACGTTTTGTTTGTTTTTATTACATTGTCGATACTAGTATATTTTCCTATGCAGGAGGCTACATGATGAAGACAGATAAGTAACTTGTGAAATTTCAGAAAAAGTCATAGCTATCCGAAAAAGTGCTTGCAAAGTTCAAAGAGGATTGTTTTCATTTTCTGTCCTACCTGGTCTGCTCTCCTCATTTGAATACCTGGATCTTGCTTACTGATAATGCAGTTTCAGTTTCGACTTTACATCCTCCAATTATGTAGAGGCCTGGATTTACTTTCAAGCCATATCAATTGGATCAGTAATGGGCCTAAATTTGGCCAAACTCAATTATTCTGTCCCCCTGAGGCTGTCTAAAATTTAATCAAGCAAGTATTGTAATCTAGTGAAACAAACAATGCTGTGTCTTTGGGTTAATTCTAAATGGTCCTCTTCACCTGTAAGGCATGATTGACACACATAGACCTATTTTAATGGCCATGCATGAGGAGAAGCAAATGATAAACCTGGCAATCTGATTCTGCAAAGGTAAATAAGACCATCCCACTTTGTTCCATGTTCTTATTCCACAGTAGCTTAATATGTGTATGGAATGCAGATAACCTGAATTGTAAGGTGACGCAGAGGAAACATAAGTTGACTCCTCCAGCTTTGCTAACCTTGTTTTCATGATTCCTTTCTTAACTCTTGCTTAACCAAAGGAGTAAGGCAGAATGTGCGCAGCTGAAAAGTGTGTAATTGAAAGTGCTTAAAAAAAGACTTACGCACTGATGGGAGACACATTGAGGCTTATGCTCATTTTTTTCAGTTTACTGGCCAAATCATGTAATATGCAAGATTGCTTTATGTGACATGTCTGATGTACTGAGTTTGTTTTGTAGAACACCAGGCTCAAAACGGCTCTTCTAGACTACATTAAGCGCTGTCTGCCATGCGACAGTGAGAAGCACAATATGGTGGCCCTGTGTTTTAGCATGTGTCGTGAGATTGGAGAGAATCACGAGGGAGCTGCTCGTACTCAGCTCAAAATTATTGAGTCCCAGCCATGGGGTGAGTGCAATCTTAATGTACAAAATAATTGTAAAGGACAATTTAAAATGCAATACACTGTTATCTCTTGATGATAGTTAATACAAAACAGATCTACAGCCTGGTTACATGTAAATTTTTCACATCAGACAAGAATCATATAACCTTGGTTCACTAACCAGGGTTTTTTCTGTCGTTTCATTTATAGTTGTGACGGTTGAACTCAAGAGTGCTCTGATAAAGGTCCAAACTCTCTTTAAAGATGCTGCTGAGAGCCTGTTCAAGGTTTGTGTGACTTGTTAGTGTTTTAATCTTAATCCCATTATGTCTCTCTTTGCTACATGTGGAAAACCAAGAATAAAACTTCTCCAAAGTACCTTAATTACACCATTTGAATGAGCTTATTGTGATCTCTTTCCATACACTGCTGTGATGGTACAACATTGTGGTACAGTGGTGATACAGCGGTGGTACAATAAGGTTTTTTAATGCTTGATACAGTGATATCCCTAAGAGTTTTTCAGAGCATTGTTTTATTCCTAGTGAGTTTTGCAGAGCTTCATGGAATAACATCAAAGTTATAGTATTTGACATAATAAAAGTTTGTAGGCTTATAATTGAGCTAAATATTAGACCAAGTCAGGAAGGCTTGCATTATGCCCATTTGTTGATGCTTCTGACTGGGAGATCACTGGGCAGATCTGACCTGTCATTTCTGGCATGCCACACTTGCAGTGCCACTTAAAAATTGCTGTTATTCTCCTATTGACATTTTTTGTACCATAAAGTTAATTTTTTGCTAATCCTATTTATATCATTCGCTGATGGTGACTCCTTTACATTACTTTATTCACTTAAAAGTGTGTGTTCCCCAGCAACTCTCTGCACCTGCTCCAACCGTCTCCTTCCATTGAAATCTCCAGAATCTATCTCCCTTTTATTCTTTCTCCCTTGTGGCATCTGCCCTTCCACCCTCCAGCACTTTTTCTCTACACTGAGCTCTTGCTTGAATCGCTTGCGCCCTCTGTCTACCAGACCTGCTTCAATTCACTAATTCTCACACGTGGCTGAATGACCCTCTTTGCTCAATGCGCACCAATCTCAGAGCTGCTGAGAGGAAATGGTACAAAACTAATAATCCATCCGATCGAGCACAATTCCAGGAACTGCAATCATCCTTGACAGGATGACTGACAGTAAAAGTTGCAGCAATTAGTAGCCGATTCTCTGACCCACCTACAAAAACTCTGTCTCACCCCACTTCACAGGTTCCTCCTTGGAGCTTCTCTAAACGTACTCCTTCTTTTTCTACAATCACTTCTCTCTCAGAGGATGAGGCTGCCATCCTACTTCTTGTCCACTGGACCCTATTCCAACCACCCTTCTACAGTCCATAGCCTTATTATTGTAACAGCAACCACACACGTTGTCAATGCTTCACTAACTATGGATACATTTCCCACCACCTTTAAACAAGCCCAGGTTACACCACTGCTCAAAAAACCCTCCCTCACTCCCACTCAAGTGGAGAACTACCAGCCTGTCTCTCTTCTTCCTTTATTCTCTAAAGCTACTGAAAAAAACAAGAGTACGTCACACCCCTGTTCATTGAACTCCACTGGTTACTCTTAGCTGCTTGCATCAGATTAAAAAAACTAATGTTGGCCTACAGGGTGATCGATCAATCTTAAAGCCCATTGTTACTCCCTGGCCACTCTTCTCCTCCAAAGAACATTGTCTAGCATGTCAAACATCTCAGTCCAGACTATTCTAATCTGTTGTTCCACACTGGTGGAATGACCTTCCAAGTGCTACCAAAGCAACAGATACCCTCTCCACCAAGACCCAGCTCTTCCAAGAATACCTCCTGGCTTAAAACTTCTGACTACCTTGAATGCACTTACAATGCACCCTCTCTCTCTTCTGCATTTTTATCATACTCCTGCACTTTCCAATTCCACTTCCACTTCCAATTTCATGTTCAAGTTGCACTCTTGGACAGTTTTTAATTGTGCTGTAGTTTGAATGTTTATCCTCTTTTTGTAAGTCGCTTTGGGTAAAAGCATCTGCTAAATGCATAATTGTAAATGTAAATTGTGGTGTATGCAGATTTTTCAAAAATAAATTGCTCAACTACTTTTCATTTGAATGAGTTTTCAGCTGGGTACCAATAAAAACAGCACCAAAAAAAAAGAAAAGGTATAGGTAAACGGTAAATCTAATAGCACCGCTCAGTAAGTTGAGATGAAGTCTGATCCTGCATGAGCTTGACAGAGGTTAACCAAATTAGAAGAACTGGGAGTTTTTGAACATGTTTTGAAGAAATTTTCCATACTAGATTAAAGGATGCCATTGCTGCAGTTTAGTACAACGCTTCCAGAGCTATTATTTTCTCATTTTGGCTAAAACCAACTGTCAGGCTAAACCGTAAATCAAAACACAAACGAATGTCCTAAATCTTGCTCATTCTTCTCCTTGCACTGAAAAAATTGGGTAGTTGAATATTGTTAAGTTATTTTTCTTTCTAAACAAAAAACAGGAGACAATATGGTCCTATTTTAATGTTTCCATTTTTCAATCTGTCCCTCGGCCTCCACAGGATTCTTGTGTGCGTCAGGCAGTGCGTTGTGTGAAAATGGCTAAGCTTGTCACTCTTCAGCTTCACCTTCTCAATCATGGTCACAGTCAACGTGTCATTAACTTGCGCCCATCAGAGCTGCTGAACGCCATCCTGGAGCTGCCCCACTGTTATCAGGTATGGACACATAGTTTATTTCCATTTAGGTCTTATGCTAATCAGCCAAAATGCAGACAATTTCCTGCATGATTTTTGCTTTTTTCAGAATTTGTGTCTTTGGATATTTGGATTAGATAAATAAGCTGCATTGACATATTTTTTTTGTAACTTTTGGTGTTGGCTCTGAAATTGTGACTGTGGCAAACTAAGCTCAACTAAGGTCAAATAGAATGAGGGGGGAGGCCATATTATATTATATTTCACATTTGTAACCTTTCACTTTTTTTTCTAGCTAACACTAACATTAGCTAATTTATAGATATTTTGTAGCATTAGCTATTTTCTAGCTAACACTAACACTATCTATTTGAAAAATTGTATTTGGGAAAAGTCCATGAAAGTCCTCAGCAAAAAAAGTGTGAGGGAAAAGCTAGTGAATTCAACACTCCATAGAAGTGCACTGAAACTGAAATAGTTGAATACTTGATAATTAGGGATATTTGAAATACTTTTAAAATGTTGACCTGTACACAGAGGAAAGACTTTTACAAACTTTTCCAACATCACGGAAGTGATGTCGACATAGTGCCAGCATAGGCATTAGAGAGTAGCTCTGGTAGCACAGCCATCAGGCACATGTTATTTTTAATAAACTTCTGGTGTATTTACAAATTTTACATTGCCTCAGTTTTTGAGTACAGACCCTATTTGTACTACTGTAGAAGTGTGGTGCAATTCCATGCATTTTTAGTGGGGTATTTTACAAGATGTAGTCTACGTTCCATGAACGGCTACACTAAGCCTTATGCAACCTCTAACTCGGCCAATGTTTGACCAAGGTAAAAAAAAAAAACTTCAGGGGGGTATTTAGCTGGACGTCATGGCACAAAGCACCATCATAAAATGTATTCCGAACCATCACTTTAATACACAATTCTGTATGCATCTCTTTAATTTGGAGAGGAATATATTGTCATTTTTAACCACTAGTCAGTAAGGTACTAGTTAAGCCCGCATCAGTGAATTTCAATGGGGATTTTTTCCCTGTAACCTTTTTTTCTAAACCCTTGTGCAGAAGTGTTGATAATAACCAGTATTTTTGTTCTCTTACCTTTTTTACCTAATTTACGACGTTAAAAATAGGCCTCCATACATTATAGACCATAGGCTGCTTGTACCTTTATCCCTAATTTGGACAATAGGCAACAGCAAGGTGTATATCACTTGTTTTCAGTTAGAACAGGGCAACAAAAAGAACAATTAATAACAATGCATGTCTTGTTTAACATAGGTAGGGATGCACATGTTGTGACATTGTAATCAAATACTTACACGATTCCTAGGTTTAAGGAGTTCACGGCTAAACAGCATTGATCTGATCTTATTCAACATTAGGCTGTAGATTTTGTTTACAGTGAGAAATACCCTGCTGAGAATCTAAACATAAACATGAACTTAACATGCTGAACATGCTAACATCTGAATAGATCATCCTCAGTCAAAGTACCATTATAGGTGTGCATCTAACAGAAGTTAGGCCTGCAAAGTTATGGCTTCATATGAAGGAATGAATGAAGAAATACATTTTATTTTAATTTATTTTAAATTAATTAACAAAGATAGAAAGAAATAAAGAAAAGGTAATAAAATAATAACAGAAATAAAGAAAAGACATCTGTGAGAAGGTTATGATTCAGTCTAGAGGCAACTGTGTTTGTGCCTTTTCACAGTCTCTGTAGATCCCATATAAATGAGGGTTAGGACTTCACCTGAGCAGACCTAGATCTATTTAACATGCTACTGAATTTTCAAATGAGAGATTGATCTGCAGTTTGACAAGATATCTCCCCTGCAAACCATGTCAATATCAATGGAAAATGTCTAAACTTAGGCTTAATGGGAACACTTACCCTAACCAACTGCAGTTAGAACCATTATTTTATGTGGCCATAAACACTCTGTTTCATTTCCCATGGCCTTATTAGTTAGTGTAAGCTGCCTGTTCACTATTCGGTTAATGTTATACCAAATTCTCATCCCTCTTCCTGGTGACAGCACTCGGTAAGCTTGAACAATAGGATTATGGTTGGAATTACTCCGGACTGTCACTTTAACCAGGGGGTCTTCTGTCCTGATCCAGAAATGTTTTTCCCAACTGAAAAGTGTTATGAACTAAAATTTATTGACCACATGGTTTATTTTATTGATCTGTTTCACTTTTCTTCTTCCAAGGTCCTTGTAGTCACAGAGGCCTATGACTTCAGTCCAGACTGGGCAGAGGTTTTGTACCAGAGGGTCATTCTCAAAGGGGACTTCTTATTCCTTGAGGAGTTTAAACTCTACATACCAATGCAAGCCAGTCTATTTGAGGAGATTTCCAAAAAGTATGTATGTTTGTGTACACACAAAGTATATTTCCTCAAGATGAATATGAACACTTAATTATCCACTAATATGGAAACTTACCTTTGGTTCAGCCAATGACTGATCCGGCATTTCATCTAAAAAGATTTCAATGTATCTATAAATTACAATATTAGATAACGTTTTTACTTTTTTGTTGTATATTGTTTCTAGGTTGACACAACACAGGCCCCCAAATGCCAGTCAGAACCTGAGGAAATTCCTGCAGCATTGCGAAGATATTTACACATACTACAAGCTGGCATATGATCACAAGTTTTTTGATGTGGCCAACATGCTTCTACAAGATTCAAAAACTAGTAGCTATCTTAATGACCGGTTAATCAGTTGATTTTAGGGGTGTCTGTGTTTCAGAACACACTCACATAGTTTGTAATTGCAGGGTCATACTCACAGTTTGTAACTGCATGCTCATTTACACCACAACAAATGGGAAAGTTGATGGGGAGTCATGGTGTGCAACACCTCATTATTGTCATGATTCATGTTTTTTGTAATAAATCTTCATGCTAAAATGAAACAGCTGTGAATTTCTTAGTTTGTGTATTGCTTGTGTTACCAAACTAATATCCCATTCCACAGAGAAATTAATTAAATAGATTCATCACCATTAAACTTTCCTAGTTATACTTTCAGACAATCCCCTATATGCACAAACACCTTTCACTTAAGCCAGCCTGACCATTTCTGGTAATTACGATGTTACTCTGATAAACAATGTGACAAAAAGCTTGCTCTCTAAACTGGTTGGACAAGCCCTGAACTGGCAATCTGAGGAACATAGAGCTCTTTATCAGGCTTATCAGTTAGGCTTACCTTGGCTAACTAGCAGTCTACAACTACACTACATTCAACTAATATTTATGCCCAATAGCAAACTACCCTGCCGTAGTTCACAAAATTCAACATGCTGCCTCAGTACATGACGTTCCAACGGAAATGTCATCTGTGTTTTAGTTTTACTAAGAAGCTTAACTTTTTGGTTCTTAATTTGTAATTTAAGATGTGGTTGTTGTCTTCATTTATTAGTGTAATGTGTTTTTGCCTAGAATTGGCCATTATAGGTTATGCCCAATAAAGACCACAAGTAATGGATTAACCCACATATCTAAATTGGGGTTATAGTTTGCTATCATTGATATTTCTATTGTGCCTCTAGTATACTTAATATGTTTCTTTAGCTTTAGCCTAGTATTTTTGCTAACAATGTAATGCCTTTTATTGTTATTGTGTATGTATGTATATATATATTTGTGTGTGTGCTACCCTCATACAAATACAAAACCAAATGATGGAATTAGTTTTGCTTTTTTTCCATTTAGTGACAAGATATTGGATTTACATTTTTCACACTTGCACATGGCTGAGCATGTCTTTTAAAATCCCTACTCTCTATGGTATTGCCAAGTCCAAGATACTGCATTCAGCTGAACAGAGGAAAGGCATACAACTGGAGTGCATATAAAACATAAAATCACATCTGCCAGGGAAATCATTTTACACTTGTAAAGAAGGCGTTGTCACTTGTGTCAGTGTCAGTTTGGTAAACATGGTATTGTCCATACAGGACAAAGATAAATCCTAAAATTTATATGAGCCAAAATAGGTCAATCTAGTGTAAAAACTAGGAGGGGAGCCATATTGCTGCCCTCATTTAACTGTGTTTCAAATTATGTCTACATAGAATAGATTCCACATCTGTGGGCTTGAATGTTCCTAGATTTAAAAATGTTAAGGATGTAAACAGGTCCTTTGCACTCCACATTCTCTTCGTGTGGTAATTCGCCAAAACAGATGATCAAATTCTTGTGAACAGTGACATGGGAAAAACTCCCTGTGAAGTGGAAGAAACCCTGAGCAGAGACTCAAAAACTGGGGGGAGGGGGTCAGGCATCCGTCTGGAGAGGGATATGATGATGAGAGGGGAACAAGGCAAGCAATGGATAGAAGGGAGGAGGGAGAGAGCAGGACTGCCAGTGAGGGGCTGTGCTCTAAATGAGAGGGTGAGTGAGTGCAAGAGCTATAGTCAGACGGAGAGGAAGAGAGACACACATTCAGACAGGAGCAAACAGCTGAGACCGAAAAAACATTTTTTTTTGAAAATCATCTCATCTCCATCAAGATGACTAACTTTGGAGGCAACTGGAAGATAAAGAGCAGTGAAAATTTTGATGAACTTCTAAAAGCCCTGGGTAAGCTTTTCTTGTCATTTCATAGCCTGCAAGCATCACTGTATGAGTCAGACTAGGCATGCATTAGAATTAGCTGACTTTCCTCTCTCACACAGGATGAAGAACGACCCACTAAATGGTACAATAGCTGTAACCAGTATCAAATAAAATGATTGTGCAGTTGTGGAGGATAAATATCAATATTAATTGTTTGCATGTACAGTAGAACAGGCAAACCAGCAGCCATATGTATTTCAGTCTTCCGCATTGGCTTTGGTTTGTTTTGTTTAACAAAGGCTTTATTCAAGAGGAACACACACTGATCTGAGTGTCTGCCATATAAATAGTTGAAGTGGGTCAAGCATTTGTGGAGCAATATATAGGCAACTGATTTGCAATTAGTTAAGACACAAAACTGCAAATCATGTGGTCATTTTTGTTGTAGAGACCTTTTTTCCTTTGTGCCGTATTTCAGTGCAGTGCTACAACTATACTACTGCAATGATGAGAAAAATAAACTTCATCTGAAGTTCAGTAATAATTAAAAGAATGACACTGATTTGTGTGGAAAAAACATTTTTTTTATTTAATTATATTGATTAAATATATAGCTATATAACTATATTGTATTATATAGTCATCTTTATGGATCCGCCTTTGAGCTTTCAGGTTCAGACCCAAAGTATCTAAAACGTGCATTTATCAAATAGTCATCTCCACTATCTATGGAAAATCTGATTGGAGGAAAAGTCCTGTGCCAATATGACTACTGAGATGGGGCAGCTTATGCCAATTGCTGAATCACATAGTTAATGCAAGTGATAAAATAAGTGGGCAAAGGATCTCAATATGCAAAGGTTATTGACCTATACATCACTGTTGATGCACCATACTGATTACTCCATAACAGATAATTTTTCCTAGTCAAAAAGTACATTGTGAAAGCATTCACATGTTATTGTTGATGCTTAAACTGAGGATAGGAATAGTCTGATGCAGGACTTTGTGCTCATATAGGTGTGAATGCTATGTTGAGGAAAGTGGCTGTGGCAGCTGCCTCCAAGCCCCATGTGGAGATCCGCCAGGATGGAGAACATTTCTACATCAAGACCTCTACAACTGTCCGCACAACGGAAATCAACTTCCGCATTGGAGAGGAGTTTGATGAGGAGACCGTAGATGGTAGGAAATGTAAGGTAAGTACAGCGAGTGGCAGTGAGAATCCACTAATTGACAACAACACAACCTCTACATCACATATTTTGATGACAAATCAATGTTTCATGTGCTTATAATTTAAGTAATTATGTAGTCACTACAAATGGTGTTTGTTTATTGTTTTTTTATAGTTTGTTTATAGTTTGACTGTTTCAAAACATAGTCGACCACTAAATTCTGCGACACCTTTGACCATTTCCAGATTAGATGATTTTTGTAGTTCTGAATGCTGTTTGAAATTCAGGGCATTATTTGAAAGAGTAAAACTATAATAGGGCAGCCAAAGATATAGACAGGCATACCAAGAGCGGTATGAATTTCTGTCTTCGGCATTGCCTTTGGTTTGTTTTGTTTAACAAAGGCTTTATTCAAGAGGAACACACACTGATCTGAGTGTCTGCCATACAAATAGTTGAAGTGGGTCAAGCATTTGTATAACAATATATATGCAGCTGATTTGCAATTAGAGCACAGACAAAAGAGCAAACTATGTAACAAGTAATCTTGGTGGTAGTGAAAGCATTTCCTCTGTTATATTTCAGTGAAGAAATGTACTATTCTGCTTTGATAACTACCACTGGAATGTGAAGGACTACAAATCTACTCTGAAGTGCAATTGTAAAATAAAGAGAAAAGAGACCCATGACAGTTTTGGAGTAGAGTGGTTTTGGATAATTGGGCTTTTATTATTTTATTTTTTTTCAGCCAACCCAAATTTTTTTAGAGCAAAAGTCTGCCCAAAGCCAGTTGAGTGACGGAGAGGCCCTTCAAAGAACAATGACAATAGGGATACAGAAATGACAGTAGGGCATTTTTTCTTATTAATCAATTCATTCCTCTTTATATTCCCCTTATTCTTTTACAGTCTGAGTATTTTTTTGTGACACACTGGTGATTCCATAGTTGTCACCATGTTGAGTATTACACTGAAAAAGGTTGTACATATTTATCATACTGTCTTACAGCCATTTGATTTGAAATCTTTTCTTATCTCTGGATCAAAGCATGTGAAGCACCATTGTATACACCACTGTATTGTAACTTAATAATGTTAATAATAATTGTATGAATTTGACCACATAAGAGTAAAAGGCTTATCACTGTGCGAAAAAAAATAGTGAACAGTAGTTATGCAATCATGTAATTGAGTATTATCTGTTTATGGTCATACAGTGTCTACTAAATGATGATGAGGGATAAAAATTAAGAAAATTCCAGGCTACACAGATAAGTGAAAGGCTTTGAGATGACCTGATTCTGTGAAAAAAAAAACCTCATCTTCACTGTTGTTAGCCCCAGGATAGATAGGCACACAGGCCTAACAGTGCCGTGCCAAACAAGATCAGAGCTCTGTTGAGCCCAGCTGCTGGCTATGTCTGCTAATGTAAATTAAGTCTGAAGAGGAGAGGACTCTCTTGACTCAGACACCATAATTTGTGTTGGATAAATGGAACCTCAGCCTATTGCCACAGTGGCGTATCCCCCCTGCTGTCCCTTGCTGGGTTGGGACTGGTCCAAGCCAAGCCTGTGGTAAAATGGATTACACATAAAAGGACCAGTGGTGCAGAGTAAAGAACTGAACTACTTAGACAAGAGGTTAGAAGTGTCCTCTGATCTTCTTGAAACTGAATGTGACTGGCAGAAACACAATCATACACACAATCAAATGTGAGCAGAACGAAAATTAGCACTTATGATAAACATGTTTTGGGATTTTAGCACAAAAATGAAAACTTTGAACCATTTTAGCTTTAGGCAGAGAGCATTCAAGCCTCGGAGAGTGACATTGACTAATTGAGTCTTTTAATAAGCTGGTTGCTATAGAAACAGTCTTTTCAACAGCTTACCTACCACAGAGTTGCCTAAAGGACAGTTTTGTCTGTGGCAGAAATGGAGGCAGTCTTCATGTTCAGTCAAACCAATAATGTGAACACATTATGATCTAACCCTAACCCAAAACAGCCCCAACTCTACCTACCACATGTTCTCAGCTTTTTATTTTCATTTTAGAGCCTATTAGACTTTGACAAGACACTGAAGAGCTGAGTGGAAATGAGTGAGGGAAAAAAATGTGGAGTGGGTTGGGAAAATGACCTCAGGCCAGGCTCTTCACTGTACAGGCTCCACTAGGGCTCCCACCTTCTCGCTCCTTAACCCCTTACCTCTTTAGATCCCTGTCTGCTTCTGATAACTGTCAATTGGCTGTGGACTTAAGTGAGTAATGAATTACATGATTATATGAACTACTCACATCAAACGTTTGCATGGACATTCCTGACATTCAAATATATTGTTGTTAAAAATGGATTGCTGGTGAAAATTAATTTTATTTCTTTCTCGCACAGAAATAAGTCTCCTCCAGAGATTTGATTGAATTGCTGTTTGGATTTACACATTTACATGGAATAGTTCTACCAACAGTAATACAACAGACTGCATTTAATTTTTTCATCCGAAACCAACCAAAGTAGTTCCATCACTACGAAAAAATTGTCCAAAAATAGGCCAGACACCAGTATGCAGAAACACGACCTGCAGCAGTATTGTTCCAATCCATGTGAACGCATGTTATTGGGCCTGGAGTCACATATATATATATATACAGTATATGTCAGGCAAAATGGAATGCTAGATAAGTACCTAAGTTTTTAAGTGTCAACCATTTATCACCCAATGACCTTGGGGCACTCTGAAAAACATTCAGCACGGAGTGAAGAAGAAAACAACAACAACTCTGTGGAACTGAACTGAACTGATACGGTAGATGATGTTTAGGCACCAATGTGTGACCCACTCAGCCAGAACCATGCTGATGCAGACACACGTCACCCAACTTCTTTGACCCCTCTGATTTTGTGACTATGATGCTCACCTCTCAACAACAGAGAAGACATTTACTAAAACTAAAGAAAAAAATTACATAGCAGATAAAGACATTTTCCTAACCCTAAATAAGACAAGATCACAAGACAAAAAAAAAAGATCACAAGACAAAAATACAAGAATGTCACAAGTCATAAAAACATCCTGTATGATGTGTGTGTAGAAAGATGTGCAAAAATTTAAGTGTGCAAATGGATATGTCGCAATAGTGTAAAAAAATACTAAATATATATATGTAAGTAGTAGTACAAAAATGTAATTATGCAGTAGATGCGTTACAAAGGTTGCAGCAACTTCAGAGCATAGCTTTGTGGGGAGCAGAGAGGAGGGGGTGGGAAACAGGGGAGAGAGTTCAGTTTCCTGACAGTGGATAAAGCGAGCATGGATGCTCCTATATCTCCTCCCAAAGGGCAAGAGGCTGAAGAGATCTTGTGCTGGGTGGCTGGCTCAAAATCATGATTGCCTTTCGGGTGAGGCAGGTGTAGATGTCTAGCAGGGAGGGGAGTGGGGCACCAATGATCTTTGCAGCTGTGTGCTGCAGGGTTTTCCTGTTGAAGTCAGTGCAGCTCCGACCCCACACAGTGATGCAGCTGGTGAGGATGCTCTTGCTCTTGCTCAGAAGTAGAGGTACTGCTGTGCTTTCTTCGCCAGTGATGCAGTGTTGGTGGTCCAGGACAGGTCCTAACTAACAGGAATTTGATGTTGCTCACTCTCTCCACAGCAGCACCATTATTGTTCAGTGGTGGGTGTTGAGTGTGACCTCTCCTGAAGAGGCTAAGCAGAAGGATTATAGAGGCTAAGAAGGATTCTCAAATAACTATGAAAGCCGCAATGCAAAATTGCTATTTATCACTGAGGTATCTTTATAAAATTCGGTTCAGGACATTGTGTGTTCACATATGCAGCTATATTGCAGTAAGAAAGTAAGCCCTTTTTGTATTTAATGTATTGTTTTTTTGGTGTTGGGCTTATGAGGATTAAAAAAAAATCTTATCTTCTCTCAATTTCCTATAATCCTGCATTTTTTAAAATTCACCAACAGACTTCCCACTGTTTCTTCAACATCAAATTCAAGTACTTTACCAGGTCATTTGCTGAGTAGAGATTAAGGGCTCTTGTTAAATGTAGTGTGCACAATACAACACACAAGCATAGGCATAAATGTGAAATGTGATATCTTACCTACAGAGCTTACCTACAGAGCTCCCCCTACAGTCGTCGGCATCACATTCTCATTAATAGATGTGGATTTGTTTGCAAATCAAAGAATAGGAACCAGCAATGATCATTTGTGAAGAGTTGTGTTGACTGAAATGGTAATAAACACAATTTTGGTTTTTATTCTGTATTGGTTTCGTTTGACCTTGGGGTGCTTTAAAAAAACTGCTGTAAAAAAAAAAGTACTGTAACTTCCTAAAAAGGAAGTAGGAGTGGCCAGGAGAGCCTTCATTCACCAGGTTATGAGCCATTTAACCATCGAAGTGAATACGAAGCTGGTAAATTAACTTAAAAACAGCATGAAATGTTGAAATTGAACATATTATGACATCACACTGATGTGTTACTGGTGTAGGCAATGCTTTATTGACCCTGGGTGGTCTATAGCAGAGGTGACACATGAATACCTCCAGTGATGAAATGCATAAAATAAAATTAAAAAAAAAAAAAAAAAAAAAAAAAAAATAATAATAATAATAATAATAATAATAATAATAATAACTGTTATTATTATTATTATATTTTATGCATTTCATGACTGGAGGTATTCATGCATCACACGCATTGTCCTTGACTGAGTATAATTCATCTTTTCTTGTCTGGCCCTAACAGAGCTTGGCCACTTGGGAGTCAGAAAATAAGATGTACTGCAAGCAGACACTTGTGGATGGAGATGGTCCAAAAACATTTTGGTCAAGAGAACTTCAAGGAGACGAGCTAATACTGGTGAGTTGTTTAGCATGTAAATACTTTGAGTGATGACAGCAAAAACTTTGTTAATAAACACAAAAGTTTTAGTTTTTATTTAGTTACAGTAAATACAGAAGTTCTGTCATTTATCTGCACCAGCAATCACATAGGCTAACCTATGTGCCCTTGAGCAAGGCACCTAACCCCGCACTGTTCTCTGCGCGCTGCTATAGCAGGAAGCCCACTGCTTGGGGTTAGTGTGTGCTTCACCTCACTGTGTGTTCACTGTGTGCTGTGTGTGTCTCACTAATTCACAGATGGGATAAATGCAGAGACCAAATTTCCCTCACAGGATCAAAAGAGTATATATACTATTTAGTGTACTTAATTCCTGCTTTTGATATGTTGTTAAGATGGTCTGAAAAGAGGCGAGCTTTCTGATAAAGCTTTATTTCCATAACCTATAACTAACTTTACAGTTGCCTTGCAACCTTGACTGAAAGTGTGTGAGAGTCTGCTCTGAGAGTCTGCGGTAAGCACTTATTCTGGTGTAGCTCCTGGTTAGCAAAAATCATAGCTCCAAGCAGCAACAGACAACAAAATCTATAGGCCAAAATGGTTGCATCTCAGACTTCAGAGTTTGAAAAGGGCAATCCCTCAAAAACCCTATGTTACTCTCCATAGGGATAATGATGAAGGACCCTGGGGGCTGAATATTTGTGGGCTTTTGGTGCACTCCAGAGGTGCTGCCCCTACAACTTAAGACTGGATATATTTTTGTAAAGCAGTCCTACTCTATTATAGTATCCTAGTAAGTGCATAGTAACTTGAAGCAAATCAGAACTTGATGACTAACCAGGGGATGTGACTATTCATCTCCCTCATAATCCATTTTCTTTGAAAAAACAAATGGAGCTGGAGTGGCAAGTCTGACTTAAATCACAAATTTGAAGTCTTGAGACTTGTTTGATGTTGGTTTGATGTTGTCAGATAAAAGACTTGACAGCAATACTCATGATATGATAGAGGCATGTGACCTTAAAGTACTAGTTACAGTACTTCATTAAGACATTTTTAAGAGGCTAAGTGCAATATCTGTGTGAATACTGTGGAGAGGGAAAACATGCATTTACAGAAGTCATTAGGCTACCAACATAACCATGTTGTTCGAGGCCACCGAATGCTGTCGGTAGGAAGGAGAATGATAACATTTAGTACACAGACCGAATAGCAGACTAGCTGAATAGGGCAAGGAAATGAAATGGAAAGTAAGTTTCTGTGCCCTGTTCAGTTAGTGTGAACTGCCGGTTCACTATTTGGTCTATGTTGCACCAAATGTTATTGTTCTTTTTCCTACAGACAGCACTCAGTGACCTTGAACAACAGGGCTATGGTTTGAAATGCTCTAGAATTTTCCTTTTACTACGACACAACTTTGAAGATGAACAGTAATAAAGGCTGTTCCTGACATACAATTGCTCGACCTAGGCTCGATTCCAGAGCCTTTTGTTGTGAGTCTGTGTTGCTTTGGATAAAAGTGTCTACTGAATGCCAGTCAGCTTAAAAGTCCTGATAGAATACCTTTTATCCAAGGTATTGTTAGTAAAGAAACAGGCAATGTTGTGACTGACAAGCTAATGTTAACTTTATCTGGTAGTAACCTTATCAGCAGAATGAATTGTTTGGCAAGCTTTGAAGTCACTATCAGCTAGGATAACACAGAAGTGGATAATTTCTTTGCTATTCATTTTAGGCATCCCTGCAGGAAGATTGAGGCTACAAAACCCTGCTTATGCTAGTAGCTGGTTTTAGCTAGTTAGCAAGTTATGACCAGCAAAACCAGCTGGTATTACGATAGGCCTCAATGGAGCCTAAAAAAGTCTTCTGCAAAGTAAAATTCACATAAATCATGGTTAAAAAAACTTCACTGATAAGGAACAACCTTTATATGGGTGATTACAGTACTGCTCATAAGTGTACATACCCTGACAAAATGTTTTGTTTCTTGGCTATTTCTCAGAGAAAATGAATAATAACACAAAGTCCTTTCTTTCGCTCTTGTGGTTAGCCAAAGCCATTTATTGTGAAACATCTGTGTTTACTCTTTTTAAACCACAATGACAACAGAAATTATCCAAATAACCCTAATCAAAAGTTTACATGCCCTTGTAATTTGGCCTGATAACCTGCAGACCACTTGACACAAATGGGATTGAATGGCTATTAAAGGTAACTATCTTCACCTGTGATCTGTTAGCTAGTAATTAGTGGGTGTGTATAAAAGTCAGTGAATTGCTGAGAACTCCTGAGAAACCCTTGTATCCCTCATGCGGTGCTGTACTGATGTCTTGGATGCAGAATCATGGGAAAAGCAAAGGAATTGCCAAAAGATCTGCGGGAAAAGGTAGTACAATTGTACAAATCAGGGAAGGGATATAAGAAAATTGCCAAACAGTTGATAAAGGCAGTCAGCACTGTTCAGACATTAATTACAAAGTGGAAAGTAAGTAAATGTAGACATCAAACACAGTCTGGTAGACCAAGCAAAATCTCCCTCGCAACTGCAAGAAAAATTGTTCGGGATGTGCAGAAAAAGCCTCAAATAACATCAAGTGAAATTCAACTCTCCCTCAAACAATGTCATGTGGATGTCTCAAGTAGTACTGTAAGAAGGCACTTGAAGAAAAATGGTCTGTATGGTAGAGTTGCAAGAAGAAAGCCACTTTTACGCAAATGCCACAAAGAACCCCACCTCAAATATGCTACACTGCACATAGATAAACCCCAAACCTTCTGGGAGAAAGTAATGTGGAGTGATGAAACCAAAATTTAACTAGGGTTAAAGGTTCTGGAATGGCCATATCAGTCTCCTGACCTCAATATTATTGAGCCACTCTGGGGACACCTGAAACGTGCTGTTCATGCAAGACAGCCCAAGAATTTGCGAGAACTGGAAGCTTTTTGCCAAGAAGAATGGGCAGCCATCTGAAAAGATGAAGCACTGTATATGGCTGATGGGTGTTTTGGAACTGCAGTACATCAATATTTTGTATAACTTGTGACTTGCTTGATTTTCAGCAGGTACTTGCTTGAATTTTGAAGGTTAGGACTTACTTGTTTTACTTGCTTACTTGATTTGGAGTGACTTACTCCTAATGTTGCTGCCAATAACTTTTTCCCCCAACACAAAGGAGGAAAAAAAGTCAAACCAATATCTCTGTTTTGGTCCAGTGGTCATCTGCTGCAGCCTGTGTTCTATTCTATTTTCTACAGCCCCAACATCAAAAGTCATGGCACTGTGAAAATGTACAGAGCAACAAAATAAATGAATTTAGAAATGGCAATAAATCACTTGTAAACCCAATGTTTAATTATGTTAATCAAATCAGAGGAGTGAATGATTTCTGTGCTGTTTCTGCTTGCAGGATTACACAAAAACTGCTGTGTGAATTTTTATAAAATTTTGTGGAAAGGTATAGCATGGGCTAAAGATGAGCCCATCACATTTTGGAGAAGATCCGGTTCACAGGTTGCCTAAACAGATTTTATTTTGCTTTCACTACTGTTGCATCATATTGCTGCTGCATGTCTAGTTTGTGTGGTGTTGTGATGTAATTATCCCGCCTAGTGTCCAAGGCCAGGAATCAAATTTCTTCACTCACTGCCTCGCCCAAACAGTGCCCACAGAGTTTCTGAAATAGCCCAGTATCTTGGAATGGAATAATGACACAATCATGTAGCAGCCTACCTGTTAATACGGCAATACAATTCAATTCAATTCAGTTTTATTTATACAGCGCCTTTTACAATAGTATTGTCTCATTGCGCTTCACAGAAGGAGCACCCAAGAGCAACAGGGGCAAGGAAAAACTCCCTTATGTTTAGTTAGTTTAGGAAGAAACCTTGTGCAGATCCACGACTCAAGGGGCTAACCCAACTGCCAAGGGTCATGCAGAAAAATTACAATCAGTAATAACCATGACAGACTACAAGTTGCCTATGGTTTTAGCTAAGGTTCATAATAGTTCCAGAGTATTATCCTCTTTACATTACATGGTAGTCAGTCCATAGATGGATATTAGGAATTATGGCTGGACAGTGTAGCAGCGGCCAGACATAGTGTCAAACTCAAAGGAGTGAGATGGGTCATGGGGGTAACAATAAGGGTCCATTTGACAGTGCCATTGTGAGGGGTGGTCAGCCACAAAGCCTGAAGGAAGGGGAGTCAGGCCTCTATGATGGAGAGTTGGTCCTGACATGGGCCTTCCGTAGTGTTGGTTGCAGTCCATTCAGGAGGGGAGGATGAGAGGAGTCTGCTGGAATGAGGCAGGGATGACACCCAGCAGAGATAATTGTGGACAGAGGAAGAAAATAAATTAGGCCAGGCTCACACATCAGAGAGATGGCTCACACATCAGAAAGCAAATGTGTAATTTGGGCATACATATATGTATATAAATATATATAAATATTGAGAGAGAGCTGAAAGAGAGAGAGAGGGTAAGAGGGAGACAGAGAGTTGTACGGCATGACACATGAAGGTTTTGTGGCGGCACTAGGCTATAGCAGCATAACTAAGGTATGATGCATGGCAACCCAGCACCACTGCAGTGTATGCTTCACATTCACACACCAGTGGCAGAGGCTGCCATGCAAGATGCCAACCTGCCACTGGGAGCAATTTGGGGTTCAGTATCTTGCTCAAGGACACTTCGATGCGATCAGGCAGAATGGGGCTCGAACCTGCAACCCTCCAGTTGCCTGTCAACTGCCCGTATTCATGGTGCCACGGGAAAAAACTTTGTGCACCTGGCAGACAGCAGCGGAATCTTTAAAAAGTTTATTGTGATAACCCTCTGGTTGTTATTGTCATTACCTCTTACATTGTTAATTGAAATACTTCTAGCCCCTGAAGTGGTATGTGTGTGTCTGAGTATTTATCCTTGTCTGTGTGTGTGTCTAACCTATTTTTTCTTTTCGTTTGTGTTTTGAATACTTCCCTTCACATACAGGAAGGTGTGGTGTTGTGTTTTCTTTTTGATCTTATTTATTTTTCTCCTTATTAAAAGTTTTATGTTTGTGTTATGTTTGTGTTGGGTTGAGGTTTGGGTGGTTAGGGGTCATTGTAAGTCTTCAAGTTGTACTAGGTTTTACTTTGAATTTGGTGTTTACTTTTGTGATGAATGAATGACCACTCACTTTTGTGAGTTTGTAATTTGATATGCAACTGCTCAATAAAAATTTGATCACAAAAAAGACATAAACTGGTATTACAAGACAAGCCGGCACTAGTCAGTTAGCATGCTAATTCTAAAGGTCTCTACAATGCGATGCATATACTTCAGTCACAAGATGTCAGTGCTGTTATTTTTTCATGCTTGATTTTTTATGTATTGATGTATTACACTTCAGAAAGAGACATAAAAGACACATAGCCCCTTTGATGCTTCAATTGAACTTCAATCTCATGCTGAAATCAATCACTTGTCTTGTTGTGGGTCTGGTTCCCAGGCTTGCATTTACCCAATAGTGTATTACACCATTATTAATTTAAGGTGGTGGGACAGGGACTAGGGGTATGGTGCATGGAGTGCAGTGGGAGGTGAGGAGGCGGGGGTGGTGACTGTGTGTTGCAGGGCTGCCTGGTGGTTGGCAGGGGGTGAAATTTTGATGAAATTTTAGCTAGCAACAGAGCTTGCTACCACTCGATCCTGCTTGTATGACACTTTGAAAATATGCTGTTCTACCATTCTATTACCGTAACTCTGTTACCATAAAATACAGTTCCCCCCCCTCCCAGAAAGTGATAACCTTGAAAAACATCAAAAGAAAAGTCGGTTGGGTTATGGCAAACGTAAATATTTTTAGCAACTTACAGACTTATTACAGGATCAGTCTCCCCTCGAATAAGTGCCTCACACAGTGGTACAGTGCCAGACGGGAATTAAACCCACTTCTCTGGCTGCTGTGTACTGGCCGAGACACTACCACTGCCCCATATATGGTGTAGCCTACATTGCCCTGTAAATATTTTCAACTGTGTGTGCCTCCTTATATTTGTACTTTTTTTATGTACATTATGGAAAAATTCCATAATTCCAAAAAGTCCACACTGAGATCATTCTAATGTATGTGTTTTCATCTTTGATAGATATTTGGTGCAGACGATGTTCTGTGCACACGGATTTACGAGCGAGAATAGAAGCAATCTGAAGTCAACATGAATGCTTTCGCCGTTTCCTCGAAGCTATCAGTCCCCTCCACCAAAATCTACATCAGTACACTGCTTATGCATGTGGGTTGTCTACACTACTACTCCAGCGCATTCTGTTACTGCATCTCTCCCAATGGCTTATTTGTGGTGGTTGCTATAACATGAACCTTTTAACACTTGTGTTTCACAAGTACTGTGATTTTGTATGCAACTTTTTCTCTCAGCATTCAGTCTGTTATGCTTTCACTGTTACTCCCAGAAAGTTGTGTTTTCTTGGTATTGCAAACATAAAAAAGGAATAAAAACAAAATGAAAAAGCTTTGTTATTATTTGAATCCAATGTTGAAGGTATGTCCCCGCTGAATAGATTTTTTTTAATGCCATCTACAATTTTGGAAATTTCTCCTCTGCACTGTAATTTTCCCAGTATCTTGGCTTACCATCAGGCATGCCACTACAACCTCAAAAAAAGGCATTCAGCCTTGGGCTTCTGTGCATAATCATGCCGACACAGATCCTGGTTGTATTGTTCCAAAGAGCTGGGCCCTTTTTATCAAAAGTGCGTGTAAAGGACCCCACTTATCATCACTAGTGTAATGCTGAGAATGACCTCTGCAAGTCAGTTCACAGGGAAGATGAGTGTCTTCTGTTCTTCTCATCAGCAAAATTGTTGAAAGGTTGAACAATAGGCCACTTAGAGATTTTTTTTTTATCTGGGTTTTTATTGAGATCTGACCTTCTCTAACTTTAAGCCATTTTAAAGGTACACTATGCGAGAATTTTAAGTTTACTTACCAATTTTGTACTAACTCTATGGTATGACTTATTATGGGGAGAATGAAAGGTCTCTCGGCTACCCAGACGGTCTCCTGCCACGCTTAGCGCACCTTGCAAGATGCTGTTGGGACCTTGCAGAATGTGGAAACTAGAAATAACTGAAGAACTCCTTGTCAGTGTAACCAAGGTCATCCTGCGCAGTCCAGCCCTGGACCAAATAAGCCTGTTAAGTTAGCCCTGTGCAGGGCTGCCTGATCTTCTGTCATCTTGAATACGACTACTGCCAACTCACTTAACTGAACATGTGACCTCACCGCGATCTTGGATCAGGAAGCGAGATATGTTTGCCGTTCTTCACGAACAGCCAGGCTAGCCGGCATCCGTTACAATCACCCTCCTGAACCTCATTCTCATCCGGGTTCATGGTACCACTGTAACCTATACAGTCCAGTCCGGAACTCGAACCTGTGACCTTACAACAACCACGGATCAGGAGATGAGCACCCTAGTCAGGTTAACCAAAAAGCCCAGGCTCCCAGTCAACTGATTATGAGGCTCTTGAGGTGTCGGGAGGGAGGTTTACTAACGTTTTGCATGCACACTAGGCTAGCTGGCATCCGTTACACTGATATCATGAAAACAGTGTTGAGACTAACAAGTTACAAGTAATGAAATTACAATTTAATCACAAAATAGATATTTCAAAGTAATCAGTTACATAACTTTGAAAAAAATGTGTAATTACATTCACTATCAGGATTACTATTTCAGTTACATATGCAAAAATATTGGCTATATATTTAATAATATTAGTTTTGTTTGCCTTATTTTTTCTTGTGCACGTCCCACTTTACTGCTTTAATATATGTTGGAGCATGGCTATTGAGGGCCATGTTGGGCATCAAGTTTAGTTATTGACATATAGTCATTAAGCTTCATGGAAAGGTAAAGCTGGGTGTCGTCAGCATAGGAGTGGAAAGTAATGCCATGTTTCCTTATAACAGATCCTAAAGGTAATATGTAGACGGAGAATAACAGGGGCCCTAGCACGCAGTTTTGGGGTACACCAAATTTTACTTTGGTTTTAGTAATCACATACAAGAAGTCTAGGAAAATCTAATATCTGAAAGAATCTGAATAAAAAGTTTGTTGATTTTAGTATACTAAAAACATTCATTACACACCAAGTGAAATATTTCTAGCCATTATTTGTGTATAACACAGTATTTGCACTTTATTTTTTGTGAAATATAGACATAGGCCTAATCCAGAAAGCAAGGTGGTCTGTATTGACTCTTCTATTCTCAAATGTCTTAAGTGGCCGGTTTTGGTAGTCATCATTTCTTCTATTGGGACACTCGATGCAATTTTTTGATAAGTTCAGAAGCCTGCATCAGCAATGTCATGCAAAACCTAATATAGGCATAACAAATGTCACTTGCCATATAATTCTTTTCTTGGTCATCATCACCCTTCAGCTTACATAAATTTCTCAGCCTGTACCAATATTTCTTTATAGGAGCTTCTACTGCTCAGTTTCGCCAGGCCACTGTAAAAGAGGTTGAAGGTTATATAGCGGACGCTGTCAAAACAGGTGCCAGAAATGGTAAGTTTGAATTTAATGACAGGCCTTCCATCAGTAAGTAAGAGCATATTAAAAAGTAGTAAAAAAATAAATGAAAACGATGAGGCCTAGGCTATATTAGTAAGATATTATGAACATGAAGCCTAAAGGACGTACTTTGAAAATAAAATGTTAAAATGTTCCTACCACACCACTTATGTGCCATAACTGTTCTGTATAAGTGTTGAAAATGTTCTGGAAAGTGAATAATGGACCAAAAAAGGACCTAAAAACAACATTATGGGCTAGTTTCATAAGGGTTTCTGTTATGTCACAAAATGTTCAGAAAATGTCCTGGGAACGATATTTAAAAGACTTAAATGTCCCAAAATGTTCGCAGGATGTCCCAAACGTCCCCTAAAGGTTCTCAAAATAAGTTCCCATTGCCATTTAAAGAAATCTGCATCAAAACTGTCTGGGAATGTCCTAAGAACATCATAATGCTACGTTTGTTGCACCACAGGGAACATTCTAAGAACGCCCTGGGAACCTAAAATTTCTAGCTGGGTATATGCCACGAAAATTTCATTGACCGGGACACTGCAGTGTCTGACTTCTCCCTCTAGACCTGCCAGGACCAAAAGGTATTGTGTTAAAAGTGTAAAAAACTCAAGTGCCCCCTAAAGTGATGATTCCTCCCCCGAAGTTCACTTCCACAACAATTACGCATTTCTAAGCAAGTGTGCAAAAGGTCAATAGGGTCTGGCTGTGGAACATAAATAAAACGACCTGATAAATGATTAGTCCACTTTGTCTAAATATCTGCATTGTCTTCCAATTCATGACAATGTGTCTGCCAGCAACTTTAATAAGTTAGTAATCTAAGGCCCTCGCAATGTGAAGGCAGGGTTGGCATTGAGGAAACTAGTGGTTGACTTACCATGCAAGTCAGTGGAGAAGAACTAAATTCTAATTTGCTTCTAGATCTCATATTATTTTTTTCAGTAAATTAACATAGGTCTATGAGCTCCACATAAATGTGTCTTCAATCATATACCCACCACAGTAAACTAGACTATGGCACTGGATTAAGTATACTAATTTTCCCAGCCCACTTTCCCCCATTATACCTTTTTTCAACAAGTTAACATAGGTCTATGAGCTCCACATAAATGTCTCTGAAGCAGCTTGCTGAAAATACCTCTAAGATTAGGCAACCAAAATACCTCTAAGATTAGGCAACCATATTGTCAGGGGATTTATTCAGGTCTTTAGAAACGGGAATATAGCCAAATTTGGAAGATGACAATTGGAATAAGGAGTTTGCATGACTGCATGATGCGCAAACCGAATATTACCAATATTCCATTTACAACTGGAATATTCCCATCATAAAACCGTAGTCAGTGATGAATTCTGGAACCATTACCAGCAATAAATTGTAAAACACTTTGATAAACCTTATCAAGTGATTTAAAAGTTGAAGGGGCTGCAAAACATCGCCCTAGTCTTAACACTGACATTATAGTTGACTGAACAATGGATTTTCTGTTCTGAAGAGAGAAACATGACCTTATACTGTATAAAGCACCCAATTTAATTTTCACCTACTTTGTGAGTTGAACTACATGTGTTTTATTGTCATCTAACCAAATGCTAAGATGCTAGTATTGAGCAACTACCTCAATTTGTGTGTCCCATTTAGAGAGCATATCCTGATGGCATGAGAATCACTTTCTTAATTAAAAAAAATGCGATTGTGTGATTTGCATTTAAAAGCAATCAGAGGCTTTTCAAAGAGTTCTGAACATGGTCAAAAGCACATTGACGATATGATACTGCTTGCTCTATTGATGTTGCACAGATACACAGAATTGTATTTTGCAATCTGCCTAAACATGGACTTTACAGTGGTCTATTGATATCTGTGCATCGTTGATGTACAATGTAAAAAATAAAAGGCCCAAAACTGAGCCTTGTGGAACTCCATTTATTAGACTTAGAATAACTGGTAATAATAATGTTTAAGAGCAATATGTTATAATAATTAATTACATAGACAGATAGACTGGACATATGCAGTCAATGCGTCAAATAATCCCTGGTAACAGATCCTTGCTGAAACTTACGCCATTTTGAACCAGGTGGAAATGATCAATGTGATCAAGTTTGCATTATGTACACTTTGCATGTTATGCAACAATAAACAGCAAACAACACAATTATAGTTGTTTCCACTTCTTTTTATACCTTGCATTAGACAGTATACATCTACTGAGGGTTAAACTTCTGCTTTGTAATTTTAACCTTGAGCAAAGCGAATGTGATTAAACATGCTTATTTACTTAAAAACAAAAAGTGAGCTTGGTACAACGTATATGTGGTTTGACTAATGGAACACAGAGCAGTAACACTTACTGTGTGTTACTGTATTCATTCAATAAACTTGCTGGCTAAATGACTGATTATTGTTGGTTTCATTTGGGCAATTTCTTTCTCAAAGAAATAAAAATAAGTATCAATCCAGAGAAAGGATATCCTTGTCCTACATCAATGGAAGATTCTTATGATGGAACAAGAGCTTGGAACAGCTGATTGAATTTCTACAACAGCCATATTATGCTATTCTGTGACTAAATAACAAGACTAATGTTGTACTGTAGTGTTCGAATAAACAAGACCGACAAAAAGACAAATACATGGCACTTTCTGAGAGGCACATGACAAATATGAATAAATTCAATGGCTTACTCTAAAGCTTCCCTTAACTAATGGAAACTGTTTAATAACTCTGACTGTCAATATATATGGCTAGCAGCAACACATACGCCGGCTTACGGAGTTATACGTGTGTCAAACACATATTAAAAGGAAAATTGTGTATACCACACATCAGTCAATGCCTCAGCATTACAGATATAGTAGACATTTCTTTCTAATATTTCAGTAAGGAGAACTTTCATGTTCCTCCAATTTTTTCATTTTGCAGGTTTGTGCTGAATAAACTTTCAGTTCACTGCAACCTTCGTTCAAGAAATGCCACTTGGCTCCATAAAATATTTGGAGCGGCATTAAGAAGGTTTCCAGCAGCCTCCAATAGTCCAGTGGAATGTGAGAGGGGACCTCCATTGAGATCACTGGTTGTCTATGAGCAAGCCCTGCTTTTGAACATGCTCAATAATGGCAGTGTAACAGAAGTAATACTGTTCTGGGGTCTGGATGCTAAAGGCTCTCTGCATCCTCATCCTGCGAACTGTTTGCAACACGTTAAGTGTCCCAACATCCTGGAGCTGTGACAAGCAGATGTCCAAAGCACAAAATGTACCTGAGAAAGAGAAGAAACTGTTAGTTGTCTCGAGTGGGGCCAACACATCTTCAATTGTCCATCCAGTCACAGAGCAATAAAACAGCATACAACATTGGAAGAAAATTAATAATCCACATTCTGGAATGATTCAAAGAGAATGTCAAAATTGGAGATTAATATTGGTTGGAACTATTCCTTAAAAACATAACACATTTAAAAGGCTTAACTTAAAGCAATAGTTCAGAGTCATTGCAGTCATGTTGTACAGGCTTGCCGAGTGCTCTCAATAGGAAGGAGAATGAAAGAATTAGGAGCAACATAGACCAAACAGCAAGCCGGCAGCTAACAGTAACTGAATGGTACTATGAGTAACAAAATGGAAAGTAAGCTTATGGAGCCACTGAGTTAGCGTAGTCACTATTCAGTCTATGTCGTTCTAAATTCTTTTGCTCTTCTTACTAATGACAATACTGAGCAAGCTTGTACAACAAGACTACGATTGGAATGACGCAGAGCTATCACTTTAAGAAGCCTTACAACTCTGTTGTAGCTGTACTGATCGGAAGAAAATGTTTTGAAAAATTATAATCATGTTGGTTGGATAAAGTGGTAAAAAAAGATTACATTTAAAGAATAAGTGTTAACCAGTGGTTTGTGATTCAATCTCTGTTGTACTAAATTTTCTCATTCTTCTTCCTACCAAAAGCCCTCGGTGACCTATGGGGTTGAATTATACTGGACTTGTCCTTAAAGATTTTAAGCAAAGCTGAGCTCATTCCTCATGGTATTGTTAATGATCCCACCAAAAGTAGTAAGTTATAATACTACGAAAAAATACAAAGGAAAACTAACCTGTTCTGCCAATTCCTGCACTGCAATGGACAACTACTGGAGGCCCAAGGTGATGTCCACTCCATTGTGTACCCATTGTAATTACAGCATTCTTCTGGTGCCTCTTGACTGCAGTTAGGAAGTCGATGAGTGTTACAGCAGAAGGTGGCACGCCGTAGTCTGGCCAGCTTAGATACTGGAAATGGACCACCTGTCTCTGCTCACAGTTCTGGACAAAACACAGGCAGTGCTTCAAACCAGTTACAGGAAGCTCAAAATGGCAATGTGGAAGGTACTGTGGCATCTTCTGTGTCAAAGTTCACATAGACTATAGTTATCATTTGACTAATTGAGAATTCATCATCTGTCAGTTCCAAATTCTGTCTAAAAGACAGATGCTTACTTTGCCTGGAAAAAAACAGACTGCCTTTCAAATCTTAGTTGAAACTAATAGTGGGTCTAGAGTTGACTTATTCACTTGCCATTTACAGGGGTGTAAAAACCACAAACATTTTGGTACATTAAATTCTTACCAAATATTTTCATGTAAATGGCTGTGCTCAGTTTAAAGGGGGGGGGGGTCATTGATATGATTGAGCACACATTATAATTAGCCATTTTTGCTTGGGTCTTGCCTATGGTGCTCTTTGTACAGGAATTACCTAAGTTCTCGCTGTGATTACTAGCCTGTAAGTGATTTTGAAGTTGTATTGTTTTAAACACAGCAGAGGATGGCACCTTCAATATAGACTTCTAGTTGTGTTTTCATTGGAAATGTGATGAATTACCATCATCCTTGCTCAAGACACAACATGTGAAAATCATGGTTCAGTAATCATGGACCACATATGGTTATGTTACATTGTAAGTCATTTGAATGAACCAAGAAGTGACAGATGAAAATGTAATGTACGGGATATCAAGCTGACTGTGCCAAAATGACAGTTTATTTCAATGATGGTGACTTCACCTTACCTCGGTGTTGTGCAGCTCGAGAGTGGTTTTATTATAATTTGAATGCTTGTCCACACTCTGGTTGATTACTGCAATGTGGCCATACACCTCCTGCCCACCCACTTCCAAGGGCCAGTACTGACCACACTTTCTTCTACCACCCTCATCTGTCCTGTATATTTCAGACACATTACAGCATTTAGTAAGGTATAAGGCTAGCATATAAACAGTCATTTTTATTCATTCAAATGAGCCGATTTAATACCACAGAAATCAGTTCAGCAGTTAACCATATCAGTATTTCTACACTATTACGTAGAGTAGATAAAGCTATTATTAAGATGTTACTCAGATTTGCTGTGAACTTTTGATGCTTACCTTGTAGTCATAACAATTACAAGGACATTTTGTTCCCAAACCATCCTCCAGAAATCTCCATATGTTCTCTCAAGTGGGCCTGAAATAGAAAAGTTGTAGTTTGTAACAGCACATCAAGCACAAAATGACTCATGCCACAAAAATCAAAGATGGACTAGGAAATGATTTTCTGGAGCATTTTATACTGCATTGCTCAAAATCCTCATCAAACCCTGATTGCAATCAATTAATTTAATGCTTTGTCATGAAAACCAAAATTGTCAGTTGCTTGTGGAACTTGCTGGCCTATGTACACAGCATCCAATCATTTGGTATGTCACAAACACATTAAAGTAACACCACAGAACTTTTTGCTCTCGGGGTCCCCCCACAGACTGAAAGCGTAATTGACCAGTGTTGTATTTGAGACATACTTGGAGTAAATATTTTATGCATGCCTCCCGGTGCCTCCCACCAGAGGTTTGCAAGCTGTCAAAGTATCAGCAAGCCCAGAGGTTGGCTGAATGTAGTGGGCTACAATATGAGACAAGACATAAACGTTAAACTTTCAAACTTTTGATGCCCACCAAACCACGGCAGAGACATTTAGCCTTAAGCATCAAATGCTTTCACATTGTTTCAATTTGTGCAAAGCACCTGAAATCTATCTGTAGGCTTAGGTTCTCTAAGCTTTGAGGGCCAATCAGCGAACAGAGGGAGGGCTGTAAGCAATTGGACTCAAACTTTGGACTCAAGCGGTGCGTTCCAACTCAAAACATACGTCACCACCAAACAGTAGCAACTGGTTGCAGCAGAAAGTGTCTGCCCACCGTGGAGCGAATGTGTGCTAATGGAAGATGTCAGATGCTTTGCACCAAGTGAAATGATGTGAAAATGTTTGATGAATCAGGCTAAGAGACAGTTCCTTCCTAAGTTGACGTTAGCATGCTAGCTATTGAATTCGCTAACCAAACCCGCAAATAGCTAAACTGCTCTTTGACTCAGTGACACAACACACTACATCTTAAGAACTTTTTGATATTGACATTAGTTTGTTAGACACATATGGAACGCTTGTGTCTTATGGATTGTTAGTGATTCTTTGCAAACACTACCCTCATCGTATCATACCATACCATACCATACCATACATATCATCATATAGATGAACACTAACCAATGTTAGCATGCTAGCAATCGAAATTGCTAAGTAAGAAGCACATCCCCCAGCAAAGAGCCAGGCTACTCTGTCTCCATCAACTAGATGAAGTATAAGTTCATTTACGAACGTAAATTGATTAATCAGAAACTTTTCACAATCAGACGATGCACTGATCCGACTTTTTCAGTCCCGATACTGATACCGATACATGGGTTTTACCAATCGGCCAATACCCGATACCGATCCGATATGCCCATTTAATTAGGAATCCTGTCGTCCTAGGTCTAATTAGGCACCTGTCACTTTAAATTTCTTGGCCTGAACCTAATGCTACAGGACTTATGTGAAACAAACCTTGTCTCTAAGCAAAGTGCTAGTGGAAATCAGTAGGCTGCTCAAGATGCTAATTATGTTTTCTATTGCATTGGTTTAAATAAATATTCATAAACAAGCAGAATCTTCATTGGATTATAGGAAAGACGCATCTTGCAATATGCGATTTTTGTTATCCTTTTGGTGAGTAACCTTAGGCTTACATTACTGACAAGCAGACTCAAGACCTAAATTCGTTAACAGGGACTAATCAGGTAAAATATTTGCAGGGTGTACTTTAAAACTTACAGTAAATTACCTTAACTTTACAATAATTTTATTAATAGCACTTGTAACAACAGAAAATCTGTGTGTTCATGCCTTACAGCTGCATCTAGCAGACATGTTCATACCATGTCTTTGTAAGCCAGCTGAGCACATAGCAGAGCAGCGGGGTTGTTGTGGAGTTGGAGTTGTGGAGAGAAAACAAATCGGTCCATGGATCGACAAATTTTTCTGGGACCCGATCCACATATTTTTTTCATATCGCGACTAATATCCGATCCAAATATCGAATTGGTGTATCCCTAGTAATAATATTTGTCATCGATGCATTTCATCTCAGAATGGGAACTGTATCGCCAGAATAAGTAATATAAAAATGCCAGCTATGGAAATGGCTTTGTTGGGGGGTATTACTGTCACATCTTTTCTTCTCCTTGTCCATGATTCATTCTACCACTTCATAGTGTCTCTGGCTTCAATTTTTAGCTGTGGAGAATTATGGCTGCCTGCCGTAGGCTAGTGCTGCCATTACTGTACTGACTGGCTTTACCTACTTGAGTTAGCAAAGGTACATAGTGCTGTTTTGGCTGATAGCGGTTGCGTTTGAAAGAGGCATCGTCCTGACCTGATGTGCTATTTTGGAAATATTACTGTATGGTATTAAAATTCTTTGGTGTTGCTTTAACTGACTGGTGTTGCATCTATCAAACTGACATGTACCCCTCCTTCCCCCTTCCCCTGTGCGTAGGTTTTGTCATTTTACGTTTTTCTTGGGCTATTGTTTAGCAATGGTGTAATGGTACAACTGCCAAAGTTGGAAATACAATTACTGTCAAATGTAATTGGACTTATTCTTTTGTACAGTGCAGACTCCACCGACACATTAGGTTACAGCCTGAGCTGACAGCTAACAATTTGGTGCTTATAATTCCTTAAATTTGTTTTTATTTGGTCTTTATTATTATTATTATTATTATTATTATTAATAATAATAATAAAAATTAAAAAAGGGAAATTTTGTCTCTGCATATAACCCAATCGTGAATTGGTACATAGCACACAGTGAAGTACACAATAACCCGGAGCAGTTATAGCTGCCTGCTATAGTGGTGCCCAGGGAACATTGAGGGGTTATTTGCTCCATGAATGGTGGTAGGGAAAAGAACAGCATAAAACTTGTGTTTTTTACAACCAGTATACTGTACCTGTTGACTTGCTTCCGTTAATTGCCCTTGTGTGTTCAATAATGTAATTTGGCAAAACTCTTCTGTATTCTTACACCGTTGATAATTGTCAAGCTGTTGCCTCAATCTCACCATGACTCAAGCCTTACCTAAATCCTCTGTCAAATATCCATTCTGATGTACGCTACCAATGTATCATGGGATATGTACACCACAAAAACATTCTCTGGTAGTTAAATGTTGACTACAAATGTTGGGTACATTTTTCCCCCCCAGAATATGAGTTAAAAAAATGACCTGATGCAATAACAACTCACTACCACAATTAAGGGCAGTAAGAATGTTCTTAGTTACGGGGCCTTCATGGCTCAAATGCATATTTGTGCAAAAATCTGAACTGGGTGTCGTGCTTTTTCTTATGCAAGTCAGGCCAAGTTTTACAACTTTTCACCAGATAGTTCTACAGGCTGCCACAGACTGCCTGAGGAGGAGGAGGACAAGGAGGAGGCGGAGGAGAAGACGAAGAAGAAGAAGAAGAAGAAGAAGAAGAAGCAGCAACAACAACAATGGGTGCATCTGGCCCCCAAAGAGTCAAGTTACTAACTAGAAACAAATTGAAGATATTCAATCACACCTTGAGTGCCAATATAGGCATTCTTCTGTTTGTATCCATCCATAAAGCTTGCATTGATGTAGTCTGATCTCTGAGAGAGAAATAACATTTTATGAACTCAACACAAAAATATTGTTTTCAGTTATTCATCAGCATGGTCTCAGATTTTTAGTCATTTTGTTGTTTAAAGGTTCTTGGAAGATGCTTTTATCCAAAACGACATACGATACAAAAACACTATCGAAACGATATATACTTGATAACATTTAAGTAAAAAAAGAAAGATACATAATTTTAGAGATGGCTAAAATAATACTAATTAAAATACACAGAATCAATATCAGGCAAATGCTAGTAACAGTTACAAACATTAATCTAATTCACTACACAATAAATGACTAGAACACAATGCTTGTAAATAATAAATAGGCCTTAAAAAAAGAAAAAAACACAGCAATGTTAATATGGTGGCTCAATCATACTATGCCCCGAAATGCAGAATCTAGCTAGACCAAAAGCCAAAAATGCTTAGGTGAGAAAAAGTAAAAGCAACAAGTAAAATTCAGTAACATGGCAGGTAATTATATTAAGTACAAAGTAATCAGATGTGTTTTTAAACATTTTAAAGATATCTAAGCTGTCAGAAGAACTCCACCATTGAGGTACCACAAAAAGACTAGACTAACTACCACAAGAGATTTTTTCCTTGCCCCTGTTGCTCTTGGGTGCTCCCTGCTGTAAAGTGCCGTAAGACAATACTATTGTAAAAGGTGCTGTATAAATAAAATATAATTGAAATGAAATTAAATACCAGTCAACTTTACTTCAACTTTACTCTGAAGTAGGATGGTGCGGATCCAGTAAGAGTCCTGAATGCAAGTGTTAGAGATTTGAATTTAATTCTGGCTAAATAGGAAGCCAATGCATGGGAATGTCTTTGGGAATTATAAGGGAATTATATATTGGTTCACTCCGAGCTTAAGGCAGTGGCTTCCATATGATATGCATGTCTAGCAAGGTTGTCATTCAGGTTGTCATTTTTACACCCAATTTTAATTGTTTCGATTTTTTAAAAGAAGGTGAAATTTCACCTGACAATGTCACAGTCAGTAGTTTATCCCAATATATACAATGAAAAACATTTTTGGTGTACAAGTTCAATGTCATGTCTGTAAGATTTTTTAAAAAATTGTATCTATGGGATTTCTATGGGATATCTATGGCTAATAAGTTAGGGCACAGGATCACAGAATGGCTCATGAGTTAGGGCACAGGATCACAGCTCCCCAGTGCTAACAGCACTCATGCAGCCCTAGACCATGATGCTACCATCACCATGCTGAACTTTAGGCAAGAGACAGTTGTCTTGGTGATTACCAGAGTGCCACCACACATGTTAGAAACCATCTGAGCAAGTTTATCTTGGTCTCATCAGACCACAGAACAAGGTGGTTCCAGTAATCCAAGTTCTTAAACTGTTGATCTTCAGCACATGAGACCAAGATCAACTTGTTCGGCTCAGATGGTGTCCAGCGTGTCTGCACTTTGACAACTGTCCCTTGCCCAAAGTCAAGCATGGTGGTGGTAGCTTCATGGTCTAAAGCTGTATGAGTGCTGCTAGCACTGAGGAGCTGTAGTTCATAGAGGGAAACATGAATTCCAAGCAGAGCATAATCCCATTCTCTTCAAGTTGCTCAACCAATAGCAACTTGTGCAGCTCTGGTGACTTTCAAGACCATAGGGATTAAGGCAGTGCATAATAATGGTGGTCACACAAAATATTGACAGTTTGTGCTCAATTTGTTCACTGTGAGGTGTACTCACTTTTGTTGCCAGCTGTTTAGACGTTAATGCCTGTATGTTGAATAATTTTCAGAGGACATTAAACCTATACAGATATACAAGCTCCATGCTGACTACTTTAAGTTTGTTTCTTTTCTATAGTGGTTTCACATGAAAAGACATCATCAAATATTTGCAAAAATGTGAGGGCTGTACTCAATTCTGTGAGATACTGTATGGTTCAAAAGATGTGCAAGAGTAAGGTACATCATGGTACATGGTACAATGCTACAAATGTAGACGTAACAGTTTTGAATTCGCCTTACAGGTACATCTAGCCACAAACTGCTGGCGGCCATGAGGCTATGTGTGTGCATAGACATAGGCCTGTAAGTCAAATCCTGGGTGTAGATGAAATTAACTTTTGTGCCATAAAAACAGTGTGCAGTTTTTGGGTAGGCTAAACTCTAGTCGCTACCCTATCCACATCTCTCTGTGAAACAATAGTTAATACTGATGTTTCCATGTCCTTCAGTGCTATGCTAGAAACTAGTTGTTAACTGGCTAGAATCCTTTCCTGCTGACAAAGATCTGAAAAAGTCTGAATAGTTCATTTCTGTCCTCAGAATTAGTGGAGAAAAAGTCTATCTTATGAGATAATTGTAATCACACAGAACATCCCAGACAGCATCCCAATTTGGCAAGTCTGCAAATTTACTTTTCTAAGGAGAGATTGATTGGTTCAGTCTTGGTCTATAATGCTGCTAACATTTGAATGAAATCTTCAGGACATCAGCAGTCTTCAGCACATTCATTTACTGTACTACTGTTCTACTGAGTTTTAAATTGTACACTGAAAATGAACTGAGAAAAAAAAAATGGTTTCAACAAATGTCTCAATATCCAAGTTCATTGGTGGATAGGACAACAATTTCTAGGGGATATTAGAACTTAACAGATACCAATTCCAACAAAAATATGACATTACTGCAGGAATATTTTTATAAATCTGATACAGACGAAATTCGGCTTTTGGTACAGAGGCATGTCTCTTTATGATTGAATAGAAGAAAGATACCTGGCTGACACTTTGCATTAAATTAATAAAACATGGCTAAGACTTTGGACAAAAAATGTGAGACCAAGGTGTCTGTTTAAAGTGATATGAAATGACCCTTAAACGTTACTACATTATTAATTATAATTATTATTATTATTATTATAAATTACTACAGAGAAGAAATACAGATATGTGTATCAACTCAATACAAATACAAATACTCAATACAAATTCCAAATTCAACAAAAAAAAAGGCTTGATCAACAAACCTCATTTCTTCTGACTTTGAGACGAACACGTGTTTGGTCTAAGCAAAGAACATCTGCATACCGATTCTTGTCCTGATTGTATGCTGCTCTGTAAAAGAAAGCAGGCCGTATTATATCAATACTGATTAAACATCAATAGAGAAAACAATTTGCTGATGGCTACAAGCTTTTAAGCCAATAATTGATTGAAAATAGTTCAAAGACAACACATCCACTGTTAAAACAGAGATATGGTGATTTGATGACAAAAAATACTACTACCAATCAGCTATCAACATATAACACAATAACACAACCTCGAAATACAGATTTGTAGGCAAAACACATGTAGTCAATGGCAAGTATGTTCAGCAAGTGTGTCAAGTGAATGTTAGGTTTGTCCAAAGAAAGCTTCTGTTTTCCTTGGTCTGACTGGCCTATAGATACTGGTCTTTTCAGGAGTTCCTCATGATTATTCACTGATTCTAAAATCTACCAGCCACTCAACATTTTTACCAGCTACATTTATATCCAAGCACTGTACATTACAATGCCTAGAAACATAAGAAACATTTTTTTCCTGTAGACATGAATCAGTACTTGTTTCTAGAGCTGATTCTTTAGCAATTAGGTGCTACCAATGATGATTATAGGAGTTTTGGACATAAACAGTAGTCCACTCTTTCCAAGGGTTATGCAGGGTCCAAGGGTTATTATGGTTCTGGAATAAGAAGAAATGCAGTCTGAATAGCCAGTGATTCAAGCCAGTCAAGTTATTTAAAATTATGGTTAGTTAGAAATCTATAGTGAGGCAACTAGGCCTACAGGAATTTACAGTAAACCTCCTCCATTAATTTCTTTACTGACCCAATATAGGCCTACATTAAAATGCTCTACTCCAAGACCAACCCAAGTTGATCAATGAACTGAGAATGATGTAAATGTACTACACTACACATTCAAGACCACTGCACCACTTAAAAAGAAAACAAGAAAAAATTGCCCCATGGTATACCACATAGACTCGCTCATTGAAACAAGTTGCGCGTAGACTTGAAAGGAAATAGCATGCCACTAAACTTGAAGTGTTCTACCTTGCTTGGAAAGGCAGCTTAAAAGAGTACAAGACAGCACTTAACAATGCCAAATCAGCATATTATTCCTCACTTATACAAATTAATAAAAATAATCAGAAATTCCTTTTAACACTATATCCCGTCTAACAAAAAGCAGGAATGAGGTGACCTACTCCATTTCAATAACTCTAAGCAGCAGTGACTTTATGGACTTTTTAAATGACAAAATTGAATCTATAAGATTTAAAATAAACAACTCCCTTGTAACCTCAAATATAGTTGGACCACATGTAATGGCTACAGCCAGCTCTAGTCAGCCTGTAGCATACCTTGACTCATTCACACCCACCAATATATGTGAAATTAAGTCTTTGATCTCCTCAGCTAAAGCCTCTGGATCCTATCCCAACAGATCTTCTTAAGGCTGCTCTACCTCTACTGGCTGAGACTATTCTTAAAATGATAAATGACGTACTCATAGCTGGACATGTCCCAAAATCTTTCAAGACATCTGTTACTAAACCATCTTACAAAAAACCTCACCTTGACCCTGATGTCCTGGCTAACTACCAACCCATATCTAACCTCCTATTTGTATCAAAAATACTTGAAAAAATAGTGCCTAAGCAAATCTGCAGCTATGAAAATAATATCTAGAAAACCTTCCAGTCAGGCTTCAAAGCTAATCATCGTACAGAATCAGCCCTAGTTAAAGTCTTCAATGACCTCCTTATCTCATCTGATAACAGATATCAATATTAATCCTATTGGATCTTAGTGTTGCCTTTGACACTATTGACCATGGCATCCTAGGCTACACAGGCTTGAACACATGATAGGCATCAAGGATTCTACATTAGCCTGGTTCTCTCTGGTCGCTACCAGTTTGTACACGCTCAAAATGAGTCATCATCCCACACCAAAGAAAAGTTTGGTGTACCCCAAGGCTCAGTGCTAGGGTTCCTGTTATCCTGCCAATAACTAAACTTGATGCCTGCCTCAAAGACATTAAAATCAATCGGGATGACTAATAAATACCTATGTTTAAACTCTGATAAAACATAATATTATGATGATCGACCTTAAACAGCTGAACAACATTCTACCTCTTCACCAAAACTTACTCAGTGGCTTTTCACTGTATTGTAACACAAAAGTTAAAGACCTTGGGGTAATTATTGACGAGGATCTCTCTCTAAATAGTCATGTAAACACATTTCAAAAGCATCTTTTTTCCACCTACGAAATATCGCTAAGGTTAGAAAGTTCCTATCCTTTGATGATGCTGAAAAATGAATACATGCATTTATTACCTCCAGGCTTGATTATTGTAATGCTCTGCTCTCTGGGTGCCGTAATACCTGTATCAGAAACCTACAGCTAATACAAAATGCTGCGGCCCGAACACTCACATAGGAGAAATATGTTCATATTTTTTAGTCTATCCTTGCTTTCTCACATTGGCTCCCTATTAAAGGTAGAATCCTCCTAACCCACAAAAGCCTAAATAGCCATGCTCCAACATATATTGAATACCACCCTCCTAGAAAACGAATATCCCAGAATGCTGGTCTTCTTCTTGTAATCCCGAGAACATCAACATCTACGATAGGAGGAAGAGCCTACCGTGTGCCCTTCTTGTGGAATTGCCCCCCCTCCCCGCATCTGACAAGCAGTCACTCTCAATACCTTTAAGTCTAAAACCTTCCTCTTTACTGTTTCCCATAGTTAGGGATGGTGCATGGTAAATCATCACTCCTCATGGGTCTTTTGGGAGGGACTGCCTCTGCTGTTGCCCCCAGGTGTGAGGCATGGCGGCCACTGACCATCCCTGCAGTAGTGCTGGGTTGCCATAGTTCTGCTGCTATAGCCTACTGCCACTACAAACCTTTCATTTGTCATGCTGTACAACTCTCTCTCTCTCTCTCTTTCCCCTCTCTCATATATATTTTATATGTACTTTATATGTATGCACAAATGACATATATGGTCACTGATGTGTGAGTCTGGCCTAACTCATTTGCTTCCTCTGTCCACAATAATCTCTGCTGAGTGTCATCCCTGCCTCCTTCCGGTGGACTCCTGTCACCCTCCCCTCCTGAGTGGACTGCAGCCAACGCTACAGGAGGCCAATGCCAGGACCGACTCCCTTTCCCTGAGGCTTTGTGACTGACCCCCCCTCCTCACAATGGCAGTGTCAAATGGACCATGATCCATTTAACACCATGTCTGGCTACTGCTACACTGTCCAGCCAAAAGTCTTGATAACCACCTAAGGACTGACTAGCATGTAATATTATGGGATAATATTCTGGAACTATTATGATCCTTAGCTAAAACCATGGACATCTTGTAGTTCATCATGGTTACTACTAATTGTACTTTTCTTGCATGACCCCCTAGCACAGGGCTATTCAAAGTGCGGCCCGCGGGCCAGAACCGGCCCTTTAAGCTATTTGGACTGACCCGTGGCCCATATATCCATGAGTAATACTTTTCTTTCAAAATTACCGATCAAACTGTACTTCCGCCGATTTCCGACACTTTGCTCGTTTTACGGCAGGTATACTAACGCTATTTACGGCAAACAGAAGTTTGTGAGAAAGCATGGCTCTATCTAAGGAAAAGAAATGGCGCAAAATTGACGCGGAAAACAGAAGATTTAATGACGAATGGACGGAAAAATATGCACACATGGCAAATGCAAAAGGCAGTTGTAGCAATCTGATGTTGTTGCTGTTTATTTTTTGCACTAAGAACCATGATGTTGGTACTGTTACCTCTAATTTTGGACTTAAAGTCCAATTAAAGTTCAATATTGTATTTTAATTGAATGTTGGTGGTACTGTTACCTCTGTTTTTGCAATAAGAGCCAGTTATATTGTTTTGCACCTAAATGATGTTGGTACTTTTACCTCCTTTTTGGAGTTCGGAGTTACCTCCTTTTTCCACTTGAAGACAGTTATTTTGTTTTGAACCTGAATGTTGGTACTATTTTTACACCTGAGTTTTTGCACTAAGAACCATTGTACCTGGATGTTGGTATTACTGTTGATTAGCTTTTTGCTGTTGCCTGAAAAGTATTTGCAACAATAAATAAGTGCTATGAGAAATAAGCAATGTTTGACTGTTTTCACATTTGATATAAAATAGTGACCGGCCCACTGGCTGGACAACCATCCCCAAGAAAAAAAAAGTTGAATAGCCCTGCCCTAGCAGTTGGGTTAGCCCCTAGGTTTCTTACTAGACTAACAAAACATAAGGTAGTTTTCTTGCCCCTGTTGCTCATGGGTGGTCCTTCTGTAAAGCGCCATAAGACAATACTATTGTAAAAGGGACTGTATAAATAAAACTGAATTGCACGGCTCCCTGAACTTGCTGGTCCTGAAGTCAGAGCCACACACGTCACAGTGCAACGTTTTGCAACGATTTGTGGCTGTCCCATCCATCTGCTGTAAGTTCACTTTTGACAACTAGTTTTGTTTACTAAAATGCAAATATCACTTAACACATAGCCCATTTGTGTTTTCTAGGTACAACTTCTACCTGTGCTTGCCAATAGCACCATAAATCCCTCAGCTAGCTTTACACTGACATGAATACATCGTCTCAACAAAAAGTATTTATTAAATGGTATAATTTCGACAGGGTTCATTCATAATGTTAAAGTGTGAAATGATGCTAAAATGAGAATTTTAACTATTTTAGCGCATGTACTTTATATCTGTTTTTGCCTCAGAGTGTCAAATCATGTGAAATGAGAGCTTGCTGTCGTCTATCTATCTTTCATGCCTATTAATTGACACAAAGTATTAGGTTGCTAAGTATAATTTCAAATGAACTCAAACAACACACACTGACATGAGTTACATACTTACAGAGCACAGTGAAAAGTACCAAGTGGAGGCTCCTTGCGTATCTCCTCATACTCTGCATAGATGCCAGCTCGCTGCAGTGACCTCACATGGGCCATCAGCTCCTGAAGTCTAAAGGCCTCTGGGCCGGCAGTGTGGATGGAAACACCATCCATTGGGATACTGACCAGCTCATCCACAGGGTCAGATTTCCCATCCTGGGTTGCTAGTAACTGTTTGTTCAAGCCACAAGCATCTAGTGGCAATATTCCCCCTAAATGTTCAGGGAGACAGTCCCGTGGAAGGTGCTGAGGAAGATCAGTCATTTTGACCATCTGCACCTAAAATATAATGAAAAATATTATCACATATACAACAGGATAACAGAAAAAAAAATGTCTGCCAATTAGGTGAGATAGAAATAAGTTTAGACATTAAAATAAGAAATTAAGAAGGTTGTCCCTAAAATGGGTTCTGCCCTAGTAGACACTTGGGTTGTGCATCACATATAGCCTGCCAAGCAGGATAAGCGGTTCTGATTTGTTCCTGGGTTTCTGGTGACTCAGAAATGGGCTGCAATGGCCTCAACTCTACACTGACCTGCAGAACAAACTCAACTGGGTTAAGGCCTACCCAGGCTAGAATATTATAGCAACCAAAGAATGTACCGCAAGATTAGGCTTAATCTTTTATTGTGCATGGTCTGCAAACACTAAGTTAAAGCCTACTAAAAATCACTTGTTTTGCTACAAATGTGAGAACGCTATGACTGCATGTATTCTGGGAGAGGCATTCAGATAGCAGTAGTAGAAAACACTTTTGGAAGCAGAAAGTAGAAGTAGCCTCTAGCAGGCATTTTTAAACATTTAGCCTAACAATCACGGTATTTTATCATGCATTGACATTCAGTCCTTTATAGTCAAACCTTTCAGTAAGCAGACGGCTGTCTGTAGTAATGCCAAATTCTAGTCTATTAAGTGGGTTTAAGTGGGTTCTTTAATCAGACTCTCTCACCTCATGTTGTATCACTTTGTGCAAAGAGTCTGGAACCTCTCATACGTTAGCTTCCTGCTAAGCAGATACTTCCTGTGAACTTTTAAACAAGTGGACATACCCTGGGCATGTCTTCAACCATTCACAACCATTTGGTTATGACATCACTTTCAGACCTCCCCCTGAGGACACGGCCCTCTCTCTGTTCAATGAATGGTACGTTGAGTACTTCGACAGAGGAAACCCAAGCCTCTGGATAAGTACCTGATGTAGCAATATTTTGCACCTACCAATTCATTTACACCCACCAATTCATCAATAATATAATTTTGATCTCCTCAACTAAAGCCTCAACATGATTCCTGGATCCAATCCCTACAAATCTCCTTAAGACTGCACTCCCCAATTGACTGAGATTATTATATCAATTATAAATGACTCACTCATAGCAGGGCATGTCCCAAAATCTTTCAAGATATCTGTTATTAAACCATTTATTAAAAAAACCAACCTTGATCCTGATGTCCGGGCTAATTACTGACCTTTAGCTAACCTCCCATTTGTGTTAAAAATACCTGATTACAAAAATAATGTCTTAGCAAATCAGTAGCTTCTTAAATTAAATTATCTCCAGGAAACCTTCCAGTCAGGCTTTAGAGCTAATTATAGTACAGACACAGCCCTAGTGTTATTCTTATTCAACCTATTCAACCTATTCAAATAGCCATAGAGTAAAATGTCAGTGTTGGAAGGCAAGTTGAGTGAATATTTACATTAGTTCGCCAATGTCAGAATTACGCCAATGTCAGAAAGAAAAATGTTGGAATATTAAATTTCAGAGGCAACAGAGGAAGACAGTTTATGATGCGCACATCCACTAATTGTATGAAGCTTGTAAACAGACACTTTGCAATGGTAAGATTGTAATTTGTAGTGTTTTACACTAGCCAACATAACCAGATAACTGCTTCATTATCACAAGGTTACTGTTACAACCAAAGATCAAAACTTACAAAGCCTGTTCGCCAAAGTTGACAAGCCATTCTTTTTGAAATGCGCTGGACACAGAAATAAAAATAGACTTGTCCAAAATTTCACTGCAGCCATTTGTCCCTGACTTCTTGTTATTCAGCATAAACTAAAAGCAACACGCTGCTGTTCTGCCTGCTGTCTGTATTTCACAGATATTCAGTAATCTAGCATAGTTAGGATTTTGTGGGGCGGGCACTAATGAAATACAGGAGAGCATGATTTGGGCGATATTTCAGTGCCATTCACCAATAACTTAAAAATTACCAATTTTTTTAATTGGCCCAATTTCTCTGTTTGTTTATTTCCATTGCGGAGATACTATTACATTTTCACATGCACCATATAACCCAAACTCATATACAGTAGACCCATCATATTTTAAAAACAACTGGTAAAAACAGCTTTGTGTGGCAGGGCACGTTTAATTAATTGTTCCTGATCTTGCTTTAACTTGTGGGCCTATAAAGAGAAGTGAGACGATTACAGTGTTATTAACAACTGAAACTGTGATCAGATTTTTTCAGTGCTAGATGTTTACAAGCTCCATGTTATGTTAGTATTAGCCTACAACTGGTACATACGGAAGGAAGGAGTGGATGTCCAAAATTACTAAAGTTTGCATAGGCTACATGCCCTTCAATTAATGTTAGCAGCACATTAACATAGAAATACTATGCAGTTTCTGGATACTTACCCTCTCTCTTAGCTTTTCCTTCAACAGCAGACTCAACAGGTTGTATGGAACACGGAACCACACTGGCGCCCCAACAATGAACACTTTCTTCAGTCTTGCGGGAAATGCCCCCTAAACAATAAGGCACATCTCAAACAGAGGAACAAACTTGCAAATGAATACATGCAAGTGGTGGTCAACTTAAACTGGGTATCCGGTAATGATAATAACAATAACAATAACAACAACAACAACAATAATAATAATAATCATCAGCTTTTCTTTTCATGGTTAGAAGAGATACCATTAGAGTTTGACCGATAATGCTGTGCAAGTTCATACTTTACAAGAGCTCAAAGTTATATTCACACAGATTAAAATTAGATGTACCGCAAACTTAGGAGTGAGTGATATGGCCTAAAATTCATCTAGTGGTATAATTTCAAGCATAGATGGTATGAGGTATATATTGCAACATATAAATATAAAATACAATTTCAAATGTGCAGTACTGATCAAGTGAGACAGACAGACAAGTTGTATGTATTTAAAAAAACAATGAGCTAATTCATTGATTTCAGAATGTTTTTGAGGTGAGCCCTCAAACATCAACCAAAATGATGATCTTGCCGAACACACATCCAACAATATTTATACACATTAAGAGTTAACTACCCTGCACACATGTAAGTACCAACTGTAACCTATTTGTACATTTTATTGACAAACTTTTTGGTGGCATTTGAGTGAAGGCTGCTTCTGCTGTGTATGGTATTAGTACAGTGTGTGTGTACTCTCACTGTATAGCTCTCTCTTCCAGGCATTGACTGGCCATCTGGCGTAAAGCCCGGTGGGCCGATGCACATTTTTGGGCCAAGGCGGTCATAATTTTGTCAAAAAGTATTATGTATATATTTTAAATATTTTTATCAGCTGCAACAGTATTTGAGTTACCAAGAGCAGCCCATTGGTTTATTTTCTTGAAGAACACTAGGCTAGTCCAATGAAATATCTAAGGCCTCCCCTCCCTCCTCAGCCACCAAGATTATCAAATTTTGCCACTGGAGTTTACCTGGAGAGAAGTGACTGTCCGTCTGTGGAAAAGGATAATAAACCACTAAAGGGAATGCAGAGAAGCTGAGGAAAAAAGGCACAAAAGCCTAAAACTGGACGCAGCAAAATGTGCCACATCAGAGATATGTTTGCCACCACAAGTTCGACTGCAGCAGCAGATGCAGGGCCGTCGACATCAAGTGCAGAAGCAGTACCATTGAGTGCACAGGCTGTCGGATTGGCACACAGCTTTAGTGTGCAACAGAGTAGTATCACAGAAGGAGAAGTAGCTATTCAGGTTGATTCGGAGGAGGAAGAGAAGTAGGAGAGAGACATGACCCAGCAGAGACAGATTGAGAAGAAGGTCAGAATAGCTACTGGCAGCCTGGTAAGAAGTAGCTGTAATGTTAGGAGAAGAGGGACTTTGCATGAAGAGGGACTTTGCATGTAGGGAGGGCAGAGGGGTAGTGTGTGTGTGTGTATGTGTGTGTGTGTGTGTGCCACTCTCGATTGGCATGCGTTTAAGTGTTTGTTTACAACCTGCACAGTAGCAAATAAACCACTTGCATTTTACATTGCACGATTCAATTGTCGATATGGAGGAGAAAACTTAAATAAGTAATTCAACAAATGAATGAGTGGTTGGCTTCAGAACACCCTCAAGCTTCTGAGATCTGAAGTCAGTCACGACTGGCTAAAATTGTTGTCAATCTTGCAGTGCATGCAGTACAACAAACGAACCTATCAAATTTCTTTTACGCAGATAGGCAGATACACACATGTAGGCATGTATGCACGCAGTCAGAAAGACACTGGAATAAAACAGAAATGATGATAGTCGGGGGTCACGTGGGACCGCTAAGGAAGATGGCCGCCTAGAATGTTCCTCTTAGCAAAAACTCCAAATTTTAATGATTATTCGAAGGTTCAAGTCCTAATATGTCTGATGATGACATGTAAAGGGCAGAACAACAAGCTTGAGTGTCGCAAGTCGATAATACAGCAAGTTTAAAGTGCCTTATCTGCTTTTTTCTTCTCACTCATGGCAACTGCGTCAAAAGGTAGAACAGCTAAGCTAAATGCTATTGGCGCTACATCCAGAATGACATCTAACACAGCCGGAGCAGCCAGCCATGCAACAGATGCCCTAACGGGAGTTCAGGCTACGTCGGAGAAGACCATGCGGGAGATGGCTCAGGTTAGCAGTATACTTAAAGATTACAAGAAGATGTCTCCAGTGTTAAAACAGCACAAGCTAAAACTAGCATGGACATTAACAACATAAATGAAAGGCTGGATGACGCAGGCGGTTGATTTATGGTTTTGGAGACAGAGAATGCTTGACTGGCCTCTGAACAACAGAAAAGAGCAAAGCAATGTGAGGAGTTGGAGAGGGCTCTTCAAGAGGCGGAGAACAGGGATAGACGTCTGAATTTGCGATTAGTTGGGCTAAAGGAGAGTCAAGGTGAAAATCTGAGAGTGCAGTCTCGTCAGTGTATTGAAGACATTCTGGAAGTGATACTAGCTGACAACGACATACAGCGCGCTTATTGACCTGGGCCACCACCGGCGGAGGCGCAGTCATCTCCACGACTGATCGTTCTAAGATTTCATTCACTGCTGGAGAGGGATCGGGTGATGGCTGCTGTGAAGACAAAGTACACGCAGAAGACAGCGCTAGAATGGAGAGGCTCAAAGATCTCATTCTTTCCAAACGTGACAAAAGCTGTGACAGAGAGGAGGAGGAAATTCACTGACGTTTAGAAGAAACTTGCTATGGACATTCGATTTACGCTCGCGTATCCGGCAAGGCTCTTCTTCACTTGGAAGGGGAAGATGATGATTTTTGAGGACCATAAGAAAGCACTGCCATGACTACCATGTAATGTAAAAGTGGGATAATACTCTATTATGAACTATTATGAACCTTAGCTAAAATCATAGGCAACTTATAGTCTGTCATGGTTACTACTGATTGTAATTTTTCTGCATGACCCCTGGCAGTTGGGTTAGCCCCTTGAGTCATGGATCTGCCCAAGGTTTCTTCCTAGATTAACTGAACATAAGGGAGTTTTTCCCTTGCCCCTGTTGCTCTTGGGTGCTCCTTCTGTGAAGCGCCACGAGACAATACTATTGTAAAAGGCACTGTATGAATAAAACTGAACTGAATTAAATTAACAAATCCTGCTAAAAGGGAATATACCTTTTACTCACACAATCATAAATCATACCGCAGAATTGATTATTTTCTAATTTCTAAAAACCTGGTTCAATCAGTACAGGATATTACTATTGGTGTAATAGCATTAACAGACCATGCTACTGTGGAGCTCTATATTTCTACTTGTCTTGAGAACATCAGGAGCAATAGGTGGAGACTGAATGCATCCCTTCTACAAGACGCATTGTTTAAGCAGACACTCTCAGAGGATCTTAAAACTTTCCTTCAGATTAAGGTTGGTTCTACCCCAAAATAGGTACAGTGTGGGAGGCTTGCAAGGCATTTATTAGGGGCAAAATTATTGCTCAGGCATCAAAAAGGAAGAAACAAGATAGACAGACAATAATAGGACTGGAGGATAAGATAGAAAGAAAGAAAACTGTCAGAGAATTACAGTGGCTTAACTACTTATACAGTAAAAAGGCTGAATATGTAACGTTTAGAATAAAATCCAGCTTTTATGAGAGTGGAGAGAAAGCAGGTAAACTATTACCAAGACAACTGAAAAAGCAGGAGACTTCATCTGTGATATCATGCGTTAGAGATAGTAATGGAAAAATTGTTACTTCAGCCAAAGAAATTAACCAGGTCTTCATGGACTTTTATAAATCTCTTTATACATCTGATACCGTTTCTAACTCCCAAGTCTGTCTCCAGAGCAAGTGCAGCATTTGGAAACCCCTGTTAGAGAGGAGGAAGTGAGAAAGGCCAATCAATGCAGACAGGTAAAGCTCCTGGTTTAGACAGCTTTCCGGTTGAGTATTACAAGCTGTATATTGATATTTTGGCCCCTGTCTTAACACAGGTATATTCTGAAGCCTTAGAAGTTGGTCATTTGCCTAACACTCTTAATGAAGCAGTAATTTCTGTCATTCTTAAGAAGGGTAAAGATTCTATTGATCCAGCCAGTTACTGTCTTATTAGTCTGACTAACATAGACTATAAAATTCTCACTAAAGTTTTGTCTATGCACCTTGAGAACATTATTCCATATATTATAGATCCAGATCAGGTGGGATTTGTAAAAGGCAGGTCTTCCTCTGACAACTTAAGACGGCTACTCCATTTGATGTGGCAAAGCAGGGAGTCTGATGAATCTGTCGCTGTCTTCTCTTTAGACGCAGAGAAGGCGTTTGATAGAGTGGAGTGGGGGATTCTGATGTATGTGCTAAAGAGCTTTGGTTTTGGACCAGGATTCATTAAGTGGATACAGTTAATATATGTAGAACCAAGGGCATCAGTTTTGAACAATGGTATAGTTTCATCTTTTTTCAATGTAACCAGAGGGGCAAAACAAGGAGATCCCCTTTCCCCATTATTGTTTATTTTATTTCTTAAGCCACTTGCTACGGCTGTCAGAACAGACACAGAAAAGTGACGATATAGCTGGTCGCAAATTTACAAATATCTGCAAAACACCACGAGACAATTCTATTGTAAAATTGCACGGTATAATTATAATTGAATTGAATTTTTAAATCAAATAGTGATAGTAGCTGACATTAATGTAAAAAAAAATTGTATCCACATCAAGCAGCCCTAAAATATACTGCCCCGAACAATTAGATTTGAGTTACTGAAATGTGACTGGTCATATCTATGATTAAGCTTGCCGCTCGTCTCAATCTTAAATAGACTGGTTGCCTTGCATAGTAGTGCTAGTACCAGAGTTGACCCTATTCTTGCAAATGTAGGCAAGTGCAATGGAAAATTCTTCAAATTAGGCTTATCAGAAGTTCAAAATCAAAAAAGATTAGCTTTTGTCTATCTCATGCCAAAAGAAGAGTTGTCACTCATAAAATGGTAGTGTTAGCTTGGATTTTCTCTGAACATGGCCAAGAACTGCCAGAAGCAATGTAGTGCTTTGTGTTGCCTATATAGAGTATTTCTATTGGTTTGCAAACAAAGATGTCACACAAAAATATTACCAATATGAGGATGAGGTATCTTGTAAAGATACAAGATATTAACAAGGGGCATCAGTTTTACCTGGCCGAATGCCATTCGAGACTTGAAGGGAAAGAGGTGTGGACTCATGAGTGATTCGTAGGCTGGTTCATTCTCTACACTTTCTCATGTTTGTGGCTCGGTTAATCTAGGCTATAGCCTAAGTATCACTGCTACTATTTGCTATATTCTTTTGGAGGGCTATGCCGCAAACAACATGACACTTTGTGTATGGCAGACCCAAAAAGGTGCAACATCAACTAATTTAGTGGGTGGGAATTTTCAGATGGTTTGCTAATCAATTTTCCCTATCCTAACATCACAATAGGGGAGACATCCAAAACATCAAAACATCTAAAATCAAGATCTCTGAACAGATTCACAAAAACTTGATAGATGTTTTTTGTAGGAGTGGTTGTAGAAGCATCAGAGACCCAAATGGAAATACAAAATCAAAAAAGTGAATTTTACTTGCTGAAATGATGGAACATAGTTCAGTGTGAACATTTGAACCTCAAGAATGCAATTGGAGAAAACCCTCTCAGCATCAGGTCTGTGAGGTGAATCAAGCTGACAACATACATTGAACAGTTGCAACAACATAAATCCTCAAAAACATTGTCCTCAGAAAAAAAACATTGTCCTCAGAAAAAGGCAAACCATCAACCCCTTAACATGATTACAGTAATAGCAAAGAAGGCTCTGCTTTTTACCTTCCTAGCACGTCTTCCCCAATGTGAGGTCAGGACAGGGTCAACAATGACAAAACAGGAGGCAGTAACTTAGATCTCAAATCTCAATCTATACCTCAAAAATTTCTGCTCCTTCCTTAACCTCTCCCCGAGAGTTCCTTAGCCTCCTCGTCCATTTTTTACCAAAAAAGTGAAGGAGACCATATATGTCCATTTGGGACAACCAACTTTGAACAGAGAGGGGCTAACAGCTCCACCTACAGTCCAGAGATATGTCACCTTGTGTCTCCATCACCAGGTCAGAACTGAAGAAGCCTTTAGGATGAAATGTCTGAGCTCCAATAATAAAGCCAGCTGCATACAACTTAACACTTTTGACTAGTTAATGATACTTACAATTCCAGTAGAAAGAAGAAGAGATCAGCATTAATATCACAGAGCACCTGCAAGTGAACACCACTTTCTGGATCAATCATTATTTCGTTTTCTATTCTTAGTCTCCTCATATCATTGAGCTGGGCATTACGGCCTTGAACAAAAAGCACCCAATCTGATTTTCAATCTTTATGAGTAAGGACTTACTGTCATCTTTTGAAGACTATCCTAACAAAATCAAACCTACAACTTGGTCAGGTTGATGTACAGTAAATGTTATCAAGATGGATATGTACCTCAGGGCTGCTAACCTCTGAGTTCAGCTTTGAGAGAAATGTGATAAAAGTCTCCACTATAGTGTGGCTGCCACTATGAAATACACCTTGTGTGGCATCATGTCTTTGTTAATGCACAGATCTCTTAATCAGCTATAAAAACGCACAGATAGGCTACTATCCAGGAAGAAAATTTGAAAAGTTAGTATGATAGAGGTCTGTGTGACATGGGATGGTGAATTGCAAGAATTTTGACGGCTATGGTGATCATTTAATAGCCATTTTCTTTTTCCTTGTCTGTATCCTGCATTACTGAACACATAGACTATGCATATCTTTATTTATGACAATGATAACGAGAGCGTAGACATGTCATATGTAGTGTTGCTTTTCTCAACGAAAATTATGATTAAATATCGTTGTCAATGAACCTTTATCACGTGACAGAAATGAGATGAGATGCAATGTAAATGCTGGTCATGTGACTATAATTAAATATATAATGTAATAATGTTTGCAAATAAAAACAAGACTAAATGTGGTTGACAAAATAAAAACTATGCTAAAATGTCTCATCATTTTCATTGACTAAAACAAGACGTTATTTCCTCTTGTTCAATCACGTTATTATTATTATTATTATTAAATACCTATTCCATTCTAAAACAAGAAAGAAAAAGATTAATCAACATGTGGACACACTTTCATTACACAGAGGTGAAAAACAAAACAGAATGTGTTGTGGAAAAAGATGGTGAAAAATACGGCCACAAAATGTTTGGTTGGCAAAATAAATATGTTGTAAATTCAAATCAGAGCGTCCTCTGTGTCTAGAATAGATATACAGTATTCTTGAGTCTATAAGGTAACAATAATATAATAAGACAACCTTGTTTGAATTGCGAAATGGATTTGACTGAAAGAAATTTTTGTTTTCTGCCATACTACTAGGTACTTATAGTATACTGACTGGGTTAAATAGAATTGCAACAATTTTCATTGACTAGTCGACTGAAACTTGACTAGACTAAAAACAGTATGGATGTGACCAAGACTAATAAAAACTAAAATGACAGCCTGGCGCAAAGACTAGACAAAAAAAATTAAGACAGGCCGCCAAAAACAACACTAGTCAGTTTGACAGGCCTTCACTGATGCAATTTTTTGGAGAGCTATACGCCACTAGGCCAAGTAAACACTGAGCCAGGCTGATGGCCATTTGATGGACAGCTATTCTGACAGCTTGGGTGTTCACCATGTTTTTTGATAAACTGACATGCATCAATTTGAGCTTGCATGTGGTCTTACTGACACAGAGGAGCACTATTGTTTCTATAAGCGGTGTGGTGTGCATATCACAAGTTAAGTGTGAGGTCAAACAGGCCTACAAAAATGTGAATGTATAGGCCTACAAAATGAGAAGGTGAATTAGAAGAATTTCACCGGAAAAAAGCGTAAGAAAAGGCATTTGTGGCATGAGACTTGAGAGCCCTGTTCTGCAGGAAGGAGCACTTCTTCTTCGCTACATGCCTCTGATTTAGGTGCTGTTGTGCTGCTTCCTTTGGAGTAACAGTCTTAAAACAGACTTTACAGTGGGGACTTGATCTGCGTCCTACACTGCAAAAACGAAACAATTCCAGATGCTGAAACCTCTCGCTCTCCCCCAATTGCTGTCATGTTGTTCAGGTATCTCTATGGCAAGCATGCAGCAGGAGGGCTGAACCCACTGGAAGTTTAAGAGAAAACCGATTTACATGAAAAATAAACTCAACCTGTAAATCAAATTAATTGATGATCTCCGTAGGGATTTTCTGACTATTCCTGTCACATTTGCAAAGTAAGAAGTTCGGGCAGCTAGTTTGTATGCAGTGTAAAATGGGGAAAAGGTACTTTTTTAATGTGTTTAGTGCTTATGACCAGAAAACAAACACAAAAGTTTAACAAAAAAGTACATTGTGATTTTCAAGCAGGATTTAGCGCAGCACTTTATAGTTAAGTCAGCACCTTGATAGCAAACACCTCCCACCTTTTATTATAATTTTTTTAAGATTCCCATATAAGTCCATTCTTCTCTATCAAATCACTTTTTTTCTGTTTTCACACAAGTTTTTCTCACACTGATTTCATGTGAAACTGCATGACCCAAGCTTTCCAACGGTGCTACTTGCTTGTTAATGTGATGAACGATTCATGAGAAAATTCTCTCATGATCTCTGTACTCAAATATGGCAAATATTTGAATAAAAACATCATATGATAAGCTGTTCCAGAGTAATCTGGTCTTGAAATAATATCACATTTCTGCACTGTCTCCAGCCCCGCCTATCGCCCCTTCCATAAAATAAATAATTTCCTTTACATATCAAAAGTTGTTCTCAGACCTCTGTCTATCACATAGCCAGGGAACATACAAGAAATGTGTCAGTGTATTTTTACAAATTGCAAAGCGTACAATATGCGACATCTTAGGCTATAGAATTGTTTGAGGACAGCATATTCTATTTCAGATAACGTCTGTCCCAAGACGTGCAGCATCAGCCCATCAGACCATATGTTTTTTGTGTAGCCTAGTTCAACTCAGAAATTGACAAATGGTCCGCGAATCTTCCCAATCACTTCTTCAGTAGAGTACACAAGAATAGGCAGAGAGACAAAATGTAGGCATGCCTACAATCTAAACGTGACATAATCTACGCTATTGCAGTAATGATCGCTATTTCGCAAACAATAGTCCAAGACAACACCTTTCTTCTGCTGAACATGCAGAGAATGCATTCATCAACAATATCACTATGTAATAATTATTATTAACGATTACTTCAGAGAGAAAATAAGCCTGTTAGTCATAATACACCGTTATTACAGGCTACATGCCCACTGACCTACTGGCACAATCAGGCTTGTTAGGCTTCTGAGTTTTTTTTCCACTGATGATGTGAAGTATAATCGCACCGGTTACATGAAGTTGGATAGTGTTTTCTGATATTTAAATTGTAGTCTACAAATCTCTCCATCTGAAATGAAATGATTTAGCAGCAGAAATTAAAAAAGCGTTTACGGGACTGGGAGAAACTCCTAAGCCTTGTTTATTTATTTTCTTGAACCACTTTAGCATAGGTTACAATCAGTCATGGGCGTTCATGATAGCCATAAACAGGCCCAGTCAGAAAGTTCTAACCTTTAATTTAGAACCAGAGACAGTTGATAGAAATAAATCCTGGCGCACGCAATAATCACCTGAAGTGAACTAAGCTGGTATCATATCCCAGTCACCATCCCCTTCTCAGCCGACCCTCCCCTTAAGTTCATAAGCCTCCCTGCCCCTTTCAGAAGCCTCTTTCAAGAACATGAAGTGGGTGTGGTTGGGGTGCAGGTACTCCTTAATGTAAGAACAAAACTACCAGCTCGTGCACAAAGAGGAACATCAGCTCTAACTTGAGACACAAAACAGTTCCCTGATGTAACAACAACAAAAAAAAATCTTCATTTCATTATTTCATTAATAAGATTTCTGCTAATGAAAACATCCCTCAACTAACCTTTAACATGTTGAGTATCTTTTTACTCAGGTCAAGCTCAAAATTGGTGTAGTTTGAACCAGCCATGTCATAGATAAACACCAGCCCATTCCTCTGAGTTTCAAAGCTGTAATACATAAAAGAGGGAAAAATTATATATAAAAACAGTGTGTGTAACTCTTGTTATCAATTACACTGTGAGGTGTGAGGTCTTTTTAAATAATTTTTAATGATACAAAATGTATAATTTACCTTTCTACTGCCCGGTCCAATAGATAGAACAGTGCTTGAAGGACAACATGATTGCCAGTTTTGCTAGGATGATGTAACTTTGCTGTGAAAAGGGCAATGGAGGCCCCAGAAGGATCTCTCACACTCTATGAGAAGAAGTAAAGGTGTGGTCACTAGCGTTTTGGCACAAACACTGAAACAATTATGAACAACAAGCATGCAGCCCATCAAAAGTATGCACTTAATGTTGTATTGACTGCATTTCATAAAGAACAGTGATGAACGTGACTCAAAGAGGTATTTAATGCATCAACTGCTGTCTAACCTAGCGTTAAATTGTAGTAGCAATTGTTTTTGAACAAATAGGCTTACAAAGACAAACTGCAAAAAAGTGTGATTCAACGGGACCAGATTTTGTGCTGGTGTTTTCTAAAAACTTGCAAGGAATTTGCTCTTTTTTTAATTATAACCTTCCTCTAATACCTACATATCAGTCCCACCAGGGTCATGCATCAGTGTGCAGTGTAAATATGTGCAGTGTACTCTAGCTGATTCGCAGGGCTGATGGTGAAAAAATCCTGAGCTCTGAACTTTTTTTAAAGTGGGCAGTGGTGAGGGGTGTTATTAATGCGACACACTTTTAACTCATAACATAACCACTTTAGTCGTTTCTGTTATTTGCACAATAAAATTTGCACAACACTGTTATTAGCAGTGTGTGAGTGCATGTGGGCATGTACATGCATGAGAGGCAGACAAAGCACATCATCATACTGACATGCAAGAAATTTTGATAAATTTCCTAATGACCTCTGATGAATTCTCCACTGTGGCAAAATAGACACATATAAAAATAAACAGGAGATCCTACTGATTCTAACGGCATACAGCATTCCTGTAGCATTCTCTGTCTGATTAATGGTTCCTGAATAATCTGGTCTTGAAATCACACCACATTTCTACACTGTTTCCACACTGATTAGCGAAGTTGGAGTAAGTAATTCATGTTCCATCTGTCAACTTACAGTTTCGCTTCTCTGTAGCCTAAACTCCAGGCACAGTAAATTTACGAAATTGTATATCCTTTAAAGATTTAGATTTAAGATTTAGCCAGCAACATATAGCGTAATATTTCCCAGCTGCACGAAAAAAAAAAGAAAACGAGAGCTGAAAACCCAAGGGAGATTGACATTTCACTATTCACAAGCACAAAATAAATTGCTACGTTAACTCAATATGTACTGTAATCCTCACCAGCAATATTTAGCCTAATCCAGAAACAAACAAACAAAAAAAAGCACAAAGTTGATGTTTGTCTGATGAACTCGCAACAGGCACGTCAATGGCGCAAGCATTCCGGCCAGCTAATATGTCCAAAAACATTTCAACCCAACATTTCATGAATCCAATTCATTTCGAAATAAAGAATAACATTAAAAGAAAGTAACAAATATGAACTTGGGAATGTGTAAGCCTAGGCTACGTAAATACAAGCTATGGTGCGCCTGCATGTGTTTATAAAGTTGGAAGAAACTGAGAGGACGAGGGAGCATTTATTTTAGAATTATTCACTCCCTTGTCCTCTCAGTTTCTTCCAACAGCCTATATAAAGTCAGTAAAAACTCAATTAAGAAAAAGTGTTATGGCACACTCAGAACTTCAATATGCTCTAATTTCTTTCACATTTTGGCTTAAGCCTTTGTCGGGGGCATTTTCAAACACAAGTCATTTATTATTAATATGTAATTGGGGGTGAGTCAAGAGTCCATTCAAATCCACATACAAGCAGGCAATCACCTGTTCTTGCTGCTGTGAAAGTGTGGTTTTCATCAGAAGACATGTATAATGGTACAATTAATAAAGAATTTTAAATATCTTAAGTTTCAGAGATACATTTAACTTACATATTACATGCATACATGCATATAATAAGACAGTAAGGAGCAAAAGAGCCCAGCCTATTCATTCAGCCTCGCTTTGCTGTAGGATTCTATCCAGTCACCCCCCAATGAAGGGTGTCTACTTTTTCAATACCAACAAGTCTATAACGTAAAAGCGGCAACAGTATGTTCCATTTCAATAAAGTGACTAGGGTATGTGTCATACATGGACATGTAATTAAATAAATTACTCCACTGGTTGTGCATGTTATAATGCCTTTTACTGGATGCGACTGTTGGATCTGACTCTGATCTGTTTCGCCAAGGCCTGCCTCCACCTTATTTCTTATTGGCTAGTAGTGTGTGGTTGAAAGTGAACGCAGACAAAGGCTTCTCTTTGAAGCTGCGCCTTGGCAGAACCAGAGAAATGTTAAATCTCTGGGCAAACTCAATGATTTTATTTTTACTATTAAGTTCGACTTTATTAACTTTCTTCCTTACACGTTTGTGGCATTAGTTGGATGGAACTAAGAATGGAATTGTGGCGTGTAAAACAATCAGGGAGTCTGCTGGAGACCTGGGAAAAGTCATCTGTAAAAGTGCACTTTTAAAAGCTATCGGTGGAATTAGCTTTACACTGAACACTAATAGACCGAACTCAGACTAAAACATCTCTCCAACGTCGGGTCCATCGAGCCAGTAAGACTTTTGAAGCTCCTATCTCGTCACTTATTTTCTGCCCATATCGCCCACCCCTACTTTGCTGGTGTTGCTCAAATAACTGAATTTATGTAATTTTGACTTTTGGCAGAACATTAGGTTAATCTCTCTGTAGTCTTGTCAGCTCTGCTGGACATGGCTTTTTGAAATTATAGCTGTGTCGACTACCAATGAAATGCATTTATTTCAGTATAGCAGAAGATGGTTTTAAGGAATAATATCTATTTACCTGCGGGCTTATTTAAAAGTTTACCGTTAATATTCCAGTGCAGATCAGCAACAGAAAAAAACAGCCACTTTGGTTTACATGAAAGGTGCCCTGCCACCCAAACAGGTTTTTACCTGTTGTTTTTGATATATGATAGGTCTACATGAATATGTGTTATATGCTACAGTGGAAATGTAATACTATCCTCACTGTCTGCAATAACCAATGAAAAAAGATAAATGAAGAAATCAGGCCAATTTGAAAAGTTGGTCAGAACTATGTAAATTAACTAAGCCTGAGGTGGCCAAACTATGGGCCAACTGCGTCCCTCTGCTCTCTCATGCAGCCTGCCATTAAGTCAAAAAACAAAAATTTGTGGCCCATTGTTACATTAATCTATTATTATATATCCATTATCCATTGCACATCATAGTTTCAGTACTTGTGTGACATGTTTGTCAATAATATCATTAAACGGTGTAGCATTAGACAGCCTGCAGGCGCTCTAATACAGTAGTTGTGCATCAGTGCCCGCCCCACAGAATCCTAACTATGCCAGATCAGTGAGTACCCATAAAATAAAGATAATAGGCAGAACAATAAATGGTCCTGTTTTCAGTTTCATACTTCATAACAGGAGCTAAATTTAATTAATTAAATAAATAAACTTAACAGCTGTTCAATTTTAGAGAAGTCCATTATTATTTCTGTGTCCAGCGAGTTTCGAAAAGAATGGCTTGTCAACTTGGAGAATACAACAGGCTTCATAAATCTAAGAGTGCCCTTGCAATAACAAAGCTGTTATCTGGTTATGTTGACTAATTTCAAACCCTACACGTTACAAGCTTACCGTTGAAAAGTAACTGTTTACAATCACCAAGCAACTGATGCATGTGCACATAGGCTATATCTTCCTCCACTTCCTCCGAAATGTAATATTCCACATTTCTTCATTCCACTTCCCTTGCAATTCTGATATTAGGGAAGATAATTTAAGTATATTTCACTCAACGTGCCATCAAAGCTGTGCGACACTGACAAGCTACAGCAGCAAATCAGAATACAGCTCATTAAAAATGACGCGCTTCACTGGAGGAATATTTCAGTAGTTTACCGAGGGCCCTGTTAAGGTCTCCTTGGACCGTTTTTAGCCCAACTAAAGTTACATACCATCTTTGGAGATCTAATACCTGATATTAAGTAAATGGGGCACAGTGACTTACTTTCAGTTTCATTTCGCTAAGCCCCATTCAGTTAACATAAGTTATTGGTTCGTTATTCAGTTTATGTTGCATCGAATTTGCTGGTTCTTTTTCCAACGGACAGCATTTAGTAACCTTGAACTGCAGGGCTATTGACTGATTTACACCGGATTTTTTCATTTAAGTTGGCTCAGGCTGTAGTGTACAGAGATCTATCTACGAAAATTTTTCATCTCATAATAATCACAGAGTTCTATCAAAATTTTGCCAGTTGACAGCGTATCATTACATTTCTAGTCATGCCCGTGCTGAAAAACAGTCTACATAGGTTCAGCACCGGCATTTCACTTTAAAGGAAGTAAGGGAGGACAAATCATTCTTTGGGCCGGTGTAGCAAAAAAATAAAAGGTAAAAAGGAGGGATTCCATTGTGTCACAAATATGTACATAACCCACCAAAACTGTGAACTTCCCACTGAGTAGTTCTGATCTCAAAGGCTCCTCTTGTGGTTGAAGTCTCACAATGCCCTCCTTCAGACGTGTTTCCTGACCCAACAAAAAAAGGTTTGGTATTTTACAATATTTACCTGGTCAAAATAATTTTGGGGGGAAAAAAGCTCATGTGCAGTCTACCTAGGAGCTTATAACTCCCAGGGAGTTAAGAAGGCTAGTTGGTCTGCAACTGAGCTTATTTCCAATTTAAACAGTTGTATTTTCCTTTTAGGTATTGTTACAGACTGATATAAACATTAAACTAGAAAAAAATAAACAAATACCCTATAACTGTGAAACAGCTCAATTGCTCTGAACACATCAAATTTTCGAGCCATGAGAAACTTGATGGCCACCTCCCAAGACAACGGTGAGACACCATGCTGTGTAGTCCATTTGTTGATCTCTTCAAGAAACTGCTTTGTAGCCTAAAGAAAGGGACACAAATTTGTGGTTAACAATACATGAGAAGCTATACTAAAAAATCATCTGTGAACATGTCATGTGTGCATGTCTAGCATTCAGCAGCAGAAAAACTGAGGCGTTAGCCCACTAAGGCAGAGACCAGAGAACATAAAAATGGCAGAATTGAGAAACTATAAGTTCTACAGCGCAATGAAAATAGTCTCACTAAAAATATATGAAAATTACCTCTCACAGTTTGAGCGGCATGTGTCACACAAGCAGTGTGTAAGCTCTAAATTGTGATTTATGGTTGTCTGTATCCACAGATAAGCAGACAAATAGAGCCCTCTGCATCACTGCGAACCCCTTCTGGCCATCTCTCCGTGGAAGTTAGCAACTTAGTTGGTTGACAATGGGCAAACGCACTGCAACCAACAACGCTGCTAACTAGGTTAGCAACTATGGCTTTGGGAAACGAGTCCCTAGTCAGGATATCATTACAGGCACAGCTCCAACACAGTTAGCTAACCGGTCAGAAACTTAGTTGGTTGACAATCGGCAAGGCATTGCAACCAACAAGGTTGCTAACTAAGTTGGCAACTATGGTTTTGGAAAACACACCCCTGGTTAGGAAATTATTACAGGCACAGCTCCAACACACTAGGCCAGTCCTTCTCAAATAGTGGGGCATGGGATGCCAGGGGAGTGCGTATGACCATGAGCGTAGTCACAGTGAAGCCAAGTGCTACATAAGCTTTGTCATATTTCTTTGTCTTCACTTTCAGGTGACTTTCGTTTGTCTCATTACCTCCGTGCCTCTCCGCCTCTCTTTTCATCCCTGTTAAATATTTTTTCATGGTGTCTCTTAGGGGTTTGTTCACTGCACTTCATATCTCCTGCTCTTTGCTGTGTGCAAGCATTCAGTGCAAAAAACCCTACACCATAGAGCTAATACTCCCAGCACACACTCTCACAATGAGGGCGCCGCGGTCACCTACTGTAGTGGATGTGCAATTACATTTAATTTTATTTAGCAGTATCAAATGGTCAAAAAAATTTTGGTTTTTTTTTTTTTTTTATTTCAGGCAAACTGATGCATTTTATGTCTGTTACAGTCCAAAAACAAAGTTAATAAAGTTATTCTATGTTGTAAGTTGATCTAAATTTCTTTCTTTTTTCTTTTCTTTAATGTTAATAATAATACAATGAGGTAGTATGACAGAGGTATACTAATTACAGAGGTATACTAATTTTATAGACAAATTATACTATTTATAGTCACGGCGGAGAGTGGGTGGCATGAAATGTTTTCTTTTTCCGAGGGGGGGCGTAACAGAAAATAATTGAGAAGCACTGCAGTAGGCTGAGGTCACTACTGCAGACCTGCCAACCTTGAAAATATTTTGAGTAGCACCTCATCAGCCCAAAACAGTATCCCAAAACCGTAACTGGCGTGTAACTGATTTTGGATAGTCTACTCCAGAGTTCAAGCACCCCTTTAACATGGAAGGCCCTATAGCTTATTAAACCAGGTCAATATTGATGTGTGGCCACTAGGGTCAAGTTATGTCATTAATATAAGGCAGTTTAGACATGTTTGTGAACTGTAAACTTATTTTAAAGGACAATTAAAATTGGTCAAACAACACTTAAGCTGTTGTTTAAATTCCATGTTTGCTTGTGCATTTTATTTTTCTTTTGATATATTTTCATATATTTTGATACATATTTACAGCATATGAATATGTCTCATTGTGTGCCTATTAGTTCATTGGAATTAACGTTATATGGGTCAGGTTTTACATGGACACTTTGCACACTTCACCTGATTGAGAGAACTTGAGAAGCTAATTCACGTTTATGCTGGGACACAGCAGAGCCTGAAGTTTTATTGCGTAAACCTTATTTATCCTGGACTCATTTCCCTCTGAGTTGGTATTCACCAGCGAAGTATGTCTGTGTATTTATAATACTTAATTTCTTTGATTTCTTTGCTTTTTTGATTGTTTAGTTAAATAAATCCATCAGTAATTGAAGAACTTTGATCTTGCGGGTTTTCTGGAAGGTAGATAGTCGATCTCCGAGATGAAGTCAACATCCCACAACGCAAAATTCGTCAGGTTGTCAGCAAATTTAAGTTGTTCCTGGGATTTAAGCAAATTTCTTGGAATATAGCCATGTTTATCGCTGAAGCCAGCTATTTTTACTTGTTGAGGGTGACTTTGTACATGGACTGAATTTTGAACTATTAGAGATAAAATTGGACATACTCTCAGTGATTGTGGATGAACAGCATGAAACAGATAAGCCCTATTCAGCGTTATTTTATTTATTTTCTTCACACTGTCTGAAATAAGGTTTCTGAATTGAAAATAAGTCACCAAGTTGTTTAATTTTAAGTTTGTATTGCATTGTTTTGTTGATAGCACAAAGAGAAGGGAAGAAAGGGCATTGTTAGATTGCCTGATGAAGTTCTCTGATTGGAAAAGAGCCATTAAGGCTGTTGCATCTCTTAAGCGTTATGTTAAACGTTTCAGTGGCTGTATGTCCAACCCAAGAGGATAGACGAGAAGCAGACATGGTTTCCACACTTTGGTTAACATCAAATTCAAGGAACTTTCAAGGACTTACTATCACTATTTTCAAATTCAAGGACCACACACAGTGGCATTTACCTACTGCCACCACTAAATATTTCATGAATAAATGACTAATACAATGCAAATTCAATAAAAGACTGACACAGAAGTTGTTTAGTCAGAATCAATGCAAGAAAGTGGACTGAATGTACAGCCTACATTCATATGCTACACTCATCCACAACACATAGCAGGGTTGCCAACTTTGGTCAGTTTTGATTTTGTTTTTGTTTTTGTATGCACGTCCTGTAGTTTATCCAGCCCCTTTTGGCAGCTCTAATTTTGCTTTGTCATATAATTGTTTATCATCTTAAAATTGTTCATTTTAAGGTCTTTAAAGATCTTTAATAATAAGCATAATTATTTAGTCACACTTGTTTAGGCACTCACATTTAGTAAAACTTTTACCTAATGCAGAAATGACACGAATCAACCTATTTTTAACTCATACCATTGCAAAAAAACTGTCAAATCTGTCAAACTGTCAAATAGAATTTCATTTTATTTTATCAATATTAATCCATTTAAATGAATAAAGGCTACACACAAACTCAAAATCATAATGCGCCAAAGAAAAAAGATGCTTGTCAACAACAAGAATGATGACAATGGTGGTAAAATTGTACAAAATCTCCACATTATGCAGTTTTTAGGCTACAGTCTAGTGTGCATTTTTTCAGATATCAATCCTATGACTCAAAGTTTTTTCCTGGCTATCATGGCCAAATTCATTCCACAAGCATATCCTATGCGCAACACGTAAACAGAACAATGAGTTTATTTGGCAAGATGCAGGGAGCACGGTGTCTAGGGTTAGTAATGTGCAAAAGTCCATTCAATTTCTTTTTTTTATCTAATCACAGTGAAACATCCTTGAGTGCATTGTATATTTTTGTGTAAGCCATTGTATTATCTAAGGATAATACATAGTACTATATTAGTGCAAGAGTTTTTCAAGCATCAATCGGGGAACATGCATTTTTCAGAGAACATCATTTGCATTTTTGGAGAACAACTTATTTCATTTATGATAAAAAGGCATATGACCTGCAGTCAATCTTTAAGCCCATCTACAGTTACAGCTTTATGGTTTCTTGTCCCAATGAAATATTGTTATTGTCTTTAACCAATAGCCTCTTGTGAACCGATTAAAAGCAGTCCAATTTGGTGTGAGATTTCCTGCATGAGCGTAAGAGCACGAGACTGATGCTAAATGCATGACAGTCACGACATTGCGTGAAAGTTGGCAACCCTGCATACAGGAAACACAAAAATGTAGTGCCGTATGAATGAACGAACTTCGCCAATAAAGTCTACAGAAGAAGACAACAAACGAATGAACTTTTGCAAATTAAAAGTCAGTGTACGCCCTACAGAATCAAATTAATTTAAAACAAACGTGATGACAAAATAATGACACGTTGACAGCGGTCGTTATTCATGTGAAATTTCAAACCCCCCAAAATAAGGACTTTCAGGGACAGGTATCTTTTTATGCATATTTTCAAAAACTTTCCAGGGCCTTAAACTTATTTTTTCAGATTCACAATCTTTCAAGGATTTCAAGGACCCGTGGGAACCCTGAGCAGAGGTGTTCAATCATTAAATTCATTCAGACAGAAGCATTTAGTGCTGAAATGTAAAGAATAAAAAGGAACAGTGAAGTCAAAACGAAAGACAGAGCTAAAAAACTGCACCAATTAAGTGCCTTTATAGTCGACCATGTCGTCCTTTGAGTTAGGGGACAGCTGGCAACATCTGCTCTCTAACCTCACATTAAGCACCTTGCTATCATCCAAAAAAGCAGTCATGAGTCCTCTTTGCTCCTTAAGCATCACCATGGAAAGGTACATCATCAAAGAAGGGGAATAACTGTTAATGAACTGGATGCCAATGGACCCTGGGTCATATGATGTAGTACTGCAGTTGCATCATATATTTTCAAGTGTACAATCTGCAGAAAGTATAGAGGATGTACATAGGACCAAAATATGGCAGATCTGCCAGTTGAAAAAATGGAAACAACAGCCCCATTTACTTATTCTGGCCTAGATTGTTGTGATCCTTTCTATGTGGATGCAGGAAAGGAGTTGAAGAAGTATGTCCTTCTCTTTACATGTTCCAGGGATGTATATATTGAAATGCCAGAAGACCTTACTTCAGATGCTTTTATTAATGCTCTCCCGTACACTTATTGTAATACGCAGGAACACGTGAAAACTGAGATGTGATCAGGGAACAAACTCTGTCGGGGCCAGAAAGGAATTCACCATTGCACTGAGTTTCAAAATCATGAGAAGTTGAAAGATTATGGATGTGAATTTGTCATGAACATTCCACCATCAGTTAGATAATATTAGTAACTTAGTGTTAGATAACAGTGCTGCCCCCCTAGCAAGTGTGGATGCATCAGAAAGCCGAGCTCCTTTCCGAGCTTCTTTCTAGGAACACTGACCATCACTTAAACTCGGCTTGTCCCTGACAAACCAGTTTGGTCCAGGTGGTAGAATTACTGTCCTACATGTTCTCCATCATCCCGCTGTCAACCTAGCAGCAGGCAGGATCAAACAGGGGTGTCCGCAAACAAAACAATCTCAAAGTGACCCGTCAGCGGTATAAACCATAGTATCCTCATAATAATAAAATAAATAGATTATAAAACCAGAAACAAACAAACAATATGATCAGAGATCACATAATGACACATTACTAAATATTTTGTTCTTAACATGATTTAACCAGACTGTAAATGTACTAAACCGTTAAAATGAGGCCGTGGGTTTGTGCTGCATGGTCTCAAGTGACTTATTGCTTTTCTAAAACTGTTACAACAAAGCTTTGATAAGATTTTATTACATTTAGTGTTAGAAAATAGATTAGAAAATAGTGTATTGTAGTAACCATTCCTCTGCCAACATACATAGTTCCTCTGGGGAAGCGGTTGCAGGGCAACACTAAACCCTACTACACTGAGATGGGCTATAGGATATTACTTTGTAACCTTTTTTTAATTGAAGTTTGCTGTGGAGTAATATAGAAGAGAAGAGGCAAACCTGTGTGTCTGTGCTGGATCTACAACGGCTTGGAACGCCAAATCAGCCAATCACAATCAAGGAACCAAACAAGCTGTTTTAGAAAATATTATAAAGACCTCCAGGCCCTTACACTGAATTCATATCATAATTCTCTGACTTCCTGTCTTGTCTAATTATTAAAACAGAAAAGATAATTTTACTGGGCAATTTTAATATCCACATGGATGTTGCAAATTATAGCCTGGCAACTGTGTTCTAATCTTTGATCACAACTGCTTCTGCCAAAATGTAAATACACCTACACATCCAGATAACCACACCTTTGACCTCGTACTAACATATGAAGTTAAAAAAGAACATTTTACATCTTACAATCTGACATCCTACACTAACTGACCACTATTTAATAATTCTAATAACTAATAAAATTACATTAGACTATGTAGCACCAAACTCGATTTAATACTACACTCGAAAAATAACTCCTAAACTACAAATGACTTCATAGCAAAAATTTCTTCTCTTCTGGGCCATCTATTAACTCAATACACATTAGAAGGCTCTAGTTCAAGCCCCACCAAAGTTTACCAAATAACTGAGAATGTTGTAAATGTACTATACTCCACATTCAACTCCATTGCACCACTTAAAAGGAAAACTAGAAAAATTGTCCCATGGAATGCCACACAGACTCGCTCACTGAAACAAGCTGCGCACAGACTTGAAAGAAAATGGTATCCACTGAATTTGTAAAAGTGTTCTGCCTTGCTTGGAAAGACAGCTTAAGTCAGTATAAGAAAGCACTTAACAATGCCAAATCAGTACATTACTCTTAACTTATAAACGATGATAAAAATAATCCAACATTAATTTTCAACACAATATCCTGCCTAACAAAAAGTAGGAATGAGGTGACTCACTCCATTCCAATAACTCTTAGCAATGACTTAAATTGAATTGACAATGAATGTTTTTTTTTGACAAAATTTAATCTATAAGACTTAAAATAAACAACTCCCTTGTAACCTCAACCCCAGTTGGACCCCGTGTAATGGTTACAGCAAGTTCCAGTCGACCTGTAGCATACCTTGATTCATTTACACCCATTAATTTATCAGAAATTACATTTTTCATCTTCTACAGCCTCAATATGCTTACTGGATCTAGTCCCTACAGATCTCCTTAAGACTGCTCTCCGCCTACTGGCTGAAACAATACTTAAAATTAAAGCCGCAGGGGGCTGAATAACATTTTACCCCACCACCAAAACTTACTCAGTGGCCTTTCACTCTCATTAACACAACAGTTCCTTGGGATAATCACTGACCAGGACCTCTCTCTGAAGCGTCATGTAAAACATATTTCAAAAACATCCTTGTTTCACCTATGAAATATCGCTACGGTTAGAAAGGTCCTATCCTTTGAATGCATGCATTTATCACCTCCAGGCTTGATTATTGTAATGCTGTTCTCTGGATGTAGTAATCCCATATTTACATAGATATGCGTATACGACACATATGAACAGTGAAGAGTGAGACTAGCCTAACTCATTTGATTTCTCTGTCCTCTTACCCCACAATCATCTCTGCTGAGTGTCATCCCTGCCTCCCACTGGCTGACTCCTGTCACCAACTCCCCCTGAGTGGATTGCGACCAGCTTCACAAGAGGCCCATGCTAGGACCGACTCTCCTTCCAAGAGGCCCTTCCTAGACGTTCATGCCAGGACCGACTCTCCTTCCAGAGGCCCCATGACTGACCCCTCCTCACAATGGCACTGTCAAAGTGGACCCCCAATCCTACCCCCATGATAAATCTCACTCCTTGACTTTAACATTATGTTAAAGTGTATGGCTGCTACTACTCTGTCTTGCCATAACTTTTGACAATCACCTATGGCTTGACTACCATATAATGTTGTAGGAAAATATTTTGGAATTTTTATGATGCTCAGCTAAACCCATGGACAAATTGTAGTCTATCATGGCAATTACTGATTTAACTTTTCCTGCATCACCCCTGGCAGTTGGGTTGCCCCCTTGAGCCATGGATCTACCCAAGGTTTCTTCCTAGACTATCTACCACAAGGAAGTTTTTCCCTTGTCCCTGTTGCTCTTGGGTGCTCTATACTGTAAAGCACCCTGAGACAATACTATTGCAAAGGGTGCTGTATAAATAAAATTTAATTGAATTGAACATGGGAACACAGCAGAAGAATGAGAGAAATTGGTACAATGTAGACTGAAAACTCTCTCATCACATATGAAAACAAGGATCAAGTAGTTTATTTGTCACACATTGAAATACTAACGTAAGACATGTAGTGAAACTGCATAAATTAGATGCAGCCTAAATGATGATGAACTTCAGAATTGTGTCTCCCTCTTGCATGCTTTCCGAATTAAAATGCATGGTTTAAAGGTGAAAAAATGGTGTGTGTGTGTGTGAGAGAGAGAATGGGAGAGTGAGCAGACTAATTTGTTATATATGGACACATATTAAGGTGGTCGAACTACATGGGACATTTTTTGAGTGCAACACATCAGACTGGCTGGTTCAACATAACGTTACGGGCAACAATAAAACAAATAGCCAACTACCAACTAACCTGCCCTAGAGTAAGTGGTATTTAATTTCTCTGGCAAAGTACTGACTACTGAAACATTAACTTTCCGATAAGGATGACATTAGTACAAACAAGATTCGTTCTCAACGATGCCTCGAGGTATGTAAGACCTAATGTTGGCTGGGCTGGTATCTGAATGTGTGTGCTTAACCAATGTTTTGGCTCCCCACCCGCGAATATCAATCGCAGCGAACTGAAGAGACAAGTTAACAAATATACTGTCAAATTTTATAACAAGAGTTATGGCTCAAGCCTTTTCCACGTTTAAAAGCGCCATATTAGTAGACTATTAACAGCTACGTAAGCTAAACAGACGGGAAAAGAATAGGCTAGATTTTCAAAACTAACGTTAAGCAAGTTATCGATAACATTCTATGGTGTCTCAGTTAGTGAGCCAACGCTAGCTAACGTTAGCTTGCTAATATTACCATAAATCCAACAAAGCGTAAGTTTTAAATCAAGACAGAATCGAATAATGACGCTTCGCGTTTTATTTTAAGGAAAGTAAGTGTCAGCTACATTCTAATCTAACGTTATCTTAGATAACCTTAACGTTTGCTAAGGTACAGCAGACGTGCCTGAACGAATAGTCCAGTGATTCATGTTGCTAATAGCGTTAGAGATAAACACGTACCAAAACCCCTATGCGGAACATTAAGATGTTAACCAAAAACTGCTGTGACAAAAAAAAATCAAAAGCATCAGCAGGGTACACGACTAGCTTTAATCGAAATAGTGTTACATTTAATGGGGAAGTCTTTGTCGTTTTCTATAAATGCAGCTAGCTACATAATACCAGTCAACTTTAACTTTAAACAATAGCTTAAATTGGCTAACATTAATGATAAGGTTTAGAGTAAACCTAATCTGAGCAAGACGGGACATGAATTAACGTTAGCTAATCGTTTAGATATGCTAACGTAACCTACCTGTTCCTCTTCTGCCGTCAAAATCGTTGCCATTCTTCACTTTGGTGATGTCAGCTTATGTTGCAATTTAGCTAACGTTACTTTTTACAGAAAAGACTGACTCCCTAAGCAACCCTCTAACGTTACCCTCAAGTTTACTTTCTCTTGTGCCAAATCTGTTGGCATGACATAATCCGGATAACATATCAAAATAGTGATATATGGGGTCTGACAGTGGATTAGTTAAGATAACTGTTAGCTGAAATATAAGGTATGTTATTCAGATTCATCAGTCTTCCCAGTCTCTTTAAATGCTATTGATAACTAATGGTACAGTCGGTCCCGCTGCTGGTCAAACGTCGCCGCTAGACACTTACATAGGAGAAACATCACTTAAAAAGTCCTCCCATTGAAATGTATTGCGTCCGTTCGTAACGCAAAGATGGCGCAGTTGAGAAACTGGAAGTCCTGCCCTGCAGTGAAAGTAACCAATCGCATTGTTGGACGAGGTATGACTGACGGTTAACCGTTTGTTTACTATCAGTCACCATGGTGATAGCCATGCTGCGAATGTTGGCACAGGGCAGGCGTAGTGAGCAAATTGTGTTAAATGTCCTTTTTAGCTTTATTTGAGCGATGTTGATTCAATTGATTCAAATGACTCAACGTTCAATTTCAAGTTCAACAGACTTAAAGGAACGCCGACACGTTTGGCGCTACATTCCAGTGCTAAAGGTTGTTGAGGGCTGTCAGTTGCCAAACAATTAAACAAATCGGTGCTAATTGTGCAGAGATATCGTAGTTGCCCCTAGGCCTGCAAAGACAGCCAAATACCGTAGCGACGTGGGTAAGTTTCTAACGTCAAAGTGGCGCTTTGTGCCACGAAAGAGGCTACACGCCACTCTCTAAGCCCCCCTTGTAACAGTCATGAGACTTATGAACAAAATGCTATGCCTGGTTAACTCTAGTGACGCCATAAAACAACTTCGAAAGCCAAAAAGCCCATAAATTACGAATTAATTTTATTTTTTTAAAAGCTATGGTTGAGTATTTAAATCATCACGACAATATTGATGGGTATTACAACATGGATGGGTATTGAGCGCATGGATTGGATAACGAGCTCATATGGAGTACTGCATTCTAAACTAGGGTGAGCAGATTTCCCAAGTCTAAAACCATTGACCGTTTTGACGACTGCATTTATACAGCGCTTTACAGAGTATGCCTCACATTCACACACCAGCGCCACCCTAAGGACCTGTTATTGTGTGTCGAACTCCTCCTTCGCTAACTTGCAAACAAACTTACAGTGGATCCTCAGTTGATAGAGTAGCATCAGATCAATCAACACAATCTGTGATAGCCTACATTACAAAAACAAAAAAAAACAACATCGAAAAATTTTCAGAAACACAGCTCAGACTTCCAACCCACCCACCCTAAACAAAATGCCATTTAATTGCATATATTTACAAGAAGAGTGAATCTGCTAGGCCTTGGTTCGTGTACAAGTGAAGTGCTCATCAGAAAACTTCCTCAAACTCACAGTGCAGTCCATGGACCTGAAAATTTGGTTGTAGTTCACCAAATGATAGGCAAAAGTACCTTCCTCAGCACCCGTTTGAGTTCAGCACTTCCAGCAGTAACGTTAACTTTACTAAAGTAAGTGGCCACACTGCTAGCCCTTGCCTCTACCTACTGCTTGTACTTTGCCGATTTGAGGTGGAGCAATAGAGAAGGAGCACATACAGTGTGTGCAGTCTTTACATTTGCGCTTGTAAGCACCTTTTCCCGAATTCAGTATCCCGAATAAGCCTTATCCCAGTTGTAGAGAAAGATTGTAATGATGGAATGTGAGATGGAATGCTACCAAGCGCCAAGACAATGAAGCAACACTCTTTAGAAACCTTGGTTAGAACACAGCAAAGAACATTATAATTGGTAACCGGAATATTAGTATTTATCATGTAAACAGGAATAATAATAACCCAATTTCTCTGCATTGATGTAAACACTTTATGCTGAACATTATCAAAACTGGGATAAACCTCATATTCGGGATACTTAAGTGCATGTAAAAGTAGTCACAGACTATGTGATGCCAGATCTTGTTAGAAAAATAAGCTACCTGGACCCTGAAAACAAGCTCAAAACAAGTGACCCAAGACCAAAAAAATAAATAAAATAAAGACAAACAAAGAAAGGCCTCTATACTGGCTAATGGTAATGAGAGAGATAGGTCATCTATAAATGTAACATTCAGCTACATCAACATAAAAACTCTCTCTCCCGTGCTTGTTGTCAGATCTTGGTTTATGATCTTGGTTTATTTCAATGAATGAGACATTAATGGTGGGTGGTGTAATTCCAATGTGATCAAAGACATCTTCAAATGGTACTACCCCAGTGTGCAAATTTTCAGGAAAAAAATGTCATTGCGTCAAGAGATGTGCATAGTACAAATGCGGTCCTCATGCAGACCATATCTCAGAAACCAAACAAGATATCAAGCTGAAATTTTTGCTTGTTTCTAGTGAGACATGAAGAAAAAATCAGGAGAAAATGAGCAACAGATTTTGGTGTTGAATTGATATGAAATTACCCCTATGCCAGGCAGAAAACTGTGGAAAATATATTTTAAAGGCTTACACCCTCTTGAGTTGAAACATGTCCCACTTTCCACCATACAAATCCACCAAATTATAATAACCAGATATGCACTGTAACAGTGAGTTAAACTTTTCAGTTCTTTTTAATTTAAGGATACAGTTGTATGTGTGTGTATTTTTGATTTATTACCAATTGTAGAATATGCCCTTCAAAGACCAGAAGTTTAATCTCCAAATTAGTGTTTTGCTATCACTGATATTTCTACGCTTCTATTATATCATCGATTCATAAACTTTTCAGTAATTCCACACTTGAGAATTTTAAAGCCCTACTCATTCTCCAGCAAAATTATGACAACTTCAAAACATTGCTGCACACTGAATACACTTCACTTTTTCCTTGCACTCCTCTGAGTCTAGAGTCACATACGGTCACAGTACATTTACATTTACATTTATGCATTTAGCAAACACTTTTATCCAAAGCGACTTACAAAAGAGGATAACATTCAAGCTACAACACAATGAAAGAAACTAACAATTTGATTTGAACCAGGAGTGCATTGTGCCATTGATATCCATGTTGGTCAGCTTGTCCAGTAGGATGTGGTGCTTGACCGTGTCAAATGCTGCTGATAGGTCCAGCAGGATGAGTACTGAGGATTGACCTGCCGCTCTGGCCTCTTTTAATGCTTTCGTCACAGACAGAAGCGCTGTTTCAGTCGAGTGGCCACTTCTGAAGCCGGATTGGTTGGAGTCGAGGAGATTGTTCAGAGTGGGAATCCTGTGACGTGTTTAAAGACAGCTCGTTCAATGGTTTTGGAAAGGAAGGGAAGAAGAGAGACAGGACGGTAGTTCTTCACTTGAGTGGAAGCAAGGGATGGTTTTTTGAGCAGGTGGTGAGAAATACACCCCTAGTTAGTGAAGCATTGACCACATGTGTGTGGCTGCTGTTACAATGGTGGGGGTAATGGCCTGAAGAAGGGTTGTTGGGATAGGGTCCAGAAGACAAGAGGTAGGCCGGCCTCGGCTCTGGAAAGAGGAGTGAAAGTAGAAAAGGAAGCAGTTGGTTTAGAGAAGCTTGGAGGAGGAACCTCTGTAGTAGACTGACTACTAATTGCTGCAACTTTGTTAGTAAAAAATGCAGCAAAAGTGTCAGCTGTGAGGTTTGTTGCAAGAGGTGGAGGAGGTGGGTTTAGTAAAGATTTGAAGGTGGAGAAGAGTTTCTTGGTGTCCGTGGCATTGTGAATCTTGTCATGATAGAAAGCCTTTTTCGCAGAAGTGACACTGGATGAGACGGATGATAGCAGTTCCTGGAATTGTGTTAGAATTCTTAGTTTTGTGCCATTTCCTCTCAGCAGCTCTGAGGTTAGTGCGCATTGAACGAAGTGAGTCATTAAGCCATGCATGAGACTGAGTGGATCGTGCGGGTCTGGTAGACAGAGGGTACACGCAATCCAAGCAGGAGCTCAGCATAGAACAGAGTGACTCTGTGGCATCATCAACCTCAAGAGAAGAAAAACTTCTGGACGGTGGTAGAGCAGACGCCACCAAGAAGGAAGAATGAATACACCCCAGAGTACACCCCAGAGATCACCTCTTTAACCTGTTTCCCTTAGGGGTATAAGGCAAGAATGCATAGTCTGTCCACACAGGGCCTATGCTAAAGATTTATGAATCAAGAATGGACCAAGAATACATACACAAGTTAAACAGCATAAACTAGACATTTCCTGAAAGCCTATGATCTCTAGATGTGATTTAACATGCATTGAAACTTCCTTCATTCCATGCAATATATATAGTTTTCTTATGTATTTCAATGGAACTAAATGGCTGATGGTTGAAACAAAATGATTTTTAGTGGACATACATTCAGCTTCCTCTGGCCCTTGTGATTAGTAATTGATCCTTCAATTTGCTTATGAGATGTTATGGAAACTTCTGTGTGAGACCACATGCAACCTTGACCTTTGATCCCTTGACCTTATGTCACTAAGGATCATCAGGCCCTTTCAATAATATGTACACCAAGTTTGAAAAATATTTTTCCCAGTAAGGAATGGGATTTTTAGGCACAATAAATTCGTAATCAACAGAAAATGACGGTTCCAACAATATCTAACGTGCCTTCGCTCTATTTACTTTCACCATTAACCCTCTTTCGGGCTACTTTGCTTAGCAAGGTTGTAGTGATTTAGCCTTGTAACAAATGCTTGTGTGGCCACACTAACCACTTAGGATGATCATGAAGGGTCTTAGTTTATTGATTGAATGAGATGCAGCAGTCACATAGAAGAAGGTTGCACCATTACCACTGAGTTCTGTGGGACTGTGGCACAAACTATAATTGTGGCAGTTTGGTGGCAGTTTGTTCATCGAGGTGACTCTTTAGTTTCAAAGTTGACTGAAAATGAAGCATACAGTATTTCTATTTGATAGATGTTTGATCCTTTTTTTGTAATTAACATTGACAACCTATATTAAGACTTTAAGAAGTCTTTTCTGTCAAATAATGTGCTATAGTTTTGTTAAAAAATATAGGTGTTGCTGGTGTTGCTTGAGTTACCTTTTTTTTTTTGTTCGTCCGTCCCCGGGAAACCGAAACATTGTGAGCATTGTGAAACTCACTGGGCATGTAGATCCACTTGAGTTTTAACGTATAGTAGCTTTTGGTCCTGGAGTGGTCCAGCACACGACCAGTATACGTATATGTATATATACGTGTGAACACATGTGATTAATGTAAAAAAAACCCACAAACTAGTAGTGTGACGTATGCGCCTGCACACTACTCGCCGGCGCCTTCCTCAGAGTCACTAGGCTTTAACACGCAATTGACAAAAACATGATCAGCACAGACAGCACAGTCTCTTTTCTTTTCTAAGGCAACGTAAAGTATACAAGTCACTACGAAGAAGTTCAATATGTGCAAGACCAGTTTAAAGACAGCTGTTCATATTTATCTGAAGGTTGACTGCACACTGCAGTGAGATGGCAAAGTAGCCTACAGTTCTTGTTACGATTTTGAGAGCTCTGTTCGGGGATCTCTCTTTTTGACATTATTTGTAGAATACAAGCAGCATTATAACAGTTGTAGATGCTTAATAATATGGCATTTTTAGAAGAACTGACGGATATGTTGAAAGAGTACAAGGAGCGCCACTTTGCTGAAGCCTGTGCTAAACAGGGCCATTTGTGACATTCTTTCTTCACATAAAAATAAAGGAGAATTCTGGATCTTAAAATGTGTGACTGATTGTCTTAGTTCAGGAAGGAATGATGGAATACCTCCCATGCGTCCACGAGTACATGTCCTGCCTTCAGCATTTTGCATCTTTGAAGGATAAAACGGCACTACTTTAGAACTACACTGACTATGTTTGCATGTACTTCTGTATCCCGAATATGAAGCTTATCCCGGTTTTGATGATGTTTGGGATAAGAGCTTATTCGGGATACTAAATTCGTAAAAAGGTGCTCATATGTGCAAATGCAAGGCCGGGGCACTTAATATCCTCATCATATTCGGGATACTTAAGTGCATGTAAAGGTAATCATTGAGGGGCTTAGAATCAATGACAACATTTACATGCACTCAAGTTTCCCGAATATGATCGTTAGGTTTCTGAGAAATCCAGATATGCAAGATGGAGTACTCCGAAAGAAACTGGGATACTGTAATATGTAAACACCTTATCCTGAGTTCTGACAGTTACAGAGAAAGAGTGTGACATACAAGATGGAATGCTAATAAGCGCCAAGATAATCAAGCGGCGCTTCGTGAAAACACCGCAAAGAACACTATAATCAGTAACCGGAATATTAGCATGTATAATGTAAACAGGGATATTAATAACCTGATTTCTCTGCATTCATGTAAACAATATTCCAAACATGTTCAAAAACGGGATAAGTCTCATATTCGGGATACTGAAGTGTAGTCAATGCAGAGCCTCAATTTATCTGTCTCTTTACTACTGCCTACTCTGTGGGTTGTGCCACAGTAGTTAGGTGTCCATCCTTCTGGCCTGATCTAACCATGTCTGTTTCAGCTACGTCTTATCACCTGCTTTGACAGACGTAGAGTTTTTTCCAGGAACATGATAAAAAGTGGCTTTCTTATGGGTAAGTAATGATGAAGCACCCTGCCCACTTCATGCTCCCAGTATGGGACTCATCAGCAGAGAACAAGAAATAACATCAGGTCTAACTAATTTTAAAGTCCTTTTTTCCATTATGAAACCTGTGGGATGGGCCCCTGTAAGATAAGTTGGTGATTTTCTGGAAAGAACAATAACATAGTTGTTTTAAAGTTTCTTCATGTCTTTATTTATTGTCATAGTCAAAGTCATAGTCAAGTTTATTTATATAGCACAATTTAAAACAACCAGTAGTTGATTAAAAAAAGGAAAAATAAAAAATAAAAACATAAATAATAATAATAATTACACAACAAAACTTATACAAAACCAAAACTAAACAAAGAAAAGCAAACTTAAAAATAATATGTGCATCTATTGTTATCTATTGTTATTGTTATCTATTGTAATTAGTCTCCACACTTCACTTAAAAATCCACTGAATGCAAATAATTTGTCTGTAATAGTTGGTGATGATCTAATATGGAGAGACAGGTTATTCCACAATTTGGGCCCAGCTACAGAAAAAGCACGGTTACCTCTGCTCTACACAACTCTGAGGTATAGAAAGCAGTTGCTTATTAGTGGATATTAAATTTCTGGAAGGGCAGTGAAAATACAGAAGTTTACTAAAGAGGAGCTTGCCCATTTAAAGCTTCAGAGACAAAGAGAAGAATTTTGTGCTCCACTCTAAATTTGACTGGTAACCATTGTAGGGATTTCAGTACTGGAGAACAGTGGTGGCTATTGCTCACTGAAGTAATGGAAGCTGACATAAAATTTGTTAATAATTGTATTTTTAGCCAACTGTGTCATTTTGGCTACCCAGATCACCAAACGATACACAGGCATATTACACTTAGCCACTGAATCATTACTCTATGGTCAAACGTACCGGCGACTAAGCAATTTAAGCAGGCAACACTTGTGGCCGCTCATGAACAGGCAGTGATTCGTTGGCAGTTGGTTGCTAACTTGCTAACGCAAGTAGGTGGCTGGTAGATACATAGTATATCAACACAGATGTATTTTCTAGTTACAAATGTTTTCAGATGTAACAGTCAACATTTCTCGAACATCTCTCATTATCTCGTTTTACAAAATACCAAGTCATAAATCCCAAATGTTTTACTTTAAAACAGAAATAGTGATCGTTGTGTTAGCTCTGCCATTTTCATCAAAGTTCCATTTCAAATGGATTGACTATTATGGAAAATCTCTTGGATTTGTCGTCCAATATTTGGCAACCACTTGTAAAATTTAGATTAGCTTGCCATTTTTATAGAGCGACTCTATTCGGAAAATGCACTCCAACTGATCTCTTTGCCTACGAGACAAAACTCTAGCTCCACCGTAGCTGCGTCGTCTTCTTTTGCTGTGTTTGGCAGAGACAGAGTGGAGGGAAACTAGAGCCAAGGCTGTAAAAGTGACGGTGAGATGTGGAGGAGCACATTCACCCACGTTCACCCATGACTCGAGTGGGGGCCGTGTGCCTGCAGAGGGATATGTTCCGCTGGCCAGGTTTAGAGGAAGGCGGCCCTGCCTACCGATCGTTTTGGTTGTGCGGTGGTCTCACATGAGTAGGCCAAGTGTTGCCATCTCCATACCACCTTAGCTGAAGACGATAGCCTATCCCATACACAACATCACACTTCCATCCCGACCTTACAGCAGCCACAGTCTCTAGAAGGTACTGGATACAAACCAAAGATTCTAGAGCAGCGCAAGATAGATCAGATGGATCATTAAATTAAGGCAAAAGGACCTTACAATTGTTTTAAAATCCATATTCAGGCAGCAACATAAGGCTTATAGCATATGCCACCCCCTTGAACATGTCTATCTGTCCAAGAAAGATCCTAAACCTAATAGGCCAGTATGTAGTAAGAAATCTGTTGGTCATTATTCCCCCGAATCATAGAATATTTCATCCCAATTACACTTGTCCAACCAACTTTTGCTGATTGGCTTCTCTTCCAAGAGCTCCACTTTTGGCAGCGATTTCAACCTGATGTTATCTCAATTGGATATTTTATCCGACAACATGCGCGACTGTTACGCGATCAGCTGGTACTGAGACGGTTGAATGACTGCTTTTCTTGCCTGCTAACTTAAACGTAAAGTTTCGAGGGACATTGCAAACATAGCAACCAGGCTGGTTGGTATAACTGGCTGCTTTATGAAGAATGAAATTACAGCCACAAGAAAATGAGAAATTCAAGCACAGACTGACACCAGAGACTAATCTAGAGGGCAACGTTGCCTGGCTTCGCTGCAGCCTTACACTATGAAACAGCTGACATTTAATTTGCTTTGCAGAGCAACAATAACGATTTGTTACTCAAATTTAATTGGTTTATTTGATAACAGTAGTTATAATATAATTAAGTCACCATATTAAAGTGGAGATTAGCCTGGAGGTTTTTGTAAGTTTACATTTACATTTATGCATTTAGCAAACGTTTTTATCCAAAGCGACTTACATAAGAGGATAAACATTCAAGCTACAACTAAGAGTGCATATTGCTAACATGAAATTTGCAGTATTTTGAGATGCAAGTGCAGTAGTGTAATAAAAAAGTGCAGTATTGAGAGAGTAAGAGTAAGAGAGTAAGTGCATTCCTGGTATTTAGAAATTTAAGACGGTTGAAGATGCACCTTTCAAGAATAAATTATATAAAAATTTCAGGATAGGCGCCATAGGATTTCTACAGGAGAAAGCCTCTGTGACGATATTTAGCTTACTAAAATGGCGCCCATAGTGCCGTACTTCTGTACTTCCTCATAATCAATATATTTTCCATCCAGTAATCTATCTTGCGCATAGCGCGCTAGAACCTTTGATACAAACTGAGTAACCGCATCTGGGTCCGTAGGTTACATGGATCCTGATCCCATATGGGCTAATGTCTATTTATTTGATTTTGCTTTTGCTGTATATTTCTTTTTCTCTTTTAGTGAACTTATGCTTTAATTTATGCAGTTTCACTACATTGGGTAATTCAGTGTATGTGACAAATAAACTCATTGATTCTTGATAAAAATTCAATAGTTTCATTTAGACCAGATTCCATGCTATGCTTAGGCCATAATTCAGACTGAAAGATGTCTAACATTTTCAGACAGAAAGGACTGGAGTTGTTGAAAGACAACCTTTCCTAGGATTTTAGAAATTTAAGATAGTTTGAAAATTGTTCAGGTCAGTATTGTCAAGCTCTGGCTTCTTTAGAAGGGGGCTACACTATTGCATGCAACGGTAGGTTACTTGAAAGATGAGTTGATAACAGAGGATGGAGGGCCCACACTTTCAAATGCCTCTTTCACCACTCAGGGGCAAATAGAGTTGAGTGGATAAGAGGAGGGTTTTAAAGGAAATACAATTTGTTTGAAGTGTGACAGGTAAATAGGTCCAAAGCTAAGTAAGTGAGCTAAGTGAGTTTCTAGACATACATGTGCATCAAAATAGATACTTGGATACAGACATTAAAAATCTTGTTAAGAAAGAAATCAAGGAAATGATCACAACTCAAAAAAGGAGCAGCATTTACAGTTTCCTTGGGACTAATTAAAGTATTCAAAGTGTTGTAAAGAACCTTAGGCTGGTGGCTCACCCTTAGGCTCACCCACAATTAGAACCCTTTCCCAATTTGGCATAATCATACTAAGGAAGTCAGAAAAATCTTGAATTAATTGGAATTTGATCTTAGAGGCTGGTAAATCACCACGCAAAGCAGTGGGACGTCAATGTCAATTCTGATCAGCTGCAATTCAAAGCTCTGATGCGTCGCAAGTGGAAGCATGTGGCAGTTCAAATCTTGCTTGAAAATAGCAGCAGTCCTACCACCTGTGCCAGCCAGTCTTGGTGAATTTAGGCATCTGCAGTCCACCGGAATTCATTCATTTATAGCGCTCAACTCATGAGGGTTGACCCATGTGTAGCATAGAAATTTACTGTAATGTGTTTTTGAATATAATTGCCATCTAAAGGTTATCTAAATTTGTCTTCAATTCATCAATCTGGACTTCCTAGTGGGGAGGCTGCAGACAGTTAGGATAGGAAACAGGACCTCTAGCAACACACAACACAAACCACATTATCAAATTTGCTGATGACACAGCTGTGGTGGGTTTGATAAGCAGAGACAATGATGACCTGTACAGAGAGGAGGTGACTCAGCTCAGCAACTGGCGCGCTCACAACAACCTGTCTCTCAATATGAACAAAACAAAAGAACTGATCACTGTTTTCAGAAGAGCTTCAGGCAAACACAGCCCACTGTCCATAAACAACCTTCCAATTGAGACTGTTCGGGACACAAAGTCTCTGGGCGTACACATCACAGACAACCTCACATGGACCAAGAACATCACACACGTCACAAAGAAAGCCCAGCAACGCCTCTATTTTCTACGGAAAGCTGCAGAAGGCCCACCTCCCCTCCCCCATCCTGACAACCTTTTACAGGGGGACTATTGAGAGCCTCCTCAGCAGTGTAATCACAGTGTGGTTTGGTTACTGCACTGCTGCAGAAAGAAAGGCCCTGCAGAGGATTGTGAGGACCCGCACCTTCAGAATGGAGAAGAGCTTCTTCCCTCAAGCAGTCAGACTGTTGAACAACCAAACATGACATGTTCCGTGAATCAATCTACAAAAATTCAGTGCTCTGTTACAAATCTACGTATGCCCTGTCTTAGTGTTTGTTGTTTGATGCACTTTATGTATATTTATATTTATATTCTGTGGGCACTAAATGTAGCCTAAGTGCACAAATGTAGCCTGTCTCAAATGTTTTCTATGTGTCTTAATGTGGCACCACTTGAATACATGGTGAAACTTGGTTTTCTCTCACTATATACAGTGTATAAGGCTGAAATGACAATAAAACCGACTTGACATGACTTTACTGTTATTGTGCTTTTATTACTGAATATTTAAGAGTTAACTTATAGTAGGCTATAGGCTATTTATATAGGCTATGTATTTGATTATTTTTATTTGTTTTTATTTTTGGACAAAAGCAATTGTAAATACCATGAACATAAAAACAGAATAAAATCTCTGTCCAGCTGTGGAACACTTGATAGGCTGCTGTCATGTTGTTGATTGGGGACGGTGACCCTTTTAGTTGATTTAGCTAAATGTGGAATATTAATGCAAAGGGTTTAAACATATTTTGTTGCTTTAATGAAGTTTATATATGTGTCTTCAGTGCACTGGAATTATTTTTAGTGCCTGAACATATCAAATTGACCTTGCATACATAAAAAGGCAAATGAACTGCTAGTCTACTGAAGAGCACTTGTATTTCTCACACTCACACCTCTCCAGGATAAGCATTTCCAATGGCAGGAAGAATTACTGCCTTACTTCCAAATATTCTTCAAAATGTTCCCAAATTTAGTCTCATATTTAATTGTGTTATATCCGATAGGCCAAGGCTACTTGTTTATAGAATTATGCCTCGGAGTAATTGTTATGTCTTTCCCAACTTCTTATTCGAGGCACACATTGATTATACAACGTAATCAGTGTTAGAGTAATAAGAAGTCTACAAAACAGAAAGTGCTTTTACTAAATGAACAGCAGGAGACTGTAGTGACATAAGCATAAATCAGGTCTAACGGGAGCCCTGTCAGCATTTAACATAATGCCTATGCTTGCGGACTTCAAATGGCCAGGACCCGGTCAAAATAGGTTAGCAAAGACCACTGTGTTGTGTTGGGCCTAATTGACAGATAATATGAAATTGGTAGGCCAACAATAAAAGACGTTTTGTGTTAGGTCTACACTCCATGCACAGAAAGACACGTGGTTGATTTAGGCATGTAACACATACTGTATTAAGGGGAAACTGCAGAGATGTAACAGCAATGGTTTCGTGTTCAAATTACGTTACCAACTCCTCTAATCGATCATGTTAGTCGCAACCACTTGGTGGCGCTCCCTACACTATTTACTGGTGAAATGAAGGTACAAATTTCAAAACGACAATTAATTGACAGTGACAATTCCTTAGATTAGAATCAGATCATTTATTTAAACGACCACGAATGTTAAATGAGCCTACTCCGCGCAGATGAGAACTTTGAATTGTGTCTGTGCTTGTGTTCTTTAGACAGAGAGCCTGAATCCGAACAGCGCTGGTCAGCTGATGACACCGTTTCGTGATTTTGTTTTGTTTTGTTTTGTCTTGTCTGGTCCGTCTTAGTTCTGTAAGGTAAGTTTACTGTCAGTGACGGGTCAGGACATAAGAGTTAAGACAGCTCTACTGACTGTGTCTGAATCAGCGATGAAACCGTAACGTTGCCCCCCCATCACTCGTGACGTGATCCGTACAACCAGTATCGCCTATGTATCGCCCACACTCACTCACCTTGTCTGAAAGTTGTGCGCGGCGGTGGTGTTAACATCCAACGACAAGTGGGAAGAAAACACAAGGGGGTTGAACGAAAGTGACTCAGTTACTCACGGTAGCCTAGGCAATGACTCATAAATGTTCGCATCCTGTGAGGCGAATTCCAAAGGACTAAAAGTGGTGAGGAAAGGACTTGGTGGCTCCGAGTCTCTGACAAATCCAACATTTCAGAGTGAGCGGGAACGCTGTTCGATGATAACTTCACGAATGTTACACTGGGATATGTTTTGGACTGCAAACATCTTTTGAGTAGGTAAGAGTTGGACATGTAATTTTAACTTCTCAACTAGCGTCGCAGTCACCATTGTTTATCAGCTTTTGAGAGGCTATCCAACATTCTTTACACATCCAGTCATCGCATCAAATGTCGATGTCCCATCAATTTTTACGTCATCGATTTACTGGCTTGTGTTTATTCATATTATTGTTTTTTATTGTAGTGTAGTCTTTCAATCATATCAGCTTGGAATTACTTTGAAATCACACTTTTGCATAGGCTAACGTTAACCGAAGTCACCTGTTTATTAACATCTGCATGCCCAAAAGCTGACCGAAAGCTGAAGGGGAAATGGCATAACGTTAGTGAACCACACACAGTGTTTTATACTATTTGTGAAAAACTTAATGTCTGTTGCCATCGTGTTAGTTCACTGGTGTTTGTGTGTTTAGCCTAAGCGTTAAATACAGGGAGTAGATTTGCCTCCCTACGCCCCTGGCAGAGTGGAGGTTTATTTCTAATCAGAAAATCATTAGGCTATGCGATGTTAAAGTTTTAGGCCAACAGCCTAAGCTGCACGTTAATTGAGTAGATGGTTTTAGTTCAAACAATGGCACATTGCCAGTTGGGTTGGTTTACTAATTAACTTGTGTAGCTGCATTTTGAGGAAGCTTTCTAGATCATTTTATGCAGATAACGTTATGGAGACCACAAGGATGAACATTTTGGTCTATGAAAGAATGTGGAACAAACATCTGATTTACTCTCCTTGTACTTTTTTTAGGGTCAAAATGGTCTTTTTGAAGATTACTTTCCCTTGCACACTGACAATCCTGTTTGCACTCTACATCAATGTCAAGTGTCATTGTGATGAACCAACTGAGAATGCCAAACTCAACCTTTCTGTGACCTATGATCTTCCATACTTCATATCAGATACCATTGTGCAGGACATAGTAGAGTTCAACGGAAATGTCTATTTTGCTACCAGTGACATGCTTTATTCTCTGTCTGGGGAGCTTAAGAAGATGTCAGAGTATAAAATCAAACCAGAGCCCACATGCACCTTCTGCCAAGGCTTCAGTCACAAGGTCAGCAGTTTAAAAGATGTCAGCTCAGCCCTTCTCATTGAGACCTACTATGATGATGAACTCTTCAGCTGTGGTTCAACAGACCATGGCCTCTGTCGGCGCCATGTTCTGATGGAGGAGAGACTTGATGATGAGGTTAAATGGATGCATTCACCCACCAGTGACGGGGGTCATGGTTGCCCAGACTGTGTTGCTGGCCCTGCAGGTGTGCATGTTCTCAGTGTGCAAAGTGGTGGTGTGGTCAGATTCTTTGTGGGGAATTCTGAACGCATTGGCCTGGCTTCAGATACTGTTTCCCATTCTAACTCACCTTTGACACGTTTTTATCACACAATATCTGTGCGAGATATGAAAGAGACACAAGATGGCTTTCGCTTCTTTTCAGATCAATCCTTTATGGATATAGTGCCAGACCTTCGTGACAGTTACCATTTGCAATATGTGTATGCTTTCCAGAGTGGCTCCCATGCATATTTTCTTACTGTACAGAGGGAAAGCAGAGATTCAAATACCTATCACACACGTATTGCCCGCATGTGTTCGTCTGACCCTGAGCTAAGGCGTTATGTTGAGATACCATTCAACTGTATCCTCACCGAAAAAAGAAGAAAGAAGAGCTCAGACAGTACAGAATTCAATGTCTTACAGGCAGCTTACGTTTCCAAAGCTGGTCGTGATCTCCGACAGATTCTTAACATAAAGGAAGACGAGGATGTGCTGTTTGCTGCTTTTGCCCGCAGCAAACCAAACTCACCTGAACCAACTGACAGCTCTGCTGTCTGTGTCATTGCCTTGGCAAATATCAACTACTTTTTCAATACCTATATCCAGAACTGTCAAACAAGACAGCTTTATCATTTTACTGGCTCCGATGGCAAGCAGTGCTACAACACGGTAAGAGAGGACGTTTATTGTATTCACATAATATTAAGAGAGAGTCTTTCGGAAAAGCCATGAACCCTATTTTACATCTAGCAAAGCATTTCTCATTAATCCACCAGTCCCCAGTGTTGGATGGAAGGGATGGAAGATTTCCATAAGTATTAAAGTTTAGGTGTTTGGGGGATTTTTTTTAACCATTTTTAATATTCCAAGTTTCACTGAAATTGTGTTATCTCAAATTTAGCATAACTAATTTGCTGACTAGCTACAGTATAAGCATTCTGATTATCTGTAAGTTAAACTTAAAATTCATAGGCCTAGATCAGAAATTTAATCCAGTAATAGATAGCTTTTTGGCTCAACTGCAGTGATGTGACTTCAGTAGTGCTGTGGTAGCGCAGGACTTTAGAAGTTATCTGTACATATAGGCCAAATATGATGAAGGAATGCAGTGTGTGCAGGGGGTGTTGCCTCAGTAGTAATTTACTGTGCATGCGATTGAGGAATAGAATAGAAATAAAGTTGACAATTTATTTAATAGACGCTTTTACCCGAAACAAAACAAACATGGGTTCTACAGTGTGGGACTTGGGAATTAAACCCAGGTCTTTACTGTGACTGTTTTCCCATCCACATTTAGGTTAAGTTGCCTGTTGTATCTAGCCTAGTTTATTCCTGTTAAATATTTTGGTCTGTATCTTTATTAATGCTTTTCATTCATCACAACAAAGACCACAAGGGTAGTAATAATAACAATACTAATACTACTATTACTACTACTACTAGTAATAATAATACGGTTATTATTATTAAGACATATGTTAATAAATATCAATGTAGGGGGAAATTTTGCATTGATAACCTGTATGTCTCGGGGAAGAAGCTCCTTTTTAAAGGGATACTAGACAAGATTATGTTTTTAGGCTAATTTACTAGTTTTTAAGTAACTTTGATGGTTAAATGTCTCATTATGGGGTAATTGAAGACTCTTTTGTTGACCCCTCCCCTACAGCCTACAGCTACAATAATCAGCACTTACAAGATGACAGCTTACCCCAAAGTAGAACAAAACCAAAACGGTCTCACTTATGAGCCTTTGCCCATGAAGTCGCATTTATTACCTTGTCAGTCAACATAACTCTTTGAAAATAATCATTGTTGGTTCCTATTCTCTGGTTTGCCAACAAATCCTCATGTAGTAACAAGAATTTAGGACATGGGTGTTAGCTACAAAACAAATGGGCGATATAGAGCTCCGCAGTTAAAAAATCGTAGGCTTGCCTGGTATGCCTTTCCGCACTATTCGGACAGGATTAGTCACATGTATTATCAACAGGATAGGCTTTTTTTTAGGTTAGGCTTTTTTAACATATGACTAATATATGCAATAGTTCGATCTGGTGCTATCCTGCCCGATTAATACATTTTATTTAGGCTTAGCATAACTGTTACTTTAAGTAAGCAGCAAAACGTTTCATGCATCTGAAAAGTGCTTTCAACCTTAATTCTTGTTGATCTGAAGTTGTTTCTAGTGCCTGAAAGCAAAATTATGTTGATAGCTTTTCTATTTCACCACCATTTGTGTTTATAGCCAAATGGCTTTCAATCAGTGTGGACACATTCAAATCACTACCTTTAAAACACTAAGAGGGCTCAGTATAACACTTTGGTCGTAGTATTAACAGAGTCCCTATACATGAACTCAACCATTGAGAACATTGTGGGTGTACACAGAGGTTATTGAAGGTTATTATCTATTCTCATCTTCTTGCCTCTACCATTTTGCAGGAAAAGTGTACATGTGTTGGTGTAATCATAGACACTAAAACAATATAGCTCAATTTTATTTCACATGTCTACATTTTGCTATGAACAGTTAAGTAATCGTGCATTTCCCTAAAATAAAAACTTCCTTTGATCGCATCCATTCATTCACGTTACGTGACTTTTACTGTAAGATAGTGGGCAATGGAATATGAAAATAGGTAAAGTGCTCTGTTCACAAATATAGGCAAGAAAAGTAATCTCATTACCCCCTGCTGGCAACATTCCAACCGCTATGGCAAAATGGATGGGAATGTGTTTTCAAAAAATTATATTTCGGTTCACACTCCAAAGTTAAGGTGTGGCTTCCATATGATATGTATGTCTGACGGACCATGGGTTGTGGCGGCGTCATGGTTAAGGAACCTGGCTAGTATGCTAATGGCCTGGAAAATGTGTGTTCGAATCCCAGTTGTCACCAATATGCCCTTGAGCAAGGCATTTCACCCAGAGTTGCTCTAGAGTAGACTGGCCCTGAAGTAACTGATAGTTGATAAATGTAAGTCACTTTGGACAAAAGTGTCTGCTAAATGTGTAAATGTCTGGCAAGCTGTGGTCTGAATGCCTCCTCCACTAAGTTAAAACATTGATTTGCCAGACTCACTAAACATTTTCTTCCAGCCTGGGCCGCCTGTGATGCTGCATGAAATTTCACATTCAAAGTCAGTCTGGCCAACATGCCTATTTCTGGCTTTTTCTTTTCTCCCTGAAATAGTGAACCCATGAGAAACAAGCTTTTACTCCAGGGCTAAGGAGGTGGGCTTAAAGGAGAAATATGGTGTGAATCAGTCAATAGCCCTGTTGTTCAAGGTAACTGAATGCTGTAGGAAAAAGAACCACAAAAGTTAAAGCAGCATAGACCAAATAACGGACCAGTAACTGTTAACTGAATGGGGCAAAGCGAAATGAAACTGAGAGTAAGTTACTGTGCCCCATTCACTTAGTGTTAGTTGGCGGTCCACTATTCGGTGTATGTTGTCAAATTTTTATGCTGAATGTTTTTTTTTTTTCTACTGACAGCACTTGGTGACCTTGAACAACAGGGCTATAGATTGATTCACACCAGATTTCTCCTTCAACAGGTTTGCGTCATTCGTTTCAAAGAATTGTTCAAAAGAATCCACTAAGACAAGAAGCAATATGGATAAAACTTTTCCATAAGAAATGGATGACAGGGACGACTGAAGGCTGGAGGAGCATTATCTTCTGTTGAGTCAGGACAGGAGGAAGACTGTTTCACCCAGTCTCAGGTTCAGTCTGTTTCAGTGGGCACTTGTAGGTTACGTTTATGCAAAGAAATTTCCGAGGCTTGCCAATTAGCCTAGAATTATTAAAAATATTATTAGGCTAGGCCCATTCTAGTTGTGAAGTTAAATACCGCATGAGAACGTCGTTTTCTTGCATTCGGTTAGGGCCTATTGTTATTTCTTTTGTCTGAAACTACATCAAAAAAAAGTAATCCGGCAGAATATTTAAAATTTTCTCGGGGGATCCCCGATCCCTCATAGGCCAAGTCTCTTCATCCTACTTCCAATGCGCACCTGCATGATCTTAACAGCTAAACTGATATGAGAGCATGTTTTCTGGTAACATGTTCATTTTGTCTAAAATTGCACAATTGCCCACTATTTAGCCTACAACCTTGAAAATTTTCTCAGGGGAGAAATCCCCAAACCCCTCGTAGCTTCTTCATTGTTGCATCGCTACTTTAAAACTGGTTCCAGAGCCGATCATGCCCTCATAAAAAGGACTCTAATTTCTGGGCTATAGCTCTGAATGTTTTAAATAGCTAGCGACATCGGACCTTTAACCCAATAGGGTAATAGACGTTCTGTCAGTCATTTGCTGAACAGATCCCCTAAACAAACATTACCCATCTTGTTTGTGATCCAAAACTGGCGACTCTCTCGCATGGAAAGAAGTTAGGACTTATCTAAAAAGTAGTTTTATTTGTCATTAAGCGCTTTTAATAAAACACCGCTAGTTCTAATAACCAGCTGACTTCGCATAGCCTAAGTGTATAACTTGATGCATTTTTGTATGTTGAATGACGGTGAACAACTCTTGACAATTTCGATATTCAAACCCCAATGTGGACCTGCTGTAGCTGTGTGTATTTCACGGTCAATGGTATTAATAATGAAAGTCATACAGTATATGAAGCAGTCATTTCAGCAGCCCACCAATGGCAAGTGAAGTAGAATCTCAGTGACTACAGCAGGACGTCTCTAAATGGTTAAAATATTGTGTGTGGATACGGTAATTTAGTTGGTTTTGTCAGCGAAATGTTTGATGCAGACATACCAAACTTTGGGATGTTGTATCCATGCATTTCCGGTGAAAATTATATTAACCTACTGGTCCTTTAGAGGCTCAGATGAATGAACTAAAAAATACATTTGTGTTAATTTGCACATCTAAGCACTGAGCAACTGCCATGCTTCGGTCGTTTGCATCCATGACTGTCACATTTACAGTCGGTCTAGCTAATTTTTTTCACAGGCGGGCCAAGTTCTCTGGGCGGGCAAAGCATGAGAAAGGAGAAGTAACTTGAGGTAAACTTTCCCCGTATGATGACATATGGGGGAAATTCTAGATGGGCCTATCTGAGCTTTCATTTTCTCAAAGGCGGAGAAGGATATCCAAAGCATGCTTTATGCCTATCGCCATTTCTAGCCACTGCGGGACCATAGGCAGGCTAGGGGAACTCATATTAATGTTGAAAAAGTTCATAAAGTGAAATTTCATGCCATTGGACCTTTAAATACACTCTGTGTACACCAACAATGTTCTCAATACTTGACTTCATGTGTAGGGTCACAGAGACTATGTTTAGATGTACCTAGGTATTTCTGAAAATGGGTATATCCATCTTCCCACAAAATAATTCAGTTTAGACAATGCTCAAAAACAACCAGGGGAGGCTGTCAAAAACATGTCAAACAAAGCTAACCAGAAAGCCAACCAGGAATCTGAAAATCGAGGACGGACTGTTATGTCACAACGCCTGAACTCTTTTTTCATTGCATGCATGCATTTATATATTCTGTATGTTAACATTTTTTCAGACAGCTGTCCAGTGTACCCTGGGTATGCTGCTGGATCTAGAACATTACTGAGGGCACACAACTACTAAAAGTTTGGGAACAATGAATGTAGGCAATGTAATAAACATCCTCCCTTGGCCATATGGTACTGACAGCAGACCATCTAGGCACAATATTAGGATATGTACACACTTATCCTTATCCTCACTTATTACTTGACCACTTTAAAGACAGCAAATAATTTAAGAGCAAAATGTAGGTCAGTGCTACACAGTAAGAGAGGTCTCGTTATATCTTACAAGAGAGACTGTTGACCAGTTATGTTGCTTGGCATGTAGAAGTACGAAGTGTGTATTCTGTTTATGGCAAGGCGTCCAATATAAATCTGGATGATATTTGTTTTCAGTATTTCAACAATAAATCAACATTCTATGCAATAAGAAATGTAGTCAGACCAGAGGGTAAAAGAGAAACAATGTGTGATTTAATAATGGTAAATGTTTGCATGTAAAACCAAGTTCAGTCTCTTTTGGAGTTCTTTGTGTTGCTGGTGTGTGGATTAGAAATGTAGTAAGCAGAAGAGAACACAAGAAAACAGTAGTCAATGTACACTGGGGCTACACATTCATAAACATGTTCACATTCAGTCATTTCAACTGCCACTTTATTGCGTGGCCAGACAAGACGTAGAGAGGAGCACTACAGACTGACTGTAGTCAGCATCATTCTGGCATCCAGCACAGCACGACTTGCAACAAAAGAAGAGTCTAAAACAAAAAATCAGCATGTCACTGCTGTATATGATACAAGTATGGTATTTTCTGACACAATAGTTTTCGTAAATCATCTGGACCACAGTAAATGCATTCGATATTTAGCCTAAACATAGCACTAAATTGGCAGATCTATTCATGCAATGCTCTTCTGTATTGAAGATTCACAACGAGCACTTGCTTGTTTGAAGTAGTTGTTAAAAGTATACTTATAATAGCTAGTGTGAAAATGTAAAAAACGTTTAAAATGCTTTAACTTCTAGTGATTGTTCTTGATGAGGTGAACAGAGCTCCATTCCTTGTTTGAAATTATCTACATAACCCTGAAGTTAGATCATATTTCGTCCACCATTTTTTACAATGGGAGTCTATAGAAGTGTCACCACTCTGTTTTCTCTACCGCTCTGGCTAGCAAGCTACATGACATATTGCTACACATGGTCTTTTTTTCTATGGGACATGTCCAACTGTTGATGCCACGTCCACAAAGCATTTTGGGTAGGCTTTCAGTACCATAAGTCTGTGTAAACTGCTTTTAAAGCACCACCAAAGGTTTTTTAATACCTTAAAATAATGTTTCCAAAATTGTTTTGATGGCAGATCAAGTCTTAACACCTCTTTCAGACCCAAACTCTTGCAGCCTTCTAACGGCCAAAACAGCACCATGTAACTTTGCTAATTCGGTTAGGAAAACCATGGCATGTGCCCACATTTCTACATGTCTAGAGAGATGGAGATGGCTAGTAGTCTACTATTTGAATAGACATCATTAATTGGTAGAATGAATCTGAATGAGGAGAAGAAAAAATGTGACCATCAGACTCCAAACACCCAATTTATCAAACAGCCATGCAAAATGAAGCCACTCCCATTGCTGGCATGTTAATATTACTTATTCTATTGATACAGTTCATATTTTGCAGCAGTGGCAAATGTTATTTCACATAATAATAAACATCTAATCATGAAAAATCGCTAACTCTTCAGTTTATGTTCGTAAGTGAAGTCATTCTAGTTGATGAACGGTATGGAGACAGAGTAGCCTGGCTGTGGCTGGAGGGTTTGCTTAGTGATTCCGATAGCTAACTTGCTAATGTTGGTGAGCGATCATCTATGATAAGGGTAGTGTTTTCAAAGAATCATACACGGTTTTACACATGGGGCCAACAGGGGCCAGTGCCCCTATAAAACTGATCTTGGCCCTTGTTGTGGCCCCTGTGCTGAACAGATAATAAATTGATTAATTTCTTATGGTAATATATGCTGGTATGAACAGTGGAGCTAAGATGATGCAGCATTCTACACGGACTCTTTAGAGTGAAACCCTCACACGTCTGCTGTCTGGAGCTGTCAACTCTGACAAGCAGCGCAAATATAAGGTTAACATCAAAAAACTGCAGCCCAACAAGGATGAATTCAGAGAGGCAAAGGTACCAAAATAATTAAATTCTGTAACATCAATGTTGGCATATGATCAGGTGTTACCGTTGTTGTTCGAAATGACAATGAAAGCCGGTTTCATTCATTTAACATACGTTCAATCATGCCCTCGCCTTGTTATGTCTAAGGTTCAAATGCAAGGTTAAGGCTATTGTGCACAGCGAAGTGAAATTTCGTTATAGACAATGTTGGGGAAGTTACTTTTAAAAAGTAGTGTTTGCTTGTTACTTCTTACTTCTTTAAAACATGATCTGTTACTTTACTTAGTTACCCTCTACGGAAAGTAACTTTTTAAGTTACTCATTGCTTTTACATTACTTTTATGTTGCTCGACTTTGGGCAGAACCCCATATCTGTTCCTAAATGTGTAGGCCTACATGTGAAGTAATTAATTTTGTGCTCTTTATTATAAAAAATGGCCGGCTATTACAGGCTTCAACACCACCAGTAAAGCCTTATGAAACAATATCAAATAACAGCATGGATACTTATGTGCATATAATAAACATTTAATTTTATAGCCTTATTCTCTTATTGACCACTGAACTCCCAGAAACTCCCCATTTCCCAGTACCCTGTGAATGCACCATAAGCCATGCTTTAAAAAGCCCTGATCTGCATGTTTTTGCAGAGAATACATCAGACTTTCTATGTCTGGCCACATGTCTTTTACCATCTCCTGTTTTTTTAATTCCTTCTTTCTTCGACCAAATAAGCATGAGAAAAGAAGAAAGCAATTCCAGGAACACCTGTATGACAGCCAGTTGCACTGTGCTGTACAGCCCACGATCATAATAAAACAACACCTATTTTGGCTCTCGTTTTGAGGCAGTCACATCGGCCTACTATAGCGTAGCTGCCAATACTTGTGTATTCGAGTGACCTTATGTTTCCTTAATGCAACACAAATAGGCTTCATTGAAGGATGAAATGTTATGTAAGTGACTGAGTTGCGTTTATTGTCTCTTCATTGTTCCTTGCACTTATCCTACGTTATTGAAAACAGAAATAAGAACAAGTTTGATGAGAATAGACAAATGTTTTTAGTTTTTAATGACAATGGTAACTGATAGCTGATCTCGTATACATATTAATTTTTTATTGCTGGCTTTCTAAAATTGTATATGCTCTATATAATAGAGCTATCATTAAATGTAGGCCTACCGGTGTATGATAATTTGCAAGACAACTAAACATTGGATAGGCCTGTAATTCCATTTTCACCCTAAACTCATTTACTGAACTGGCCTGGCCACTGGCCTATGTTAAATTACATCTATTTTCCCTTCCTCCATACCACTGACAGAGTACCTAGTCTTACATTGAATCAAGAGGAAAGCTGATACATTTTCACCTGTACTGTTCATTAGAAAAGTTAAACAGCCTAATCTTCACATTTTCCAAAAGCCTACACCCTCTACATGTGAGTTAGCATGCATTGAGATAAGCCCAGTCCTCCATGTCCTGTAGTCCTCTACAGTATTTGCACTGTACACTTGTACAGGGCTGAAATATGTAGTATATTCCGAAATTGTCAATGTTAACATTCAAATTATATTCAGTATAGCCAGACCTTGAAAAATAGGAGTGGTATGTGGTAAGCCTGTGTTCTAATTTGTATTAGGCCTATTGCATATTTCAGTAAATAATGGCATATCTACATATATACAAAGCATTCCAGACAAGTATTTTGTCAATGCAAATAATTATCTGGGGAACTTGTATGGGAGAATATCTGTTGGTTACAATTTTCACCAGTAAAACAGTATTACATCCTCTTGCTCAAGTTCTATATGTGCCCCCGCCCCCCCTGAAAAAAACACTGTTCCCCCTGGAAAATTTGGTCTAGAGCCGCCCCTGCAGGGAATGACTACCAAACCATTAGAAACAAGCGTTCCATATGCATGTAACAAACTAACTTCAATGTCAACAAGTTCTGAAGATGTAATGTGTTGTGTCTCAAAGAGCAGTTTAGCTGTTCATGGGTTTGGTTAGCAATTTCAACTTTAGACTAATGTCAGCTTAGCTATGAGTTGAGGGTAATGTCTCTGGCAGTTTGTGAAGTGGAAGGTGCCAAGAAAGTGCAGTATTTATGAGATAATGGGCTCTATTTTCATGATCATATGCGCATTGTCTAAAGTCTGTCGCACAAGTTGCTTTAGGGGCGTTCCCGACACAATTTGGTATTTTGACAGCGGGAAAAGCATACATTGCGCTAGGTGCATGGTTCAAAAGGGTTGGTCTTAAAGTACTTCATTAGTCATGGGTGTGTTTTGGGCATAACATACAATTAACCAATCAGGATTTATACTCTCATTTCCTTTAAAAGCCAGCGGCGCATTTTCCATGGTGTGTTGCTATTATGATGGCGAATTTACCAGGAAGACAGGAGCGTTTTTCGATGGAGGAGACCGATCTGCTAGTGCGTGAGGTAAAAGCGCGTGAACAGGTTATCTTCGGGGATGGAAAGAATCCTCCCAAACCTCCACGGGTCAAGGAAGTATGGGAGGAAATACCTCAGTTGTGTCCTCCACCTTTGGCAAAAAAAGAACATCCGAACAGTGCCAAAAGCGGTACAATGATGTTAGAAGACGGGGGACACAAAAGCTTTCAACGCAAAGAAAAAATCAAAAACAAATGGGAGGTGGAGGTCTATCAGACAGCGTGGAGCTGACGCCTGCAGAAGATATTGCTGCATCTATGTACATTTATATTTCATATTTCCAGGGACTCCATAATTTTTTTCTCCACATGAAAAACTTTTGTATAAACCCTGCTGCACGCTCCTGCTGATGAGAGAAGCAGGGTGTGCGCGCATTGTGCACGCTTTCATATGCCAAAGCGTTGTGCGCCCCTAAAATAGCTTTTCAGCAATGCGCAACTGACGACAGACCAGGGTTTTGTTAGTCACGGATTTAATTTTTGCGTCCTTATAATAGCATCTGGCATGCTTGTGCCAGACCACACCTCTTCTTTTCGCTGACACACCCGTGACAGCGCAGTGTCATCTGCTATCTAGACAACGTAATTTTTTGCCTGAAAAAATGAACGATGCGCTGGCACAGAATAGTAATGACACCATGCGCATGTCGCAAATGCACAGTGTGCCGCGGCATGATAGGGCCCAATGTCTTGTTTGTCTCAAATTGTAGCCCACTACGATTAGCCAGGTAATTACAAAAACAAACTACGAAAGTAGTGAACTAGCATGTTGCTAATTATCCATAGTAGGCTGCTAGTGCACCAACTGTCAACACAGAACCTCACAACTGTCAACACATCACAACCCCATTAAGCACTTGTCTGGGAAGTTCTTAGGTAAGAAAACAAAGAAGTTCATGAGAATTAAGACTGATCCTAAGAAAATGTTTGGGAATTGCACTTAAGATAATTCCTCAGAACTACTTAATATTTCTCTTAAGACTTAAGTTTTATCGAAGAAAAAGTTGAATCCAGCCGAGGGGCCTATCTGCTGCACTACAATGATGCACAGAAATAAAGCTGAGTATTCCTCCATCTCTGATACGTCCTTGACATTTGTAGGCTTGTGCTACAGCCCCACCTAACCATCTGAGAAATTAACCTAGTTCTACCGTCCATGGTTTGTTCATCATTTCTGGGTATGACTATGACTATGATTGCATTACTACAATAGTAACCAGTGTGTGTTTGAGAGATAAAACCCAGACATGCAGATCAGATCTGTGTACTTTCATTATGCAATGTAAACGGTCAGTCAAAATTTGCAGACTTTGATATATGCAATAAAAAAAAAAAAAAAACGGATTTGGACTGCAATCTGAACATACCCTTGGATTGAGGACTTTCATACTAGTTCACAAGCTGATTGCTAGTCTTAGATGGGATTTCTTAATACAACAAACTGTTCATTCATCTTATCTGCATTAGCTTGTTAAGAACCTTATCAGCATTAGAAGTCTTTAAAATGAGAGCTAGCACAATGCTGACATACACCTTCTCAACAAACATATTTATAAACCGTTTAAGGTATAAATTCAGGCACAATTTGGTACTAGGTTAATCTGAACGTGTAGGCTTGACATTGTCAAATTATGCAGGAATGTGGATTTTTTTGGTGCATGCATTCCATATCTCAGAAGCTTGCAACTTCGACTGTTTTTGTGGTGGAGGGTCACATTTGATCAAGTTGTGGTGCATAGCCAAGTTGCAACGGCAGCTAAATCAATTTGTCAAAACTAATGTAGCACATAATATTTTTTTCTAATAATGTGAACACATTTAAACAAATATGTTGGTCATTGTTATAATTACAAGAGATCAAAGTTGCATTCATTATCGATATAAAAAAGATGCTTTTTACATTTCAGCACCAAGTAGCCCATGTTTTTTCCACCAACAAAAGGGAAATTATAACAGTTTAAGGCTACAGTCCATAAGTATTTTATCATAACTCTACTCTTGTGACTCAATTTTTTGTCCTGGCCTCCATGAACAGATCCATGTACTGTATGCTTGGGCATATGAAATCTTATCTATAAGCTATTTAACAACATGATGAAATGTACCACAATGCAGGAATATCTACTTTATCAACCCATCATTGTTTGGGAACAATTAGAGTAGCTGATAATTGTAAAAACAAAGCTTTGAGTAATAGGCTATACATTTTCTTCATGTTTTATTTCATTGTTTTCCTCCTGATATCTGATTTCCCACACAGGGCTATCTATAGGTGTACAAAGGCTATACCTACAGGTGTACAAGGTGTGCGTGTGCGTGTTTGTGTGTGTGTGTGTGTGTGTGCGTGCATTTATTGCCCCTCCAAAGAAACGTTTGTGCCTCTGGAATAAGCATAGAACATTGACAAGTGTGGACATCTGGCATCCAGGTGTGAATTACTTCTCTTTTCCCCATACCTATTATTCATTTACCCTCCTATCAACTCTGTACTAGTAAGATCCTCCTTGGAGGTATAGCAAAGCAGACCAGTAAAATGCAAACTCTCGTCACAGAAAAATCAAAGAAGTAGATGTATTAGACAAGCTCATTTTAGTAAAGATATATTTTTAGGATAAGATCAGATTTGAATCTTATCACATTTTATGAGGGACACTACCATAAAAAAGATAAGCCGTATAATAACTAGTCTGTGCTTGCAATCTGCCTTTCCTGGGAAGCTACAAGTTCGCCAGTGGCATGACAGTAAAATGGCCAAACTGTAATGTCTCTCTTTAGAAGGGATGCACCTATCCAACTTTTTTACTTCTGATACCAATTCTGATACCTGGGTTTTGATACCCAATACCTATTCGATATCCGCACTGAATTAGTGCCATACTCTACTAACTTGGCATTATTTTCAAAGCCAAAACAAAGTAGAACTAAATAACAGACATGAATGCAATAAATTGTTATTTAGAATATAATTAAAAAATAAACGTGTGTGCTAGTGTTATTACATTGTATTTCATGTTTGTAACCCTAGGTCTAATCAGGCGCCTGTCACTTTAAACCTAACCTAATATTACAGGATTTTGGTGAAACAAACTTTGTTTCTATGCAAGGTCCTTGTACAGTAGGCTGCTGCAGAGGTTGATTATGTTTTCTATTGCATCAGTCAAAATAAATATTCATAAACAACTTCAGCAGAACCTTCATTGGATTACAAGAAATATGTATCTTGCAATAGGCATTTTTTTGTTATACTTTTGGGAAGTAACATGAGGCTGCTAAATTATTGACAAGCAGACTCAACATGAGCTCTCTTCACTAACAGGAACCATCCAGGTTAAACATTTTTTGTAGGTTGTTCATTAAAACTTACAGTAAATGACCTTTACTTTATGATAATTTTATTAATAGCATTCACAATAGCTGTAGAAAATGTGTTTTCATGCCTTGCAGCTGCACCTAGTTGACATGCTATATTGTCTGTTATGCAAGCCAGCTGAATGCACAGAGGTGCACAGTAGCGTAGTGGGGTTGTTGCATTCATTAAGTATTTTTTATTGGGACCATTATCTGATCCAAATTTAGTATTGGTGGATTGGTGCATCCCTACTTTTTAGCAATAAATGTTTTTTTTTTTTTTTTCTAGAGTGCATGTCCATTAGGACCATAATTTTTAAAATTGCTTTCATGTTGTTACACTTGTGACATTTCAAACACGAACAGTTATTTATACACTATATTTATAATAAATTTTTATGTCTCATGTCTCAAAGCAGTGGTTACCAATTAGGTTACCATTGCCTGAGGACCAATAAGACAACTTTGACAGGATTCAAACAAATAGATAAAGAAAATATAGATATCTGTGGACACACGCTCAAAGACAGTCAGTTACTAGACTGGCTCAGCTTTCAGAAGATTGGACTTCTGGGAACAAATTAGAGGAAAAATAACCCTCTTTTACCTACTATGGGGGTGCTGAGTATTAATATTTAGTTTATCAAGCTGAATTTTGAAGTTTAAGGCTGCTAACAACTGTAGTAACATAGAACTCCACTCACAATGCATTTCAGGTGTATAAGTAAAAAAAAAAAAAACAAATAGATGAAATCCATGAAACTTCTGTTGATGACTAGTTGCTTTCAGGCAAGACATTTTTTGTTACAAAATATGTGAAGTCATTAATTACTTGTATACATTTCAAGTGTAGCAATCTGAACATTGGATAAAGTCAGGTTAAACATTCTTTCTACAAATTATTAACAAATTAGAGTTGAATGTATTTGCAAGGAGGATGTCAGTTATCACTTGGAATAACTCCTGCCACAGAACAGCCTTAAAAATGTCACTTTCTGCCAAGTTTTTATTAATAAAATGTATAATTCAGGCTGCGAATGCTATATGAACAAAGTGCCCTGTAACAATCTTGAGAATATACATAGTAGTCTGGTAAGTTATCTTCATGTGTGTGCCATAGAAGTAGAGATTTCCAGCTTGGAGTATGAGAAAAATGTTAAATATTGGTTAATTGACACAACTTTCTTACCTATAGCATAATAAGAAAACCTAATCCAAAATTATCTTTTTGTTTGACTCTGGTAGAAAATGTGACAAGAGAAGAGATAGGTCTAATTTATTTGATGTTCCTAGCTTGGTCCTAGCATAGTTCATACTATACTGAACAAGTCCAGTTTTGGGCATGACTTGCTCATGTCCTTAAAAGATATGTACCTGTCTTGACCATTGCATTTAGGTTGTTTTGTTAAAGAAACAGAGTGGAAAAGGCAAAGAACAGAATCAAAAAGGCAAATGCAGGATTGCTAAATGCACAGATGTAATGTTTTATGTTGCTTGATGTACAAATGATTATGTAATGGCTATGTTGTTTATGTATCTTACAGTTAAATTTGACAATTTCAACTGAACCAGCATTACATAAAATTAAAGACTTTGCTGGAGAGTTATCACTTTAAAAAAAAGTCTATCCTAACCACTTAAATTGCCAGCAGTCAGCACTGAAGTACAGAGCTAAGAGCTGAGCTTCACTTATTGTTATGTTCTGCTTTGTAGAGTGGGGCTTATCATGGCACCAACCTGGATGCCCAACCTACACGTGTATGTGATAATGTGTGTTCTTGAATTGCTGTTTTCTTTGCATGTCCCTTCTTGCCAGATGTGTTGCAAGATGGGTTCCTCCCCCTTTATGCCCCTCCTAGTTCATGCCACATCTCCTTAAAGACATTTATTTGCCTCTGCTCCTGCATGCTGCATTGTATTTGTTAAATTCTTTCCTCTGTCCTCTATCTAAATGCTGATATGAGTATGAACAGGCAAACATAGCTGTGCAAACTTGTCATGCTGAGTCTTAAACAAGGCCATGGTGTGTGTACTCGAGACTGTTGACCTTTTTAACTTTTAACAGACAGGAGTACTGGCGCACAAATGTGCCAGAATCGTATTGCTTCTTTTCTTCGCCTTTCAATGAGGAGTTGTGTAGCAGCACCAGCATGTGTTAAAGGGGTTTGTTAGATATTTAGAGATGGCAAACAGCCACAGTAGAGAATAGAGAATCAGTCTTATTGGCCAAATTTGAGACCAAAGAAATCTGGTCTCTGCGTTTGTCCCAGTCTTGAATTAGTAAAACACAGCACACCGTGAGGTGTGACACGCACTAAACCAGGGCAGAGGGCTGTGGGGAGCAGTAAGGGGTTAGGTGCCTTCCTCAAGGGCATTTCAGCCATGGTCCACTAGTCAGGGATTGAACTGGCAACCCATTGGTTCCAAGCTCCAAACCCTAACCAGTAGGCCATTGCTGTTTTGTAGCATCTGAATTGTTAGGTCAATAACTTTGCAGAAAGACTTTTCAAGATGTTTGTAGACGAAATGAGTGCAATGCAGAACAGACTGCTGTTTTGTGTTGTTTTCTCTTGTAATGAATAGAGCCTTAAGACGCGCTGGGAAAAGTAAAGTACTTCATTTGTAAATGAATTTGGAAAGCTTCTTGTTATAATAGTTTATTATCTTCTACTCAGAATTGTCTGTTTTCTTTAATCGGATTATCTTGGAATGTACATACTTGTAATGATGCATTTGAGTGGTCTACCATATGAAAGCAAAGTTTAGCATACTCTTGACTGTTGTAGGCTTCCAACTGAAGTCAAAAGGTAATTCCCAGAAAGTCTTGAAAAATGTTATAGTATATTTTTTTCCATAGTTGAGTAGCTATTTTACCCCCCATTTGTCACAGTGGCATACTAGTTTTTGGTTCTTTCCATGGCTCTTTTCTGGTACGCTAGGAGGAAAGCAATTTTCTACTACCACAGGCAACAAATTAAGATATGCTTGTTACATATGCTTGTTTGTAACGCACTACATGTGTTAAGTGTGTATTGTTAAATCTTAAAGTAACATAATGTATTTTAAAACTTTAAATTAATGACTTTAAACTAATTTTGATAATCTGCAGGCTTATAGGCAGATTTGCATTTCTGTAGGTGCTGATGCCTACCTTGCATCCAAAATGACAGACAGAAATAATTGCACTATCAATATGTCAAAACACCTCCAGATATCTACTGAAGTTAGCATGCAAGTCTCAAGCTTTGCAAATAGCTGGCTGACAAAGTTAGTTATACAAAGTTTGTTGACAAAAGGAGTGGCATTAACTGATTCAGTGTGCAGCACTCATATGTACTCCCAAGTGTTGTAATTACAAAGATTTAAATATATTGGTCCAAAGTCAGATTTTATTAAGATCTGAAGTGTTTGTTGGGATAGTTCTTCCATACAATACAAAAGAATAGTGGGATTTCTATAATACATAGCCTACTGTATGCAGTTAACTTAGAGAGCACGACTGTTAATGGGTGGTGCATTTTGCTATCCAGATTCCCTTCCTCACTATTGTGCCAAAGGCCACATAGCTAAATACAATACTGTGATGGATTCCAGTAATCCTATCACCTCGAAAGGCATTCACTGCTTAGTGTTGATCCATTTTAGGTGCTTGACATTATTATGATGTTATATTACTGTGTTAGCCAGAGGGGAGTTATCAAGTGAAAATGAGAATTGGCAAAGATTTTCTTTCTGGACATGCTGTAATTTTAGGAATTGCCACATATATTAAGCTCATGGGCAAGCTTAGTTTCTAGTAACTGAGGATAAGAACCACAGGCTACTTGTATTTTTGACATTTTTTTGTAAAATTTCATTTTAGTTGAAATAGTGACTGTTTTGGCCATAAATATTTATCTGCAAAACCAATAAAATAATCAGGCTTATCTGGTTTCATTCATTTCATGCATTGTGCAGAAACTTTCAGTGGGTTTGGAATGTTCCAGCACTGTGATTTATATCTTAAATGAGTGAGTTTGACTGTAGACATCACCCTCTTTTCAGAGTGTGAAAATATTCCCTGCAGTCAACCAATGAACAATCTCTCTGAGGTCCCCAATAGTTCCGTAGTCTTATCTTTTCAGCATCCAGTGAATTACCAAAGCTGCGTTTGTTTCTCAATTTCTGGGTTGCCCTCCAGATAAGAACATAGACTTGTGGACTGACCTGATTTATTGATGTTTTTGTGTTGTTCCCCAACTTCAAAGCTCTCTTCCTGAGGTATCCTTAAATTAGTGTCACTCTCTGACTCATGTATCTTACTCATCATTGACAATGGAACTGTGAGACATTACAGGGCTGGCTTTACAAAGAGAGTTCTTGTATTGTCAAGTTCCTTTGACTAAAGACCTGCTTTTACACTGCCTTGTGTCATGGTAAAATCTACCATTCTGAACACTTTACTTTGTCTTGACTTCTCAACCATACAGTATAACATTATACTGTCTATAAAATTTGATGCGAGTCAACTTTTAATGATTAACCTCTTGGTGTTTTAGTCATGGTGCTAGGTTGAGTTTCATTAATAATTGATGACTATTAAACTTTCATGGCTGAATCATGACCTGGGTGGGTTTAACCAGACTACAGCTCTGGACTTAATAGCTGGTAGGAATTTAGAATGGTTGGTAATTTAAGGTTTTACAGGCATTACAGTGGTAATAGTTGCACACATAATATGTCCCTCTAAGTTTTCACCAGTTCACTAGAAAGAAACTAATAATTTAACCAACACAGAAATACAATAATAATTTTGTTTCAGTTTTGCCAGGGGGATGGAGGATAAATAGTTTGATGGGCCTTTCTCTTTGGAGTAATGTTAGTGGGGTTTTTTTTTTTCAGTCTAATGCTCTGTATCCTTTTGTCATATCTCTTAACCACAGTATGTACAGGATTCATTTAAACTCAGTGGATTGTCCAAAACATACAACATAGGAGAATATAGGCTACTACTGTCAGGTCCTACTTTATTTTTCATTTATATTCTCATAGAATGCTTTGAATGTTAAGGTATGACTTGGTAATCGTCTGGTTATGTCTTTAGACTTCCTCAGATGATTCTTTTGCCTGCGGGAAACATGAAGGAGGCTATCGCCTGGAGATAACAACTCCCATCACAAGGCTGGACTACTTTAATGGTCAGTTCAGCAATGTCCTGATCACATCCATTGCTGTATACCCCCTGCAGAATCACACAGTGGCCAGTTTAGGAACTAGTGATGGAAGAGTCATCCAGGTGAGTCATTTTAGTTTCCTTTAATATGCTGTTTCAGAACTGAATTTTCTGTCAACTAAAACATAAACTAATTTTGATGTAATTGGTATGATTTATTGTTTCTTGTCTAGATTGTGGGGAAAAAACAATATAAATGTGTGAATTCTGTGATAATAGAAGTCTGGTCACCTGGACTTATTTTAAGATTAATTACTGCCCCCTCACAAAGATTGTGCTTCAGGGAGTGTTAAATAATTATTGTGTTAGCCGCATGTTGAAAACAAATTGTATTTTCATATGCATACCATTAACGTTTGAATACACAAAATAGGCAACTGTAAGTAGGTTGAAATAGGACTTTAATTTTGTTTCGAAGTACATTACATGGTTTCACAATGGTGGGTAAGTTCATAACTGTTAGCACTGTAGAAGTGTGAAAAGGAAGGGATGCAGAAAAAGGGTAACAGCTGCACGGATGAGGGCTTTGGAGAGCTAAATGGTGCGTTAATTGTGTGTGTAGAGCTCCACTGGCATATCCTCACGCCAAAATTTTCTTGGAATGGTTGCAGCTGTTGCTGTTTTTTACACACTTTCCCTCCCCATTGTTTTGGTGTGAATGCTTAGGAAGAATCCATGTTTGGGTCAGCTGTCCCAGCTTAAAGGGTACACTGAGCCCCACGCAAGATCCATTATTAAAAGCCTAAAAAGGAATGGAAAGGAACAAATACAGAATATGCAGACAGAAATAGGAATAGGAGTGTCAGTGTGTTCTGGTACATTAAAACATGTTCTCTATATGACATGTTAGAGTCAGTCTCTCTCATGCACTGCTTTTCAAGACTTCAAGACACAAAAACATTGGAATGTCTCTATACTAGGTATACCTGTAAACTATTCTAAAAAAATTGGACTATTTGCCATGCATAGAATCTTCACTACAGGGCATATGAGAATTACTGTAGTAGATAACTAAGTTCTGTAATTATGTGTCTGTGTGTGTGTGTGTGTGTAGTGATAAAAAAGTTTTAAAATAAGGACAGCAAACGCTAGTATCTTTCTACACATTCTGTTACAGCACTGGATTCAACAATGTTTTCAGTTCAATTCAGTTATATTTATACAGCGTTACAATATAATTGTCTAGTGGCACTTCACAGACATTGACAAGGAGCACACTTTAGCAACAGGTGCAAGTAAAAAACTCTCTTATGGTAGTTAATCTAGGAAGAAACCTTTCTAAATTAGCAGATCCACAGTGCCATTGTAAGAAGGAGTAGGATGGAGAGTCGATCCTAGCATGGGCCTTCTGTGAAGTTGGTCACAGTCCACTCAGGAGGAGGTGGTGACAAGGAACTCATCCATATATCTATATATTTATTTATTTTTTTTTACAAAAAAAAGAGAGAGAGAGTTGTGACATAGAGGTCTGTGGTCTGGGCTACAGCATTATAACTAAGGTATGGTGCATGGCAAGGGTCACATTGGGCCACAACATTTTGTATTAGCTGTTGGTTTTTAATACGTGTATTACTACACCCAGAGAACAGAGCATTACAATTATGTAACAAATGCATGTATTAATCTTTCTGCATCCTCAAAGGATAGGAACCCTCTAACCTTAGTAGATAGATAGATATTTAGTAGGTGAAAAAAGGATGTTTTGGAAATATGTTTTACATGACTATACAGTGAGAGGTCCTGGTCAGTGATTACCCTGAGGTCTTTAAGACTTGTGTTAAATGAGAGTGAAAGGTGAATGAGCAGGCTTGGTGGGGAGGTAAGCTGTTATTCAGCTGTTTAGCCGTTAATTGTCATCTAGATTTTGTCTTGGAGGCAGGCATCAACTTTAGTTATTGGCGTACAGTCACGAGGCTTCATGGAAAGATACCGTATTGGCCTGAATATAAGACGATCCTATATATAAGATCACACCCCTCTTCCAGACTCATTTTTGGGAAGAATTTTGCCTTATATAGTAAATTATTTCATCTGAAAATGCTGGTGAAAACTCATTGGAAAACATTTTAAAGGTTAACACATTTTTTAAAACATTATTACTATAAATGAAAGCATGAGATCAAGTTAATTAATGTGGATAAATGTGTCACATTTAAAATGAATGAATAGGAGGCTACCCTAGGAATGATAATTTTCCATGAAAGTGCAAACAATACACTGTAGGCTATCTACAAGGCAGAAAAAAACATATGCATTACTGAGAGGTCTGCAAAGAGGCTACAGCCTTGCATGTCAGAGGGGGTAGTTGGCCCCAACTGCGAGACACTCAGACAAAACGGTGATTCATTTCTCTCATCTCCACCACACAGTAACTGATTTCAACCTTTCTTTGCAACAATAACAGGAGTTGACATTTGCTTAGCATTGCCTATCGGTATGAGTGAGTTTGATCATAGACTACTGCTGAAAAGATAGGCTCTCCTCAAAGTCTGTGGAGGCATTGGGCAAGACTCATTCAGTCACGCAATGACAGTCCATTTCTGTATTCCGAATATGATCATCTATGAAGTGCCAGCTTTGTGTGCATTTAAAAACTATATCCCTAATATTATCAACACTGGTCAAGGGATACTAAAGTGCATGTAAACTCAGTCATTCTTTTACACCTCTCAAAGCTAATTTTGAATTTGTTGAAGACAATCTCTTACCTCTCCATCATGTGTGGATAGGAATGGATGTGGATGTGTGTGTATAGGAAAGGAAAGAAATGCCATGTTTCCTTATAACAGGTCCCAAAGATAGCATGTAGAGGGAGAATAACAGGGGCCCTAGCACTGAAACTTACACCATACACCATACTTTACTTTGGTGTGGCATGATGATTCTTTATGAGCATGTACAAACTGGTAGTTACCAGAGAGATACGATTTGAACCAGGCTGATGCAGAATCTTTGATGCCTATTGTGTTCAAGCCTGTGTAGTAGAATGCCATGGTCAATAGTGTCAAAGGCAGCACTAAGATCCAATAGGATTAATAATGATATCCATTATCAGATGAGGTAAGGAGGTCATTGAAGACTTTAACTATGGCTGATTATGTACTATGATTAGCTCTGAAGCCTGACTGGAAGGGTCCTAGAGAACGTTTAAGAAGCTAACAATTTCCTTGACACTATTTTTCAAGTATTTTTGGTACAAATGGGAGGCTAGATATGGGTTGGTAATTAGCCAGGACATCAGGATCAATACCATGTAACAGAAAACTTTGCATCGGAAGCACCAGTATTATTGTCCCATCCATGTTGGAATTGGCCTTCATGTTGGGAGGGCACACCATATTGCCATGAAAAATACACTCAAGTAAAGTACAGATACCTGAAAATGCTACTTATGCACAGTACTGAAATAATTGTACTTCATTACTTCCCATCACTGCACTTTTTATGTATGCTTTTAGCCAGTTAACATGCTCAAATATTACAAGTACTAGGCAACATGAACCAGGTTTTACGAGACACCATTGTGCATAGTATAACTGAGTAGTTGAGAAAGAACGGTATAAATCTTGTGTTTTCCACAGCCAGTAACCATACCTCTGTTTGGAAGAATGTTCACAATGTTGGGGTGGGGGTTAAGTAGGGCAGTATATAGGCCTATACAGCTTTATCATAAATGTCGGTGTGACTGAAGTACTCCTAAACACATAATCGGGACTATGCTTTTGTACCATGCTCATTGCTCTAATTGCAGTGCAGTGACAGATGATAAATATTAGTCCAGGTGTGTGAATATGGCCAGTGCCCCAACACCTCCCAACATGCCAAGTTGTTTTTGTGTCTTCCAGGCCTGCAGCAGTGTCTTTTGTCTTTTCCTTTGCCCTGCCTTGTTACAGGAATCACAGTTGCCTTTGAAAGACTTGTTGACAGACAGAGCTCAAATAGTGGAATTACAGTGCAAGTGATTATGGCTTTCAATGTATGAGGTGGTCTTTTCTGGAGTAATGTTTTTGACTTACTTCTGTTTGTTTTTGTTTTGTTGTTTTTGTTTTCATTTTATAAGTAGTGACCAGAAATAAAAGGTACATATCATGTACAAACTGCATTAGTGAGTTTTTGTAATATAGTTATACATGATGCTTTAGTGAATGTTGCATTTTCTTTGGTTGTCTTTGTGTGCAGAGAGTGGTTTCCCGAACAAAAGATGTCACTCAACCACATGTTGAATTCCACCTAGATACACACTCTGTATCTCCAAAAGTGGCTCTTCTGTCTCAAAAACAGTTGAATGGCTCATTATTACTTATCACTGGAAACAAGGTAAAGTTCTTCATTGTGTTGCGGGGACAGGATATGAAAGAAGATAATCTGGAATTCACAGTATACATTAAGGCTCAGGTTTCCATGTCATGCATTGCACATAGCTCTATCACTTTGTGAGAAATGGCAGCGATACCAGCATTTGCTAATTTATTGACACATCACACAGTGAAGCAGAAACCTAGAGACACATGATAGAGGTTGACAATATTGCCATGTTTATCGTCCACAAAATTTTATTTAATTTACACACCTCTTTCATAGTTAACCAACCATTTTACTCAGTACTCCGTACTGTAGTTTACCCATCTCTTTTTTAACACTACACCTCAATGTCAAATATTCTGTGGTACATGTGTGTGGTACATTAATGTGAATGAATACAGCTGATTGGTCAAGGATGAATATCTTTTTTTGTCAATAGTGTGTGTAATATACAATATGCACACAGGTACATGTGTATAAATAGGTTCCTGCTTTTTTGGTTCAGTTCAAGTACTGGTACTTGTACATGTCCTTCTGGGGCTTATTGCTTAAATATAGGTTTGTACTACATGTTCATTAAGACTTCTGTCTTGAATTATTTATCTACAGATTTGAAGACACAGATTTTCAATTATAGACATATAGACATTAAAATTATAGTTTGGAGTAATTCCAACCATAGCCCTGTTGTACAAGCTTCCGAGTACTGTCGGTAGGACAGGAGGAAGGAAGGAGAATGAGAAACATAAACAAAATAGTGAACCGGCAACTAACACTAACTGAATGGTACCGCAGGAAGTGAAGTTGAAAGTGAGCTGATAATGCCATGCACAGATCCAATTATGGAAACCCGCAGTATTTAAAACCGCATCCAACCTGTTTTCCGATAATAGCAATAATACAATTCCACAACCGTAAATAAATACCGACATCTGACCTGTACTCGAATAAAAAGTTTACTAACAGCCTATTCAAACAACCATTTATACTACAAGTTCAGTTTCACCTGAAAATTTGGGCTACTAGGCTACTGTGTGCTAGGCAGCTATTTTGACAGTCAGCAAATGGAGCAACAGAGGAGATGACAACACACTAGCCTATACCAGACAATTTATGCTTTAGATGTAATGCACACACAGCAGTACAATTAACTGGCCTTAACTGACGGTGTAACTAAAATCATTTGACAGACTATACCGTATAGACCTATGTTATCTTATAAGATATGCATAGCAAGACCTTACTTTCTTTGAATGGTGGAATTTTAGCCTACCTTTTCTATGCGGTTGCATTAGACTATCTTGTATTTGGTGTAGTGATTTAGAATCATGTGTAAAAAAAAGAAAATACAGTTTGGTCTCAGTCGACACCTCTGCTCCTGAACTAACGTCTTAGGCCTATTCAGCACAACAGAAATCTTGCTTCCATGCAGCGCTGAATACAGGTGTGGCCAAAAGTGAAAGTGGAGCACATATAAACTAGTAAGATTTTAAATACTCAGCATCCCCTTAAAATACAAGCATATTTTATCGTAGATGTTTTTAAAATATTAGCCACAAATAATTTTGTTTCCACATGATATAACATTTTGAAAAAATAAATTAGACCCGTGTTCTCCTTGCGTCCAAGCCGGCCCAAACCCCTAACTGACACAGTAGAATATTTTCACCCATTTCATCAAAATTTGCGGGTCACCCAAACCCGTACAGGACTCTCTTGTTCTCCTTTGTATTGCCAGCGCTCAGCAAGCTCGTACAACAAGGCTATCGGGATTACCCTGAACCATTGCTTTAAGGTCATTTTGTTCTACGGAGTGTCAATTGCCACTAATAAACAGTTTCATCTTACTTGTGTAAATTGACCTTGTGTACATTATTAGTACATTTCTTTCAGATTACAAAGATTCCATTAATTGGACCTGGTTGCGAACAGATGAGGACTTGCAGTGCATGTCTGATGGCCTATTCCTTCATGGGCTGTGGATGGTGCCAGAACCGCTGCACGAGGTCATATCAGTGTGCAAATTCACAGTGGATTCAAGACTCATGCCCACCTGTTATTAGCATGGTACTCAATCTTGATTATTTGGTATTTGTATTTGATGCTTTATGGTTGCTGCTACTGGCAACAACTACTACTACAGCAATAAAAGTTAGACCATTTTGGGTTGTTTGGCAACATTTTAGATATCACCATCCACTATTCCAATTGGTGGAGATACAAAAGTGACCATCTGTGGGAGAAACTTTGGTTTCACCAAGCGTGAGCGTTTTGACCCGAAGCTGATTCGCATCACAGTTGCAGGAACCACTTGCAAGCTATTAGAGGGAAGTAGTCATCGGTAAGACTAATTCTACTTTCATTTGTAATCAAATGGCAAATTTTCATTCTGTTTAGCTCTACTAATTTCACATGACTTTGCCAGATGCCAGAATTGAACTGAACTTCATTGTCTCAGGACACTCTCATTTTACAACCAGTCTGTTGTTAAGAAGGGGGAACTAAATTTCCCCCATGGTAATTGCAGATGTGCACTATGTGTGGAGCTGTGTGGTCATTATTGTATTTACTACAGTTAACAACTTGTTTATCCTGGTAGGCCACAAGCCGTATTTTGTTTATTGTTCATTATGTTGATAATCTCTTTATGTTAAGGTTGGTTTGTGCACTGGATCATGTGAAAGCAAATGATTCAAATCACATTGTGGAAGTACATAGTAATAAGGAGACTGCAGAGAAATTGGGACCGTTGTATGTGGTAAGCTTGTTTCTTTCATGAAGGATACTTCAATTAAATCAGATCTAGAATCTGTGTAACCTCATAAAAGGATTTGTCCATTTCCAGTACACTCACTGAAATATCCAAAACAAAATTTGTTACATATTTCTTTGAGCTATTTTTTCTGTATGATATGTTATGGTACATTTAAATCATTTTCTGCATTAGAACCCTGTTATCAAGAAGATCTTTCCAAGATTTGGTCCCAAGTCAGGTGGAACATTACTCTCTATCCATGGTTCCTTCTTAGACTGTGGTTCTGAAAGAATGGTCATTGTTGGGAATGCTACTTGTGAAATTCAGAGGTTAGCAATCTTTTTAAAAAATATATAGTGGGTATTAATTGTTTGAATCATGATGTAATGACATTTTCTGCAATCTGCATGAAGTTGCATAATGAGACAGATACAGTTAACAAAATGCACATAGGCTTCCACTGATTTACAGTAAATACTACATTAACACTATGTGTGTGTATGGGTACAATGTTTCAGTACAGAATTTTTACAAAATTTTACAAAGTATTACAAAATTTTGTCTGTCTCACTTAACCTACCTCTACATAAGTGTTTTGGAGTAATGTAGCCAAACTTGGAAAATACAAATACTAATACACAATATTGATACTAACACTGGAGGATATTATTTTTTGTCTGCTGATGTCTTTACTTCTGCTCTTAGTGTGTCTGGGAGTACAGTTGTGTGCAAGACTGCACCTCAGGCCTTGACTTCTTCCCAACCAGTGACACTTAAGATTGATGAAGTGTCACTTCAGGCCTCTGAAAGCTTCACATACAATAAAGATCCTGCTATTTCATACATCCAGCCAAGGAGCTCATTTTACAGGTGGGTCACGAGAAGTGTGGTGTTTGCACCTGCCTTCCAGCCTTGCACTCGATACACCTATCTACTGTATTTAGCAATGTGTTAAAACAAAAAAAGAGGGTGAGATGTATTGCAAATTTGTTGATGCCTGTACAGTAACTCTCAACTACATGTTATGCATTGAAATTACAAATCCATATATTTTGTGAATCCACAGAAGTCACACGTGTTCTAGCAGTTCTTATTTAGAAATTCTGGAAGTAGTTGTTTTAGTAGTTCTAGGTATTAGGTATTAATGTAGCATTAGTTTTTAGCACATGCAACTGCAAATTCTGCAAGTCGTAGATACTTTTTCTACCATTGTAAATAGGGGCTATGGGTTCATAAGTCCTTTGTTACAGGTGCACAAATCCTGTCCCATGCATCACAGCTTCAAACAATTTTGCTACAATCATTGCAGTGCAGTTGGAGCAAAACACATTTGCACACCTGTGTTTCATAATCTGAAAACATTTACCAGATTTGTGTTTGTTGATACATGGGCAACTAAGACATAAGAGCCTAAATTAATGACTATCATTTACAAGCCTCAGCCATGTTGCTATAGTTAGCAGGTCAACATTGTTAGAAAACAAACTTTTAACATGACGTCTTTTTGCTTACCTTGGTCTTGCCTGCTTGCATGTGATCACCTCAGTGACCACATGCATGTAGTCACCTCATGTACCTCATGTAGTCACCTCAGTGCTTTCTCCTTTAATTTTTCCCCATTAAAGAAAGTTCTCTGCAATGGTCATAATTCCCTTTCCACGAACGTTCAGATCCATTCAGAAGGCTCAGTTTGCCTCTGTTATTAAGCTAACATTAACTTTCCAGCTCTTAAAAGTAAAATAAAGTGTGGTCATGTGCAGATATATACACATATCTCCAAAATAAACTTAACTACATCCAAAAAAGATATCATAGTGTTTCTTTTTGTATTCCACTGACAAGTTAATTGAACACAATTGAACATAATTGTACATTGAAAACAATTGGGATATCTATGGTAGTGAAACATGTTTCACTGAAATTCTCTGTTTCACCGTGATTAACGGTGGCGCTGTCTCATGTTTTTTACTCCTGTAATACTACTGAAGAATTGAAATTAGACAGCTGCCTATGTTAAAGACCACATTTAATTTGTTTCACACTAATAAAAAGTGTCTGTTCTGAGGAATATTTTTTGGTGAAACATTGTTTCACCTGTAGTCTTACAGAAACCTCCTGTGGATGTACTTGAGGGAACTTGGTGTTTATATCTGGCTAACCTATGAAATCTTTGTTAGTGGTGGGAAAAGGTGATATGAGGTTATGTAAAATATCAATGAGCAATTTTCTCCCTCACTGTGTTCCTAGTGGAGGTAGTACGGTTTCTGTGTATGGAGCCAACCTTCACTCTGCTCTGCAGCCCCAGATGGTTCTCTCTCATGAAGGGAAGGTCATTAAAGTGGTGAGTTCAGCTTGCTGCAGACTCTAAAGTACACATTGCAGATCTGTCTACATGTAATGATGTGTATTATCTCTTTTTCTCTCTTACATCTTCCTCTCTCTGTCACTGTGATAGTGAAGCTGTGTTTTGGAACTGATCTGCAAAAGGCAAAACCTTTTTTAAAAAATAATAGCATTTGAAATTTGTGCTAATGGTTGAATAACAAAATACTCAATCGTCAACACAGCAGTTTTCGTATCCCACAATACATAAATGCCTTCTTGACAGTTACTTCCTAAACTGTCAGATGTGACCAGCGAGATCAAAAAGAATTGTGGCACGATTCTGAATGCTTTTATTTTAAGTTAACTTTGCATGGAAACATCAACAATACACATTGTCTAAAAGTTCACAGTTGGAGGTAGAGGCATTTGAGGCAAGGATGCAAGAGAAAAATACAGGAAAAAGCCCTACAAGTACTACACAGCTGAGAAATAGTGCTTCCTGTGGGACAGTTTGTTTGGAGTATTTAAGTTGTGATGCTGCCATCACTAAATATGACTTCCTAAAACTCAAATATACAAAATCTAAAAAGCTCAGTTAGGTCTAAAATAAAGTTTGTATTTGATATTCACCACCCTTAACTTCTTATATAAAGACTAAGGAGAGATATTTAGCACGAGTGGTGTAGCCAGACTACATTACCCTGAGAATGTTTAAGTACACCATGAATGATTAACACAGGTTTGAAAGCACAGTGAAGTTAAATGATAAGTGAAAAGGAAAAGGAAATGGTTTCTGAGATGTTACTGACAAAAGGAAAACCAGAAAAGGCTCACATAGGTAAAGCAACATCGAAATCTTAATTTGACAGATGCACAAAGCAGTCATATGCTGTAGTTTTGTTTTTGTTTTATTTTGTCCTTAAGAGACAATTAGGGATCCATACTTGACACTGACCTTGATGTATCAGTACACAATCCCAAGAGCAATGGGGACTTCAGCCAACAGGGGCAACCTCCCTACAAAAATCTGTTTTCATCAAAATCTAGTTATTAGTTAGTGGCTAAGCTCTTGTGATGAGAAGGTGCAAACTGCACAAAGTATGACATGTAGGATCAGTACAATATTCAGTGATTGTAATAGTAATAGTACAACATTTTTGTTATTCTGGGCATTTCGCATTCATTGATATTGAGGATGGTTTTACATCACTGGATACCATTGTTGTTCTTTTCACCGTGTTTTCCAGTGTAAAGAAGTCTTCTTTCTTATCTGTGTAAAGACAATGCTGGTGGCCTCCTTGTTTCTCATTTGGCAAGCTGCCACTGTGCAGAGGCGCTCACAGGCCTACAGTAGTTCTAGTTTATAATGAAACGGTATGTTGTCTATCAATTAAATAGGAATTTATCGGTAACGGTAACATTAGGCTGCAACAAGTTACTGCATGGGGGCCAAAGTTACTATTGTTGTGCTAAAAAGTATGGGAAACTGGCTTTGCATTTGGAACTTTCACCATCCATTTTCACCACACAACACCTCCACAAACATAGGTGCACAAGTAGCTTAAATTGGGCCTTTAGGTGAATGCATCAATATTAATGTCTACCTAATATGTCTAATATTGATGTCTAATTATATTTAATATCAACATCAATATACCAGTAATATCTAAAACAAATATCATCCTTGTTTTGTGACGATAGGCCTACCCTTCCTTTTTGTTTAAAAAAGAGGTGAAAAGGTATTTGAAAATTTATTGGAACTCCCTGGGGGTCACAGACCCCTTGTTGAATAAGCTATCTTTGTAGTAAGACACTTAATGGCAGCAGTCATGTAATCATTAATGTTCATGACGTATCATATCATATTGTAGCAACTAATAATAAATTAATTAATGTAGCCTGTGATGAAAATTTTGGGTGCAATTTTGGGCTTTGTGGTAAGTTTGTTGTTTTAAATTGTACAGAATTCTACAGATGATAAAGTTACTAGGCCTACATGTAGGACAGAAGGAATAGCTCATACCCTTACCCTCGTAAATAGCTAATCTTAATCATCAAGTCATGCATTCTTGTGTCACTTGAGCCTTTTTGCTGTTTGCTTGTGGTGAGTTTCATTGAGTTTAATTGTATTAATTGTGTGTTAAATGTGTTTGCATTATACTAGAGAGGCCAGTGACCAGAACCAAAGTCCTTGTGAGTGTAAACATACTTAAAATAATAAAACAATAAAACAGCAGACAGAATGTTAAGCATAGTATTTAGACTTCACGAATCCCCAAACACTTTGGAAAAGCCATACACAGTCAATGGAATGGAACATTTCACCAATTTTTTACAGTGAAGTAAGCATTAATTATTGTTTTTTACTCGGAAAGCACAGACCTCCGCCAAGGCAATATGGTGTCACAGATGCAATACAAATTCCGGACAGTGTTCCGGATCACCACCAAAATTGAATCATCTGTTCCTTGTCCTAATACCAACATCTGAAAATTTCATCCAAATCCGTGGATTACTTCCCAAAGTTATTTTGTACACAAACAGAGACAAACAAACAAACAAACAGACAAACTCCGGTGAAAACATAACCTCCTTGGCAGAGATAATAATAAGTTCATAACTGCCATTCCAAACAAATAGAGCAGGGTGAGAATTTGAATGAACTAGCAATGGTTTAAGCAGCACCCAGACGTTCAGGGTGATGTCAAAATGTCACACTCTCAATGAGCATCATGTATCTGTAGGTTGACTCTGGGCACTTCAGTTGAAGAAATATCAGAGCATGACTGTTTCAAGAAAAAGGCTTTTTCAGTTTTCATAGCTTACAACTTCCTAAAATGATGGTCATTTTCTCCATTCATTCAAAGGTATTGAAAGGTCCACTGGTGGAAATGGTGTAATGTAACGACTATGTCAGTTCAACTGTACCTAGTTACCTGATTTAACATTTTTTAACAATGTTTTTATCTAGTTACCTGACTTAACATTTTTTGACAAATTTTTTCCATGATGTTTTTGTTAGATCTTTTGTCAGATGGGAAAGGACAGATCTTACATTCAGTGCACTACCCCATCTCTAAAAGGGCTGAACATTCGAACACCAGTCATCACAAAGGTGGCTCTTATCCTTGATGGTTTCTCTACTGGCCAGGTTGACCTTCTGTATGTGGATGATCCCAATTTTTCTGAGTTTCAGCAGCCAACCATTACTATCAAAGGAGACAAGAGGATCTTGGAGATCAAGGTGAGTTGTTTCCCTGTTCTTACTCTCTTACTCCCAGTGCACACATCTCACTTTTCAGAGATCTCTATTTTGGAAAGTAATGGTTTCAGTGACTGAAACCTCCGTTTATGTGTAGATGATAGGCATCCAGTACTCTCCCTCCCATTGCCAATACACACATCTGACACTTATGGTCTTTGGATGTTTATATTACTTGGTAAACAATAGCCTCAAATAAATAGGCTCTGTGCTTTTTGCATTACACTTCCACAAACACTGAAGAACTCATTTGGTACTATGCATTGGCCACGCACTGTAATTTTTCATTTAATGGACAATGTGGCTTGTAGTGTAATGGTAGTAAGACATCAGTTTGATGCTTTGGACTAAAAAACACTTTTCAACAGTTAAATACAGGAGGGTTTGTTGTGGTTCAGTCTGATGGTGAACAGCAGCTGAGGGCAGGGGATTGTGTGACATCCATATGTGCTCTTTCCCATGTAAATCTAGTCCAGGCTGCTAATCCCCTTGTAACCCCAAGCCTCATTCCTGCTGCTACCCCTCCCCCAACTAGCTATGCACTATGATTTTAGGTAATGTTACCAAACTACTACAGCATGTAATTGAAAATATGAATTTTTAGATGATCTGTAGGCAAAAAGATATTTTTTTCTGTGAAGGGATGGCAGGAGGCAGGAGTCAGGAGTAATAACTAGACACTGAGACTTATCTTCAGCGTGGTTGTGGTCATAAGCAGCAGCCTCAGGTGGCCTCTATTACTCAGGAACAGGTGCAGGAGTGTGTGTCAAATCTGAAAAGCCGAGACTGTCAGGCATGGAATGTGATTCTCTTTATTGCCCCTCAATGCACTAGAGAGGGAGAAAGCAGAAAAACAGGCTGGGAACCCTCTGGAGTTGAGGGCCAGACTCAGAATTCCGATATTTTAACACAAGCTCTAATGTTAAGTCCATTCAATGTCTTCAGCTTCAGCATGTAACCTATATACAGGCCATATATTTTGTGTCTAGATTTCTGTAGTTGATATAAACATCTTCATAAACATCTTTTGAAGTGTTTCAGCTTTAAGGTTAGTGACACTTACTGTAAATGTACTTACTTTTTTACAGTGTATCCTCAGATGGTTGTATGTGTAGTGCTCTCCCCCAGATAGCTGATTGTCTTTAGGCTCAAAAAGATTAGCGATACCACCACTCAACTCCTACATATCCCAATTATCATGTCTAGATGAACAAAATCATTATTAGGCCTGTTTCTATTACAAAAGCTGGGCACACTACCCAGGTAGCAGGCAACTCCCTTTTTTATTCAATACTATAACCAATATGAATAGTTTTTTCAAACTGAATGTTAGATAATGTTGGTTTAATTTTTAATGGCATGGTAAATAAATATAGCCTACCATCACACCATTGATGAAGTAAATCAAACTTCAACTGACAATGTTGTTCAGTCAGTGTACTTCAGCTAAATACTACGTCAGGTGTATGTGTCTTGCTGTGTTTAAAAATTCCACACCTCATTCATGCCCCACAATATCCCCACCACCACCACCACCACCACCAATATCATAATGGAACTTTAAAGTCACTTGGTTGTTCATTCCTTTGTGATAAAACATAATATGCAACCTATACTTGATTATGCCATACACCAACCTGAGTCTTAGTCCTCATGTTCAGTATGTAGGAAGGAGTGTGTGAATGATTTGGCGTGTTTAAAGTGTGTAGTTTGTAGTTTATGCACCAATGCATTGGCACATGTACACTTGGCATAAAAGTTCACTAGTGACAGAGTCAAATTTCTTTATTTCCACCAAAGCTTTTGCACTGAAGAGAAAAGAGTCACTTGGCCAAGTCTTTCGTTCTGTCTGTTCAAACCTTGTAAGAGAGACATTGGACCAATGTTTAGTAAACATAATGCTAAGATGTCTTGTTGCCTACAGAAAGAAAACTTGAGCAAATTGTATCCACCTCATCAATTGATTCTGTATATGGCCACTTTGTCACTTGGAAACATATTATAGTTGTCTCTACCTTGTAGGTACCCCAAATGAACACAGAAGCGGTGAAGGGCCGGGTCTTGATGGTGTCCAACAGAACTTGTGAAACTGTTGCTCTGGTAGAGGACATTCTGGAGTGTATTGTTCCCACAGAGTTTCAAGCTGCAAGTGAGGAGTTGGAGGTTAAGGTGAGTTTATGCATCTTGCTCAAGTACACACACACACTCACAGATGCATACAGTATAACTTTGAGTGACTTCTGCAAGAATGGCTTGACTTTTGTTAAACTTTGTGTCTATCTGCTAACCGCGCAGAGAAACAGGAAGCTGTTTCTAGCTGGTTTGCTGGTATGAAACCGTGTAAAGCTGTTTCGTTTCATGTGAAACTGAGTGGTTTTATTTTTTTCTGCCTTTCTAGTGGAGGCAGGCCAACTCGTCAGTGAGCTTGGGCCATGTCATGTTGGCTCATGAGCAGGATTACACCAGCTTGATCACTGGAGTCATTTGTGTCACCCTCTTCCTGCTATTTTTGTTTGCCCTATTCATCTGGGTCAAAAGAAGAAAGCAAATTGAAGGTATGTAATAAAACCACCATAATCATGGTGACCATGAATCTATGAGACATTTTTTTTATTGCTAAAAATATGTCTCTCTGTGTGGAAATAGCTTTTTAAGTTACATTTGTTTAAGAAAATTCTTCATGTACGTTTATGTGAAATGCTTTACATTTGCTTAAATGCTTTGGATGGTTTGAGGTGTAAGACAGATATGATATGCAATCTTGGATTCAGTGTACTGGTACTGGCCTTTAAATCACTTTCCTTGACCGATTGGTTACTAACCCTTTTTACTGCTTGTGTTTCTGTTGGGTTCATCTATAGGTAGTCATTTTGAAGTATTGCAGCAAGTATAATTGAATTAACTTCAAATGCTTCAGCAACTATTTCACTTCTTCAGATAATCACTTAGATAAACTTCCATTGACTTTACTAAAACAAAATGGCAAGTGAAGTAATAGCAAAACATAACTAGACTTGTTAACCATCTAATTTCTGGAGGAACTGCTGCATTTGGGATACGCAAAAAATCTTTTCATTCCTTTCAAAAAAGGGCTTCTGCAGATACACAAACACATTCCTGGAAATGAAAGTATGGCTTAAATGACTACTGTTTGTGTCACATTTTCAATGTGTGTCTGTTTAGTTGGGCTGATGGTGATGTAGTCCAACTCTGCTGTGGTGGCGTGTCCTCTTAAGCATCTCTCTGTCCCTCTGTCTTTGGTTGTAGATTTAAGCAAGGCTATGGTTTGGTACGATGGCCGGGCACACATTCCTCATTTGGACATGTTGGCCAATGCAAGGAGTGTCAGCCCCACTAATGAAATGGTGTCCCATGAATCTGTGGACTATAGAACTACTTTGCTTGAGGGTATGTTTTACATTCAGCTATTTCAAGTTCCTCTTTTGTGTCTGTTTCATGCATGTTGCTCTGCTTTATCCTGGTGTCCGTTTATGCTACTCAGACAGGATCATTTCAGCCTCTCTGCTGGGTTTGGTGTAGGGTTTCTCTTTTCCTTTGAAGCATCGGCCGGCGCAGACATCAGACTTTGTTTGATGATCTTTGTCAGCGCCTTTGCGAGTTTGCCAGTAATTGACCTCTAACTTCTTTGTTTGCAGACCAGAGTGCGTCCATGACACAGGCAGAGTCATGTCGGCCGCCCCCGTACTCTCCAATGCATGTGGACCTTTCTCCCATATTGTTAGGGGGAGAGGGAGATTTGGCTTCCCCTTTGCTGCCAGCCAGTGCTCCCATAGACCTGGCCAGTCTAAACCCAGAGCTGCTAAAAGAGGTTCAGCATGTTGTCATTGCCAGGGAAGACCTCCTGTTGCACGTCCATGAGATCATTGGAAGAGGTGTGACTATTCCCATTTACACAATTAATCAAATGCACTCCTTTAGATAATTATTTTTCTTTGTATTTTTTCACGTGTTTGAAGGCAACCAGAGCACTCACATTCTAAAATATAGAATATGTAAGGGTGTCATTTTAGTATCAGTATGTGTGGGAGCATAATGCAAGTGTGGTTTGAGAAAGTGTCACAGATGAGATCACCTAGTAGTATAAGTAAAGAAATTTAACTGTGTGGTACACTGAAAGAACTCAATAGATATTATTAAACTGCCAGGTTTGATCAAGACATTTCATTGTATTTCAAAAGTGGGGGTGTGAACTCAGATATATATCAAATTCATTTCCAGCTGAAGTATGGCACAACCAGAACAAAGCTTTTCCCCACTTTTCTGCCTCACTCCAGGCAAGTCTTCTCAAAAGAGCACCCTCCCTCACTCTTCTTGCATGGCCCTCTGGAAAAAAATCCTTTTTTCTGTCTCAAGGGAGTGATGGAAAGTACGATTTGTGTGGCGTAGGATGATTTGTTCCCGTGTTAAATTCCCAGCTCATTGTTGAACTGTCTTGGAGCTCAGCTCTGGAAATCTGACTCCCCGGCCATCTGGGAGGATGTGTGTGTGAGGGCAACTGGGACACTATTACACTACTTGATTATTTTGAAGTAATACCAAGAACACAAGTGCAGGAAAACACACACAAACCTGCTTCAGTGTATGTATTTATTTATATAAGTGTGCATTTTTTTTATTGCTAAACAAGGGATACATCCATACAATGTTGATGAGTACCTTACAGAGCGAATATTTTTTTTTCCTCATAGTTTGTAACTCAGACCTTAATTTACTACTTTCATGTTGCAACTTCTGTTAATTTATAGATTTACGGTATATTACAGTCTTTTAATTGAATTGATCATGGAAACTACTGTATCTCTGTAGTATAAGTGTAAAGTCTCACAGTGTTCGATATTTAATAGTTATGGACAGATACAGAAACAGCAGTAGCTAATGATAATATCTTAATGTTATACTATTGTTTCATTCACAAAGCCCTGGCACATAGATGACAGATGTACTGGGAAAAAGAGAGGGTGAAAATGCATTTCAATGGTGGTCTTGTTCAGAGCCAACACATTTTAAGATAGTCTTGGGGATTCCATATTGTTTTGTAAACCTTTAACAATGAACACACTGGAACTCTGTTTGATGGGTTCATTTCTGTTACTTCAGGTCACTTTGGCTGTGTTTTCCATGGGACCCTGCTTGCCCCAGATGGACAGAAGCAGCACTGTGCAGTCAAATCTCTAAATCGTGAGTGAAGACCCCTCAGTCAGTATATTTGTTACATAAAAGCATAGCATCATGTAAAACTCTCTAGGCAAAGCCACACAGTACTTTATAATTTACTAATATTTTCTATGCTGTGAGGTAGCGCTGGGAAATATGGCCAAAAATGTGATTACAATACTGATATATATTTTCTTATATTGACCAATACAAATTTTTATCACGATTAGAGTTGGGCAATTAAATAAAATCCGGTTCAATTGACTGGACAGAGCAGAATTGCATCACAACACATGCAGTAGTGTACTTCAAGAACAGTACATGAACACACACAGTGGAATGCACAGAATTTAAAGGAAAAAGTTCACAGAATAAATAACAATAACAACAACAAATATAGCCACTAGCCTGAATACCATAATTATGATATCCAGTATTTTCAGAACAGCCAAAGCATTGAAAATTTCTGGCACATTTTCTGCTTGGCCAGGCAGTGTGGCATGTGAATCAGACATGTGAATATCATCACAATCATGATATCCAAGTTTCAGATCAATCAGTTAAGTTATTGCCAATTTCTGACGCATTTTCTGCTCGACCAGATGATGGCACTATACCAGGCAGGCCTATTGGGTGTGTGGATATCATCATAATCATAATCAGCAATAAATGTGATCCACATTAAATATCACAAAGACAAAAAATAATAACAATTGTAATAATAATAGTAAATCAATAAACAAAATAAAAAACAAATACAAATGATAAGAGATTAAAAATTAAAGGTCATGAATAATAAAATATATAAAGAAATATAAATAAAGAAAACAACAACAACAACAATAATAATAATACAAATAATAATATAAACAAAGTGGTTCATACTTGGCAATAAACCAGTAACTGTTGCAAAGAGCAAAATTAAATTAATCAAAAGCAACAGAAAATAACGCTGTTTTGAGCTTCTTTAAAACAAGCTATTGCTGGGGCAGATCTAATGTCTGTAGGGAGCTGAAACAGTCATGTGCTTGATCATCGTTGATTAACAGTTACGATTGTCAACTTGAATCATTTTTTTTATTAATTGCCCATCTCTACTCTGATGACTGCAAACAATACTGAAGACTCACACCAAGACAAGACCATTTTAGAAAGGATGTGTGAATCAAACGCGGCGGTGTGTCAAATGTTATATGTCGTTGCAAGTAGATTCAACATGTCATAGTTTTTACCTCACAGCTTTTATAACGTGATGTCATTCAATCAGTCCAGCATAGATGTCAGGACAGTTTTGGTCAATAGAGATGGGGAGAATGCTTATTATCGCCTTTCAGTGAAACAGCAGTGTCTGCTCAACTTCAGGCATAACGGATATGAACGTTGTGGAAACCTTGGTGTGAATGCGTCAGTTTTAGACAGAACGTCTCAGCATGTTGCTGGTTTTTAGCATGCAAGTAGCCTGAAAAGATATGGGTTCGAATCCCTGGTGCCATCGTTGTGCCCTTGAGCAAGGCACTTAGCCCTAAGTTGCTCTAGGGCAGACTGGCCAACAATTGATAGTTGACAAGTTGTAAGTCGCTTTGGATAAAATCGTCTGATAAATGTAAATGGACAAATGTCTCAAACCGAATTCACGTGTGGTTTGAACAATCAGATTCCAAACCGTTTTTGTCATTGTTCACACCTGTATTTAGAACAAGATCAGATCAGATTTACCTAAAACACATCTACGTTCAGACTACACAATTTTAGACAGAATTTCCAGGTCAGAGGGTCGGTTTAAAAATCACAGGTAATTGTGTGAACTACTCTCAGACACAATTAATGGCAATCACGGCTTTGTCGTAAGTTCTCGGGGGATACCTAGCATGCCAAATATTTGTAGAAATTGTACGTGACTAGCTTACCAGCAAGTCAAAAAAAGGTTGGGAGTGTTCAAAGTAAATCTACTCCACATAGTCTTCATCAGTAAATCACTCAAAATAATTAACAAAACAAGAAAATCCATTGGAATATCGCCATTAGACTATAAGCTGCTTGTAAATTTAAGTAAATTGTAACAATATTTTATGGAATAGAAAGCCATTGCCTTTGTCTCACCCACAAGGAAAATTCCAAATTTGCACCACCTTCCAAGGTCCTGCACAAGACAAGCTTAACGTTAATAGCAAAGAGCACCAGCCCTTTGACTGATAGTTTGCGGTAAAAAGAGTTAGCCTGCATTTAATAATTTAATGAGAATATCACGTTTTTCCATCTAGCCTACTAATATTGACATGAATGATGAATTCATGCTTGTGAGCCAAAAGGTTATTTAAACAGTTTCGACTCTGTACAGGTAGCAGAGCCTATGCCTTATAAAGGCTTTAGCCTACTAATAAACTTTGGGAATATTTCGATTCACATGCTGAATAGGCTATTCTGGATAAATCAACATGGATGGTGATGTGACGAATTGTTTTGATAGTTAATGAAAGTTTGCAGTCAGGAAGGTAAAGTTCATAAAAATTTGTCATATTACGAATATATTTGTAATTTAAAGTGACGACAGACATAAACTGTGACCTAAAAAATGAGGTTACTTACAGACAGGTTGTTGTGAGGGCGTTAACAACATGCATCAACAAATATGATTATTGGTGATGGACTATAAGGCTTATAGTCATCACTTGACTGGGGTTTTCCCCGGGTGAAACATTGTGTAATGTGGACAGCTGGGTCACAGATCAGTCAACATGCTGTGAGACCGCCTTCACAAAAATGCAAATTGTGTAATGTGAAGAGGTATGCTTGTATTTAAAAGCCCATTACACAATGGCATTGGGTAACGGGCACATGGGAGGGCTGACAAATAACAAAGTTTTTGTTGTTCAAGGTATTACAGATATTGAAGAAGTGACACAGTTTTTGAAGGAGGGAATCATCATGAAAGATTTTAGCCATCCCAATGTACTATCTCTCTTGGGCATTTGCTTGCCCAGTGAGGGCTCCCCTTTGGTGGTGCTGCCTTACATGAAGCATGGGGATCTCCGTAATTTCATCAGGGATGAGGCTCATGTAAGTTAGGAGTTGTGAGATGTCTGTGAAAAATCTATCTTATACTTTTACCAGGTCAACCCTTAAAATAATTAATGTATAATAACAAGTGTTCATATTTCTAAAACTACCGCAAAAGTTTTTTCATGTGAATTTTATAATTTATCAGAACATATGCAAACGTGTTTCATTAACCTGTTAATATTTTACAGAACCCCACAGTAAAAGACCTTATGGGATTTGGGTTGCAAGTTGCTAAAGGGATGGAATACCTTGCTAGCAAGAAATTTGTTCACAGAGACCTAGCAGCGAGAAATTGCATGTAAGTTGTGCAAAATTTTCATGCGAATACAAGTGTTCAGGAACAGGGCTTACATATTTGATGAATTTCTACCATCTTGGAAATGGTCCTGATCCATTAAGATATTTAAAAAGAAGTATGAGTACTTGAAAATCTATTCTCTGAACTACTGGGAGCCAGTGAAGGGACCTTAAAATAGGTGTTGTGTGATTGGTCCTTTTTGCTTGAGTAAGCACCCTGGCGGTTGCCTTGGGTGAAGTTGCCTGGTGGTCTTTTTGGGATGGCCTGTAAAGAGGCCATTGCAGTAGTCAATTCTACTGGAAATGAAAGCATATATTAGTCTTTCTAAATCTTGAGACCTCTAAGTTTTGAAATATTTTTGAATATCTTCATGCGGCTGCTAAAATTCAGGTCACTGTCAATGACCACACCCAGATTCCTAACATTGTCTTGAGGTTTAAGTCCCTTAGCATTGAGAGAAGAGCCTAAGTCTTTGCTCTTCTCTCTCAAAGTTAATAATTGAGAAGATAATAATAAAGGATTTTCTTTCTAGTTCATAACATTATAAAGCAATATAAATTGACACAATGCCATTGATGTGATGTCAGTGTCCCCATTTTTTTACTTTGTTGTACATCATCTTTTAGTTTCAATACCAGTGTTTCCCCCTTTGGCAGGCTGGATGAGAGTTACACTGTAAAAGTTGCAGATTTTGGCCTGGCCCGAGATGTGTATGACAAAGAGTACTACAGTGTGCACAATAAAAGTGGAGTCAAGCTCCCTGTGAAGTGGATGGCTTTGGAGAGTTTACAGACACACAAATTCACTTCTAAGTCAGATGTCGTGAGTAACACCCTGCCTGCTGGGTCATTATTTTGTAAATGTTCTTTAAACATGATTATGTAAATGTTTTATATTTGAGTTTTATATTGAGTTTGAGTTTTATAAATGAGTTATTTTGCAAATACAAATGTTGATGTACAAATATTAACAACCTCAGTTCCAAAAAAGTTGAGGCATTGCATAAAATGTGAATAAAACAAAGTGTGAATCTGCAAATGTAAAAAGACAGACAAATGTTGAAACTTAAAAATATAAAAAATGGAAACATGGAAACTTATCCAAATTGCTTGACAAAGAGAAGCTATCACACCACCCACGCTTTTAGTGCTACTGCATGTAATGGTAGCCAGCTGGTCAACCTTCCGCCCAATACCTTAAGAAACCTGCTAGTGAGTGAAATTAGCACCCTTTTAAGCTCAACTCCCAGTCTGTGGTGCCACAAGTTGCAGGTTCAAGCCCGGGTATGTGCAAGGCTGGACAATGCAGGCCAGCACAGGTTATGCTGATGCCGTGACCCAGGTTTAGGGGGATGAATGTAATAGTAGCCAGCTGGTGGATAGCTACAGAGTAAGGACGTCCATCCCAACACCTTAACAGATGTGCTAGTGAGTGAAACACTCACACACTCAAACACAACAGTTCCCCAGGCCTTGAGTATTTCCTCATTCTTCATTATACAGTGGTCATTCGGCGTGTTGCTGTGGGAGCTAATGACCCGAGGAGCTCCACCATATTCCGATGTCAACTCTTTTGACATCACTGTGTTCCTGTTGCAAGGACGACGATTACTTCAACCAGAGTTCTGCCCTGATGCACTGTGAGTATTTGATATAAAATCGTTCATGAAATGGGGTGGTGGTGTATCAATAACTTCAGTATATTATTTGTAATTAGGAATTAGCAAATACAATTGCATCTTTTTTCTTATCAAAAGGGGTTAGATACAGAAGTTCATCTAACCCTTAATGAAATATGTAATTTAGTGTCTCTATATACCTTATCGTTACACAGATATAATGTGATGATTGAATGCTGGCATCCTAAACCAGAGAGGCGACCAACCTTTTCCGAATTGGTCCCCCGGATATCAGCTATCTTCTCTAGCTTCAGTGGAGAGCACTATGTCCTCCTCAACACAACTTATGTTAACATTGACAAGATGACACCATATCCCTCCTTGATCTCATCTCAAAGCAATCTGGACCGGGATTGCTGTACTTGACAAGATCATGAAACAATGAATGTTATGGGTGTAAGAGAGCAACATGCCTCTTCAAACCTGCTGTATGTTTTTATACACACTGGACCTGGTCTGGGATGAAGACTCTATTCTCTCTCAAAAAACAGTAATGAATCTGAAGGAAGAGTAGTGAATGGTATGAGTAGCCATTGGAGCAAAGGATCATTAGAGAAGCTCTGCACTCTTGTCTTGTTTTGGTGACATGGATGACCATACCAAAGGGTTCAGGAGTGAGGAGTGGATTGCACAGAAGAGTTACAAAGCTTGAGAGATTTCAGAAATGTGTCACCTTCAACATCCATAATGACTCCCCTATGAAGACTGTCCTCCCTTCAGACTGAAACAGCCTGTGGTGTGTGTTTGTGACTTGACAAAGAAAGAGGTTCACGCATGGTATGCTAAGTGTAGTTCATGTCAGTATACACAGTAGACTGTGGTTGTATTTTAGTATATTTTTACTATAGCATTATGCCAACTTTTAACTTCAGTAGGTATGTAGGTAAGATGAATATGCTTAACAATACCCCCCCCCCCCTTTAAGCAAATGCGCATGCCTAACAATTACCATGTGTTTTCAAATTCTATAGACATTTATTGTGTTAACAAACACAACTGGCTGTACAGCAGTTCCACAATTAAATGAAAACACAAATGCCTCGATTGGTCATGTGCCTGTCACATGACTCGTTCACATGATCCTTGCAGGAAAGCTGGGTTTAAGAACTTTGAGAAATGAGCGGTCTAATTTTCCATTTTGACAAATGTTATCAGCATGAATATCAAATTAGAAATGTTGTTAACCTTACTGTCTATGCTTACTGTCAGTTAGTTTAGGCAATATGCTTCTACAATGCAACAGTAGGCGAAATACACAGAGGTAAACTACTATTTCACCAGCGCAAATGTACTGTCGGGAGTAGCCTTCAGAGAACCCTTCACAGAGACAGTATCAAGACCCTTGTTTGGACGCAGATCGTTTCTGTTCTGCAAATTCATTTGATTGGCTTAATGTAAACACAGCTTTAGGTAGTAGCAGGTATTTCTTCATTTAGTCAATGTAATTTTGACCAATGTTGTCGTTAAGATATAGATATAGCTCTCATGAGCTGAAAATGTTGAAAACATTGGCCATAGTGTGTATTTTTCCACCTAACAACCACTGCTCCATGATACGTTTAGCTGCTAGCATTACCCATAGCCAAATACCAATCCAACCCCATGCGCCAAACTTTCAACTGAAGAAAAGACTAATATTAATTAATTTTATTTTAATGTAAATCCTTTTGAATATTGTTTACTTGAGCCAGTCAGCCCTTTTAAGTAATTCTTCACGATATTTTTATTTATTTTTATTTTTTATTGAAAGGCCTCCCACGGCCCACCTGCAATACCTTGATCACTAGAGGGCTGTGGCACACAGGTTGGGAATCACTGGTCTAGCGTGTCACTGTCAGGAGTTTTAGTATATTGCCAATACAGTATGAAAAATACATATCCATGTACTACAAATGTGTATCAAAAAACTGAGAGTAATCATTTTTTCTGCAACCAGTAGCTGGTTGCGTTTAATTCAAGCTACTATGACGTCCTCTCAAGAAAGTTCTATTTACATAATTTCTGCAAGTTAAGTCTGGAAGTTTGGCAAACTATTGTTTGACTTGTGTAGTACACTGGATATATAGATGTTTTACAGACTGAGTCTTTGACCTTGTTAAACATATCTAACACTGTCATAGTTAGGAAATTGCAAATGTTTTGGTTGAAATAAAGGGTATAATAATGTAGGCAGCTACTGACCTAATGCAACCTGCTCCTGAATTTGACTTCAGGCTGTATGAGCAGAACCACAGCATTGGGTAATTAAAATATCAGTTTCTTATCATGGAACAGCATTACTGTTATTATTGTGTTGTAAGCCTACCTTAATAAGGACTTTGTAATGCTCAGCACATCAGACTATAATTTCAGTTAGCGGGCAAGGGTGCACAATAGGCATACAAATGCAATCAATAAAAGACATTGATGCATCATCTGTCATAAGCTATCATGCTTGCATTAGCCTCCATTTTGGATGGACAAACTTCTGCCAGGAGTTCTTTCAAATATCAGTTTTACCAGATTGGGGTTCATTAATCACTGACAAAATGGAGTCTTAGACAAAGAAGTGAGGTTCAAAAAATTCCTAGGAAATATTGAGAAGTACATTTGATGTTTCTGTGTTGAATGTTTGTATATGACTTGTGAGTGATAATGAAAGCACTCTATATGAGGGCTTGCCTATTTGTTGTATATTGCTTGTACATTTTTTTCTTACTTTTTGTGACTGATGGTCATACATGTGTGCAGTTCTACATAGGTACATTTCTAACAATATTTGTGGTGCAAGAAAGAATGTCTTCTCTTTAGTACTGCTACTGAACACAGGCATTATTCACTTTGTCACTTCAAGCAAAACAAGCTAATTTGTCTGTGAAATTACTAGGTATTTGTTAGGACTAAGTTTGTGTAATTTATTTTGTGTGAGACAGTCACAAAAGGATTGATCAGGAGTGTAATGGTTTCAGCCAATTCTCAGGCAGGGACATGTGGTTCTGCCTGCACTGGGTGTGGCTGACAGGTGAGTAGGTGCCTTTGGAATGCTCTTTCACTGCTGGACACTATGCTCTCTTCTTTAAGTACAAGAAATCCATTACAAATGTGGTCGCTAATTCAGCAGTCAACACATTTTTAAGTAGGGCCAAGAAGATGGGAAACTAAGTACTTGTGAACAAGTAGTATCTTTTAAGACATTTACCTCTACACGTTTGTCTTGTGTCTTCATAATATTTCATCAATCAGTTCTTTTCATGAATAAATGATTAATTATTATATCAAGCTAAAGTTCTCATGTTCATCTCTGTTCACATTTTGTATGTTGATGCAGTCATCAACAAGGATGTAGAAGTGCAGGGGCATGTAATGTTTGCTTCAGGAGCACGTCTTGGACAGGAAAACTCAAATACTGGGGGACCTCTGGTGGCAGATTATAGTAGTACGTTTAGGCAAGGTCCTCTGTTCACAAAGGAAGACCAATTTATCAGATGCAGATACAGTCTGTGATTCTGACATTGGATTAATAGAATTGATAGTGCAGACCTCCACCAAGGCAATATAGGGTCACTGATGCAATACATATTCCAGATGGTGTTCTGGATCACCACCAAAATTTAATCACCTGTTCCTTGTCCTAATACCCACATTGTCCAAAAAGTTCATATAAATCCATGCAGTACTTTTCAAGTTATTTTGCACACAGGCAGGCAGACAAATGCCAACGAAAACATAACCTTCTTGGCAGAGGTAAAAATGGAACAACAGTATAGTTAATGTCATTATGTCCTAAACCTTCAGTGACTAATAGAGATCTCAGATATCTCATACCAGGTATGTCTTAAATGTTCAAATTAGTCACACATTCTAACACAAGGAAACCCAGTCATTAGAGATGGAGATGTTCTGACATCACAAAGGCAAGTTGACACTTGTAGTGATAGAGAGCAACACTGCCTTCTTGCCAGATCCATGCCAGCTGTTCGATCCATTGTGCATACGCACAGTGCATACATCTGAACACCTTTAACACAATTGCAATAATAATCCTACACACACACAGGATATTTTTTCTACATGAAAAGCCAAATAAAACCAAGAAGCTTTTCCAGATCAACAGAAAGGAAAATGGCTGAATAAAAGCCTCTGCTCCTCCCAGCGACCTGTCATTATATCTGGAACTCAATTTCCCTTTAGAGTTTATTAAATAACATTGTGGTTACAATAACAACGATGCATGTCCATTTGGCTCTCAAGCCTGTTTTAAGTATTTGTGTTCAGTTCAATTCTATTTATACAGCGCCTTTTACAATAGTATTTTCTCATGGCGCTTTCCAGCAAGCAGCCCAAGACCAAAAACTCCTTTGTGGTAGTTTGTATAGGAGGAAACCTTGGGCACATCTGCAGCTCAAGGGGCCAACCCAAATGCCAGGGGTCATGCGGGAAAAGTACAACAGTGGTCATCCTGAAAGACTACAGTTTGTCCATAATTTTAGCTAAGCATCATAATAATTTCAAAATATTGTACCACGACATTATATGGTAGTCATAGGTGGTTATAAAAATTATGCCTGGGCAGTGTAGTAGCAGCCAGGCAGTGTTGAAGTCAAGGAGTGGGATCGATCATGGGGGTAACATTGGGAGGGTCCATTTTGACAGTGCCATTGTGAGGAGGGGTCAGTTGCAGGGCCTCTAGCAAGGAGAGTTGATCCTGGCATGAGCGTCAAGGAAGGGCCTCTTGGAAGGAGAGTCAGTCCTGGCATGGGCCTCCTGTGAAGTTGGTCGCATTCCTCTCAGGGGGAGTAGGTGCCAGGAGTCAGCCAGTGGGAGGCAGGGATGACACTCAGCAGAGATGATCGTGGTGTAGGTTGTATTACAAAACATGAAGATTCAAACTTGTGGCTCATAAACGGTCAAACCACAGGAGAAAGTACCAAAAAGCACAGTGCAAAACAGTTGCAAGCACAGTTCTGAACCCTTTTCGAATTACCTAGTCTTCTCATAGTTATCCGCATTATCTGGTCATTAAATGCGATCTGATTTTCATCTAAATCATGAGTATAGTCAAGGACAGTGTGCTGAAGCAGAAAAAATACTATAATTTACTATAGTAAAGTATACCCCATATTTTCTGTAGTAAATACTACAGGGTTTTTAAATCTTGTAATTTTACTTTAGTACATTAGTAGCCTATATTACAGTTATTTAACTGTGTAAATACTTATACTACAATATACTATAATAAATTACATTAATTTTACTACAACATAAGCTTACTATATACATACTTCATTAAAGTAATTAGGACAAATTGTACCACATTTTGTATCACACGACATTGAGAAAACTATGAGAAATTCTTCTGGTAGAGTGTAGTGACTTACTATAGCCTGTTTACTATAGCCTAGTCTGCAATGTAAACTAGCCAACTATAAATACACCACACTGTATTATAGTAGCCTATACACATAGTGCAGGGGTTCTCAAACTTTACTGGTACTGGTCTCATGGCACAGAATTTTTTTCAAGGACCCCTCATAATCACAACAAAAATGCATAAGTTTATAGCCATTCGCTCTTTCAGATGCTTTTGAACTCTAAAAATCTCTCTAAAAACATATTTTGATAATGCTAAAGTTTTGAATAGCATGTTATTGCATTTGGCAAAACTTGACAGTAAAGGAGCCATTTTAAAAGTATGCCTACATGATTGTTACTAATGTTATGCTAGTGGGATTAATGAACATCATAAGACAAGTTTATACTTTACAAAATATATAGTATAGCAAAATATATATTTATACTATAACAAATTCCCCCTGGGGGATCCCAAACGCCAGTTTGAAAAACAGTGCTATAGTGAACTATAGTAATCTATCGTATTGGCTTACCATAGTGAATGCTGAAGTAAACTAGGCCTATATTGTCCCCCTCGAACAATACATGTTTTAACAAACAAACAAAACCTTAAGATTAAAACTTCTGGCTCATAAATGGTCAGAGACATTCAGCCACAAAAGAAAGTAGGCTACCAAAGGCACCGTACAGTGCTAAAGGTTCTGAACCCCTTTTGCATCTCTTTGGGTGACTGTTGGAACTTCAATTGTGAAATGAATTGTGTGGAAACGATACACAGCCCTTTGAGGTATCCACATGGGACAAACATTATTTCCCTCCCTACTTTCTTCTAGAAACCGCTGTTTCACAATACGTTTATTTCTAAACACACTGACGATGGCCACCAGGCCGAAACGTTTGTGGACACCCTGCTGCTAATAAGTGAAACTTAAATAAAACTATTATAAGGGAAGTACGAGTGCGATCTACCCTCTGTATATAACGAAGGGATGTAACCTGCCAATAACCAGAAGAAGAAGAAGATGAAGATCTATCCTCTCCATGAACCACTGGATACGTACCCCTAGGAGAGCGCAGTGTTCGAGAAAACGCGGCTTTTATTTTGAAACTTCAGCTTGACATCTCATTTGAACGTGTCGCGCTCATAGACAGAAGATAGTCAGATAATTTTAGCGGCGTAAGCTATTAAGGAATTTTTAGACTTAAAAAGATTTGTTGAAGACAGATAGCTCTGACTTAAACCAGCCTTTATGCGGAGGAGAATGCTTGAAAACATTTCTCGCAAGGACTTTCTGTAGTAGGGAGACAAAACGTGAAAATACAATGCACGCGTAGTTAGCTAGGCCTGAACAGTCCTCGCAAAGAAACTTAGATTGGACCCCTAAACGTCATGTTCAATTGACTATGGTATAGATTGTTTTATGGCTGACAAACAGCGAGAACTTCCATCCTGGATGGGAAAAATGCAAAAAGGCGGCCACTTCACTAAAAAAGTCACTGTTAAAACGAAAAAGGCCATTTCGAGGTAACCACTGTTGACGCCATGTAGACAAACATGTTGTCGTTTGATATTGGTGCTTTTAATGCTCAAAGAAGCTGCTGCACTTCACTTTCGTAGGGTGACGATCTATCTCATGAATGAGAACGAACTTGTGCAGAGTGCTGTCGCTTTTGGGAATACAGAAGACAGAATATGTAACGTCATCCCTGGATTTACAGAAAAGGTATGCTCGACTGCCTACAACTCATACAGACTAGACGCATTTTCAGTAAGGAACTGACTAGAGCTACCGAATTTCCTATCTTCACCACTGACCACTACAGCTACGGAATGCGTGCGTACTGGTAGTACAATCTAGCAACGCATTTTCTTTCTAAATGATACCAAGCCCAATTGAAGGGTCGTATATGAATTTTTTTCACTGCAACTAACGCTGTAACAGGGAGATAAATTGGTACATACTGATGAGTCACTTTTGTTGCTAGATATTTCACAAGTTCAGGGTCTATCTGATTCAGATAATGTCGCTGTAACACCCTAAAACCGACCTTTTAGGTTTTAGGTCTATACAGCAGTAGCTATCATGGGGCTAAAGTTACTTGATGACATCAGATTTGATTTCTTTAAGTCATTTAGATTTTATCCATTCATTCTCAGCCTCGTGTTCGGTCGGATGTAGTTCAGGGCTAACTGATGGCCAAGGAAAGCAAGTAGCCTGGCTATGCCTTCCTATCACCTCCGCTTGATTATCATCTAACTACAGTGCTCGTCTGGATTTGATCCCATTAACCACGTTGTCCAGTCTTTTAAAACTTAAACACCTCAAGCAAGCAGTCGAATCTTAGTGCGGAATATTCAGACCCTCTGTACGAAACAAAAGTGTAGAACGAGGGGTCTGGTTTTATTTCCAGGCCATGCCAAAAGCAACATTATGAACCCAACTGCCAGTCGTGGGGTGTGTGGGGTAAAAGTTTTACGTTTAATTCCGTGGCCATGGCACTGGACAACGTGGAACGCATTGTTATTCGTAGCAATAAAACACTGCCTGGGTTCCGTAGTAACCAATGCCTTTCAGAAAAAAGGCCCTGTGTTAGGATTCTAGAAGCATTTTGATAAAAGTTGGAAATCTGTCTTTATAACATAATCAAAGGGGAATTGAACTCTAGCATGCATAGCGATGCACTGTATTGTTATCCTTTGGTTTAGATTTCAGTGCAATGCAAAGCAATGCACTGTGTTGTTATCCAGTGTTTTTTTCTGTTATCTGGTGGCTTTTTCTTACTATTATTACAGTTCAGTGCAAAGCAGTGCACTTTTATGTTGTCCTGTTGCTTCTTATTATCGTCTTTTTTATAATTCCAGGATTTTTCTATAGCTAAATAGCTAGCTATAGCTAAATAACTGTTTCACCGAGAAACTTCATTCAAACCTCCTAGATCTCAACATTTCTAGATGGGTTATATCTTTTTACATTTACACTCTTCGATTTTTTTTTTTTAAATATCTGCAATAAACGAGCGAAATTCAACCATTGAAAATGAATGTGGAACTTTGAGAATTCCATTTCCCATTGTTCACAGAATTCTACAAAAATTCTATTTCTCCATTGTTGTCTGTCAACTGCTTACTCTGTAAACATTCCACAATCCTTTCTGCTATTTGTATTGATCAAAGTATAACTTAAAAGTTATTAGTGTTTTATCAGCCTTTTAGTTTACCAAATGTCAACAGTGTGTAACCACCAACTTTTTCTAGCAACTGCCTAGCATCCACCTCAACATCCTAGTAACCTCCTCCACAATGACAACCAATCTGGTAATCAGCCTAGCAACGAATATGACAAATCTAACAACCAGCATAGCAACCACTGTACCCAGTATAGCAACAGCCTAGCAAACATTTAAAGTACCTTTGCCGCTTCATGGCATTAACCATCATTAACCATCAACATTATGTCACTGCTGCATCAATATGTACCAATTCCAATTCAACAACTGAATAATTTTCAATCAGTTATTAGTAGTTTAGTAGTATTTTAAATACAATAAAGAACAATGAACAACTTGATTAAAACATTTAACTGGTTAAGCAACCGTCAACATTATGTCACTGCAGGAGCAATATGATGCAGCCACAGCAGCAATTTAAAATGTTGAACATTTAAGAGGAACAGTGCAACATTGCACATTATTAGGCAGTATGTCCATTTCAGCTTCTAATTGACTCTCTTTATCAATCTTTGAGACAACCTCTCGACTTTTCAAATACTTATCCCAGTAACATCCGTTTAAGTCCTTTAACATATTCTGAGTTACTTGCGTAGTAACTTTTAACTGTAAAGGTTTAATTGATTAACCATTCTCCTCTTTATTCTACAGGTTTTTTTTATTGACAATTTGAAAGTGCCCTTTTTAAACGTTTGTACTGTGTAATTCCTGGGAATTGCAAATCTAGTTCTCTTTTTTTATTCTTCCAGGTTTTTCTCAGTGTAAAAACTCAATTACTGTTTCACCTAGAAACTTCATTCAACCTTCATTTCGGAGGTCTCATTAAGGACAGGTGTGCTATTGTTTTTCACCTTTTGATTCTTTGTATTTTTTCAAATATCTGGGATAAACAAGTCAAAATGTCCCTTTGAAAATGAATGGTGAAACTTTGGAATTCCTGGAGAATTCTATTTCCTATTGTTCCCTGAATTCCATTAAAATTCTGTTATCAGCTGTATTAAACTAACCAACTAATTTCTGCTGCTTTTCCAGCAACTGTTAGATTGTCTAAATGATTGTCTGAACAACTCTACTCTTTATTCTAAATTTTTTTTATTTTCTATTGTCAATTTGTAAGTGCACTTTTTAAAACTTTTGCTTTGTATGCACTGTGTAATTCCTGGGAATTGCAAATCTAGTTCTGTTTTGCATTCTGCAAAAAAATTAAACTTGCATTATTTTGATCAATTAGATAAAATTTTCCAACTATTTTAATGAACTCATTTAACCAGAATCTACTGTGAGCCCCACCCACAAGCCAAAGAACGCACCCTTCCTTTACTGCTCTCAACTCGAGACCGAACTTGAAGGTAGCAGATGAAGAACCTGTGTAACCATCACCCAAACCAGACAGGGTAAAAGCAGAGTATTCAGTGATCTTTGCCAAAACTCTTCAAACTGAAAACTGAAGCCAGACCAGACAGCCGTAAACAGGCTCTGCCCCAGAGAAGTTTTAAAGCCTCCCTATGCAGGATCGTCCATTCTTTTGCTGTTTTCTCTGTTTGTGCTCATATTTTTCTCTACAGACCTCCCCCTACAGCTTCAAACTAGATGTTTGACAACACTACTATTTCTTTTTTCTCTGTTCCTCCGACATCGGTTTTCTCAGTTTCTTTTTCTTTGGCTGTTCTATGATGAATGTTTGAGTCCCCTTTTTGTACATTGTGTTTATAGCTAGCTGGTGCCTATCTGGGAGTGTGTTTGTATGTAGTGCCATAAAGTAATACATTACTTCACGAGACCTAACTTCCATGAGACTTGGCCGAACTTGGCATTTTCCCTGTCTCCGCCTAGATAAGGTAGAGTAAAACAGCCACCAATTGTCAGTCACTAATTAATTAATTAATTCTTTTCACAGACAAAACAATGCATTTGCGTCGCGTAATCACTAACCAATGCATAGAATCGCATTATATTTTGCACCTGGGCTTAAGACGCTGTGAAAGTTAAGTTGATGCTTCACGCTAGATTGAACATTGCTTCACTACATTGTGCAGGTAGTCTGTGCGCAACCCCATGTCTGTAGCCTTGGCTACTATGCCTAGGCTTAATTCCTAACATGAAACAGCCTAAATTGTGACTGCCAGTGCAAAATGAACTTATTGTTGTGTCATGGACAGCATCTTTTATTTTGACTGCCAAAAGTGGGAATGCAAATGCATCCCTGCATCCCCACTTTAGGTGCTTCAGGGCTCGGGAGTTTCTCCCCTGAGAAATTTTGAAAATCGGGCTGATGAACATTTTAACATAGTTTGAGAATGAAGGGAAAGGCCAATCATCATGGCTTACGTCAGGGCATGCAGAGTAGTTTGATGTTTACATTAAATTTATGATTGCCTTTAAGGAAGTAAATACATCTTCTGCCAAAGTGCACCAAATACACCAGCAGCCAAAATGTGATATTAAAATAGTCCATAGCCTAGTAAACACTATCAAGCACCTACACAATATCAAGTGTGATATGAAGCCCTGTAATGTAATGTGAAGCCCTAAGCATAGACAAGAAAGAATACTGACACTAAATTTGCCGCATTTTGCAACAAATGATTCTGAATCTGCCCAGTTATGGCCATATCAGATTTTCTTGCGTTTTTTACTGGCTGCAATGTTGCATTTGTGGCTGCTAGTAATGCAACCAGACAAAAGTCTCTTCTATGGGGTTGTTTTTGACAGCACAGAGATCCAGGACAGAGACCCCTTAATTCATACCTCTAGACATCTAGACATTTGTCATTTGTCAACTATGGTATTTTTCTTGTCCCTGCCAGATATTTTGGAAACTAAAGTATATATATTTTTTTGTTGTCACATTTACTACCCATTTAGGGAAACGTCTAAAAAAATATCATGGTTCAATGATAATGATTTATTAAGAAGCATTTTGTATGCATCTTTTTTTGTTTGTTTGTTTGTTTTTGCTATTTTGCCTGTGTCCCTAGGCCACACTTTGGGTCTTCACCCTTCTCACTTAAAAATTCAGGTTGAAATAATTTAATTCACACACAAAGTATGCCTTAGTTACATTTCAATCAAATATTTTTAATATTCATTCTCATTTTGTCACATTTTTGTTATTTAGAACTCTTGTCTCTCAGGTTCACTATCATTTCCACAACTCTGTACAAAATACAATTCCAGACTTACTGTTCTAGAGTTGTATACTCAGTAAGTATATCAATAGACACTACACAGAAACATAGCTGGATGAAAGAGTTCTCCCCACAGGGAATAACAGAAAGAGGATATATTAAGGTAAACATGAGCTAAAATTAGCGGACATTTAATGTATGTCTACACTACTCATATTTTACAGGAACAAAGAAATAACTGGATTTTTAAAATGTCATTAGTTGCAGTATGTGATTGTTAAATGATAATTCTAAAGCTAATACTTGCAGGCTAAGAAGCCCTGAAAAATTAGAGGAAGAATGGGAAAATGTCAGTTCCGCTATCGTCATTTCCACCACTGTCTCCATTGTCTGTTAATGAAGTAGTGGAAATGATGTGATGGAAATGACATACATTCATCTCCAATAAAAATAAACATCCAATATCCATCATGGCCAACATCAGACTAGGTATCTAGGGACATGGGAAAACAAAGTATACCAAAATATTTTAAAAAGTCACATTTGTAAAAATGTCCAAGGCAAAATGTAACATAGTTGGGGAATCACCCAATAACAAGGTTACAACAGAAAATGGATTTGTCATGGCAATGGCTAATTGCCTCATAATAGCATAATATTGCATAAAATTTCTCATTATTTTATATATTTTTAGCTTTAAATCATGTTTTGCTACTTACGTAGTCAAAAACTCAAAATTCAGCTTGGGAACCGGGCTAGCTGAATTCAACACACCTTAATTTTGACAGGTTTCCAACTTGTTCTAAAAAAGATTCTTCTAAAAAGGATTTACATTTCTCAGAAATGTGTCTAGTCAAATATCACTTACCTGTTGCCTATTTTTTTAAATGTTGACTGTAATTCTAAGAGTGCCCAGAAAAAGATAAATGTTAACCCCATGATGTTGATAAGATAAATGTTAACCTGCACTCCTTGGTGTCGCTGGCACAGTGTAGTATTTGTTGTATATTTTTTTGGCTGAACTGGAACTAAGGACCTGACCAAAGAGTGATCAACAGCCACCAATGTGTGCTTCAAAACATCTTTTTCTTTGTGCTGTTTAGGTGCTCAAAACAGAACAACATCTGGAGGATGGAGGACAAGAAGGAATTGAGGGGCCCTTGGATTTGTTGTGTGCAAGGACATGCGTTTCAGAATCATATCTGGACACCACAGAGCTAGAAACTCTTCCTTTTGGTAATGACCAGGGGCTCCAATCAGGCAATCAAAACTGCAATAGCACTTTGCCCAAACATCCTGACATTGTACCTGATGATGATGATGCTTTAAAGCTTGTGAGGGAGATTTTTTTCAAATGATTGTGAAGCCTATCTTTAAATAAATTAATCTGCTGCAAAGAAAATGAACTTTTCTTTAAAAAGGCTACATGAATTAGAAAAAGATGGTGATGTCACATACTTTCCCTTGGTGAAGAATTAGCCTGGACTAGGACCAACTATGAGAAATATCTCAAAAAAGTTTAAGAGCAAATTTGAAGTAGACGTTAAACTGCAGTAAACAACGAACAGTGATTTACCTCGACACCTGTTTACTTCCCTCCCTCAAGAGAGGGTCAGTAATCAAGGATCTTTGCCCCTACTCTGTAGTCTAGCCAACTACCCAGGCTACTGTTTTTCTGTATTTTGTGGATCAGAATGAGCATTAAATGGTGACTGCAAAGCAGTTTCCACCAAGCTACCCTCTGCAACAAGAAGGCCTTACCAATTCTTCAAAATCCAGGAACCAATCACAATCTCTTAACCAGCATGGGACTGGCTTTATATTATGATACACAATCAGTGACTGCATCTGCATAACCTTCATAAGTACAATTAAAACCATTATTTATACAAATGATTGGTTGCACTTCCAAATAGTTCATCTCATGTGGGTTACACCCCTGGAAACGCGATCGCTCTCTCAGACCCTATTTCTTATTTCTTAGTTTCTAACTGGCTGACAGTAATTCAACCTGAAGACAATGGCAGCAATATTATGTCCAGTTGAAGAGAGTGACAGAATATCTATTTTTTCCATCAGCGGTCTGTCCTGTGACCCACCCCCCCTGGATTTCACATAATGGTCCTCACACTTTGTTAGCCACGAACCTACAGCACCTTTACCATAAACTGGCAGGTCCAGGTTTGCCATGTGGTAATTTCCCAATCCCACCCCATCTCACTTCCTGTCTCTAGCCACACTATCCTATCACAATAAAAAATGATATGCTTATAGAAATTGTTTTCCTATAACACATTAACACCTTGATGTAAAACATTGAGTTTAATTTTTAAATATGAATATACCCATTAACCTTTGCTGCACCTACTAAAAAATATTAAGTTAACCGTCTTTAGCTAACAGACAAGACTTCAAACAATCCTTGTTTCCTGAAAAATGGAGTTTCACACATTTCACAACTGCACATAATTGAAGATTGGATGGCACTAGCTGAAAGAGCTGCGTAGAGTTTGGTTCCAAAACCATTTTACTGAATTTTCAGAATTATTTTTTTACATTTTGTTTTCCAAATATATCAAGTGAATCTACATTTGGGTTGCTTTTACTTGATTTATTTTTACATAATACAATCAAACATAACTGAAGTTTGGTCAATAATTACTGATATACACAATTCAAGACATGACTTGATATTTTCAAAAATGGATTTATAGCGTTTTGGAACCAAACTCTTGTAAGACTAACATTTTTAATGAACCAGGCTTGCTCTTCATCTTTTGTTCCTATATTGCACATAATTACTGTCTGGTCTTCATCTTCTTGAGATAAACTGAATGCTATTTTGGGGTGGTATGTTCACAATCTATAGGTGACAAAACAACAAAGGTCCAGTGTCACCAAACTGTAACATTGACAGCATTTGAATGACATTTAAGTAGGGTTCTTGAGTCTTCAGTTTGGGTTCTTATGCTGTTCTGTCCAACAAGTCAGGTGAAGATGGATGTAGTGATCCCTGGTAGGCAGCCAGACAGTGCAGAAACAGCAAGGCCATAAATGAGCCTGGTTACTCCTGCTCACTGGTCTCTGTGACTAATGGGGTTTGGCTGGTGTGTCCATCAAGAATGTGAGCCTAAAAGAAGAGGATAAGAGGTGAAATTTCGAGCGCCTACGATCAAGCCCTCTTTGTGAGCCTTCCTACCAAATTTGATGCTGTTATCACAAAGTGATAATTTTTTTCCGCATAACCACCAATCAAAAGTTAATGACATTTGAACTGTAATACATGTTACGACAGTTACCCCCAACATTGGTGAAGATGATGTAATGGACCACCAGGTAGTGTTCTACCTAGTATTTTGGCACTTAACTCAAACTGAACTAAAATAAATTTAATTTGACGGTTGAACTTGCCTCTTTGGGTTTATAGACACCCAGTTTAAAGCGACAACAGACAATGTCCACACAGAACCCAACCAGACCATGGAGCATGCCTGAAAGAATATAGGGCAAAATTATATTCTATTACTGCTTCTTTACAATCTATGTACATCAGAAAACTAATTGTGACCTGCTGTGGATTGTGAGTAACTCTCACCTGTGGTTGAGAAGATGCCTCCAATGATGCCACAAAGACGCACCAGGAACTGCCAGAGGGGCATATGCTGCTCAGTGACCGTTACCATGAGTGAACTTATGTCATATTTCATGAAGATTCCGGAAACACCATGACTACCAGCAGCATGGTTTATCACCCGCTCCTGTTTCACATTAAGACATGCAGTTAGGTTGGAGTCAGTATTTCAACTGGTATAGAAATGTCATGGCACCACAAAAGATGGGTTTGACATACATATTGACAACAAAGTCTGATGAAAATGTATGCCTTAAGTCACTTTGAGAAGAACATCTGTTAAGGTGCCACCTTTTTCAGAACATTAGACATTAAGCTACACAATATGATTAACAACGTCTTGTGCAGGTTCTTTTAAAAACCAAGTATATAAGGTATCTTTATACAGCGGTCCTTTTATGAACTGTGTCAGCCTTCAATCAAGATTAAGAGGTAAAGACTTTTTTTGGTCTGTTAAGACTTAATCATTTAGCTTGCCTCTACTTCAACTAATTCTACGTATATTATCTACTTATATTCTAATGCAATATTTTTTATACAGTTAAAGCACAATTTGAAGGTTAAAAACCCCTTTTCATTAAGTAGAGAAATAAAGCAAGAACTAATTTTTCAAAACAATTTTCAATTATAGAAACATTTTGTTAGTCTTTATGAACTTTCTAACACAGAATTTCCTTAGCACGACGTCACATGATGGAGTCCGGCCAAGATGGTCAATAATATCCATAAGGAATAACGCATTATAATAGGATGTTTTAGACGGGCATAGTTGAAAATAACTATTTGCAGGCAAATGCATTTTAAGGCTAATAATTATGAGCCTCTTCACGTCACGGCATCAAAAAGACTGTGAAAAAGATGTCCACCACCAGCAAATTAATTTGGTTGAGGAGAGAAGTGGGCATGGTGAGTAAGATAACACACTTTAAGGCTAATAAATACATGCAGGCAACTATGTTAATGTAAACACTTGTTGGCAACTACCACAGGGAAAAGAAAGCAACAGAATACCATTGTACCACCTGCTACCTGATTTAAATGGTCTAAACAAAAAACCTAATATAGCCTACGGAGGGTATGCTAAGTGTATCATTAATGGCTAATAAGACGATGTGATGTCCAGCTGTGAAGTTCCTCCGCCACAAAACACAACACCAGACTGTCAGTTTGTAGTTTTGCCTCTGACATACCAGTTATAGCATACGGCTCATTCTTGTTTTGTGAAGGAGCAGTGTGTCATCTCAGGGACTCAGCTAGTGAATTTGACTGTTAACCATAGCCAGCTAAGCTATCTTTGCATCACATACATTGTAGAACCAACACCTATGTGGTTTGGTAGGCTATGTGACTTGACTGCATGGTGTATTTCTTGTCATTATTTTGTAAGTCAGTTAGATGGAACATTCAAAAGGGTTGCTTGATAACTGCTTAAAAAGTATAACTTTTTCAAAAGATTTTCTGGCAGTTAGGTCTCAAATTATTTGAAATCATTCCTAGATCTTTCTATATTAATTTCTGAGCAATATTATGTGTAAATGCACTAACAAATATAAAACTTCCAAGTTTCTGTTTAAGCTTATGGTCCAGAGTGGTGCATAAATGACAATGAAGCACTACTTTACAGTAGATATACAGGTTAATGTGCTACTTGTGGCCTTGGTAAAGTACAACCTAAAATGGTCAATTGCATTCAAAATACATTACGCAATATAATAAAGGAAGACAAACAACAACCTGCTATATTCTCCATTATAAAATTAAGATCAGGAAGGTAACACTTCAATATTAAAACAACGAATCTCTGGTGGTTCAAATTTAGTGGCTTACTTGTATATATTTATTGTTGTGTTGATGTTTTATGGTTGTTATTCTGTAACTTATTTATGTTGTAGTAATTTTTCATGTGCTATCTGAAGACTTTAAACTATACATTTTTAGTTGTAGTAATTATTGTATATCATTTTGGATGTATAAAGAACCATAACCATATGGATACCATAAGAGGAAAAGCTTTGTCCACCTACCCTCTCTGTGACAGAGTACTGATGTGTTTCTGCTGCTATCTTGTAGGTTTTCAGCTTTGTAGGCACAATGGTAATGAAATACTGGAACATCTGATTATCTGTAATAAGGGCAGAGATAATACTTTAAAAACAGACTTGCCCAAGATGTCAGTGGGTAAAAAGAATGGAAAATGTATTTCCAGAGGCTGCAGTCATGGTGGAGGTGGGCAACACTGTTAAGTTCCATACACACACTAAGAACATTTGTGAAATGTCAGCTTATACATACGGTCAGTGCACACTTTCTCTGTGCCATCTAGTGGATTTATAATGCCTGAAATTTCCTCCCCAAAGGACAGATGGTCAATTCGGTGGGAGAAGTTGTAAGCTGAATAAGCACAATTGAAACATAAATCAACAAATGGTCAGTCACTCCCAGTCAAGAAAGAAAAGTGTGTGGTCTCTGGTAGCCCACTCAACAAAGTTCAATACTGGGAAAGCACACATACGAACACAAAGGGAAAGCTGTTTAGTTACTTTGATTAATGAATATATCACTAATAATGTAAACTACAACAGTCTAATCATCAGGTCCACAACTAGCTTTGGAAATCACTTACTTTCATGGCTGACGAGAGCAGCCAAATGTGCATGTCCTCTGGGATGTGGGATAGCCCTGAACAAAGCAGACGTGACATGGCACTAAATGACTCATTGGACAAAGACAGTTTCCAGGCATGGTAATGATCATCGTCAGTTGAGGCGATGTCAAAAAGGCAAGAAACCATAGTGAAAGGCAGAACTTATCTCAAGGAAAAACATTGAAGGAACATTCATGCAATCATATATCATTCCTCAATGGGTGCTAGAAAGATGATAAATTCAGTTCTAAGTGGCACTATATACACGGGTTTAAGTATGACACTATACACAATGAAAGGGCTTCCAATAAAAAATATGCAAGCCCAAACACATAGAAACACTCATTCTTCAATTCACCAGATCACTAGATTGCTCCTCAAGTTTCAAGGTTCAAGATTTGTCTTTATTACATCTCATTATACCAGTATAAGAAAAATATACTTCTGGAGTCTGGTGGTCCGAGCCAAGATACTACGATATCGCTTGCCAGATGGTAACAGCTTAAACAGTCCATGATTAGGATGACTGGGGTCCTTACTGATTCTTTGGGCCTTCCTGATGCATTGCCTCTAATACAAGTCCTGGGTGGAGGGCAGATCACATCCACAGATACTTGGTGCTGTGCGCAAGACTTTGCAGTGCCTTCCGTTTGGTTGCAGAGCAACTTCAAAACCATACAGTGATGCTCCCCATCAGGATGCTCTGTGGTCTTTGTTCACATATCAAAACTTTCTTAGTCATCTGAGGAGCTTTTTTAACAATCTGGTCAGTGTGGCTATCCCAGGTCAGGTCTTCTGTGATGTTAACACCAAGGAACTTGAAGTTGTTGAACCTTTCCACTGTAGAACCATTGATGATAATGGAGTCCAATTGATTCCCTTCAACCTGAAGTTTATTATCGGCTCCTTGGTCTTTGCAATATTAGAGCTATACATAGCTGCACAGACAAGAGTGTACAGGGAGTAAAGGAGAGGGCTCAGGACACAACCCTCAGGAGCACCTGTGTTGATGGTCAAGAGGGTTGATGGGATGGAGTGATGGAGCCCCTTCTCACCACCTGACATTGCCCTGACAAGAAGTCCAAGATTCAGCTGCATGGACTGGTATGTAGACCAAGACACCTGAGCTTGCTGTCTAGTATCCTGGGGACAATGGTGTTGAATGCAGAGCTGTAGCCTACAAACAGCATCCTTACTAAGTATCCTTCTTCTTCAGATGTGTCAGGGAGGAATGCAGTGCAGTGGTGATGGCATCATCAGAGAATATTTTTTTGTCTGTAGGCATATTAATGAGGATCCAGAGAAGGTGGAGTCATGCTGCAAATCTCTCAAAACATTTACTCAATGTGAGTGAGTGCCACAGGATGCCAGTCTTTCAAGGTGGTGATTTTGCTTTTCTGGAACAATGATGGATGACTTGAAGCTGCTTGGTACAACACACATGGACAGAGAGAGGTGGAATATGTCCGTACACACACCAGCCAACTGCTCTCAGCATGCTCTGATGACACGACCTGGTGTCCCATCAGGCCCTGCTGCTTTGTGGATGTTGACATGCTTGAAGGTTTTCTGCACATCAGCCACTGTGACCATTAGGCCCAGATCAGCTAAGAGGTCAATGATGGAGGGGGTTCTTTCTAGAGGGTCAGTGGTAACCTCAAAGTGGGTACAGAAGCTGTTTAGCTCATCTGGGAGTTAAGGGTGAGAGACCTCACATTTCTTTTCTCTAAAATCAGAAATCATGTGTAGTCCCTGCCACATGCCTCTTAAATCACAATGAGAGTAGCTTTTTTTAGTGTTATTTATCCATGGTTTTTGATTAGGATATATCCAGATTGTTTCTGTTAGAACATCTTCCACACGCTTCTGTATGAATCCAGTGACTGCCTCTGTATACTCGTCTATATCAGCGTTTGATGCACCACGTAACATACCCCAGTCAGCACAGTCAAAACAGTCTTGTAATGCACTGTCTGATTCCTCAGACCAACAGTGAACCGTCTTGACAGAGGATGCACTTTGCTTCAATTTCTGCCTATAAGCTGGCAGGAGGAGGGGCTTAAATGCATCTTGTGTGTTCACATCGATGTGTCGAAGTATTTACAGTACTTTTCTCAGAGTTGCCTGATTGAAATCTCCAGCCATGATAAAAGCAGCCTCTGGATGTGAGTTCTCTGCTTTGGTGATTGTTGCATGTAGTTCTTTTAGTGCGAGATCTATGTTGGCTTGCGGTGAAATGTAGATAGCCGTGCACTCTCTTGGCAACCAGAATGGACGACAGAGAAGAGTGAAATATTCCAAGTCCGGAATAGCAAAGAGACTTGAAGTGATAAAGGCTCCTTGCATCACACCAAGCATTGTTAATCATGAAGCACACGCCTCTTCGCTTGGCTTTTCCCGATAATTCTTTTGACAGGACAGCCCGAAACACAGACAACCCAGTGGGTACGATGGCATGGTCTGGTGTATCTTTCGACAACCAAGTTTCTGTGAGACAGATGATGTTACAGTTACATTTCCCTCTAAAAGGAGATTCTTGCACGCAGCTCGCACAACTTATTATTCAAAGATTGGACGTTGGCTTGAAGCATGCTTGGAAGCAGTGGTCAGTTAGCAATCCGTCTCAATCTCACTAGCACTCCAGCTCTCCTACGCCTTCATCGCCGCCGATTTCTCCTTGGCAACACTATGCATGATGTATCCCAAGTGAGCACGGGATCCCAGTGAAGAAACTGTGGCTCCACACGAGTGGTCAGTGAGTCTTTTATGCCAAGTAATCTCTGTCATACTGAAGACAACCAGGGACTTTTGATACAAAGAGAAAGTATGTAAATAGTAAAATAGTTAAAAATCGGCAAGATAGATGAGCAGTGCAAAACAATGCAGCAATCCTAAGCGCTTTGAAGCAACAAACATCCATCCCGACCAACTCATCACTGACAATTGAGTAGTTTTTGATTTGACTTACAAGTGAAGGCAGTCCAGAAAAAAAATTGGTGTTTTGCACCATTTTGCCTTGAACTGCACAGCTCTCTGTTACTGTGAAAGGAAGTGCTGACAATAGTCTTTCATGATGTTTGGTCAGTTACAGTACCATTTAGGCCTACCTCGTATTTTGAAACAGAAGGCGGTTCCTAGTGATACCAAAGTTTAAAATTTTAATTGTGCATGTGTGATTTGACTCTGAGATCCTCCATATGAGATGTGTGAGACTTTTGTATTATCAATGTAGTAAATAGTGAATTATATGTAATATCCATGTAGTAACTCTCAAGAATCCTGTATGGTAAATTAATTTTACTAGCTAGACTATCAACATGACACTAAACTAAATATACTACTACTACACAACTATACACCGATAAGACAATTGATCTGAAAACTGTTGACAATGTTGGCCATTTTGAAAGATGACTGCTATGGCCACCATATTGAAAATTCACATTGGCTCAACATCCAGAATTTTTGGACTGCCTTCAGCTAGAAGTGTGCCAAATATCACGCTTTTGTAAGAAAAGCCACCATTTTAACAGTTATCTGGCTCATTAGCAGACATGAGGCCAAATACCTTTTTATATGATAACTATGAACTCTGAAACCTGTTATTTTCAATGCACCAAGCAAAATGTTGTGCATGTTGCTCTGCAAGCTATCCTGCATTTTTTCTTCTCAGTTATTCTAATATCTCAGTAATGACACATACTTGCCAACAGTGATGTGAAAATTCCCAGCGACTTTATTGACATAAAGGTGTCCATGTATCCTACATGCATTTGGCGACTGATTAGGATCCACTTCGCTTGAGAGGGAGACAGGGATGAAAACAGTAGGTTAACCAATTAATGTTGGGATTCAACAAGATGACACATTTGCCAGGAAAATAATCAAATTACGTACAGTGCATGCGGAAAGTATTCAAACCCCAGAGCATGCGGAAAGTATTCAAACCCCTTTCAATTTTTCACCCTTTGTTACATTACAGCCACCTCCTGGAGTCATTTAATTTCATTTATTTTCTCCTCAATCTACACTCAATACCGCATTAGGAGCCTAAGTTCCGTCCCTTCCGGTTTGCGTCTGAGAAATTTGGAATGGGGGTGAATGGACAGAAAATAATAATCCCAGTCAATATAAACCTTGAATTACACATATGTTTGTGAATTTTGAGCATAATTTGTCATCTAAAGAAAGTTGCAGTTTGTTTCATGACTATTGAATCGGAGCATTGTTAAAGTTTGTAACTCCAATGACTACAGCCGGTCAGCTGCATACATGACATCACTGAAGATAATACCAGTATTACCATGATTCACAACCATATCAGCAACAAGTCTTGTAGCAATTTTGGACTACTCTTCCACTAAGCTGAATAGAGTCACAGGATAGAGCACATCAGGTAAGGTGTATCTTTCCATTTAACCGCTGCTGAGCGACCTAGCAGGTAGCAACCCAAAACTGTTTGCTAGCATGGCAGCTAACCTTTGATGGTGGTAATTGATGGTAAAAGACGTTGACCCCACAGCTGGTTGGAACTTGTCACTTGATTAACTAATGTTAATTTTTTATTCACATTACACAGTTGATGAAGACGCATGCAGACATGCATATTCTTGAGCTGAATTTTTGTTAATGCGAATATGAAATGCAAATAAATTCAATGGAACCCAGCTAGTGTTATAACACAGGGTGTGAATACTTATGTCCATGTGGATATTTCAGTTTTTTATTTTTTATTTATTTGCAAAAACTTCTACATTTCAGTATTTTACTATCATTATGGGGAACTGAATGTACGTTGAGGAGAAAAAAAATCAAATTAATTGACTCTAAGAGATGGCTGCAATGTAACTACAGGTGAAACATTGAAGAGGGTTTGAATACTTTCCGTTTGCACTGTACTCAAGACATTGTGTCACTTAAGTGTAATGATTTCTGATCAAAATAATATTTATTGATCAAAAGAAACACTACCCTTTACATCATAACAATATCAGGCCAAAATATGGCTGCAAAACCCACTTTGTACTTTTTGTACACATTTTCTGGCATTACATCTATCTAATGCAAAAAATGTTCAACAGTCCCATATTAAAAATACCTATAAATGAAAGCTTGTGTCCATTTAGTTGGAGAGGTTAGAAGGAACAGACTATTATAGTAACCACTGACCGTGGAGGCAGTGCGGTTGGCACTCCCTTTAAAAGACTTTTGAACAGGATGTCTTGAAGAGCGTGTTCCTCCCGTAGACGGTTTTGAATGAGCAACAAAGTCCTACAGTGAAATATGTGAGAAATGCCATCTTTTTGTTATCTAGAAGTTCAAAATAAGTACAGTAAAAATTGTGCGCTCATGATGGCAAGTGCTGAGATTTGTGTATAAAAATAGGCGCCAAAAAAAAAAAAAAAAAATTTGGTCGACACTGATGACTTCTGCAATCTCAGCCTGTTCATTACAACAGAACAAAACCTACAGGCCACGTGCCAAAGTCATAGTGTACATTCCCACCTTCACCTTGTTGTTTAACCCACCTCCCTTAAAGAGGAACTGAAATGAAATGAAAGTAAAGGTGATGTGACAGATGTGTTATCTGTATTTTTATTGGCAAGATACTTAAAACTGATTAAGTAGTTATTGAGGTTTTTCAGATGATGTGTTGAGCCATTGTGACTTCTGTCACTTATCCCTTGGTAGACAAAATGTCAAGCTGGTGGACAGAAGCCTGTTACCAACAGTTGTTTCTGTAGTTTATATCATCATAATTTCATTGCTGCCAACATGTCAAACCTTGATAATGTATAAATTATGAAAGGCATATTGTAGCATGCAATAACCTGTCACAATATCACTTCCCTATTTAATGAGCAGACTGAGTGATTATTAGATCATTACTGGATCATGGCTTTTGGCTTTCTTGTTACTTTTTGTATAGTTTTTAGTTAGTCTCCTATAGTTTGGAATGTTTAGATAAGTTCAAATAATGCAGCGCTCTGATAGTCGTGTATGAGACTCGAAAAAGTGCATTTCCATGTGCAAATGTAAACCGAAACTGTCTGTAAAGGTGAGATGTAGCGGAGAACGGCGTTAAAGGGAGCAAGCTGTGGTCCGGCGAAGCGGTTTCAGATTCAGAAATCATTCAAGCAGAGGCCTAGTGCCTGCAGAGGGCTACGTTCCACTGGCCAGGTTCGGAGGATCCGATCCTTTTGACTCTGCAGCAATCTCTGATGCGAACTATAAATCCACTCACATCAGTTGCCTTTGGGTAAGCCCAATGATGCCACCACCAAGAAATACCCCCTACATGACATCACATCTCCTCCCTCCCGACTTGTTTGGGGTAAAGCCTAGGACTTTCCAACTTTCCCTGATCGGGGCTGGGGCTCAAACGGCCTCAGGCTGGCCCTGGAGTAGAGCAGGGCCAAGCCAGGGCTAAACTGGGACTTTTGGAATGGAACGTGATGCAACAATAAAAACGAAGAATTTTAAAAACTGTCAGATCAGGTAGCATTTGTTTAGGGTTGCCTATCAACAGAAATGGTTTAGCTTGAATTTATAGAAATAACTATCTACAAATATTTCAAAACTTTGCACATGATCCTAGGGCAATGGTTTCTAGCTATTCAATGACATGTTCATGTTATGAATTTTGTCACGTATCTAATGTACGTAATAGCGCTACTATTGCTAGACAGTCTTTGGAATTTTCTAGCATTGTTTGCAAAATCTCTGGTCCTCTAGCTAATGGAAATAGAAGACTGGAGCTAGGCACTGGTGTTTAGGACCGGGGTAAAGCCTGGGTCTGGGTGGGGCAACTTAACAGCGTATTTACCAATGGGACTGAATAGAATCACTATTAAATTAACCCTTCATATCGATTTAACCAAGATAAAAAAAAATTGTTATCATGATATTGTTAACTGAGACGTATGTTTTAGAGGTTGTTGTTGTCTGTTAGATAATAACTGGGCTACAAACATCTGCTTCACTTTTTCGTTAATAGCTTAGCTACAATCGTCTGTTAACGGCCATACACACAGGGCTAGCAATAAGATACTTCCGGGTGGCAGAACGCTATTGTTTACCAACTTTTTACACTTCCCTATTAGTTTGTTGATTTTGATACCCTTTTTGATAGCCCTAGGACACAAAGTAGGTTGATATGTGCATGTTTTTACTCCTTCTCAGAAAATGGAAAGCTAGTGGATGTAAGGAGATATTTAAATATTTTAAATACATGCTTATGAACCACTTGTATAAAGTTTAGGTTACTGCATCTGACGTTGAATGAGCTAACCCTGTGATTTTGAGTGAGCAGCACTTCAATGGAAGGGTTAAGACAAAAAAATACATGAGAAAATATGTAATTTCAGCTGGCCGTGGCAAGTTAGCAAATGTGCTAGTTGGGTGGCAAGAACAGTGTATTCTCAATGGGACTGAATAGCATCACTATTAAACTCTTCATGTCAATTTAACCAAGATAAAAAAAAAAAACCTGACATGTATGTTTTAGAGGTTGTTACTGTTTGTTAGATTATAGCTAGGCTACAATCATCTATTTAGCTAATAGCTTAGCTACAATCTTCTGTTAACTGGCATACACATATGGCTAGCAATAAGATACTTCCGGGTGGCACAATGCTATTGTTTACCAACATTCTAAACTCCCCTATACTAGTGATTTTTAGGCTATTTCTCTGGCTACAGTGCAATGGAAACTGACAAAACACAGAGGAAGTCAGAGACAAGATATCCGTAGGTTCAGCTGCAACAGCAACCAGTCGGTAGACTTAAAGATACACAAATCATGACCAAGCAAGCCAAAGCAAGAAGCTACAAACTATGACAAGGTTCACAGACATCTACAAACTATGTTATCTCTTCTTAACCAATTTCTATGAATACCTCCAAAGCATCAATGCCAGACAGCTAATGCTTGCTAAATCATACAGTAAAACTGACCACGGTGGGTTTCAAAAACTTCCAGTAACTTACACTGAAGTTGTTATCATGATATCCGCAGTCTCTTTATCATCATCATGCTAATAAATCTAACACTGAAGAGTTTATCCAAAAAAGCAGTGTCCATCAACACCCACATGAAGACTGTTGATACCATTTTACCAAAATGACCATGAGCATTAAGCCAGCAAAGCATAAAACTTCCTCAGCATAAAACATAAAAAATCCTCAGGAAAAAAATAGGCTGCATGATTTTACTCATAAAGAAAATCCTTGTGAGAGAGAATACTTCACTGTCACTTCAATTCACTGTTCACACACTCAATATTTCTCATTTTTAGTATGTGCAATGACCCTGCTCCGCCAGCTACTATAGAATTAGGCAAAAACTTTATCGCATGCCAGTGACACAATCAAGTGTTGTTTCAGCTCTGATACAAACAGATGTTAATTTCAGTATTAGAAATAATATATTTTCATGTATTTTTTTTTTTACTTCACGTGTTTACATTTTTTCTAAATAAAGTATTATTGATTTATTTTTTTTACCGTTTTAGTTCCCCTTTAAGGTTATGAGGCCAAAATGAACTAAGAGTACATACACTTAAGTAAACAGGTTAAACAGTATGAACTACATATTTTCTGAAAGACTATGATCTCTAGGTGTGATTTAACATCCACTGAGACATGTCCTTCCTCAAATGTTCAATGTTAACACTCAAATTCACATTCAGCATGGCCAGAGCTTTCAAAAAAGTTGGTTTCATTGAGGGGTGGGCACTATGACCCTACTTGCCTCGCGGCCTACTATATCTGCAAATAGAAATAGAAATAGAATAGAAAAATCGCTAAAATTTCTGTTGCTCATGTCACTCTAATCGCTCATGACATTCCCACTGACATTTCATTCACAGCAGAAACGTGTCACAACTAATTTACATAAAGTTGAGCCGATTTTAACTTCTTTTAGTCGCTCTAATCACCCAAGTTTTGCCGCTTTTGTTCATACAAAGTGTATTACTTCTGCCAATCTTACAGCTTTAGTAGCTCTTGGTGTGAACGCACAGTAATACTACAAACATTTTAATAGATCACATACAGACATCTAAAAGTCCCTTCTAATGTATCACTGTAAATACAACTGTGTATTATACCAATACTGTGGTGCACTTTATCAATGAATAACAGGAAAGTCTGTCTGTGTTTGTCCAACTGTCTGTCTGTCTGTTTTTAGCATCTTTCAAAAAATCCATTTCAAATGGAGGCAAAGGGAATTAAAAGGACCTTTAGGGACATCTTTTGCATTTCTGACCCAAACAATGTCAAATTTATCACTATGTGTCACTTGCCAAGTGTGAACTTGTAATGGTTAGAGAGATATGTGAAGAACACACAGACAGATGGTCAAATGTACAGATGGTCCTTCAATTTGTCTAGATGGAAAGTGATCTTTTACCTATGCCAAATCCGTTGTTGTGGAGTCAGCTCAAAAATAACCTAAACAAATTGGAATAATTGCTGTATTAGGTTGAATACATTACATGTACAACTATTGGATGCATTCATGTCAAAAGAGCTTAATTCAGCTTTGTAGTACTCACTGGTTCATACTGAAGACCATCAGATGCTACCATTGTCTCAGCCAAATCCAAAACATCTGCACCTACAACTAAAGAGCAGCCAATGTTTCCCAGTTAAACAAGTACATTTTACATTGTACATTTTGTGACATATTTTACAAATATTTTCTTGGTGCTAGTGGAGGTGGAACTTACATTGGCACCTCATGGCAACAGTAATATCTATATTTATCCGTAATTTACTAAAAGAGAGAAAACATGAGAAATCATCCATTTTTATTCACAATTTTTTCAATACATTACCACAAACATATACAACGGATAGCTGTACTTCAATGTTAATTGAACACTGAACTGAACATTGAATGTTTTTCTTCAACATTAGGCTGTATAGCTGTATTTTACCTTGTAAAATCCTTATCAACTTCATATTCATAAGACATCCATGTGTCCCGATAGACAAAAAATTCAAAGAACGCCAAGAGAGCCATGGCCGTGAAGGCAACCAACGACACTGAAAATAGAGTAAGCTAAAGTCAATTGCTCTGCAGCATTCCTACATTATCAACATGTGCATTATCTACATGTAATGATGCTATATAAAGTATACCCTGGTGTATCAAATGATTTAATGATGAACAGCAGGTTGTGAACACAACTCAGCCTACCAGTTCCTCCACTTGCGCTCGTCTCCACATAGCTTTCTGGAACTTTAGGGAAAGCATCCAGCTCTTTAACCAGGTTGAGAGCCTTTTTGCGAGACAATCTCCTCATCGTTGAAGTGGTTCTTTTTCCACATGTATTCAGATGTATTTTTGACAAAGCCCGTTATGCGCTGCTGTGGACCAAAAAATAACGTTCAGATTTCAACAAGTAACTATGAGGCTGCGATAACAAAACAAGCAGGTAAATTTCACGTTAATCCTAAACATGCACCAACCAACCACGGAACAGGTAACCATTAACCTGCCAAGTACTTTTGAAAATACCAACAGAATTCATCCCAAAGTTAGAGGCTAATGTACGTGTCATAGGATAGTTAAGTCAAAGATAGTTTAGAACCGGTTCATCAACCGTCTCTGGTCAAGTTAGCTATCAAGGTTCTTTCATGTTACATGCTAGGCATTAGCGTCATTTATTCAACTTTACAATGAATTCTCATTGTTATTGGGTTTCTGTCTTAATAACCAGTTTTACCTGTACAGGTTTGGTTTGATGTATGTGAACAAAAAGACAAAAACATTAATTCCAATCCAGAGTTTCACGCGCCTTCCTTATTGTGATTCGCGTCAACCGGGAACCCGGAAATTGAGAGGTGGTTTTCCTGCAGGTGGCGCCCACTGTCGGTTACTCCCAGAGCAGTGTACACTAGAGCCAAGCCAAGAGGCGTTTATATGTATATTGTATGGTAGTATATGTGTGTGCGTGTATATATATATATATTATTTTAAAAGGCGGGCACCTCTCTGAAATGAGTTTCAACAGGGTGGGATACAAATGTCACCCAAATTCAATTCAGTTCAATTCAGTTTTATTTATAAAGCGCCTTTTACAATAGTATTGTCTCATGGCGCTTTATAGAAGGAGCACCCAAGAGCAACAGGGGCAAGGAAAAACTCCCTTATGGCTCAGGCTACATAACCAGTTCAATTCACTTAAATTCAATTATATTTATACAGCGCCTTTTACAATAGTATTATTTCATGGCACTTTAGGGCAAGGAGCACCCAACAGGGGCAAGGAAAAAAACTCCCTCATGTTTAGTTAGTCTAGGAAAAAACCTTGGGCAGATCCACAACTAAAGGGGCTAACCCAACTGCCAGGGGTCATGCAGGAAAATTACAATCAGTAGTAACCATGATAGACTACAGGTTGTCTATGGTTTTAGCTAAGGTTCATAATAGTTCCAGAGTATTATACCACTTTACATTACATGGTAGTCAGTCCATAGGTGGTTATCAGGAATTATGGCTGGACAACGTAGCAGCGGCCAGACATAGTGTTAAACTCAAAGGAGTGGGATGGGTCATGGGGTAACAATAAGGGTCTGTTTGACAGTGCCATTGTGAGGGGGGTTAGTCACAAGGCCACTGGGAAGGGGTTGGGCACACACACATACACATAGCCCAACACTCAAAAGCTGAAATTTGTGAATAGAAAACATAGCAAATCACTGAACAGTCTAGAATAGATCATACAAAGCAACTCACACCACTGTGCCATGTGACAGATGCATAACACTGTCTCATCACAAATTACAATATAAAAAGTCAAATAAAAAAAGTTGAAGAAATGAAAACAAAGTGTCCATTCTGTTGATCACACTAACATTAAGCATAGACATAAACTTAGCAATAGTAAAGATGCTGTGTCTGATACTGGTGTCTGCAGCTTGTTGGTTCTGCAGTGTGCAGCCTCTATTTCACCACATGTGGTATTTTTCTGCTATCTGTGAAATATCATGACTAGCAAAAGAGCAGCGGCGAGCCGACAAACAAAAATACCTGTGGTCTGCTGGTGTTTATTATTTATTTATTTCTATAGACAGAGATCTTGACCCCCCACAATGTTTAGCACAAAGTTATGCTAGACAAGGTTAACGACCATGTAAACTGACAGGACACTGACCTCCTGGCATTATGGCCATGAGAGTCTATAAGATAAGTCAGACAAGTTCTACTTGTTCTGTTTTCTCATCAAACTACATTGATGTCAATTTAGACAAAATGTCAGTTTAGGAAGTTATGTTTCCAAAGCCATAATTACCCGTCAGTAAAAACCATGCTTCAATACAAGTGCCATCAGTAACCCCAAAATTGTGAATGGATTAGAGGAATCTCTTGGAACATTTTTGAATTCTTGAAGCATAGAGCAGTGTGTGCATTCTTCAACCTGTTCTGTTCAAAATTCTTTGAATGTTTCTGAATTTCTTTGGGTACATTATCAACAGAGGATGTTGCATGCCTAAACAAGAGGTAAAAAACGATGTGAAGTCTTTGAAAATATAAAACAAAACAAGAAAACAACATAAGCAACTCAAGATTTTAGCCTGATCGCTGAATGTCTCGTGGACATATAGTCCACCATGCTCACATTTACCATAACCTTACTGTATAACCAAGTGTGGAGGATTCAATGTGAGAACATTCCAGTTTACAATAAGTCAATCTTTCAAGGTCTTATAACTTAATTTATGAATTTAATTTCAACATGACAGTGTGCTACAGAAACAAACCAGACAGGCATTTTCAAACTGGCAAATGAACCCAGTCATGCATAGCTGTCAGTGTATGACAAAATGAAATCATTGATAAGATATGTGATTATTAAGCCAGAGTGAGAGTATAGGTCCAATCTGTCTAGAAAATGCCACCTTTAATTTTTACATCAATTCTAGTACAGAAGAATCAACTTTCAAATCAAAAAAATATTAGAGTTCAGTGGTCAGTTTGGTAGTAATGCTAACAGATCCCAAGGATTCAAGGAACTGTGCTAAGCTAAGCTAAGCTAAAAACACTACCTTCACACTCAAACACTGGCCGCATGACAAAGAGAAAGGTAATACCCAACTGTCTAACTCTTGGAGAGATGGCTAATTTTCCCCAAATAGTGGTGTGTTCCTTTAATTCATGCCTTTACCACAGGTGGCCAGTACTGAGGATAAATGTAAGTAACAACAGCACACTTAGTATGCTTTAGCTTGGTCACCACAAGAAACAAAACTGCAGCAGGTGACCACGTGGCCACAACATTTACAGTATCTGCCTCCACTTAGCAAACGTGATCTAAACATTGGTCTTTTAGTTAGACACTTTAATGATCTAAAAGGAAATTTAGACATCCTGTAGCTTGTAAGACACATACTACTGTAGTACTGTAGACTTTATTCTTCATATTAATCAGGACCTTCATCCTGTAGCTCGATTTTCTTAGGACTGTTAAGGGTTGGGGTTTCTGGCAGCTCTTGAGAGAGGTCATCAGAGCAGCGGCTTACAGTTGGGGAGATGACATCAGGGCTTGAGTCACAAGATTCTGTGCTTTGTTCTGAAGTGGCTGTGGTTGTAGTTGTTGCCACACTGGGAGGGACTGGATCAAAGTCTTCATCCTCTTCCTCAAGGATAGGGGATTCATGAACGTCTGTCAGTTAAAATATATTTTACTACATTTCATAAAGACAACAATCTCCAAAAAACTCAAAAGTATTTTTGTTGTATCTCTGTTGTACAGTATGTATCAAAGCCAGCAATTTATCAGTGATTCATATATAAGAATGTTACATTAACTTTCAAGATAACAAAAAAAAAAAAAACCTTACTGCTAAACGCTTCAGGATACTGCTTTGCAATTTTTCCTTTCAATGTCCTACATGGGCAAAAGGGAAATGATTAGTCCAAAAGTACACCCATTACACAAGTACACAAACACACACCCATTAAAGAGATTTGAATAGAGTGAGGGAGACCTTATCCTCCTGAATATGCTGTCTAGGTCTTTCTTCATCTCTAGAAGAGTTCGAGTGTGAAGTAGAAAGTTATCATTCATCTGTTGAAGTCTCACATTGGATAAACCATTGAAGTTGATTAGCATTTCATTAGTCTTCTCAAAGCGGTCAAGCCTGACAAAATATAAACAGAAGGGTGTAGGACAAAGCAAATTAGACATAACCAAGCTTACTTTGTGGTGCTGGAACCACATGGCCAGTTGCAAACTTAGAAGTCCAGGAACTGAAGCAAGTTACAAATGCCCTGACCCTGAGGTACAGATCCAACTGATTACACTGATTTCATCAAGTGAGTTTGCATTTGCTTTGGAATAGTATCCTGGCTGACACCAACACTGGGGGTAGAGTAAGCCAGCGGGAATCAATCGTTTTACAGTCTACAAGATCAACAGAACTGGTTAAATTAAACTGGCTAACTGACTAATTAAATTAACTATGCCCTAAAGCTAGTGTAGGTTTCAACATTGCACAGTTGAACACACCGCACACTGACAGCACGATGGGACAAGCGACAGGCCAATGGCAAGGAAAAAATCAAATGTAGCATGTAAACTTACATATGTCTTTGTGCTTGAATGATAGCATTTACATCCTCAGAGTTGACCATGCTAAGCATTCTCCTGCAAAATACTCCCGAGGCAGTTGGATCCATTGGCACCGCTGCAGAAAGACTTGTCAAAAACAGGATACAGCATCCAGTTTAAAGATTTACGGGGAAATTTTGTTGCAACTTGTAAATAGAAACAGTATTATTTTGGTCCTTCCTCTCTTAGTGGCTGACATGTCTGTCCAAGCGGTTAACGTAAACAGTCATAAAGTAAACCCACAGCATACCTTACCTTGTTCAAAGTTAACGACCAATCCAGAAAATTAACGTTAAGGTCAGAGTATACACGTATGTATGTATTAAGTATTGTTACCTTTGGGTCATTAAATCTGTCAAATCTGTTAAAGCACCTAGGACCTTTGCCAACAGTGCTGAAAAACACCGCAACCACCAAGCATTTAGCTATGACACACGTTTCCTGAAGGAGTCATGTGATGCAAAAGTCACGTGTCTGTTTCTTGGGATGGAACAGCGCAACCTGTCGTCAAATGATCAAAAGTATGTTTTTTAAATTCTCTAACACTTTGTGTCTTTCATCTTGTCAATAGTAACAGATGGCAACCCCCCTTTGCTACAACATAATTTAGATGCAGGACATTTATTGACTGTGCTTTTGTTTTGGTAGAGCGTCTGCTGGGCGGAAGTTTGGACTGTAACCTACGACTGAAACAGAGCCCGTTTACGCTGACCCCTTTGATTGTAACAAGTATGGAGTTGTAGCGTGATAAAGTAACGTTGTCATTTAGGCTATGCCTCAGGACCCGATCAATCAAGGGCGCTTAAGTAATTAATAGTCTGTCTCTAGACAATTCGCAGGTCTCATTTTGTTTCTGGATAGGCTATTCTAATTATGTTGGTCAGTTTTAGACATTCGACAGCTGTCACTCCGCTCTTCAGGGGGTTGTATCGTTATATGTGCAGGAGGAATTATGACATAAAACAATTTATCATGGAAAACACTGAAATAGTTCGTGATAACACTTTAACCCCTGAAATCCGGTTGAGCCTTTTCACTCCAAAGTGCCAATTTTGGCACGCACGTCCTGATACATGGCCCTTTTCGGACCCTTATTGGGCAATATATTGGCCAGGAGGGCAAGCACTTTCAAGGTTGGTTATACATAAAGCTTTTCAGTTCAAGTATCTATCAATCCTATGGGACTAATATTAGTAACAAAAATGATCAAAATCAAAAATGGTCATGTTAGGCATTAAAAGCTTTTCTGGCGTCACGTTCCCATATTGACCTTAATTTACCTTTCATTAATGTAGTCATTTTCGGCATTAAAACGCCATTGGTTTAGGATTTCATTTGTTTTTAAAGCATATTTCAGTATATCATTTAATTATGGTATATCATTTATACAGAGACACTCTGGTCCTAGTGAATAACCCCTGCACCACAGACAGTTTGCATAATTATTGCTGCATTAATATATACCGTACATAACAATGTAGTGGCAATTGGGTTGAGCTGGGGATTGCTTGATTGCTTTATGCTAGTGAGAGCTGAGAATCCATTCACAGATTTATTTTGCGTACCCCTTAAACTGTTTCAGGTATCCCCAGGGCTACTTATACCCCAGTTTGACAACCACTGGTCTAAATGGTTTACATTGAAACCATATTCATTATTTTAATTGATTGTCCTTATTTGAAGTAAGTTTTAAAAGTAGTTGTAATGATAAAATGATAACACAGTCTATAAAATTATAATGCATGAATGACGATGTATTAGATGAATTGCTGTGGACTGTATGTTACTGGAGTAAGATATGTTGAATTGGAATTCTGGAACATCTTTCTGACTCATATGTGACTTTGATCCAGGTATTTGTTAGATAACCCAGAGGTATCCAGAGGGAAGAGAGTGCTGGATCTTGGTAGTGGTTGTGGAGCATCAGCTATTGCTGCAAAGCTCTGCAGTGCTTCTCATGTGGTTGCTAATGACATAGACTCAGGTAAAACTATCATAACATTAGTCAGTTGCCAGGTTGCAGACAATTTGCATAGCTTACCTGAAGACAAACGTTTAAATGAAATTACTACAGGGCTCCAGACTAATTTTTTATACTGGTTGCATGATACGGTTTTTCCTGTGAAACCAGAAGTGTAGGCTGTACATGGATGCAAGTTTACAGCCAAATGGCTGTCAAACCAAATTCGACAGAGTTTCTTTAGAAGAATGTGAGTTCTTCATCTATTGTCATCTTCCTGTCATTACCTTCTAGAGGTCATTCATTTTCTTTTGAAACACCATTAGGACAGTGCAATAATTGTTAAGTAATGTCTGCAGTCAGTTTCCTTTACTAAAAACAACATTTACAATACTTCTTTCAAACAGGTTAAAGTATTTTTTACTTTTATACTTTAAGTACACTTCAAAGCCGTACTTTGTCACTTTCACTTGAGTAACTGAGTAAAGAAGTAGTTAGTACTTATAATTACCAGAGTCTACTTATACTTCAGTATGGAAAGTGTGTACTTTTGCCATCTCTGAAGCAAAGTTATCTGAAAAGTTATCTATGTGTACTATCTAAGGTGGCCTGCGTTAGGTTGGCACCCCATATGTTGAAAATATGTATGAAATCATTTGTGGTTATTTGTGCATGTTTTTGCTGGCAAAATCAACATTTCAGCTCAAATGTTTCAGAGATATAGATTATATGGATGCCTGTATGGGGGAATCTACATCTGGAGTGCTGGTGACATCACACGGCAAATAAGTAAAGTTTAATAACACATTGATGCACAAATGTTAATGACAAATGAGGTATAAACAATTCCAACCGTATTTTTGTACTAATGGGGGGCTAGGTGACCTTACCAGCTTAGAGATAACCGGCTAATGTTTCTCCATCTTCACAGGGGTTTGAGGACAAATGTTTCATTTATATGCACAAACACAAATGATTTTATATATATATATTCTAATCTGTGGGGTGCCAACTGAACACAAATAAGGGTGACTGATATCCAAGTTTGTTTTCTTATGACAGTTGCTGCCACAGCTATTCAGCTGAACTGTGAACTTAACGAGCTGGAGCCAATTCCCTGTGTTACTCACAACCTCATTGGATCTGAATGTTTGAACTGGGATGTCATCTTACTTGGAGACATGTTCTATGATGAGGACCTGGCTGACAGTTTGCATACTTGGCTGCAGAAATGCGTCAAAATTCATAACTCACAAGTGTACATTGGTGACCCTGGACGAGCACATCTGGAAAGTCACAGGATTAAAAGATTCCTACAAATACTGGCCCAGTACACATTACCAGAGACAGTTAGAGATGAGAACTATGGTCTAACAAGTAGTACTGTTTGGCTTTACCAACCAGATGTGCAACTCTCACATGCAGATTTTCCTACAGTCTGTGACTGAATCTGTCTGCTTTTTCTCCACGTAGGCAATTACAACATTTGTGAGAGTATTGGAATCAGAAAGCATGTTTCATTATTTTCAGTCATATGCATTTTATGTCGTTATGTTAGAGCTGGGCCTCGTTCAGCTGTCTTTCCACATGACATGACTGTTTATATCTCCTTCTGAGATAAGTGGAATATTATGTTATGGGGTTGTTTCGGTGCTTGCACTGTCTGCGTTTGTCCCTTGTGTCAGTGGTTATCTGCTCTAGTGTACCACGCTGGCACTAATTATGGTCTGATTTAGTGTGGTCCACATCAACTGGGATGACCAATGCCATCTTCCATCAGTCTGGAGCAGTACTTAAAGTCAGGCTATTTCCTTGTCTAGTTAGAGTGGGTGACGGATCTTTATGTGAAGCGTGCTGTTTCTCCCTTGATGCACATTATTATAAATAAAACTCTGTCAGATTTTTCTAACCACTGTCTGACTTGGTCTCCTGTTTGTTTGATGAGGATTAAATGGATTCATTGGATTTGTTTTGTATTTTCCATCGTGTTTTTGCCAAGATTCTGTAGGTTGAGGTAAGATCCTACCTCACTCTAGTAAACAGAGCACTCGTTGGATGGGTACTATTTGCTTCCTTGTAGTACTGTTTTTCGGCTGTGGCCCAGCTTAAGGGGAACCTGGCACATCTAAGGGATATCAATGAAGTAGTTGCCCACACTGTTGGATGGATGTTTATCGAGCTCCCCATCCCATCTGAAAACTGATCCAGTTTAGAGGGGCATTTTTTACGCCTTTGGTCAACTCAAAGCTTCTGGTCAGCTAATTATATGCTAGTTTTTAAGGGCTCTCAGCCCTTGGTCAGCTAATTGTCCAAAGAGAGGTCCAAAAATCTAGTTTAGAAGGTCAACCCACACCTTTCGTCAACTACTCGGACATGTGGAAAGAAATTGTGTACATGTGGGACTACTTCAAGGAACTGCTTATTTATTGCGGAGACCAATCACCTAAAGCATCATCGCAGGAATATGAGTTTGTCTGCCTGTCTATACGTGCCTGACCTAACAGTTGTGTGTTATGTGCTGTCCTCTGTCTAACACTAATATATCTGAGTAACAGTTTGTCCCTGCTTTGACTGCTATTTGACATATTTAGTTTGAAGCCGTATAGCTATGAGTCTGAGAGAGATTCATGCCTAATCTGTTATTTAAGGAAAAACTAATTGGCTGGGAAACTTTGCCTGCTTGTGCAGCCACACATGGTCAGCAGCATTACTTGGGCCCATATGAAAAAGGTGGGATTGCCTTTTGAAAACATCCTGATGCTGCTAACAGTGTATACCTGTCTATACCACTGAATGATGAGGGCAAACCTTAAAAAATTATAGGCTACATGTTATATGTTTTTTTAAAGGACTGAAAGAAAAAAGACTTGTCAGTCTTCCATGTCAGTCAATGTGGGCCCTGAGTGAGGGTGTGTGCGTGAGTGTGTGCTGGCCAGCTGATATGGATGAAGGTCACATATTTTTGACAGACTTTACTGAGAACACACATAAATTGTTCTCACTGAAAATTAAGCCGTAAAGTGGTCACCACTGAGGGCACCTTTGCTGATACTGCCGGTATGGAAAATGCTAACACACTTATCCATAAGGTACAGGGCTTCTCTCAGTAGGCTGGGTGCATGTGTGTATGTGGTTACTAAAGAGTTGAAAAATTGATGCATGTATTTCAGATCTATGCCTTCGGTCATGTCAGTCAGTCAGTCATGAGATTCTGAGGTTCTTGGTTGTGTTGTCTCTAACAAGGTCTTCACTACCAAACACAGCATAGCTGCTTATTCAATCTACACCTTACTTTAGTAAGGGCATCTGCCAAATGCCCAATGACTACAGATAAAGCCTAAAATGTCTATTTCTATTTTGTGATAATTATTCTGAGAATACACTTAGCTTAAAGCTACACTCGGTTAATGATGAAATTTGATGGCTATAGAGCTGTTGGGTCGCAACTTCGTCCATCATCCTCCACTGTTACAAACAGATTTTTGTTTGAACTTTCTCCCCTTAGGGATATCTGTAGTGTTAACTAAACTCCTTGAAGCTTTACAGGACGAAAGGGCCCATTGTATGTCCTTACACAGATCTGGATCGAATGCCTGGGCAATCCTTTCCTCTCCCCTCACTACAGGACACATGAATATACAGTGTGCAAGACAGTGGGTATGTGAATCATCAGATTACTTTTTCAAGTTAGGCTGACAGGTATGACAGTATGAACATTTGCTTAAAGATTAAATGATTCCTTCTACATGGCGCCTCCTACTGCCCATGCGAATACAACCTGACCCTAGTTACCCTGTTCTACTTGCAGGCCTTGAACTACTGAAAGCCTTAAAGAGGCTAGCACCTTGCATTAAGGTTGACACATATGATGTGTTTACACCCTTAAGTGCTTTGTCTTGACTGAAGGCCTTGAGCCCACCCGGTCCCATCTGTGGCAAGCTGATGAGTGAAGCCACCATATACAGCAGTGAGGGATTGACTGAATGGGTGGTAGTGGAAGGCAGTCGGGTACTGAGGGTGAGGAAGGTTCTGGATCAAAGGGGGAGAGGGGCACAGGTGGGAGAACTTGTTGCTTGGACAAACGCTTCATGCATTGGTCCAGTTTTATGTTTCAATTAGTCTGCACTGACAGGATTGACGCATATCGGTTAATTCATACTTCAGATCCAGTTTAGCACAGTTTACACTGTCTCACATGGTATATTATTAAACATTTGATGTTTTGATATACTTAACTCCTTACAGTACATAGTGTTATATACAAGGACACTTTAGCTCAGGGAATAATCTTACAGCTTTGCTGGAGATTAAAGGGGTAGTTGGATAACAGATGCAGCAACAGCTATCTCTTGATATGCATCAAATGATGACTGAAGATGACTTTTTCCAATGAGGATGTGATGTTTCACTTCAGACATTGAACTAAAACTGACCTACAGGTTCATATAGGTTTACTAAAACATCCATTGTAGTTGTTATATTGTCATACATTTTTATTATTATACTCTCATCACTGATGAGCATTACATTTGAGACTTGCAACCACAACATATGACATACACCCAACATGCAACATACATTTACATCAAAGTAACCAAGGGGAATGAGAGACCTACAAGACATGTTTTTTTTTTTTTTTTTTTCAGAAATTGAAAGAAAGCCACATAGCCCTTTGTCAACACTATTCATCACTTTCACATTATCCACTCTGGAAGCTACATTTGGTGGATCCTATACCTATAGCAAATGGACAATATAACATGACATTTACAAATGTTATCTTACAATGGAGTAACACTCAACTTGAAGATAAACGTGTTGAATTTTTTTTAAAGGCCCACCTGTCTTTCCGCTGCTAAAATATTTAAAGAATAGACTATGTATTTACCAACTATCTCCTACTTGTACTGGTGTTAAGCTTAAACTGTGCATCATGATCAACACATGGCATTTGAGTTTAATGTTAATTTTCAACAGGATAGGTTAAATTGTACGTAGTGTACCGTTACTTCAAGTGATTATTTATATATACAATAATGTATGAAGTATGTGAAGTGCCCATGTGTTTTTACCTATACCTAACTGTTTATTACCATATGTACTCCACAAACTACCTCACTGGATCAATGACGCATTTTTCTCTCAGGAAAATCAGGCTGTACCTAACCCAATATGCAACCCAACTCCTGGTAGAGACCCTGTTTATCTCTCACCCTATTGCAGTGCCCGCCTATCAGGTCTTCCAGCCTGTGTTGTGAGACTGATGTTACAGATGATTCAGAATGGTTTTCTACCAGCCAAAAAGAGCGCATGTCACACCTCTGATCATTGAACTCCAGTGGCTACCCTTAGCCACTTGCATCAAATTCAAAGCACTGATGTTGGCCTACAGGTTGGCTCATGGTTCTGCTCCCATATACCTTAATAGTCTCTTAAAGCCCTATGTCATCCGCCAGCCACTTCGCTCCTCCAAGGAACCCCGTATAGCACGGCCAACACCTCACACAGGACAATCCAGACTCTTCTCATGTGTTGTTCCTCGCTGGTGGCATGACCTTCCAAGTGCTACCAGATCAACAGATACTCTCCAAGACCCAAATATCTGAAAACTAGGAATGCACTTAATCTCTCCATACTGCACTTTTTATTACACTAATTTCATGTTACCAATATGTACTCTTAGTTTTTCATTGTGCTGTAGCTTGAATGTTATGCTCTTTTGTAAGTCGCTTTGCATAAAAGTGTCTGCTAAATGCATAAATGTAAATGTGAATGATCTCTTCAGGTCAGTTAGAAACTCAATGCTGCCTTTTGCTCTATACCAAGCTAGACAGTTATGGATCTTATATTTTATTAACAATGAATTAAAATGTAACAGTTGAATATGATAGCAGCACAAAATAACACATAAAATAATGTGTGTAAGTGTGATGCTGTGTAAGTGTTGCACATTAAGAAGCTTGTTTAAATTGATACAATAATGCTCCCTAAAGGGAGCAGTGCACACTTAACGTTACAATTCATATTTAAAAGTTAACAAATCACCATTTTTCAAAATATTCCCACTATGGAATGCACACAAACAGCAAGTCTTGAATATGCTGAAGTACTGAAAGTAGGCCAAGTGTTGAGCAATCTCTTCTCAATAAACTGTCCAAGTCACATGTTTTATCTTATCCACACCGGTGTGCATTTGTAAGGCCTCTCTTGACCGATCTAGAACAGGGATGAGAATTAGTGTAAGTGGTCATAATATAGCAAATTCACATGGAGTGAAAGGGACGCTAGGCAAGATTTTATGCTGTTTTTAGGCTACATGAGTTTACTGACTTCATAATCTCTTTTTTAGATTTACATTACATTTATGCATTTGGTAGACGTTTTTTATCCAAAGTGACTTACATTTGTCATTATCAATTACATCTGGGCCAGTCTCTTCAACTCTCTCCAACTTAGGGTTAAGTGTCTTGCTCAAGGGCACAACAGTAGCAGCCAGGATCTTTAATAGTTGAATGACTCATTACAGGTTGAATGAAGTCTCTTTACAGTATTTGCAAGATGTCTGCAGAACAAAACCGAAACTAAACTAAAACTAAAGTTTTTATTACCTTGTCAGTCAACTGAACTCTTTGCAAATGATCATCAGTGGCTCCTATTCCTTGGCTCGCAAACAAATCCACATGTATTGGTGAGAATTTAGGACATTGGTGTAAGTTACAAAAAAACCCTATAAAAATAGGCAATTAAAGGGGGAGCTCTGTAGTTCAAAAAACTAAAAATCCTTGCCTGGTGTCCCTTTGAAAGAAAATGTACTAACAAGTAACTAACAACTAAAAAGTACTAACAAAAAAATCATATTCTCCAACCTGTAATTAGTGGACATCCATGAAAGACGAATGTTCTGATGTTGGTGCAGTTTGTGAGAACAAAAATCACTGCCTCATCAGTCAAGTTCTTACATCCTGACATGTGGATTTCCTGTAAATAGATACAGATATTTACTGTTGTCAAATCCTTACAGGCCAGGCAACACAGAGTCCGGGGATGATGCTATGTGAGGATATTTTAACCAACAACAGCAACTCCAAATGGCTCCGATACCAGCCTGCTGTACCAGACTCATTCAGAATAAGGCATCTGTCCATTAGGATATATGGCCAACAATAGCCATAGATTTTGCACACATTTCAAAATCATTAAATGGGCACCCTTCAGTGCTTGCTTAGAAGAACATACTAGCCTGATGCATCAGCCACTTTCACATCATTTCACTTCGTGCAAAGCGTCTGAAACCTATCAATTGGCATGTAGAAACATGCCACCTTTTTATGAAACTTGGTTATTCACCAATTATATGTTAATCGCACATGCTCTCACCTTCAAAGTGATGGAGCACACTCCTGCTGCAAGGCTGATAACACCAACATCTGTAAACTAATGCATGTCAAGAAAATACAGTAGGTCTGTTAGTACACAACATTTATCTGAGCCTGCTATATCCAAGACTAAAACTGTTTGGGGATGTAAATGTGAAACAGAAGGTGGACATTACAAAGAACCCAATGATTAAATAAACAATACTCACAAGTCTCAGTTACACAATCTTAATAAACGGTCTAAGGAAGTCTTAATAGACCAAATATCTCCTACCAAGGTGTCTGAGATAGAAACAGTGTGCAGCTTTTGGCAATTGGATCCCAGTTCTTGTACTGCTTTGTCGCTCAGAGCTGTGCAGCCCATCAGACTTATAACTTCCAGTCCTGTGCAGCAGCGTGCCAGGGTCTGAACACCAGGATCTGTGACACATGTACAGCCAGATAGGTCTACCCATTTCAGGTTGGGACAGGAGGATGCAAGTGCTCCTAAACCTATGGGGAGACACTGTCACTTTAAAGTCACAAACAAAGAAACAGAGAAATACTCTGTCCTACTGACCATCTAATGTTGCCTTATTGGAGAAAAGAACAAGATTAAGGTGCAACTAACCAAACATTAGTGCCATTCACAGATGATGTTCCACATCATGTAAAAATCTGGGACACAGAGGATCTAGAAGTGTAATTTAATTTAGTTTGATCTGCAAATGTATCTACTTTCAGACAAAACAGGTCCTGGTGTAGAATGTTTTCTATCTCCATGAAGACATAAGAGTTCTTCAAGTCTAGTGAAATGTTTCTGAAGTGCTTAAAAAACAGAGCATTAAGAATCCTGACACCATGGTCTTTTTTTGGCGCAAAATGTCTGACATCATAAGGAAATTTCAATTGTGAACAAATTATAAAAATTCTGAATTTAATTGATAATAATAACCTAAATCAAAGGATAAAGGAAATAAAGGAAGATGAATTAAAATCCTATATAATTCAAGAAAATCCATGTACATTAGCTAGGTGTAGTAGTTAAAGGAGAACTTTGGCACATTTCAACCTAAAACACAACCTTGTTTAATGCACTGGTACCCAAATTTGCTTGTTATAAGCAAGTAGCTTAGATTTAGAATCTTTTGTCTTATATGTGGAAGGCCACTTTTGCAATGTAAACCTTCATAATTATTTGTTCTAAATACGAACATTACAAACTAGATTTAGGCCTATTCTTAATATAAGGTTAATAACACTTGGTCAGATAAGAAGGTTTTGCAGTGTAGAAAAACTACTGTTCACCGAGAGCAATTGGCTGAGAGCGATTATGTTCCACTTAAATGTAAGTCAAAGACTAGCCTAGCAACACTTCACTTGGGTAACTATTTGCGAACATGAAACAGACAGAAAGACACTTATTACCTTCAGATGTAATTTCCGTTAAGTTGGAGAGGCTTATTCGATTTAAATGCCAGCAGGAGATTTTTTGCAGTGCTATGTCAGAAAGCCTGCAGTTGTGCAAGTCAAGTGTTTTTATTCCTGAATGTAACACCTTAAGGAACAAAAGGAAAATTTATATTTCTATGCTTGTTTAAACATATTCATATTTGCATTAATTGTAACTTAAATGGTACAATGGTTAGTTATTGGTGGCATCTGCTCTACCACCATCTTCTAGTTTCTCTTCTTTTGAGGTTGATGATGCCACAGAGTCACTCTGTTCTACGCTGAGATCCTGCTTGGATCGTGTGTGCCCTCTGTCTACCAGACCCGCACGACCCACTCAGTCTCATGCATGGCTTAATGACTCACTTTGGTCAATAAGCACCAACCTCAGAGCTGCTGAAAGGAAATTGCACAAAACTAAGAATTCGGCCGATCTAACAAAATTCCAAGTACTACTATCTTCCTTCTCATCCAGTGTCACTGCTGCGAAAAAGGCTTTCTATCACGACAAGATTAACAACGCCACAGACACCAAGAAACTCTTTTCCACCTTTAAATCTTTACTAAACCCACTTCCTCCAACTAACCTCACAGCTGACACTTTTGCTGCATTCTTCACTAACAAAGTTGCAGCTATTGGTAGTCAGTTCTCAAACCAATCTACAGAGGTTCCTTCTCCTAGCCTCTCTAAACCAACTGCCTCCTTTTCTTCTTTCACTCCTCTCTCCGAGGCAGAGGTGTCGAAGCTTCTCACAGACAGCCGGCCTACCTCTTGTCTTCCGGACCCTATCCCAACAACCCTTCTTCAGGCCATAACCCCCACCATTGTGACAACAACCACACATGTGGTCAATGCTTCACTAACTAGGGGTACATTTCCCACTGCCTTCAAACAAGCCCCGGTAACACTGCTGCTCAAAAATCCCTTGCTCCCACTCAAGTGGAGAACTACCGGCCTGTCTTTCTTCTTCCCTTCCTTTCCAAAGCCATTGAACGAGCTGTCTTTAAACAGGTCACAGGATTTCTCACTCAGAACAACCTCCTCGACTCCAACCAATCCAGTTTCAGAAGTGGCCACTCCACTGAAATGGCGCTTCTGTCTGTGACGGAAGCATTAAAAGAGGCCAGAGCGGCAGGTCAGTCCTCAGTGCTCATCCTGCTGGACCTGTCAGCAGCATTTGACACGGTCAACCACAGCATCCTACTGGACAAGCTGACCAACATTGGCATTGATGGCACAGCGCACTCCTGGTTCAAGTCCTATCTTACTGGACGGTCGTTCAACGTATCATGGCTAGGACAGACATCGGCACTTCACCAACTCACCACAGGAGTACCCCAAGGATCTGTGGTGGGGCCCCTTCTCTTCGCCCTGTACATCACCTCAATGGGCTCAATCATCCACTCGCATGGCTTCTCTTACCACTGCTATGCTGATGATACCCAGCTCTATCTGTCCTTTCCGCCTGACGACTCCATAGTGTCAACACGGATCTCGGACTGTCTCTCTGATATATCTGCATGGATGAAAGGACATCACCTCCAACTAAATCTCTCCAAAACTGAACTGCTGGTCCTCCCAGCCAAACAAGCCATACATCACAACATCAGTATCAAGATCGACTCCCTGTCTGTTTCTCCCACCAAACTGGCAAGAAACCTAGGTGTCATGATCGATGACCAACTGACCTTTGCAGATCACGTTGCCTCTGTGGCTCGGTCGTGCCGTTTTTCCCTATTCAACATAAGGAAGATCAGGCCGTACCTAACCCAACATGCAACCCAGCTTCTGGTTCAGACCCTGGTTATCTCTCGTCTTGACTACTGCAATGTCCTCCTATCAGGCCTACCATCCTGTGCGGTGAGACCACTACAGATGATCCAGAATGCAACTGCACGTCTGGTCTTTAACCAGCCAAAAAGGGCACATGTCACGCCTCTGTTCATTGAACTTCACTGGTTGCCCTTGGCTGCTCGCATTAAATTCAAGGCACTTATGGTGGCCTACAGGGTGAATGATGGCTCTGCTCCCATCTACTTGAATACTCTTCTGAAGCCCTATGTCACCCGACGACAGCTACGCTCCTCTAAGGAACGTTTTCTAGCACGGCCAACACCTTGTGCAGGTCAATCCAGACTCTTCTCATATCTGGTTCCGCGCTGGTGGAATGACCTCCCAAGTGCTACCAGATCAACTGATACCCTCTCCACCTTCAAGAAACTCGTGAAGACTCAGCTCTTCCAAGAATATCTCCTGGCGTAAATTTTGAGAATGCACTTAATAATTTAATTTCTCTACACTGCGTTACACTATTGCACTTTCAACTTAAATAGTGCAGATTCTATGTTAGCAATATGCACTCCTTGTTAGTTCTTTCATTGTGTTGTAGCTTGAATGTTATTCTCTTTTGTAAGTCGCTTTGAATAAAAGTGTCTGCTAAATGCCTAAATGTAAATGTAAATGTAAATGTAGTTATTGGTAGGGTTACATTGCTTAGCAAAAGATCACAGATCTATGTTTAGTGCAGTAGTTGTCAAGCTTTTCCTGTCTTTCCCACTTTATGAGGGAGATATGAAGCCCCATCTGTTCCCCTCCATCCCAGCAAAACGTGAACTACATTCAGACATTATATTTGTTCACCTAATCCACATGACATGTTCTCTTTCTCCCCAGAATCTGATGACATGCTGCTGTGTGACTGTTTTTGTTAGTATATTATGATCTATTTAATGATCTTTATTCACCCCTTTATTAACCCTAACCTGTCATGTCTGTATTCCTCACTAGTGGAATAGAGTTAACGTTCTATGTTCTCAGGATTTTATGTTCCCTAGTCTTTTTATTATTATGGAATTCTTTTTTTTTTTTGGTCCTGGATTGCCCAGCTTAAAATGGTTTATCTTGACACTCAAGAACAAACATCCCAACAGAAACCATGAATAAGGTAGGTCAGCCAGGCAGTTGATGGCATGGTGGAGCAGCAGCCTTGCTATCTGAAAAAAGGGTTGGCCCAGATTCAGTTCAATGTTGTGATTCCCTGATGCTTTAAAAGAAGCCACAAAGAAACACGCAGAAGAAATAGAAAAGAATCTAATGGCAAACAGAATGAACTATTTTGCAGTAGTGAACCATACCTCTGATATGCATATTTTCACTGAAACCCTGACCCTAATATAACCAGGCCATAGGTCAAAGAAGTTTGAGAAAGGCTGCACTAGTCCTATCCAATATTGTAGTGCTCAATATTACCATCATCATGTATAACAAGTACTGTCCATCCCCTTTGCCAGGCTAGCAAACCCATAGTACCTCTCCAAAATATTGTATTGCACTACAGAACTGTCGCGATACTTTCCTAGTCCTAAAGCTTCGGTTTCCACAACTACGTTTTCTAGCAACCAACCAGTGAACAGAAATGGAAGGCAGAGCCAATTTGAAGTTCAAACAAAGTGCTCACCAATCGCAAAATCAATGTATGCCTGTGAAGAGAGTCCAGACTCTTTGCACAAAGAGATGTACACAATGTACACAATATTAAAAAAAATTATACACGAAAATAGGCTCATGTACACAAGCCCTAAGTCCTAAACCCTGAAACTTGACTGGCCTGAATCGGCTTTATGGTTGGCTGATTCATGCAAGTCTTCAAGGGTTAAGGGTTTAGGGCTTAGGGGCTTAGGGGTTTAGGGTTGGGGGGGGGGCTGCTACCATAGTAGAAGTAGAGGTATTGTAATTCAGTCATTTCCCCATGAAAATAACAGTCTAAGACGTGAACACTGTAAGCGGTAGGCCTATAGAGAACAGACTTGCTCTATCCATGATGCAAATCTGAGTCTTTCAGGACAGTCTGCTAGAAGCTAGCCTACCTGACTGATGTTGGAGTCGGTCAGTGTCCCTCGGAGGCTCATAATGTGAATTACTTTATCCTTGATGATATCAGGTAAGTCTTTTAGGTCCTTGTTATAGCAGATATTGGCACGGCGCGCTACATATTCAACACTCCTGTAAATTGCAAATGTAAATGCTAACTGAATTAGGCTGTTCAAACATGCATAACCTACATGCAAACAGGCAGATAATTCATATTATCTCCCACAGAAATTAAATACTGTTTTCTGATTGACTGACAGGGTGTTCGTTATTTGCCAATAACGGGACACTTATGACGCAGATCTGGTAAAAAAAATAAAATAAAATAAATAAAATAAATAAATAAACTTGAAACTTCGTTCCATATCAATGTTTTTTGATCGGTAACTGTAACAACCATATTAACCGCCATTTGAACTAGTAGGTAAGGGATAACGGCTTACGCGGTGACCAGTTCGATGGAAATAATGGTAAGGTGGAGGCGAAGGACTCCGCCAAGTCGGTATTTCCATCACACTGGTCACCTCAAATACCGTTATCTCACTTATCTTTCATTTGTACTTAGGATATTATTTTACCTACAACTTTCTTTATATTTAGGAAGCATGTGCATGAACCACAGAAAATAATCTATTATAGCTACTGTTGAGTGGGAAATGTACAGCGTGAAATACTTTACTACGGTTGTTATGGTTACATTTCATTTCATAAGCGCATTGATATGGAACGGTGATTCAGATTTTTCAGATCTACTTACTAGATAACAAATGACAGGGCGTGTTGTGGCGGCCTTTACACCGATAAGCGCATTATTCATCGATAAAGGAACGCCGTGGAGTTCACGGTCCCACTTGTACCACTGTTGCTATGTCGGCATTATGTAGTTTTGATTTTACACGTTTTGATATCTATAAACAAAGTTATACGATTGCTTGATCAAATTTCCGACTGTTTATTTAGAACGTGCATTATTTTCAGATAACCACACACCTATGAACAAGTTCCACTTTTCTGGCTGTATTACACTTGCATATCGATTTGCTCAACTCGATGCAAAGTTTAAATGAACTGTTAAATTAACACAGGACTACAATTAAGTGGCCTGGCCGACGTTCGCAGCACACAACATTTTAACTTGTGACCGAGATGGATTTTAAGTCTGTTACACTGTTTAGATGTATGGGAAACGGTGATTATACAAAAGCCGAGACGGGATAAAATCTTTAGATGCGGCGAAACAGTAGTATAAGTGGGATAATGAACTCCACAGCGTGTGTATATCAGTGAATATTGCTCTTATCGAGGTGTAAAGACCTTATCACTACCTCGAACATGCAATATTCACCGATGTACGCACGTCGTGTCGTTCATTATGCCTTACTTAATTCCCACCTCATCAGCCAATCAGAAAAGAGAATCCCATTGCTAAGGGAGATATGTTTGGGGGCGAATCACTATACGTCATAGATGTCCCGTTATCGAGGAATAACAAACACCCTGTCAGCCAATCAGAAAATATCGTTTAATTTCTCGGGGTGGTAATTTCTGATAGCGTAGCCTGGATCTTTCCTGTGTAACAGTAACATTCTGTCATTTCATTATTTCAGCATACCGGAAACAACAAACAGACGTCTTGTCTAACTTGTAGCCTACTGGTGGGCTACAGTGGTTTGCAATAACTGGCGTTAGCCTGGCTGGAAAATCTGTACGTAGTTAGATAGGCAAAATTGATGAACGTATTTGTATAGACTTCTATTTACATACTCACATATCTACAAGTGACTGGACCTCCATTTACTCAACAAACTCCACACAATCTCCTGAAGGCGGAGCTGCTACCATAGTATATGTAGGAGGTAGAGGCTGTCGCGTGCATGAAGGCGAGCATGAGCGCAACTTCCAGTTGCTAAATCAATGTCGTCAAAATAGAAGTTCAATATCTTGAGAAATTAACTCAAGCATTTTTTGAGCTGTTACCTGAATGATAGCCTACATGACTAATGCCAGTGTAAATATTTACGAAAATCACATTTACTGTATAGGCATGCGCCTCATATTGGGTGTTAATTTACTAATTTTAAGCTCTATATTTTTGCTTTTGCCTAGTTTGATGAAAATGAGCCAGAATATAACCATATTACTGGCTGCATTTTCACCGCATGATGTATCTGGGATCTGTAAGAGCCAACTCAAGAGGCCAACCCAGCTGCCAGAGGTCATGCAGGAAAAGTACAACAATGGTTATCATGAAAGACTACAGTTTGTCATGATTTTAGCTTAGCATCATAATAATTCCAAAGCATTGTCCCACAACATTATATGGTAGTCAAGCCATTGATGGTTATAAAAAGTTATGGCTGGATAGTGTAGTGGCAGCCAGGCATAGTGTTGAAGTCAAGGAGTGGGATCGATCATGGGGGTAACATTGGGAGGGTCCATTTTGACAGTGCCATTGTGAGGAGGGGTCAGTTGCAGGGCCTCTAGCAAGGAGAGTTGATCCTGGCATGAGCGTCAAGGAAGGGCCTCTAGGAAGTGAACAAAAAGATTAGGTTTTCTAAACCCTTTTTCTTACACCAGGATGGATGGCCTCTCCTAACAATGTGTAAGCTCCCTTGTGAGCAGAGGACTTCCAACTTTACTCAATCATTTGCGTCGGTCAGCCTCCTGTGTACTTTAGCAAATGGTTACATCATGCTCCAGATGTAAGTAGCCCTCATGTCCATTCCAGCATGTCAGCCCCAGCAGCTTGGAGTAATACAGGTGCTTCCACATTCTGCTCCTGACAGCATGGGTCATCGCTCCGGGCACAGTGCAGACAATGTTCCCAGGTAAAAGTGAAGCACACTTCTGCTTAGCGGCTGGCTTGCCTCAACCTCCATGCCCGCCCACTCCATCCCAAGTCACTCAAGGTGCAACCACCTCTATCATGACCGTGCCTCTTCTTGAGCTTCTTGAACTCCTTGTGGTGTTCTCCAAATGGCTGCAAAAAGCCATGCTGTACCGTTTGCTTGCTAAACAAGACTGAACAGCTGTTGATCTGTTTCAGGGCTTAAGTGGGCAATACACATTTAAGGACAGACTGGTGGCATCCTGGATTTGGACATAGGCTATTTGCCTGAGTGTGAGCTGAGCTTCAGGTGATACCTTTGCCCAAATTTAGAACGTTTAGTTAGCTAAAGGCTGCAGTTGTTTTGCTTGTTTCTTGCATGATTTTCATTAATAAATAGATCTGAATCATTTTAGCAGACATTTTGTTTTTATTTAAGACTAAACAGTGTTTTGATGGCTCATTTTACAAGAGAAATGGACTGGGCACCTACAAATCATACAGAATTCGAATGAAGTATTTTCTTCAGAAATGTTTGCCACATTTTAGCCATGGTTATTTCTCTATTTACTGTGAATAAATTGTACTCATATTTGCTATTAGATATTAATTGTTGTTGTGTGGCATGTCGAAAACACATCTGCAACCTCTGGATAGACGTCTGGAAAGCCAGACAGACTTGACAAATGGTCACTATTTCCTGTCCATTCAGGTATTCATACAGTCCTGTAGTCATGAATGTATGGAACAGCTGTTGTTTACATGCTACAGGGCAATCGACTTGTGACCAAAGGGACAGATCATCCATGATTACAGTGCTCTTAAACAACGCATTAAACCTCCAACTTCTCCCTGGGCACCACAGCAATGACTGCCCCCTGCTCCACGTGTGTGAGCACTCACCTCTCCTCTTGTGTGTGCACCTAGTGTTTCTGAGTGTTTACTACTCATGGGTGAAGGAATCCAGAGGAAAAATCCCTATGTATGTATCACACCAGCATCTAAACCACTGAAGTGGCTTATACCGAGTTATAACCAAAAAATCACCATGTGCTTAAATAACAAAAATCACCATATCCTTAAGGAGCATGAAAGGGAGAGATGTTTTACTTGCCTTTGAGGTGAATCATGAGTAACATTACAAGAAACTGAACCATAGTACTTAGGTTAAAATAAAATTAAGTTACTAAAACAACGGCATCACTACAGCTTTTTGTCCAAGGCCAACATTTGTTTAAATAATAATTTAAATAATTTAATCAATTGATTTTCATTTCATTAGTTTTCAGTCATGGCAGCGCTTAAACAGAACACCATTATATTCAAAAAATACTGCCATAGGGACTCAGTATTATTAACGATTATTATTAATGATTCCACTATGCAGTTATTTACAAATGGTATTTCATTTAAATCAAGCAGCTACAAATATAAAATGTGAATATGAAAGATACAACAAGGTATGACAAGATATGATTGCCAGTATTGAATAAAATGTAAACACATGAAATATCCTTCCAGAAATATCTTTCTATGAAACTTCCAGAGCACAGTCAAACATCACATAGTTGATACACAAAACATTTTTTGTGCGGCTGCAAATATTTTATCTTCCTCTTCACAAGCAGTCATCTCAGTTCCCTGTATCACTTCCTTTGTCCCCAATGATGTACAGGAGGTGAAAGGTTAAAGCTAAGAAAGCTGTCCCCAACAGGTCTCCCACAGCTGTTAGATAAGGAATGGAACACGTATCTGGGTCTCTTCCAATTCGCCATAGACAGTGCACCATCCAGTCAGCTATAGACAACAGTAGGAACACCTAACAGAGATGATGTATTATTACAATCAGGGCTGTATTTAACATGGACATGGATGAACGAAGATCAAGAACAAAAAAACAAATCTGACAATGACAATGACAAAAGTGTCACTCAGTGTTTGTTCAATGTTTTCAGTGAAATATGTCCACAGTGGTCAGTCCACTGAGGGGCAAATCTATCTTTAATCTAATGTTTTTTTTCCGCCAATTGCATATCTCACTCCTTATGGTATAGAGTACCCATGCATGTCAGCATGGAAAGCAGATCACCAGACCTGTAGAAATTTCTTATTCTGATCCATCTTTACGACAGTACATAGCAGCAAAAGTAACATGCTGATTGATAAGGAAAGTTTGGATTATTAAAAGTAGCCCAATTAATTATGCTACCTGTCATTTTCAGTGCTCTTATAGGTTATAGTAAGTAGTTTATACATAAAATCTGCCAGCCCTAATCTTTCATTGGATGGGCCAACTGTCAATCTGGATGTGCCAGGGTCTGGGTCCATGTCAGGACTGACTGCTTCTTAGAGGCCCTGCAACTAACCCCTTCTCACAATGGCACTTGTTAGAATGGACTCCACCCAATATTATCCCCATGATCGATCTCACTCCCTGACTTTAACATCATGTCTGGCTGATAATACGCTGTCCAGCCAGAACTTTAGACAACCACAGATGGCTTGACTATCATTTAATGTTGTGGGACAATATTTTGGAATTATTATGACGCTCTGCCAAGACCATGGACAAATTGTAGTTTATCACTCATGGTAACTACTGACTGTACTTTCCCTGCATGACCCATAGCAGCTGGCTTGACCCCTTGAGCAGTGGATCTCCCTAAGGTTTCCTCCTGAATAACTACCACAAAGGACTTTTTCCTTGCCCCTGTTGCTCATGGATGCTCCCTGTTAATGTCTGTAAAGCACCACGAGACAGTTCTATTGTAAATAGCCCTGTATAAATATAATTGAACTGAATGCAGGCCTGCCCATGCTCCCACAATGGCAGCACGGCAAGCAGCTAGCCAAGCCTGCAGACATTTCTCATTGTGATCCATCTTTACTACCACCCCATAGTAAGGATACAAAATGGATCCACAAACATCTAGAGGAGACTGCATCAGCAAGCCAGTATGTACTGTATACTCACCTGCATAAAAGCAGCTGTCAAGAAGAGGGTAATGAAGAGGGGTGTTGGAGTTGTATTGCCACTTTGTAAGAGGTGGATGGCATAAATGAAGATCAGGTGACCTGGGATCACCAACAGCAGAAGAACTTGAGCTGACCGCTGGTTGGGTCCTTTAAGACAAACATATGCAGTGCATGTTTTGGTCTGACAACAAAAGTCATAAAATGATTGTCCTAAGCAATAAGATGATGAAACTTGGCATACTGCAGCACCAATTTCAACAGAACAGGTAGCCTACTGTATAACTTCTCAGTCAAGATATTTCATTACAGTAGGCCTACTACATTGGGGTACTCTGGGTAGACATCCTAGGCTTATTCCACAACTAGAGACTGTCGTCACCAATCAGCAAACAGAGTCTGAAGGCAGGACCAATAGGAATAAAGTTCAAACAATGTGCCCACCCTCCAGGAAATAAACAAAAGCCTATCAGGAGTGTTCAATTGCATGAAGTTAAAGAGTCTAATCTATCAGAATAAGGTCAATGATAAAAGACTGCAAAACCTAAGACTGTATGAGCTCTAATGCTAGATTTCAGCACTTAAAAAGCACGAAACTGGAAAAATATGGAAAAAATTTAACATAGCCTTGGACACACATACTGATTTGTGCGCTCGATTTGATGTTCTTCTTCAGCTCAGTATGGCCACTAAGCCTATCATGACAACCAGGATAAATTCACCAGGAGCCAGAAACCAATCACAAACAACCAATCACATTGAAGTGTGTAATGCTTCAATTTCACTTCAGATCTCATACTGATCTTATACAATGCAAAGTCAATCATGCATTTACAGACCTGATACGTCTTTATTGATGGGTTTGGCAATTGATTTGCTTTTCCTTTTCAATTCGTAGATAAATGATTAAAACATCAAACCAAATACATGATTATACTCAAAGAATATGACTGGTACCTTTGCCACAGAAGGTATGGCAAGGGCAGTGTTTGCCCCTAGCCTCTGTGGGCAAGGCTCCGAGGACAGAACGGAAGTGTAGATATGTGGCAATGCGGCTGGACTGAATTGCAACAAGATTACCTCCAATACCTTGGTGGAGGGGCAGGAGGGAGAAGACAAAGATGGAGAACGATATTTAATGATATTAACCAGTGATACAAAATGATATACATTGCTGACCAGGATTGATTTGATTACAAATCTACGCTGTAGTCCCTACATATCAGCTCAGTAAAGCATGCTGTTAACCAGTACATCAAAACTGTAAAATTCATATAGGTTCATGGTATATTATAACATTTAACAAACATAATTAGGGCAGCTTCCATAGGCAGTGACATGTGACAATGACAAATACAGTATGTGTTCTACGATCTATCTTACATACTGGATATATGGCCTATGAGTGTAAATGTCAGCTGTGACCTAATTCTCTCATTTTCAGTAAAAAAAATATTTTGCTATTTATTTGCAAGCAGCAACATTGCCTAGGTTGTCCAGAAATACAGGAATCTCTGTGTCTGTTCCACAAATGGGTCAAATCAAAATTCTAACGAAAGCCCAGTGTCTGGATATTTCCTAAAGCATTAATTGATAGGCCTATTTGTCATACCCACCAGGCCTTAACATTACCATTGATGACAGGGCTGTATACCACCATTCCCTCAAGGTTTGGGTCTGATACTGTTCTATCCAGAATAAGTCCGCCCATGCTATGATGAAAGACAAAGGAAACGTGAGTTTGGGAGTATGGAGCAAAATATTTTTATAAAAATACCACAGCTAAATATACATTAGTGAACAGCCCTCCACCTATACATACTCATATATCACTAATATAGCAATTTTTACTTGTCATACTTAATCAGTTATGCTAATACAGAAAATGTGAATGACTGACCTGCTGATGACCAACCTTGTGTCTAGTAGTGCGTTAAGAGGAAGCTAGCATCAGGTAGTGAGATGAAAGGACTCTAGTGTCGAGTAGTGAGTTGAGAGGGCCCTAGTGTCTAGTAGTGAGTTACGAGGAACCTCAGGTCTAGTAGTGAGTTACGAGGAACCTAAGGTCTAGCAGTTATATAGTGGTTGTCACCGAGCGCTGTCTGTAGGAAAAAGAACCAGTGTTAACCCAATGGGGCATAGGGAAGTGAAACTGAAAGTGAATTAAGTTAGTGTTAGTTGATTCGCAGTTTAGTGTACGTTGTATCAAATTTCCTCATTCTTTTTCCTACAGACAGCACTCTGTGACTTTGAAGAACAGGGCTATGGATTTCTCTTGAAAAATACGCTCATACACACAGAGACACAGCTAGTTTGCAATTATAGTTTGTTATTATAAGTACTAATGGAACAACTCATACATACTCTCCGTGTATACATACTCATATATCAATGATATAGCTTGTCAAACTTATTAATCAGTGATGCTAAGCTAGAGTATATGAATGACAGACCTGCTAATGACCAAAGCAGTGATGATTGGTTCCCAGCCAGAATAAAGCAGTTTTCGGCTCTCTGGGTGTAGGAAAGATACTGCAACCCATACTGGGATCAGGCACAGTAAGAATATACACAGTAGATAGGAAACATAGGGGTACGAGCCTAAAAGACACAGTGAGAGCAGACAAGATAGCAATGAAGAGAGAGTATGTTATTTATTGAAGTATCTTTCTAAATTTTCCTCCAATTTCTCTTACCAGTGCAGTCATACAGCCCGTGACCGACAAACGCTAAAATTGCTAGGGTGATTAGGTCTCCAAAGCTTGCTGCAATTGGTGTGGCTACATTATCAGGGTTGATGCCGATCTTCTTGGAGCCAATGATGACTCCCACCATGAGAATGCCTATCGGAGAATCAGAGTCCCTCCTTAATGGGTTACGGATGGATGATGCCGCGACCAGTTAGTCAAACAGAAGTGCTCATATGGCTGTGATGTGATATGGAGTCTAATGACCTGGAACTACTCTAAACAGAAGAAACTGATTGCCATCCTGAAGAACACAAAACTGAGAATTAAGAAAATTAAGGACTGGTTAACCAGGACTAATATGAGTAGTGAGTTAACAGGGCCCTAGTGTCTAGTAGTGAGCTGAGAGAGCCCTAGTGCCTAGTGGCAAGTTGAGAGGGCCCTAGTGTTGTTCCATGCTGGTGGAATGACCTTCCCAGTGCTACCAGATCAACATATACCCTCTCCACCTTCAAAAAACTGAAGACCCAGCTCTTCCAAGAATATCTCCTGGCTTAAATTTTAAGAATGCACTTAACCTCTTATACTCTTTTTATACCGCACTTTCAACTTAAAATAGTGCAGCTTTTATGTTAGCATAATGCACTCTTTGTTAGTTTCTTTCATTGTGTTGTAGCTTGAATGTTATCCTCTTTTGTTTTCCTCTTTTAGTCACTTTGGATAAAAGCGTCTGCTAAATGCATAAATGTAAAATGTAAATGTAGTGTCTAGTGGTGAGTTGAGAGGGCCCTAGTGTCTAGTAGTGAAAGGAGAGGGCCCTAGTGTCTGGTAGTGAGTTAAGAGGAACCTAGTGTCTAGTAGTGAGATGAGAGGGCCCTAATGTCTAGTCGCGAGTTAAGAGGAAGCTAGTATCAAGTAGTGAGTTGAGAGGGCCCTAGTGTCTAGTAGTGAGCTGAGAAGAACCTAGCGTCTAGTAGCGAGTTACAAAGAACCTAATGTCTAGTAGTTGAGAGGGCCCTACCCTGGAAGAGGGAGGCAGTGAAAGCAGTCACCACACTGGAGCAGCACAGGATTGCTGCATGGTCAATGGTAAACTCCTCTGTCAGAGCCCAGCCCAGGACACAGGCAGCTAGAGCAGCCAGGAAGCCCAGCACAGTGGCTTGTACCTCAGAACAAAAGTATGTGTTGCCACTGAAAAGATCTGCATACCTAATTATGTGTTCTGTTTTGGAATCATCACAACAATGCATATGGTAACACTGCAAAACTTTACTTGCTTGAGTGCCAGATTCCCAATGATAAGGTTACGCATCTCTCTTGGATTTGTGATCTTTCCAACATTAACCTAAGGAAATAATAGAAATTCATTACAAACACTATTTTGAGCCATAGGGACATATATTACAACTACATTCTTCTTCCTGTTCTTTTACATACGTCCACATAACAGCTTATTGTTTTCTCAACAAGTCTGTGTTATATTTCACAGAGGGGAGCAGAGAGCATGTGATGCAAATGAAAGAATGTTACTGGAGGTTTGTTTTTGTGCGTGTGTCTGTGTGTGTGTGTGTATGTATGTATGTATGTGTGTGATGGAGAGAATTTGCTCACAGCGGTGGACAGCCTTGAGGCTAAAGTCATCTCCAGGTTCCCTTTTAGACCAAGCAGAGAAGGTACCAGAATGAAGATCTCTGTGATGTTCACAAATACATCCCAGTACTGTGACACAAAGACAGACAGGCAGGTTTGTTAGTGTTTACACTCTACACTCTACACAATATGATTCACAGAACTTACCTGAACCACATCCAGCAACATTCCAGCTGACACGGTGCCAATTCCTGCAAGTAGGAAGGGCACCAGGATCTGAAGCAGCATGGCACGGCCAGACTCATTGGGAATGCCCTCAGTATGTGTGTGGTGGTCATCACTGTGGCTATCCAACTGCGGCCTGTGTGTACGGCTACTTCGTAGCAAAGGATCCGTCTCCGAGTAGTCTTTAATTTCATGATCAGAAAGGCTAAGGGATCCCCCTGTAAACTTTTCAGGGCCCTCGTGAGCCGGTCCAAGTCCAGAATAAGCCATGGCTGTGCTAAAACTGCCTATGAAAAAGGTATCTGATCAATCCAAACACATCTCTCTATCATGATTAAGGCCATGACTTGGACTAACTTGGAATTAGGCAAAAAACATGAAGCTGGAGGCAGTTTCTCTAAATTTCTTCAGGACAAGTGTCCTAATTTGTTAGATGTTAGATGTTTTTCTGAAACACAAAAGGAAGCACAAAGTTGTTTATTTTTTTGTAGGCTAAGGGCTAGACATTTAAGGGGAAATACAGTGTGAATCAGTCAACAGTCCTGTTGTTCAAAGTCACTGAGTGTTGTCTGTAGGAAATAGAACCAGAAAATTTGAACTAACATAGACCAAATAGCAAACTGATAACAAATGTTAACTCAGTGGGGCATAGGGAAGCAAACTGAAAGTGAGTTAAGTTAGTATTAGTTGATTCGCTATTTAGTGTATGTTGTATCAAATTTCCTCATTCTTTTTCCAACAGACAGCACTCGGTGACCTCGAACAACAGAGCTATGGATCGATTCAAATCATATTTCTCCTGAAAAACAGGCTCATACACACAGACACACAGCTAGTTTGCAATTATGGTTTGTTACTATAAGTACAAATGGATGCCAAGTGCATAGAGTATTGTGCTAACTGAACATGTCCTGTATGCTAGATGACATGTACAGCTTTTTGGTATATTCTAGTTCTAGATCCACTGTAACCTACATCTAGGGATGGTTACAGTGTTTTATGTCAAGATGATTTAATGAAAAAGCACTGTTACTATTAAATATGTACTTATTTACTCAATCACTTGTATTTGTTTTAATTGTTTGCAACACAAAAATCTAACTATTTCTAAGACATGCCTCGTATCTCCTGCAAAAGAAGCTGAATTCAAAATATTAACACATAAAACAAGCATTCACCTTTCATCTTAAACATTTTAAAGATAATATTAGGTTACATTTTTGGGTTTACACGTTGTTCTAAACTTCAGGCGCTTCGTGGGACTTTATGCACATTTCTGTACGAAAACACTGTACAGGCTTTTTACCCCACATAATTACTATTGTGCATACAGTCGTCTGTTTTACAGGACAGGCATAGGTCTTGACATTGCAATGAGTAAAGATTTGTTCTACTATTTCCACACATGGCATCTCTCTTACAGCTTGTCCCATATGAACAGTCATCACGCCTATTTTACAAGACAGGCATAGGTCTTGCCCTTGGCCTCAGCCACATAAAATTTGCTGGCTCTGCTAGCCCTCTATCTACCAGGATGGAATGTGAACCGAGTGGAAATTCCGTTACATTCCGACCTGTTCCACAATAGTCCGATGTTACAAAACCCACTCTAACTTGATCACACAGAAGGTTCAGACTATGATAAACTCATCACGGGTGTCTGTTTTAAAATGCAATATAACCTACACATTTGATTTGAGTGTCATTCAGCTAGGAAAACAAGATTAGGTTATTGTTAATATGCTACCAACTAAAGGAAAACTCTCTAACCTGATGATGATATTGGAGTCGGTGGATCCTCCGCCCAGGGTATTCTTAATGGGAAGCCTACAATGACAGCTCCTTGCAATTTAGCGCAACTAAACCAACTGAAGTACACGCCCATATTTTGTTGTACTCTCAGCTTGATGAAGAGTGGACAGTCATGCCTATCCATGCTGACCTGACTCTGGCCGATAGTTTGGCAATTTAATCCTACTGCTACTAAGCTACTAGTACTAGCCTACTACTACTTCTAGCCTAACGCCACTACTACTACTTATGATAGAATGGTGTATCATTTACGATTAAATCTATGCATTCAGCAAATACTTTTATGATGTAGGCCTAGGCTACGCTTGGAACACACACTGAAGAAGCTGAGATAACGCCAGGCAATCAACCCCTGCCCCGAAAAAACTACATTTCCCAAATATTTCGTCATGCGTTAAATCATGAGACCGTCACGTCCTGTGATCACAGTACTGCTTTTCAGTGAGAGGTCAGTTTTGAGTGTATAGCTCACTTAGATGTAGACACAGAGCTAGCCCATTGTGTGAAACAACACGATGGCTGTAGAAGGTATATCCCCTGACTGGGAATTCGACCGTTTTGATGATGGTTCACAGAGTAAGTCTAATTGTGCAATAACATTGGCTACGTGGGGCAGATATCCCTGACACTAGCTAAATGCTAACTTGTGAGCTATCATGGCAGCTGACACGGTAACGTTAACGTTATACTAGCTAATCATTTGCATTGATAAGTCTCAAGTCAGTTAACATAGTGCACTGGTGGCAAGTTGATCGATGTGGCATTGATTGGAAAACAGATTACACGGTTGCCGTGATCGGCTGTGGCGAGTTGTAGTACGGTACCAAGGCTTTTCAATACGAGTGAGCATCAGTTCTTCATTTTATGACATTTAACACATAACTTTGTATATTTCAAGGCAATGAACACGATTCCTTTACCTGCGATGTGCGTAGTCAGAGTTCCAGTGTGGTTCAGGTTGTAAAGGCCACATCACACTGACTTGAAAATGAGATTAATGCTTCACGCCACTAAGCAATTAGCGCCACCAAACGTTCCTACCAGTGCCAATAAACACCTCAGTGTTAGTATGGAGTGTTTGTGGCAGATAAACCAACAGAATACATCGGGATCATCTCTGTTCACAGAAATACACACCGAAGTGCAATTAAAGAACTATGGAAGGTTTCTGGAAGAATACACATCACAACTTAAAGGCATTGAAGAAGCCTTAGATGATACTATTGGTGATGTGTGGGACTTCACCTTAGACCCTATAGCATTACAGGTATTACAAATGACCTAAATCACAACATCTTGATTTTCAGATATTGTTTTTGTTGTTAGTATGTAATGTTCACGTCATATAAAATGCTATTGTTTTATCATGAACTGTTACAGCTATTGTTGTTGTTCTAGTGGCCTAATGTTACTTTTGACATTGCAATGAGTAAAGATTTGTTTTACTCTTTCCACACATGGTATCTTTCTTACAGCTTGTCCCATATGAACAGTCATCACTGCTGGAGTTGATTAAAACAGACAATAAGGTATATCCACTTTGAAGTGTTGCTGTTGCTCAGACTCTATAAAAATAACTGGAAGTGTCAAATCCTGGGTATCAGCAATTAGTATTGCAGTTCTACCACAGAGACACAAAACTGCTTTACTAAATATTTACCAGACTTAATTGCAGAAATACATTATTGACACAAAAATGTTACATTGCACGTCAAAAAATTGCAACGGTAGTCACACAACAAGTTATTTTTGTGAATGACATTTACATTTACGCATTTAGCAGACGCTTTTATCCAAAGCGACTTACAACTCATCAACTATCAATTGTTCAGGGTCAGTCTCCCCTAGAGCAACTTAGGGGTAAGCGCCTTGCTCAAGGGCACAGCGGTGGCAGCCGGGATTCGAACCCACAACTTTTCAGGCTACTTACACGCTAGCCGGTTCCTTAACCACTACGCTACCATTATATACATATATATAATTTTGTTGTTGTTTCCCAAAGGTCCTCAACAAAGTAATCACTGTGTATGCAGCCTTGTGTACTGAAGTAAAGAAGCTGAGTATGAGGTATAGTTTTCCCGTTGTTAATGTCAAAAATCCTTAAATGCTTTTGACATCTGTGTAAGTCAACATGAATTAACATGCTATTATTTCTCTGTAGGCCGAGAATAAGTTTTATAATGGCCTACTCTACTATGGCGAAGGAGGTAACCATTCTTTTTGTCATGAATGCAACTGTGTTAAATCTTTGTATTGGTATTATTGCACAGAAATATAATTCTTGTGAGAGCACATTATATAGTAAAGCAGCATTCTGAAGTGAAGTATCTGAAAGGCATGCAAACACCACAAACTTCTCATGTTTCAATACACATCATACGTTTAAGTGGCATTAAAAAGTATGCCTAGGCCTATTTATTTACAAAGTAAAAGGCTAATAATGCTATAGTTAACAAGGGTAAAAGCAATTTCCTTTATTAACGGTTAATAATAGTAGGTGATGTTCTGTCAAGCTTTTTTGATTTTACCTGTAGTGACATTCTGTCCCCATACCACAAAACTACATAGTGTGTATCTTGGGATTTTAAAGCCAACGCACACTAAAAAGACAGCAGAAGACTGAAATGTGTCACTGCTATCAACACATTGTTCCCGGCTGATAAGTCAGAAAATCTGTGCTGCATTGATTATTATTAGCCTACATACATTTGCCCTTGACTTACAGCCTATAGCGCTGTGATTTTTCCAAATATAATGCACTTCTGGGTAGGGTACAGATATGCAGGGTAGACTTTAAATAATAATAATTTTAAAACTATGATGTCCGTAACTGACATTGCTGGATTAGCCTGGGAATAAACCTAGACCCTCTTTCTACACTTTCGTTTCGTACTGAGGGTCTGGACATTCGGTAGTGAGATTCGCTTAAACAAGTGGTAGTAAGCACTCGCTTAAGTTTAATGTGGATAGAGTAACCTAGGATACATCAGGGGGGGGGGGGGGGGGGGGGGGTAATAATTAAAATAGTAACTAAAATAGTAATAGGCTAATACAAAATACATTGTGGGGGAGTAATAACTGAAATAGTAATAGGCTAATAATAAAAAAATCAGTGTGCATAGCCAACACTGCTGGACACATCACGCCGTATAGCCTCACAGGTCTTGAATGAGCCTTCAGAAGAGGATGTAGACAAATAAGAAGCCAAGACATTCTGTGACATTGGTTATGGTTTTTGGTTATCATTTCATATGCCCGAGAGCACAGACCATACGAAAAAATCCATGAGTTAGTAAATATGTGATAGCATTGCATTCAGGCTAGCTTTTTGTGTTATCAGCCTGTTAATGTCCATTATAAGCCTATGGAAGATTTTATTACAGGTTAATAGGGTAAAATTAATTAACTAATAACTATTTTTTTTGTATTGGAAGTTTACTGAAATGTCATATATACATATGTAAATGAGGCATCATATACTTAAATATATGCGATAATTATCAGAATTTTGCCCTGTACCGTAAGGGTAAACAAGTTAAACAGCCTAACCTATATATTTTCTAGAAACCTACAACCTGTACATGTGATTTAATATGCACAGAGACAAGTCCCACCTTAGACCTCCATAGTATTTGCATTGTATTGAAATGCATTGATTTTCAATGTACAATCATGGGGTAGGGATGCACTGATCTGATATTTGGATCGGAGATCGGTCCCAAAATGGGAAAAACACTTGGATCGGAAAAATTTGCAAATCCATTGGCTGATCCGTTTCCTAAACTTGATGACCGCAATAACCCTGCTATGTTACTGGGTGCTACTGTGTTACTGTGCACTCAGCTAGCTTGCAAAGAATAGAAACAGTGTAGCATGTCAGCTAGGTGCAGCTGTAAGGTAAGAAAACAGATTTTTTTTATGGCTATTAAGTGCTATTAATAAAATCATCATAAAATCAATCAATCAGTTACTAAGTTTTAATGGACAACCAGCAATATTTAACATGGATTTCTGTTATCGAACTTAGCTCATGTTGAGTCTGCTTGTTAGTAATGAAGTAGCATAACATTACTCACCAAAAGTATAACAAAAATTGCATATTGCAAGACATGTTTCTCCTATAATCCAATGAAGATTCTGCTCAAGTTTATGAATATTTATTTTAACTGATGCAATAGAAAACAGAATCAACATCTGCAGCAGCCTACTGATTTCCACTAGCACCATACATAGAAACAAAGTTTCGTTTCACTTAAGTCCTGTAACATTAGGTTCAGGCGGAGTGACAGGCGCCTTAGACCTTGATCTAAAAACGTCAAATACAAGGTAATGACACGGGCACACACTTTGTTTATTTTTTAATTATATTCTAGAGAAATAACAATTTTATATTTATGTCTATGATGTTTTGTTCTGTTTTATCTTGGCTTGGCAAATAATGCCCAGTTAGGCGAGTAGGGCAATAAAAGCTGAGGATGATGCCCATCTCTTAATTCAGTGGGGGATATCAGATTGGCATCGGGTATCACCGATATGTAAAACCCACGAATCGGAATTGGTAATGAAAAAAGTCTGATCGGTGCATCCCTACCGTGAGACTTTAATAGGTAGTGCATTCCAAAATTGTACATGTTAAAATTCAGTTCATTCAGCATAGCAAGACTTTTCACAAAAAGTTTGTTTGGTTGTAAGCCTCCCTAGCCAATGGCCTAGAATTATTGCAAATTTTCGCAGATTTTAGTGGATAATGGCTCATCTACATATATGTACAAAGCATTTCAGAAAACTTGCAATACAAAAAAGTGTTGTCTGTAAATAACCAGCAGGAGAAGTCTTGAGGGTATTTTACTTCACTTTAAAGGCACACCAGACAAATCTGTGACCTGCAAATTAGTTTTTTGTTTCTTAGTTTTTTTTTTCAGTTTTTTTAAGTCACAGTGATGTAAAATGTCACCAATACATGTAGAATTGTTTGCAAACCAAAGAATACCAGTTAAGATCATTTTCGTAGTATTTCTGTAAAGAGAGGTGTAGTACTACAGATATCTGGGTGTCATACAATGAAATGTTTGTATGGCGATACCAAATCAAATGTTTGACTGCATATTATTTCATAACCATAAAAAAGATAGACTAAACAGTAATCATGTCATGTGCAAAGAGTTGGCCATTTTTCCACTTCTAAAGCCTAAGAACATAGGCCTTACGTGTAAGCTAATTAGAACTAAGGTCAAGGATTGGCTTTCACAATGCTCATAGACTAGTAGAGTGAAGCTATTTGATGCCCACAGAGCGTGCCCCAGACACACACACACACACACACACATATTTTGTCCCATTGTTGGGGCGATATCATGGTGTGGTCATATTATTACTGTTGTATTCCAGCATCAGATACTAGTGTGGTGGAGGGAGAATCACAGATACAGATGGGCAGATTCATTTCTTTTTTACAGGTGAGTCTGGTAAGAACTAGGTTCATATCAGTCAAATATCAGTATTTTTCAGAAGGTAAATGCTTTGTCACTGTGGAAAAGGTGAGATCTAAACTCCCCAGTCTGATATTTCATCTTTCTTTTTTGTGTCCAATTCAGGAGCTGTCATGTTTTGTGTCTCGCTGTTTTGAGGTTGTGGTCAACATGGTTCATCAGTTAGCAGCTCTTTACAACAGTAACAAGTAAGTGTGCTTGCAGCTGCTGCAAAACTGCTGAAACTAATCTGTGCAAGTGCTATTTTCAAATGTTGTGTCTTTGTAGGACTGCCACTAAAATCATTGAGTCTACTGGTGTTCACTTTCAGGTACTTATTTATGACCTCTCTAGATTCCAAACACTCAGTGTCTCAAAGTGAATTTGGTGTCATTTGCTATGTAATTCTATTATGTTTACACACACTTGTGGAACTTTTTCATGAACAGTCCACAATTTCTTGCAGACAGTATATGAGCACCTGGGTGAGTTGCTTGTGGTTCTTATTACTTTGGATGAGATCATGGAGAATCACACAACTTTGAAAGACCACTGGAAGATGTACAAGAGGTGAGTACTCTTTGTTGTTTGTTAATGTTCTACTTAATATTACAGCAACAACTGATGAATAGGAGCACAAAACATTCATATGAATGCTTTATGATATATTTATCAGTGGAATTGATTACACTTGAAGTGTAAGAGACTTACAAAGTCTCTACCAAAGATTCTAGAGCACTACGCTCACTGATTTATCTTGCTCTGCTGTGGAACCTTTGCATCTTTGGTCTCTACTGTAAACACTGTATGAAGAATATTGTTATGCACATTTCTATTGGAGCCTTCATACATTGCCTCATCACTGCTGCTTTTTCTGCCAGTGACTTTTATTCTTTTTATTTTTTTATTCTTGCACCTCCTGCAAGGCATCTGGCTGAACTCTTTCTCTGTTGAGGGCAGTACTTTGTGATTCAGATGTTTGAGAGTTCATAGGTTTTGCAATTGAAAATTGGAAAATATGGAAGAATTATCTTCATATTAATACATAGAACATAGTCCATGAATGCTGTTTTGCCCTTTCTTGAATATATTATGAAGGATTCCTTTGTTGTTTATAAATGCGTTAGGCACTCGCCTGTCAAACAGTGACAGGTGATACCAATATGATTGTAATGCCAGGCTTCTGTAAAAATAACAAAAATGGTACATAAGATTCACATGGCTGCCAGTGGAATCTGTCAGTCTATTCTTTGTATTTGAACTTTTTCAGGTTACTGAAATCAGTGCATCATAACCCATCCAAGTTTGCCATCTCAGAAGAGAAACTGAAGCCATTTGAGAAACTGCTTCTGAAGTTGGAGGGCCAGTTGTTGGATGGCATGATATTTCAGGTGGCTATAATAGCTCTTTGCAAAATGGATAATACTGCAGTAGAATTGACCTGTACAGGACCTTAATGTCTGCATACCCTGTGGTTTTCCAAATAGGCTTGTGTGGACCAGAGATTTGATGATCCTGGAGAAGGAGTGTCTGTCTCTAAAAATTCTTTGTTTGCTGAGGAGTTCGGTTATAATATCCGCACTATTTTTGCTAACGTTGAGTCAAAGCTTGGTAAGTTTGTACGTCACTGTTTGTCACACTAATACATTGCTGTAAAGTTGCTAATGCTAATGTGCTAATTATCTTACTATTTATTTTCTTTTGTGGCTTGAATTGAATCATTCAGGGGAGCCCTCAGAGATTGACCAGCGGGATAAGTATGCTGGAGTCTCTGGCCTTTTTGTTCTGCATTTTCACATTTTCAGGACTGTAGACAAAAAGTTGTACAAATCTCTTCTGGATGTTTGCAAAAAAGTGTGTGTATATATATATAAATATTCTTTTTAGAATTGTCCTTAAATATTTGGGTGAACATAAACCATTTGACAATTTAAAATCTTCTCTACAGGTCCCTGCAGTGACTCTGACAGCAAACATCATCTGGTTCCCTGATGCATTTCTTATCAATAAGGTTCCTCCTGCAGCCAAACTTATGGACAAAAAGAGTTTACAGAGCATACGTGCCCACAGAGATACCTTTTTACAGCACAAGGCCCAGTCCCTCACCAAGTCAGTGAAAGGCCCTTCTTTGTCCTTGATCATTGCCTTTTTAATTACCGGTACCATTCACTTTTCCAGCTTTGTAAGTAGAGAGAAATTTTCAGTCAAATAGCTCACATGGAGATTTACAAACTCGTTCAGCTCTGTGTTTGCCATGATATAATCGGAAGGATTTCAGTTGGGGAAAAGGGAATGTGTTTTTAGCGTCAAAAAAACACTGGTCAAAATGTGGTCAGACTGCTGTGAAATAAACCGTCTTTTCTTATCCTCTAAATGTCATAAAGGAGCAGCATGTCATGAGATGCTGTGATATTTAAAGGTGTAAAACATACAGTAGATATTTTTTCAGGCCTAAATAAACTTCATGTAGTGACATTATTGACAGCCTACTTTCTTCCACAGGGACGTCCAGTCCTACTATGTGTTTGTGACATCTTGGATGATGAAGATGGAGTCCATTTTATCTAAGGAGCAACGACCTGACAAACTGGCTGAGGACCTGAGCAGCAGATGCAATGTGTTTGTGCAGGTGAATAAAGACTGGTCCTGTGGGGAGTTTTGGTGTTGTATCTACTGTGGTTGTTGAAACATTATTATATTGTTTTTGTGATATTCCTATTACTCCTATACTATTGATCTGAAATAACTTTATGGTGTTAATTAAGTGGCACAACTGTTCTGTGTCAGAAATATGTTTGTATAGAATTTCACACAAGTTTCCCTCAGTGAACCCCCCCCCCCGTCTTCTCTCCCAAGGGTATCCTTTATGCCTACAGCCTAAGCACCATCATCAAAACCACCATGAACTTGTATATGTCCATGCAGAGGCCCATGACCAAGGCCTCTGTCAAAGCCTTATGTCGCCTGGTGGAGCTGTTGAAAGTAAGCCATTGTTACTTATATCTGATGAAGTAAAGAAATGAATATGTGAGCAAGGAAATACTTTGTGAAAGAAGTCAGCATACTGGAGTATTTGAACAAAAAAGACTTGGTCAGCATACTGGAGTATTTGAACAAAAAAGACTTGGTCAGCATATTGGAGTATTTGAACAAAAAAGACTTGGTCAGCATATTGGAGTATTTAAACAAAAAAGACTTGCTTTTTTTTCCTTAGGCGGTAGAACATACATTTCACCGACGCTCCATGGTTGTTGCTGATTCAGTGTCTCACATCACGCAGCAGTTGCAGTCCCAGGCCCTCACAGCCATTGCCACTGCCAAGGTGAGCATCCACTCAACCCCGAGATTACCTGAGAACAGATATTTGTCATTAGAATATATTATTAGAATATTTGCGTTGAGGAAGAATGCTTGGTTGTTACAACTCTATCTAATCTAAAATGAAACATTGCTCACTCTTTAGCTCAGATTTGCATGAAGCACTTGATGCCTTGGCAGAGTGCTGACATGCTGTCTTTAACTTCATGACAGAAAAGAGTAATATCTGACAAGAAGTACAGCGAGCAGCGGCTGGACGTTCTCTCTGCTCTGGTGCTGGCTGAGAACACTCTGAATGGGCCTAGCACTAAGGAGCGCAGGCTGGTGGTGTCACTGGCACTAAGTGTGGGAACACAGATGGTAAGGCTTTGGCTGCAGAAAGGACAGTAGGGAAACAGGCTTTGAAAATCCCATTCTGTCATTTTGTGGGTAAAGGTGATGTATTTAGTGATGACAGTGACCAACAAAACAAGTTTGTCTATAGGTTTAAAAGAACATAGTGAACAAAATGTTTCCCTAGTACTCCTACTCCCATTTCCTCATGAAAAAAGTAAATAGGTGCCTGGGGAAAAGCCACTGTACATAGGTGCCTGGGGAAAAGCCACTGTACACTGTACACAGAAATATTGTGCAACAGACACAACTATACAGTATGTTAGTCTACACACACATACACACACCACACCGCTAGCTTATGGGTTCAGGAAATGCTATGCATGCATGTCTGTCTTACTTCACACTCTCATAATGACTACTTTACCATACCAATATGTACTTATACTGCTATACTGTTTCTATAACAGAAAACCTTTAGAGATGAAGAGCTTCTACCTTTGCAGTTGGTTCTTAAGAAGCTGGACCTTATCAGTGAATTGAGGGAAAGGTACTAGTGAATATCTCCTCAGTCAGACATTTTTCATTGTTTTATTAATTAATTACCTTTTTTTAATTAATTAGCATTATATGACAAGTACTCTGAGTAAGACCACTTTTTCTCACAGGGTGAAAGTTCAGTGTGATTGCAGTTTTCTCTACTGGCACCGTGCAGTGTTCCCTATCTACTTGGATGACGTGTATGACAATGCTGTTGATGCCGCAAGGATACATGTAAGTCTACTTGAAGCAAATTTTTGTTGTTACACTTTTTCTGTAAAGCTTTTGATAGTTTTTTTCTGTCTTGTTGGCTTTTGTAGTACATGTTTAGTGCCCTCAGAGACAGTGTACCAACAATGACGCATTCAAAGCACATGGATTCGTGTGATCAACTGCTGGAGAGCTATGACACTGAAATCATGGAGGTCTTCAAGGAGGTTGGAGACAAAAGAATACAGTGAAATTACAAAGATATAACCAGACAAATTCTGGAGGCCAATCAAGATTTCATAGTTTACATTTCTCTTCCTTCTCTCTTTCTCCTCCACATTTTCTCTCTTTTTCTCTTTGCCAGCACTTGCTGGACAAGCTTTGCAAGGAGATTGAAAAGGATTTGCGCCTGTCTGTGCACACACACCTCAAGCTAGATGACCGAAACCCATTCAAAGTTGGCCTAAAAGACCTGGCTCACTTTTTCACCCTGAAACCCATCCGTTTCTTCAACCGTTTTATTGATATCAAAGGTAAGCCTTTGGGCAGAGCTCTTAGAGTTACATCTGTAAGTGTTTCACTGTGGTAACATCTCTGGGTCACCAAACAACTTTCACTGTTGTTACACAGCAGTACAAGCAAAGTGCAAGCAAACATCCTAGGCGAGATTAACTCAAAATACCTCTGAATGAAGTAGTTCCAACATCACTCACCCTGGGCTGAGTTTCTTGGAAGGGTCATTGGCTAATTTTTGTCACAGTCTTGGTCAGTAGAAGCATCCCTTAATTATTTGGCATTGTTTCAGTAATACATGGGTTTTCTAGAAACACAATTTTGCCCAAACTGATTTAGCCATGTCTTTGATGGAGAACAATCTCATGTTTGTTCAGACTCAGGAGTTTACTTGATATGGTTGGTACAAAATGCCTTGTCTTTGTATTCTTTTACAGCATATGTCACTCACTACTTGGACAAAACGTTCTACAATCTAACTACAGTGGCTCTGCATGACTGGGCTACGTACAGTGAGATGAGAAACCTGGCTACTCAGCGCTATGGCCTGATGATGACTGAGGCCCATCTGCCCAGCCAAACACTAGAGCAGGTCAGCTAGCTCCAGCTCCAGACATGGATCATGACTCATGGCTGCACCTGCCTATCAAATTCTAACCTCTGTACTGGTTCCTTTTAATAGGGTCTTGATGTCTTGGAGATCATGAGGAATATCCATGTATTTGTGTCCCGCTACAACTACAATCTGAACAACCAGGTAAGCTTTATTTTCTGGAACTTCTCTTTCACTGATGTGGGAATTTCTATATCCCTACAGGGCCAGTAAGTTGAAATTGAGCTAACTCTATGTGATCCATGGCCTCTTGAGTTACTATTTGTTACACAAGAGTATAGTCTGAGGCATGGAAAAAGCTTGCATGCTAATGCCTACCTGGGCAACAGATGGTATAGTCATTTTTGACATGTCCAAGCGAGCATTTCTAAACATTCTGTTACTATCTCTTGGTCATTTTGAATGTCTTGAACTAAAATTCCTGAATATAGCATCTTTTGATTTATTTATTTTTTTCATCCAGATATTCATTGAGAAGACCAGCAACAACAAGCATCTGAACACAATCAACATCCGACACATAGCTAACTCTATCCGGACCCATGGGACTGGAATCATGAACACCACAGTAACTTATTTTTGTATCTATAGTGAGGGGAACAGAATTGTGTAGTACATTAATAAATAGTTCATATTGTCCAGTGTCATCATTTCAGTTCAGAGTAAGTATATCCTACTAAAGCAAACTTTTGCTTTCCAGGTTAACTTCACATACCAGTTTCTTCGGAAAAAGTTCTACATTTTCAGTCAGTTCATGTATGATGAACATATTAAGTCCAGACTCATAAAAGACATTCGCTTCTTCAGAGAGACGAAAGATGAGTCAGATCAGAAGGCAAGTTCCTGTTTCCAGTATATTCTTGTGTGTGTGTGTTTGTACATATTATGTTCTGTATCTGTGTTTGTTATACAGATGATTTATGTCACATGTTTGATCCTCTGAGATCTGTTTCTTGTTTTGAGGTTTTTGGTGTTTTGCATACAGTATCCTTTTGAGAGAGCAGAGAAATTTAACCGAGGCATCAGAAAGCTGGGGATCACACCAGACGGCCAGAGCTACCTGGATCAATTTAGACAATTGATCAGCCAGATTGGTGAGTGAACTGCACACCATGGATAAGATGACAAGCATAATCAGATCATAGCATATTGTAATTAGGTGTTACTACTTCCTATTTCGGAGCTGCATATTTCCTTCCTAAGCTTACTTTGTTGGAATACATTTTGCTGGTATATTGTTGCATTACAATAGCAAAATATGGTCAAATGCGTTGTTGTGTGACAAAGCCCTAGATTGCGTCCTTTCCTTGCAGGTAATGCAATGGGCTATGTGCGGATGATTCGCTCTGGGGGGCTACATTGCTGCAGCAGTGCTATCAGGTAAAAAGAAATTAATAGTCGGTCATAAAAGGATCTATTTTTTTCCAATTCCTTCTGTAAATGACATGCTTTAGAGACAATTTCTTAATCCCAGTGCCCCCTCATTTGTTTTCTTTTACTTTTCTCCCTAACTTGCTGTGGCCCCCCTGGTGCCCCTGTCCCCAACTTTGAAAACCACTGCGCTAGGCTACCTGTTTGAGCCACATATATGCCCATTGAAAATTAACACATTTTAGTGCAATGCAAATATACTAAAGAACCATACGTCTAGGCTACTAGACTACATACGTCTGCTATGTCCTTGCTGGAGTTTGACATGATTTGTGTCATGTGTTGGTGTGATAGATCACATACAAACCAATAGGTTGTTTTGTATGTGTCGTGTAGCGCAGCCGCAACGTTTACACACCAGTTATGTGAATGGGGCCTAAACTCTGAACCTTCAAACACTTAAATAACATGAATGAGCCAATTATGAAGCCAACTCATGTCATTCAAGTCTCCGAGGAGTCTGGGTTGGAGGTGGTGGGGTGGGGGGGCACTGTGATTAAGAAGTCATTTGGTAAATGTTAACCATACAAAACAGGGTGTCAGAATGATATATGTTTACCGTAATTCCTTAAATAATGGGTGGGGCCTTTATTTACTTCAGCTGCGCCAGACACAGGCTTTTATTTTGGGTCACTTTCGATCATAGCAACCATCAATTTAGAGCTAGTAACGGCAGTTTTTTCCCATAAGTTTTAAATGAGTCTGTGTGGTGGAAAGAATTTGTTATGCAAACGAGCCTGAGTTAGCTACCAAATGTGTAAATTGTTAGCAAAACTACATAGCGCAGACGTGGCAAAAGTCATATAAGTGGAATGATGAACTCTACAGCGTGCTGATATTGTTTAATATTGCACCTATCGAGGTGTAAAGGCCACTCCGCTCTGCGTCGGGTCCTTATCACCACCTTGAACGTGCAATATTAACCAATATATGCATGCCGTGTCGTTCATCATCCCTTACATAAAAACGGTTATGAATGAAAGTAGCATTAACAGTAAAACAATCGTCTTCTTGACAATATATCGTAAAGGGAGCCTAAATCTAATCCAGACAATTTAATAGGAAGATTAATCTTATTCTTGACAGGCGTTTTCACAGCAGAAAAACTCTTCCTAGTTTGGAAACACTATGATAGGAAAGACAGAGATACATTGCAGACGACTTCTCCTGCATCAAACACGCATAACGCACACTGGTGCTGAAAGCATGTAAAGAATATTTAACTTATAATGTTAAAGTTGTAGAGATGTGGGCTATATAATGCTTTGTCATTATGCACAGCAATATGGCGAGAAATAAAAATTTCTAACCAATTTTTCTTGTAGGCTGGTTTTAATTTAAGGAATTATGGTATACTTCTCATCCAAACACAAATAAAATTCTATAAAACTCTACCCAGATGGTGCCATTCATCCATAGTGCCTAGAATGCTGTTATACAGCTCAGTGGATTTATCTGGATAATTTTCTTTTTTTTTTTTTAATAATGACCAGCCGAAACGAAAACAAGCCAAAAATGAAATGGGAGTAATGAGGCTATTTTTAAAATGAAAGGAGTAAAAGTAAAAGGAGTAAAAAGTAAAAAGTCGGCTAAAAAATACTTATTCCAGTAAAGTATAGATAACCAAAATTTCTACTTAGGAAAGGAAGGTAAGGTAAGGAAGTATTTGAAAAGTTCAGATGCAAAGCCCTCTAAGTTCATTTGGGATGACTTTAAAGAAACAAGGTTGTTTTCAGGTGACATCATAATGGATAGAACTTTGACCAGATGGAGGGCAGGTGGATTTGAAATACAATCAAAAATACAGTGTTTCCTATGATTTGTATTGCTTGGGTTTGCTCTAACAATGAAAAGTTATGCTTACAACACACCCAGACAACTAGGTAACATTAATAAAATACTGATTTTCCTTCCAAATAATAAGTTTGCTTAGCTGAAAACACATAGCCTACTTAACATTAGCCGAACTCTGCATAGACTGCATAGTCTCAAGTCAAACATAACATGGCAAAACATGTATGGCAAAACATGTTTCAAGCAAAACAGAACTGCCTCAGATGCATGAAAGTTTAATGCAAGATAGGCTAGGTTTAGTTTTCATAAGGTTGGCTTTGTTTGCCGGCTTAATTTTCTCCTATCCAGATGTGATGCTACCAAGTAGTCTAACGTCAGGCTAGCTTTGGATTTCTCAACATTTTTCTCCCTTTCACTTCTTAACATCCCAACCTGCAGAAACTCATTTCAGGGAGTTGCCCACCCCCGAATTACTACAAATATATATATATGTGTATTACACAATACTCTATCCCACCCTCCCACCACATTGAAACTCAAAAACTCAGACTTGCCTACGAAATAGACATGTGCGTTACCCAAACAGAACCAATATGTTGGATATGTAGGTGGATGACAGATTTACTGACAGATGGTTATTTGGGATCTAACCCCCTCTCGGTTTGTATCGGCTCTGGGCTGGGACAGGCCAATCAGTGACCAGAGGGATGTCTGAAATCGATAATGTTGAATTTAAACTATGCATTCCAGCGTGCAACAGGAGCGATTGGTTGAAGCAGAAAGTATCTGCCCACCGTGGAATATTCTTTCCCCATCAATTTAGAACCTTTAGAGCTTCATATAGTATATTGACAAAACTAAGTTTCTTACTTTGTTTTTAGATTTGTTCCAGACCTTGAGGATATAGTGAACTTCGAGGAACTAGTGAAAGAGGAAGGCCTGTCAGAGGAGACTCAAAAAGCTGGCAGGTAATTGTCATAGAATTGTTGCCCAATGACGGTGTTACTAAAGTAGTAATTTGGAAAGGCATTCAAAGCATCCTGTGACTTTCAGCCTTCTAGACTCCGTTCTTGATGATTTGACCAGTAACTCTGCTGAGGGCACTGAATACTTCAAGATGCTGGTAGGGGTGTTTTCTCCAGAGTTCCGCAGTGTGAAGAACATGCACCTCAGGAACTTCTACATGATTGTCCCACCCCTGGTTAGTTACAGACTTTCTGTGTTGTTAATTGTTATAGACATGGACTCATACTTGACTTTAAACTACTAAACTCCTGTTTTCCAGACTGTAAATTTTGTTGAGCATTCAATTGGTTGCAAAGAGAAACTAAACAAGAAAAACAAAGGAGGAGCAGCCTTCACAGATGATGGCTTTGCCATGGGTAAGTGCACTTCTTGTGTCAGAGCATTGTGTCAGAACTGAACATTTAAAGCCATAGTTTGGCATCATTCCAATCAGCCCAGTTTTACAGGCTTGCTCTTAATAGGATGGAGAATGAAAGAATTTGGAACAACAGAGATCAACATAGACCAAAAAGCGAACCGCCAGCTAACGCTAACTGAATCCGCAAGTAATGAAAGCACAAGTGAACTTGTGGTGCTGTTACGTTAGCGTAAGCTGCACGTTCGCTATTTGGTCTATGTTTCAAATTCTTTAGTTCTACTTCCTATCGACAGCACTCAGCAAGTTCTTACAATAGGGCTATTGGAATGACGCCAAACTATCAGTTTAACATGCATTTTGGTGGTCCTACATGTATGCCATGTATTTTTGTGACTTCCATAGGAGTGGCCTACATTCTGAAACTGTTGGACCAATACCAGGAGTTTGACTCCCTCCACTGGTTCCAAGCAGTGCGGGACAAGTATGTGAAAGAGATGAATGCTGTGGTAAAGGAGCAAAATGTCCAAGCTACCAGTCAGGATGAGAAACTCATGCAGACCATGAATCTCACCCAGAAGAGGCTGGATATCTACCTGCAGGTGGGAATCTAGTAGTGGTGCATCTTAACTTTCTGATTAGTGCTGTCAGTGTGAATGCGTTAATACATGTGATTAATATAAAATGTATTATTAATGTATAAATGGATTAATGTGTAATGTAAAACACCTGGGTAATGTTTAAGGTCTGTTTATGGAGATGATCTCTATTAGCAAAACTTTTTGTTTACATGGACATCAGCTGTTGGACTGCTGTCAGCCTTAAGTCTACAGACTAGGTGTATTGTTTGAACACATGGACAAAAGATTTATGTATGTTTGTTATTTATTCTTGTAACAAAAAGGCAACGTTAGCTAGTTAGCCTAATAATTTGTTTGCTAATTTCACATTGACATTTTATGTTGCCTTGATGGTAATGCATCACAGCTTAATTTTGGCTCAAAGACATAATACCTCTCCCTATTTAGAGGGAACCTGAAAAATGATAATTCAGGCCTTTTGCACTGCTGGTACTTGCAGTTTATAGCAGAACAAAATGCTCTTGTTTTAACAGCCATTGTTGTTATTGTCAAACTGTTGACAGTCAGCTGTTGACGATAAAACAGCTGATCAGGAATTTTACAGTGGGCTGGTGAATGCTCAGGTGGGCTTACCAAAATGGCATCCATGGTGGTTCAGGGCGTACTTCATGCCCGTTGTCTCACTGATCTATCTTCAGTTTGCTGAAGCCTATACTAACCATGTAGCCTGATTCATCAGCCGTTTCCACATTGTTGTGGTGGGTTCAAAAATAATTGAGCAGAAGCACTGGGTGGCGTTAGCCTGGCTACCAACCAGAGGCATGTGTGACATTCTTTCTTTTGTAACCAAATGTGTGATTAATTGTAATCACTCATGATTAACTTAAATTTTCTATAGTGATTAATTAGATTAGTTTTTTAAATCGATTGACAGCATTAGTTCTGATATTTCCATTACCACACAGACAAGACTGCTTACCCAATAGTGTTTGCATTCAGTAATAATAAAATAATAAAATAGTTTGATCTTTGTGGCTTCTGGCTTCATGAGGTATTTCTACTAATGATAACTGGCTATTCAAAGTTGGTCACAGTGAGGTTTGGACATTTTGTGATGTGTCTCAGATGAAAATATAAACTATTAGTGGACTGGTCTACAAAGCCTTGTGCTTTCCCTACAGGAGTTTGAGCTGCTCTATTTCTCCTTGAGTAGTGCACGGATTTTCTTCAGGGCCGATAAAACAGCAGCTGAAGAGACCCAAGAAAAGAAAGACCGAGGTAAGTGAAGTATTTTACAGCATGTTTTCGTCTTGCCCTCATGTAAACTCAGCTCAGATTTCCTCTTCAAAATATCTGAGCCTATAGGTTGTAATACTTTGAATAAAAATGTTTTGTTTCCTTGGAATACATTAAAATAAATATATTGAATAAATAAATACATTTCCTTGTTTTCTTGTAGAAGTCTCTAAAAGTAATGCTACATCTTCTACTGAGGGCTCATCTTCTGAGTCCAGTACAAAATGATTGTAACTCTGCTCCAAGACTGCCTAAGAACTGTGAATGGACCCGACCTTTGAATGTGATGACCAATACACACTGTTGGTTTGGGTCAGACCTGCCTGAGCAGAGGGAGTTTCTATGGAAGTTACAAAGAAATTGGAGGTGACAAGAAGAAAAACTAATTTAGCTTTGCAAGAGCACCTGAGCTCTCAGTGTTAGTTGGATCAGACAGATTTGGAATAACAGACTATTTTGACTATAGATATAAATGTACATTCTCTTTTGATAACATGCCTCTATTCAACACCTCTGCTTCTTTGTTGTTATTTGGTAAATGGTACTAATTAATGATTATCTGTTTAAATGCAGTTGCCACTGATGCTTAATGTAAAAATCAGTTTTTTTCTTCATTTAATAACCTTTTCTTGCTTTTGGTGTACAAACAGAAGACTTGCCTAAAATAAATGTCTTCAGAACTCCTGCACTGACAAAAGTAAAATCTTTTCTACTTCAGATATTACAGTTGAACATAACAAGATCAAAGCACTGCTTTAAAAGCTTTTCCACCGCAGCATGTGTTTTAGACTTGTATAATCAGTTGTTTATCATGCTCTAATCTTTTTTTGCTGATGAGTACCAGCAGTCATTTTTTGTGTTATTAAAACATGTTAGAATTAGAAAACTAAATTAGTGGCTTTGTGTACTTAAAATGTACATCATAAAATAAGTCTTTGTTGTATGGGTTTGCATAGTTTGTGCCTATAGTATTGGGATGCCTGTTACTACACATAGATGCATCTGTCAGCGTTGACTCTTCTGATTTCTACAACATAGGAGTGTTGGGATTTATTCAGAAGAGCCTGAGGTCAAGTGCTGATGTGGGAGTCCATGGCCTGTTTCACAATCTGTGCTCAAATTCATCCCAAAGATGTTTGGTAGGGTTGATGTTGGAGCAATATATTTGTTCCAAATGTCCTTGTGTGTATGTTCCCTAAGGGGCTAATCACAACCCCTTCACTAACCACCTCATACCATAATGCTTCCACCATCAAACTTCACACTTATCACAATACAGTCAAATAACATTCTCCTGGCAACTAGGCTCCAAAATGGTGTACCACTGGACTGCATATGGTGTGAATGGAGGCAGGTACATTCCACAGTGTCGTTTTTCCTACGAAGTGTATATGCCCTCATTAACACAAAAATATTGTACTCATTTTACAAAAGTGTCTTACTGAATGACATGACTTTAATCACAAAGTAACGCACATTCTCAAGATAAGGGCGTTAGCATGCCGTACCCGTTCCCGTCTATTTGCGGTGTGCGTGCGTTTGTATATTCACACCTGAAATGGTCAAGACCTGCCAACGCTAAAAGTAGGCGCCTGAGCTTGCGACGTTTGCGTACCTGCGCTGACTATGACTCGGTCCTTAAATTCCTCGCGGGCGGCAGGCATAACTCTTTTCTGTGTCAAGCGGACAGCACAGGAGCGTGCAGTATGCATGGTCTAAGGGCCGATTCATAGTCAACGCAAGATACGCAAACATCGCTATACGCGTAAGAGCACGAGCAGCGCAGGCAACGTATCTTGCGTTGACTATGAATTGGCTCTAATCTGTTAATATACATTCTAAACGAAAACGGACCAGAAATGTGTCCGCACTGCGAACGCACAGATTGCAGCGTGTGTAAGACATGAGGCTCACATGCTCTGCCATGGAAAAACGTTCCATGAAGATCCTAGTGCATAGTTCTATTGTTACTTTTAACGCCAGAGAAAATTTGGAACCTTGAACTTAGCGACTTAAGCATTATGCATCTCATCATTTAGTGATCACACTCTGTGATTTTACGGAATGAGCTGCTTGGAGGCCAAGTTGCTATTTATTTCCTCCAGTTTACCACGGAACACGTAACAGAGAAAAAATTAAAGAATGTACTTACTGTAAAGATGGCATCCTATCAGAGCCACGCTAACATGCAGACTCGATGCAGACTGGATGACTTGGTACTACACACCTGTAGCAATAAGCCTGAAAACCTAAATTCAACGATAAGTAGTTGTGTCCCAAAACCTTTGACAAAATTGTGTACTTCATCACTGCTCGATTTTAGAATATGTGTATTTCAGACCCACTCGGTCTTAGGGGATGAAAGTTTTCATTCATGGCCAAACTAGTGGTATTAATGTTTCCTGTGAAAAAAATGACTACTGGTTTCAGGTAGTTTGTTCCATAACACTCCAAACCACGTATTCCTGCCTCTTGTAATGGTCAAGAATACTCCTATGCATATATTTGTGAAAATAAGATGAGAAAAGCTTAAGTGTTAAAATTACACCAAATTGTTATTTCAAATATATAAGTAACAGCTTACTCATTTACTAGTTTGGTAAATGCAACAGTATATTGATTTCATTAAATACTTCTGATGCATGAATGAATACAAATTGGTATGTTATCAGGCTCTTCTCCAAAATGTCATTACAATAGAACAAGACCTTGTTACTTCACTGTTAAATTGAAAAACAGACAAAACCCAATCACTGAGGAAAACTTGTAGCTTTATTACAAATAAAAGAACTTGGAACGTGGTCAGAAAATACAAGATTGTTTTTTTTTTTTTTTTTTTTTTAAGTAGTACTAGCAATTTTGCTTTACTTACGAAAGGCTGCCAATTTAAAAGCTGGTCATGAAACATCTGCAATCTGATCACTTTGGATTTCGATGTCCTTGGATAGCTTAAATCAGGCTTTCTTTTTGGACTTTCTTAATTGTCTTGGTCTTAAGTGCACAAGGTGACAGACACAACCTTTTGTCCATTGCTTCCATCAATATCCTTTTTAACAACATAATGCCAACCTTGATTCCCTCATAAAAACGAGGTGGCAAGGCTTTTTTTTCTCTCCAAAATAGACATTGAATATATATAGATATCACTATATATATATACTTATATATTATATATACACATTCATACATACATATCTTTATTTATGTGATGTCCAAAAATTAAAAAATGTACACATTTATTACAAAATTGTAACAAAGACTGGAAAGTGTCATTCAGTCTGCAATGATGATGCTTGGTGATTTCACAACCTTTTCTTGAAGCATTGTCCACAGGCTGTGTGAAACAGTCACTTCAACAGTCTCTGGTTTGTAATGACTTGAGCTGGGCTGACCATTCAGATTAAGTTCCTTCACAGAGTGCTTCTGGGACCATACTGCTGAGTTGTGGGAATGGGTCACACTAATGGTCTGGAAAGTGATGATAAAAGCAAGAACTGAACATTTTCCCACGTAGAAAAGGACAACTTTCCTGTTCCTTTATTATCAAGTAGTGCAACAATGAGCATTGCATGTCTTCTGACCATCGGTTTTAACAATGTTGTAATTGCTGTACTTCTCCATGCTGCTGATTAAAGTTCAGTATGCTTTGAAAACCTTAAGCCTACAGCTTTTGTTCCATCACTGAAGCATTTGCTGTATGGTCATTTCTCCTGCCTCGAGTCAGATGGTCATCTGGCCTGAGGCGTAAACAAAACACGGAAACTGCTGAAATGAAATGAGAAGTCAACAAGGGAGGAGGTGGAGGGTAAAAACTGAATGAAAGGGATGCTAGAGACTAGCATGGAAGTGGCGAGGCAGGGCTTTTCTCCCCTTTGTGGTAATCCAGTCCAGCCATGCCCTTTCTAGTCTCACACCCGGCTGGTATGGACCTAACAACCAGAAGCAGCAGCAGTGGTCTCCTAGCAAGTGCAGCTCTTTGCTTGAACTCGCCATCTCAGCAGCAGGGGTGGCTTCAGAAAGCCTGCTGTGCTGGGTTGTAGTTAAAGGTGGTTGGAACATGAGGCCGTTCCTCTAGCTTGTCATATTCAAGGTGGAATTCCTGGGAGACAAACATTTACAGTCACTACAAAGACACATAGGCTCAGCTTCCCATACACATGGCCTTGTCCAAGACTAAAGCTCTTTTTCTCCACTGAACATCTCTTTTTAGCCTTGGACTAGGTTTAGTACAGACTGGCACATAATGGTGGCATCAAATCCTACACTAACATGCTGAAGTGACTCAAAACCAAAGTCATCCAGAAGAACAAGAGCATTTCACTTATCTCTGTATATGTGAGGATAATGTGTTTAGCGTAGAAGTAGTCAGCTGACATCGAGTTGGGAACAGATTGTTCAACTCAATCTCAAGACCCATTCAGCTTAAAGAGCAGTATGACTGTATCATACCAAAAACACTACCAATCAAACTGATCCAACCTGTGGGTCATGTTACAGGAAGTACTGCTTGACATTTCTGCTACAACCAGAGTGTCAGGGTGAAATGAATGTATGTGGAAGTAGACCCAAAGGTCTACAAGGATACATTTACTGCTAGTGGATTTTGAGCAAGAAAATATTTGGAATGGATTTCTAGTCATTAATAAATGTTTTTACATTTGCATACTGCATTTTGTCCTCATTGTGAAATTGACTTGATGTGTAATGTGTTTGCACAAAAAAGCGCAATTTTCTGAGTGATTCAAAGAGAAACTATGAGTGTGCCTTGAGTGATATGCTTTGAGTGGTACTACACCGAGATATTGCCTTTACCTTAGCTACCTTCCTCCAGTTAAGACAGTCAAAGAAGTAGTACGTCCCCCTCTCATAGGTGTTGGTCTTCAGTGTGGGCTCCATGCCTGGGGCCCGTGTGATCCAAACCCGCTCCTCCTTATGGTACCGCCAATCCCTGTTGAACCTTTTAGCAGAGGACACAGAATACAACAAATCATTTGAACAATACTGTTGAGTATTGCCTGGTGACAGTGTTATAATAGTTACACATAAATCATGGCATTTCCAACAGGCATTAATAACCAAAATGCCAAGTAGATAACAGATAGCACATCAGTTGGAATATCTACATAGATCTTATGCAGAGATTGATGATGAGCAGCACTGGAGGATAGTTTGAAATCTTGTAAGAATTGCTAGCATGGTCCCTGAGGCTGGCCTTTATCTTCTAAATACTGTCAACAGGTTTTGACAACCATACAGTGTGACAAGGAACTAATGGTGGCACTGCCAGCCAGGACCAGAGGTGAAAACCCTTACAGGAGCCCTTGGGCAGATGGTGCTATACTGCCATGTATAAGAGAAACTCATAACTGGTAGAACTCTTTCTCCACGAAACGTCATTAGCTGATTACTTGCTTTGAGATTTTTTTTTGTTATACAAGTTCTCTGAAATTATGTTTAAATACGTAAACTGGGGATGATCTCTCTGTCTTCATGTACTAATTTACAGACATTGCAACTGATGTACAAAAATCTGGACATTTGGATTGTCAGGGTCCAAATTCTTGTGTGATTTTGTTAACATATTAGAGGCAAATGTATTTACAGTCCATATCCACCATGGTTTGACAAACTGTTCTAGGATCCAGGCTATGAATATTGTATGAAAGAAAAACTTTGGAATATACATAATAAATAAAACTGATAAGTTTGGCTCACTTATGTGCTACTGGAGTGCATAGAAGTCAGATTGAGACTTATCAACACAGGATTTGGGCACCCTTCCTTTTCTAGATCATTGCACCCTGTGCTATGTCCAAAGACTTAATAAAGAATGAAGCTGCACTTACAGCTCTACTGCGGCTAGAAGTTGCAAGAGATCGCCTCCATTCATGTAATACAGGTAGAACAGAAGATCTTCGCCATAACGAGCCAATTTTATGGCAGCCAGCTATTGGAGCAGAAACACAGTAAATGAGAAATACTCCCTCTCATCTCAGTTATCTATCTAAACATACTTCAGTATGTTCCAGAGCATGTGAGCAGAGCACCAGTAGAGGAGCTGATTCGGGCCTGAGCACAGGCGGCTGTACTAATTTGGGTTTTCCAAAGACATTGGATGTATCTCATGGTTATTATTTACTGCAATCAACAGCACATATCAACATCTACAACATTTACATTTACATTTACATTTAGGCATTTAGCAGACGCTTTTATCCAAAGCGACTTACAACTTTGTCAACTATCAATTGTTCAGGGCCAGTCTCCCCTAGAGCAACTTAGGGTTAAGTGCCTTGCTCAAGGGCACAACGGTGGTAGCTGGGATTCGAACCCACATCTTTTCAGGCTACTTGCACGCTAGCCAGGTTCCTTAACCACTACGCTACCACCGCCCATACAACATTTGTGTAGGTTTCACACATGTCTATAACTGTGTTCCTATCCAACTTGTGTACATATAACATATTTCAACTACTTATATTCTTTATAAATCCTCCATTCATTGCTTATCGCTTTCTGTTTGTAATGTCTGCTTCCTAGCCCTTCCAGATTTGATAACACATTGAGAAACAAGGAATGAAAGCAGCCAGAATGGAGATATCAAAGACAGACAGTCTTCATGAGAAATGAGATGCACTGCATAAAAGGTATCCTATGCTAGTCCTATCCTATCCTAAGTCAGTGACTGTGACTTTTTTTTTTTTTTTTTTTTTAAACCATGGAGCTCTCCCTTACAGGAGCGCTCCCTTACGGCCAATACTTCTTGTAACTTACACCAGCATCCTAAATTCTCACCAATGCATGTGGATCTGTTTACATAACAAAGGATAGAAATCAGTGATCATAAACACAACTTTGTAAGGCTCATACGTAGGCCACTGTCACTTTTAGTTTTGTTGTTCGTTGAGGTTTCAATGGCATCTTACAAGCAAATTCGCCAAGAGACCATGGGTGGAGCCAAAAGCCTTCATTCGGCCTGTAATAAGTCATTTGACCATGAAAGTGACAACGAAAGTGATGAGTTAACCTAAAATTCTCACATAGTGTATCAATAAATACATGTTTTTTTCCATTTTGTGGCGTAAGCAAGAGGCAATACCAAGGGACACTGTTTGTTAAGCGATGAGCGTTAATCAGTGGACGAAGGAGTGGGAGGGACAAATAGCTGTGTGGGTGAGGAGAGGAAATTCTCACTGCTCCACTCTGCTCATGTGCTCTGGTATATTCACTTTCTACTGAAAATAATCACACTGATGGCATGCATAACTCCATCATCATGACTCAGAAATTCTGTTGATTTTGTTTGACTGTTTTAAAAGCCTATTTGTATGTTTTTCAGTCTAAAACATTCAAATAGAAATAGCAATATATAGATATAGATGTAGATACAGACTACACTCTTTTCCAAACTACTTTGTATCTTCAGAGGTTAAATACAGGTACAGCTCAATAAATTAGAATATTGTGGAAAAGTTTAATAATTTCAGTAATTCAATGTAAAAAGTGAACATTATAGATTCATTTGACACAAAATAAAATATTTTAAGCCATTACTTGATGTTCATTTTGAGCTGTACCTGTACATACAAGTGAACAGAAAAGTGTTGTTGTACAATGGCACTTTCAAGACATGGCCCTTCTAAACTTAGCAACAAATAGGTTTACTGAATGGCATGCAAATACTACTGGAAACATACCTTATCCCTTATGTGAATGTTGGTCAAGTACTCTGAAGGGACATGAAAGTCTAAAAATAAAAAAGATAAGTTGAACGCTTTTGACAAAACAATATGAATTATTCTAAATGTGTTGAGAAATGTAAGGCCTCCCTCGATGATATTGGTTCTTACCAATGTCCTGTGGTCGACAGGGGGCTGAGGCCCAAGGTGAGGCAAACTTAGGGTACAGATTTCTGCAAAAGAAGACTCTAGTTATAGCAGTACTCTAACTGAAAACAACTACGGGGGGGAGGTAGGGAGACACATCCATCACTTGGAGATTAAGTGCTCATATGTGAGATGGTTTTAGTGTCACCACACTAAATGATGGGAAGGTTATTAAATATTTTATTCAGATCAGAATTTTCAAAAACAATGTGAAGCCCCTTTTTATGATCAAAATTAAAACTTGTTGTATTTCTGAGACACTTCACCGTGCAATCAATGCAGAAGTTGTTAATATTTTGGTATTTTGGTTGTCTCTTGTTTTTTGATCTTGCACTTTGTAGCCCATCCCTCTCAATGCCGTTGCACATAGACCTTTACATCTCTGACTCTACTGATATAAATTTATTCGTACCCAGTCAATTTCACAGTCAATACACACTTCAGGGGACATAAGACATATAGCCATCTTACTCAGGAGAATTTAGATTGAGTCCTAGTGTTGTTAGGTCGCTTCCAAGTGCCAAATGAACCATCCCAGGGTCTGTCTCAGCTGCCCGAATGAAGGTCAACAGTCCAATCATGCCAAACTGGTCGGTCACCATCCCAGAGGGAATGTTGGTCACCTTGCCTACACATCACAGACAAATGTTCATTAACCGCCCATCTATGCTTAATGTGATCTTTAGTATCTAAAACATCACCATCACAGTTACATCAACAACATGTCAATTACTACTCAATACATTTATTTTACATCAACAACTTATATAGTGCTAAAGATATTCTTCATTGTAATCAATACAATCAACATATTCATAACTAAACCTCTGATACTGCTGTTGTAATCACCTTGTTGTATCAGTTGTGCTACATGAGTATACAATTTCTTATTGCAACTACCTACTAATGTTGTCTTCCCTCTTTTCAACTCAAATCTGTTAGACCACAGCTTACCATCAGGCAAAACCTGAATTCCTTTCTTTTGCTGGTTATTGTTCTGTGTCGAGGATGCCTTGTCACCAGGGAACTTGGGTCCATCCACACTAGAACTGTTCTTGCCTGATGAGTTTAGATTCTGTTCAGTGGAAAAAAGTACACTGGACTTATTGTCATAAGTCCAAACTGGAAGTCCTAAGCCCCTTTATCTTCTAGAGCACAGCGCTGTCAAGAGGGTGATGATCTGGACAACCCTGACCTGCTAAGCCCTGTTCATTCATGGGTATTTTGATTTGTTTGCACTTTACCATTTACTACATGACCTCACCTCTGTTGTTTCATAATTCATCTTTTTTTTTTAGCTCTACAATGTAAAAATGCTAAGAAACAGACCAATAAATGAGTGTGTACAACTTGTAACATTTTTTGCCACCATTGCGTCTGTGTTGCAGCCTAAATACCCTAGCCCTATATCCTACTGTCAAGTAATTACGTTAAGTGCTGAAAAAATCTTTAATCTAAACCACAATATACCAACGCCAGGGCTACAATTCATTTTGCAGCTGTATCAGCTGTATTTTGGGGGTATTTTTGGTTTTATCAGAAGTGATGGTATAAACATTCAAATTCAGAGGAGGAACTATGTAAAACCAAACAGCTGCTACCTCCTGAGACAACACAACAAACCAACATGCACCAACGTATGAAAAAGAAAACAAAAATACAAAATATGTAGCAGCAGTGCACTGAAAGTAGAGGAAGTGGTGCTAGTCCTGCCCAACAATTAAGAATAAGCAAAGTACAATCTCAGTCATTTCAAAATGCTGATAGCAAACTAAAGCTTCAGTTTTAAAAATTGTATGTCTACAAAATACACTTGTCAGAAAAGGGTTAAACATTGAGGGCAATATCTAGTGCAGCTATCACTTGTTCAAGTCTAACTTCTCACACAGGTCATTTGCTAACTTTTAGAGTGCTCCTCTGCACAGGGAAGTACACATAAGAGAACCTACAGTCACACATTCTCAGCATCAATCAACCCTTAGAAAAGCTGCAGTCCCTCAAGCACCATGTTATACACAATTCTCATGTAAACACACAATACACAATTAAAAAATTACGCCACAGTGCCCTACAAAAACACTGCTTAGCAGTCACACAAGTGTCACTTACTGATTTGCTGTCATCACTAGTTAATGTGGGGTCCTTATAATTAGGCCCAGGAAGTGCAGGGAAGTCTTCATTGTGGATGGAGAAATCCTGAGACTGTTCATTTGATGGTTTAGTGACCATCCCAACTAAAGCCAAAAGAGACCATGAGTAATCAGAGATCCTTATGATCATCATTCAAATCCAATATCAAAGGGCAGGTCATACTGACATACTAAATCTGAGCCATAATCGCTCTGCATGTACCATAGGGGGCTCTACCAGCCAGCGGGTTGTGTAGTGGAGTTGGATTGCCGCCTCCTTCCCTCCGAGTTCTATCTGCCAAAGCTGGGAAGTCGGAAAGATCCAATCCTGTCACATTTTCACTTCCATCTGTCACAGAATAAAATGAATGAGTCTTTTTAAAATCATGTACAATCTAAATGCAAATTTTTAATTTTGTCTCTTTGGCTTTGTAACTAGTACTCTATACACTTCTCTAACAACACTGAAGATCAGTCTCACACAATATCTTCATTCTCACACATGGATATCTTCAAAGATTCAATTTAACAAAATGGAAATATACTAAGATTTCTGATACTAGAACACTAGGACACTAACCTGTTCCGTTGAAGATATTACTTGACAGAGAGCTATTCATGCCAAATGCCTGATTCCTGTTCATTCCAAACCCCGACATACTACAGGAGACACAAAGGATCTTATATTAATGAAAGCAATACAGTAACACCTTTCTCCAAATAAAACCAATTGTACACTTATTTACAGACTGATAACCACTATTTAATTAGAAAAATATTAGGTGCACGACATAATGTTTCCAAAATCAAGTTTTGGGCACGTTCTTCACCTGGCTGATGATAGCAGAGTTGGTGCATTAGACTCTCTTGCACATGTTACTTGTAAACAAACGTTCTGAACGCTTTTTACTCAATTTCAAAGAAAACTTACATCCATAAATATTCATGCTAACTTCATCATTGGTTGTGTTAAATGCACTGATTTGTAAGTCATTATGTAAACTGATTCCAACAGTGGTCTCAATGCCAGACAAACACATTGTCAAACTATTGCATATCACACTCATTAATACATACTTTTTAATATTTTAATAGCCAAGCCACATACTGCTTAGCAGAATGTAAAGAGTACAAGCCCATATCTACCAAATCAAAATGTAAATAACAAAATACTAAATCTTCTGTTGAGCTCCTTGCAATGTCCTACAAACACAGAACTGTCAAAACAAGTACCTTCTCAATTTTGCATTGATTATGGCATAGGCTTAAAAGCACTTCATGTTTTCCCCAGCATACATAGTGTGCCTGTACATGTGTGTGTGAGTTGCACCTGTTGATGGTGAATGGCTGGCGTGCTGGCTGCTGCTTGGGCATGCAGATAATGCTGGGTGAGCTACGGTTGGGGCTGCCCAATCCTGAACTACCCATGCTGTTGGTCCTGCCACTCATGCCCAGGCCAGGGCCAACCTGTGAGTGGTTAATCATGTTTCTGGTGTTCATGGGCAGGATCCCTCTGTTGGGCACACCAGGATGTGGGGGTAAAAATTCTGTTTGTGAATAAACATGATCTACAACAATTCTGGTAGCTATGTACACTTGATGCTCTTGACTGTTAACTCACTTCCTGTTGTGTAATAGCTAGAGTATATCTGTGACAAAATTAAACCCTACCGCAAGTCACTAAACTCCATAATAAAAGGAGGCCATTTACCGGTTAGGTGAGGGTGGAGTATGGAGGGACACTGTTGGGACCCCCGTTGTTGGAGTAATATGGCTTGGTAGCTGGACGCTTTGTGTTAGACTGCGGTTTAGTTGGGGGGTATTATTGCTCATGCCCCTTATAGAGAACCCTAGTGTACCTGGCAGAGGAGAACAAACTATTGTGAATTTACAAGCAAAACTGACAGCATTTCATGTCCAGCAAACAAGATGGTAATGTACAGCAAGGACTGTAAAACATGCCTGCGAAGAATTCATTGCAAGCCTGTTGAGGAACTGAAAACACTGAGAGCGATAATGTACCACATAAGGTATGACTTACTTTGGGGTCCGTATAGACTTGCACCCAGTTGTGACAGTTGTCCTGATGATGAGGGTGAGGGAGATGCAAGCATCTAGAGTAGACACACAGTAATTGTCATTATACCACTGCATATTCTACTGGAGTGTTTTTTCATATGCAGCTCCACAGAGTATCAGGCACTATGCCGTTGACGCATACTTGCCTAGTGGTTCTCCTAATGGAATTTCTGAACCTGAGAGCAACAAGATCTTTTCTGGGGTTCGGCAGCGTGTGTGAAAACATAAACAGTGCTTCACACTCATTGCCTAGACTATGGTGGCACTCCATAGTCTCATTTGGACCACCATAGTCTAAATATTGGCCTAAAAATATTCTAGCCTATTTTGCTGTGGAATCAAATCATTGGGAGTACACTGCCTGCATTCTAGAGAAGCCCCACCATAGTCTCCAAGAATTCTGTGTGACACATTCTTATTGTATTTTAATTTTACATTAAGTGATCACTTTTCATCTGTTTTGTTTAAATTCCATTTCTAGCACGTACACAAGCCTAAAGTTGGTTGGCCTAAAGCATCAGTAAAATTGTCAGGAACAATATTGAAGACTGTGGCTTAAAAATTGCATGTTGTGGTAATCTTCCATGAGGATTACCTATGTTGTCCCATTAGTTGTGCATTGATGTTTATGGTCAGGTACTGATATTATTAATATGAACGCTGTCTTACATATTTGTAACACCTGTGATAATTAGTGAAGATGTTCTCTCATCGTTTCTCTCATCATTTGTCACCTCACAAAACATAGGCTATATAATGTCCATCTAATGCAAAAACACAGCCTTAAAGCTGCAATTGCACTTGTTGTTCTGTCTGTGAACAACAAAGTGCAGAGAACATGCAGGTTGAGGGTAATGCATGGGGGGGGGATGAACCAAATACATTGTTTTTTATGATTGATCTACAAAATAGCAAAGAGCTGTACTTACATCTTTTTCTGATCGATGTTGAAACATGGATGGTTGGCCATAGTACATACTTTCATCAGGGTAGTCACTATCGACTCCCTCTCCAAACTTCTTTCTTGTAGCACTAAACATGCCGTTTGTCACCTAGTAATAAGACATTATGTGAGGTGGTACCTGGTTAAGGTGTCAGTTGGTCTTCTAAGGTCAAGACTAATTGATCTTCCTTAATAATACTGACTTTTAAATCTAAAAACAGAGTAACACAAGCCCATACTGCTAATTACCAATTAGTCATAGTTGGACAGTACATCACAACTCCTCCTGAAATACTGACACTAGCACAAATAAAATAGCAAAATGACAAAGAAAATTGATGAGGTCCATGTTTAGATAGTGCAGTTGCACTTTAAAACTCGTCAGAAAAGAACAACAGTGAATTTTAATCAAATGTGTATCAGAAAACCCACATGCCTGATCTCATTCCAAAGGTGAGGAACAGCCTTAATGAGGCCTAGGCTACCCAGTGAGGAAACACATTTAAACCTGTACAGGTCAAACACTTTCATGAATTCAAAATCATGACCAATGGTGGCACTGGGACCTTTTCGATCGGGATATATACCATATACTACACGGTAGATGGTGAGAGGATAACAATTCCTTTTAACCGTGCAAACCCATCTTGCAGACCACTGCTACAATACATAAGTAAACTGGTGATAACCAAAGCAAACGTAATACAGAGTGTTAAAACACGGCATCTATCAGTGAACAAGAACTTTCAATAACAATGTCATTAACCATGTTAAAAACACTGCTCGCTAAATAGAGTTGAAACGTCAACTCGGCGGCAGCTACAGTAGCCTTCTCTATGGTCAATGCCACTAGCATTCAAAGGGGCACCAATTACTAACGCTAGTTTTCATGAAGTTATAGCCTACTCTTTCTTCTCATGGGAACTTAACTGCGCTGAGCATGCAATCACCATTATGAGCAAGTGACCTTTCAGCCTTATAAACAATGCGTGAACTAACGAAAGACTTCCTATGAAGCATGCCTACGTTGACTCCAGTAACATACTGTAACATCAAAGTGGCGAACATGCACAGCAGTGTAAACTGGTGAAGTGGCTATCTTCCTATGCAACAACCACATTGCAGTCACCACCGTAGAATCTCAGATAAAAGTTGTCCCTGTTGAGGGTTAAAAGACTCCTGTGGAACTATAGCCATAGTTCAGTGACAGTGGGCTAACGTAGCTAACGGGCTGACACTGTTTAGACCCATCAAAATACTATCCTACCAGGTGAAACAGAACAAAACTATAACCCTGCATTAGTGACAGCGCTGCAGAGCACAATTTCTCAATCCAACAGCCTCACTTACTAGTATCATCACCAAGAGTTATATTTGAGTAAACACAAACATTACCCAAACCCATCATAGCTGATAGATCACCAGTAGTTAGTTGCTAACTAGCTAAAGAGCAAGACAAATGCCCCCATTAAGTGCCAATGCAGCTATGAAGCTAACAGTAAGCTATTGCAACTGATCCGCAAGACACTAACCATCCCCAACCAAGTTCTCCCTAACTGTAAGCATAGTTAGTGGAGTCAGTGTGCACTTCAATATCTCAGACTAACTAAATCGACTAAACAGATATTTCGAAATTCAAGGCCTGCTCCGAGACAAGGCTTCGTAAGCATGCTAACGGTAGCTAACTAGCTACAAGCTAGCCAAGCACCCCAGACAAAACAATTATTTCCAGTGCTCAGATATGTTTATTTATTTCACTCACTCCAAATATACATCACTCTCAATGTGAGGACAGGCGTCTGTTAATGATCATGTGGCAATCGTGTCCCCCGGCTAAAAAGCTTGAGTATAAAGAAATGGGACTCACCACATCAATTTCCCTTCCTGCAGATCCAAGATGGCTGTAGATTGTGCGATACAGAATCCTGGGTGAGTACCCTTTACCCTTTGACCCTATCATAACATTATACATGACCTTCACACAGTATAGGCTGTGATACTTGCTGTATATCCCACTTGTCTTTAGCAAAACACACACACATACACACATACTTAAAGTAAAGCAAAGAAACACACAAAAACACACACACACACACACACACCACACACACACACACACACACACAGAGAGAGAGAGAAGGCCTTCATAATCTTTATGATTTGATGCATATTTCTATGTTGACATTATTTGGACATACACATTGCCTACATTTGCTGGACTTACAGTGATAAATTATATTAATTAAGCCCAATTTCTCTCTCTTGGGAAAAAGTAAGCTATTGAAACATCTTCCACTGACAGCCCTGTAAAGGCTTGATCATTCATACTGATATACACAAAGTTGTTTGGTGCAAGATATAGGCCCATGTCTAAACATTTCACCAAGGGGTGCTGTCAGGAACAGAATAGAGTGGATTTGTTTAAGGGAAATGTAAGGCTAAGAAGGCCTGCCTAACCTTTCTTGCCCTTATGTTCAAGAGATGACTGAAGTGTATGGGAGATTTGGGGTTGGATCAGGAAGCGAGTGCAGGCCAGATCCAAACCTCTGTCCCCATGGGCACCTATATGGTACAGCATCAAAGGGTTGAGTCACCCTCATTGTAACTTAATTTAACATGGCACCAGAGAGACAATCAGCCAGAAAGTGGTACAATAAATAAGCCAATAAATGGTAGGCTTTAGAAATAAATGAAAAAAGGATTACAAATATGTTCAAATAAAACGTAAAAAGTAAAATAGACACCTCTGTTGCTGGTAATTCTTACACAGTAAGATAAAATACATTGGCATTAAATATTTATTATACAATTCAATAATCATTAATGAAGAAAATTCCAGAGCTGTAGTCTCCGTGACACGTATACACCATACATAAAAAGCACCCAAATTTCCATAGGAATATTACCCATCTAAAAATGACCAAGTATACGTATCAGCATACTAACTAAACTTCTGTGAAATAATCTCAATGTGAGAGAGTCTATTTCCGTACTGTGAACACAGAAGATGCGTTGGCCATTTTTGCACTATACATTACAAAATAAAATGACTAAATAAACTGCTATATATATATATATATATATAATTAGTTTATTAAAGGCTGAGCCTCTGTACTGTACTCTGAACTCCTTCTGCCATGACAATCAGTGACAATAAAGAGAATAATCTTTACCTAGGCCTAAGTAGCCTAAGTAAGAGAGTAAGCTCTATGCCTTCAATTACATATATATATATTGATGCTGTTTATTCTATATTTGTTTTAGTTCAGTTTAGTTTAATCAAGGGCTTTGATGAGTTGAGAATTCTTCGTTTTGTTTATATTTCTGGACAGGGCAGTGCTGTTGTCAAGTCTGCTGTGGTGATGGTCCCCTGAGGCACTGCCACTGCTGCTCATCAGCTTTATCATCCGTTTTGGCAAGTGAGGTCAGCAGCGCAAGTGAGACAGCGGTGATTTATTTAGCCGGTAATTTATTCATTTTATTTTGTAATATATAGCGCAAAAATGTGTTCACAGTACGGAAATAGGCTGGGTGATGGGTAATACTCCTATAGAAATTTGGGCGCTTTTTATGTATGGTGTATACGTATCACGTAGACTACAGCTCTGGAACAGGGCACATTGCTCTAATCATATTTCAGTAATAGAGGAGTACGTTTAGTATGTGATACAAAAAAGACAAACCAAATAGCAGACTTACTGCACATTATCCACATTTTCTCTCTTATCAGTTTCCATGTTGGACAGAGGCCCTGCTAAGATGCTCTTGTGAGCTATAAGTGGTCACAGCTAAAAACAGTCTATCAGCATGAGCTTAATAAGGCCCTGAGGCACAGCCCTCATAGATAAAGAAAACAATTCCTGTTTTATCATTCTCCTCTTCTAAAGTCTCTGGTTTTGTCTGCTTGGAAAATTGCTGAGATAATGACACCTTCAGAGTGTTAATAAACTATTGAAATGCAGCATATCCACAGGGCAGATTAAGACAGTAAATTAGCAGTGTGCATAGTTGTATTGTATATCTCCAATGATTTGAAGAGGGGGTTGCTCAGTCAAGACAAATGTGTCAGCACTGGTCTCTGTGAGGGCACGTGATTACTTTGGGTGCTTAAGCCGTTTCAGTGGCAGTGGTGCAGTGCAACACTCTTACACTTTCCCAAGAGCTTACGAGTCAAATTCTACTATAGGAACACTGAATGTGAAAATGTGATTTCTAAGGACATAACTAGATCATTGACATCATGTGACATCATTATTTGTGGCATTGATTGATCTATATTTCTCACCATTAACTTCAGAAATGGAAATGATCTCAGAAGCATCATATCTCTGTTGTCTTACCAGTTGCCTTTGTCCTATACACATATCCTTCATTCAGCTTTCAATCTCAAAGAGAAAAATGTTGATACATTGACCAACGGATTCTGCATTCTTCAACCCATTCCGAAGCATACCACCTGAATAGTGACAATTCTTCAACCTCTGTGTAACTTGAGTATAACATACCTCAGATATTATCCTATAACATTCTCCTTGTTATGGACAGTAATTGGGATCACTGGTTGTCTCTAGAATGAACAGTCCTACAAAGGGTTAAATGTGTGTGTCTGTTTGCTGGCTGTACCCTGTGGCAGCAGCTTGCTCTTTGGTCATCACTTGCACATATCTCAGGCATGGAAAGGAGACAGCGGTCCAAGCGGAGCTCATAAGGAAGGATCCATTTTTTACAAGTGGATCTTTCACAGGAGCTGAGAACAGAGGGGAGTTTTATGTAAAAGTTATAGGGAGTCATCTGCATCAGTAAGTAAGAGACAAGAAATTCAATTTGAACCGTCACATCAGAACTGTGAATACAATAGTACTGAATCTCACACAGTATTACTTTCCTGAATCTTGAATGTGAAAATAATGCATTTCAGTTGGTAGAATGGGTAATGTCCTACGTGGCATTGTGGCCTTTATACCCACAGAACGCTGTCAGCAGTTTTTGGTGGGTGACATTAAAGAGATGCCCTTGGATTGTACACTGGATCTTAGTTGCCGCCAGTTACGACATTTTCCAAGCAGAGTCTGTGTTTTTAATGAGCTGCTTAAGCTGTACCTAAGCGACAACCACTTGAGCAGCCTTCCAAAAGAATTGAAAAGACTGTGCAAGCTACAACTACTTGCCCTCGACTTCAACGGCTTTGAAGAATTTCCTCTTGCTATCTGTAGCCTGCCTCAGCTTAATATCCTTTACCTGGGTAACAACCATTTAGATAGTCTTCCCCAGGAAATGGCAAATCTGAAGGAGCTTAAAACACTGTGGTTGGAAAGTAACTGCCTCACTGTTTTTCCTGAAGTGATCTGTGAGCTCCCAAACCTCAAGACTCTCCACCTGGGCTACAACCAAATCCGTAACTTGCCCACTGAATTAAGCAGGCTGGAGGAGTTGCGCAGCATTTGGCTGGCTGGCAACTTACTCAGTGAGTTTCCAGCAGTGCTACTGGAGATGCATTTCCTAGACGTGATTGATGTGGACCGCAATCGCATTCGTCGCTTTCCCTGTCTGTCTCATTTGCAAGGACTAAAGCTGATTATATATGACCACAACCCCTGTGTAAATGCACCAGTGGTGGGAGAAGGTGTAAGACGAGTTGGTCGCTGGGCAGACTGCTGTGATGATGATGAAGATGAAGATATGGGAAGAGTGGTGCCCGAACCCTTTGGGGAGACGAAGGAGCATATTTCAGAAAATGAAATAAAATCAACAGACGTGGTAGCACCTGACCTCAATGAAATTCTGTAGAGGTCAAGAAAACCACATACATAATGATTTTGATTACACCAAATATCAGACAACAAATGCAGACCTTAAAAGTGTGTTAATTAACCATTTGTTGAACTGATTTGGATACAAATCTTGAAGAATTCATTGCACTCGATTACATTTTTGTTTTCAATAAATCTTTCACAGAAACTGTTTTCTCAATGGTTTTTTTTGCAAATGGGTCTAGCTCCTGGAATTTGTGGAGAGAAACTGCACAAGCTGACAGTGACGTGGTGACATCTAGGCAATAGGCAAAGTCTATGAAGCAGGTCAGAACAATGCCTTGTTAAATATTACATGCTCTGAAAACCCGGGTAGTGAAGAGTCTGTGTATATTTCGTTCTCAGTAACTAATGCACTTTCTCCACGTACCCCATGACATTGTATTTGTCTAAAATTGTTTATCTATACATTGCTGTACAAAAGTTTGTGAACCCTAAAGTGCCACTTTTACACCTGTAAAAGTACAGGTGCCCTGCCAAAACATTACTTTTGTGGAAGTTCCAGTCATCCTGTTATCCATAGCATGTTACTCAAGTCTAAAAGTATCTTGTTTTTAGTGTACTTAAGTACAAGAAGTAATCTATAATTAAATGTACTAATGAAAGTAAAAGTACAGGTAGGCTAAAAAAAAGTCTGCTTAAAACATGTGGCTAACAACAAACTTAAGAGAATGTCAAAGAAGCCTGAAAAAAATTACACACACAAACAGACTCCGAATAAAAAATGGTGCCCGCATCATATCTACAGGTTTAATGGAGAATTTGTTGTTTGCACTGGTAGTGGTACAAGTATGCAATTAACTCAGGAAATGTAGTGAAGTAAAAATAAAAGTTGACAGATTTTTAACAACTGAAGTAAATAAAACATACTTCCAATACTTAAGTGCTGTAGTGAAGTATTTTTACTTAGTTACTATACATATCTGCCTTTGAGTTACCAAGTTTTCTGATCATGAAATGTGATATTATTTTCATCAAAGTCACAAGTATAGTCAAACAGTGGGCTGAAGCTAATAGCATAAAAGATCCATGAAACATCCAAAAGAATATGTGGAAAAGTAAGTGAACATTTCAGATTAATCACTGTTGAACCTTCTTTGGCAGAAATAAACTCACACCAGGGCTCTTGATAACTGTAAATCAGCTTTACCCAACTCTGGCAGGATGTTCAGTATAGTATAGTCTAGTATAGTTATCTGTACTCTTTTGTTTCCCGTGAGGGAAATTTGCATTTATCCCAGTCGTGAATTAGTGAAACACACAAAGCCCACAATGAGGTGACGCACACACTATCCCGGAGCAGTGGGCTGCCTGCTACAGAGGCGCCCGGGGCGTGGTGAGGGCTTGGGTGCCTTGCTCAAGGGCACTTTAGCTGTGTATGTGGGCATGAGAGAGCAGTGCTAAACAACTCCCCCCGCCCTCATTTTTCCTACTGGTCAGAGATCAAACCCTTTGGTTTCAAGCCTGAAGCCCTGACCAGTAGGCCACGGCTGCCCCACAGGATGTATTTTGTATGTATTTGTATGTATGTATTGAGGATGTATTTTTAACCAATTCTTCTTGCAGTATCGTAGATGTCTGGCGTGAATGGTTTTCATTACATATACGTAACTGTTGGAAGTGGTTAGACAGGTGAAAAATGGAGACTTTTTTTCCTGCTGTGATGGCAAGTTGTCCAGAACGTGAGACATCAAGACAGCCACAAATCACACTGCTCCAGCTGCATTTCAGAACAGAGGGGTGCACAGATCACATTCATGACCAAATGAAGAGAACAAGCTCAAAGGGTATATACAGTATACGTACACCTTCAATTCAGAAAGGCAGACATGTCCAACAATGCCCCCTACAATTTCCCCTAAATTTTAGGGTTTGGACAAGCACAGGTCAATCAATCAAATTATAGCCAAAAATAGAATTACATTCATTTTTCTTATTAGATCAGTCATTCTTGAAATAAGGGACAAAACATGTCCTCCATATAAAAATTGCAATTTCTTTTAAAAATTCAAGGAATTGAAAATTAAAAAGGCCGGCAAAACTTTAGTCTTGAGGTTCTGTGTTTACTCATTACATTAATTTAATGTATTTCAAAAGCTTTTGATCTTTATTCGTTAAAATACTGCCACTGCACACTGAAAGTGCATGCAATTTTATCCTGTCCTCATCAAGAGGTTTTAGTGTAAAACAGTGGTTAAATAGTTAATTAATTAATTAATATTAATACCAAGAGAATTTTATGCTTCCATAAAATGTCACAAATTACATTGCATGCTTTAAATGTAATTTTCTATAAAAAAAAATGCTTATCAAACTTATGTTTAAGTCAACATCGTCAGTATATATTTTAGTCCTGAATAAATCAGGAATATTATGGAAAACTATATACCTGAGGGCCCCTTATGCACTTCCTGCTTTTGGTGGATGCAAAAATAGCACAGGTGGAATTATAAAATTTCATTTTCTACAATATTGTGAACAAATAATGTTGATGTGATTGCTGTAACAGCTTATGTGTCAACACTGTCATACGATTATGATAATCTTAATTATGAATCATTGAAGAAATATTGGCATTTTTGTTTAGGTAATAGAGTCATCTGTCTACTGAGAAAAAGCAAGATGCCATCAGTGTACAAGTCTTGAATAAGATTAAAAAAAAAAAAAAAAAAAAAAAAATTTTGTCAACTCTGTCAGACATCAGTTCCGTCAGATTTTGATCCGCTTCATCAGATTTTGATGTCTGACGGTGTTGACGTTCCTTCTGATTGAGTTGAAATGTCCTCCTAAAAACTATTTTTATAGGCTAATGGAGAACCAGAATGGACAACCACAACTTCACAAGGAAGTTTTTCCTATGCTCGTTTCCCCTTCTAGAGTTCAGATATATTAAAAACCAGCTGAACTACATGTAACAATGTCTTATTTGCATATGGACTAAAATTATATGTGTTTATGTCTAATATGGAATGTACAAAATCTAAATATTTCAAAATTGGGTTTTTCCAAAGTCATAAAAAATCATAACAGAAATGTATAAAATTGCATTTTACTACTAAAAATGCATTTGACTACATTTTCTTCTAAAGACAGAATTACATCCCCAAGGACTTAACACTATTGTTGAATAGATCAAAATAAGATAAAATATGTTTTGAAGTGACAAAAATCATATTATGATGTGAATAAAATTTGTTGAACCTGTTGAACCTGTTCTTTTACATGGTTTGTTAGCTGAGACCTGTGCTTATACATGTAGCTATTCAAAATTCATGAATCATTACTCATTTTTCAAAGTTTAAAAAGTAGTTTTCTCCCTTATCTCAAGAATGCCTGACATTCAGATAAAGAAAGAAATAAGTAGGCCTATGAATGATCCTTACAGCACTGCTAAAACAAAACATGTAGGTTGCCCATAGCTTTCACACAATACCGTTTTGGTTATGTATATGTAAAATCAAAAAACACTAAAAAGTTATGGTGTAAAAGTAGTGGATCCAAAACCTTCCAACTACTTTCTAGAGCCTGATTGGCACTTTTAGAACGCTAAATTGGTGTTTGATGGCACTAGTCAATTATGCCATGCCTAGGCCTAAAGGTTTTTAGGTTTATTTTGTAAAATATGCACTGTGCCCAGATCTGTACAGTGCATATCCTGAGAATAAATATGTGTTTAATCAACACACACACACACACACACACACACGCGCGCGCACACACACACATATATATAATTATACAAAAACAAGTAAAAAAGTACAGTCTATCTCAAACAGTGGGACTTTGATGAAACACTGCAGAGTTTTAGAAAATACTCCACCTAGTGGTCAAAGCAGAACATCAGACTTCAGATCCCACACTGACGTCTGCCAGCTATCTGTAGAGGCTCAACTATGGGGAAGAAAAATCGCTCAGGAACTGGGCGAAGAACAATCCTACAGCTCTCTCCGCCTGGACATCGCCCAGGCACATCGGGTGGACGAGAGGACGTGTTGGGATCAGGATCAGAGGGTAATTTAATGACAAGCGCCTTCACTTGCCGAAAGATTATTTTGTTGTGAATTTGCTGTGTTAGCTTTTGTGCTGTTTGGTATTGAATGTTAGACTAGGCCCAATGTTCGACAACGACGAGTGTTGCCTCCCTGGCTAGCGTTTTAGCAAGACTAACCTGTCATGGTAGGCCTTTGTAAGTTCAGCGGTGTTTCTCATTGTAATTAGCTCATTAGCTTGCGGGTAGTCGCAGACCACGTAAAAGCAGCGAATCTTTCTTAATTATTAACGAAAGCTGTGTAGTAAACCACTAATGGCGCTTGAAGTAGCTGTAAGATAGAGCTAACGTAACAGGAACTAGCATGCAAACGATGCACGCGACGAAATGTAAGAACCTGTGGAGGCTAGCATTTTGCTTCTCATCAAACTCTTTACATATGGAGTGGTAAGTAGTCTCCACATATCGCAAAATTTGGTCTAGCATCATTTTTACTATGTTTTAGAATTTCCGTTTTAGTCGATATGTAATTTACTCATGGTTTCTTGAGTAAACCACGGATAAACGGAAAGTCAACACGGCTGGATAACGTTGACGTTAATGTTTATGTAACGCTAGCTAACGTTAACAGTGTTGCCTTTTCATTGTCATCTTGACATTAACGTCATGTGTAGTGTGTTGCTAATGCTAAAACCATCTGGTCAGGTCAATATGCCTTTCCTGGATAATTCCTGATAACATTGTTACAGTCCTCAAGTTCTCAGGCTGTGATTTTTATATTAGTTGAATGTTTCAGTTTCTCTCCTTGGGTAGCTAACGTTAACGTTAGGCTAACGTTGGTCTTGGCTAACAGTAAGCAAATTGAAGCAAGTGGCCAGCACATTTAAACCGGTAAAGCAAGGTTTACTGGCTGTTGTAACATGCATCATTAAAAGTGCAACTAAATAGGCCTAACCAGTAAGGCCAATCATGCAGTGAACTGTTAATTAACAGCTTATGGTGTCTCTACAGCCTAGCGGACTTTGTTTACCCAGTTAACGAATTGGGCAGCCCAACTTTTATCTTTATGTTTAATATTCGATTATCCACTTTACTTGCATCGTCGATGTATTTTGTAAGTTAACAATATTTTTGAGTTTTTTATTTTTAATTTGTTATTATTTTTCTAAGACGAACAAGAAGGTGATGGGCAGGGAGTAAGAGAACCTAATAAAGCGATGAAGACGCCAGCGGTGAAGGCCACACGTGAGTACTAAACATTGCTCTTCAGTCCCTTTATTTTCATCTCAGTGATTTTGTTTCCCTCGTGCCTTTCCACAGCTTGCTTGAAATTTCTTAACCTATTCTATTAATCAGAGAGGACAGTAGAAAGTAATAGGAAATTAGTGGGAGAGAGATGGGGAAGGGTTGAGAAATGATCTTGGGTTGGAATCTAACCTGCGTCTCCGGATTTATGGTACGGACGCTATAACCGTTCCAGTGCATCATAGTGCCCACCCTGCCCTGGAGTTGCCAGAAAACCACCATAAAAAATGTGAGAAGTTGGAAATCACACCACATCGTGAATTGGACATCATGGAATGTTTTTCTGTACTCAAAAAAACACATTTTCTGCATACTATTTCACAACTCCCATCAAGCTTACCATTATGACCAGGAGCTTACATAGTACCGATGTTCAGACAGCAAAAGTCTCAAGGTTATTTATCACAATCACATTAATGGTCTTTGCTAAGGTTTTTGGTCTTTGGTAATATCTGGGCGTGATTGTTATGTGAGAATCTACTGCATTTACAATTGCTGTTTGAAATTAAACAAGGCTGCATTTCCTGATAAATAAGCAGATACCAGAAGAGGGCAAAAATGAAGAGAAAATGTTGACTGAGGATCACAAAAATATGTGATATTTTTCTCTTCAGAGGGTTTATCCCTTCTTGGGGCATATGAAGACAGTGATGAAGAGGATGGAGTGGACAGCCAGATATCTGCTCCGAAGACTAAAATCAACCAGTCGGCAGACATTGACAGCACCTTAGCTAATTTTATGGCCGTGAGTATAGTTGCTGCATTCATTTATTGGAGTAGGAAAACTCCTCAGGGCAAACTGAACGGCAAAACAACCTCAGTTCCCCTCCCCTGTTTTCATTCACTGGTTCTTGGATTCATAGCCTAGATGATACCTCATCCTTTTTCACAATTGACTCAAATCCTTGAATTATTAAATTTGATTTAGATCTTCAGATGTCTTAATGTTTGCAGTACACAGGTTATGCTTTGCATAAAGTCCCAGAACAAAAAATGGACAAATCTTTTTTTTTTTTTTTGTAATTGGGGTTCTTTCTTTGTGTCCACTACGCCATGAGACCTGTTTTTTGTTTGTTCGTGCATTTGTTTTTAAATGGACTCAATTTGGAGAGCAGTGTTTGATTCCCCTCAAGGCAATGTTTTGCGTAAATGTAAATGTTATTTCATCTTCAGGAAATTGATGCCATTACTACCCAGCCAGCAGCAGATGGGGCGAGTGCTGAAGCCCCTGCTCCAGCCCCTACTCCTCCACGCCCTGAGCCAAAAACAGAGCAGCAGACACATGAGCAGAATGGTCAAGCTCAAGCCTTCCAGTACAACACTCAGTATTCACTGGCGGGTGGTGAGTGCAGATGGCTATACTGGGGAAAGGGTGTTTCTACTTGACCTCATCCTGTGGTGATATAGATACTGCTAACAATCCTGACTCTTCCTCGACACACCATAGAGTATTTCTGTGAAAATATGCCCTTGTGAGCTTAAAGTGGAGGTTACATTAAGGGAATAATTTGAAGTATTGACTGATTATTTTTATTAACTTTTTTATTTGAGGACCATATGTCATTTTGATAGTTAATAGCCCTGGATCTCCAATGAATAGCGCCGGATCTGTGTGCCTTAAAAAAAAAGTGTGTATACATGGTTAGTTATGGAACTGCAGCCAGTTGGCGACAAGTGAGCTAAAGTTATTAACAACTGTAAACATCAAACTACTCAGCGTGACCCATGAGTCATGACGGTTGACATTCCCTTTCATTCACAACGTTAAAATTGCTCATCAGCCTGATTTTCAAAATTTCCCAAACCCCCACATTAAAAGGACTACCTTCTAGGCCCCTAACCCTATGGGCTCAGATGTTTTAAATAGCTAGCGACGCCCTTGGTTTTATCGGTTCTCATTTACGTCTGAAGTTTTCGAAGAGGCCCAGCTCATAGCATATCCTATATACTGAGTAACTATATCCTATTCTAATGAACGTCTTGGGCACCTTAACAATACCATGCACACTTACTCTCATCTTGATGCTGTCAATCAGATTTAGGAGGCCATAGTGAAGACTTGGAGAAACGTTTTGCTGTACAAGTCAGAGTTCATTTATGTCTATTTAGTTAGGTTGTGATGTCTGTTTGTGGTGGTGTCAAGTGACCTCCCCAGACCAAGTCTGTCTATTTGAATTAGTCATTAAAATCCAATAATGTAACAATTCATTTTAACAGAATTAATTCTGACTTGGTTTTTGCAGTTGGTGTTGAGATGGGTGATTGGCAAGAGGTCTGGGATGAGAATACTGGTTGTTATTACTACTGGAACACCCAAACCAATGAGGTGGCATGGGAACTGCCCCATTACCTTGCTCACCAGGTACAGGACCTACAGCATTACGCAGACAGGTGAGTCCTCCCTTCAACTCAGTTGCAGTCAATAAGGTCGTTTTAGATTGGCCGTTCATGGTCCTAGCATGGTGTCTGCATCACATGTATTAAGATGAATTCCCTTTGTGGCTCCACAGTTCTGCAGTCAATGGAAATGGTGTCTCACAGAATGCAGGATATTACACTGAGCAGCAGGCCTCTGTTCCTGCCAGTGTCCCAAGCACGAAGAAGGAAACAAAAAAGAAAGTATGTTATTTATTATTTGGTTAGCAGTAGTATTTGTAGTGTGGTGTATCGTGGTTGTGGTTGACTATTTGGCATTACATATGAGTGTCTTAATGACACGGTAACATTTAACATGATTAACTTACTGTAAATTCCAGATTATTAGCTGAGGTTTAATACATTGATTTTGCTAAATTTCTGTATCTATGATGTTAATAACTAGGATTGCATTTCTGTTCATTATTCTACTTGATGCTTCTGGAAATCATGATCTGATTCTGATTCAGTAGATAATGTTTAGTAAACTGTAGTAATAACATGGATGAGGTCCACATATGTTTTATTTTATTTTTTTTCCAGTTAGCATTAAATATTGACCTGAGGTTTATTGTGTACATGGTGCAGCTTATATCCATGAAATTGTCATTGTTAACAGTATGATCATCAGTTTGATAGTGCAGGGAAGTCCATCTCTGTCGCTTAAAAATGATACAGATCACATCCTGATATTTTGATATCATCTTGATATTTTGATATCATTATTATATAATATATTATATAGAAGTATTTCATCATTTATTTCAAACACTTCCAACTGAGCCAATGAGAGAACCTGAGAATTGAGGTTGAGGAGTGAGGACTTGTAGCAGGTCTTGTAGTTGTAAGAGAAGGCATGGGGCACAATACAGCAGTCATACCAAATACTATTATGTAGTCTCGTCTAGTTTTAAAACAGATTTTGATGGTCATGCACCTGTGCATAATTTCTTGTTAGGAGGTGATGGAGAGTATTGTGGCCCTGACCAGTGAGGAGGAGGAGAGGAGAGGTGTTGCCGCATCCCTCCTTGCACCATTGATTCCAGATGAAGTGAAAGAGGCAGAAGAGAGATGGAGGAAGAGAGTAATTGCTGTGGAAGGGAAGGCAGATGCCACAGATGGGGATGATGGAACCCACCCCTCTGGGTCGCCAGCCCTGAGAGACTTGGACAATGCCTCCTGCAGCAACCAGCCAAGCAGGAGCCAGTCACCTGAGAACTCGGAAGCAGAGGAAGACACAATAGAATTGGAGCTAGCTTTAGAGAGAAAAAAGGTTAGTCAGACATTCTCACATGTCCAACTGGTAAACTAATAGAATTACACAGACATGACTGCCTTGATACCATGGCTGTAAGATAATTGGTGTGGATAAGATACTGCATGCTATCTACTAGTTGGAAATCTAACTTTGTTTGTGCAAATCTGTAGGCGGAGCTCCGTGCTCTTGAAGAAGGGGATGGCAGTGCAGGAGGCTCCAGCCCATGCTCTGAAGCCAGTCAGGATGCCCCTCATAACGTGGGCACCAAGAAGTGGAAGACTTTCTTGCGTCCTCCGAGCCCAGACTCTACTAGCCGAAGCTCTGACAAGACTGGCTTGGATACGCAGGAGCCCAGTGACGGTAGGAAGATTTGATGCTCTGAGTGTATGTTCTGTTAGTTTCTAGTTTCTATTGTTGATTGGAGTTTGTACCTCTGTCTGTCCTTGCAAAGAAGATTCCTATGCATATCTATCCATGGATGTCTAAATCAACTTAGTATCTATTAATGTGTCATAGTATTGATAACATGTTATCTACTGTCCAGCACATTCCAAATCTTTGGAGAAACCCGATGAGGATGACAAAGAGAAGGTTATCTCCAGATTACAGCCAAAAGAAGATGAAGAGCCTGCAGACCTCAAGGTAGTTTTGTGTTATTTATTTATAGCATGGCAACGGATCTTTCTTATTTTGTTGGAATGGATCTGTGGCGATATTTCTTTACAAAAGTAATTTCTGGCTGCAGGTGGTGCCAAGTCAGAGTATAATCAATTCTTTCCACAGCTGGAAAAGTTGCCTGGTACAACTGCACATTTTGAGCGAGATTAATGACGCCAATTTGTTTTGAGTTCTTAATGTATTATTCACTTCATTTAGCGAGCTTATACAGCTTACTTGATAACAGCAATGGTCTAGTCAGAAAGGGCACCTATTATTGCTGGCACAAAACAAAAAGTGAGTGTTTTTCTAAGTTGGTTGGTATTCTTTGTAATGGAAATGTAAATAACTAGTGAACCATGTTGTTTATTCAAATCTTGTTCTCAGTTCCAGATTGGAGAGCTTGCCAACACATTAACCAGTAAAATGGAATTTTTGGGGATTAACAAAAAGGCCATATCGAACTTTCAACTCCTTTTACTACAGACAGAGGTGAGCAGTTGTTAAGACACAGGTTTAGTAGGCATGGTTCAATTATTTCAACTGTTGCCAGTTTAAACCCCTTGTATAGTTTTGACATTTCTGGTTTCCATCTTCACCTTTCAGCCTTTTGACTCTCTTGATTTCTTAAACTGTTTGTCCAGACGCGCATAGCAGACTGGCGAGAGGGGGCACTGAGTGGATCCTACCTTCGGCGCAGGCTGCAGGAAGCTGCTGAACATATAAAACATTATGAACTTAACGCCACCCCTAAAGGCTGGTCCTGCCACTGGGACAGGTACGCGTTCCTTACCTTTCACATCTTTCACCCCTTCCCCTTCCCCGAACCCTCTGCCCCTCCCGTACAACTATGACCTCTGACATGAATGCCCTTGATAGTGGGCCGAAAGTAACCTTGTCCGTGACGTGCTCACGTACCTAAAAGGGGAGTGTCAACGAACGGTGGATTTTTAAGAGACACTTGAGGTGGTGGTGTGCTCTAGCTGACTTAAGGGAGCATCAAAAATGGCTAACCTTCACGGCCAGTCAGAACAGAGAGGATGCCCCTAGACTGTCCTGTCGTGTCTCAGAGGACAGAGTTTTTGTGGTAGCTCGTAGCAGAGGTGGTTGCGCGTGCGAAAGCTTTGCACTTTGCAGGACTACTGCCCCCCACCCCCACAAATGCAGGAGATTGGGTGACACTGAATGACTTCCTGGAAGAGGGGCGTGTCACATCCGAAGACTGTGCCTTGACGTGGATCCAACAGGTCAGACAAATTCTCTCTTACATTGTTTCATACTGCTTTTACATGATGGTTTTGTAATGAAAAGAAAAATCTGTTGCCCCCCGGCGTGTTTTGAAGATGCTTTCTCTCGGCATCTTGGGGGACTTTGTGCTTGTCTGTGTGAGTATGAAATCAAACTGACTGTGTGATGTCCAACTTCGAACATGTTGTGGCAACCAATTTTTCAGGCCCTCCAGGGAAATGTGTTTTGTTTTTTGTTTTTTGTTTTGTTTTGTTATGTTTGTCCACCCCCCCACCCCCCCATTGGTATTATTTTGCTAAATCAAAAAAAAATCACTAGAAGGTGGGTTGCCATTTGGTATCCCCAGAACTCTTTCCCCAATCCTTCTGGCTCCTATGTTGAGCTGGAACATACCCTCTCAACACTCCTCACACTTCTCTCACTTCAACCACAGTTCAGTGGGGTATTACACACACCCCATATTTCTCCTGCTCTGGTGCAAGTGGTCTGTTGGGAGTGCAGTTGCTGAGATGCACCTGTGTGTCTGTCTCTCCACCTCTAGAGAACATAGACGCTACTTCTATGTGAATGACCGGACCAATGCCTCCCAGTGGGACTTCCCAATAGTAGAGGACGAGGAAGAGGGGAACAACACAGCCAATACCAACAGCCAGCAAGATGGGGCAGTGCTTACCAACTCCACCAGTGCACTAGCAGGTACGGACCAGATAGGGGCACATTCCTCTCATCTTGTGTGGCTGTCATGTTAAGTAAATAAATATAACCAATGAATGTGTTGTGAAAAAAATGCTGAAGACTTTTGAACGTGTGTAATTGATCTTCCCTTCCACACAGGCACCTTCCCACCCATTGCCTCTGCACAGACCTCCTACTGGCCTGTGGCTCAACCCTCGCAACCGCCCCCGCCTCCACAGCCTCCTCTGCCTCCAGATGACCCTCCTCCGCCTGTGGAGGCCCCACCGCCTCCACCCCCACCTCCAGAGTCGCCACCCCCTCCCCCTCCACCCCCCCTCAGTGATGATGGAGAGATTGAAGAGGTGGAAATGGAGGATGAGGAGGGAGAGCCTCCAGCCCCTGGAACAGAGGACAGCAAGGTCTGTGGCTTTATACATGGATTTAGGCAGCATGAACCATCAAGCCATAGTTTGTGACATTACAGCAATTGCCTGACAGGCAAGAGAAAACTTCTCATTGATATCAGTAGTCATTTTTGTTACAATAACAATTGAATACAGATATTTACTATTGGCCAATTAAATTTACTGCATATGTCATAAATTTTGTTCAGTTTAAATTTACTGCATGTCATAAATATGTGGCAGTTGAGCTGCAGTGAATGGTGCATATGGCTGACTTGCAGTCGTAGGATATGGCAACCCTGTCTCTTGAATTTCTTTGGCCATTCACCAAGGCAGTACCGTAGTTCATTTATGACGAGAATTTGATAGCTACCTAATCTGTCAACAGCTGTTGTTGCAGTCGGCAGCTCGTCTACTTTTGAGGCACTGCTAACTTTAATCGGAGACAGTTGTTAAAGTTCTCAAAGATTTACTTGACTTTACAGTAGGAATACAATGGTATGCATTTTTATCAAACTGAAGGATACACCCGCTACGGTTGGATCACAGTATTTCGCTACATTAATAATATTTATATTTATAAAGTTATTTATAGTTTACAAAATCTCATCATGTACCAAACATTCACAAATGTGAGTGGAGAAAGCTTCCAACAGATGCATGTGCAGGTTGTTTACATTATAACCTTTTATTATAGGGCACTTCAGAATGCTGCGGAGGTTCCATTCACTTAGAATAGGCCTTCCCAACATTCAGCGCTCACTTATTTCTGTGTAATTACCGCTGCAAAAGTATAATGACCGCTGTCAATGGCAACAGTTTCTTTGCTTCAAATTCACATCTACACAGCATTCCACGAGTAGAGATCATTCATTTATCACAGTGGAATGTTGTTAAAAGTTAAAGGAGATCAGCTGAAGAATCTAAAGAATCTAGTTCAAGTTAAGTTGCGAACTATTTGTTTATCTGTGGAAGCGAAATAAGTATAAGTAGCTTTTATTGTCAATTTCTTCACATGTACAAGACATACAAAGGAATCGAAATATATTCCTCACTCCCCCTGTGTTGGGGAGAGCAAGAGGTCGCTGTGTCTAGGGACGCGCCACCAATGTTCCAAATTAGGGGGGGTGAAAGGCACAATACAGCATAACATGAGGAGAGAGGAGGAGAAAAAAAAAGCACCACCAGACTATGCTCCAATAGTTGCTGCTGCTGCACAGTGTAGGGGGGCAAAAAAAACACCTGGAAATGGTAACAAATTTAATGTAAAAGGTGTTGCGTGAAGTTTTCTGTTGTCGGTTTGGGAAGTAGCTGTATAATAAGCGGGAAAATGTATTGGATATTGTATTGATGTATTGTCCATCGGTCATTATAGGAAAATATTTCCCTTCAGGAAGAATCAAGACCTGTCCTGTTCGTCCTGTCGGGGGAAAAAAAAGTCTTATAATGACTGGTTGACAATACATCAATACATTATCCCTTACATAACCCACGTGCCTGCTCGTGCAGCAGGGAAAAGAGAAACTTTCTAACCTGTGATTTTCTTTTTTTTTTTTTTTTTTTTAATGGCTGCAACCGTACCATTAATTGACCCAAAAAACATGATGCGCATTGAACCCTGGGCATACTGTACTGTTGCATCCCTAATTCATACGTGTGCATTTTAAACTCATACATGTGTAATTCTCTAGTTAATGTGCAAAAATTGCCACACCAGAGCTGCAGGTTTTCTTGCCCACCAGGTAGCCGTTCTCGTGATGTCACTGAAAACTATGAATGCACTCTGGTTTGATTTGGAATTGAATGTGTAATGCTTCCATACGATTAGAAGTAAATACTTTGCAGTAGATTTTATTTCCATTTAATTCACCTTTTTAAATGTGCTGCTATGTCTGAGTCCCAACTGTAGGTCTTCTCAGTACATTATTCCTTGTGTGTCTTCCTGCAGTTCAGCTGCTCAGTTAAAGTGAGAGATTTCAAGGGTATGGGGAGCATACCGATTGATTAGATTGGCTGTACCTGTACCATACTTCAGGAAATTTGGATACCAGTGTAAAAGGTGCGTGTGTGTATGTGTGTTTACAGACTTCAGAAGCTGCAGCCTCCCTGGGAATTACTGTCAAAGCTCAGAAACGCAAAGCCCCTGGCAGTGGACAGACAAACAAAACGGTCACCATTGGGAGCAGTCCTGTCCTTTACACCCAGTCATCTACCACAGCAGGTGAGAGTTCTCAGGAAAGAATCTTTAAAAACATGCACAGTGTAAAGGCTGCTCCAGACCGAGCCATCACAACAAAGGCAAGCTGCAACATGTTACAGTAACTTGCTGTAACATTTTTTCCAAAAGTTGCAGAGTTCACAACAGTGCAATAACTTGCAGGAAGGCCACTGTTTCTTTAACACTCATTGTAGTCAGATGAACTATTCCTCTGCATCTCCTTAATCAAAAGTAACAGTTAGATCTGTAGAAATAATCTGCACTGTGTTCATATGCTAAACAAACAAATTGCGGACAAATAGGCTTTCCTGTGTGAAGGTGAAGTCAAGGTTCTACAGGTCAGATAGCCAAAGCATTGTTATGCAAACGATGCCACAGTATTACCAAAACATGTGACGTGAAATATTTTCATATAGTTTAGTTTGGTTATGGGTCACAATATGGCAGCCAACGAGTATTTGTTATGGTTATGCATCTCTATGCGTCAGTATTTAATTTGTTCTGGTTTAATTCTTGTCTAAAGCTCCTGTGTTGGCTGGAAGCGCCTATTGGGGAGTGTCTGCTGTACCTGTAGTCCCTGAGACAGCTGCTTCCCCAGCTCCTCCAGCTCAAGCCCCTCCTTCAGCCTCCCAGCCTCCGGCTCCTCCAGACCTAGAGTCAGCCAAGGCACTGCCCACAGACAAAACCAAGAAGCCTAAAAAGGTGGGAGTGTGTATGAGTGTGTGTGTGTGTGAGTGTGATTATTATTGAGAATTTGTTCTGCAGCTAATAAACATGTTTCAGTCTAAAACTTGATGTGATATTAATGGTAGCCAGCCCTCATTTTTAGGGCTAGATAGTAGGAGTCATCCCATAAAGGAGAAGAAATTGCTGTTTTCTTATTTGCTGTTAGGATGGCTGTTAGTCTGTATAACAAGACATCTTGTTACAAAATACAGCTGGCTAAGAAGTTAAACCACTGTTCCATATCAATTGTCTTTTTTAGACGAAGAAAGGCAAGACAAAGATGCCATCCTTAGTGAAGAAATGGCAGAACATTCAGAAAGAACTTGACGAGGAGGAGAAGAGCAGTTCTAGTGATGAAGATCGTGACCAATTGAACAGCCGACGCATAGAAGAGTGGAAGCAGCAGCAACTCCTCACGTATGCACTTTTCCATCTCTTGCCTCACATTGGCGGACTATTAGTTTTGCGATTAGGCCTTCACTGTATCCCCCCACCACCCTTTGAAAACCTAGGCTTTTTTTAGGGTAACTTTAATACCTTAACGGTAAAGCTCTCAACCATGGAAAGACATTTGGATAGTAATTTGAATTTAGCAATGAATTTGTCAGTGCCCAGTTTCATGTTTGATTTTCATATTTTATTTTTCAGGGGGAAGGCAGAGAAAAATGCTAACTTTGAGGCCTTGCCTGACGACTGGAGGGAACGCCTACTGAAGAAAAGGAAAATGATGCAGAGTTTGTAGTACTGAAAGCAAAATCAAATTGCTCACTTTCTCATAATCAGTGGACTCTGTTTCTGTGACCTGCTCAAAGAACTTGACGTATCTTTAGGGCATGATTGAGACCTGAATGTTAAGTTCATTGTATATAACTGTTTAGCTACCATTGGACATTGGAGCCCTATTCAATTTACTTATGGTTCCTGATCTTTTATGCAGTTGGTATTCCATAATTCATTAAACAATTTATTTTTTTTTCTACAGGATTACTTTTACAAAGACACATACAAACACACATTGATCTAAATTACACGCTCACTTGGGCCATTTTACTTACTAACGCAACTAGGATATGGTAAAGGAAAGTGTCTAGCAACTTGACACATGCAGTGTTTTTTCATGTCAACTCCAGTAGTACATCAACAAGCTTTGTCTAGTATATCTGAAAAAAGTTTCAGATTATCACCTCATTTCATTTTCCACTTTAAAATGAACAGAATGTACCAAGCCACTTCTGTATGTGCCAATGACTGCTGGAATCCCTTATTTTTGTCTGTTTCCACTTAATATATAACACCAAGACTACAAAGGATGTTATTTTAGTGGACATTGACGTAATGTCTCACGTTAGCCCCTATTTACAGTATGATAACTTTTGTTATTAAAAGGGGTGAAAGCCAAGAAACATTTTTTAATGTGTAAATAACGATACAATTTTTGCCACCTCTGTTAACCTTATGTGCATTGTATTTATTTTTAAGACTATAGGGCACCTAGAATGATGTATTTGAAATTTTGCTAAATCATTTTTGGAATAAACTTGTCCTTGAGGAGGGATTCATAAGTCAAATGTCTATATTTTGCAAAGTACATTGTGTAAATGGTGAGTGACTCAATTTGACGCCTGAAAACGACCACCTATTGTAATGATACAGAACTGAATTGGCATGAATAATGGCCTGTTTAAGTATAGCGATCGATAAGTCATTGCTCTGAAATGGCAGAAGCTAAAATTTAGCAGTTTGTTTGGCTAGCAGTCTCCGTTTCCATTGCGCTAAAGTCCATAAAATGTCTGGCCTGTACTTGGAAGCAGTATGTAGCAGTAGGTTTGATCCTCAAGGAAGCTATGTGGGTACAGTACACTCGGCTTCACGGAGTGGCCGGTGGCACCCAATGACTATGCAGTTACTGGTGGTATCCAATTAGAGAAAAAGGAGCTGTACCTAACGGTATTTTTGGCATTAATGGTAATGGCGTTTTTGACAATACTGTCTTCGAAACCACCCCCCACACCCCATTGTAGCAGTCCTCTTATTAGAAAAATAAGAGGACTGCAAGTGAGACATGCAAGTGAGACAACTTCATAAGACAGACTCTGTTTAGACAGGTCATGTGACCACCATCGTTGCTTAGCAACGTTGTGTGAGCAGCAAGATTTTGCTGAAAGATTCTAGGGCCATCACGTCGGTGCAAAAGTGAAGAAACGTTTCTCTAGTTGAAAAGATAAAAATACGGCAGCTTGCTTGCGTTTCCGGATATTGATCGACTAATTGCACAATCTCGAATTATTAAAAGCACCTAGAAGCGGAAGCTTTGAAGGTTTTTTTCAGGTAAACGTTAGCTCTCCGACACGTAGCTCGTGAAAACTTAAGTCGACTGTAACATTTGGGTCTTGCAAAAGTACCAATCTACAACCGACTGTCCACCGGACAGATCACCAGAGATGTGTCCCGCATCGGAACCGGATTCTTCCATGCAGGTGGGACGTGTTTAAGCAAAGATCACTGAATACAGACCCGCTTTACCCTCTCTGGTTTAAGTGTGTAATTTACGCAATAATGTGTATGCTGTAACTTAATTTACAGTTTACAAAGGTTGAGGAGTTTTATAATGCCGTTCTCGCCCGATCTAGACCTCTGATGATGCATACGAAAGATTCATTTTGGGACATCTTCAGCACTACGGTCTGCTTACCGGTAGGCATGACAAAAGACAGATGCCATCTCCGAAAATGCCTACTACGTACTACTCGTATACCCATCTCGGCAGAAAGAAGTGTGTGGTATGCAGTACATGAAAGCACAAGAGTAGGGTATGGGACTCAATAAACTTGGAGGCAGTCAGGTAGAGCAATCCATTAATTAATGAGGTACTTATCGTGTGGTTAGTAGGCCTCTTTTGCTGCTTGCATACCATGCTGAATACTAGGGGGGAGTAGTGTGGGGGGCTCAATAAAATTTTAGCCACTCACGTAGAGCACAGTTAATGACATAAATTGTGGGGTGGCTGGGTAGTAGTGTGTGTTCCACTGTGTACTGGGGTACATGCAGTATGCCATTTCAGAAACAGCAAGAGTGCTTGCATTTGTGTGTGTGTGTGTGAGAGAGAGATATCATATTCAGTCACAGGTGGGAAAAAAATTCATCTGCTGGTCTGAGTCTTGAAGCTGTCTTATGATAGGTTACAACTTAGTAGGTGGCAGCAGCTGAAACAGTACTGTGGTTGCATTAGGTGTTAGTGAAGATTGTAAGTGCATTGTAAAATGACTTTCTCATAGTGATAATATCTCCATTCTCTTCAGGTAGGGTTTCCTCTCCTCCTCGGACCAGCGTTTCATCCTTCTATAGATGGGCAATCAGTCAAGACTCTCAGTCAGACACCCATTCACCTGACAGTCCTGACTCCAATACAGGGGATGAAGAACAAGACCTTGAAAAGACATGTGAGGACTTTTTCGTAACTCAGCAAAGGTCTTGGTCTTTTTGTAACGTAGGGTGAGGAGTCATCGAGCAACCGACATGTTGTTATAAATTGGAGTCATCTTGTCTATGGGGGGCTGACTGATTAATACATGTTGTTTGGCAGTCCCCATGCGCCTGCCCAAGCCTCTCAGGACCAGGCAGTTGCTGATTGATTTTGATGGGGGTCGCCCCATTCCTCGTCTTCGGGAGCCCCGTGATCTCTTTGCCATCCCATCCCTCTCCAGTCCATTTCAGGGGGTACGCTGGCCTGCTGAGTGTGATGTCACTGGTGGACTCATTCAGCACATAGGTATTACTGATAACACATAAGTTGATTCTTAAATGTAGACCTGAATGAAATGAAATGACATTGCTATTAAACAGTGTGTCTGACAGCCAGTCACACAGTTGAGTAGCACATAGAAATGATCATTTTTTGTTTTTCCTTTTGGAACAAAATAACTAATTGCTGACTTGCAAAGACTGCAGTAATATACAATGAATACCTTCCATGTTTGTGCTTTGAAAAGGGGGAGCACATACTCATGACCTTTCTTACTTGTGAAAGGAAACTGCAAAGGAAGTGTGAACTGTGAACTGTGAAAGGAAGAGCCAGTAGGTCTAATTTGGTGTATTCTCTCCTGTTTCACCTCTGATATACCTCTACAGAATGGGATCCACCACAAGCAGAGCCATTCTACCAGTGCACTGGTCATGAAAGGGCACCTATGGTAGTTGGACAGGAGAAAGGAAATTTAGTATATTTAATTGATCCAGGTATGTTGATTTAAATCCATTTCTTATGATCCTCAGTATTTATAAATGATAGAAGTAAATACATTTGCAGATGCTGCAGAGATTTGCAGTGAGTTGTTGCTTTTTTGGGAAAACACTTTTACCAGAGGTGACAAATGGAAAGATGTGCCAGCTGCACCACTGCCAGAGATGGTTTGCTTGCTTGCTTGTGTTTGAAATGTCATCCTGGATGATCATTCCTTCTTTTCTGTGTGCCCCTGCATGTTGACACTGGCAGCTATAAAGTCTGCTCACTTCACTTGCTCTCGTGTGGGTGGCAGCCGAGGCCCCATAAAGAATGCCCATTTTTCAAGCAGCCTGGAGCCTTCCTTGCTCTTTGAGTCACGCTTTGAGAGTGGCAACCTTCAGAAAGCAGTGCAGGTGTAAGTGGTTATTTTTTTCACAGACAGCAAAACTGCCATAAAAATCAAATTATTGAGTTAGTGTTTTTTTTTTTTTTCAGAGGAGTCCACGATTATGAGCTGACTCTCCGGCATGACCTTTACACTACTAAGCATACACAGTGGTTCTACTTTCGGGTGCAAAACATGAAAGCCGGCGTCACTTACCGTTTTACCATCGTCAACTTGCTGAAGTCTAGTAGCCTTTATAACTCAGGCATGCGTCCACTGCTGTACTCAGTGCATGCTTCGAGGGAGCACGGCCAAGGATGGACCCGCACAGGGGCCAACATCAAGTACTACCGCAACAATAAGGAACAGGATGGCAGGCCTTTGTATTCCCTAACCTGGACCTTTGAGTTCCCCCATGAGAGGGACACATGCTATCTGGCTCACTGCTACCCTTACACCTACTCAGACCTACAGCGATATTTGTGTAGCGTGATGCACCAGCCCAGCAAAGCAGCCTACTGCAAGCTGCGCATATTGTGCCGGAGCCTGGCTGGAAATCCAGTCTATGTGCTGACCATCACTGCCCCAGGGAGCAGCCTGGATGAGAGACACGTGAAACAGGCTGTGGTGGTGACAGCACGGGTCCACCCTGGAGAGACCAACAGCTCGTGGATCATGCAGGGCTTCCTAGACTTCCTTCTTGGTGACTCTCCTGATGCCTGTTTGCTTCGAGACATGTTTGTCTTTAAGGTAAAAACTATATGCATTTTGTCCGGCAGTAAATAAATATGCATATGGTGGTGGTTATTAGTGTGCTGGTAACACTTTCTGTGGACCCAGTATTATAAATTCATAAAGCATTATAATGCATTTATAAAGCTTTATAACTATTGACAATAGTATTCATAAATGCTGACACATTCTCATGACCGTATTCATAAGGCATTATTGTGTTACCATGTAAGCCATTACAACTTGAAGTGTCACAAAGCCTTATAAGCTTTTCTGGCCTTTTGATACAGGGAAACACACCACTGCACTTATTGTTTTTAATGGTACCCTAGTGACTGAGTAATTATGTGTTTGTTTCACTTTACTTAGAGTATGCATTGAGTGCTTGTAAGTCTTCATTATTTGGCATTAGAAATGTGAAAACTTTATAATGCCTTGTGACACTTTGAGTTGTAAAGACTTATAAGATGACATTATAATGCCTAATATAAGTACAGTCATGAGAATGTATAAACAGTTATGAGTACTAATGTCATTAGCTATAAAGCGTTATGACTGCATTGTAACCCTTTATGAATGTGTTTATAATGCTTTATGAATACTGGTTTCATAGAAAGTGCTAGTGTTCCTTTCTGTTTTGCAGGTCATTCCCATGCTTAACCCTGATGGTGTGATAGTGGGGAACTATCGCTGCTCACTGGCTGGCCGGGACCTCAACCGCAACTATCGCACACTTTTGCAGGACTCCTTTCCCTGTGTTTGGCACACACGGAACATGGTGAAGAGGTGAATGATCATCCATGGCAGAGGACTGACACTCCATTTTAGAAATTGTGGATGATGTATGCTAATTGTGTTGAAGTTTGATCTAAGAGCTGGTTTTAGAGATATAGATGATGGGATATTGGAGTGGTTTAGGATGATTCATAAAAGAAATGCTGTTTTCTGATTGGCTGACAGGGTGTCTATGAAGTCCATAAAACTGGACCCCTACAAAGTAGATCTGGTAAAAAAATGTCATGTGTCATGTCCATGCTTTTTTGAATGATAACTGCCATAGCCATAGTTAACTTAGCAAGCAACAGTGGAGTCAGCTGTAACTAAAGCCTACTACCCGTGATTGTTAGTAACCACAGCAAGTAATACTCAACCGAACAGGTTAGCTGCTTTTCTCTGTGTTTTAAACCGTGCCTGTTACTTACACAAATAAATTGTTCTTTGCTTTCACCTTATCCATTACGTCCTCCTGTCGGGACACCTTGATGGCCATTATCCTTACGTAGCTGCTATCTGCACTTTGTGCAGAGATATTAGATTTTGTTTTGTTAGGTTTGGCTCAGTTTTGACCTGAATTTTCCTCTGGTCCCCAGACTGCTGTCAGAGAGAGAGGTGCTCCTCTACTGTGACCTTCATGGGCATAGCAGGAAGAGCAATGTCTTCATGTATGGCTGTGACAGTAAGAGTAGTACCTCTGTTAACCTCCAGGAAAGAGTCTTTCCTCTCATGATGAGCAAGAATGCTCAGGACAAGGTGAAACATGCAGCATTTGCTCCTGCTGTTTACTTTGTCATAAAATACAGTGTTGGGACTACAGTTTTAGAACTACTTATTTCTATGCTGATTGGTGTGATTTTCCTTCTCCTAGTTCTCTTTCAGGAGTTGCAAGTTCAAAGTTCAGAAAAGCAAAGAAGGCACTGGTCGCATTGTCATGTGGAAGCTTGGTGTTAGAAACAGCTATACCATGGAGTCAACCTTTGGCGGCTCCACGCTTGGTACATTACAATTACATTTATGCATTTAGCACTTAGCTTTTATCCAAAGCGACTTACAGGTAGGATTGGTAGGATGTTGCTGACTCCTTTTATTACAAAATGATTCCTCATTCTTCTTTAGCATATACTGTAAGGTTCTTTTTAGTATTTAAGCCCTCTTTGCTTGTAGTTTGTACCTTTAAAGGGAAACCCATGTATAACCACAACAAATGGTCTATTATAGGATGATGAGTTTTAGTTTTTGTCAGTTGGTGCAGGTTCGTGTTTGACCCTTGTTATTAGACCAAGGTCGTTGTTAGACTGGAGTTTTCCTTTCATCAGCTCACCAGATCTGTGGAAAGTATTATCACATTTCTTCACAATAAAAAGGACCACATCATGAAGCTTTTTTACTGATGCATATGGTCATTTTGCAGGTAACAGGACAGGTACACATTTCACCACTCAAGACCTAAAGTCAATAGGGTACTACCTTTGTGACACACTGCTGGACTACTGTGACCCAGATACAACCAAGGTAGGTTACTCTATCAGTTATAAAAACGTGTGTACCTTATTTTGAGCTAGCTCCCATTTCCAAGTATTGTCCCACAGCATTATATGGTAGTTAAGCCATATGTGGTTGTCTAAAGTTCTGACTGGACAGTGTAGGAGCAGCCCAACATAATGTTAAAGTCAAGTAGTGAGATCTGTCATGGGGGTAACATTGGGTGGGTCCATCTTGACAGTGCCATCATGAGAAGGGGTAGGTCACAGGGCTTCAAGGGGGTCAGAGTTGGTCGCTGTGAAGTTGGTTACAGTCCACTCAGGGGGAGTTGATGACAAGGAAGTCAGACAGTGGGAGGCAGGGATGACACACAGCATAGATGATTATGGTTTATGTGGACACAGAGACATGTGTTCACTATTCATTTTTTTCTCAGACAAACCAGTGTCTAGCTGAGCTGAGCGCTTTGCTGAGGCTGGAGATCAAAAAGAGGCTGGGCCAGGATTTGGACTCCGGCTTATCCCTTAGTGGTCTCTCAGTTTCAGACATTGAATCCAGGTGATGACAACATCTACATTATCCTTAACAGAAAATCCCTCACACACAGTCACAGAAGTTGCGTTGATCAATAAATGATCAGACAGATGCATCAGACCGTAATTGGATTGTCTTTCTGCAGCACGAGTGGCTCCAACAGTTCAGAGTCAGATGGCCCTCCAGTCCACTTAGTGAATAGCCCACACCAGGTACATAGTGCCTCTTTTTCACTCACTAATCATCTGGTTAGAAAGAATTCTCTGTACTAACACCAGATTTTCTCTGTGGGGAAATGCAGCAGCAGAAAAGGCACCTCAAAACTCGTAAGGAAAGAGATCGACTGCATCAGAAGCTAACAACTGTCCAAAAAAACACCGTAATGTCTGAAACTATTCATACTAAAATACTTACATACATTACAACTATACCTACATTTATTAGGACTCAATGAACAATGTTTATTTCACACAGGAATCTCACATGTGTAGTGTGCATGCAAAAAACTTGGCCATGGTGAAACAGACAGAAAACAAAAAGATGGTAGGAAGAGTGTCATTTTTCTCTCTGACTTACTGCTGCTTCAAAGATATGTTTAGTTGCCTCTGTGAATACATTTGTATACCAAGAATAGAATTTTAATGTGCTTGTATAGATGCATACTCTTCAGTAACTCTCCAATCATCTTCTAACTGAGCGTTCTAATCGCTCTAATCTCTCATAACAAGACCATTGCCATATATATTTTACAGCTGATACGCATCATAGCTAATCTGTATAAAGTTGAGCAGTTTTTTTTTTAGTCGCTCTAGTTGCCCAGACTAAATTACTTTCTGTGATTTTACAGCTTGAGTAGCTCTTGGTGTGATCGCACAGTAAAGGTTAACTTGAGTAGCTCTTGGTGTGATCGCACAGTAAAGGTTAACTTGAGTAGCTCTTGGTGTGATCGCACAGTAAAGGTTAACTAAACATGTGGATGTTTGTGCTCATCAGCAGCATGCACAAGCGCTCACACCGCAGTGTGCCGTCTGTGTTGGACATGGTCTTGGCCGAGGATGTGCAATTCAACAGAGTGGAGGTGCATGGATTCCTCATCACACCCATGTAAGTGAGTCCAGTAGTGGTCAGGTGAATTTACAGTCCTTTCACTCTCTCGATGGCATTGGTGTAGAAAAGAAGAATAGAAAAGCCTATGATAGGTAATCCCTATAGGTAAACCAAAAAGAAATTTATTCAAGTTTGCTCTTACTGCTGCATAGCATGCATAGGGGTTTATATTCCTGATTGTTATCCACTGTTGTGCCCTTGGAACAAAGCACTTAATCCTAAATTGCTTTTGGGAAACTGGCCTTGTAATAACTGATGTCTGAAAGTTGCTCTGGTTAAAAGCCATAGCCAAACGAACCAGAACCTATAAGTGCAACTAGTGTGTATTAACAAGTACACATTCAGTACAAAAGAACTTTTATGTAATCTAATTTCGTAGTCCTACATGTACTACAGTTAAAACTGAAAGTATACTTATACTAAAGATTAGTCAGTTTAATCTCAAAAAGTATGAAACTTACACTTAGGATACTCCTTGTTCTTATTAGTAGTTATACTACCAACACAAACTTTGTTGAACTACTGGTGCCTGATGTTTACTACAGAGTTTTTGTAACTTGCACCCATGCCTTAAAATCACATTTAGAGTCAAGTTAAAGGACAGTGACCAGCAGTGCAAAGTTTCAAAGAGTTATGTTGACTGACAAGGTTGATTTCATAAGGCTTATTTGGATTTTTGGTTTCACTCTATGGCGAGTGCACCATGCAAGTGCTATAACTCCTAATTTGTCCCATAATGAACCATTTAACCATCAAAGTGACTATGAAGCTGGTAAATTTGCTTAAAATTTTTGTGGTGAACTTGGAGTATATGTTAGCTAGCACTCCAACTTGGAGTATATTTTATTTGTAAAGGATTGTATGGCTTTCCTTTCGAGGTATTGTGGTTGTATCACCAGTTGTACTTCAAAGCATCAACTCTGTTGCAGGAGGCTGACCAGGAGGCTGTGTCATCACACAATATATGCGGAGGTGCAGCAAACCTTTGTGGTGGTATTAATGCATTTACATGTTGAGAAATAAGCCCTAATTGTTTTGTATCAGTCCACATAACTAACATTTTTGGTTTGTCCAACATTTTTGGTTTGTCCTCCAAATGAGAAGATAAGACTGTGTCCTCTGCCCCACATCGCCCGCTCAGTGTTGGTGCAGTGCGGCAGGACAGGCAGGTGCAGCCAATGCATCTGGCCGCCATGACACTCTGTCCCCGATTTAAAGCCCACCAAGGTCAGCTTATGGATGCAAGCTGCTGTTTTTATGTGGTTGTGTAAATCCCATTGTATATTGTTCTTCAGTGAAACATGACTTACTGTATTCTACCCCCTCAGGTAAATCTCAGTGTGGTCTTCCAGCACACAGGTAAGCACAACTCATTGTTATTGTTAGCAAACTTGTAAAACATGTCAAACTAAATTGTTGAGAGCTGTTGACAGTTTATGCCTTTTCCAAGAGAAGTTTCCTTTTTCAGATAACCGAATTTGAGATTGAGATTGTGTCCAACAATGACATAGCAAGTGTAAGTGCAGTTTCTGACCTGTTTGTTGTGTGTGTGTGTGTGTGTGCGTGTGTGCGCGCACGTGGCTCAGAGTGGCCTCAGAGTGTGTGCCCAACAGTTGGATGGGGACCTGCAGGTCTCTCTGTGTCTACCTGGCCAGATCTCAGCAGCAAACACCTCCCTGCAATAAATCCAGGACTGTAGCCAAAGTCTCCATCAGATACTACTTACCGGAGGCAGAAGCAGCCATCAGCTCCACTAGTCAGAGGGGAAAATTCAGCAGACGTCCAGAAAATAATCTCACAGGTGAGACCTAATGTATATTTCACAGTACAATATGCATTTTTTCAACCTGGGCCCTATTTTTAGATTGGTTCATGCAAATCTGTAAGAATGTTCTCCATGTGGTCAGGTAATTTTAATGTTTTTGGACCAGTCAGTGATGAAGATGTATGGTTTACTTTGACTTCTCCAGATGCACCGTATGCTTTCATTGTGTAGCCTCTCCAAGTTGATAGTTTTAGTGTTCAGTACTAGACTGATTTCATCCGTTTGTGTTAAGTGTAGAAACTACAATCTCAATCTAACCACATGGCTAAACTGAAAGACTCAGGAGGAGTTTCTATCCTTAGGCCATCCAAAGTCTAACTAGACAGTATTTCTGTAGCCTGCTGTACCAAAAGCTTTCTCATCGTTTCTCTTTGTGCAAATGTGATGTTGAGTGGAAACATAGGTAGTGCTAGCCTGGCTAGTATTTCTGTGCATGTGACAATGAAAGTCTTTGAATCCTTGAATCTACAATCAGGGCAAAGGGTAAAAATACGAGTGCTGCTTCAATGTTGTCCTTACAGGTCATCCTCGGTCAGCAACTGTGAAGAGTGGTAACAGAGACCTGGCTCATGAAGCTAGCAGCAATAAAGTTAAAATATGCACAACCACTTTCCTTCCTGATCTGCACTGCATGGACACTTACGGTAAAAGGTGCTTAGCATCTTACTGTCTCCCTCATGACGAAAATTATGTTTTCTGTTTGGTTAGCCTGGATTTCTGTCAGCAGGAGTACAGACAACCTACTAGGCCATTTCTCACTGAGAAGAGAAACATAAGCTAAGAAACAACTATTTTGGTGTTATGTGTCTGTCCAAGCTGCACATTGGTTTGAATTCTAGTATGCTGTCTAGTCGTAGTTTGACAAACATGTAACCTGTTCTGAAAGCATGGAACTTGTGAAATGAGCAGCACAGCTTATGGTAACTAATTCCACAGTGTCTACATTAAAATAGAAATGCTGTATTGCAGTGTAACATCTGTAATTTTGGTGCTCTGTTCTTCCATATACAGTATGCTCCCCTGTCTAACTGTGCTCTCTCTCCCAACACTGTCTCTTGCAGTCATGCCCAACTGTCAGGTGACCAGGCAGGAGTGGGTATGGTCAGGCTGGACATAGGCAAGTTGACTCAGCTGAGGAGAAGCATCAGTCTCAGCATTCCAAGTGTTGTCCCAGCACCAGCTGATAGTGTGGGCAGAGAGAGCAGGTACTTCCCAAGAGCTTCCTATTCATCTGTCTGTCAGTAGGTTCCAGATTTGACCAGACACTAACACTGAAACCTGGCCATTGTGCTGCTGTTCTTATCCAGTTACAGGGATGATAGAAATATCACAAAAGAAACCCAGATCATTATTTGGCTAAATGCTCCTCCATACATGATTAAAGCAGGGAGAGTCCAGTTACATAGCTGCTAGCTATTCTGAATGCCCTTGAGCCAGTGCATGAGTTGAGACCTGAGCATACCACAATTACTGTGTAGAGCTTAGTTGAGGGAAGTAGAGTAACAACCTTCAGACATTTTAGAGATCAGTGATAAATGTTTTAGTCGTAAGGTTAGAGCCTTGCTCTGCCCATCTACCAATCTCAGTTAATTTTTTTCCCAGAGTTTACAGTCTGGAACACTTATCAATGGGATAGATGTTGCAGGGAACAGTTTCATAATCAGTTATAACTGTGGTAAAAGTAGACAAATCAGTAACACTTTATATTAGCACACACAGATCCGCCATTAACAAGCTGCTTATTAACATGCAAATTAATAACATACTACCGTAGTCATTTATTAGTCATTACACATCACTGATTAACACCTTATTCTGCATGACTTTATTTTACCCATAATTCTACCCACCATTAACTCAGAATTTTTCCAATATTAACTCCTAATTATTGTTTATTTGCAGATAATAAGTTAGTTGTTGTATATGAATTACGCTTTGGTTAGTGTGGGGCTTATAAGACTGTAGTACAGCAGGAGAAGTTATTCTCCTTCAGTAATACTGAGAAAAGATGGTCTTTTCATAGGAATAAAACCCAAAGTTCTAATCTTGTCCAAATAAGTCCTTATTACATTTTTATGATGCAGAATAATTGTTCCTGAGAATACCTGTTCCTGTTGTACTAGCACCTTGTAAGCCCCTTACTGAGCAAAGCATATTAAAATCATAATTCATATACAACAACTAACTTACTTATTATGAATAAGCTGTAATTAGGAAGTAATACTGGCAAATTTCTTAGTTAGTGGTCTACTATCGGTAGAATAACCTCAGGCAGAATATGGTATTAATAAGTGATTTGTAATGACTAACAAATGACTAGAACATTATTAATTTGCATGTTAATAAGCAGCTTGTTATTGGCGGATATGTGTGTGCTAATAAAGTGTTACAGACAAATCAATAAAACAATAATAGCAACACCAGTAAATATCAAAGAATTGCAGCTGGAGCAAGAACAATGTACAAATTATTATTTCGTTACTGCTTATGTAGGTCGTTATCAGCTTTGCAAGGTACAAAGTAGGAAGTAACTTTAATACTTCAAATTACCTGCTTTGGTTGATCCCGTGAGTTCAGATTTCTCCAAAATCTATACCCATTAGGATCCAATAACTGGAAACAGTACCCAGCAGTCCCATTGGTCTTAAAGGCTTTATTCCCAAATTGAATGGGCTGGTAATGCCAGGCCACAGAGCAGACTCATGACCTTGTGTAGTGCTTATGTGAAATAAGCTGATCCTTTTTTAAAATGTATGTGTATTCTACAAGTAGGATTTAAATGGGAATCATCTTTTTTTTTTTTAAGTAACATGATTTGTAAGCAGGGTAGGCCGTCCATTTATTTATTTTATATGAGATCACAATTACTCACCTAGCTGTACTTACAGAAAGGGAAGCATATCTTAAAAGTATTACTTTTTTCACAGGTTTACCCTGAGACCTCTGGCAGAGGAGCACAAGACACATCTATTATCTCAGGTGACTCTCCAAGTTTCCTCCCGTAACATACCTTCAGAGTCCCCCAAAGCCCATAAAGCACAGAGCCAAAGCCAGAGCAAACACAGAGGGGAGCCACCTCCCAAGGAACACTTATCAGAGACAGACAAAACTGTGAAATACTAACGTAAGGCTGAAGTTTGCAGGTATTAGGTGTACTCCATATCTTAATTCAGTGTGGTTTCAGGTATGTTTAATTTCTTGGTAAAGGCAATGCAATCATTAAAACCATTTAAAGTTACATAAACTTGGGTTAAATACATTTAAATGCGGGTTAATACTTTTGTATAATATACCTAACTGCTTTATTGAGGTATGCATCAGTACAGAGGGAATTTTTGTAAATAAACACACAACCAGATCTTTTGATTCATTGAGTTTACCAGTGGTCTCTTTATTCATCATGTAGACCTCTTGTAATTCATCAGTCAATTTGTTTAACAACATTAAAATAAAGCAATAAAAAAACTCTGATATTTACTTGCTCCTCAGATATTAACAAGTAGATATATCTCACTCTTGTGTATAATGGATTGCAATAGAAGCCATTCTGTTCAGTTCCAACATGGCCATAACCACCACCTCCACACATCTGATTAAAGGCATTTTCTATGAACAAATTGGTAGAAATGAGAAGGACACTTAATTAATGTGAAACTGCCACTCTCCATACTTGATACAGTATGTCACAAAAGTGCGTACACTCCTCACATTTTTTATTATATCTTTCCATGGGAGAAGTCTGAAGATATAACACTTTTCCACAACATAAAGTAGGCAGTGTGCAACTTATATAACAGTGCAAATTTGCTGTTCCCTCAAAATAACACACACAACCATTAGTGTCTAAACCACTGGCAACAAAAGTGAGTACACCCTAAGTGAAAATGTCCAAATTGTGCCCAATTAGCCATTTTCCCTCCCTGCTGTCATGTGATCCGTTAGTGTTACAAGGTCTCAGGTGTAAATGGGGAGCAGGTGTGTTAAATTTGGTGTTATCACTCTCACACTCTCTCATACTGGTCATTGGAAGTTCAACATGGCACCTCATGGAAAATAACTCTCTGAGGATTTAAAAAAGAAAATTGTTGCTTTACATGAAGATGGTCTAGGTTATAAAAAGATTGCCAACACCCTGAAACTGAGCTGCAGCACAGTGGCCAAGACCATACAGCGCTTCAAGAGGACAGGCTCCACTAAGAACAAGCCTCACCATGGTCAACCAAAGAAGTTGAGTGCACGTGCTCAGCATCATATCCGGAGGCTGTGTCTTCAAAATAGACGTAGGAGTGCTGCCAGCATTGCTGCAGAGGTTGAAGGGGCAGGGGGACCGCCTGTCAGTGCGCAGACCATACGCCGTACACTGCATCAAACTGGTCTGCATGGCTGTCGTCCCAGAAGGAAGCCTCTTCTGAAGATGGCGCACAAGACAGCCCGCAAACAGTTTGCTGAAGAACAGCAGACTAAGGGCATGGATTACTGGAACCAAAATAAACTTATTTATAAACTTATTTGGCTCAAATGGTGTCAAGTGTGTATGGCGGCAAGCAGGCGAAGATTACAAAGACAACTGTGTCCTGCCTACAGTCAAACATGGTGGAGGAAGTGTCATGGTTTGGGGCTGTATGAGTGCTGCCGGCACTGGGGAGCTACACTTCATTGAGGAAACCATGAATGCCAATATGTACTGTGACATACTGAAGCAGAGCATGAGCCCATCCCTTTGGAAAGTGGGCTGCAGGGCGGTATTTCAACATGATAACGACCCCAGGCACACCTCCAAGATGACCACTGCCTTGCTAAAAAAACTGAGGGTGAAGGTGATGGACTGGCCTAGTATGTCCCCAGACCTGAACCCAATTGAGCATCTGTGGGGCATCCTCAAACGGAAGGTGGAGGAGCGCAAGGTCTCCAACATCCACCAGCTCCGTGATGTCGTCATGGAGGAGCGGAAGAGGATTCCAGCGACAACTTGCGAAACTCTAGTGAACTCCATGCCCAAGAGAGTTAAGGCAGTGCTGGAAAATAATGGTGGCCACACAATATATTGACACTTTGGGCACAATTTGGACATTTTCACTTAGGGGTGTACTCACTTTTGTTGCCAGTGGTTTGGACTTGTGGACACTGATGGTTGTGTGTTGAGTTATTTTGAGGGAACAGCAAATTTGCACTGTTATATATGTTGTACACTGCCTACTTTACGTTGTGGAAAAGTGTTATATCTTCAGACTTCTGCCATGGAAAGATATAATGAAAAATGTACAAAAATGTGAGGGGTGTACTCACTTTTGTGACATACTGTAGATCTCAATCATGTTTTAAGCTCCTGGACTCCAGCAAACTGTTGAAGGTGGAAATGGCTTTCTGTGTGATGGACCATTTCTCGAAGGGCCACAAATCCTGAGAGAGCCTGCTCAGACAAAGGGCAAAAATAACACAATGCTTTTACTTTATAGAATTGTATCATAATAATGTTTTTTCTACATACCACCCATCAATAAAAGCGAGTGAAAGTATAACTTCAGAATAAACAAACAGCTTTTTGAACTGACAGGTATAGGACAAAACTGAGTAAAAGATAGCCTATTACCTCTGTAAGTACGAACAAGGACAGTACTATATGAACCCCTCTTTCCAGTGGCTGTACAAGTATAGACTCGTTAAAAAGTTGAAACAAAATGAGTGGAAACTGCAGTAGTAGACTCAAAAGCCAAAAGCCTGCAAGCTCTGGTACCTGTGGAGGAAATGGCATATTTCAAAAGAGAAATCTGGTGTGAATCAGTCAATAGCCCTGTTGTTCAAGGTCAGTGAATGCTATGTAGAAAAAAGAACCAGAAAATCTGATGCAACAGACTAAATAATGAACCAATAACTAATTTTAAATGAATGGGGCATAGCAAAAATAAACTGAAAGTAAGTTACTGTGCCCCATTCACTTAGTGTTAGTTGCCGGTTCACCATTCGTCTAAGTTATCAATTTTCCTGTTCTTTTTCCTACTGACAGCACTTGGTGACCTCGAACAACAGGGCTATGGATTGATTTACATCGGATTTCTCCTTTAAACAGATTGATTTTTTTTTTTTGACAAACAAACAAAATGTACCTTCACTCAACAAAATGTACCTTCTCTTGTAAGTTTCCAACATAGCCAAGATAAAGCCTTATTCCCTCAATAAGGGTCATCAACAGCAGAACAGTCACTAGGATAAATTTATAGTAGTCAGGAAGGGCTGGGTACTGCATGATGGGAGGAAAGAAGGGTTAGAAGAAATCCCAGTAACCTGGTGAAACAACTAGATGGCTACTGCAGTGGTTCCCAACAAAGAAGTTAAGGTCCACCAGGGGCCTGGGATCTCAGGTAAGCCTATTCAACTTAAATTCACATGTGTCAACATTTGCATGGCGTATATATTCGGCTATAAAACTACATATTACAACTATAACATTACACACAAACCATTGTTAAGATTACAACGAGAAATCATTAAGCATATTACGCGGACTAGAAGTGGGCTACTAACAGATCATTGTCACTAACAGAGCATTGTCACAAGAAGTTCAACAATAAATAAATGAATATCATACAGCAGACATTCTGTAATCTATCGACGACTGAGTTCTAAAAATTGAAATGATTGATTTTGCTCTGGCTACGGGAAGTTGTTGAATGTGGAATGAGTGCGCTCCACTGATCTCATTCTTTAGAGACAGGGTTGGAATATTTACGTGGGGTTCTTGGGAGCAGAAAGGTAGACAATCACTGTTATACAGAACCCTACCTTGAGCTGAAGCATGACGACTTCACATATCCACCACACAGGGAAAAACCACAGGTTAAAGTAAAGGGACATCTGAAGAGGAAGACTGGAGACAACTTCATCGTCTAAGAAGTCAAGAGCATGGAGAGTGCTTATGGACAGGAGCATTGTTTATCATGCTAACCAACGGGGACTGCTAGCTACAGATGGTCCATGCCCAGCTGATGCTAGCTGTCGTTCAAAAGTCAAAACAAATCCATCAGTATAGGTGACAGATAACTGGGCAGTCTTACAAGACTCCAGAACTGTTAAGCTGCCAAGCCAGTCCATATGCCTATAGCTACGTTAGCTAGCGCTGAGTCCCTCTCCTATTGTGCGACTGGAACACTAGCTACACCACTTTATTACTCTGTTTCTTTTAAATTATAGGCTACTTACCTTTACTCAGGAAAGCACAGTGGTCTTCTGGAGACGGTTGCGTCCGATTCTGGTCTATAAACACGGTTCTTGAGAGTCCTCCCAATCGTTTCCTCAATTGCTCCGGTAGATCCATGTTTTCCACATGAAACCGTGGCGACAGATTGCTGCCGTCTTTTGAGCAAGACGATGGGGGCGTGCACAGACATCCAACACACGGAACAAACAGGTCTTTTCGATGCTCGCTTGATCGATCACGTGTGAAAGTTCCTAATTCAGTAGCCTAAACTGTAAGCCTAAGACAAATCCTAGATCTGTAAGCAGTATAACTGTCAGTATTTTTGAGACAACCACATGAAAACAATGCAGGCCTTTATTACAAAATATGAATCGGGTCCAGTTCAAAGGTTATTTCATATGCTAGCTTCCTCTACAATAAACAATATACATAGGTTTCAGCCTATTAAAAGTGTGCCATGTCTGGCTTATGAAATGTTTTCCCATTATTTGGTGAGTGTGTAACGCCAGCGTTACATGGCCTGTAGGTAGGCCTAGATTCGGATTTCCACAGAGTGCAGAGTTCCAGAGTGGTGAATGGTGTCATAGAACCGGAGGCAGGCTTTGTACTGCAGTAATTTGTCAGCAAGATGACTCCTCCTCACTCTTTTTTCCAGCTCCACAGTTAGGTCTGAGTACCTTTGTGATGAACGGGTCAAACCCTTAGGTCATAACTGACAGGCCTGTAGTAGGTTATATGGAATGAGCAACACAAAAAAAAAAAAAGATAGAGAACCTACCTGTGTGACACTTTCCAAAACACTAGGGTGTTCATTGCCATCAGTATAGACAACAGAAAGAAGAAACCCTCTAGATTTCCATCACTCAGAATATTTGGGTAAAATCCACCTAGAAATATTTTTCACAATCCATAACTTGACCGCATGTATTTAAACAGAGCAGAGCACTTCATTTATATAGCACTTTTAAAGATGCATAAAGGCATTAAAGGGAATGACATGTGACACTATACACAATAACCACTGTTTCCATCAGCCTCTGGACCTTTGACAATACAACATAGGAGGAAACTTACCGCCAGACAGTGAAAAGACCAGCTGCACAATTAGAGCACCCAGGAAACATCCTCCTCCATATGATAGAGTCAGGAAGTGCAAAGCAATTCCACGCAGATGACTGGGAGTCAGACAGAAGGAGATGATAGAGCCTGAATGAAGTTTGTCAAGGAAGAATTTTAGAGGTTCAGTGTTTTTGTGAGTGTCCATTTTGGCACCTCCCCTATTTCTAGTGTCCCTTGCCAAAGAAGAGGACTTACATGCTGGCGTCACTAGGGCCTCTGCCACTCCTAAAAGAATATACTGGGGGGTGAGCTGGAAGCAGGCCATGGAGGACACCTGCAACACTTTTCCTGACAAGGTCTGCTCCACAAGAGGATACTCCTTCCTGAGGATCTCTGAGATGGCAGCCACCAATGTGGAAAGAGTGGCACATGTATGACCCAGAGCTTCAAGCAAAGAAACACAAAGACCACTGAAGTAAAACATCACACATATTCTCCATATTTAAATATTGTAAATACATCATATTGTTCACTCACTTACACACACACCACACACACACACACACACATATATATGTGCGTGTGTGTGTGTGTATCATAGTACATTAAAATATAGAGACTATATACATATATATAGTCTCTATATTTTAATGTATTTTACTACTATTGATAATTAATGCATGGATGTTACAGGATATAACAAGATTTTACTCTAAACCTTACTTATTGCTGTGGCTGGAGAGAGGGGCTTTTTCTGCATGGACAGGTGACACGTACTGATAAATTCAAGTAGGGGAGCAAGCAACAGCAGTGGCATGATACTAATTACATTCATAGCTGCAATGGGCAGGAGAAAGCCATTCATGTTCAGATTGGAGTGCATCGTCTGAAGGTAGTAACCTGATGGAATCTGTAAATCAAAGCACAGTTACATAGTTAAGTTAAAATATTTCTTCAAGGGCTTTAGTCAAAAGTGTTTAGGAGGTGACCACTGTCAAAGTATTGATTATGTCTTTGACATGGTTTTGCTTAAAGAGTTAATACTTGATGTGAGACATCTGGACTGTAATGTCTCAAATGACTTGCCTGTGTTACGCATGTGCGGTAGAGGAGCTGGAGGACAAAAAGAGGAAATAATTTGGCCAAGATCTTGACATTCTCAACATGTGTCTCACTATATCGGCCACCGTTGTTCTCCTTTGCATGGTCCAACCAACTGGAGACATCCCCACTCAGGTAACGGTAATGTAAGCAACACATCTTCAGGGAGTTGAGGAACACACCCATTGTAGTCAGTAAGGAGCTACCTCCTAGAAAGATGTCAATTCTTAGTGATTTTATTTGGTATCATTAATGAAAAACTGAGGATAAAACTATTTTGGGTAGCAAATTTGAGAATACCTTTCTTTGGACGGAAGGTGAGGTTGCTTCGCACCATATGTATAGCAATGAGTGCAAGAAGAACAGAGGTAAATGGAATTAGGAATCCAAGGTTTTTGGCCACAGACTGCTGGATGTAAGCGATCCCCAAGAACACCACTGTGGAATTCAGATTGACCAGCCAGTAGAACCTACAAAATGCAGGTAAGTCTTAACTTTGACATTTTTTTTCTCATATTCTGTCGCTGGTCATTCAGACTAAGATTGGTGGATATAGAAGTATTTATTTAGGCTCAAAATCGATTTCAAAACATAAAATCATGAACAGTGGTAGTGCAGGCGTAATGAACAGTGGTAAATCATGAACAGTGGTAATGCAGGCGTAATACACTCCAAAAGTACTGTGATCACACTAATATATTACTGTTTTCTGTAGCGCAGTAATATAAAGCATTACTGATAAATTCTCAGTAATGTAACTCATTACATTTGTCTATAACGTGAGTTACAACACTATTATTTATAATAATAGTATACTTTATAAATATATTTTGTGGGGATTTGTTTTCCGCCAACACACCCACAAGAGGAAAAAAGGTCTGTGAGTCTGTGTGTTTAGTTGCCGGAAATTGTTTGAGAAGATCATGGGCTACATTTGCAAGATAAACTCACAGACATTATCAGTCTGCAGACATTTCAAGTTTCCAGGAACAAATTTGATAGTGACTCCAGACCCCTTTGAATTATAGTCATTCTCTCGCAAGTTGTGCAGTCCTGCACAGGGGAGAGTTAGTACATGTGATAGGAGCGAGAGTCACAGCAAGAGCATCCAGAAGAATGCTGTGTGGGCTAAAATTTTGTCAAACATACCTGTACAGATGACCTCTCCTAGTCTATTCTATCAATAATGAAAACTTGTTATAGTGCAAAGTAAAAAAACTTCAGATCAACTTAGCCTTGAGATCAGCTTAGTATATTAAAGGCTGTAATGCGAAATATAACATTAGCTATTTCATCGTCAAACTTATTGTATCTTTTGTGAGTGTCATTCGGTAAGAGCAACTCAAATTTAATGCAGGAGCCGTGTAATGCATTATAATTCAGAGGCACTGAACACTGATCATGAGCTAGGATCCCAAGTATTATCACTCTAAATGAAATCAGATTTGACTTTTTAAGAGCTAATGAAGAGCAATGACCTAACCAGAACTATGCAGAGTCCAATTGAAACCCACCAGTTAAAGAAAGATAGGAGCTGATGTTGGTCATAGCCCTGCAGGTGGTAGGCGCCTAGTGGGCAGAGAATGGCTCGAATGCCTCCAATCCCTAAAGCAGCAGCCAGGAGGCCAATGTAGAAGAGAATCTGCTGCTCTCTTGGCTCTAGGTGGTGGATTATATTATGAGTATCCATATAGAAGTCCTCAAAAGGAAATGCCACCACTGGAAGCATAGCAGTGCCTGAAATATGAAAGACAGAACATGGTCTTTGCCGTGGTTTAGTCATTTTGAATAGTTTTACTAAATTGTTTTGGTGTCACTAGCCAGAAAATGTAGAGATTAAGAACTTAAACAGCACAAATGATACTTTTTACATACAACACTTTGGGCAAGTTTTGCATGACGTGTGGGGGCAGCCTCACAAAGGTTCTAAAGGCAGTCTAACTTGGTGCTGGTGCTGCCTAAATAACCTATTGCTCCTGTTGATGTTTGTCAAAAATATAATACTCAGTCAACTACATGTCAACTATGTCTGCCACTCCATATTCTCTCTAATACTCTAGTGTTCAATGTATTTTCTGGTGTAGCCTGTGTCTTACCTTCAGATAAATATAACTTTTAAACAGAAAGTGAGCAAAGAGATTCTTACCGATGAAATGGAGAAGGGCACACAAATAGAGAACCTTGGTCCTTCCCAGGCATGTGTCTGCAAACCAGCCCACCAGTACAGGTGTAAGGGTACTGGCTCCAACAAAACATAAGTTAACAATGGCCGCCTGATGGTTGTCATATCCCAGCTTGATTGTGCAGAAGAGGATCATATTACAGACAATGCCAAAGAAGGTGAAGCGCTCACACAGCTCTACCAGGAGCACACAGATAATGACCTGCAGTTTCTTGCGGGTGTGACGGGGCTTGCTGTGTGGCAGGGCCATCCCGCTTGGCCGGCGGGTAGTGGAGACCCGCCGCAGGAGGTGAGCCTCCTTCAGCCCAGGTATGTCCACAGCAACCATGCTGCTGCTGCTTGAGTGCTTCCCCTTGGACTGCCGGGAAGAGGACAGGTCATCTTGCCTTTGTAAATGTCCAGGCCACATGCACTCATTCCACACTTAGCTGCTGCATTTCAGAGACACCAGTGATGAAAGGCTTGCAGACGCCTGCACACGTGCGTCTCTCTCTTTGGAATCTCAAATGTCGTGCGTGTGTTTGCTCTCTTTGTCTTTACGCGGCTGTGAAGCCAGTGTGATGAACCACTTAATGAGTTTCTTGAGCTGATGGCGCCAGAGGGGCATGCGGGAACAAAGTCAAAGAAAAAAAACATTGTAAAAAAAGCATTGATGTATGCATGGTTCATCCCCCCTCAGACACAATCCAGATATAGCCAGCTGTAAGAAGACAAGTTTCTTGAGATCTCTAAAATCAGAAAATATCTCATGTGTAGTGGCAAAGTGCTAAGTTTAGTGTAGGTTCTGGTATACACACTACGTCCTCATGAGGATGACTCAATTGACAGGCTAGTATTAAAGAAACACCAGCAACAAGCACAAATTAAAATTCATCAAGACAAGTCCCACAGAATACACTGTAAGAATGTCACACTCAGCTGTTAAAGAGTCGGTCAGGGAGGACATAATTGTAGGCGACAGAAACAATTAAAGTCAACATGTGAAGTGTGTGTCAGTGTGTATCCCAGCTAGAGTCTAGAGCATTTCAGCTCATTTACCAGCAATGAAAACACTGGTGAACACCCTTCACGCCCTTTACTTCAGATGAATGGAAATGTTTGAAACTTCCTAAGTTGATTTGAATGTCTTCATCTGTATTTACAATAAGATTTAAAAACGTAGGAATATATAAATAGGAATGACTCAGACACTCCATGGTCAAAACAAGGAAATAAAATGTGTTTTTCCAAAGATGAAACTTATTTTATTCCCTCTTTCAGGGAGAAATTGACATTCATTATTCTGTGTCGTTTTACTGGAGTAGACTCAAATGTCATGGCTCTGTGACCCTGTGATGTTGACCCAGTGTTCTGGATGGCTGCGGTGAGCAGGGCCACAGGATTTCTGCCTGATCTCCCCAATTCTGAGGGATAGAATGGGCCACAAAGGTGGCACTGAGCAGTCTTGAATGCGTGGCTGTGCAAGCAAAACTTGTGAGCAGAATGCAATGGCAAATGGGTTGATGGGAGGCCTGGTAGCACAAAGCCCAGCCTCATCCTGTGTGGCATGCTGCTGAATGACCCAAGGCTCATGTTGCCATGGCCACCCTTGAACAAATATGACAGGATATATGTATGTGGAGAAAATGTTTTCAAAGCTTCAAAACCTGATGAATGACCAAGATGCCCCCCCCCCCCCCCAACCACCACCTGCACAAACATATTTTAACACATGCGCAATGTTGTCTGTTTATGGGGATTAAAGTGACGTTGGAAGACAGTGTCTGTGTTTAACTGAGACAGAATTTGGAAATATGGGTCACAAAAGAAGTAGAAGAAGAAATGTGAGGAAGTATAATAACACTGTTATGAATCTGTGTGTGTTTGCACAGTTTGTTGGTCATTTAGGAAATCTGTTCATTTTGCTAGTCTGCATACATGACCAGAACCAACAAAACCATAGCTCTAGACTAGAAATCTGTCTCAACGACACACGGGGAAAAAAACAGCTCTTACACATGGCATGAATTACACATGGCATGATTTACACATGGCATGATTTGTCACTGGTGCTCTAAGCTAATAGTACAGATGAGTTATAATGACCAGTCTCTTAACACATCTGGGCTGGATGCTTATTGGTTTACAGACACTAGGATTTACCATTGTAATGATGTTAGAGCCCAAAATGTTTCTTTATGCTTGACAGGCCTCTTATGGTTTTGGTTGGTGCCACCAATGTATTGAAATTCAGTAGCCAGTCCTCTGGAGCTCTGAAGTACAAGTATTATGTGATTCCAGCTGGATATGATCAGGATCCAACCCTTTATGTGCAACTCATCAGTCATTCTTGATAGATATGTCAGATAGGGAACAGAGCGGATGCCCCCGGAGCTGGAGGATTCCAGGACAGCTGACACTGCTGTAATGGACACCAAACATAAATAAATGTAAAATAGTACATGAATCTCTGCAAGTTTACAATACATACATATTTTTTATGTTTAGTGTACTTTAAAACACAATGATGATTAGTAACATAATTAAAATGACTTTGTTAAAAAAAACAAAAATGTGAATTATTAAAAATATATTTGTATTTAAAATTCATGATATTTTACAACTGTAGAAATGATGAAAATGCAGTAACTATTGATTTTGTAATAACAACCCTGCCTAAAGGTTAGTAAGAGTGCTCCTGAGTGTGCATACATTTTTTTCTTACCTAATAACAAATCCCAATAAGAAAACATTGGTGAACGAGTGTTTGTGAAATTTGCGCAAGTGGGGTTTAAAAACAGATTTCTTCATAAGAACGGTTGGTGAATGAGGCCTGTGGTTCCAAGACAATCTAACTGACTTAGATACAAAGACACTTTGACAAAAGCCAGAGCTTCTCTTTTGTTTTCACCCACGGCCAGTTCATCTACATAACTGTATCATTTATTAAACAAACTGACATCCGTTACTGATTTGGCTGAGACTCCCAAAATGCTTTTACACCCCTAATACATGCCACATATCTGTTTCATTTGTGAAGTTGATATTGTGTCAGTAGAGGGCAGTGTTTGAAAAAGAGTGTAAATAGATATGAGTAAATTAAACTGTGGATAGGATGTTTTAAGCACAATAGCATCAGAGCAATCCAATATCAGTCCAATAAAAGTTCTAAAAGTCTAACATTGAAAACTATTTTGTGACTTTTGCGAGTTTTGATAAAAACATGAACTAACAATTTCTCATTTAATATAATTTATTTAATAATACGGCCCCTACTGTAGTCCCTATTTCAAAAGCCATTTTGAACCACTTTGTCTCTCTACTATGAGGGCTTCAGTTCATTGTATTTAGCTCATGAACCCCTACGTTCACAATGGGACCAGAGATGTAGTGGCCAATGTGCTACAGACATCCATCAACCCAGCTGGTCAGGATGTAGCATCCCTTTCTGTTCCACTCTTATGTCTCTTGCTCTGACACACTGAGTAACTGTTTTTGATTTGGATTTCTCCTTGTCATCTCTACGTTCCATTGGATTCCAGAATCTTTAACTGAGGCAACAACACTGTCAAGTCACATTTATAAAAGAAACTGTGTATTGTGTTTGCAGTCTTAATCTGAATGACTGATGATATATCAACAAGCCCTTGAATAGTATTTTTAATTTTGCACAAAATTATGATCACTGTTACAAATGGATAACTATTGCCAAGTGGTTGGAAAACTGTTGCTCCTGTAAAAATAAAAATTGGGATGCTGTGTAAAATGTGGGCAAAAAAGTGATGATCAGAATAGGTGACCTCAAATGAATCTTCAATGAACTCAAAGTGGGGGTCTCCAGAAATGGTTGTTGTAACCATACTATAATGCATAGACAGAACCAGACTTAAACATGGACCAGGCGGTGTCATTTGGGTCTAAGCTCATTTAAGATGGCATAAGATGAGATGAAGTGAAGAAGAAATCAGACTGCATGCTCTGGAGTAAAGAGGAGAGGGATCAGTCCACTTGTTATTAGCGCACTGTTCAAATGCAGCATCTATGCTATGGAGGTGTGTTAGTATACCTATGGTGAAGACAGCTCTCACATATGGCAGCCAACGCTAACCAGACAGGACAGTTAGCATTAGCTGCCAGTTCATTATTTGATCAAAGTTTCTCATTCTTTTTCTAACCTACAGCACTCTGTGACCTTGAACAACAGGGTTATGGCTTGAAAAGCCCCAGAATATACTCTGTATCAGTGATTGTTTGGACTAATGGCATCTAGAGCAGAATAGTAAAATAAAAATAAAATGATGGGATGTCATTTTAATGTCCCCAGGTGTAGGCAAAAGTGGATGGAGAATGTAACAGACACGTCCCTATACTCTGAACCTCCTCTCTTATTTCTGTGAGAGAGCACTGGTGTAAAGACTCGGGGTAATTGGCAAGGAGGCTTTTGATTTGTGGCGTGAAAACGGCCTGTGGAGATGTACAGGGCAAAAGGATTATGCCGTTCCTTCTGTTGCGTACAGCCAGACGCTTTCTCTCCCATTGGAGCTCTTGCCATTGACGCCAAGTTGCCCCAGGGTGTTAAGCTGCTGGGGTGCCAAAGGCGCCGTTGTAGTGAGTGACAATAGAGCTCCCGCAGATCAGTCTGAGGATGTGAGAGGAGAGCTAATGTAGCCGCCTAAGGGCAGTGGGTGCACTAAGATCTTATGCCAATGATAACCACTGGGACCTTTAGCTCAAATGGGGATTCATTTAGACTCAGGAAAAGGATCCTTTAAACAGCTTCAATTGTAACACCTGGATGTTGGGATTCATGATGCAAACGCTTGGGTCTTTGTTTTTGTCCCCTAAAGAATAGTTCACTATGCATACATATTATTGTTACTAATTACACTATTTTGTTCTGCAAACATGAAGAGCATATTAAGCATATTAGGCCACCTTCTTCTCCATACAATAGCAGACATATACTTATGTATGCATACTTGTATACTAGACATCTTTCCAAGGTTACCCCAAAATGTCGGCCCAGTAGCCCAATGGGGTAAGTGAGAAGAAAATAGAAAGTATGCATTCTGGGGATATTGTGAGCAGGAGGCGGGATTGGAATGCCATTGAATGTGGACTTTTTTATGCCCATTCAGAGTCTTTGTGGGAGTGCTGAGGAAGTCCATTGTGAGGTGGGACCTCAGAGAAAGGCGGGCTCTCTGGCCCATTGTCTCTCTGCGCTTCTTCTCTAGTGAGTCCAACAACTCAAGGCCGTCGGAAACTTTCCCCAAAGCGACAAAAATATGATCAGGCTTTGAAGATTACACAAATGTATTAATTATGCATGCTAAATTTGAGGAAAAATTTCAGTGACTGAAATAGTTTTTCCTCCTAGTTGCTGGAGTTGATAGCTATCTTTACTGAACTATTCTATCACATTCTTGTAATCCAGATAAATCTGTGGTATTGTAGGAATATGTCAAGATCAAGCCTTCATTTTGTAGACCTTTATAGAACTAAACCTGTTCATCATTTTGTTCTGTGTATAGAATAGTGTGTGAAGTAGATGCTTAATTGCAACTTTGTTATTACAGTTGTGAAAGCGGAGGTTCAACTGTTTTGGTTTTAATCTAATTCCAGGAGAAAGCAGGTCTGTATATGTTCTCATACTTCAGTGTTACTCAGTAATCATCATCATCAATGTCAGAAGTTTTGGAATTCACTTCACCTGAAAGAGCAAAGGGTAAGATAGATCAGGTGCTTCAAAATGCTTTCAGAAAGCTGGTTCTAGTGGCACATATCATCAGTCCAAAATAACTGTGTGTCTTGGTCTAAGTCTTATGTCTTATAGCATGTTTATAATTTAAGTCTTAAGTCTTATAGCAAGTTAAAAATGCCACACCTCCTTACTACTTCTGTGCCACGTACACCATCCCAAACTGTCACCCATGAATTGTTAACTTATACGTAATCCACTAGAAATTATTTGATTTTGAATTTGAAGGTATTTATAAATCCATATTATTCTTATTCAAACCTTTCATTATATTTTTGTCGGAGATTCTTAGAAATATGTCTGTATGTGTGTATGTGTGTGTGTGTGTGTGTGCTTGTGTGCCTGTGAGTCACCTCTTTATGGGCTCACTGGCCATGGCTGACACAGAAGTCTGGGTTGGGTTCTGATGAAAGAGCCTTCAATGCTGCCTCCCGTCTTTTCTTCTGAGACTCAGGAAACCTGATGTCATTTGTAAGCACTTTGATTTAAACTCCAAGTTTGAGGCTCTGAAGGGGTGTTTTGTTCTTGGACTGGTATGCTGAGAGCTCCACGCTGCAGTGGATACAGCTCTCAGAGCCCAGAAAATGAGTTTGGAGACGGCCTCACAATTACTCACAGAAAACTGGTACATTGGAAGCCCACAATGACAGTTAATCTTCATAAAACATGAATGGTAACTAAGGCTCACAAACTGCTGGCCTCAACAAGGGAGCTGCAGAGCTTTGAATATTGATGGGTCATCAAAAGTATGAGAGCCAAGTGGAGACTTGTGAGAAAATACTCAGAATTGTTGTTCTGTTGTTCTAAAATGTTCACAGCCTGCATTCCATCAGTGATTCAGTTTATGGGAATACTCACTCCTGGGTTTTGGAAGGAATAGCACTCCACTTTATGAAGTAAAATTTTAACTTGCCTCTTATTTTTGATTCTCTTTTGCTAAATCAATATCTGTTCAACTGTTCTCATAAACTGTGATAATTTTTAAGTACTTTTGCATTCTTGCTTTGTTCATGTTCCCGTGAAATGTTGATGAGAAAACAATTAAACTAGTATTTTACAATATTTTACAGTAAAAAAAGTAAAAAATTAAGATGTGGACCATTTCATAGCTGTAGACATCAATATTGTTCATTGGACTGGACTACAAAGAGGGTGGCCAACAATCCTTTTGCTCAACATTTTAATCAGGTCCTTTACCACTGGCATTACATAACTGCTAAGTGATTGGTGATGTATGACCAGATGTCAAAGCTTGGCACAGCAGGTGTGAGCTGTCACCATCACCCACGATGCACTGCACCATTGATTTGGCCTATCACTAAATTGGAATTTGGGTGGCATGGGTCACTGTCAATGAAACTGGTAAAACAAGCTTCTGTAGATTGGAGTGTTACATAGATTGAGCTAAGGCAGTGAACCAAAAACACAGCTGATGGAGAGGCAGGAGGATCAATGTCTTCTCTGAGGAAATGAGGTCATGACACAAATTATTAGGACACTGATATCTGACTGATAGCAAATAAAGATCCACCAGAGAACTACATGCAGTGTATACCTTGTAAATCAAGCTTTGAGAGTTTGCACCGTAAGCTTCCACAGCAAACTTGCTTAACAATGGACCTTGTTTGTCTGCTTCGGTGCATGCTGGATGCAAGCCAAATGCCCACAAAACATTTTTATAACACTATCCCTCTACCAGCATGGTTGTAGTAGATAAAGCAAGGTCCAGAGAGACCAGCTGAAATGATCTGGGTGTGGAGTAACTCAGCTGGCCAAAGGAGAACAGGTTTCTCTATACCATTAAACTCCTTTGGGATGAAATGGAACAGATATTATAAACCAGGTCTTCTTGTCCAGTGTCAATGCCTGTCCTTACAAATGCTTTTGTGAGTGAATAGGCAAAAATTCACACAGACCCATGTCAAATATCACAAAGCTTTCCTAAATGAGTGGAGGCAGTTATATTAGCAAATGAGGGAGCAATTCCTTATGGATTTAGAATGAGATTTACTAACCCTAACACACATCTACACTCATATCAACATATAGGCTACTTATATGTGACATATGTGTATTCACTGATTGAAGGCCATGCAAATCAATTAATTTAAAGATCATACCAATTTAGTTGCCTAAACAAGCTTCAAAAAGTTTAAGATTCTCTGTAACATTGAGCACTGCTAATACTGTACTTCTTAACAGGTTTTATGAGTTTGGTTATGATTCAAAGTTATAGTTAAAGTTTTTAACTGGCCCTGGATGTAAAGTGTAAGTCTGCTGGTGCTGGCAGGGCAAATGATTTCTTTATATTGACTTAACCAGATAAAACTATGCAATGTCCCTAACAAAAAAAAAATTACATGAACTTAACTCATTATCAGTGAACTGAAAATTATTCTGCAACAACTGTCCAGCTACTCCAAACTACTCCAAAATGATACTTGTCCTAGTTCAAAAACGGAAGGAAACACCGCTCAAAGTCCAAAGTGCTACATATGATGAGGCATAAAATATGCTTCCCTCAGTGTTCATATTTTGATGAGTTGATATTATTATGTCAAGACAATTTGTCAGAACTGTCTACAGAGAGTAAAAGCAGGTCTAGTACTTATTTGGATACCTATTTAGGACACTATTGACTCCAGGGAGAGTCCATGGCCACTCTCTTCAAATGAGACTTATTGTCCAATTAAATTAATTCTGTCTCTGTGGGATTATATTCTGTCAAACCCCACTGTGGATAAGTGCATTCCAGAACCTTCACTAATATTTAAACCAGATTTACAGGATCACAATGAAGAGTAGCCTATAGTTGTCTACTGTTGTGCCAGGTCATCTTGTGTCCACTATTCAATAGCTTTTTATGGGGGTTTCCAATTGTTCCAACTACTTCTCTTACTGATGTTAAGACCTCTGCTATTTGCCCTATGATCAGAATTGAGATCATTGCTGGATCAATGCTGCACAGAGTTGCTTTGCTATGGAGATGATGTTCCATTTGTCTCTTGACTCTAATTGCTTATGTACACAAGAATTTAAAATGCAATCAGTTAATACATTTTGAGCTACTATTATGGATATGCATTAATTGAATTAGCAAAGGATACATTTTTCAAGAGGAACTTTTGGGAGAAAAAGATAATGTCTCACAGCAGAGAAAGATAGACAGAGAATTAGAAATATAAATAGAATATCTCTTTCCTCTATTCATAATGAAAGAATCAAATTTGAAAAAATACTTACTCCCCCCCACATCTCTCTCTCTCTCTCTCTCACACACACACACACACACATGCCTGTAATAGGGTATTTTTTAGATTCAGTGTTCTTTCTCTGCAGAAACATGCAATCCAACAAGTGAGAAGCCGTTGTGCATATATTACAGATAATCCAGAGTAAATTATGCAAATGTATTCACAGGGGTGCAAACAGGGAACATGGCAAAGCATTATTAAAGTTAGCAACAACTATCCCATCACTGAGCCACTGCTCAGAAGGCTTTTTTACTTACATGTCTCAGTAGAAACAAAATAGATTGCAAAAATAAAAGTAAATGTTACAAAAACAGATAAAATATTTTCTACTAAATTCACAAAATAGATTAATCATTTTTTGTTTTTGAATTCCAGTAATAACTCACTCAACTGTGTATTATAAAATGTGTCTAGCCTACATAATATAATGCACGATCACTCACAATCGGTTAATAAGATTGTCTGGCAATTGTAATGCTCTTATGATAAGTGTGTTGCTGGTCAGAATGTTATATGGTAATGTTTTGTTTACGTTTATTTTCATTTAAATGCAAGGCCATCAAAATTCATGCTGTCCAAAAAAAAAAAACATGCTGCAACAGTAAACAGAATAAAAATATAATGGAATAAAAAAATCTGCTGCTCTAGCCAGTATGGACCCCTTTGGACCCGTGGATCTGTCCAAGGTTTCTTCTTTGAATAACTACAAGGGACTTTTTCCCTGCCCCTGTTGCTCTTGGGTGCTCCTTGTATCTGTAAGGCGCCTCAAGACAATTCTATTGTAAATGCCGCTATATAAATGTAATATAATTAAACTGAATTTCAGGTGCTTTTTTCCCATTTCAGTTGCTGCGTTAGGCCATTTTAGCATATAATGAGCCATATAGCCAACAAACATCAGGACCATCGCCCATAACCCCTTTGCTCTGATGTTTGACTGTCAAAGCTCCAAATTGCCTGAGGATCTTCAAGGTGACACAACCTCTCCCCCCAAATGACCCTGTGACACTCTTAGCCATTTTGTTAAACCTAATGTCTAAGGGGTGCGTCTGCATGCACAAGAATGATCCAATTACAGACCCCTCCCCGACACACACCCGTTTTATTCACACATACAATTGTCCCACATTCCTCGACAACATCATCCTCTTCACAAGGAGACTCGTTAATTTATAATACCTTTTAAATATGTTTTTTCTTTAAAGATACAGGCATTTTACTCTTGTAGAGGTGAGCAACTTCACCATTGAACAGAAAGTAACGCCTCGATATGGTCTGACTGTGGGCGGCGCACACCGAAAGAGCGCAGTTCTCTGACAAGTAAAGGCCGTGGGTTGCATTCGTACCGGGGCGAGAGTCGCCAGCGCAGTGTGGAGCGCAGTGTTAACGCCAAAGGTTTACCGGAATGAAACAAATGTAAACCATTTCGTGCAGTGGGAGTGTTACCCCCTATAACTTAATTCAACCCATCACCCATTCTGCAAGTACCAAGTAGAAGGAACATGGATGTTACCAGCTTAAGGAAGGTTCTGTGGTTTGGACAGCTTCTACTTCTCTGTCAAATAGGTAAGGATTCTGGGAAGCAGACTTTGAGTAGTCCCGTAAATCTGACAAATTCAGTTTGGCTTCTGCTACGATATTGCAATAAGCTAGAATGTAAGTTGTCTGAAATAACTTTTCAATTGCTATATAGGCTATAAACAAGCTCCAATCACCGTATTGAGGCTGTCACGCAGTTACACCGAAGTTCAAGTACAAACAGGTTCGGTGAGATTCTAAGATGTGATCAGTTTTTAATAATAAAAAAAATAATGGCCAGTTGGCTTTGCATTGATTTTAATTTAGTTTCAAGAAATTGAAATTCAGTATTCTGCAAGTCGCTCAACAAAGAAATAAACCAATTCCTTTCCACGAAATGCGAGCAGACAGGGACTTTGGTTTTGGCTTCAACTGACTCTGATTCTCATTTTCTGTCTTTAAATAAAGGCAGCAAGCACAGGCGCTCAAGTGGCACTACACAATATTAAACTGGTTCAATTAAAACGTTTGCCGGCATCAGGCGTCTTGCATTTATTAGGTCCATCACCACAAAAAGGGACCTGTCACGCATGAAAAGGGGCTTTCGCTACGGTAGTCTGTGGACTAGGTCTGTGTTATTATCAAGTCAAGCGCTATGTTTGTGCACCCAAACATTGATTGGTCAAAACTCGCTACTTAAATGAATAGTCTGGCAGCTGAGGTTCGTCTGTTGCCACTGATACCAAGAGGTCTTTTCATACCAACAACTCTTTGTGTGAGAGAGTGTGTGTGTTTGAGATGGAAGAATGACTATAAAAGTAGTGGCCTTTAGAAAGTTTAGAGGTCAGGATACTAGAACGATTTGGACATTTTTTAATAACCCTCCCCAGTCAATGATGTTCAGTATTATAACTCTTCGTGCAAAATCTGAACTAATTGAATTGAATAGTTGAGCATATTTTAGAGATTAGGCTACATGTGCTCGGCTGTGCCTGGTCTGGTACTCCAATGGACTGTCAGACATGCTTGGTCTGTCCCCTTTGATGTGGAAATAGGCATAGATGTAATGCCAGGTGCTAAAGGAGAGGACTGGGGGCAAGTCTGGCATCTCATTTAAACAATTTCTACTACCTGCTTCACAACAACATTTCTATTCCCCTCAGTTTCAGCAGGGCTTGATCAAGCTACACTAAGGTGATGACTTTCCCTGAACAGTTGTAAGGAGTGTGGCAGGGAAAGGCACATTGGAGGAAATAGTACTAGTAAAAAGCGATTTAACTGTGGGATTCTCTACGCTGCCTGTGCAGTGAAGTGTATGGCTGCAAACTATGTGTGGTTCTGAGGGTGTGCCCACCCTACCAGTGAGCTCCTAGTGTTGTTTTCCAGTGAGCTGTTGATGACAGATGGCACTTTTAGTGCATCCACCTGTCAGTCAGACAATCAGCCAGGCAAGCCAGTGCAGTCATTCATACTGCTATGGGATGTGTGTGTTCATTTACACTTGCCACACATTCTGGCTCCATATTACTCTATATCATTTAAATTACATCTTGATTCATGAAGAGAGTTGCCTATAATGATGTATACACTAACAATGGAAAAGGTCTTTTAAGTTGGCATCTTAAATTTGGCTATCCATATGATTTTTTCTCTTGTAAAACTTTCAGACTTAAATAATAACAAATGAATATAGGGCATATCGCACAATTTACTGGGATTGCATACTAAATTGTAAAATTTGAAAATGTCTGACCAATTTCAAACATTGTTCAAACATTGAGAAACAGCAGTGCTTAAGACCTCAGTTGAACCCAGAGGGAGCTACTCGCTTTTACCCTCTCTCTTTTTTCACAGTGCCAATCTCCCTCTTTCCTGTCTTTCAAACTTTTCTTTAGTCTCCACTCTTTCTCTCGCTCTCTTTCTTTCTCCCTCTCTCTCTGAGTGCACTGTGAGCAGCATGTGGGTGCCGGCCCCCTGCTCCTGGTTCTCAGCGCTGCCTCTCTGGATGGAGCAGTGGGCTGCAGGAGCACTGGTTTGAGGAGGAGGGGAGGTTGGTGGGTCAGATTTTCAGTGCATGGCAGCAGGGCTACTTGATGACCAGATTAGTTGGTATTAGGCTCAAGCGCATTCATTCAGGCATAGAGAGAAACACACTGAGCTCGTGGGTCTGCTCCTGAGGAGAGGGGGGGAGAGGAGGGGGGTGGACGGGGGTTTGGAGGGGGCCATCCTCAATGGACCAAAGGGAAGCCTTTAAGCTGCGCCAGCTAAGGCCCCTCTGTGAATTATGCTGTCAGCTGTGTGATTTATTTTGTGCGTTGGCTGGCTAGAAGGGCACTAGCTAATGTTGATGGGGCGTCTGGTGGGACACATGAAGTCAGGTGTGATGGTGGCCTTTGGGTGGGCACCTTTCTGATGGCGATGTGAGTGACACAGGAATAGTCTGGGCTATTTGTCCTATATGCTGTAGTGGCCTAGCTATACCAGCAGTGTGATACTCCCACAGGGAATCTGGAGAGGAGTGAATAATGTGAGTGTTTGCGTGTATATGTGTGTGTGTGTGTGCACACATGTGTGTGTTTGTTACCATTTGTCAAGGGCCTTCACTTGTGGGTCCGTTCCCACCAGGGTTTTGATTACTTTTCCCCAGCCTCCCTTGGCCACATTTGGTTCTCAGTGCCTCTTCATCCCACTGCCTTTAGTGCTGGTCCTTCTTTTTCTTCTGTTGGTCTCTGTCTCTCCCCTTTCCCCCTCACTTGCTCTCCCATACGCTTCCCATTTGTCACTCACTTTATTCCTGCTTCATCACTGTCATGTTTGGTGTGATGCTCCCTGTGGGTGCCCCAGTGGCTCCAGCCCAAAAGAACCTTGGCCCCTGTGTTACCACTTAATTAATGACATCCACTGACAGGAGTGGTATGGCTCATGCCAGAAAAGGCTGTTTCTGCTGAAAAAGAAAAGAACAAAGTTGTGTGTGTGTGTGTGTGTGTGTGTTTGTTTGTGTGTGTGTGTGTGTGTGTGTGTGTGTGTGTGTGTGTACGTTCGTGCGCACACTATAGAGTGCAGCACAAAAGCTTATGCATCACGGGTTTAGGAACTTGGGGAATTCATGAGGATCTAATATGACGTCTTTATCAAGCCTTTGACACTTGTGAAATATCATGGAAGTCACATATAATGAGAAGAGTTTAATAGTAAGTGTCTAGCTGCTCTGTTAAGATCACACCATGCAGCACAGTGACAGCGACAATGAGGTCCGCTAACAAATAGAATTGAGTTATTTTTTGTGCATGCTACGAGCGGTTACAAGCCGCGTTAGACTTTAAACAAGGACTCATGCCAACTAGTCTGGCCAGGAGACCATGTCTGGTGTGAATACAAAGGTGCAAACACATGGCAACTGCAATGCATCTCTCACACACTGATTGCGGTCAGAATGAGGCCTAAGCAGAGTGTCCTCTGGAAGAAAAAGTGGACTTGCTGAGGAGGATGTGGATATGGAAGAGGTTTTGAGGAGGGGACAATGCAGTGGCTATGGCAAACTTATGGAAGTAAATATGTATTTAAATAGTATTTAATGGTGTTAAATAGTATTTAAATAGTATTTCTGGGCTTGATAACCCCAACAAAATTGCTCAAGACCATTTTTCTGTGGTGATGTTTCTTTCTAAAGTTGTGGTAGTTTTTTGCATTCTTTGTATGTAATTTTTATATGGCCTTGGATGTTGATAGCCTTCTGTGGCAGCACATGTTGTATGGTGAAGGAGGGCCCTTTCTAGATCCCAGGTACAGCTTCTGGGGCATGTGTGACTACCACAAGCCCATCATGTCTTTTCATCAACTTCATTGTTGTTCAGCCACTTTGGGATGTCTCTTGTGCATATGTGTGAAAGTGAAGGCTATTTTTGAGGGCACGCTAGTTGCCTGTGGAGTTGGATGAGCATGTGAGTTTTGTAATGAGGCTGGTTGGTTTAGAGCATCATTGATCTATCTAGCAGACATCTGGATGATTTGGAGCTGGTGAAGCACTTAGGAACATGCTAGACAGGGTCGAGGTGCAGTAATCAGTGTAAGATTGAAGTATTAAGATGAAAAACATGCATCTTTCATTAACATTGAGTAGTACTCCCCACCCCCTTATTTTTGCCTATTATGCTGCCGGCACAACTTGAATTACCAGCAGTTGGTATTGAACCAGACTGTGCCTTTTTAAAAAGGCGTTCTATGGGTGCACCTGCCCCCAGCTCTGCCCATTTTGCCCATTTGCGCACTGGCACCATTGCACATCTGTGCTCTGGAGTGGCAGCTGGTAGATGCCCTACATCTGTTGTGGTAAGACCCAGAGATCCATTTCTGTCCAAGTGTCTGTCTTGGTCTGATCTGCCTGGTAGACATCCAGCCTAGACATCCAGATGTGTCTGAGCAAGAAACTTTAAAGCTGGAGTTGGTTTAAAGTATAGTATGATATTATTCTGACACAATGCAGCTGGTAGTCATATAGGTGGAGTTTTTCTTCCGTTTTCATTAAAATGACTCCCTAGCCATTGAGTCCATGATTATGACATGGACATGGAGTGTACAGGTCTCACAAAGAGACATCAAACAAGCCCATATAAGCACTGATTTGGAGCAGTAGTAAGAGACAAACATGCAAAAAAAACAGGACCCTTCAATTGCCAGTATCCCGTGACTGAGGTGCATGAAAGTGTAATATGTCGAATCACTGTAAGAATGTCCAGGTATGTGCTAAATTTAGTGGGAATCCATTCATGTGGATCTCTTGCAATCTACAGGAAATTCCATTATTCCACTATTTTCTATTAAGTCAATGTCAAGAAGCACTTGGCTCTATGCCACCTTATATGGGCCAGTGGATGGAAGTGCACACCACCCCCAACATACACACACACACACACAAACACTCACACACAACGACACAGAGAAACAGAGACTCACAAGCACATGCTAATGGGGACAAAAAGAGGAGGAGAAAAGGCCTTTCTCCTGTGTACGCACACTCACTTACACTTACACCATGTGTGGACAGACACTCCTAGACTTACACGTGTGCACACACACACCTCTGGGGGTGAGCATGTCAGAGTTGTATTTCAAAAGATATGTCAAGAATATGGATGGAGAGAAGTTTAGACAGTAATTCATTTTCTCCAGATGGCACATGCAGCAATGTGCAGTGGCCATATTATGTACACCGGTACATCTAGTTTACGTAGATGATTTCATACTGTGGTCTTGTACTTTGGATCTACATGAATCTAGATGGGCCTCTGGTGAGGTGTGCTCAGTGAGTGATGGTATGTACAGGAGAAGGTTAAACTGGATAGGCCTAATGTTTATTAGTGTAACATTGAACACTGAATATTAACATTTAATAAAATTTAACATATAAAACCACTCTATCTGTACTTACACAAGTTCAGTTTCCCTGCTCTGATGAAGCCTGGGTCTTGTTGGTACTGGTAACTGGTACTTGTACCTGGTAGACAGCATTTGGGACATCATATGCATGGGTGAGTCAAGGACAAAGTCAACGGAAAGAGGTTAACCCAGAACCCCATGGCACCCCTCCTGAGTCTTTCCCCATCTGAAAATCTGCTCCCTTTTCAATTAGGTTATCACTTTAAATAGCTGCTCAAATGGGCCCTGAGGCTATCGAGGAAATAAAAGGAGATCTGGTGGGTCTTTAATTAGTCTGATGCATCTTGTTAATCTCATCCACCCTCCCTGCTCCGTATGGTGCAGGGAAAATGGTTGGAGAGAGGTGGAGGGGAAATGCAACTGAGATTTAGGCTGGTTCTTTCCATTTTGACATAGCTCAACAACAAACTCCACATTCATTTCATGTCAATTTATGGTAAGCACATTTCTTGAGTGAATTAAGTTTTCATAAACAAGGAATAAGAATGAGGGGTTTGAGGTTACAACCTGAATGTTGTAGTCCCGTGTCTTCATATTTTTTGTTGTAACGCAAAAAACGCAGTTTCTCAACAGTATGGACATGATTTGTTCTGTATAGAGTCTAAGCAGATGCCAAGTCCATCCCAGCTGAGGAGGTAGGAAGAGGGGTCTGGAGTGACGAAGGGAAAAGGCCGTGCGATAAGAGGATCAGGAAACCAGACGGGGCATCCCTAAAGAGTATGAGCATGGGATGAGGAGGCATGAGGAAGCATCTTAAATCCAGAGACAAACAGGCAGAGGGTCTAAAAGTCAAGCTTTGGCATTTTTTAAATAGGATAATGATATACAACATACCAGTCTGAACAAACTGAAAGCCTATGTGTAAGTCAGTGCTAGAGAGATGTAATAAAATGGCTCCATTTCTTATACAGTTCATCAGTACAGCTACTGGTTCTTAATTCACTTCAAGGCACTGGAGGTTACAATGAGCCAAGGCACTTTGATTTCAACCACCAGTGTGACCAACCACCAGTGTTAAATAGACAGGAGAAGATAATATTTGGCTAAACGGTTTAGCCTGTCAGCACTCAAAGCGCTTTACAACGTATGCCTCAGTTTAACCCGTTCACACACCAGTGGCAGAGGTTGCCATTGCAAGGTGCCAACCTGCTCACAGGGAGCTGTTTTGGGTTCAATATCTTGCTCAAGGACACTTTGTAAGGTTTAGAGGAGCAGGAGCCATTACCTTAACTAACAGTAGCTAAGCAGCTGAGAGGCTATTCAGTGGACTTGTGTAAATGTTTATTGGATTCAAAATAGAGAACTTTTCAGGACTGGTCTTATTCTGCTAGATTCACAATAAAAATATCAGATGTCAATTGATTTGACTTCATAGATAACCTGGAGGACATGAGTCTTCGGGCACATGACCTGAAGTACTGGCTCTAGTTGCTGCAGACATAATGCAGCATTCTTAAACAGACTCATGCAGTGCATAGCCTAAACACTGCGGCTCAGGGAATGATACAAATGGTAGAAGATCTTAGTGACTGTGACAGCTTCTTTAGATGTGGTTTTGGTCATGACCTATTTGGGCTCAGTGTTTGCCACTCAGCGCACTTGAGGCTCCATTTGTGAGATTAAATTAGGCTCTGTCTAGACCAGCTCAGGCCCTAACAGGCAACACAAGTCCCTGTGTTCAGAATGAAGTTTGTATGTTAGTGCCAGTCTGTTTAAAACAGTTAGCTGCAGATCAGAAAGCCGCCACTATGTGGAAGACATTAACACCCTCTCCCTTCTGATTTAAGCTGCACAAGCCAGGCATGTGCCTCGGGCGTCTGTTCCACTGCTAAAACCCTTAGAAGCCATTTCATTTTCACCATAAAGCTGATTGTGTTAAAGCAACATATTTGTATGATCCTTGTTTGGTATATTAAGTTATGATAGTATGTTGTATCTTCATTTCCATATTGAAATTCAGCTGTGATAAATTATAAATGGCTGCAGTAAAATAAGCAAAGGGTTTTAAACATCATTGTGTTATCATGGCTGAAAGATCAAAGGCTATGTAATAATGATTTCATCTGTATTACATCTCTTAATGGCCCTCCTGACTACGACAGCTCAAAAGAAAAATGAGGGTACCAAGCTGGCGGTTTAGAAAAGTAAACAAAATTGGACAGATCCCCTGAAATAGCCAGCCTTGTCTAAACACTTGGCTCAAGTGAGGACTATGTTTAAACTCTCCTTTGTGTAGACTGTAAATGTTTACACCCATTTAACTGAGAGGGCCATGATTCGCCAAAAAAGTTTCTTTCTTGAGGAAGGCGGACTGGTGCAGGGTTATGTTTAGCTATTGTGTATTCGGAAACAGATAAAGGAGTGAATGAGAGATGGTGAGGAGAAATGAAGCTACTAGCTCCTAGCCTGCTAGGCTGGTGGAGCAGCACAGTGAGAGGAGATGGGGCTGGTCTGGGTCCGTGTCCATGGTAATCACAGGGAGATGGGGAGAAGTCAGCATGGCTGGAGGCCACAGGGAGAGCTGCTTGTTTTCTGGGCTCTCATGCCTCCTGCATGCTGATGTCCTGCAGCAGGACTCCTGGCTGCACTACAGCTGGTGCCCACTGCACTCTCATATGGAGGTGGGTGGAGAGATGGGGCCCTCAGGTGTAGACCAGGTGGTGGAGAGGCTCCACTCTGCTTCACTCAGACCAAGAGTCCTCAGCCTGTACAGAAGACTAACTTCTATGCTGGGTGGGTTATTATGTGCATTGGTTGGTTTTTCATAAGTGCACACATAACCAATACCAAACACAGACAAACACTCATTGGCAAGTTTCTTCTCAGAATAGGAGTCAGGTACAGTGTAATGTGTCACAGTCTAAAAACCCTAAGTTCATTGTAAAAGTGAGTTGTTTTATGTTTTAGATAATCAAGGTGAAATGAACAGGATTATTTTTTTCTAGAATTAAGCATTAATGTATAATTTCTTTGGTGAATGGGGAGCACACTTGATTGGAAATGGAGAACTGTCTGCTTCTCTCTCAGTGACTATTACAAGTTCACCATGAAGTGACGCAAATTGAGTTTAGGCTATATTCTGATCAAGTTACTAAACAACTCATCCACACTCTGTTAATATGTATCTTAAGCTATTATACTTTGTATGTTATTTTTAATTTTTTTATTTATTATTAGGGGCGGTGGTGGCGTAGCGGTTAATGAACCTGGCTAGCATGCTAGTTGCCTGGAAATAGGGTGTTTAAATCTCAGCTGCCACTGTGCCCTTGAGGGGAGACTGGCCCTGATGTAATTGATGTGTTTGATAACTGACAAATGTAAGTCGCTTTGGACAGCAATGCCTGCTAAATGTAAATGTTTAATATCTTATTTGTTTGTGGACTTATGTTTACTTTGTAAGTTCAGCATTGGTTTAATTTCTCCAATGTAGACTTGCAGTTCCCTGAGGCGTGTGTGTGGTCCACATCCCACAGGATTGAAGATCCCAGGCTTTTGAGCATGGGTGTGCTAATCTCTGTTGTGGCTGGCACACATGAGACATTAGTATATTAGGGTGAACAAAGACTCACAACAAAGACCCCCTCTCTCAACTAATCACTTTCTCCCCCTCCCGTAATTTCTAGGCCACTGGTAATATCTTGTCATAAGTGGATATTAAGAATGGCAAATCACAATGCAGGGAGGGTTTGCAAAGAAGAAAAAGGGGGAGGACTAGAAAACATGTGCTCACAAGAACCAACTCAACCTCCCCTCCTCCGGCCATGTCCACCATCAGGGAAACACAAGATCATAAAATTACATGCAATTTTCTGTTTCTGTTCTCAACAACTGTTGAATAAAAGGTGGTGAACAGAAGGAAGTCCTGTGCAGGAACAAATATCTTGAGCTCATGAGTTATTTCTCCCATACCTTTCAAAAGTCAGTATAGTGAGGTCAGGACAAAGATCTCCTATTGTGGATGTATGTATAAAGAACATGAAATGAAATGTTTAAAGAATCCTCACTTGAAATTGCATTTGCAATTGCATTGAACAAGTTTGCTATACAGGAGAGTATATTTAATAATGATTATATTAGTAGCCTATTTGACATTTCAACTTTGTTCATATGTGGTCAAAGACTGAGAAGAGCTACATTATTAAGTCATAGATTACATCTGAAACTATAGTGAATTGGGTCAAAATAGTAGTAGATGGACAAAACATTGCTGATGAGGAATGTTATCATCCAAGGATCATGAAGCATTATACTTGCCATTTCAAAGCTTCTCCCTCACCCACTAAATCCCAGTTTAACCCCTTGGCTGTAACCCAGTTTCATAATAATGGCTGCTCTAACACCTACAGTTGGATGCATGTGGTCACGTGGGTCTTTTCTGCCATTTTGTTTCTTGTCATCTAATGCAGTGGAGTCATCCTAACCCTTTAGACCACCATCACCTTTAAGATTAACCTAGTGACTTCTCCTCCGCGTGCTGGGCTGTTTATGTGCTACGCTACTACTAGTGTACAGTGCTAGTACACTCACAGAGCCTGAGTAATCCTCTTACTGCAGTCTGGATGGCATACAGATGCTTATTTAAGAAGGCAAACACATGTAAGCCTTATGTGTATGGGCACGTTAACTGTGTGCTCAAATGTTTTTGGACAGTTCAGACAACAAAACAAAAAAAGAGGAAAGTCATTGGGAATTAATTCATATTGAGGTTGTAATAGATTAATTAGTAGCATTTTAGTAGCATTAGTTATACTTCATTGTGTGATTAAATGAGAAATCGTGTAAATCAATCCATCTGTCCCAGTCCCTGCTGTTCGAGGTCACTGAGTGCTGTCGGTAGGAAAAATAACTGGGGAATTTGATACAACATAGACTGAATAGTGAACCAACAGCTAGACTAACTGACTGGGGCACAGAAGCTCACTTTCAGTTCAGTTTTTCTCTGCTCCATTCAGTTACCTTTAGTTGCCGGTTTGCTGTTCGGTGTCTGTTGTATGAAATCTTCTTTCCTACAGAGAGCATTCAGTGACCTCAAACAACAGGGCTATGGATTGAATCATACCAGATTTCTTCTTTAAGACAGGAAATGAAGATGAGTGTGTATGTGTGTGTGTGTGTGTGTGTCTGTGTGTGTTTGTGTGTCCATGCTCTGTGTTGTGTGGTGACTCTTTGATCACCTGCAGTGGCCTGGCATTACACAGGAAACCAGAGCCCTTTCAGCAGCAATTCTAACAGCACAAGGCCAGCCTGCTGATTGGTTGAAACCCAATATCTTAGATTTACACAAAAGAGGCCCAAGTGGCCTAGTACTAAGTTGGTGTTGGTAGTGTTACTCAGTATTCCTCTGGAGTCAAGGTTACTTACAGTTTCTCTGCCACTGCTTTAAGATTTTAGGCTTTGAGTTTTTCAAAGATTACTAAGAATCATTTTCAACGTCAAAAACAGTGGTGCTCATTTTATCCAGTTGATTTGCATTTAGTATGGAATATGACAAAAGTTGGCAATCATTGTTAAGTAGTTGCATTTGGTGATATAGCCGAATAGCCAAATCTGGTTGTTATTTTAGTAGGTTTTCTAATCCCAAAAGGTTAGTTCATCAATGGCCAAGGCTGGACAGAGCACAGGCTTGGAGCATATTTCTCATTCAAACCAATTTGAGGAAGCTATCTTAGAGTTTATCTTAAAAACAATGTCACTTTTATGTCATAAAAGGTTTAAGAAATAGTGTGTTACTTAGACTTCTTCACGTAAGTAAGATCTCCACCTTTTGTCACTTTTTGATCAGCATTTGTAACAGACACACAAAGAGTCACAGACATGACCTCTGCTGAAAGCTGTTTGGAGAAACACTGACCGAACAGTGTCTGAATGGCTATTTATTATGTGCACAGACACTGCATGATGTTTACTCAGGTGGGATAGTCAGTATGAGACTTTAAAGGTGCATTTCCAAAGTCAATGTGATGTGAGCAGACAAAAGTCTGCTATAGTAAACTGACTCCAAGGCGGACTCCTCCATTGACTTCCCTCTCCCAGCAGTGTAACAGATCCTCACCTCCTGAACTAACAATGCAAATAGAAAGGATGTTCATATCCTGCCGATTGTGCTTCACATCTTAGGGATTAATCCTGGAAGAGAAGAAACACTCTTTACCAAGTTCACTTTATTGTTAAAGGAAGCTTGTAGGTAGTGTGTTAAAGAAAAAAAAACATTTAGGAATGTCAACAAGGAAAATACAACACGTGAACTTAAACTTACTCTGATGCTCTTAGTATGCTCTTATATAATAATGAGAATGTTTTGAAAGATTAACTGCATCTGAAAGAAAGACTGTTTTCAAAGAGACTGTATTTGAAAGACTCTTGTATGATGATCTCCCCGTATGTTGACATTTTTGTTAAAGGCTCGATGATTTATTTCTGTAATGCTAAAAAAGACCTTTGGTTCAGATTCATCACTTATCTCCTCTGTGGCAGCTAGTGTTTAATGTATTTGGTTTTACAGAATTGCCCACTAAAAAGAAACAGAAGCTAAAAGTCATTTATGATGCTTACTGCTGTTTTCCAGCTGACCTGGTGCATGGATACGGCTTCAGATCACAGAAAAAATTTACAGAGAACATAGATTGGTCTTATGCAGGTGAGTGTTTCATTTATAAATCTATTCTAAGTGAAACTTGTGATTGTACTGCTGGTCCTTGCTAATTAGTGTTGTTAAATACGGCCAGTGTTTAATGTACATGTTGTTATATAACAGGTCATGAAACATCCCCTTCATTGATTTTGAATATCAAATCAGCAATAGTATAAAATAATGAATGCATATTTCTGGATTACTTAGAAACATCTGTGAGATATGTGTTGTAATTGAAGCTCAGTGTTGATATTTTAAAGTGGTGGTGCTGTAACCTAACAAAGGTGTGTGCTGATGTGGTGAAGAGTGTTATCCATACGCCCCCATGCTGCCCTGAGAGGCTCTGCCTGTGTGGGAGGACGTCGGGGGCGTTGGAGAAGGAGCTGAAGGGACCTGAAAGTGTCTGTGGAGATACTCTGACTCCATGCTCTCCATTGCTGCAAATGATTCCAGGGAAATTTGTCTCCATGTGCATGATAGAAGTTTTCTTTTCAAGTGCAACTGTTTATAGAGCTCTCACAGGCTACAAGTAGCCTGAAAGTATTTAGCTAATACTGATGATTTATTTTGAATTGGAGCTGATCTTGCCAGTCAACAGAACACTCAACATATCAGCATCTCTGCTCTCCACAGAATCCTCATCATTTCAATTGAGCTATTATCCACTCAGTGCAAAATCCTTAAAGGAGAAATGCGGTGTGAATCAATCCATAGCCTGTTGTTCGAGATCACTGAGTGCTATTGGTAGGAGAAAGAACCAGAGAATCTGATACAACATAAGCCGAATAGTGAATTGGCAGCTAACACTAACTCAATGGGGCAAAGTGGGGAAAGAGGACACTCAATTGCAGTTTAATTTTCCTATGCCCCATTCAGTTAGTTTTAGCTGCCAGTTTGCTATTAGGGCTAAGATTACAGTAACATTGGTAGTATATGAGGAAGAGGCATTATTAAAGTTGGGATTGTTGTACAATACCTCTGAAAGTCAGCTGTGTGAATGAAGTGAATGAAGTTTTGAGGCTGGTCTCTTAGTGACTCAGACGGAGTGGAAGGATCCATGTTCAGCACAGGAATGTGTGTACAAATATTCAATTGAAATCAAAGTGCTATGTCTTTGGTCAAAAGATGCTCGGTGATGACACTTAAAAGTATTTTGTAAATATTTGCTAAGTGTGAACATATGTTAGTTGTGTAATATCAAGATGAAATACTGGATAATGATGTACTCTGTTATGCTGTCAATATGGTGACCGTCAACCTCTGCCATTAAAAGCAGAAGCCATGAGAATTAAAAATATCTGACACATTTTCACTCTGTGCATTTCCCCAAAGTTTTGTAAGCACCATGGAGAATTCGCTGAGTTTTCCGGCATCTCTGCTCAGAAAAGTAGGCCAGATTTGGTGCTCAGCTCTCAGTTTGGCACACTGATGGTTAGTCACTGTGGTGATGCTTAGGGGTACTTTATGCCAAGGTTGTGCACATTACTATAACAGAAATGTGCACATGACTAGAACAGAGGACGTGTTGTTGAGGACTATTATAGAGCAGCAGGGCAGTGAAGGTGGAAGACTCTAAAATCCACCTGATAACAAATGAAATAGCTGATCGGAGGTGACCTGCCTCTTGTCTTTCTTTTTTTCTTTCTTTACCACAGTCATTCACAAGTTTCACTACTCCCCCCCCTCCACCTCTCGCTCATTCAGTCTAGCCTTCGCTCAGCTTGCCTGTCCCTGCGCCACAACAAACCCAGTGTAGTTGACACATGAGAGTGGCACAACAAAAGGGGCATTATAAGGCCAGGCTGCCTGCAGACGGGCAGGCCCAGGGTGGCAGATGGGGCATTGTTCCTAACCTGTGCTTTGAATGCCAATTGCACCCTCCTCTCCCCTACAGCAAGCCCCCCTCTAATCTATTGCCTATGATAGAGGATCTGGCATGAAAGCTCCACTGCTGGTACAGTACCACTGTAACTCCCCTAGGCTTATTTGGAACAATCAGGAGAGGTGCTCTCTGCTCTATATGCTGGCCTGTGACTAGTCCATGTAAAACACACATGTGTTCTAGGACTCAAATGAATCCAGTGTGGCCCAGAAAATGACTAACACCACCTAGTCTTTAGAGATGTGGAAGATGTTTACGGGGGATGGGCCATGATGGAATGGCCAACCAGTGTGTGTGTGTGTGTGTGTGTGTATATGTGTTTGTGTGTGTGTGTGTGTCTCTGTGTGTGTGTGTGTGTGTGTGTGTGTGTGTGTGTGTGTGAGGGGCCTGTGGTGGTGGAGTCTGGTGCTCTAACTGGGGAGGAAATGTGGCATCTGGAAAGGGCTTGTCTGTCATATGCCATATTTTGTTAATTGCTGTGTGTGAGAAAGAGAGAGAGAGAGAGATAGAGAGAGAGAGTGTGTGTGTGTGTGTGTGTGTGTGTGTGTATGTGTTGTTTTAAAAAGGCGGTGAGGCATGAGTAAGTGCATTTCCATGTGAAAGAACACACTTGAGCATGAGAGCAGAGAGCGGCTACTTTCAAACCGGAGAGGAGGAGCATGAGGACAGCAGGCAGCAGAGAGAGTCCTGAAGAGACAGCCTGCTTTACACACACCACTTCTACACTTGATGATTTGACCCTGCTTTTGGAGAATGGTCACAGGTTATGTTTTCACCAGGTCAGCCTCAGCCCTAACAGGCCTAATAGTGTTTTTGCCTTGAAAAGTTTCTTTACTTTTCCTGACTAATTTAAGAGAATTTCACATAGATGCTGTGAAAATAGTAGAAGTCTTTACCCTTAATAACAAATGGTTTACAGTTAAAAGGGCTAACATCCTTAAAGTGACTTACATAAAAATAATCTCATCAAATGGCTGCCATCCTAGCATCCAATGAGAAATGTGAAAATGTGCCTCAGGATGTTCTAATGCTACAGAGCACTGAAGGCCACATGAGGACAATCAGCAGCTTGAACATAGATGTTAGTACTTTTAGTGCTGCGTTTAGCTGGGCCAAAGACACTGTGTGCTGTGTTCTCTTTAAGCACAAGTGCCCTTGTGCTGATGCATGGTACTACTGGAAGCCTTGTGTCCTTCAGCGCCATTGTTTCACATCTCTACTCTATGTTGCCATGTGCCTTACTTTCACCTGTCTGTTGGCTAGCATTCAGTGGAATAAATGTGATGGGATATTTTTTGCCTACCTTGATGTTGCCCCTGCATATTACACTATTGGCTGTGTAGAGTATGCTTGATGTTGCCCCTGCATATTACACTATTGGCTGTGTAGAGTATGCTTGATGTTGCCCCTGCATATTACACTATTGGCTGTGTAGAGTATGCTTGATGTTGCCCCTGCATATTACACTATTGGCTGTGTAGAGTATGCTTGATGTTGCCCCTGCATATTACACTATTGGCTGTGTAGCGTATGCTTGATGTTGCCCCTGCATATTACACTATTGGCTGTGTAGCGTATGCTTGATGTTGCCCCTGCATATTACACTATTGGCTGTGTAGCGTATGCTTGATGTTGCCCCTGCATATTACACTATTGGCTGTGTAGAGTATGCTTGATGTTGCCCCTGCATATTACACTATTGGCTGTGTAGCGTATGCTTGATGTTGCCCCTGCATATTACACTATTGGCTGTGTAGCGTATGCTTGATGTTGCCCCTGCATATTACACTATTGGCTGTGTAGAGTATGCTTGATGTTGCCCCTGCATATTAGAGTACTGGCTGTGTAGAGTACGCCTGTTTTCTTGTATGTTAGTCCAGAGTTGTATGCTGATCTGAAAACAGTGAGAGAGAGACCAAAAAAAAAAACAAAGAAAGAGATTTCAAGTTTCAAATTTCATTAAAGTCTACAGAATTTGAATGCATTTTGCTCTTGAACGTGTGAATTGTCATTTGTTTTAATAAATTAATCAATGAATTGTCTTTGCAGTAAACTTGTTTGTCCAGTTTTAGAGCTGATGAGATTGTGGAGATCAGCCTTATTTGAGTGTCAATATGAATGTGTGTGTGTGTGTGTGTGTGTGATTTTGTAAAATGTCTCTCCCTCACTCTGGCTCACTCTCTCTCTCTCTCCCTCACCCTCTCTCTCTCTGCTCTCCCTCACTCTGGCTCTCTCTGTACACACATGTATATATACTGATGTTCATTAGAGGATCACCAAAATATCCTTTCATTCTTTTTGCTGTAAACAAAATCTCACCAAAAATACACATACAAAGTCACATCCACACTCCCACACGCACACCCACGTGCTGGTATTCTTACTCCCATCCTGCTGTTGTCGGGGGAGCAGCTGGTGCAGTGTCAGGGAACGGGCACATAATGTATGTGTAATATGTGGTATTATAGCCCGGCCTCCTCTGCTTCACCCGACTGGGACTCTCTGAGGCCAATTGACATGCTAATGGCCTTGACCTAGAACTGAGAATGACCTCATTCATTTCAATTGTCTTTGGCTAAAGAAGCGTCCCTTGAGAGGACCCCTGGATTAAGCGTCCATTGTACCAGTAAATCTATCTAATAATGTACCTGTCAATTAACCTTAACCTCTCTACATACAGTAGTTTTATTCAAGAACAAAGCTGACATTGCAATTCACATTCCTGTGTTCCAGGAACTCTAAACCAAAACAACTGGGCGAAGAAGTACCCATCATGCAATAACGCCAAGCAGTCACCCATTAATATTGATGAGGACCTGGCACAGGTCAAAGTTCAGTTCCAGAAGCTAAACCTACAGGGCTGGGATCAGATGACCACCAGCAGGACAACAATTAAGAACGATGGGAAGACTGGTACTAGCTGTTTTCTGTTCAGTACTACCTAAGCTCTAACCAAATCACTCAATAAGGCTCATCCACAGTGGACCATATGGGACCATTCCCCAACCTGTGGAAAGTGGTAAAGGGAGGGACATTGCTGATTAGTTTGTGAAGATCAGTCTTTACTCACTTTCTTCTTTCTTCTCTTTTCATCTGAAGAAGGGAACTAAGAAATACAGCCGCCTAAGAAGTGCCTTAAAAGTGTCTTTATTCCAACTTTTTATGACTTTTGTCAAATCTGTTTTCAATTTTTTTCATGTCTTTACCAAAGTAGCTCAGCTGTGCCATGCTCTCTGCTCACAGTGGCCATAGAAGTCGATGGAAAATTCCTCATCAGTGGCGGAGGTCTGAGATCCACATTTAAAGTGGGGAGGATCACCTTCCATTGGGGACGATGCAACGCCACCTCAGACGGCTCCGAGCACAGCCTCAATGGCCTCAAGTTTCCCCTGGAGGTACGCACACACCAGCCACACTGTGCAGCTCTCAGATTAGGTTTCATCGCAGCACACAAAAGCTGCAATATGCCAGGTGCCACAGGCAGTGGGGTGCTATTATACACTTTGTACTCTTTGATATGATATGAGTTATGTTGGCTCAATTCCCCATTCTGACATATCACTGAATGAGTGTTAATCAATGAAGGTGTAACTGTAAATCTGTCTGTCATTACTGTAATTCTGAGTGTCACTGATTAGGCACTAGCACTGCAAGGTGTTTCCAGATGCTAAGAGCTTTGTGTGGGACCACAGATGCAGATATACTGCTATGAGGACGGGCGGTCTGAGTCCCTGGAGCAGGCCCTGAGGGACGGAACTCCTATCACTGCATTGGCTGTCATGTTTGAGGTTAGTGGGGTGGATGTGTGTCAACTCACTCAGGACATGTCCATGTTGAATACTCATGAGAGGGACTGTGCAAGTGATACTCTCCTTACATGAAATAAAAAAATGTTTGCGACAAATCCACCACTCATCAGTCACTGAAAATGTGTGTGTGTGTGAGAGAGAGAGAGAGAGAAAGAGAGACTCTAGGCCTGTCTGAACTAGCTCAGAGAGGGTGGAACACTCAGCAGTATAGTTACTGGAGGCTACTGCTTTGCATAAAGACTGACATTTCACAGATTCAACTTCCTTGTTTGTTGTTAGAATTTTATATAATTTTATATGATTTCTTGTTACTTCTTTCTGACTGTCAAATGAATAATCCTCATCTGTGTACTGCTCCAAGTTATCTATCCAGCAAAGTCTGTACAAAATGTTCAGTCAACAACTTGTGTAGCATGGTGGGGACCTTAGAGGTCGTCTTGACCAGTGATCACGTGTCGTATGCTAGGCAGGTGCAAGGCCTTGGTATGTGCATGTATGTTCCTGTTTAGGCGATGTGTGGTTTGTTCAAATGTAAACCCTTGAGTGTGTCCCTGAGTTATGTACTTATATGGAATTCCGTTTTGATTTAGAAACTGTTCAAGTTATTTTCCACTGTTTAGGGTAGATTTATGATTAGACTTTTGAGTACATGTAGAGCCTACTTTCCTTTTACCCGATGAGAAGGATCCAGACGAGCTACGCTACAACATCTTGGTTATCCTGTCTCAACCTCGCAGGCGAGACAGAAGAGTAACTTATATAGTCTGATAGTCTTTAGACTTCACTCTGTTACTTCAGCTTTTTATTGCGGTTATTTCTTCTATTATTCCATCCAATCAACAATTGTAATCCAATTTATAATAAATCATTGATCCTGATCCAACGCAACTGAGACGTCCAATCTTCTATTGTGCTAGAAAGAAAACGCAACGCAACTTTAAGGTGAACAGTAACTTTAGGTGAAAAGTCAAACTGGGAAAAACACATCAAAATCTAACAGTGTCCATGCTAACCTCTGCTCATGTGTGTGAAGGTATGCTGCTAGCTTTGCCTCTGTTTTGGACATTAGTACCTCTTAGATAACTCTGATAACTCTGCTTAGTGATGCCTATTTATGCGTATTGCCTGTTGATAGCTTCATTAGTACAGTGTAAATGTATGGGGAGGTGAAATATGTGCAGTTTGTGGCTACCAAGTTACATACTGTATATTTATTCCATAAATATACACATCCAGATTTATGAAACACTAATGATAATCTGAACAAGAAGAATCTAATCAAGGAAAAAGCCTTTTTAAGGTCACAACTGAAGTTCATGTCTAGATTTGGAGGCCTTTTGGCCTCAGCCCCAGTTCATACTGCTGCTGTGCTAGGAAAGAATGACATGCGACTGATGGAGTGGGGATTTGATGGAGTTAGACAGGGATGAAAGGATGACTGGCCACCTTAAAAAACAAACTTTACTGAGGATGTTGCCCATTTTTTTCTGGGGTAGAACTCATGTTTTATTCCAGTGATCTGAAGTTTAAAAAATCCCGTCTACAGGCACTGATGAAGCTGGGCAGATGAACGAGCAGACATTGCCATGCAACATGCAACCTAGTTTGGACTTTACAGGAAATGAAAGAAATCAGCCATGCTAGAAAGAAATATGCTCTGTCGGCCAGCTTTGCTGCTGTAACAATAAGACATTCATAGCAGAGTGGCCTAACTTCACCTTAAACTTCAAACACCTCTCTCTTTTCAGTGGTCTGGCCACTTGTGCTAACTAGAAAATGATCTGCTTCTCCTTGCAGACAAGTGTTGAAGACAACGACAACTATGCAGCTATTATAGAGGGTGTCAACAGTGTTAGCCGCTATGGTATGTGAAAATACGTTCTCAGGATGATTAAAGTAGATTTCAATTTATTTATTGAGTTCCTAAGTATCTGTTGGTGGTTGGTATTCTGACTCTCTGCTGGGTTTGTGTCCCCAGGTAAAACCAGTGAGCTTAGCCCCTTCTCTCTGCTAGGCCTCCTGCCCAATTCCACAGACAAGTACTTCATCTACAATGGCTCTCTTACCACACCACCCTGCTCTGAGACAGTGGAGTGGATCGTCTTTAAAAACACTGTGGCCATCTCTGACATACAGGTTCAGCAATAACACTTGTTTTTACTCCCTCTGTCTCTGTTTGCATTACTACCTGTTTGTGCATGGATCATAATCTGTGTGTGTAAGAAGCGATCTGGCTGTCACCCTGTGAGCAGTTCAGCACTTGTTTGTCTGGACAAGAGTCAGTGTTTGCATGATGTTTTGTGCTTGTTCTGTCTGTCCTTCTCATGTTTGGCTATGTGTTGTGTTTTGTGAGAGAAGGCCCAGCTGTGTAAAGAGTCTGTCAGGGGTATATGTATAATGTTATGGCTTGTGGAGACTCGTCAGTCATCGCAAGAGAATCGCCTCAAGGCCTGACAAACGAACACACCCACTCACTCATCTTTCCACAAAGCTAGTCACAACCTATTGATGCCAGAAACCGCAGCCTACCAGTCACATAACATGCTTTTGAACAGGTGGCGTGACACTCTCCAAAAGACAGTCTTTCTCTCTCTCTTTCTCCCTCTCTCTCTTTAATCCAAAAGGCAGTCTCTCTTTTGATCTCCCTTAACACTGGTCAAAAAAGTGTTAACATTTTACCAAGTTTCTCTGTGTGTATGCCTATATGTTGGAACCTGTTGGGAAACCAGTCGCTGGTTCCATAAGATATTTAAAAGCACTCAAAGATTATGTCACGTGAGTTGTTGCGCCCTACTTCAAAGCAGACAAAACACCATAATTGTCTGAGTCAGAGGATGTGTCATTGTCAGGTAAACACCCCAAGTGAAATTATGTCAGACTGGGGATGTTAGCCTGGGGTCCTTTGGCATGCTAGCACTTAAGCAGAGAGAGGCATTAGTCTCAGGCTATCACACAGAGACAGGTTAGGGTGGGTAGGGTAGGGTGTCAGGAGACAGACTGTCACCTGACTCCTCACATGTTTGTATCCACTCTAAAGCAGATTTGTTGTCCCTTCAGCTTGCTTCCTGATATGGAAATATCTAAGTAACAATTACACAAATGTAGAACTGTGATTAAGTTAGTGATGAGACACATACTTGGCTGTCCCTACATGTTTTGTTTTTCTTTAGAACTTAGAACTTGTTTCCCCAGTTCAGGCTGCACAGGTTCAGGTGCTCAGTGAACTATTTCGACATAGTAATTTGACCTCCAGTGCACAAGCCTTAGCCCTAGTTTGCATTCAGCCAGCTTTGTCTAAAGCTGTGTGTCATTCCATCATTCCAGTTGTGTGGATGTAGTATGTAGTTATCTCACTGATGGTGGGGGTGGGTTGATGGCTTGTGTGTGCTTTGCAGCTGGAGGCCTTCTGTGAGGTGATGACCATGCAACAGGCGGGCTACGTGATGCTCATGGACTACCTGCAAAACAACTACAGAGAACAGCAGGAACAGTTCATGGGACAGGTGTTCTCTTCTTACACTGGCACAGAGGAGGTGCCCACGCCCAGTATGTACAACTCACCCCCCCCCCCCCCCCCACACACACACACAAAGGCAAATTATAATAATAATTCAGAGCAGGTTCATCCCATAATATTCTCCAGGCTGGTGGAACTGGACAGAGTGTTGACTCTGTCTCTATGATGTGACAGCTCAAATAAATGAGGAACAGACTGAACACTGAGTTGAATTGTGCATGAAATGTGCCTTATTGTACTCGCTCAGCCTCGCTCACGGCTCTTTTACAGTATGGGAGTCACACGAGCAAATCTTAGCTATAATTGCCTTTGTCTGCACAAATGCCCATGAAACCGTTTTTCTGTCTGTGCATTCATTATTGCGCAGCCCCCCTCTGGGCTCTCTTGCAGTTTGTAAATAGCTCAGGCTGTTTTGACCCACTTCCAGCGTGCCACACGCAGAGTGTTGGGCTGGCAAGCCTGCTCACGCTTCACACGTTAATTTAAAGCCACAGCCCAGCACTGATGGGTCAATCCAGTGCAGGTCAATATCATCATGTCATTGGCCCTCTGCCCTCTGGAGCAGATTATGGACATGCTCTCAGTGTGGCATGGAGCGAGCAGGACCCTTGCCCTAAAGCTAGCTGTGTGCGTGTCTTACTAACCCTGATACCTGATTGAGTGGTTGGCTGGTGCTGGGACTGGAAACTGTGACTGTGAACTAGTTTACTCCGAGCTTTTCCACTTTGTGCCAGGAGAGAACAGATAACATCATGCTATTCATCATTATGGAAGACCAGAAATTACACTGTCTCCTATTTATCTAGACTTGTACATGTGACACATTTGACTGTAATCCCATGGGTAACATGCATATGTTTCTTCTTTAGTGGACATTTATGCTTTCCTTCCATGAAAAGAGGAATGATGTAATGTTTGCTCTTTGCATATTGTTTTTGGACAAATATTTGCCTTTATATACTTCAAGTCTCTGGTTTGGACACTAGAGAAATACAAAACCACTCCTAACATGTCATATAGAGGACTACTATCTACACTTCCACTGCTAATATTTCCACACTGTTTTGAATTTCCTGGCTCTAGAGATGACAACAGTTTAAATATTGCTGCCATTCAGCTTCCATGCCGTCAGCTCTCACATCCAAGGAAGGGATTTCTCCATGCTGGCTTTCCCCTTGCCCTATTTTCTCAGGGGTCATGTTGTTGTGCTCTCAATAAGTGGTACATGCAAACTACACAAAGTCTCTTGGCTCTGGGCCTCCAAGCAGCCTCCTGAAGTCATGGGCCAAAGTTCCTGTGTTAGGGCCACAGCCTCTGATAGCCTGCACTGCCCCCATGTGTTGAAAAAGGAGCATGTCACGTGGGTTTCACCAGCACTTGTGGAGATCATAGCCATGTCATGAGAAGATCCCTCATGTTGTTGACACATTTCCTCTACTCTTATTGAAAGACTCATACCTCATACCACAAGACTTATACCACTCATACCCTCCTTTCAATCACACCCCTGGTTTCCTCTCCTTCATCTCCTACTCGTTGATTGCTAGAGGGGTGAGGACCAGTGGGTCCTGAAATGAAGCTACTCTGAGACACCTGAGAGACACACAGACCAGGAGCTGCTCTAGAGCAGGAACCCAAACGAGTTGGAGCAACATGTATTTGCTGTCAGGTTGATGTTGAGGTGAAGTAAGTTGAATTGTGTTAAAGTGACCAACTATTTTTGGGACACAAGCGAGTCAAGATGCAGGTAGCTGGTAGATTCATTGTGTACACATGATGATAGTCAATGGAATCTGAACAAATTCATCTCTGCTTGACATGACCTGCAGCCCAAATTTCATAGCACTACATGGCATCTCTTACTTTTCCTCTTTCACAGCCCACTCTGTGGCTCTAAAGGGTCCTGTTTCTCCCCAGTCTGCAGTTCTGAACCGGAGAACGTCCAGGCAGAACCGCACAACTACACCAGTCTGCTGGTGATATGGGAGCGGCCGCGTGCTGTGTATGACGCCAACATTGAGAGGTACTCTGTCACCTACCGCCTGACACAGACCGATGACACACCTGCCATGGAGTACCTGACTGATGGAGACCAGGATGTGGTAAGCATGTTTTCTCAGTGAGTTGGGCTCTCATTCCAACCGCAGCTCTGCTGTGGTTAAACTGCTGGTGTACTAACAACTATTGGCACATTGGCCAGAGCTATAAGAATAGTAAGCAACTCCCACAAAAGGCCCACAAAAAGATATATGTCACACTATGTTGTACAATACAGTATAGTACTGCTGCAACTGTCACACCTTCAATATTTAAATCAGTAATCAGAGCAGTCAATCATAAATGCATGTATTAACAGCATATTGCATTTCATGTTAATTTTGCATGTCCTTTTGTTGATTACATGAAAACTAGATATTTTGTGGGGTACCCTTTCTAAGCTTTCCTCTGATTGCCACTAGGGGGCGATAATCCAGGACCTTGTGGCCAACACCAGCTATGTGATCCAGGTTGTGGCTGTGTGCACCAATGGCCTGTACGGCCGCATGAGCGACCTGCTGATCGTGGACATGCCCATTGATGACCCTGGTAAGACAGACTGAGCTCACCAACACAGAGTCTCAGAGGAGACTTATTTCACAAACCCTCTTTGTTTCCCAAAACCTCTTTCTTTATTCCAACTAAATGGCTGCCTTGCAGTTAGCGATCATTTCTCATAGGGTGACTTTGCAAATCATTCTCTGTACCTAGATTACGTCTCCTGGAATTGAGGAGCCAGTGAATGTTAGAATGCAGTTCAATGAGTGCCTCCTAGTTGAATGCTGAAGTAGTCCGTTAAGTGCAATCATACTGCTGTTTTCATACAAACTGTTCACATGATTAGAAAAGGTGTTTGACCAAATGACTTTGATCGTTTGACCAAATGAATAATCTTTTTTTTTTTTTACTACTACGACTACTACTTTGAGTGATCAAATTGAATGATGTTCTTCCCAGTAGCACTAAGCGTTTGAGATCTATCCTGCTGTGTCTTAGCAAACATAGCTCTACTTTCACTGTCCAACTCTTTTGTTCTCTGGTGTTGGGTGCCAAGTAGACTTCAGGGTGCATGTGTAAATTGCACTTGTTCACGTACTGTATTCAGCCCTACGTGCTGATTGCCTGTCAGTTTTGGTGTCTTATGTAGTTCTCCCATTTGGGACAGCATGCTAGCCGTAGCTTCTGTGAAGAAAAACCTTGCATGCCATTGTGTTAGTATTTTCTAGAAATAAGGTAATTTTGCGCTAATAATGCTATTGGCTTTGCCTATTGTTTGATTGCTTATGTTTGAGATGGGATTTGGTCAAATATTCTGTATTTGCTATCTATTGCTGATAATAAACTAATCAGACTTGGTAAAAGTGCTGTGCATCATATTTCCCTATTTCACTGTTCATGTGCATGGGTTCTCACCTTGTGGAGCATTTTTATTTTTTGTTGGGGGGGGGGGTAATGGCGGTGTATGGGGAAGGGGTGCTTCTTGACCACCAATCATTCTCATCAGGCGAACGTTGAGAACGTGCCGCGGCACCTCACTCCCCCACACCGATAACTCCTGGAGCTCTCACCAGTCCATTTTGAGTGTGTGTCTCGACCTGATGCCATTTCACATTTTCAGTCACTCGTGCCCCGCACTCCATAAACTCATCCGCCCACCATGACCCCCATTCTGTGTAACCTCTGTCACCCATCCAGCAGGTAAGCGCTGCTGAGTGCCTCAGCTCTCTGCGTGGTGTTATGTGTATGGAAAACCGCCGCCTTGCATGAGGGTTTCCACACTCCTCCCCCCGTATCGCTCTTGAGTGATTCTCAACCCAGCCTGCACTGACCCAGTCACACCTTCTCAACTCACCCCGAGGGACCCTCACTCCCAACACACTGGAGAATGCCTCCCTGTCTGCATCTACAACTCTGCATCTGCATCTAACAGGAGATCTCTCGCTCTCACTCTCCGTCTCCTTTTTTGTTTTGTTTTTCTTTCTCTTCCTTTCACCTGATGTATGAACCAACTTATTCACATTGCAACAGATTGCAACATATTGTACCATCTTGAACTGCTTCTTCCATTTAAACACGTTTTCTTCTGTATACATGTTACTGTCCCTGGAAACAAATGTGGTGTTCAGTCATAACCCTAATGATGTGCCTGTGAATAAAGAACACTACATTTGTTCTTGTTCTTAGTACAAAATGATGTGCTCATCTTGAAGTCCAGTGTGTCTGCCTAGTTCTCTGTAGATGCTAAAACACACAGTTTTCCGTGATCTCTCCCGAACTTCTGTTTCCATAAACAACCCTACAGTGATAATATAATAGCACTGTTTGTGACAGTTCTGTCTCTGACACTTAAAAAAAACTTTTCAATATAATACACTGTATACATTTAACCTTGTGTGCATGTTTCCCTAGAATAGTAAAGAATGGAACAACTTTCAAACATCCATCATTATGAACTGTGGCTGTAATACATAGTTTATAACTTGAGGTGATAAGGTAACAGTTCTACATTTTCTTTCAGAGACAGACCCTGATCCTGATGAATCATTTGACTTTGACGAGGTAACATTAGACATTGTCTTGAATGCAGACATGAATATGCTGTGATGAACACTTTTTAATTAGCACTAAACCAGAATCTCACAAAGCATTTCAAAATTGTTGCAGGTTAGGTTAGTATTTATATAAAGTATCCCTCCTTTCTCCTCTGTGTTCTTGTGTGTGTTCTCAGGAGGACTACCAACCCAACCCATTTGGGGTGAAGCCCAGTGAGGCGCCTGTCAGAGCTCTGACATCCTCCTCCACCACACTGAGCCCAGCATTCCAGCAGCCCACCAGCCCACAGCTGCCTCTTCTCATTGCAGAAGAGGAGAGCAGGGGCCAGAGCGCTCAGCCGCCACTCGCCTTAGATCCTAACGCCGTCAGCACCACCACTCCTCCTTCAGGGGGCAGCGCTGACTCAGAGAACCCAGCTAAGGTTTCCATCAGTGAGGCTCCCACTTCTAGCACACCTGATTATTTCCCATTCAACACTTCTGCACCTACCGAGTCTGTGGTCACAACTACTGCAGTCCATGTGGATGTGAATGAAGCGGCTGCTCCAGTCACTGTTCCTGGGGGATATGGCGGGCAGGTCACCACACTGGGCCCATTAGAGGTTCCAGTGATGGTCACTCCCATGTCCTCGTACCCTGATGTCTCTGTGGGGCCCACCAGTGCACCTCTCCCCACTGGCACCAGCACTACTCCAGCCTTCAGCCATGACCCCCTGCGGATCACCCAGCCTGTGTTTAATGGTGAGAGTCCAGCTCCTGCACCCCCCTCTATGTGGGCCTCTGTGTCTGTCCCCTGCCCCTGTCTGCATGCCACCCCTGTGTCTGAGCCTGAGCCTGAGACACCCCCCTGCACTACTGGGCCACTCTTGGCCCACTCCCTTCCGCCCAGTCAGGGGCTCTTGCATGACCTCCTTGTGACACTGTCTCGTGACGTCACCATCTCCCCCACACCCACCACCACCCCCACCCCTGCCACCTTCCCTCTGGTACCCCCCCACCCCCACCCCTCCCCCCCTCTCTCTTCCCTCCTCGTGTCTGTCGGGGGAACAAGCCTGCTCCCCAGCTGTAGCTGTGCTGATGCCAGAGGTGATGCTGTAAAGCCAGGTGAGGATGCCCCTCGTGAAGCCATGGCTCCAGGTTCTTCAGCAGTGACTCTGCTCACTCCGTCAGTAGTCTATCCTGAGACTCTTCCCCTCACGCACATGTCACCTGACCCCTCTGCTCCAGGGCCTCCACAGTGGCCTGAGTCCCACCCACTCCCCCCTCAGTCCTCCAGGCCTGTGGCCACTGGCCTCTCCCCTAGCTCTGTCCCCTCCCTCCAGCCCTCCCTCTCTCTGTCTGGTGCCTCTCTGATGGAGGCCGTGTGGTGGGGCCTCTCTCTGTCTCCGTCTCCATCTCTCTCGGCCAGCCTGGGCCACTCTGTGGGCGTGTCGGGGTCGGCGTGGGTGGACTGGCCCGCGTTAGCTCTGTCTGATGGGAGTGAGGGGGACTCCCAGCATGCCATCAGTGGGAGTTCTCTGCATGCCTCCTCTCTCTTCCAGCTGCTCTCCCGTCTGCCAGGGTCGGGTGGTCTACCACTCTACTCCTCTACTAGTCCTCTAGAACCTTCATCTCTGTCTCTGTCTCCGGGCGCCAGCGCCAGGACCCCTGGGTGCTCGCCCTGGGCCCAGGTGCTGACGCTGGCGCCGCTGTCCACTGCTGCTTCACCCTGTGGCTCCCAGGCCTCTAGTGACCTGCTTGTTTCTGTTGCAGCCACCAGCCAGACTCTCCCATCCCTGGGGGCCACCTCTGCACCTCACCCCCCCTCCAGCTCCACCTCCACCCCGCCCCCCCCTCTGCCTCACCCCCTCAGGCGCACTCTGTAGCCCCGTTGGCCACCAGCACCATGGAGGGGCCCCTGGAGAGCAGTGCGTCAGGCTGGACCCCCCTGGACCAAGAGTGGGAGCGGGGCCAGGCTTCGGCCTCAGGTGAGGAGAGCATGCCGCTAGCCTCCACCTCCTCCTCCTCCTCCCCGTCCACCTCCTCTGCGCCACCAGCCTTTCCCACCGTGCCTGAGGAGGCCGATGACAATGAGGATGGGCGCTCCTCCTCGTTCTACTTTGAGAACGAGAGCAGCGTGACCGAGAATGGTGTTGTGGTCACCACGGTGACGAGTGGGCAGTCTTGGGCCGTGGGGGGAGAGGGGGACGAGGAGAGTGGCTCGGGGCAGGAGGGCCTCACCGACAGCGAGACGTCCTCGGATTTCAGCATCCCCGAGCGTATCGAGAGGGATTCAGAGGAGGAGGAGGAGGTAGAAGAGGAGCAGGTAGCAGGTAAAAATCACGTCGCTTGCTCTGACCAGCACAGGTGCTCCGATGACCACAAGAGGTTCCCCCTGTTTCTGAGGGGCAGCGCAGTCTAGCAAGTGAAGATATCAGCATCCTGGTCAATCTACTTCTTCCTCAGTGAACCCCAGACAAGGACTTTGGAGTGTGTGGGTAACAGAAAGCAACTAACCAACTGTAAATGCCTTTCCAACACGCTTAATTACAACTTCCAGCATGATGAGGAGAGGAGGGGAAGCTCAGCTAACATGTGGAGACCTGCAGCAGAAGCATGTGTGCTACGTTAGCCTGCTCACACAGTAGCTGCCCTGCTAACTACAAGCACATTGTCACCATCATCTTTACTTTGTTTTTATGTGAATATGACCATCAACAACCATCATCTAATCCTCTATGTCTGTACTGTTGCCATCACATGATCCAGGTAGCAAGTACTAGTTTTCCAAAGTCCACGTGCATCAGTATTGATTCTGCATTCTTTGCCATCATTATGTTTGTATTGTCAGTGATATGAATGAACACTGACAAAACAGATATTTCCATTCCACTCTGTCTAAAACATAAAGGTTTGAGAAATTCTGCTAGTATGGGCCTATCTACCATTTGAAATGACTGCATAATTGTAGTTATCAACCTCTCAGTTGGTACCAAAATAACGACTCACCTGTATGGTCCCGTAATATTTTCAGACAAACAAACTAACACAACTAACCTCTAAGTGGAAAGTCATGAAATTAATTAAGCAGCTTTGGAATATTTATATCCTCCCTTTGCATCATATGTGATGCTGTTATCTGTCATATGGTGAAAAAAATGTTTTGTTAGCAGAGAATGTCCAGCAGGGGGCAGGACAACCCCATCTGCGGAATGCTTACAGTTGCATTCACTAACTGAGCTAGATGTTGTTTAATCATTAAGAAAAAAAAAGATCATTTACTTTGAGAATAGAGGACATTTCTGCACCAACTGTGAAGCGGTTTGAGTTCATCCTTGTTAGATTGTTCTTGTTTCCAGAGAGTGAAGAGTTTTTGATTGTTTCTGGGAGTAAGTGAATGAGATGGCTAGACAGGTCCTATGGTTAGATGCTGGGACATTAGGTCAGAACAGAATGACAGCTGCTCATGCTGATTATTGGGTAGTTCGGGGAAGAAGACAATTACAGTGTCCTAATCTGAAAGACAAAATCACTGGGATGACTCTTGACCTCTGACCCAATTTAAGCAGAGGTTAAGCAAATAGATTACAATAGCCTACTGCCAGCTAACATGCAGAGACCTTATAGTGCAGATCATGAGAGAGTGAGCCAAGAGTAGTGGTTTAGATTCAGATTCAGATTCACCTAGATTTTTATATAATGATAATAATAATAATAAGCATCTTAATAATAATAAGTGTCTTAAGCCTATATCCTCTCAACCCAACATGTTTTCAGTACTATATTTGGGAGACTTCCATCAAGGTCATGGTTGTGGTACCAAGATCAAAAGAAGTTTCAGAAATTACAGCACATTTAACTTGTGAGATGGCAAGGCAGCGTTTAAGATATATGGTCTTGTTTAAAAGGTCAATCGAAAAGAGAAAAACAACCAATATATAGAATTACATACCTGAATTGTCAGTAAATGCTTTGTAAAATGCTTTATTAGAGAACTTATTGAATTCACAGATGCCGTGTCATCTGTGTTTACCAATGCTCTCATGTTCACCTGTGCCATTACCTGTTCCTTGTGACTACTTACCAACTGATCAAGTGCACATTTCCTGCGTACTAGCATTTGCGATTGTTTTCTCAGTTGTCATACTATGTTGTCTGAGTGAATAGCCCCACAAGAATTTGATTCAAGTTAATTCAGCTCTGTGTTATAAGGTGCAGAGTATAAAGTGTCTAAAGATGTAATTAAGATGTAATTATGCTTAAGATTTGTATTTGTAAATCTCTGTTTTCTGTTGGTCTGAGCACAAGTACATGTGAGGTGGTAAGAGGTTAGCAGCATGTGCAAACAAATCTTTTTCTGTCATGTCATAAACTACTCCAAGTTCAACTGACGACATGTACTATGTGTATAAGTTAACAAACAGAATATGTGTCTACTGGTTACAAAACAAGGATGTCCTCTGGAAATTGAAGCTCAATTTGAAGTTGATGCAGTTAATGTATGGCTGGGCAAACAGTGAAACCATTTTAAGAAATGAAGTCTGACAGATAAGGGCCTGTTTAGGGACAGTCAACTGTTCATTCTGTTTGATTGTTAGCAGTAGAGATGGGAGAGAAACAGTGCAGAATGGGTTTGCATGGATGGTTATAGTGTTATATAGAGATAAAGTGTCAACACTGATATCTTACCTCCCTCACTCTCTCCCTCTCCTTCCCACTTTCTCTCTCCCACTGTCTTTTTGCCTCTGTGTGTCTTAAGAGGCCAGTAACAGCAGCCACGAGTCCCGGGTGGCTTTGGCAGGCAGTTTGGATCGGCAGAGGAAAGCAGTGGTGCCACTGGCTGTGGTGTCCACACTCACACTGCTGGGCTTAATAGTACTGGTGGGCATCCTCATCTACTGGAGGTGAGTAGACACACACACACACGCACACACACACACACACACACACACACACACACAGTAGGAAGCCCTGCTCTATGTCCTCTTTAAGAGTCCAAAAGAGCAGGTTGGTAGCATTGAGAACAGCAGTCTGACTTGACTAAGCTGATCTATGTGGTCAACAGCAATCCGCTCTTAGCCTCTCTGATTTCAGTCATATTGTTATTAATCTGTAGTTATAAGATGGTGTTAGCAGTAGTAATAGTATGACTGTGTGTGTGTGTGTGTGTGTGTGTGTGTGTGTGTGTGTATGTGGGGCCGGGGGGATGGGGTGGGGTGGGAGTAGGGGTGGAAGGCAAAAGGGTCACTCAGCTTCTTAAGATACTGATATTTGTCTGTCTCCCTGGGAGTCCTAATCTCTTAAATCCCAAGGCCAATCTCTCTCCTTCCTGCGGCCCCAAGTGAGGACACCAGCCCAGTCATAGCAAACAACACCTACTGCAGCCCTAGGCATGCCTCAGGCCCAGACCCTAGAGCGCTATCAGCCAGAGAGATGACCATACTGGCCATGGAGCTGCACTCAGAGAAGACTGCTTTACAGACTGACATACAGATGTTTGGACTTCAACAAACAACATAGCACACGTAAAATGAATGTAGTATATCAAATTGGGGTAAAAATAGCATTCATGTGGTGTTTTTACCTTAACCTTTACAGAGGCTTCTTAGTTGTGTTATTAACTGAAGCAGCCATGTTTACCCCGGTGGCTGTGCGTCTTCTCAATCCAACTGTGAAATAAGCAACTTTGCAAATCCTATCAAAAGGCTAGTATTTAGAGTGTAAGCAAACACACCCCATGGGACTGTACATATTCATTCTGTTCTTACACATTAAGCATGGAAACATGTCTTGCCCTGTTGGACATTTGTTGTCAACTGTGAAGACTGTTAACGTTAATCTGGTAATCTTGGAGCAGGGAGATTAAGATCTCCGACATGTTGATTTGTTTGTGCCTCGGCGTTGGGCTGAGGGAACTGAAGCGTGCGCTGGAAAAGGGGCCGCACTAGATTGCATCCGACACGAGCGAGACATGTTGTGGCCATGTAAGATGCTGAGGATTTCAGTAATATGCTTCATGTTCTTGCCTTGTTCCTTTCAGGAGACATGGTGCTCATTTGTGGACTGTGCAGCTGTGCTTTTGATGTGAGCTCCAGTTGTGTCTCTAAAAGGCCTATATTTAATCTGTGAGACATTTTTTGTAGTGTTTAATCCCTAAAACGAAGTTGTTCACAAAAAGATCTTTTGATTTATGATTTACAAAAAGCTATTGGGGATTTCATAAAAACATCTTTTTTGCATTTGTGTTTTTTTCTCTGATTAAAGCATATAGGGTGATGATTTTTCATTCCACAAAACAATATTGGATCCTGTCTCAACTGCAAAGCGGTTTTCAAGGGCCAGTTGTCATGATCAGAGATGTAGTGGGGATTTTTTTAGTGGGGATATGTGATGCAATGTTATAAAGGAATGCCTAATATTAATAAGTGAGAAATAGCCTCTGTTCCAAGAAGTGGAGGGACTCTGTAGCCCCGCGTCCAACGTCCACTACACCCCTGGTCATGATTGGTCCAACGTCCACCACACCCCTGGTCATGATTGAAAAGAATGTCAAAGCCTAACCTGATAGAAGAAATAGAGTGAGGGCAAGAATGGACAAAGAAAAAAGGACAATTCCATGGAAAGTGGAATCCTTTGTCACATCCATAACGCAAAAAAAGACCAAATATTTGTATGACGTAAATAACTATGGATTTGTATTCAGCTGTAGTGACAAGGTGAAAGATGTACAATGTCCAAACAATGTCCAAATAATGTCCAAACAATGCTTGCTTATGCTGTGTCACAATGCTGCAATTGCCTATATGCAAAACGAATGGAATTGTATGGAATGGCAATGATATGGTTCTAAACAGCACCTCCAAGAAGCCTTTATTCTAAGAGCGTGATCCTGCTGAGAGCTGCTTTTTGTCTTTGCAGGAAATGTTTTCAGACAGCTCACTTTTACATAGAAGACAATACATCACCAAGAGTAGTATCAACACCACCTACCCCCTTAATGAGCAGCACGGGTAAAAGACACACAGACATGCATTCCTAAATATATACACTAACCACAGAAAATGGGTGTTTGATCAATACCACCAGTGGAAAGAGGGTGTGTTGTTTAAAAGCTGTAAAAGTCATTTGATGTTTGCAGCTTATAAAAACATATCTTCTTTTGTTCCATGTAAGATTTGTGTAGATGACTAAATGTGTTTGTTTCCTAGATGAGCATCAGGCACTCTCAGTGAAGGAGTTTGTCAAGCATGTAGAGGAGCTTCATAATACTAATTCATTCTCTCAAGAATTTGAGGTGGGTTCAGTTTATCATCCATTAATAGATCACTTCTCGCAGACCTTTTCCATAGTAAGTTAAAGTATAGGGATGTATAAATGTTTGTATGAAAGACATTGTTCTCTTCACATGTGTGTGCTCATGAACAAGCCCCCACACATGCACACACTTTCAATATAAATTGAGTAAAAAATAAATTGAATTCAACAGCTATTTTGAGCTTTGTTTTCCTGCCATTCTTCTTCTGTAACTGAAGTGTAACAATTGAATTGAGCTACAGTCAATTGGATACAGCAGTGAAATATGTGTAAATATTAAGATTTTACAGATCGTACATATCATGATGAGACAATGTTTCACAAAGGTGACATAATAGATGACACTATACTGATAGACACACTGGTTTGAAGTTTCTAATTGTTAATATTACTCATTTTGTTGATTCATAGCAAATGTATGCTGTACATGCATGTTACCACACTATGTTCAGTGTCATTTCCTTCAGATCCCACTTTGTTTTGTCTCATTATGTGTCCTATATCAGTTTCTTTGTCAGCGGTGGCCTGAGCCTGAGAGTTTTCATTAGTTTAAGAAGTTTAAAGGTACACTATACAAAGAATGAAAGTTAATTTACCAGTCTCACTGTCCTAGTGATGGTTAAATGAGATCTTTTGGTGTGAATGAAGGCTCTCTCTGCTGCCCCGTCTCTGGGGAGGGGAGCTCCATAGTTCAAGAATCCCTCAGACTTGCATAGGATACCTTTAAATAAAATAAGTAACCATTAATGCTGAAGAAGACCTGCCTGCAAAGCCAGCTGTATGATGATGTTTATCATGACAGTTAAACATGAACTGATACAGGTTGCCATGTTTCACTGCATGCGTGTTATATTGTCATGTGAAGCCCACTAAATGCATGAGGTGTTGTAATATGTATGTGTGCTTGTGTGCTGATGCTTGTGTATAATTTGGCACTGTGTTTGTTGTGTGTCGTGTGTGTTCATCACTCTGCTTTCTGCACTCTCAACCCATCTCTTACCGGTAGATACTGAAAGAGTATTTTGAGGTAAGATGCCCCCTTTCTCGTGCCTTTCTGTCGCACTCAACACCCTGGTTTTATTTCTTCTTTTTGATTTGAGGCGTTTTATAGGGAATACAATAACACAAACAGTACTTAAACATGACAAAAACATACATATATGATATATATGTATGTTATGTCATGAAGGAGAGACAAGACAACAGTTAAGAAAATGGTTAACTACTCTCATGCTGTTTGTGTCTTACGCTGGTCAGCTCAAAGTAAAGTGAAGGCCTCGGCCTTTGGAGGTGCTTTTGCTGATTATGACTGACGTTGTTCTTTTACAGGAAGTCCAGACATGCTGTGTGGATCTAGGAACTACCACTGATAGCTCCAGCCACCCAGACAACAGGAATAAGAACAGATACATTAACATCCTAGCCTGTAAGAGACACAACACCTTCAGATAAGAACCACAAGGCAGTCAAACGGGCCCAGGTGACTGATCTATTTGTCATGATTTTAGATGACCACAGCCGTGTCAGATTAACACCTCAGCCTGAAAAGGATGGCAAGACTGCTGGGGATTACATCAATGCTAATTTTGTGGATGTGAGTTCCAGTAGTGTTTTCTACTCTTGCTGACTACATCAACAAGCTGTAGTACTCTACTTCCTTTTCATATGCCTTCACCCATCATAAAGGCAACTCTGTGCTATACAAAAGAAGGGCTCTCTAACACTCCTTTCTGCATCTTACAGGGGTTCAACAAGCCAAGGATGTACATTGCTGCTCAGGGCCCACTCAAGTCCAGCACTGAGGACTTCTGGAGGATGGTGTGGGAGCAGAACGTGGGGGTTATTGTCATGATCACCAACCTGGTGGAGAAGGGCCGGGTGAGTTTGCGATAACAGTAGTCTTGGATCTTGTAATCTGTTTCATTACTGGTATTTTGCTCTAATCTAGATCAAAACTAGTGTATTACTTGAAGGTGGTATTTTGGTATCATTGGATAGTTGTAGATGAGTATAAAGTGACATACAAATTTAACCTAGGACAGGGATGGGCAAAAACTTAAAGAAACAGGTGACCTAAACAATTAGTTGATGAGGGATGAAAAAATATTTAACTAACATGACAGTAGATACCTTGTCTTTATGCTAGACTTCTGAATATTGTGAACAATATTTCACTGAGCCTATATATTTGCAGCTAATTTTGAAGCAAGGGTCGCCTTTGAGAAGACAAGTTACTGTTGTAGGAACATTTACGTACTTGTTAGAAAAATGGCAACTGATTGTAGGGTAAATTTCACTGGTTACTGCAAACCATTCTTGACAAAACAGCCTTTGATTGGAAAGAATTATTTAGCATATTTCAAAAACAAGGCTATTTCGGCTTAACGAACTGCATGTGGCCCCTGGGCCTTAATTTGCAAACCACTCAGCTTGGCCTACAATCTGCCTTTAAGTTGCAGATTTTTTTGCTGCTCATATATGAAGAAACCACAGTGCTATGTAGATAAAGCTGACTACACACTGGCTATAGTGTACAGCAAGCTTGTGTGGAGACCTGTTGTGAGATGTAATAGAGTTGTGTTTCTTTCAGAGGAAGTGCGATCAGTACTGGCCAGTGGAGACTCAGGAGGAATATGGCTGTTTCTTGGTGACTGTGAAGAGCACCAGAGTCCTGGCCTACTACACTGTCAGAACGTTCACACTGAGGAACACCTCCCTCAAGAAGGTCCGACAGAAATCAGCAGGCAGCCATGAAACACTACACTGGTGTAGACTCTTATTGGTCCGCACTGATACTCACTACCCTTGATGACTGGCCTGCTGTGTGAGATGTGTTTCCTCTTCTCCACAGGGTTCCCAGAGGGGCCGCTCCAGTGACAAGACTGTAGTCCAGTATCACTACACCCAGTGGCCTGACATGGGGGTGCCTGAATACTGCTTGCCCCTTCTCACTTTTGTGCGGAGGTCTTCCCAGGCATGGAGAGAGGGCATGGGGCCCGTGCTGGTACACTGCAGGTTGGTGGTGGGTGGCATCTCCAGCTGTGTCTGGGAGCCCTCTGCTCTTGTCTATGGTAATTCTGACTGTAGCCACTGTCTCTCATAACTCATGTGTCACTGTGTTTGTGTGCAGTGCTGGGGTGGGAAGGACAGGCACCTACATTGTCCTGGACAGCATGCTGAAACAGATCAAAGAGCAGGGGACAGTCAACATCATGGGATTCCTCAAACACATCCGAACCCAAAGGAACTACTTAGTTCAGACAGAGGTGAGCCCTGGGGAAGCAGTCCTACCACTAACAGTGAAAAGGCCCAGCTAAGTCTTAAAGGGGGTCTGTCCTCATAGCACTAGCTTACTAGCATGGCCACAGTTAGCATGTTGAGGATGGTGCAGAAGGTGTTTTGCTGTATGCCATTGTGAATGATGGACAGTAAGTCTTGAATGCATCATGTCCTTTCCACAGGAGCAATATGTGTTTCTTCATGACGCACTGCTGGAGGCCATCTGGAGCAAAGACACTGAGGTGCCCAGCAGCTGCATCCATAACTACGTCAACGAACTCTTGACGCCTGGGCCCTCAGGCAAAACCCAGCTGGAGAAACAGTTTAAGGTAAAGCCTGATTATACGTTTGAGCCGGCAGATAACAGAAGTGAAAATATTTGTAATCTAGCCATTTGTGCTCGTGGAAGACTAAACAGATAAGAGTGTATGTTAACACAGCCTTGCTCTGTCATAGCTGGTGAGCCAATCATGTGCCAAGCAGTGTGACTACACAGCTGCCATGAAGGACAGTAACAGAGAGAGAAACAGAAGCTCTTCTTTAATCCCCAGTGAGTGCCCCCATGCTCATATATGTGATTTATTATTTAGAGTAGTAATGGATGAAGGAGTCTTTCATGTAAACCTCCCTGATAGCCACAGTTATTGACCCTCAATTGTTCCCTGTAGTTGAGAGATCCAGAGTGTGTCTGAGTACAGGAGCTGGAGAGCCATCTGAGTACATCAATGCTTCATACATCCTGGTAAGGGCACAGCAGAGCCTTCAAACTAACTCATGTTGGACAAAAGTAGACTCTGCTGTGTGTTCTGAACTACATGCTACATAACTATTCTTGCACAGTTTATGGAGAGCCATCAATTCCCAAATAGCCAATTAAAGAGCAACTTGCAGATTACAAATATGCATTTACAAATAATTTCATGTCAGTTGCAAGACCAAACAGCAGAAAATCTTTTGAGAAAGCTTTAATTTTGACGCAATCCTTTTAGAATGTTCTGTGTGTAGCATGGATCTGCAGTCTCCTCCTCTCACATTTAATTGCATAAAACATCACCACATTTGTCTGTTTGCTCTACCAGCTGAGATCATACAGTATACTGTTATATACCTGAATAGGGGAGGGAGAAATGCATGTAGTTACTCAGATGTACTCAAACTGAACCTGACATCTTTACTTCAATATTGTAGGGCTATCACCGGAGCAATGAATTCATTGTGACCCAGAATCCCCTGCCTGCTACTATCAAGGACTTCTGGAGGATGATTTGGGATCATAATGCCCAGGTCATCGTGTCACTGCCCGATATGACAAGTTCTGTAAGTGCCCAGGATCTGTCTAACAGAATCTTTCCATGTAGAGGTGACTGTGAGTGGATGCTCTCTGACTGTCTCTGTTCCCCCACGGTAGACACAGGAAGCTGAGCCGTTTCTCTATTGGCCATGCCGAGACCAGTCCATCAGTTATGAGACATTTACTGTCTCCCTCAGGGGAGAAAACCATGTCTGCTTGTCTAATGAGGACATGCTTGTCGTGCAAGAGTACATTCTGGAGGCCACACAGGTGAGTTTTGCAGCATTCATACATGTTCTATCCCAGTTCAACCAGAGGGACTGATATTTCAAATGAACACACATGTGTTATGCACTGCATCTGTTTCCCAGCTGATATGACTGGTGATTAGTTTCCAAAAACTGGGCATCCCATGCATAAAGCATTATTATCCAGCAATCTATAGGGTTCGTCATTAAGACATGCATCTCTCATTGACAACCTTTGGCAGGGGAAGTAATATTAATGCACCACTGACTCATTGAAAAGAAACAGCAGTAAACTGAAAAAACTGCATGAGTTCAATAAATAGATCTTATCCTCATCTTAATTGGCATAAACCCAAAACTGTTGGCACATTTTGTTGAGACACATGTGTTAGTCTTCAATGTGATGATATGGTGCCAACCTCTGCCAAGTGCCAACAAACAGCATTAGTGCAGACCTACATCCTTACTCTGACAATGAGCTAGTGGCTTGTCCTGGGTGTGCAGGATGATTACGTGGTGGAGGTGAGGCACTACCGCTGTCCCCGCTGGCCCAACCCTGACAGCCCCATCAGCAACACCTTTGAGCTCATCAGCATGGTGAAGGAGGCCAGCAACTCCAAAGATGGCCCTGTGGTGGTACACGACGAGTAAGTGTCCCAGCTCATCTTCTGCACCATGCCAGTGTGTGTTTGCCGGTAGTACAGGTCATTGTCCATGAGGTGTAATACATTATAAATATCAATACACAACAACAGGGAGGTTTTCAGACACTAGTATCTTCCTTCAGGTGTGGTGGTGCGACTGCTGGAACCTTCTGTACTCTTTCCTCCCTGGTGAGGCAGCTGGAAGCAGAGAAATGTGTGGATGTGTACCAGGTGGCCAGGATGACCAACCTCATGAGGCCTCACGTATTCACTGAGATTGTAGGACTCATCTGTTTTTATTGGAGTACCATCACAAATTGTTGCATGTTACCAACACATACTTACTGTTACACATAATTATGTGGTAATTCTAGGTTTCATAGTAATAAAAAGAAAAGTGTTTTCTGCTTTAACGTTTATGATGATACTAACAGTGGCTTCTGATTGTTGACAGCCATGTTGGCATATGACTGTTTCTCTCCCGGCTGTCTTGTCTTTGGCAGGAGCAGTACCAATTCCTGTACAAAGCCATCCTGAATCTGGTGAGCACCCAGGATGATGAGAAGATGCTCCAGTCTGCTGACAACAACGGGACAGTCCCAGGAGGCTTGGCCTGTGCTGCCGAGAGTCTGGAGTCCCTTGTGTAACCATGGTAACCAGCCTACACTCCTGAGGCAGATATTTTTTCTCCCCTCCCCATGAAACCACCCCCCCTCCCCCAACCAACTTAAGTGACTGTCCTCCACAGATGGATGTGAAGCATTCTTGGAGCATGTGCCTTGGATATTTACCTTGGGCTTGTTATGGCTACACAACTTTTTTGTTTTTAACAAAAGACTAACACCCTCCAAAATGTCTTGATGTTTCTCCTGTTCACTTCTTACTAACTATTTCTAGATTTTCACACTCACTGGCTTTCATCTAAATAAAAAAAGGGAAACAGCATTTTTACAGAGAAATATTTTGTTAGTCTATTTTGTAGTGACCTTGGATGAGCCACAGCTTTTTTCACATAAAAAAATTGTACATAAAAATGGTTTTGTTGCTTTATGTTTTTAAGTGGATTAAGAGGAGGAATAATGTTCTAATATGTAAATAGTACCATAGAAACCAATAAACGGACCAAATTTCTATTTATATGTTAGATTTTTATATTTTATGACTGTAAAAGCTCTAGCGCTTTGCCATATGGTGAAACTCTTAATACATTAGCTGGAAACACTATATGTTGACATGTTTCTGACATTAGAATATTTTGTACTTTGTTTAAGTTTGACTTGATGTACTGACTCTTAGTTCTATGTCAATACAATGGCACTGCCTTTGAAATGTGGCAGATAGGTAGGATTAAACAAACAAAAAGGAAAGGAAAAAAAATAAATGAAACCAGAACAGCTATGGCTCGGCTGCCTTTCTTTCCTGCACATTTCCTCTAGGCACAACAAAGAGGAATCATGAACAAAGATGGAGAAATCAATCGTAAAAGTAAACGGAAAAATATGTAACATCATTTTGATTTTTTTTTTGCAGTAAAACCCTAATGGATAAACATCTTTGCTTTGTCTTAAGTATCAATGCTTTGTTTTATTTTAAAAAGTTATTAAGTTCAAACAATTAAACAATTGTAATTAATTCAATCTGTCTACTATTGTGTCGATGTACCAGAAATGCCACCAAGGGATGAAGTTTCCAATTAAGATCCCGTCTCAATGGTTTGCCGATGCGCTGGAGTGCCCCCCCACCTCTGGGCGTGAGTCTAAGACGCCAAAGGCACGCTTGAGGAGAACATCACTGACCTCATGTCTGACTGCAGCTCGCACTTGGCTATTGTTGTGCGGCAGGACTCAAGAAACTGACACAGGATTATGTCTTGGTGACAAAGATGTCAAGTCCATGGAGTTGCGGTGTAATCCCTCCCAAGACTGGTTATTGAAAATGATTTCCATGTTTCTAATCCAGTCTAAGAAGCAAAAGGTTATGCTTTTTAGAAGAAAGTAGGTCAAATGTCCAGACACCGTCTTGGACAGCAGGCATATCGTTAGCTTCATTTGCATTTTTGACTTTTCATAATTACAGGTCCAATTATCCGAGGCTTGGTGGCCTATTTAAGGCTTGATTCTTGTCCTTCTCCCCTGTCTGAAGCTAAAGCTTATTTTTCTGAGAAGCAAGTAACACATGATCAAATTAATTCTTCTGCCATAAAATACCATAAATGACAAAGCAGTTATAGACAGTGCCATACTAGTGCACTGGGAACAAACCAAAACAATATATAAGAAATGCACAAAATCAAAAAATTATGATGACAATCAATAAGGAACTAAATATAAATACTTTATTTAGAAATTTGACTACACAAAACTACTACACAACATTTATGACAGATAGCAAATGATCAATTGTCAACACCTTGAACAGTAGTGGTAGTATGACAAAGGCTCACTGTAGCCTACTTGTTGCAGTAATTACCATAATGACAGATGGCCACAGTGGCCTTGTGAAGGGAACTTGAGAGGAATAAAGGAGGAGCCTCTAACTCATTGTTCACCTCCTCACCACCATCTCATTTGGGCCATCAGTTTAGGAGGAGACAATGGATGCTCTCCAAAATGAAAATACTTTGACAGTTTCATGCCTGCTACCGGTAATCTCTTCATTCATTCATTCGTTCATTCATCCATTCATTCATTCCCCTGACATCCCATGCATGAACCATTGTCATTTCCAGTGTCTTAATTCTGGGATTTCTGATTTCTCCTGCCTGTGCCACGCCATGGGTGTATGGACTGGGAACCATTTTACAGTTGCATAAAGTGCTTAGAAACACCAAAAGGTTGAGGATGCCAAAGAGAGTGGCTGGGTAGGAGTCCATTAATCGTCATACAGCAAAAATACAATTACTGGTAAATGAGATTTTACCAAAAACTGTAAAAATATTTCAAATGTTGCTTCCTAAAAATGCTTTTTTGAAACTACTTGCTCAGATAAATCTGAAACAAAGACTTGGTTTAAAGTATCTTCTAACTGCAACTGTAACTATACATATTAATGCTTCAAGCTTGAGGGGAGAACTTGCCCCGAAAAAACAGATACAAACCTATAGGAGTTTTCTGAAAGGCACTAAACTGTCACTAAACTAAACTGTTGGTGAGAACAATCGAAATCAGTGTCAAACGGAAAGGCCTGCATAACAAGGGCTTGGCACCATCCACTGTAGCTGGCAGATGTTCAGTCCAAAGCCAGTACAACCACCAGCCAATGCCTGATAACCCATATGCTCTCTATTTTAACAGAATAGTGTTTGGAATAGTGGTTTGGACTTAAGAAGGTCTTAACAACTCATTTCATAAATATGTGTGAAACTGAAAAATTAACTGCAGTTAAAAAAAAAGTTAAACCAAATTTCTGGTTGGATCACTTTGATCCCCTGACCAAATTCACTAAAGCTTGCTAGTTTCCAATTGCCATATGCCTGGGGAAGTAGGTTAGTAGTCTCTGGTACTCTGTGCTAGATGTCTATGCTGTCTGTCCTTTTTTCTGTTTGGGAAAACTCCTGTGTGTGAGTACCCTTGCGGGACAAGGCTGACAAAGTGCTCTTGTTGGGCTGTGTAGATGTCGAGTGTACGGTCGGCTGTGCTGTGAATGGATGAATGAATCTCCCGGCTGTGTGCTCTGTGTCTGTTGGATGCAGGCATGCGTGCTGATGAGAGGGCCTTCACAGACGGGTTACTCTGACAGGGTGCTTTTGGTGGTGAACTGCAGGCCCTCTTCCTTCAGTCTTGTAAGAACAGGGCCGTATATATCCTTGGTCATAGGCACTACAAGCCCTTTTGTTGTGATTTCACCTGTCAAAGGGAAATATTACATAGTTCATATCACATAAAGTCAACACTAAGCAGCATTTTCCACCAGAGCAACAGAGTTGACAAGAGCACTGACCATTAAGGACCATGGCAGCTGCAATGGCAGCAGGGTAGCCCACTGTTTTGGCCATGGCAGAGAAGCCACTGGGCTCCCCATACACCACCATGCTGATGTGCTTGGTCTCCAGCTCTCCTGACGAGTGTCTGATGCCCACGTCATTCCTCATGATGATCAAGTCTCTCTCCCCTTTGTCTAAGGAGGCACAAAAATCATAATGACTAGAGTGCTGCAGACTTCAATTATTTAAGGACTCATAGGTGCACTTTAGACTAACTTGATTTACTGACACACTTATTTTTTAAGCATTGCTTTGCCTTGATTTCAACGTCCCTCATTCTGAGAAGCACTACTACCCTTAATATACTAAATAAAAGCCTTCCAGGTTCCCATTACAAGAAACATGCCTACAAAGCTATGCAAACTAGCTATGCAAAATCCATAAAACATGGCATGAAACAAGAACAAGTATTTGAATGAGACTCTGAGTTGTTTGATGCATGTCAGAAGTGCTGCATTATTATTTCTGTTCTCCACTGGGGCTCAAGTGCTTACCAAACGCCAGCCTGGTCTCCAGGTGCTTAGCCACAGCTCCTAGGATGCTATCTCCATGGGGTACGGCCTCTTCACTTAGCATTCCGAACCTGGGCGCACGCGCATGTGCACACATACACACGCACGCACGCGCGCACACACACACACACACACACACACACACACACACACACACACACACACACAACCAGTCAAGGCCTTTGCATGCTGAGACTGAGACTCTGTATGGTCTTCCAGCAGCTCTTTGATGGCTGGGCTCTCACCATTTTAGCATTTCCATGCGGAAGTCATCCTTGCCGATGCGCTCGTACACAGCCTCTTGAAAGCCGTCATCTCCAACAGACGGGGGAAGGGAAAGCTGCTGGCACAGCAGTGCTTTCTGTGGGAGGGAGAGAAAGATCAGTAAAGTCAGTCCTGCCCAGCTCAATGTCCTTAGACAAGAGCGCTGGTGCTCTTGAAGCCAGTCACTCAGCAGAGGCAGTAGAGCCAGAGCAGAGAACATGGCCTTATTCTCTAAAGGATGTTGCACACACTCAGGGTTCACTGCCCTGGAAGCTGGTATTGGTAGGTCAGCATCATAGACTGGTAGAGAATTTACCCAGGACACTGGGGCTGCTGTGTGGTGCAGCATAGGGCACGGCTCCGAGCTGATCAGGCCCAGCTTCACAAACGCACTCATCGCACTCGAGAAGCCCTGTCGAACAAAGAGACATGCACAAACATGCACGGCAGACACACACACACACACACACACACACACACACACACACACACAAACACACACACACACACACACACACACAGATACAGTTGACTATATCAGCTCATTAAATCACTGCCACATGGATGAGCATTTTGTTTGACACACACTGAGCTGGACTGAGCAGCTCGTGTGTGGTGCTGAGTGGGCTCACCCTGAAGCGCAGGGTTCCCCTGATGAGCGTGTGGGCTGACTGGATGCCGTAGGGCTCAGCATACTTGGTGCTGTCCCGGTTGGGGAAGCCCTCCAGGTTAAAGCCAGGCAGGAAGTCCATAGGCACAGAGGACTCCATGAGGCAGCCTCCTGCTGGGATACTTATCACCTGAGCAACACAGAGGGCAGAGGGGCTTATAATGTGGCGTGACTCATTAAAAAAAAAAGTGGCCCTTTCAGTGATGTACAACAGTATTTTAAAAAACTTTTTAGGGCCTTGAAATTATATTTTCAAATTCTCAGATTTAAAGTCCAAGATATAAGCATGCATACTCTAGGGCAAAGGAAGCTCCCATGCAAGTAGACTTGTGCTGCCTAAACCTAAACTTGGACCAACACATTATTACTCAGCTGCTGTTTCTGAAATGGCATACTGTTGTACTACATGCTGCATACTACCTAGGATGTCCCATTGCTAGATCTTTTGTTTGTTTGTTCTAGGTTGAGAAAATATGTGCTAATCTTACTAAATACTTTCTCACTTTACAAAACTGAGCCATCATTTCAGTAAGTGATTTAAAGTGTGTGCACAATTTAATCAAACAGGAACACATTCTTTTAATAACTAAAAAAACTAATTAAAAATAACGCTTCCCAGCTCCTGTTGAACACAGTATAGAGCAACATACATTTTCGGAAACAGCAGGTGTGTTAATTCAAACCAATCAGAATTGTAAGAGGTGCTTTAGCACTCAGTGTCTTAATGATGGGGAGGAGCTGAACCTGGTTGTCCTTGAGGTAGACGGCAGGGCTGATGGTATTGAGGAGAACCCCATAGGGACTCCAGCTGAACTTGTAGCGCAGCGGGTTGTCCGAACACTCGGGGGCTGGGAGACCTCCACAGAAAGAGGTGTAGGACTCCACCTGGAACACAGACATGGGCAAAAACATAAAGAATCAGTTGACGTTTAAAGGTTTTTTCTTGTGAGTGAGAACAGCTAGGTGAATGGTCCCTGGAAGCCTGAAAGCAAATGGTTTCCTTAATGAATGTAGACTGCAGGATTCCTTTTGTAGCCTGACAAAATGTTTTTATTGTGAGTGTGTGAAGAGCAGGTGTATGAGCATTTTCTATGTGAGTGGAGGCCAGGCCATTGACTCTGGTATTAGCTGAGCAGCATGTAGCGTATGTGGAGTGTGGAGGCTGTGGGCTGAAATGAACATACAGGAGGACACATGGAAAGTCAATCTGGCGAGTCTGCAGTCAATATGGCAACTGTTAGCCAGCATCAGTCAGTCATCACACACACACACTCAACATGTTCCCATCTAGCCCCAAGCTGCTAAAACACACACAGCTAGGTGTGAACTAACACTCTTAATGTATGGGTTACACTCACTCACACTCACTCACACACGCATGATACCTACAGTGGCTCCGTCTGCCTTGGCCTGGTCAATGCACTCCATAGCCAACATGTGATCGATGCCAGGGTCCAGGCCCATTTCATTCACTATGGTGATGCCAGCCTCCTCAGCACTAGAAGACAACGTCACCAATCACATACAATACACATGCCAATGACAGCAATTCCCAAGCAGTCTCATGTGCTATGGTATGTCTAGACTGGGGGCAAGGTGTTAGCTTTACTGGGCCTCTTTAGCCCTGCTGCTGCTGAATGGACTGGACTGGACTGGACTGGACTGGACTGGAGTGGAGTGGAGTGGAGTGGAGTGGAGTGGAGTGGAGTGGAGTGGAGTGGACTGGAGTGGGCAGTTGAGGAGTGGGCAGGTGAGGAGTGTGAGCACTTAGCGTACCTCTGCTGCAGCTCTTTTATGGCAGGGCTCAGGTAGCTGGCAGTCACCAAGTTTACCTTCCTTTTGATGCACTGCTTGGCCACCTGTGGGTGATACCCATAGGGCAGCATGCTACACACACACACACACACACACACACAGTCCAGACAAAAGTGTTGTCTCTCATTCTCATTGATCCCAAACTAAACTAAGAGAAATACTAAACATCAATGCTTACAATGCTTAATTCAGTAATGTCAGATCTCACTTTGTTGATCTTCATGACTCATATCAGACATTTGAAACATTTGACATTATTGACATATATTTCTCTGAATAAAGACTGCAGCATAATAATCACTGGTGTTTGCACTATGCCTGTTGTTAGTCAGTGGTAAACAGATTTAGAATGTTTAGACTATCTAGGCTATCTAGACTATATGTAGGCAAACAGTGACTTGAACAGTTTGTGCTCTTTGCTACCTGATGACCAGGTCGTGGTCTTTGATGAGCGACTCCAAGTGGCCCTCTTGACTGGTCACATCCAGCATGACGGGGATGGTGTTGGGATATTTCCTGGCCAGTTCCTCAGCTTGGCTCAACAGCACAGAGGCTACCAGCACAACCACACACAGGAGGGCAACACAAAGAGCGCATACAAGAGGAGATCGGCATGGCAAAGCGGTCAATGATGGAATAGTTCACAACCCAATAACCAATACGAACCAACTGCCAGCAATGAAGTGAAAGTAAAACTATCACAGCAGACAATTATGAAAGGCAGGGCAGATAGTATGACTCACCTACGGTGACCTGAATCCCAGTGTTACGGGTCAGGTACTCAATGACTGGGCCAGACACATATCCAGACCCCAGCAACAGAACACGCTTCATTCCACCTTTCTGAAGGATCTGTTCTGATTCCCTGCAAGACAGCACACTCTTGGCTTACTCAATACAGTAATGACCAAATTGAAGATTTACTTTTTAATAATCTTATGAGGTCCATAATGGTTCAAAGTTGTCCTTGTAGTAAGTCATTATGGATCACAAATTACACGATCCCCAGAAAAAAACAAAACAAAAACAATTACTTAAAAAAAAAAAAACTATACCACATCTTTAACATACATCTCACACACACACACACACTTAAAAGCCATGAATTTGTGCTGTTACACTACCGTGCAAAAGTCTGGATACCTAGATGGTGTCTTTTTCTTATGATTTTACATTATAGAACAAAGCTGAAAACTCTAAACTATAAAACAAGTGGGATTTGTAAAGTGTGCACAGTGTTGGATGTTTTGGATTTTAAGCTCTAAAACTGCCAACTTTTGCTATGATGGCAGCATTTTACACTCTCAGTATTCTCTAGAATAAAACACTGCCATTGGTTTTCCAACAGACCTGAAGGAGTTGAGCCCTTTAACTGCATAGCACTGACTAATTTGAACTGATTGGCTGCCATTTTGCTATTTGGTGATCCCAAACTTTTGAGCGGTAGTGTATGTTCCATGAATCAGATTCTTTAAATTAGCCTCAGTTAGCCATCATGATGGCGCTGCACATGAAAAAGAAAGAGCGGGTATGTCCACACTTGTGGAGATCATGGATAAGTGATGGAAAACACAACAAATGCATAGTGAGTGATCTGATTCAAATCACTTGATCTACAACACAGCAAGCATGGTGATGGTGAGATGACCCAGTGAATCCACCGCTAACAGCTACAGACTCAGGATCAGATTCAGCACCAGGCTCCCAGTCATCCAGTTTACCACTGAGGCTAGATTGACCTCAGACCATTAGCAGCAGTGCAATCTTTGCTACAGTAATTTCCCGAATATAAGCTGGACCATGTATAAACCTCAGGTCAGTGTTTTATGCGAACAAAACCATGTATTAACCTTACCCATGTATTAACCTTTGTTTACTAAACATTACCTTCACAATCACAATCAGATCAGATCAAGTAGAATGATGAAAAGAAATGCAATCCTGTATACAGCCCTCACCTATGAATTAACCTCATAGATGAAGAACTTCAGCAAAACCAATGCATTAACCTCGGTTAATAATCGGGAAATTACTGTAAATCCACCTCTAATGCAGGGTCTGCCAGATCAGCCATTCAAAGCCAGACTCTGGCGAGTTCCCCACAGCCCATCACGTGTGCTGGGAGCTTAATTGGATCAGACATGGCACCTGTGCACAAGCGCTGCACTAAGCCCCAAACCAAAGACTGGAGGCCATTCAAAATATATTGGCCACTGGGAAGATAACCCTGTGTGCCACAGTAAAATTACTTGATTATAGGGGGAGGTGGTGAGTATAATTACACAATGTTGCACTGACTGTGAGAAGTTGCACTGACTGTCACTGAAATGTGACATAAACAGATTAGAATTCAAAATGAATGACTATGATATGAAAAAAAAACAATACAATGATTTACCTCTGTTCTTAGTCAACAGTGGCATTTTAAATTTTTTTAATTAAATTTTTTTTTTATCCCCTCAATACCTCATTAAGCACATTGGGCCTATCCAACAAACAAACAAACCAAAAAACAGACTTGTGCACAGTCAATCATGTCAATGCATCAGAGCAACAAGCTGCTGACCTACCACAGCAGCCATGACACAGGCACCTGATGGGAGCTCCACAAAGAGCAGGTCCAGTAAGAAGCAGATACTGTATCTTCCTGCACATCTATACTACATGGCTTACGTGCAAATAAATGATTGAAACAAGGTGGAAGGAGGGGTATGGATCAAGTGATGAGCTTGTCTCAGACTCAGACTCTGTGATTTAGTTAAACTTGAGATTAACGTGATTAATAAAAGGATGTCAATTAGACTGATGAGTGCAATTACAAGACGCAATCGATTAGGCACAGACACATGTTAACTGCTTCATAGCAGTTTGGAGGACATGTCGAAGACAGAGAATGTGTGTGAAAACAAGTGAAGATTGGTGGAAGGGCTGATTGCATGGTCATGTGGAGGAGTGATAAAAAGACGGGAAAAAGGAGGTGTGGATGAGAGGAAAGGATGGTGCCATTGGGAGAGAGTGAGAGACGGTCTACCCACGAGAGAGCAGACAGAGCGCAGCGTCTCAGCGGTGGCGTGGACTAGCCATGCAACGGGTTAGGCTGGCAGAGGGTGAGGGGAAGATTGGCACACCACGACACGTGACTGCGCTGTGCAGGAAAACAACAAGGTCAGGGTTAGTCAGCACTCCGTACTGCATCTGTGACATGGCTGCTCAGAGACTAGGGTGGAGAGCATCACACAGCTCCTTCAGCAGACATCAGGAGACTTTACTGATAATCACTAGCCTGGATGCAAACTGGTTTAAAGAAACCAAATGTTGGTGGTGCTCCTAGAGTTATTTCAAGCATCGTTAGTCCATGCACTCTACATATGCCCAAGCTTCCATTAACTAGGCCTAAAAATAGCCATAAAGTGATTGCTTGTTACTGAACAACACACTCTGTATCTGTGTGCTGTACAAGCTAGTGTTCAAAAGCAAAGTGCTTTACCTGAGATGCAATCTGTAGAGATATTGTCCTTAGAAAAGTCACACCCATCCATGAGGTGACAAGTACCATTACCAAAGCAATTTCATTACATAGCATTGTTAACACAGGGAGAAATCTGCAGCATCGTGCTAATAGTAGTTCAGAATATAATTTATGGCTATTCAAAACTTTCAATAGAGTCAAATTTTCTTAGACAACTATTAATCACTACTACTACTGATTTACTAGTCAACATTTTATTATGAAATCGTGCAGCTAACACATAGCCATGCAATTTTTATATGTGTTTAATGAAACTCAGTGTACAGAAACAAGAGCAAGTATTTTTATCATTTCATAGTCTAGGGTTTAAAAGAGACAAAACCTTACCTCTTTTCCCTCAGTTTCTCAATGTACTCAAACTTTGGAGTTAGATTCCATTAGATGTTATCACTGCCTATAAGAATAACACAAAATCGGAGGTAAAAAATGGCCTATGTAGTGCTGAGGTGCTCTGAGCCTGGCCGGGAGATCAAAATGGCATTTCAACAAATGCGTTTAGTCATATTTGTCACTACAAAGAACTAAACAGGCTCCAACACTTAGATAACCCAGGTGTATGGTGTGTGTGTGTGTGTTTGTGTGTGTGCGAGTGCTCTGTGCATATATTGGGAAATACTATGTGTTTGTGAGTATAAAGCGTGAAAGTGTTTTCCATATAATGTATACACCAAATGCATCAAAGTACAGAAATTCAGGGCACAGTTCAGACACAGGGTTCTACCCACAAACTGGGCAGCAAACACTCACTTACGTCTTTGACTTGTGGGGAGAAGTCCTCTTCATCAAGTGTTCGGGATGCGTCAGATGGGAGCTGTTTGAGCAAAAGCAGGCAACAAGGATGACAAAACATTCAGAAAAAGGACAACAACCAGTCAGACAACACACAACAAAACAGCCTGCTGCTCAGAAAAACCATCTTCCCGGGGCAACTCAGTGTAAGGTTTCTTCAAGTACACACACACACACACAAACACAAAGCTCACATATAGCACATATTCACATCTCATGATGTGTCTTACCCAGTGTTTGTCTTACCATCTCCCAAATGTAGGGGAACAAGCGGTCTCCAAAGTACTCAGTAGCCTCAATAGGCAGCTGGGCAGGTAGGTTATCAATGGAGCACATGAGGATGCCATTGCCTTCCACACTGCCAGGAGGGAGGAATGAGCCATGAGAACAACACTACTGAGAGGGGCAGCAAAGGCATTCATCACTGCCCAACTCTTGAGACACGTGAGCACTAACTCTTGTCAGATCAGTCAGATAAGCAGAACACACACTGAAACACTGAACCCAGGGGTTGTCAGGAAGTGGCTGGGTGTTTTGTACCTGTCGTGGTCTATATGTTGGTCTGCGTCATACATACAGAATGGCTTATCAATGGTGGTGCACTCGGTCATGAACTCAATGGAGCCTCCAGTGTCTGCGGAAATGTCACAGATGGCCAGGAGCCTGCAGGGCAGAAGACAACACTCACTTTTACTGAGGCTGCTCAGACTGGCACCAAAGCACACACTGATACTTTATCTGCACATACTGAGTGTATCTGTTCCTGTGCTGGGATATGCATGGGGCTGGATACAATGAGAGAATGCCACAACAAATGGCCAAGATGAAACTGAAGCGAATCAGAGAAAAATTTCCCCATCTATCTCTGTGCATTGTCCCAATGGAACAACACACAGAGGAACTGAACCAGGTTACACAGCCAAAAACAAATAGAAACCAACTGTATGGCAGCTGCATTGACAGGAAATGAATTAATGGCCATCTCCATATAGCAAGTGATGAACTGGATTGACTGAATTAAACAATGAATTGTACATGAACCTTAATCAACATGCAAGAAGCCACAGTGAAAGGGAGGTTGAAGTCCACAGCAAGATTCTAAATGTCTACACTGCACCCAATCCAGCTGTACTCCATGAGGAAGTGTTTGAGCAGAGCTTTAGTTTAAACACTATTCAAGATAAGGCTATCCCTCTGTAAGCCCATTCTCTTGCCATCTGACCTATGGACAAACTCAATAGTGTTGGGCTACTACTCTGGCTATATGAACTACCTTGACCTTGGAAATGTTTTCTCTACGTTACACACTCAGGGGAACTGAAAATGAAAAGTGTAATATTTATCTATCTATCTATCTATCTATCTATCTATCTATCTATCTATCCATCCATCTTACTTACTTACTGAAAAAAGCACTGATATATTCACGCGTTCATCGCAACAAAACATACTAAACTTGTCCAAGGTGTCCACAAGGCCAGTTCTGTCTAAGGCTCTCTTTCGTGGAGTCCCGGTGGGTCAGAGAATGCAAACAAGAGCGGGCTGATGTAATGAGGCTCACCTGTGGGGCAGTCCTGGCGAGCCCTCAGTGGCGTGGGGTGAAGGCTTCGTGGGCTGCATGAGGCGCTGGGCGTCCAGCCGGCGGAGCAGCCTGGGGGTGTGAGGGTCCCAGTAGATCCCATTTATCAGACACGTGGCATAGGGGGCCACCTAAGAACACAAATCAGAGGAGAATATGTGCTTTGGGGGGCAACAAAGGGTGCATCACTAAAGTTCACAAGTGGGGATAGATTTCTGTTTCCCACCTCATCTCAGAGTTACAGAACACTATATACAACATAAAGAACCCCGACTAAACGCTCTAAAAAAGATCATAGGGGATCACTAGCAGGGTGGCCATAAGCCACTAGCTTGTGTGTGGGGGAAGATTTCAGCCCTCAAAGTAATTCTAAGGATTCATTGAGGCATGCTGTATAAAAGTCAACACAAGGGACTGAAACAACACTTGGCAAAATACAATAAATATCCAGAGAAACAAATTCTGATTTGATAAAAAAAAAGATAAAAAAGATATGCAAGAAAAACCTAAACACTGGATAGTTACAGTGAACCCAGGGAATGTCAGGGTCAGACTGATATGGTGTTTTGACATTATTCCTGAAGCACAAACACTGACTACATTAGGAAAGCCAAAACTATGAACAGCGAGGAGGAGGACTTGGGCCTCCCCATAATATGCTGCATGTGTACTTGTTTAAAAATGGTTGCCTCAGATGACTCCACTAAATCATGTGGCTTTACCCAATCACCACCCGCTCCTGGAGTGAGCCAATCAGGTCAAGCTGACCCCGGGGCCTGAAATTGGCCTGGCCAATAGACTGACACAAACATAAGAGTGGCAACAGCAGGTGGTGGGAGTTGTTCCCTGCAGAGACACTCACGTTGAATCTGAAGTGGGAGGTGTAAAGCTCAGGATGATTCTCATACTCCATTGGGTCATAAACTCCATCACTTTTCCTGGCCAGGTGATGGTGACGACTGAGCACAGTGGCATAGACTTTGGTCAGGTCTGAAAATAAACAAACTTTCAGCTAACAATCATTCACATTTACTTTGCTGGCCTTCACAAATATTTCCCACAAATTAGACAAACCAACAATGTTACAAGTGTACAAGTGAGCACATGCTGATGGAAAGTTCAGGAACATGGAATACAGAAAAAACAGTGCACCTCCTGTCATTGAGACCTCCTTCAGTTCATGGGGCTCCACAAATTCACATGGAAGCTCATTTATGATTTCTTGGGCACCCTATAATGAGAAACAATGTGATGAAAAGTGGTAGATAATACAATTGCTATTTTCAGTAATCCCAAATATAATTTGAACAAAGATAGTAAATAAATATACCTAGACATCTCAATTACAACAAATTCAAATCAAGAAGAAAAGGGTGCAAGTATTGACTGTTCTTATCATACATCACCTTAGAGACATTGCCTGTTCCAGTAAAGACAAATGTAAGGGGGCCAATGGACTTAGGCATGAGACCCAGAGAGATCTCATAACCACAGTCTCTCACTGCCTGGATAGCCTGACTGACATTTCTGTAGTTGTGAGCCATCCCAATATGCTGTTGGCAGAGGATTGAATTGAGTCACAACAGTGACAAAGCAGCCTTAATAATGAAACACACTCCTTAACAAGGTCATATTTCAGCAGGTGCTCTGCAATAACACTAACTGATAATTACTCCCGCACAGAATATCTACTCCTTTTCCCCACGGTTACAAAAATTGTACACGCTTGCACACAGGGGTCTGAATAAACCTGTTTCTTTGGGCAAACAAGTTTATAATAAAACAGTAATGAACAAGATCTCAGTTTAGGATAAAAATGCTTTTGTAATATATGTATGATTACTTGATGACCAAGTAGTCTAAGTTAAGAACAAAGAGACAAAGCCCTTACCATAAATGGTGTGTGATGTCCCAAGGCCAGAAAGCGCAGTCCAAGGCCATGTAGGATATTAATCATACCTGTGAATAAACGAGTCCAAAACACATGTGCATCAGGGCCAAACACAGTTTCCATGTGGGGATCTGCATGTTGGACACTAAGTAGAAACAAAGGCTAACTGGTTGAAAAAAAACTTGGGGTTAAAAACAAAAGCATAAAAAATATGCTGTGCCATTGTAAAACATTTGTTTGACATACATAAACAAAAACAAGGTGAAATCTCTGAATTGATCATTAGTTATTAGAAATAGAAATGAAACATACAATATATAAAAATTAGAAATTATATTATAAATATATTATAAATTATATATAAAACATTTGAAATTAGAAATAAAACATACAATATATACACATCAGTTCTAACTCCATGACTCATGGTGGTGAATTTGCAAACAGTAAATGGCTTTGCCAACACTATTGCCAGTACAGTTAGTAATAACAAAGGTTTAGCCAGCTCTGTGATATATTTCACACAGAAAATTCCCACAGCAACTATCGTAAAAGTACTACAAATTCTAAAAACTACAGACAAACAAAAACTTACCTTACTACTATAAAACCTGCTAACCTGTCAGTACATACAAGTCAAAGCTTGTGAACCATGTGAAAAGTGTTCATATTCATACTTACAACAGCATATGTAAAGTGGATTCTGAAACTTTTGCATAATGAAATCCTAGGTTTTGGTGCAATACAGAATTGCTGAATGTTTTTCCAATCTTACTTATAAAGCATTTCATGGGCTGTTTTCTCCAAACCTCCAAGGTAAACACTACCTACCTGCTACACCTGCCCACTGACCAAAGGCAACAATACGGAAGCCATTAGCATCCACCATCTTTTCATAGTCAATCAGGCGGACTTCCTAGAAAGGCACACATATTGAAGAGCAGCAGCACCACATCAAAGTAGGTTTTGGCTTCAAGGCATAATCAGTGGCCTTCAGCACAGTAATAATAATATTGCCATAATCGCAAACAGAACCTCTGATTTCTATGGACATCAACACTTCTTACTTCACTGAAGGCTACATTAATATTGGTGTTATAACTGTCATACAATGTAGAATCGCAATTTCTTTATTAATTTGTTTAAATATTAACACAAATACAAAATAAGACAATATACACAAACTTATTTCTTCACATACCCTTCATTACTATCAGTCATGATTTAACATGATAACGCTTGGCAAGTTTAACTGTATTTAAAGTTACTCCCATTGCACTCATTAAGACTGAGGACAAATATTCTGCAGCATACCTTTTTGAGAATGTCATCAAGAAGGCCCATGTTTGCCTCTTGGGCTTTGATGGTGTGGGAGAAGAATGCATAAGTCTTATTAGGGTACACCTTCTCCTCAGGTGGTCTCTTCACCCCAATGATGAGGGATGCCTCAGAGATATCCTCCTGGACGATGGCCCCAGCTCTCTCATAGTACTATAAAAACCACACCATTGTTGAAGATCATCTAAACCATCACTGAATATCACCTGTAGGCCTGGTGCCTATGGACCTATACCACCTAAACACTGCACTCAAGCATCAGATCCACTCACTCCTTCACAAGCTTCTATCAAACTGTGTTTCAATTTGTATTTCAGACTGTCCATTGGGAATCCTGGTATACACATTTACATTTTCCAAGTTCTCAAGCGTTGATTAACTCACTTTCTCATGGATGGCTCGTCTGTTGGAGGGCTGCACAAGAACTTTGTGTCCAGCAGCAGTAATCTCCTTCACATGCCGCGGTGCAAGGGGTGCCCGCCGCTCCCAGACATTGATATCCTCACGACGGATGGCCATCACATATTTCTTGTGATGGTAACCTCTATGACTACAAAGCCAGCCCCGCACACTCCGCTCCTGGGGTCTAATGAGGCGTAACATGGTATCCCAAGCTGACAGCAACGTATGTATTAGCTATAATCCACTGTACTTGGAGCTGGTGAGAGAAATAACCAGGTGACAGATGACAATATATCATAGTGTGCCAATAGTTAGAAAAACAAGCAAAGTAGGTCATTCATACCCAAAGAGTTGCCCGGAAAGAGGAGTTAGAGCAACAAGGAGTTTTGATGTAAAACTAGTGGACCAGCAACCTAAAAGGCACATAAAACACCTCCAAGAGCTTACATGCCAATTGATGAGCTATTTAATGACAATACCATCATCAATGATCAGGCTGTGAATATTTACTTTCATTTTGTGTTGGTTTCCAACCCTGCACCCATAATTGTTCAGTGTATAGCCTAGATGGCTGATGGGAATTACACGTTTATCCGCCCCTCATGTAAATGCCATCCAAGGAATTTGCAGATGATACCAAAACAAACTGTCTGAAGAATAACTCATATAGTATAGAATTGTGAGACAGTGCTTTAACGTCAAGAATGCAGACCACTAAAATGTATGCGATTGTGTCAAACTGTAACATCCGTTTATTCCCGCTGCACTGTTTCAGACAACTCTCACCTATCTCACAAGTAATCCGAAACACTGAAGATTTCGAAACACGTGGTGGAAAGAAGTGTGACCAGAATGTCTTTAGAACAACCTTGGAGCATTCCTCGTTCAACTTTTGACAAGATAACTTGAAACTAAAACAGCACTCAAAGCTGGTATTGTGCGGAAATAAAGATGGGTGGCAAAGACACGGTTGTGAAAATCCCTGTGCATGGGCAAGTAATATTGGCAGCATTACAAGACTGAAGAGATTAAATTAGCGAGCGAATATTTTGCAGAAGTCTGCGGACCAAACTCAATGCGTGCAATCAACAGGTAGAAACATGGTTTATCGAACTTTGCGATAGCGATCAAAACCGTTCCTACCTTTGTGGTAAACTTAATTCAGTTCCTTTTTAGATGAGACCTGATCTCTACCAACTTGCTAACGTTAGCTTGTAATGTTGCAATGTTTGTATGAGTTGTATGGCTGTCCTGCAACTCTAGAAGGTCTGTGGCATGACGTGCAACGTCAACAGCTCGTACACCGAGTTAATTTCCTGAAATTAGGCTTCCACGACCATGTTAGAAAGCAAACCTCAAGTAAAGATTATAATGACTGAAAAGACGAGGTACCTGCTTACAGTGAGCTGTTGCAGCGGACTATTCTGCGTCAGTGCAGTCGAGACAGTAGCACTGAGTGTACAGTAGCCGTCCAACAAGTTCCACCAATCCAAATGCAAGAGGAGAATCGGCCTCTTACTTGTCCTTGACGTAGTCGTCGCAATGTTATGACGACCTGTCGTGGCCTCGTGTCTGTCTGGTAAGGTTACAAGTGTTATGTAGTCAAAAGTGTTGGTTGTTTGGCCTTGTCTTGGCAGAGTTTTCCAGTTTTATCTGTTGACTCTACCAATACCCATCACAGCCTAGTAAGTGTAACAGTATAGGTTAAATTGTAATTTTTGGTCATGTTCTGATGGTCCTGGTGGTCTTCGAAGGAGACACTGATTAGTTCTAATTTGATGTATTGAATATGTAGGTGTTAGGGGACAACCTGTGTGTGTGTGTGTGTGTGTGTGTGTGAGAGAGAGAGAGAGAGAGAGAGAGATATCGAACACGGCTTTCATTTGAAGTTGTTCTGCGGGTCTGTCTGGCAAAGAACCATTCACTAAAAATCTAGGAGCCAATCACTACCAACCAACCATTTTGTATCTGAAAGCACACCATGCAATGTTTTTGGGTTCATTTACCAGTTAAACAGTCTATTCTAAAAGAATCTCAAATAACACCTGAAGAGGAAATTGCCGTGATTTAAACAAATGCATTTTACTGTCATGCACTGTAAGTGTATTTTAAAGCTCAATTAAAAGTAAACTGGTATGAAGCAGATGCTTTTATGCAGTTACACAGACTAACCACATGGGGTTCAGGAATCGGCAGGGTGTGTGGTATTCCCCTGTAACGGGACACAGACGAAGTAGATCTGGTAAAAATGTTTATGCACAATATGGAAAAATAATGGGCAAAACGGGGGCAAAGAAATCTTCGATGTGAAGTGGAGTTGCCTCTGCCATCTATGAGGAGGCATTCGACAGTGTTAATAGAGAGACACTGTGGAAACTACTGAGGCACCATGGAATACCTCATGTCCATAATCCAGTGTGCCTACGTGATATGCAAGTAACCTGTGCTGGTCATCTGTTGGACAGCTTTGAGATAAAGGCCGGAATTCCTTCCTTTTGCTACATTTACATTTATGCATTTAGCAGACGCTTTTATCCAAAGCGACTTACAACTCATCAACTATCAATTGTTCCGGGCCAGTCTCCCCTAGAGCAACTTAGGGTTAAGTGCCTTACTCAAGGGCACAACGGTGGCAGCCGGGATTCGAACCCCAAACTTTTCAGGCAGCTAACACGCTAGCCAGGTTCCTTAACCACTAAGCTACCACCACCCCTTTTGCTCCTGGTCAGAGACTGGATCATTCAGTTTTATTCAATTCAGTCTTATTTATACAGCGCCTTTTACAATAGTATTGTCTCATGGCGCTTCAAGGCTCAAGTCTCATGGCTGCACCCAAGAGCAACAGGGGCAAGGAAAAACTCCCTTATGTTCAGTTAATCTAGGAAGAAACCTTGGGCAGATCCACGACTCAAGGGGCTAATCCAACTGCCAGGGGTCATGGAGAAAAATTACAATCAGTAGTAACCATGACAGACTATAAATTGCCTATGGTTTTAGCTAAGGTTCATAATAGTTCATAATAGAGCATTATCCCACTTTTACATTACATGGTAGTCAGTCTATAGGTGGTTATCAGGAATTATGTCTGGACAATGTAGCAGCGGCCAGGCATAGTGACAAACTCAAAGGAGTGAGATGGAGGTATGGGGGTAACAGTAAGGGTCCATTTGACAGCGCCATTGTGAAGGGGGGTCAATCACAAAGCCTCAGGAAGGGGAGTCGGGCCCAGCATCGGCGTCCAGGAAGGTCCTCTGTGATGGGGAGTCGGTCCTGACATGGGCCTCCCGTAGTGTTGGTTGTAGTCCACTCAGGAGGGGAGGGTGAGAGGAGTCCGCCAGAATGAGGCAGGGATGACACTCAGCAAAGATAATTGTGGACAGAGGAAAATAGTGAATTAGGCCAGGCTCACACATCAGAAAGCAAATGTGTAATTTGGGCATACATATATGTGTATAAATATATATATATATATATATGTATATAAATATTGAGAGAGAGCTGAAAGATCATGGATCATGAAGACCACGACAGGAAGAAATGGAAGACAAGGACACCCTGGGTACAACTGAATGATCTCGACTTTGCTGTTGACCTGGTGCTCCTGTCACACAACCACAACCAGATGCAGGACAAATCTCCCCACCTTGCTTCTACATCGGCTGAGACAGGGCTTAAGATCAACAGGAAGAAAACGAAGTTCGTGAAGATCAACACCGAAAACACTCCATTTGAAATGTCACATCATTTTTTGCCTGGTGGAATCAATAATGCATACATTTAGATGCATTGCTTTCCACCTTTTGACATTGGTGCGTTAAAAGTTCTGAGATGGAGTCACTTAAGATTATGATTCATATTTAAAGTAGCCTACTTGTTCTCGTTCATATGGGTAGGCCTATGTGTGCCCACTTTCTGCAATTAAAACGAAACCACTTCACTAGTTTAATTCAATTCAATTCAGTTTTATTTCTACAGCGCCTTTTACAATAGTATTGTCTCATGGCGCTTCACAGAAGGAGCACCCAAGAGCAACAGGGGCAAGGAAAAACTCCCTTATGTTCAGTTAATCTAGGAAGAAACCTTGGGCAGATCCACGACTCAAGGGGCTAACCCAACTGCCAGGGGTCATGGAGAAAAATTACAATCAGTAGTAACCATGACAGACTATAAGTTGCCTATGGTTTGGCTAAGGTTCATAATAGTTCATAATAGAGTATAGTGAGTGAACTAGGTTGCTGCTGCAATGCTAAGCAATCATATGATTTCAAAGTGCAGTGCATGGTTTTGATCATGGATATTTTGACAGCCAAAAGTGGAGAAGGAAAAGTTTTGTCAACTGGCTGGCACTTTGCCCAGGAAGTAGGGTTATGGTTGGCTGTTGAAACAGCGAAGTGCAAGTCAAGTTTTGGTTAACCAGCCCAAACCCAACTCAACTTGTAATGACATAAGAGCCTGTTTCCACACTCCAGCTGTCAACTAACATAACTAAATCATAGCTCTCGTCACAGGTATCTGAAAATGTATCTGTATATACTTAATACAACTGTATATACTTAATACATCTGTACATCTGTATATACTTAATACATCTGTACATAACTGTCTCTATAGCACATCTGTATATACTTAATACATCTGTACATAACTATCTCTATAGCACATCTGTATATTGCCCTTACATTGAATCTCTATAGCACATCTGTATATTACCCTTACTATCTCTTCACCTAACATGTATATTGCTCCTCTGTCTATTTATTATTACTACTCTTATCTGTATATAATCTGCTCTTTACTGCTGTACATACTGCATACTGTATATACTGCACTTGCTGCTCTTTGCACTTCTGATTAGATGCCAAACTGCATTTCGTTACCTGTATTTATACATGTGTAATGACAATAAAGTTGAATCTAATCTAATCTAATCTAATCTAATCTAAGGTAGCCAGTGTCTCAGTAAATCAATTGGAAACAACTTATAGTTAACCTTGAACTAAAATGGTTGAGAAAACTTTTTCATCTAAAAGTACAATACAGAGATTCTGTGTCTTGGCAAGCACATGAAAACTGAAGACCATATCCACACACGTATGATTACACTGTATCACAAACATTTTGGAGCATTTACGAGCTAGGACGAGACACAGGAGATAAAACAGACGAACGATAGAAGATAATGAACAATCAACTCAGCACGGGCAAGGACACAGCATTTATTGACTTCGTTTGGACTTGCGGATTGGGTGAAATGTTGTGAAAAGTTTGATGTTGTGTCTGCTGTGTCTGTTGTGAGTTGGGTAGCTATATCTACCATGCTGTCAGTTGAAAGGGATCTGTATGATCTTGATATGGTACCTAGTGTGGAGGATTTAAATGTACTGAGGATTTAAATGTGTGGAGGATTTAAATGTGTAGTGCTGCATTTCATTCTGACTGACCATATATATTTATATAAATTTAACCTTGGACTGATGCCATCGCCATATATGGATAGTTTGAACATAAAACAAATTGCCCATTGTTTTGGTTGTGGCAAGGCCTTATAGGCCTATTTAACAAATGTTATGGGAGAAAGCATCATAATGGCATTTTATGAACTTTATGCTACTTATCAACAGTCCAGCAGGCTTGGCTATATTGCATGGATTTTGTCGATGCATGTTGTAGCTCATGGAAGGTCCTAATGGATCTCAGGCACAACATGAGGTGCACATGCCATGTAGCTGCCACTAGTTTAGACCTCTTTTTCCCTCTTTTTCTCTCTCTTTTTTGACTATGTATCCAGGACACTGTTTGAAATACGTGAAGTGACCTGTAGTGGACAACAGACACTCTCTACCACACAGGTACAGCATAATTTCTTGAATGTGTCTTACCTACTTTTCAGAGCAAAGCAAGGTGTGGCTTTGGAAGCACAAGAGAGCTGACAGAGCATCACAAGGGAATGTATTGCAAATAGTGGGTAGACAGACGAATGTAAAACTTGGTGGAAAGGCCATCATAGTTACATCTTGCACCCTGATGTTATACTGACTATATTGAAGTATGTTGTTGTATTGTATTGTGAAGAGGTGCCTTCAATATCATCTTAGGCACAGTCAACTGCACATGTTGTGGTTGTGTTTTGCATTGTTGTTGTAGACAACGTGTGTGCCTACGCTAGACTTTGTTGTTATTCGGCTGATATTTGAAATCCCCAAACAGAAGGATTTCGGGGTCTTTTCTTGAGTATGACTGAAGACAAATACATTTGACTAAAGGCATTTGCATTTTAATCTAAACATGTAACATGTAACAGTACTGAAAAATGTAGTTATGAGGTGCTATGGTTTAACTGGGGTGTCACAGGGTCCTAGGTTTGAGAATACCTAGTTATAGTTAAATGGACAGAATTGCACTGGTTTGATATTTTCTACATGGAGTACATCATTCAAAGTTGACTGACTTGACTAAGTACTTTTTTCAGAAGAATGATTTCTACTTGTACTAGAGTATTCTTCACCTGCAAAACTTTCCCTTGGAGTTTCCCTCATTCATGCTATGATTATGTTTAGGACACAAATTTAACAGTTTAAAGACTATTTGTTAGATCCCTTTTTAGAACACTTGCAGTTGCTGACATTTGTCATTATCAGGAATTGAGGCTCTGGTCATTAACAGATTAGACTATTCTAAAGCTATAGGTATCTTCTTATGTTGCAGTTCTCAGGATCTTGTATCCAGTATGTCCAGATGTGATTTAAAGGAACTTCAATACACTTTGCATATGATAAATACTCTATAAACTAATGAGGTCTTAGTGTTGTGGGGGTCAAAGGTGTAAAATAATTCATTCTGAATCTGAAAATGGCGGCATGTCCTGTTCATTTGCTGTATTTCCTAGCCATACTCATTTCATGTGGTTATGAAAAACAAGGAAATGTTCAATTGATATCCACCTTTTGAATGGAGAGTATGTGTTTTAGATTAGATATGAATTAACAACATTTCCCACCTTCCTTGCATATCATATAGTCCTGTATGGTATAAGTGAACAGAGTATGTCTCATGCATATCATAGTCATAGATACATGGTGTAAGTGAACAAAGTGTTAGTCTGATGCATTTTGGCCATAGTGTGTTTCTGATGCTTTTTGGTTTCTAACCTTAAAGGTTGAGTAAGCTATACTGTATGAAATGTTTTCTTCGTCTTATTTACGTACTTATTTTTCGTATTTACGCCTTTTTACATTTACACTAAAAGAGTTACGTTTAAGGAAAGCCAAACCGAACAAAACTATTAAATCGCTATAAATAGCATTGAAAAATGTAGGTGTGACACAACTATTTCTTACCAATTTTCAATTAACAATAAATTGCTTCAAATCCATGTCCGTTATCTTTGCCAGAATAAGAAAGTAGCCTACCTGGCAGGTGAGGCATATTAAGTGTAAGGGACATTGTTCACTGGTCGATATTGGAAAAATGCAAAGTCTCAAAAGGGAAATGGCTGTTCTATGCGGGCAAGACACTGATGTCCCAGGTATTGGACATACCTGACTGCAGCTATGTCCAGTTGAGCTGTTGCCCATGAGCTGAATGTAAAAGTATAGTGCTGCTTACTTATATGGAATCTTACATAATTTCTAAACAAGTGTTAGATATTGTATTTCAAAGCATTGTAACAGTTATCAGCCGCATTCAGTTTTTTAATTTAGTATAATTCAACCTTTTAAACAATATAATTTCTAAAGTTAATTCAACCACCTGAATCCCTTCCTAAACTTTTCTTGTTGAAGTTTGGTAAAGATCCTTCAAGCTGCTTAGGGGATGTGAAGCAGGCTGATTCTGTCAGACTATAGGCTACTTTCACTGCCTTTCACCTCAGTTGTTCAAATTGAAGTCAGTCATGTCCATTTTTCTTTCCTTATGTGACAGATCATATAGAAATGTCAGTCTTATATTTGGGATTTCAACAACGCATTTCTTATTTATCTGAATCCTGAAGGCATTGGTTTAAGTAAGCTAAAAGACCAGTGCTGGGTGCTTTAGGATCCTCAAATGCTTAAACTACACAATCCCAGGAGAAACATACAGCATACTGTGCACCCTTAAGCTGTCTACATAAGTAGCTCATTAATTGATTTTACTATATGTTTACAATAGTTTACTGTATTTTATCTTTCCTTGATGAACTCTTAGCAAAGTCATTTAACAGAGTGAAAGTCCTGCCAAATAAACACATGTGCTTGCTGTATGTTGCTGCAAGTCATTCTCTGAGGTAGCTTTCTCAATTCATATGGCATCCTTTCCATCAGATGTTGGTCACTGTAGTGTCTCGGAGAAGCATTGCCTATTTCAGCTCTGACATTTCTAGTAGTTCTAGTGTTTACACCTCTGCCACATTTTAGATTCTAACAATACATTTTAAACTAATCAGCTATCACCCTCTTTAATAGTTACATAATGAGAAAAACAGAGAACTGACTTAGGCCCATAGTCAACTATTATGTGTCTGTTGTTTGAAATGTGTTAGTGCAGGGAAAATTAAATGCATATGTGACATGGCAGAAAGACTTATTCAAAAAAATTGAAATGGCCACATTATGGAATTTTTATAGGCTACAGTATGAGGAGTGTAAGGCCAGTTTTCAGAGAATATGTTACACAATTTTGACATCTTTTTTGCCAATGCAGAATAAACTTTCCTGCTGCTTAACTTTGTTTATGGCTTAACATCCGGTTTAGGAAACTGAAGTGATGAAGTTAGCCTATAAATAAAAAGTCCCTAAATTCAGGTTGGAATGCAAAGCATATCACCGACAAGTTTTGGAACAGGTACTCTCTAGTGTTGTTTGTATGTTCAGAATGCATTCGTTTTCTTTATATGCAATTAAAATAACTCATACAGGACAATTTAAAACATTATCTATCTATCTATCTATGCATCCCCACGCGTAATTCAGATAAGTGATAAGCTAGGCACTGCCATTGTATATTTTTATTTAAATTATTTTCTGCGACTGTATTGTTTGACGATAAACGCCTTTGTGTATAGGACTCTGCCCATGCAGTTGTATTGCGTTTCCACATGAGGGAGCTATTTCTCATTTCTGGGCGCAATCTCTGGCGTAAGCAGACAGTTTCGTGCCGGCTAATTCAAAATACCTAAATCATAGACTGGTTGTTTCTGTTTTTAGAGAGGCGCTTCGATGAAATAGCAGAAGCAGCTTCTAAAATTGTAACCTATTAATTAGTCTACTTTAAAAATGCTATTAAATTTGGACAATCTGTAAAATTAGCCTACAGTATCCTTTTAAAAAGCGTATATTCGACCGAAACATCAATAAAATACAGACACAAAATGACATATATAAGCTTTTATTTTTTCTTTCCTTGCAACTGATGGTTTTAGGCTATTTTAAATCATTTGTTATTAAATTGCGGTATCTCACCGACAGTTTTTACAGCAAATATAATTGCATATAATTACACACTTTAAATCAGAACTTGGCAAAGCCGTGGAATCAATAGGCTATAAATAATAAAGGTCATAAAAAATTGGGAGACATAACACTAATACCACAAGAACGAATCCTTTCAGTATAGCCACAGTTTAAACAGGTTCAAATATTATTTTAAAATTACAGTCACAGTTTTAAATAAATAGTTTGAGGCCTTTCAAATAATATCATCCTGAGGGGAAAGTCAGAATGCCAGTCATGAAGGGCGCATAATATGCTTAATGTCCACAGGTGAGTTCTACCATGTGAGACCATGAGAACATGTGAACCACAAAAGTCTACACCTTGCCCTGTTTATACAGTGAAAAGTAGCCTACTTCTTCAAGAGGCGCATTGTTCATGCGTAAAGCAAGGCAGCATCTCAGTGACTCTCCGCACTGACGTTTGGGAGTGCACAAGGCGACTGGGGGCCGGAGGAGATGTCATGTAGTTTCCTAATGTGTTTTTTCAGGTCAAAGTTCCTGCAGAAGCCTTTGCCACATGTGGGACAGGTGAAGGGTTTCTTGTCGTTGTGTGTATGCATATGGAACGTCAGGTTGTACACTTGATGGAAAGCTTTGTTGCAGATATTGCACTTGAACTGTTTCTCACCGCTGTGCGTCAACTTGTGGTTCTTGTAGTTTCCTTCAGAATAAAACGTGTGTTAATCCCCACAGTGAAAAGGTAATGTGAAAAAATAATTTAGCCATTTTAAAACATTTGCCAAAATATAAATTAAAGTAAAACAAAAAGGCTTGTGTTTACGGCAAGGAGCTTTGAGCTGTTTGACTCGTAAGTCTTGGTTGTGGCAAAACACACACACACACACACACTGGTATCATTTAGTTTATAATTTATAAAATTATCTGTTTCTCACCTTTTTGATGGAAGCCTTTACCACAGAATTCGCAAACGAAAGGCTTGTAACCAGCGTGGATCCTTGCGTGCGTGTTGAGCGTCGAACTTCGATTGAATGCTTTTCCGCACTGGTTACACTTATGTGGCTTTTCCTGGAATTTACAAATTAAGTTGACAAAATACAATCATAAACCATTTATAGTGCGATTTTGCGCTGTACATTATATTTCGTCTGTCATATTTTAAAAATAAACAAGTAAGTAAGGCCAATCAAATGAAAAGAAAATAATGCACATTGTAGTAAAAAATAGTGTGTGCGACAACTGTTTAAATGCAACAGAAACAATATTTTTGACAATTTACTCTTACCTGAGTATGTATAATTTTGTGGCGACATAGCGTGCTGGCTTGACGGAATCCTTTGCCACACACCTTGCATACAAAAGGTCTGGCACCCGTGTGCACAGGCATGTGGCGCGTCAGATTATAGTGAGCATTGAACACCTGTAAAAAAAACAGAGCAGGGTAAATATTTTGAAGGGGTAAGGCTTTACATAGGATAAGAAAAGGAACAAAACGAAAAAGTCTTACTTTGCCGCATACTTCACATGTAAACACTTTGGGTTTGTTCTGCTGAGTGCCGCTGAGTTTTGTGGAGGTCTTAAATAGTTTCTCCGTAAGAATCTGTGCACTTTCTTTCATGTATTGGTGTAGCTGAGTTTGAGACAGGTCTTTGAAAGCCACTCCAGACTGATACCTGTCGGCGGTGTGACTCGCCTTGGTCTTCTCCGAAAGGCAAGCCTTCTGGCGACCTTGCAGAGGAGAGTTGAAGAAGTAAGAGGCCATCGGGTGGATATTTACTATGCCCGCTGGAGGTGGGCACGAACTCTCCCCACAGTTCAGGTAACATATAGCCCCCATCGCGTGGAAAGAAGCCTGATTCACCACGCGCGGCCGGAAAAGTTTATATTGTCCCACTGTTTGGGTCGCGTCCGAATGCTCGTTCTTATAATTCAAACCTATGCTCACGAGATCGTTTGAGTTACACGAGGAAGCGTCGAAGTGGTTTGCATCTACTCCGTTGATATGAAGTTTGTTTCCTGGTTCGTAGGTAAGTGGCACGAAGGGGATCATACAGTGCAGTGAGGATGGATTCACGCTGAGCGCTTGCTTTGGGTCCGCTTTCCCCCCGGGAGCATGGAACACGTTGGGGAGCTGTATTGACTTTGGTTCAGGTGTCCTGGCCATAATCCTTTCGATTGAGAAAGCGAGTGGCTTGGCCGTGGCGATCATGTTTCCTCCCGCAGTTAAGCTTCCAGAAGCTGGTGGTGAGCCGAATAATCCTGCTGAGTGGTACAGCGCACTGTTCATGACTCTTCTGCAACACCTATGTTGTATGGCGTGATGCGGTGTTGTTGCGCACGGATAAATCTGATTCCCCTCACTGACCTGCGAAAGAGGTCATCCTCGGCCGCTGTCTGCCTGGTTTGAAGCGAAAGTCCTTGCGCCGCTCGGTTGCGCGCTGAGAACGTGACAAGTGGAACTTATCAGCCTGGCACTCAATAAACCCTTTACGGTCAATACCACTGTCTGCACCTAGCCAATCGTTAGTTTCCAAGCGGGTTGAGAAAAGTGGATTACTCTCCACTTAGATCAATCAGCGGAGAAAACTTTCCCACTGGTTTGGCTCCGCTGCCGCTCTGGGTGAATGCAACTCACCCGCGTCTTGAAGGAGGTGCTTCTTAGAAGCGGGCGTCTTGTTCAAATGGCAAGTCGTTTGGCAAATCTCAGGTCCCCTTGCGGCTTTGTGTGACATCATTTTAAGTCGCTTAAGATGACAGGCGCTCAATTGGGTCAGCAGACTGTCGGTGTTTGTCAACATTTGACATGTCAGGATTCGACGAATAATTTCGCGCAATGCGCTCTGATCTTTCTTCAGAGGTTAAAACATCAAGAATGTGCTCCCTTGTTTTTCTCGAAAATCGACTGATATTCAACAGTGATGCCGATCAGTAGTAGGCCTACCACTTATGTGCAAGAGCTGTATTCGAACAGACAACAACAGCTAAGTTATACATGAATGTTCTTATTTTCTAAAATGCAGATGCGCATGATCAGATAAAAACAGTTTCATCTGCCGATTTTTTTATCTTTTTTTTTTTTAGCTGAAAATTATTTTACAGGGAGGCTGCACATTGAACCTTTTGCTTTCATGTAAGGGGCATGGGACTGTTGCTAGGCTAGATAACTTAATAAATTAACAACTTTTCCCTTTTTTGTTAACAAATCCATCGGGGAATCTGGGCTGAGCGCTGGCAGCTAGAGATCTCATTCTCGGCAGATAAACGCTGAATCCTCAAGGGCTGAATCCTACCAGAAGGCATCGCCTCTTCTCAGCGCGTAGACGCCAGTAAGTGTTTGGTGTGTGTGTTTCTTTATGTGCATGTGTGAGAGAGATGACATTGACAGTGATGCGATGTGTTGCATTCCGTCGCCATCACAGGAGGAAGATATTGAAATTCAACCACCAAACCGAATTTGTTCACCGGTAGGAAAAATGCATGTTGCATGCATATAGCGTAGCACTTCGATAAAATCTGTGAAAATTGACAAATACATTAATATTATTATTATTTGTTTTTTATTCATAATAGGTCTACTTATTGTTAACGTTATAGGTCTAAAATTAGGTTATAAAGTAGCCTCAATAAAATAGCAACCATGGCTTTGAAGCAATGCTACTGTTATGTTGTTGCTATCATGCTATTGCTATATTTTATTTTTGTTAATAATAATATTAATAATAATAATGATAAATTACGTTAGCAGGTTATATAGGTCCATTGGTGTTTCTGTACAAGTTTATATTAATATTTTTTCTCGCGTGTATGTCAATTAACAAGACATAGCCTAACACATTTTATTTCTAGGCCAATTTAGGCCAATAAATGCTTCTAAATATAGGCTATGCCCGCATAGCTTAAATGTAAATGCAAATGCTTTTCATAGGCTGGAGAATACGACCATTCTGCTAAGTTCACTTCTTCCCACTGATTAATTTTAGTTATTTAAACAAAATAGCTTTGAACAATTATTGTGGTAATTATTTGGCAAATTAAATAGCGTGTACAATTTTAGGCTACATCATGTTAAGTTAAGGGCGGTACATTGAAAAAAAAATGAAAAGCTACAAATTACATCATAACCTTAAACTTAAAATTTGGGACCCACTTTGTATCATCTTATGTAATTTATTAAAGTGGAGCTTTTCCAATCGATTATAAAATTAATATCTCTAGTCGCCAAAGTTTCGTAAATATCATGCGGGCTACTGTGAAAATTCAGTTCATTCCAATTCAATCCAGTTCATATTAAATATAAATTAGTCTACCAAAAAAATTTAAATTGTGGAATTCATTTTACATTTTAACCACATGTATGAGTCAAGCACAATTTTCGTTTTATCACAGGCCATCCTTAATAAAATGTACATATTATTACAGTGGCCTTTAGCCCTTGCTATTAAAGAAATAGAATTCTGGAATAGGAAATAATTTTTAATGATTTGATCAGTGGTTTTGTGGACGTTTGGGGCTTCTAATTCCACTTTGCCTATAAACCTGTAGGCCTAAAGATTTGACACACTAGTCTATAAATCATTTTTACTTTCACTTGGATAGACAAGTCTGATTTTTAGCATAATAAATCAAACTGTGCTCGAAAATGCCTCATTACTGGAATCATCAATGGGCAGGCAAAGTGAGTAGCTCTTGTTAAAGACGCCAGAAAGCATGTGGCTACACAGACGGACAGATGGACGGTGGGCGGAGGTTGCCTGATGCTCATTTCTCCAGACTCATATTCTCCGGAACATTTGACAAACAACACATGATCAAGACCAAATTGTGTTACTTTTTAAAAACAATTGTGTTGACGACCCGCTTCTTACACAACACCTTGTATTTTTGAAGCTTGGAGAGAAATAAAAAAATATATATTTTCGAGTTGATAATTTAACTTTGTTGGAATAACTGTCTGGGATAATTTCTCCGATGAAGCAGATTTACCATTTGTATATAGGTACAGATCTGGTAGTGAGATTTTTTTTTTATCTCCGTCGATTTGCACAAAAGAAAAAGAGACAGTCCCAAGACGCATGATATGCACATTTTCCCAGAGCAAAAATTATTTATTAAGCAGAGACAGTTTTTTTCGCTAAGATTTGATATTGAGTGACACTAATTCAAATGATTCTGGTGCCTATTTCATGATTGTTCTTATATGAATGCTAATGTTATGTGGGTTGCAGAAAATAAAATTACTAATTACATTCATCAAGAGTATGAAGTAACATTAATCACCAATGAAGGGACCTTATTAAAATCTAAAATGTAACACTGGACTGAGGATAATTAGCACAACACAGCTTACACTTTTAATTGTGCATGATTAGCTAACACAAATATATCATACAACCTGCCTTACATTCTGTGGGAAAGTTCATGTAATATTCCAAAAGAAAGATAAGGACACCCTCAACCTATTTTGAAAAAAAGATTCAATCTTAATTACCTGGTGCATGCAACCACTGTGTAAGGAACAAGGATGCAACTTGAAGTCGAGATTAAAAGCACTTTAATAACATTTAAGCACACCTGAACTAATACAGGTGGATGTCAGACAATAGAAATATACCTTACAAAACCTTCTATGCACATTACGATGCACATTATCCAGACTGAGTAGACATCAAAACAGCTTAAATGAACACAAAATGAATTGGCAGTACAGATGTACACTTTAAATTCCCACAGCAGATAGTGTATATTAAATATAATCACCAATTGTGCAAGCATACAGTGATCAAATGCCCATGGCACTAAGTGCACAAGCCAGTGCTTGTAGTGAAGCCTACAGACACATGTTGTTTCAGGGGAAAGTCTTAACCATGCGCTCAATTACATTGGCACTGCTACATTTATTCAGCATTACTCTCTGTCAGTAATCCAGAGTGAGAAACTCAGAGGCCATTTCAAGCAAAGCCAGTAGAGTAGAACCCAGCCAGGTGTGCTGCTGCCCACTGATGTGTGTATGCCCTCCAGGGTCCGTTCCCAACAGGAGTGCCATTGAAGCTGGGCTCTAGCCATCCTCTTCGTCACTGTCCTTCATGGAGATGCCCTGCAGTCCTTCACTGGCTGACACTGACAGAGTGGCCTCCTCCACAGTCAGACGGTTGTAGATAGTCTCGTAGCTTTTATTGTTCAGGGTGCCATCTAGGACCCCCTGAAGCCTGAAGTCCCGGTAGGATTTCTGTGGTAGTGGAAGGATGGCACAGGAGCAGAGCGTGCACACACAAATTAGCCATGGCTTTCTACAGATCCTAGCATGCATTGTTTTCAGTGAAGGTCATTCATTATGAGTGGTGGTTAAGGCTTGCTGCTGCTCACTCGGCCCGTGTGACTGACAGCTCTTGTAAATAGAGACAAAACACTAATAATGAATTTGAAGAAAAAAAGAATCCGACTCATGACAAATGCTTAACAAGACGCTTGTGCGCCAAAGCTACCTCTGTGCTGCACTGTGACTGGTTGAGTGTGTAGGGTGGTATAGAGACGTGGGTGAGATGGTATTCAAATCTATGCATTAATTACAATTTTTACAAATATAATGAATATACAACTCTTCTTAAAATTTTGTGAAGTAATTTCTCAAAGCAGTGCAGTGAAATAAACTCCCCCATTTAGATTCTGACAGCACTGACACAGACTGTGAGGAGTCACTGAATCCATATTACCATCACACATCACAATAAATGATCCAGTCGCACAGTGTGAGCCATTTCAAAAAGCTGCATACATCATAAATGATTCAGTTATTTCTAGGCATAATTTTATCCATAAAAATATTATTGTGATCAATTTTATATTGTTGAATACAAATGTTTTTACTGTGAAACCTATTGCTTACAACTAGTGCAATTTTATACTGTGTTAACATGTAATATATCCATATACTGTACATATTTACGACATAGAAATAATGTATGCATGGATCACAGTACTGATTATATGGCAAAATATACAATGATAGAACAAGAACATAGACAATTTCATCTTTGATACCACCAGTGAACAATAAAAACAAATCAATTACATGTCAATGTCAATATTATTTAGATGCCACACAAGTAGCCTACTGAAATGGTGCTCACCTTCACAATCTTGATGAGTGTTTTGAGCTGGTACACATGCAGTTGCAGGTCCAGTCTGTCAGTTAACCACACACACACAGCCTTCATGGAGGTGCTGTACCATTGCTGTGGGAGCAGAGAGAGGACGGGTCATCTTGTGCTGAGATACCCAATAATGGGGAATGCACCAAACCGATGCTCAACAGTCATAAAAGTGGACCTGCACTGCTGCAAGCTGCAGCCAATGAAAGAATCCTTTGTAGTGTAGGCTACAACTAAAGGATGCTTGTCAGATTGATGTGGTGACTTGAAATACACTGTCTAAAAGCACATTAGCTTGTCTCTCTGATATTACTGATGAAATGTAAAGTGCAGTGGGTTTTTACTATATATTTCACTACAAAATGTTACAGCAACTGTATGTTCAAAACTGTAAGCAGTTTGTCTATTTACGTCACGTTCCTTTGTGCAGCCAAACTTGTTATGAGGACAATTGTAGCATGTTCTGTCCGTGAACGTGAAAGTTGTTGCACAGGCTACAATTAATGCAAGATATAACACTTAAAAAGGCAATACAATTCTGAATGCATAAAATGTCATGGTGATGTGTCTAAAGTGTGCAGATGGAGTCTATGTTGTGATCATGTGCAGCGGTGAGGCAGTGTAGACTACAGGAGCAGAGCCGATGCTCAGGGGCATGGCCTGACTGCTCCATAGGCTGCTTACTCCAGGGCTTCACTATTGAAGTGGGTCCATTCAGCTGACTGTGAGAGAATGTAATAGGGTGTCCTTTAAAATGGCAGAATATTTGTGATGGATGTCTGGATGAACACATTTTTGTTTGAATATCATGTAATTTTTCTGTTTTCATTATTTTCATTGGAGTGCAAAGGAAATGAATAGTTTCTTCTATTTGTCCTCAGTCTGTGAAATACTTTGCCTCATTAAAAAGAATGTCTGGCGCTGTCCTGATGACAAATGAATTCGAGCACTTGAGAGATGATGCTGCTGAAACTGTTGTGTCCCATTTCACACCTCTCTCAGGGAGCCCACCCCAGTGCATCTCCGGAGACGGCCCTCATGGCTATGCTCCTTCAATAGTCAATGACAAAGAAAAAAATAACAGCAAAGCATTCTCTCCTGAGCAACACAGCCGCAAGTCCAAGGCAATCTGCATCTCCCCATGTATTTGTCGTGTGTGTGCAATCTGAGGCCTGAGGACGAGCACTGCTCCTGAAGGCCAGGGGGCTGGCTTAGCCAGATGCTTATCAAGGGGGAACAGAAAGCAATATCTACTAAAGATTAAGAAGTAATTGTGTAAATATCACTGTGTGTTTCAACCCAGAGAATGTTTTAGAAGAATTAATTCACGTTTATGTCTTTTTTGTTGCTTATCATCACTCGATTATTTACAAAGGTAACTGAAGAGCTATTTTGGACTTGCTATTGCAACTGTATGTCAAAATTGGTTTCACCTAATTATCTGTGGTTTCTGACATTTAATTCACTACATGATTATTATATTATTATTATTATTATTATATTATTGTGTAAGTACGTCATTTATTAATTGTCTTTGTAAACACAATTTGAGACATTGTGTTTCTGTAACATGCACACACACACAAAAACTCAGTGGCCCGAACTAAGCCATATATATTATGTTATATAGCAGTAAACACGTAATTAGCTAGTGAACTAACCCTTCATCAAAATCATGAACTGTTTGTTCAACTATTGAGCACAACACCTATTATTACTTAAACTTCCACAGACTAAAAAACAAACCTGCAGCTGATAAAATCATTATTGATCATTATTAACGCACCTGAGACCACTGCAGTAATAAAAGTATTATTGATCATTATTAACGCGCCTGAGACCACTGCAGTAATAAAAGTATTATTGATCATTATTAACGCGCCTGAGACTATTGCAGTGATGAAATCATTATTGATCATTATTAAAGTGCCTGAGACTATTGCAGTGATGAAATCATTACTGATCATTATTAAAGTGCCTGAGACTATTGCAGTGATGAAATCATTATTGATCATTATTAACGTGTCTGAGACCACTGCAGTCCCAAAGCACACTAAATAGCGCAGGTGAATATATTTCTCCATTCAAACCCCGGGTGCGGCTGAGCTATGCTTTGCTGCCTTATTTAGTCTCGCTCCAATTAGGCAAATATTGAGACTCTCCATAGAGAGCCTGTAAGAGCTGAGGAGTGCCAATGCTTTTTAATTGAGGAAGTTAGCAGTGAGGGCCAAACCAGATGGACTGGCTGTTTAGGCTCTAGTGGCAAAGACATGAGCGGGAGGGGGGTTCCTTCATTGTTTTTGTACATCACTATTTATCCTCTGACACGGGGGGACGCTGGAGTCCTCTCTGTCACGGCTGGGTAATCACAGCCTTAAGTGTCCTCTTGTTGGCGTGGCACTGCGGCCTCAGCAGAGAGCGACTCCACACACCTGTGGCCGGGGCTGGAGAGCTCCACTGGCCCTGCTGAGAAGACCTCATCAGCCTCCTAATCACTCCCATCTCCTTTCAGCACACATGCAGCCCGCTGTCTGCAAGGGCATGCATTAGCTTTCTCATTTCCTCACACTGCCCCCCATCACACACACACGCACACACACTCACACACACACACACACACACAGGTAAACAATGAGGTTCATGAATGGAACACACAGAGATGGAATAATAGAGATGCATGCCACAGAGATACCATTAGCCTTTGTAGACATTTATACAGGGACAAAGGTGTGTGCACAAACACAACCATACACACAAACACTCTCTCTCTCACATACACACAAACACTCTCTCTCTCACTTACACACACACATACACGCGCAGTGGCAACACAGGGAGAGCTGGTTGGGCATGACTGTGTGTGTGCACGGAGCATTAGTACTCCATGCCGCGCATCTGGTGGCCCTCGCTGAAGGTTCAACAAATCAACAGGAGCACCACAAACACATCATCACTTCAATCTGGAGCTCCAGCGCAACATTGGCAGCCCAATGGAGCCCAGAGTGGTGGGGAGAGAGAGCGAGAGAGAGTGGTGGGGAGAGAGAGAGAGTGGTGGGGAGAGAGAGCGAGAGAGAGTGGTGGGGAGAGAGAGAGAGTGGTGGGGAGAGAGAGAGTGGTGGGGAGAGAGAGAGAGTGGTGGGGAGAGAGCTCCTTGTGGGTCTGCTGTCTAAGTGTGTGTCTGGTGTCTGCATGGGTGTGCATGTCTGTGTGCTCTGTGATGCTGCCACTCCTTATCCCTGCACTAATATATTGTTTATGCTACAGGAATCTGGATCCATATCTAAATGTCAGTTGTCTGTAGCACTCTCTTCGAAGCGCTTAGTTTTCCTGCTCAAACACTTCCTACCTCCTCCTCTACTGACCCCTGCGTCCCACAGCCTCAGTGCACATGTGCAGTGCATGTACTACTTATTTTCTTTTTTCTTGTTAAATGTGTTGTGTAGCATACACAGATATATCCCAGATCTGCACCTTAGCATCAACATTACTCTCTTAAGTGCTAAACTCAACCCAACAGGCCTCCTGTTAGGACTGTGTGAAAACTAAACAAAAGTGTGTACATCCAATGGTATCATTCAGCATTTGCAGGGAACTCCACCTTTGCATGATCTACCAATCTTCCTTCAGCTTCCTTCAGCTGGTGGTGTGTGTACTAGCCAAATGTGCAATGCTTGCTCTTTAAGAGACGTTAAGTGTGGAGCCATGAGGCTTGGGTGGAATAGGGAAGGAATGGATTCTGTTTCTCTGAAGGGTTAGCCAGAGGGAATAGATGCATTGCACACTTAAACAACAACAAGCACAGCCAGCACTGCTCTCGCCCACCCCCCGGGACACACACACTCACACACACACACACACCACACACACACACACACCACACACACAGTTATTATACTGTATTCAGAATTTCATTTGTTTTTTTTGTTTTTTTGTCTCAAAGCAGATGACAAGCAGGCAAGCTCCAGCTCGGGCTTTTTCCAGAGGGATGTTATTTGCGGCACAAGCAACACAGATAAAGCCACCACTGGGCTGCATCGACTGAGACAGGAGTGCACAGAGGAAGCAGCGTGGTAGTCATTACAAAAGAGCAGTTGACTCTCCTCCAGGATGCAGGCATTAATTTCTGAGAGTGTTTCTCCAGCATGCCCGCCTGGGACACCAGGAGTAGAGAAGCATCAGACAGACAGACAGACAGACAGCCAGCCAGCCAGCCAGAGACAGGTGCAAAAAGGCCAAGGAAAGAGCCAACAAGTCTGGAGTCTGGATGGGGTAGAAATTATGAGGTCTGCCAAACTTGAGGCGTATTTTCTTTTCTTTATATATATATATATATATATATGAATGAATGTTGGTATGCTCCATGTACAGTGAACTGCAGTCATGCAATCATCACAGAGGGGTTCTCTACTGTATGTTATCCAAGCCATGCTTTATTTATTTTACACTTCAGTACACATAAAACCTTTAGTCTTTAGAAACAAATCACAGCTGAAATGTGTACGTAAATGTCTTAACCTAAAATAGTCTTAACTTGAATAACTGAGTGTTTTGCAAGCCACTGTCTAGGCTGAACACAGTCTTTGAAGACATATTTATTTAATGATCTGGTGATATTACAGGGAGGCTTTCTAGTCTTTGCAAAATATAAATACATACGTCTAATGTTTGATTAGATATCAATGAATTTCTTTGATACTGAAAAGTTAAATCAACTCTACAGTAATTATACTTCTGGATTAATTAAAAGATGCCTCTACACATATACTATCTTCCCTTGACAATTCTCAAAATTAGCAAGGTGGCAAACTACCTACAGACTTTAGAATAACAACAACAGTAGATTTGAATAGATTCATTTAGCAGCTCAAATGACTTCTCTTCTTTCTCTTGGGAGTTTTTTCGTGACGTACAATAACAGTGATAGGACTGCCCCTTCATTTCACATTCACTTGCACCTTTCCCTATTTGTAACTATGCACTCTTTAATGTGTGTGTGTGTGTGTGTGTTTGTGAGCAAAGGAGAGAGAGGGAAAGTATATTGTAATGCTTACATCAAACACTTTCTCTGTGTACACTTCATCATTCACATGGTCCCTCAGAATATCCTGGTTCTGTCGCACAAATGTGATGTAAGTGTCGGCTAGATCCATGCCAGGTGTCTGTGAGAAGGTAAAGCAGAGGGAGAGGGCAGGATGGGGACGCATTATTCCAGCACAATGAGCAAACACCTTAGATGTGGAGTAGAGCACAATATTGCTTTTGTTTGTGCATTAGAGAGCAGCATCTCTGCAGCCAAAACAGCACTCATTTACTTTCTTATACAACAATTTACAACATTAACCTTCTCTGACAATAGACCATCACTTATACCATCACAATACCCCAAATCCCATTTAATACAAAAAAAAAAAAAGGAAAAAAGGTCACTTCCTCCTAACTTGTATTTGTGGCACGTAGAACAGAAGTGCATTTAATGCAGCCATGGCCCACTGACAGCAGATGGGGAGGAAAATCTTCTTGAGCAGTGAAGAGAAATCACAGGGCAATAATACTCCATCTCCATCACTTCAGAGATCCCTCTCTGTTTAGCTAGGCTATTTCATTAGAACAAACTCAAGACACACCAAGGGATGAATGAAGTGAAAGTGCGATGGCAAGATACACAATGTGAACAAAAGACAATATCACTTTTAACATGACAAGGAAGCAAAACCTGCACTCACACTAAAGATGCCTGTATGGTGATTATTAATAAATTGCAAAAGATGGATTTAAAAAAAATAAAAAAATAAAAAATGTTCCTCCAAGTAATGCACAAGTGCTTTTCCCTATGTACAGGGCCTTCACCTATGTGTTATGCTTTGTTTTCATCCCACACCATATTTAAGCACAGTTTGTACTGAACTTACTCCCACATGGTTTGTATTAAAATAATGTAACTTTTGCAGACATAAACAGAGATTTATCTTTTTCTGTTGACAATGGATATCTGTGTGAACACAGACTACAGAACAGTTAACTTTTAATCTTTTACGTCTTTTCTTAGAAGATGTTAATGGAGTTGATGTGACCCATGACACATTTTCAGTTATATAAATCATGGGTTATAGTCTGGCTACATATACATCACTACTGCATTAATTAAATGTTACATTTTTACTAATGACACAAATCATCAAATGCAACTACTGAAGTCATGTTCATTAATAATGTTTATAAACAAAACGTTAGTTCCCAGGGCAATCATAAAAACACCAAATAATATCCAAAAATATCCAAGACGCGCTCTGTGTGACATATGATCTCCTAATGTACTGTGACTTGATATTTTTTCCTCAACTGTGCATCCTTTACTACATTAACAAATACAAATATAACACCTTTGATGTTCAATGGGTGGTACTATAGCTTGAACAGTGCCTTTGATTCAATTTGCACTGCATCTTTTGTGGCCATCTTTAAGTGCCTTTATCAGCACTTCAAACCTGTTTACCCACTAAGGAACCAATTGAGTGCTCACTTGTCCCACCCCAAGCTGTCAGAGTACTGAAGCCATCTCAATCATGAGGCCTTTGGGGATTAGCACCGTTCTCTCCAAGACAAGAGCCTACTTTGGAGCCATGCTCTTCAGCAACCTTGGGCACCAATCAACTTGTGAACTTGAAGCCACGAGGAACAATTACAGCTTCTCATGAAATATTTTGTACTTAAAAGTGCAATGACTAAGTTTCCCCCTCCAGAGCAAACACCATACTAAACTCTGAGCCTATCACTACATGGGAGCAGTGGTGTGGGTGCAGGCAGCTCTATACTGTCAGGCTGATTCTTGCAGCTGGTTGGGGGGCAGCAGAGGTCTGTGCCTGGCAGCTGGGAGGGGGAGAGATGGCCATGAGGTCTGTGCCGCTGTGGGCCGACTTTCACACTCCTCTCACCCTGTAGGGATGGCTGGAGGCCCTGGGGCTGTGTTGCACTCGCCCTGAGATGCACAGACGGAGTGCGTGCACGAGCCACTGTAAACACCTCTCTTCCACAGTGTATATGTGTGTGTGTGTCTGTGTGTAAACTCTTCACGTTTAGTGCAGAGTGACATGAAAGGCTATCAGTGTGACAACACAGCCAAAGAGACGCCTTAGCGATGAGGCTGGTGACCCATGGTGACCCAATGCCCTATTGCACCTGTCACCAATGAACACGCTGCTGTGTGTGTACTGACCCTTGGCTCTGCACGGGATTCAAGAGTTGACCAACATTGTCCACATTAGGACTTTATGTAGCACAAACTAATCAACTACATCCTAATACACTGATTGTATCAACCAGTGGACTAGGTGCTGCACATGTGTGCGTGTTGGAGAAAATCTACACAAGCAGAGAGAGGACACAGTAACCATGGCATGCCTTTGAAGCAACACCCCTGCTTCTTTAACTTAGCAATGAAAGAGCTTTATCTAGCTGCAAGAGAGAGAGGGCAAAACAACAAGAGCAAAGAGCTAAAGCAATGCAGAAATGCACACTGTTCATGCACTGGACAGAATGTGGCTCAGACTACTAAGCAGAGGACTAATGAGAAGGGAATAATATTCAGAGAGGCAGTACAGTAGAAATGTGCAAAATAAGGTCAAAGCTAATAAAACAACAACATAATAAAATAAATAAAAAAGCTAAAAAATTAAATAAAGGAAAAAGAAAAGATATGATCATTTGTTGCTGAGGGCAGGTCATCCAGTCAATCACAAAAGAAAAGAAATAATAAATATACCCATAACTATCTACATGTCCACAAGGTCTGTCATGAATTTGATGATGGTTTTTCTGTGCTTTGGCTTTCAGGTCACAACCTTGGTACCTCTAACATCAAGAACTGCCATTAAGAGCTCCAAATGTTTTTTTTTCTTTCTAGGCGGCGGCCATTGTGTTTTCTCCTCCTTTCTGGCCATGCTAGTGAGGGAGGCCCAGGAAGTACTACATCTGTCAATCACTTCTAGTGAGATTCATGCTGACACAATGTCTGACTCCTCCATCAGCAAGGTTAAACTAGGTTAGACCCTTTGACCCTTGCAAACACTGTACAACATATACATGCATATGGGCATGCTAAGAAGCATGTACACACACACACACACACACACACTCTCTCTCACACACACGTGCACATGCACACATGCACAAACACGCGCACACAGATGTGGCCTTGAGGTTGGGCCCTGCAGCTATTCATTGGATGATTGACAGGCATTTGGCAGAAGGCCGGGCTTTAATTCACTCCAGGAATCAGCACAGGCCGGTCCTTGTTCCTGGCGCAATGACACAACCACTGAATGTATGGACGTGTGAATGTGTCAACTCGTATATCGGTGTGTGTGTGTGTATGCTTGTGTGTGTGTGTGTCAGTGTGTAACCAGAGGCGTGAGTGAGAGCCATTCGGCAAACACTCACTGTCACAAGGGCCAATTAGCTTCTCTAGCAGGCATCTCCTCCGTCTCTCTCATGGCCTCTCCCTCTTTCTCTCGGGTCTCGCTCTCCCTCCCTCCCTCCCTCCATCTCTCCCTCCCTCTCTTTCTGTCTCTGGCCCTGACAGGGCGTAAATGGTGACACAGGTGTGGGGAGCTTCACACGGTAGCTCTACACTTGCATGATACCCTCTGCTCCCCAACACACACACACACACACAGAAGGTTATAGCATGTCAACAAGTAACACACACAGTGGAGGCAGATGTACGGACTGTGACGAGAGTGTGTGTGTGTGCGTGTGTGTGTGTGAATCCAGACTTTGAGTGAATGAACAGTGCTGAGGGGGTGGTTCTGGCCCTGATAATGACTGCTTAAGCAGCAGGGATCAGCTCTGAGCAGCAGGAACAAGAGAGAAAGGGGACAGGGGAGACAAATGCAGCCTAATTACATACTACACACTCACTGGCTTCCTGCTCACGCCTTCACACACCTAACCCCAGGTGCAGGTGTGTGTGTGTGTGTGTGTGTGGGTGGGTGCAGGTGTGTGTGTGTGTGTGTGTGTGTGTGTGTGTGTGTGTGTGTGTATGGATGTGTGTTTGTGAAAGTTTGTGTGCCATCAAAGGCACAGTATTTGCTCCTTGCATCTCATAACTGTCACATGGGTAATTTCAATAAAGTGTGTGTTAAACCAGGGAAGTTAGGGGTGTGAGTAAATGTTTCTTGTGTGTGTCCACATGGATTTCTGTGGTCTGTCTTGGCATGTGGAATGCTGCATGTAAGGCATGCCAGTGTGTGTATGTGTGTGTGTGTGTGTGAGAAAGAGAGAGATGTCAAGACATAGGAAGGGAACCTTGCCAAAAAAAAAGAATCTTGAGGGCGTTGAATGGCAGCCGTAACAAAAGAGCGTGTGGGCTTAACCTCTCGTGACAAGAAGCTCCAGAGGCTTAGCAGCCACCGGCCCAGCACTCCCCTCCCAGCAGCCTGCCCCTCCCTGCAAGCTGGCCTCCTGCAAGCACTGCTGGCCCCACACAAAAGCGCAAGGTGGAGGCTCCAACTGAGCACTAAGACCAGGAGCTCACCTCTGGGAAAGCGCTGGCAGGAGAGTGCTTTGGGCTGCTGCTGCTAGGAGGAGGAAATGGCTAACAGCAGGGCATTTTAGGTCAGAGCTGTGTCAGATTTCACCTCCATACATCATGGCCACACACCCACGTTTAGCAAAGAAATGCAGTAACATTTGACATTAAAATCCGTGGTGTGCATACTCATGGAGTGTCACGCTGGAGTCCGCATAATATACAGAAATCCTGAAATAATGTGCTGCTATACAGTGGATTGTGTTCACCTGAGCTCAACTGACACCAAAATGCCATGCACTGGCACTCCCTGACTTCCCTAATATTTCACCTCCTTTAAGACGGCCATGTTGCCCAAGATGAATGCAACATGCAACATCCATAGTATCCATAGCAATGTCACTTCTGGCCTCAATATGTTTTTGAGTGTCACGAAGCGCACTGAGGAACCAAACTATGCACTTCAAACACAACACTGACAACAAGAGAGAAATGAAGGCACATACTTACAGGCACATCCACATATTTGGCAGCTGCTTTGACCTTACAAAAAAAATACAGACGTTGATGCAGAAGTTGGTGCTACTGTATTCCAACAGAGTGCAAGAGCAGTGAATGGCCTGAGTGGCCAGAGACAGAGCTTTTGATGGTGGAGAGGGATAACTCACAGTGAAAGACAAGATGGAGGAGAAGAGTGTTCCCTCGTCATATCTGGACAGCTTCGACAGAACCCCATCCAACACGGCAACAAACTGCACAGGAGAGGACACAAGGCCGTCAGGAGACTGGAGAATATAACAACGATGGTCCACAGCACTGTTCCATGCCAAGGCACATCCAGGGGCTGCTGTTATTTGGGTGGCGCTGTGAATGTGTGCTTTGTGGTCAGGGCGAAGCCCACCTTTGATACCAGTGTGGAGATCATTTCTTTGATGGCTTCATCAATGAGCACGTCAATCTTGGAGTGGTACTGTTGCTGTGGGGGTTAAACAGAAGAGGGGTTGGGCTGTTTAATGACGCTCCTCGAGAGAGTGTTTTTAGAGGTGGAGAAAAACAGAACTGCCACGTGCACACATTGCTGCAAATCTACTTCAAACATACACATCTACAATATAGACAAATATTCAACAAAGTGACAACACATCTGCATTCATATTCAGTGGTGAAAATTCTCCCCTGTAATGTGGCTGGGTTAAGCAGCTAATAGTCCCATTACTGAAGTGAATAGAATTCCTGCTCCCATCTAAGGCGATGGAATTTGAAGGATACGTTTTGTGCTTCCCACAATCAGGCCAGCCTTGTGTTTTTCTAAAGGGCCCATCCAGCTGCCACGACCAAAGGGTAACACTAGATTCAATTAATCCACCATTTCATGTCTGAGAAGTCTTATTCATATGTGTATAGATGTGTATAGATGTGAATGTGTGTGTGTGTGTGTGTGTGTGCGTGTGTGCGTTGCATGCAATTCTTTGTGTGTGTGTGTATGCGAGTGTGCACGTGTGCATAAATGTATGTGTGTGTGTGTGTGTGTGTGTGTGTGTGTATGTGTGTGTGTATGTGTGGCTAACACAAAATGTGTGGGTGTGTGTATCAATGAAAGCCCAGTCAAAAAGAGGGAGGGACAGAGAGACTCAGTGCTTCCATTTGTGGCCTTTGAAAGACTCCCTCCAGTGCTCACACGGCAGGCACAAGTTCATCTGTGCTGACAATGGCCTTTCAGGGAGCATGTAAAGAACACCCAAATTAAAAATTTCAATCAACAAAGCCTGTAGATCGTTGACAAATTGAGGGTGCGAAGGGGTCACCGGCAGCAGCCCTAATTTTCTTTTCACTTTTTTTCATTGTGCAAAATGCCAGCTTGTTCCCTCACTAAATGGAATTTGAAGGGAATCTTAGGGATGTTTATATAATATATAAATAACACAATTGTGCAGCTCACTTTATTAAGATTTTTATATTTTTGGTTAGAATGAGCAGAATGGACCATGAAGTATTTTTTTTGAAGACAACAATATATAGTGACGTTTTAGTAATTTCGGTGTACCTCCAAAAGTACAATTACTCATTTAAAAAACATTTATCAGGTAACAATTCACTATGAGCCTTTTAGTAAAAAGTACTATCTAAAAAAATAAGCTTGCATTTTAATAATGCAACCATTGCTTGACATGAGCTGTATATACAAAACACACAAAAAAATAAAATATAATCACAATAACCAGTACAGTTTACTACTGTGACAAATAGTTTTAAAAAGATTTATAGGTAAAAATGAGGCATATTTAGATAAGATATAGCAATAAAATGCCAACATTAAATCAGTTTTCTCTCCTAAAGACACAGAAGAGAAACCTAGTGCTGGACAAAGCCCATCACTAAAGAGCGCTGGACAAAGCACGCCTCTGAAGCACCCCAAACAGGCTTCTGCATGTCTGTAGAGGCCACATTTCATTTCTGTTCTCCAAACGTTTGCACTTCTGTGTCTGAGTGAGTGAAAAGACAACACGATGAACTAAACTGGCCCCCTCCTATTCAAGCACACAGAAAAGTGAGTAGTTGTATTGTATTCACAGAGCAAAACTAAAAGATCTGGATTCTTTTCTTCTAACGTTGTACAGCCGACTGGGTTCAGCTCAGACCCCGTTAGACTCACAGAGTCACACAACTTTACAGCGTTGGGAGGGACAGAACACACCCAAATAATCCACTGAATGCTGAGAGATTTCATGTGAAGACAGCCCATGAAAGTGATGGCTAGAAGACTTGGGAATGGTTATGACAGAGGCAATAGTAGGAAACACACTCACCCATTGCTGGTCAATCTTGAAATTCAAATGATGATGTGCAGGACATGACAATGGGACAGAAAAAGATCAATGAATCCCAAAAATGTAAAGTCAATATGTTGAACAGATTGCATTAGTGTTAACTAGCTGTTGTCAGGGGAACATTTACAAATAGTTGCATTAGTGTTAACTAGCTGTTGTCAGAGGAACATTTACAAATAGTTCATGGGCCTGGGCAGAATTTGATATGACAACCACTTCAAATGAGTAGCATTACTTTTTTTGGACAATCTTTGTTTCTGCCCTTGTTGTCCTACAGCACAGTAGGTTTGTATTCTATTCTCTGAAGTCCATTTGAAGAGCTACATATACATTTTTTTAGGACAGCCAGGGCTATTCAGACCTGACATAATTTGATATGATATCACATTATTATGTGTCTGATTTTAGCCTTCATGTTTGGGGGGTGGGGTGGTGGTGGTGGTGGGGGGGGGGGGGTCGGGGATCAGAATGTGAATGGCAACATTAACACTGAGAATTTTGTGATGCACTACCTATTTCAGGATTTCAATGCAATACTGATACAGAACCATGCATAGACAATGGTAAGGAGGAAGCTGGGAAGCTGGGAGATGTCTCAAAGTATGTTAAATCAGATTTTAAAGCATCAATACATATTGGTCTATAACATTTAAAGAAAGCTGAAACAATGTCTTGCATTAAAGCATATGCCCTCTAGATGTGAAATAAAATCAACTGATTCCAATCTCATCTTATTCTACTATGCCATGCAATATTGTAGTGAGTATGAAATAATGGAGTTGACAAGACCCATACCCTGAAAGGAAAACAAATTAAAGAGAATCAACTCAATATTTTCTAACTGCCTCTACCCTGTATGTGCTAACATGCATTAAGACATCTCCCAACTTCTTCCATACTGCTACACCATAGTTGTGCAATGAAACACATTGATCTTTAGTGGACAACTATCACCTTCACTCTTTTGCCTGTATATAGTCCTGTATGTACGACTCATTTTGGGCTATGTAATTCATAGAAAACTAAATTATGCATCTAGACATAACATAATGTCTCACAGTCCTACGTACTTGCAGGCACCTATACGTCTTGCTTATGGGTATAGAGGCCAGCAAATATACAACTAAGCTAGCACTTTGAAAAAGTTGTCATACCAAGACATATTCCTCTGACATGTAGGGTTACAAAAATGACTAGATTACTAGTAATCTAAACTAAACAAAACGACTAGATACTAGCATCTTAGCTGGTACCGATATGTGATTTTTCAGGTCCCAGACTCCAACCATGGTTGCACCTTGCTACATATGCAGCACATGCCTAACATCAACCAATCACAGACGTAACTGCAAGCAGGCTTGTGCATGAGAAGTGACATCAACGATAGCAACAGAACCTTTATCTCATGTAATTTTTACTAACTGAAAGTAGGTCTGAGCACCTTCGTGAACAGGTTTTAGGAGAAAACTCTTAGTTAGCAAATTTTAGCATGGTTTAGGAATGCTGAGATGAGAAAATTGGAGAAAATTATTTGTGAATACGGCCCCAGGTGTTTTCAAGTGACAAATTCTTAGCGGAATAGCTAAACACACATTAACAAGTTGAATGGAAACCTGTGTACTGTTATGACAGTTGCCTGCCAAACATAGACATTTAGAGACTCTAAACACACTTTTCCAACAGAAACAGAAAATGTGATAAAACACAGGATGAAATAAGAGTGATAGTTAATACAGGGTACACCTATCACAAATATTTTGGCCCTCAGCTATATGGTTGTGCCTGTAGTCTACTATGCAGACCATTTCACAGCTAGCTGACTGTATACTCCTCCTCTGCTCCATAGTAGTAGAGATAAATGATTGGCAACTGACAGCAATAACACATAGAAATGGAATTATGTTATATGTATGAACATGGAAAATAAATACAAATGAAGTTGGTGGAGTCCCACAACAGCAGATTAACTTTTCTTAACTAAATGGGTAACTAGTTCACTATTGTTGGTCCATTGGATAAAGGGAAGAGGGAGGTGTCGCAAGATTGGTTGGGATTGGACTACATGTGTTGTGCCACCACAAAAACAATGAATAGCAAACGCATATATAAAACAAAACAACCAGCTAAATCAGTAATGTTGCATGTGAGTTACAAATTACAATATTCGTTAGCTTGAAGTTGTCTTACTGTGTGTTCACACCAAGAGCTACTAAAGCTGTAAAAGCTTTTGTAGCTCATAAAATCACTGTAAACATTTCTGTGTTCGCTCATTTTGCTCTAATCGCTCATGACGTTCACACTGACATTTCATTTACACCTAAAACGCATCATAGCTAGAGAATTTTTTAACTTATTTAAGTCGCTCTAGTCACCCAAATTTTGTTGCTCGTCGATTTTGTAGCTTTAGTCACTCTTGTCCATACAAAATCAATTACTTCCACTGATTTGGCAGATTTAGTAGCTGTTGGTGTGAACACACAGTTAGTGTTCACAAAATATCCATGAGCATTACATAAATGTGACATTTCACCAAAGATACATCAATTGTGGTCATATTTTGCATTTTTGAAAATGCAGTTATTACCAAAATATTTAAGTTTGAGTTCAATTGTTGACTTAATAACTTTAAAACTACAAATATACATGTGTGTCTTCATGAAACAATACTACTAGGCTACATCCAATTAGTCCAAAACTGATTTGTTGATTTGATTATGATGTGGTAGAGCTGGCTGAGGATCCCCCTGCCCTGTCAGTGGCTGTTTTTCAGGTTGCCTCATTGTGGATCTTTAACACATGAGCTGCCCTTGACACAAGTGCTGGGGCATTGAGCACAGGTTACGGTAAATATAACTCTTTTACTAAACGGCTTAAGCCTTACCTCCTGGCCTTGGTCGAGAACACAAAGCTTGGAGCACTGCCTCTTGGCATCCATTAGAACATTGAACATGGTACAGAGAGAGAGAGACAACCGCAAATCTGTGGACTTGCTTGCTTTCTGCATCTTCCAGTGAAAGGCTGCTTTAGTTCTGCAGTGGAAATGAAGAAAGAAAAATGAACCCTTCAAAACATTTCCTTTTTAAGAGCATTGTTTAAACACAAGAATGGCAGAGTAATTTCCAGGAAAAAACAGGTGCTTAATTCCCCATGTTTTTGTCCTACTGCCAATACATTATTTGGCCATGTTATTTAAAAAGCCTTTCCCTGAAATATCATTTACTGCTCTTCCCTTATCGCTTGTCTTGCACAAGAGTGCTGCTATACTCAACTTGTGTAAAACGTTTTTCCACATGCAGAATCATCACGACACTCAACAAAATGCCTTTAGCAATTGTGTTGACATTAAATTATAATAAAAGTCATATCTATATGCTCTAAACTTTAAAACAGTGTGTGCAAGGGGCTCTTACTCACAGCACAAACTAATGCTAGTTTAAACTTACTGGTCAAGACATTGAGCTACTTTTACACTACACAAGACTAGGATACACTTGAGTATTGGGGGATTAACACAGAGACAAGGACATTAACAGTGAGAACAGGCAATGAGACCAGTAAGACAAATATAATGTTGCAAGGCACAGTGAAGTACAAATCAGTAATGTCATTTGTAGCATTTTATGTACCATCACGAAAATCATGCTTTAAATGAGTCACCTATAATTTTTAGATGCATCATGGAGAGGGTGCCACTTTAAAAGCTGTTAAAGGTCGGTGCACCTTGAGTGGAGCAACCCCTCATCAAGATGGAGGAACTCAAAAATGTAGTTAAGTTTTAAACATCAAATCCTATCTCTGCAAAATGGTACGTGCCTCAGTCAGTTAATAGATTAATTAGCTGGATGTAAAACAGACCCATTCTAACCTCCATAACTGTGTGTCTGTAAGTCACAGAATCATGTTGACACTTCTTAAAAACACTTTAGTGTTACCTTGAGAATGTTACCAATTATGTTAATCACATCACTGAGCCTCAAACTATGTAGGAACTGTGCTACTTTTAATTTGGATATGGCATTTTGACAAAAAACACTTGTGTGGGGGTGTCCCTGAAAAGGTTCTCCAAAATCTTGCGTGGGTTAGTGCACTGCTAGTGGTGAATACCAATCAGTGGCCAGCACGGTTCAGCCCACACACAAGGTAATGCAGGTGGCTTCATCAAACCAACAACAGTGAGAATAGTGCAGGGAATATTTGATGGGCTTGAGGAGGAAAGGTAGAGAGGAACTCTCGGAGGGGATCTGATTATTGGCTGAGACTGTGCCGTGTGCAATTCTCACCTCTTGACACAGGCCTCCATCATGTCACTGGCCATGAGCTTGAGCCGCTGCTCCAGGTGCTTGGCAAACTCCGCCTCTGGCCAGTGTAGGTCCATGACGAACATCTGCAGTGCATCCAGCTTCCAGAACAGGTCCTCTGAGGTGGAGGAGCCATTGCTGCAAGCAGTAATGTTACAAAGAATCAACATGCGGCATATGGCAAACACATACATACATAGACTTGATATATATTATGCTATGAAGAGCAGTCTACATAAAAGTAACATAAGATGGTAACACTTAAATAAGAGTGACATGAGCCTCTCATTAACATGACATGACACATATCATGAATATAATGACACTTCATTAATGTTTATGACTTGTCATTATATGTCATTCGGTTTTTGTAATGTCTGTACCCCAAACGATGCCAACTTTACATCACAAAAACTGAATGACATCAAAAAAGTGTCATTAATGTTCATGATATGTGTCATGTCACACTAATGACAGGCTCATGTCACACTTATGTAGACACCTTCAAATAAAGTGTTACACATAACATAACATGCAGAAAACATGACTGACTAACTGATCTGCCCACTTAATGGATGACAGATGACAGTTGTGATCAGGTAGCCTCCTCAACGCAAAAGGCTGATGCCCTCATCCAAGTATCCATCATCATGAATTATGGAAAAAGCACACTTGTCGCCGGTAAAAGACTGTTACCTTCACAAGTGGCGCTCGCTGTAAATCGTTAGCCAAACTACGAAACACAATTAAAACTGTGTGCTGTGGCTACCCTCTTGACTAATTAGCGGCGCTCATGTCCGCGTTCCCCGCGGGCTTCCAACTGAGCTCCCCATGCTGGTCTGTGCGGGGGAGATCACGCTAACAATTGGCTGATTTGTCGCCAGCCGCGGGGGATCCGCTGGGACAACACAGAGCCCTGAGATAGCCGCTCTTCAACATTCTGCCTCAATGCCCCCAGAGAGAGACACCCCTAGGAACACTCCCACAGCAACTGTTTCAACAGTTCATATTTCACAGATGCAACTCATCTAGCAGCTAATTTATAGAGGTTTCACACATTATGTTTATATAGCATGAAACATAAACGTTTCTATAGCATAAAACTAAATAAAACTTTACTCCCAGTGGTAGCCAAGGAAATTGATTTGTGAAAAGTTAAAAACTGGAAGAACTTAAGAATAATGTAACCCACTGTCCATGTGTGCCATTTTAATTAATTATCAAGTTAGTCAGACTGAAGAGGAAGCATGACTAATCCAAAAGTCATAGCATTAAATAGACCACAAGGTTCTCCAGGCCTCAGTGGAGAATGATGATAAAGTGAACACAAGGTAAACTAAGGAATTAAAACATGCACAGAGGCTGTGTGCCTGTTTAATATAGCACAGATATGGCACACATTAAACTTAAACTAATGCATTAGGCTACAGCTTGTAGTTAACATCACAGCATGCAAGACACACATCAGTGCACAAGACATGAAACAATACCAGATGCTCTCCCTTCTCCACAAAGATGGGCAAACAACTTCTAGAAGGCAGAGAGACTAATAGAGGACAAATTTATTGATGATACTTAAAAAAAAAAAAAAAAAAAGTATTAAATTACTTTTAAAAATAATACTTGGCATGTCACTGCGTAGTTAATTGGTCAGCATTTTGCACCTTAATTATATTTTATATTTGAAACACTGCACAAATGTTTCAGAAGTAAATCTGAATGTTTTATTCATATATATATTCATTTATAGTCAACCAAGCTATTTTTTTTATCATTTTCACCTTTCTGTAATTCAAATAATATATAATATAATTCAAATCAACCAGTAAAATCTTAAATAAACTTTTAACAAAATCAAACTTTCCATCTCTGATTTTATTAGCATTGCTATGAGGCTTGAGTCTAAGATTACTGAATCGCAAAATACTAATGTATATCTGAATTATATATATAATTATATAAAAGAGACCTGTATCTTTACTCAAATTTAATATTGTTTTTTATGTAAAAATTAACTGAATTTAGTTTTTACACTGCAGGCTCATTTGAAACCAGCATGGCAAAGTTTCTACAGGCAAATTAGCATGCTAAGTTAGCACTGGTGTTGGGTTCCAGTGGTGATAGAAGTGGCCCAAGCTGTGTCTCTGAGCTGTGTGGAGGAGAGGGAGCTACCTCTGACACCTGAGCCATACTAGCACATCACATCACACATCATCACAGACACCACACCGGCTCTGCTGCCCTCCGGGACGCCCCCGCTAGCCCCATACACACGTGCTTTCACCCGACGATCCCATCCAGGCTGGTGGGGAGAAGCTTGGCATCTGAGGCAAGCTGAGAGGCAGCATGGGCACTTTGGGCAAGGGCACGCTTGGGAGGGTATTGGTTATTGTCCTGAGAGAGGAAGAATGGGACAGCATAGGTGGAGAAGGAGAGGACAACTGATAGGGGCTATTAATGCCTGCTACTAAGGCTCAAATCCAGAGTCAGCTAACGTGGCTTTGCTTTGGCTCGTACTGGGTGAGGAAGCTAAGAAGTCACAGTCAGAATGAAGTGTGTGGAATGGCACTGAGAAATTAGAAGGAGAGGGGCCATTTTACCTTTGCCTTATTTGATAGACTTACAGCCAAAGCCTGAGTCTGTCTGTCTGTCTGTCTGTCTGAGAGTTTGTGGCTGTGTGTGCGTTGACTGTGAATCTGGGCCAAAACAACAGTTGGTGGAAGTAAACAGCCTTACTTCACAGACTGCCAGGTCTCTTGTTCGAAACCACGGTGGATGGACTGAGCGATGGAGGACTCCATCAAGTCGATGTAGCGCACCACCATAGGGATGAAGTGGTCTTGCAAGTGCTTGTGGAAAGTGCCATTGCACAGGTGATCTGGACCAGCAGAAAACAGTGAGAAAGAATGTCAGGTCTCTCTGGTGAGAGAATATTTACTGTCTATACATGGCACTACATTTGCATAAGCAAAAATAAGCACATTGCCATTGTTAATAATTGCTGGTGTTAATTACACGCTGAACAGGAGGGAGCGTGACACATTCCCACAACAACTTTGAAAATGCATTTAACAAGCATATCCTAATAACCCCACTTGAGGCGGGCTGTATCATTGGGCTTTATTAGTCTTAATTCCCCCCTCTCTGTCTCCTCATTATCAACACTAGCCTTTTGGCTCTCCTGGGGTGGAGCTCATGCCTTACAAGCATTTAACATCCCCAAGCTCCAGCACAACTTAAGTGAGCATTTCCATCCACACACATTAGAACACACGTCGAGCATAAAAACACATAAAACACAATTCAATAAAGCAATACATGTGAAAAAAAGATGTGCTTGGGAATTGTGTGTTTCAATCTGTTGCAGCTATTCTGCATGTAGTATTTGTGTACTAAATTTTGTATCATTTAAAAATAGGTATACACAGAACAACAATTATTGGAATAATGCATTACATTTCATATAATCACACACTGTTCATATTTGTGTGACAGTCACTGTGGATAGGATGAAGACTATAAGGAAGATAAATTCAATTAAATGTTACAGAATAAAGGGGAAGCTTACAGCATGCCCAGCAATAACCAAAATGTCCTTGAAAAAATGTTTACGAAAAGAGTTTTTCATTTTGTTCTGCTTTTCCTTACTGAGAGGTGTTTTGACAGCTTTAATAACTGAGTCACAAACAGACAGCACTAATTAGAGGGAAAAACAATAGATGACAATGATTTTTTGGTTCATTGCTTTTGCTGCGAGCATCAGTGTGCAAAGGTTGCTGAAACAAGTCACACTAAAACTGTGTGCCTATATGCACATATTGTGTGTGTGTGTGTGTGTGTGTGTGTGTAACAGTATTATCTAAATGCTTGTAAAGGTATCTGCAAAAAAGTTTAAGAATGTCAGCTAGTGAACAGATCAGAATCTGGATCTAATTTTGTCAAAACTCCCATTCGGTAAGAGGCAACTCGGCAAGACTTGCATGAAAAACACATTTTGAAATGTCAAATGCAAATAATTTGCAAAACAATTCAACCTAAAGCTAGTAGTGTTTAGTGTATAGTGTCCATAAGCCTTGTAAAATGTTGACTGTAAAATTATAATTTCTCTGTCATGCTAATTTACAATACAATATAGCTGACATAAATAAATATTTGATTTTAAACATATGAATTCAGATAAATAAATATTAGCTTTTATTAGCTATTAACAAGTCACTTCACATGAATGTATATGAGCTGTTTGGGAGCCAGCTCAGGAAATAATCTCACGTTTTTTGTTATCTGTGCAAAATTGTGCTCTGTCTTTGCAAACAGGGTAGGGTTATTCTCCTTCTGCAGCTCAACATTTAGGTTGTTGGGGGAATGATGGCTGAATGGAGACGTTTCTTGCCAAGTGTGTCTTCATCTCTACTAATGCTTACCTGTCTGTGTGAACATGTGCACATTGTTACAAGCCGTGACAGATGCCCTACCTGAAAATACACACACACTCCCCGTCTCACTCACACACACACACACAGACAGACACATACACGGACACACACTCACAGCGAGACCAAGAGACAAGGCTGTCAGTCGAATGGAGTTGCTTTCTACCTTCTCTGAGCAGCCTGGCTAATTTCCCATCTCTGTGGCTCCCCCGCCTCCATGGCGCTTGGCTAATTACCGTGTTGACAACGGACGGGCACAACACGTTAACCTCCCCCTCCTAACAAGGCTTGTTTTCTGTGGCGTGCTGGGTGCTAATTAGCGCGCTTAGTGGTGAGAACATGCGCCGGGAACCACCAGAGACAGCTAAAGGTGGGGAGGCAGAGCTGAGAAGCTTTAAATAGGGCTTGTGACAAGATGGAGGGTCGGGGAGGAGAGAGAAGGACAGAGAAAAAAAGAGAAGGATAGAGAGTAAAAAAAAAAAAAACGGAGGGAAAGAGAGGTTGAACTGAAAATGCAAAAAAGAAAAAAAATCTGAAGACAAAACTGTGTGTGAGGGAGACAAAGAATGTCAATGATGGTGAAAAGAAGAACAGTGGGAAAGAGAAGAGAAGAGAGGACGAGAGGATGAGAGGAGAGGTGGAGGCCGACTTACGGTCAGTGCGCAGGAAGTTGTTGAGCAGCTGGAAGAGAGGAAAGCTGTCCCAAGAGTCCTGAGGCTGCACTTGCAGCGCTGCGTCCATGTCCACTGTGTATAGAGACAGGAAGATCTCCGCATGCTCCGTCATCAGCTCAGGCCACCAGGCAAAAGCCTGCCAAACACACACACACACACACTCATTCAGATGATTACAAAAAGAGTTGGTGAGAGGCAGACCTTTAATGGACAGCCATGTATCATGCCTCTAAATGAATTCGCCAGAGGTGACTTTAGAGGCTAATCATAAACTCAATTAGGAGACACATGAGGAAGACCTTGATGAGTCAACTTATGTAGTCTTCACCTTTCCTACAGCGCTGATGTGATTTATCCATTCAAATGCATGCAAAGTCTGTCCTCTTTTAAACACATCGATTGAAACGTGCAATAACTTCATTGCCCAACCCAGGAAAAGGCTGTTTGACATTGACATTCCTGAAATGACAAGCATCACAGCGGAATCCTAATAAGACGCTAAAGGTCCAAGCTGATGAAAGGACACTGTGAGCGTGTGTCTGCTGTCAATCTCCTGGGAGAGGAGCAGTTAGCGTTGTGCTGGATGCACAGCAAATCCAACTGAAGTCATCTGCAGTCTGCCAAGTGGGACCAATATCTTTGTAGAGGCTAGCATGCTCATTGTGAACACCTCTGAAAAGATATGACATTTTTCTCCCATTTTTTTCTTTCTGCTCACAATCCTGAATGTGTGAAGCAACAGCTGCCCTGTTAATTGAGCATGTAAGGGCAGTAAATGCCCCTTTTTCTCCATTCCGCTTCAGATTTTCCCTTTCCATGTGGCCCACCTTTAAAGAGTGTGTGGCATGTGCTCAGAACAAAAAAGTGCAATCAGTCTGCTGGAGCCGCTCCGCTCCGCTGTGGAAGAATGCCATGAAGAATCTGAAGGGTGCTATTGTGCAGGATTGTGTGTGTGTGTGTTTCTATGTGTGTACGTGTTTGATTGTATGTGTGTGTTTCTATGTGTGTGTGTTTGATTGTGTGTGTGTGTTTTTCTATGTGTGTGTGTTTGATTGTATGTGTGTGTTTCTATGTGTGTGTTTGAGCATCTGTTTTAAAAACGGGCTGGGGGTGGAAGACATCCTTGACTGACTATTCATTCCAGCGCTGGCTTTGGGGACACTTGTCAGAGGCGTTTTCAAAGTGCTTTCAGACTTGAACACCATCCGATTCCTCCCGCTGCTTCTGTTATAGCAATACCAATCTCTCATCTCTCTTTGTGCCTTTCAATCCCAAACACAGCAGTGGTCTGGCTCCAAAGCTAACAGAGGACCTCTCTGCTTAGGAACTAAGACAGAAAGTGTAGTAAGGACACAGATCATTCAAAGCTGCCTGAGATGGTTTCCTTTTTCACTTTCTCCTGTCTGAAAAATTATTAATTTCCTATTTATTTGCCATCGATTACATATTTACCAGTGGTGCATTTGAACGCTTTGGTTTAGCTTAGTTTAGTACTGCTCCCACTACTGAGAGGTTTGGAGGAGCCCAGTCAAGCCCAACTGCACCAAAAAATGTTTCAAATAATGTTTCAAAATTTTTTTTAAATAGCAAGACTATTAAAGACTGGTACCTACCATCATCTTAGAACTAGCAACGTCCATAAGCACTTTTGAAAATCTACAATCAAATAACCACTCTACGAGTTTTTATGGTATAGATATAATTTATGTGCATAGGTATAATATTTTTCTTTTGTACAAAATATTTTATTTTACATGTATACAGACCTTGTTAATCAGTTTGAGTGGCCACTTCAGAACTCCACAGACAAAACATGGCTGAACAGGCAGTGAAAAGTGAACACCACAGCTACAGAAAGAATTTAACGGTCACACAAATCTTTCTTACCTCTCTTCCCTTGGATGTGAAGGCAAAAGGTGGAGAGATAAACAGATTACCATAGAGAAAACACTGCAGATAAAACATCCATAGCCCCCCATCTCTCTCTCTCTCTCTCTCTCACACACACACACACACACACCACACACACACACACACACACACACACACACACACACACACACACACACATACAATTCCTATACTGACATGAATAGCCACACAGGCTACAGTCTAATACTGAACACTAAACCAAATGTACTGTGTGTAGTAGTGACTTGTATCTCTTCCAACACATCGGCCAAGATAAAAATAGTCCCCCTATTCTCAGGAAACAGATAAAAAGAAGTTGTGCTTCCTCTGAAGTAAACAAGAATGACGCTCGCAGTGGGCTCCATCTTGCCATCTTGACACCTGGGATTGATCAGTTTTTACCGGCACTCACTCATCTGCCGCGGGTGTGTGCATGTGTGTATGTATGTAGGCTGTGGGTGTTGCTTTCGTCTGTGGCTACAATCTGCATCTCACAGGATCACAGCAGTCACTGTGGAAACAGCTGTCACAGCGAAGGGAGAATCGAAAAGGACAGTTCGACAGTTAAGTGATCACAGGGAGTGCTTCCTCAAATGATCATGCAATACCTTGGAGTGATAGGTGCCAGCATGCAGTTAGAAAAAAAAAAAACACCCCACCTATAGTGGCTCACCAACATATGGTCAAACATATGCTGCAGGAAAGGAAGACACATGGATAGAGCACTGATATCCTTAAACTGTCAAGAAATATGAAATGAAAGACTAAAAAAAACAAAAACAAAAAAAAAAAAAAAAAACAGGAAAAGTCTCCTGTCTCCTGTGGTGTTTCTACCTGCCATTGCATTTGTCTTTTATTGAAACTTAGACTCGTTTCATATCCTGCATCACCTACCCCAGATCACCTACACCTGAAGGGTTTGGAATCAGCAGTATTGTGAGGAGACTAGTGCTGCACTGGGCAGTGTGAGTACTAAAAATACACTACCTCTGATTGGTGCTGCACTGGGCTGTGTGTGTGTGTGTGTACACAAAGAACAAGTCTGCACAAAGCACAAAGCCTATCTCTGAGTGGGGTTGTACTGGACAGTGTGTGTGTGTGTGCGTGTGTGTGTGTGTGTATGTATGTATGTATGTATGTATGTATACACTAACACAAACCCTTTCTCTGAGTGCGGTTGTACTGGGCAGTTTGTGTGTGTGTGTGTGTGTGTGTGTGTGTGTGTGTGTGTGTGTACACTAAGACAAAGCCTACCTCTGAGTGGTGCTCATCATTCTGCTGCAGCACATCCATGCAGAGCTCCCCCAGTCTCATCATGGCCTCCAGACGCTTGTCAGGGGGCCCCTGTGAGCTTGCTGTCCCATGCACAAACATGTACAGTACACACACACACGCGCACGCACACACACACACACACACACACACACACACACACACACACACACACACACACACACACACGAGAGGACAAGAGCAGACGAGAGAGAGAGAAAGAAAAAGAGAAATAATATGCACACATTTAAGCAAACTGAAATCCCCTGAGATTTGTCATAATACTATATGCCACTGGTACAAATCTGACTGAGAAGGAAGCAGAAGCATTCTCCCCACAGACTGTTTTGCTTGGGACATAATTTGAAGACAGCATGTAAAAGAAGAGTCTGTGATAAAATGGGGATGGTAAATAGCAGGGAAAATAGGAAAGAGAGAAACAGGAAAAAGCTGGAATGATAATGGAAAAATAGCTGAATGTGGACATGCATGGATAGTGTTCAGTATCCAGTATTTTGAGGCTGCAGTGAAGTACTGAAGTAAATGTGCTAAAATCCTCATGAAATCTGCTAAGATACATGCTTGGTTAAATTATCTGCCTGCAAGTTAATTACATTTAACAGAAAGGTCTCTGAAGATGTATTAAATCGATGAAAATCACTTTTCTCTTTTCCTCTCTCTTTTCACCCAGCCCACACATACGTGTTCAAACACATGCACACACACGCACGCCTGCACATAAACACACACACATTATTTCTTTTTCTTAAATGGACTGTCAAGTTGGATATGTATTATGGCAGGATTGGAGCTAAAAATTCTAGCTGTGGAATTTTGGAATTGTGGAATATTTTCAGATGGAGTCCGCAGATCTTAAGCCCACACACATTTTATATATGTGACCCAAACTACTACAGTTTAATGCACTAACATTACATTTACTGTATAACCACAGCTGCACAGCACAGGAGTTGGTATTTCAGCAGTTCTGAAGTGTTAAAGGACTGAACAATCAGCAGTGTATCAGCGCTGTTATATTAGGGGAGCTACAGTATTATTAGCAGAATTAAAGCATGAGATCAAGTTCATTAATGTGTCACATTTGAATTGAATGAATAGTAGGCTACCATACGGATGATAATTTTCCATAAAGGTGCGAACAATTTAGTTTCAATGTCCTGGGAATAGCTGACAAAATTTTGTAAGAAAGAGAACTCCTAAGATTTCTGACTTTTTGCATTTTTTTGTCTGTCAATAGGTGGTGCTACATCACACATGGGTATGTGAGAGCTCATTTGATGCAGCTTTTTGAGACCAACGGCCCACCCAAGTTTTGATGGCTCAGGTGGTACGTTTTCGAGTTATTCCCCAAAAACTGTGCTGGACCACCCTATATTCTAAATAATTGCTGGACCACCCTATATTCTAAATAATTACCAACAACGGCGTAAAGTTCTCACTAACACATGTGGATTTGCAAACCAAAGAATAGGAAACTGATTATTTTCGTCCAGATATGCTGAATGACAGGCACGATTTCAGCTTCAAGCACGTGTAAGCACGATTTCAGCTTCAAGCACGTGTAAGCACGGTTTCAGCTTCAAGCACGTGTAAGCACGGTTTCAGCTTCAAGCACGTGTAAGCACGGTTTCAGCTTCATTTAGCTTCAGTTTCATCTAACAGTAGCTTGGTGCTGAGAAGCTGCAAGTGGTAGAAATGTGCTATAGGAAATTCACTCTGTAATGAGCCATTTAACCATCAAGTGACTATGACGCTGCTAAATTAGCCTAAAAACAGCATGGAATGTTGCCTGATGTTGCTTTAAAATGATTTGATCATAGCTAATGGTTTGCTAATGACATGTAAATGAAAAGATTTTATGGAGTGTTACCATGTTCACAGTTCAGTAAACCTCCCCAAACCCAAGTCCAAGCTGCAGAAGAAATGACTGTGGCAAGGGTGGACAAACCTTCAATCTGGGCGTACTCTGTCAGCTGAGAGTAGTTGATGAGGGCTGCCTTCTCCAGGCACTTCTGCACCAGCTTCCTCATCTCGTCTGAGGGAACAGGAGTGTTGATGTCCTTCATTAGGACCTGGGAGAGACTGCAAGGTCAGCTAATGGCTTCTCATCACTGTGGAAGCCTCATTAGAGACTAAACAATTGCATGTTCAGATACTGTATGTGATGTGTGGATTCATGTGAACACTGAGGAAGACGACCTTTTGTTATTAAATGAAACAGCAAGTTGTTATGACAATGTGTGATTGGGGCAGCTATGCACAGCAATGTGAGAGCTGTGCTGTGTTAATAGCCAGTCAATTGGTTGAACCACACAAATGCTTTAGAAAAAAGAAACATTTGTCTCATTTAGTAATACAAAACACAAAACATCACCTTTTATTTTCTGTGTGGGATGTGGCTGAATTTGCATTATGGAATGCGTGAAGCTCTTCAGCAGTTTGCACACAGCCCAAACAAGCACCAACTTACATCAACATTCTAAAGTCTGCAGTTGTTGGCAAAAGTCTTTAGAATGTTCAAATTGTCAGGTGTGCATTCTACACTGCCTAGACAATAACAAACTGAACTGACAAAGGCAAAGGTGGTCTGGCTTATTTAATGCATTTAAACACTGCTGCATTCTCCTAAATATTATCAGCTCTGGACAAGTGTGCAATGAGTGTAGCCTATTTCTCATCATCACTTTGCAAAATAAAAAGTTACTTCATGCAACTGGAAAGTTTTTAATGTTTTCCAAGCGATGGAAAAACGTCTTTGGTTGATTATCCAGAGCCATAGGCCATCCCAGATGTTGTTAGAATGGTGATTCTACCATAAGTAAAAGATACTGTAGCCGTAGTGTTGTTTTACACACTGACCAATTATACCATTGCATTGGTTTAGTATTGCACAACGTGGAGTGAGACAATTATAGATTTATGTCTTCTTTTAGTGCAATAACCATACAGGGGGCTATAATAACCTTTATAATAAACATTTAAAAATATAATGCTGCTGACATTTGAATACATCAACAGCTCGGCCCATCTCTGTATGTTTGCCCGGATTGGATTATGCCCAAAGTCAGCCATGGCGTGAGATACTGCACTGTAAATGTTTAACCAATTTGTTGGAATATTTAATAGCCTAGGTCTAATGACATTGCGGTTGTGGATTTAGCATAAAATATTCTTATAATACAATGATGAATATCCATAATTGTCAAGATCACTACACAAATGTGAGTTCACATTCAAACACCCCTTGTAATGCATAATTGCTAGTTCACGTAGGCCACAAGATGAAGCTCCAGGACTTGAATCATGACTAATAGACCAGGGTCAATCCTAGGATTGGAACCGGCGATTGTCTTCAAAACTGCCTCTGTACGCAATAGGATAGCGCCACAACACCAATTAGAGCAACGTCGGCAAAACAGCAAATACATAAAGCCAGATGACAAATTCTGACAACTTTCAACTTAGGTTTAAATGCTATTAGTTAAGTCAAAATTTAGCTGAACAATCAGAAAAAAGCTGTTTTTGCAAAAACATATTTATACAGGCTTAGAAAAGTGTGGATGAGTTATTTCCCTTCACAAAAGTCCTCTATTATTCAAGAGAAGATTCATAAACCAAACATGTTTGCTCAGGGGATTTTGTCAAGAGCCAAGCCAAAGAAGAAGAATGAAAATTATCTAATTATCTTTCTTTACTTTTTGGATTTCATTTTTATTCTCATATTTATTCTCATTTATTTCATTTTAATTGTTGTTTTAAAACTAAATTGATGCTGATGAATAAATGATATGTGAATGTAAGCATCATGTGGGTAACAGAAATGACTATGTCTTAAACAGTAAATTGCAGTAAACAAAATCAGATCTTTTGCAAGAATACATACACGTTCAAGTAGCGACAGCGTGGCCTTTAGGGCTCCCTCTGGTCTTCCAAAAGGGAAGCAATATCTGCAATCAAATGGAGAGGCACAGGTGAGCTATCAAGTGTGAACTAATATGACACAGTTCACACTTTCACACATTCACCATCTCTGAGAGAAATCTTCATCTCTAAAGGGAAAGTTCTACTGAGAAGCAGACTGGACAACTAGTCAATTCCAGGAACATGAATATTTCTTGCCATAATTGACTATGACTAACACAGAACTACATCTGAACACTTTGAGTGTCACACAGCCTAATGCATGAGTCATTAACTAGAGTACATAGAGTACATATAATACAGATCATTCCATGTGTCTGATTGAGCTTTTAGCAAGTTGCTCCTGAAATGTTAGCCATTGTCAACCTACTACACCTTCAGTATGTGCCTCTAGCTACTCAGTTTTTCTAAAGGACCTTTAGACCTGTAAGGGAGTGGCAGCTTGGGGCGTGAGCGCCATTAAATCTACCCCCCCCCCCACACACTTCATGTGGTCTGAAATCAGTTCTTTGCAATGAATCAGTGCTCATTAGCTAAAGTAAGCCTAATTCATGTACGACAATATGCTTTGAATGGGCCTTTGACAATGGCTTTGTTTTACTTCACAATGACAACCCTTTTTCTTCCAAGTTTACCTGAAGTGAACAATCTGGTTCTCCAACAGTGTCTTCAGTCTTCCCCGTATCTCCTCAAACTGCTCCTTCTCCTCAAGAGTCACAGTTCCCATCCCATCAGGCCTGCACACAACACATTAGCACTGAAATTAGGACTCTCGGGAAACTCAGGTCCCTTTGCACTCACATGTGCTTGAAACATGCGTTATGATGTTAAGTGTTTGGACAATACCCTTCTTGTCAAGTACTGAAAACAAACCAAAAAAACAAACCAAAACAATATTTCTCTTTGGAATTTCTTCTTCTTTGGAACCACTTGTCCCTCTAAAGGGCACTATTTTATTCCTATCAAGTCTTCCTTTTTCTTACTTTTTTGATGAGCATTACAGAGACCAAATTTGCAAAGGATTTCTAAATGTGCAAAATATCTGTGCAGACAGGCAATTAATAGATTTGACAAGAGTTTAGAGAATGCAGATTTGTGTTGTATTGTGTTTGTCCACTGAGCTTTCACTGAAATCCTCTCCACCTCCTCCTGCCTGGAGCTGAAAAGCAGCCCTCCTCTTTAGCAGAACACTTGTAGGAGCAACTTGTAAACCCGTCTGTTCTTTCAGCCGCTCACTCCAAAAATCTTCCTTTTATTTTTGACAAGAACTAGCTAATCCCAAAAGAACACAAAAGAGAGAGAGAGAGGGAGTTTTGTGTGTGCGTGTGTGTGTGTGTGAGAGTGTGCGAGTGTGTGTGTGTGTAAATGAGTGAGTGAGTGAGAGAGAAATAAAGGCACAGAGGTGTCTGACTAAGGATCAATGTGTTTTGTGATTTGTGTATTTTTGAAATGCCCAGATTTCCTGGATGACAATTTTCTGTGGACCTGTGGTGATGGTGGTTTGTGTGTGTGTGAGAGAGAGATAGAAAAAGAAAGAAGGAAAGAAAGAAAGAAAGAAAGAAAGAAAAAAAGGGAGCGAGAATGAGAGACAGAAACTCAGTATGCTTACTCTGTATGGAACAAACATGGAGCAGGAGCCCTACATATGGAATTCTGCAGATTTGTATTCAAAGTTCAAATTGAAACACCCAACAATGCATGTAGGGCAAAATGAGGATGTTACCAACTGGATCTCTCACATTCTGGATGCATCTGAAAGCTAGCCCCAAAGACACACTCCTGTTTGAAGGAGCTGAACCCAGAAAAGAGTCCACTGTGTCAGCTGGTACTGAAGCTCACTAACTCATAAACAAAAACTAATACACAGCATGCTGAGACCAGTACTGCTTCAAAAGCACACATTTATGTTAACAAAAACTAGAGCAATCAAACATCAAACCTAAGTAGAATGAATTTGTATCTGACCCTACATCAAGAGTATAAATTGGTCGAGTGTCTCATCTCAGAGATACTAACCAGAGGCTAATCCTAACCAAGTACACGCTAAGTGAACACAACCTTGCAACAGAAACAGGTGGGCACAGAAAAACCTGGCTACCAAAAGAAGAAAGAACTTGTGGGGACTGCCAGACAGAAGAGGTTGAGACAGAGTAGTAGTTTTTTCTTCACTGTGAAAAGTATAGTAAACTAAGAAAACCCCTTTTTTTGTGAATTTAAAGCCAACCTACCAAACCTTAAAACCCTCAACATAAATGACAAAATGACTATCCTTTCAGGATCATGCATGTTACCTTTCTTAGAGTTCTTTGCTATTATTATTATTATTATTACTACCATTAGTAGTAGTAGAAGTAGTCTATTTATTTTCTTGTTCTTTCCCTATTATTCATGTTCATTTAGGGTCATATTTGTAACTTGACACACACACACACACACACACACACACACACACACACACACATATATCTATTCAAGATTAAAACACTAGTAACCAACCACACTTATTCCTCATCTGTCAATACATTGAAATAATGTTCATCCCATTAAAAGGGTCTTACTACACGGCTTCACTTCACTTCAATAGGACTTCCCAACATTTTGATAGTCTGATATTGCTTGATAACGAACCATTACTAAGCAGAACAGACTGCTGACAGACAGGCAAAACCAGAACGTTGAACATTCACCAATCAACCATTCACCAATCAACTATTCACCAATCAACCAATTCAGTGATCTGAAGTTAACGGACTAACGGACTCTTTTTTTTTTTGCAAAAGCTATTATCAATCTTAATCATTAAAATGACCATGATAGCAATGATAAACATGCTTCGTTGTCATGTTATTGATGTATTCAACGGAAAAATGTTCTGCGAGTCAGTCAATATCGTGGAATAACTCCTGACAGCGTAAGGCAGTAGCCACGATATTGATCGCCTCGCAGAGCGCTATCCCTTACTTCATTTAGGCACATAGGTAATACTTATGCAGTTACTACAGTGTAGGTGAGGACTGGTGATTTTTTTTTTTTTTTCATTATTTATCAAAAGTTGTATATGTATCAAAACTCAATAGTAGTAAACTGGGCTTTTAGTATTATTCATTAAACACATTTACTTACTACGGACCTCTTACTCACTGACACCTACTTCATGAAAAACTTGGCAGGATAAAGCAAACTGATAACCTGTTGCCAGGCCCAGTCATGGAGCTACATTGGAAGGTCTGTATGAAAGGACTGTAAGAACAGTCTAGTAGATACAACCCAGGTGATCCAATTTGTTAAAATAATAAATTTAACAGATTTTCATGGATTTCCAATGTCAAAACAATATCACACACACTAGATCTTTAGAGAGGTCAATTTTCATTCAAGAGCATTTTGAGTACATTTTATAATGGTGGTCAGTGGTAAAACTAGTGAAATGTGTGCCCTGACATTGGTAAATTTAGCCCAGTTTTGTGTTCCCCACCATCCAGTTCCATGTGAGCTGGCCAGTGGCGTGAGCTATGCTTTGGCCAGAGTCCAGTGCCGGGCCTTGAGGAGGGCGGCGGTTCAAGAGGAGCAGTGTGGGGGTCTCCTCATGCTCGGCTGCATGTGTGGGAGTCTGCTGCCATGCGACAGCATGTCGAGGCTAAGCGCTTTGTGGCGGGGTAATGAAGCGAGCGCGTTTGAGACAGGCTAAATGCCGACCCGCTGCCTAGCGCTTTACCAGGGGTTAGCCAGCTCAAGGAGGGGCCAGTTGTCATGGTAACAACAGCATCCTTGGCTCCGATATTGATCTAAATTGATTTAAACTCAGGCAATGTTAGAAAACAGTGCAGGCTAGTAGCTATTAGAGAGTAACTGTGCTCAGAAGTGGTTTGCCACTGAGTAGGCCAACATGTTTTTACTAAAGCACCAGAAAGAGCAGGACAGGAAGATGAAGAGCTCTTTCAATTGGTAGCTTCAAATACTCAAGGTCATGTGTTTGTTTGTAACATACAGAGCAAATGGGCCACAGAGACTCTCTAATCAGGAAGATGTAAGGAAGACCAGCAATGGCTGAAACGAAACACCGCTGCTCACTGACTGACACCCAAGTTTGGATGTGCGATAGTGCTTGGCCGGTTGATGGGTGTCTATAGCTCCAATCTGGCCATTGTGTGCGGCTTCGACAACAGTAACGGACTCTTTCAATTTCTTTTTGGCCAATCCATATGTGACCCTCCATGGCAAAAGCAGTTGCATTAGCCAATTTTTCAAAATTAAGTTATTGTATTTTCTTGAAAGAGCACAAACAAAGTAGCTGGAGGCTGTAAGGAGCCAGGAGTTGAACATGTTGACTTGGCAGCCAGAGTTGTAACTTATAGTAATATATCACCTTGTCCTCAGGGTTCAAACAAAAACAGAACTGACACTGCTATCATTTCTAACGTGCTGTTAAACATTTGTCATTAGAATTACATGATTCAGGTGTGTGATCATGTTAATCTTAAAATGCAAGCTTCAGCTAAATCTTAAGTTAGCATAGTTTACATTTTGCTTCACTGCACCAAATATCTGCATAGCATGTCTTGCTAACAACAGTGGCCAGTCGTATGTTAATTAACAGTAGCGCAACTTTTTTTCTGCGTATACACAGGCAACACAATGTGACGTAAACAGCCCTGGTGTCGAAGCAAGCTCCCTGGTGTCGCTGAATGTGTATTAGCCTTTGGCCTTTAAATGAGACACAAAAGAGTGTGTATGATTCTGTTTACATGTAGGGTAAATTCATATTCATACTGTTAAATGTTAAATGTTAAATTTATATAGCGCTTTTATACTCCTGCCTCACATTCATCCATTCACACAAACGCATATGTTGCAAGTCATAATCTACAAATGTGCTGGTGTGAAAGGTAAGAAGATGCTGGAACTGGAGATAACTGTAACTATGTTGAGCTCTTGAACAGACATATCAGTGAGTACACATATCACACACATATCATGTGAGTGTTTGTGTGTGTGAGTTGGTGACAGAGTGATAGTGACTCTGGGGATGGGTGGCAGGAGGTGGGGGCGGGGTGGCTGGGGGCTGGAGGGAGCCAAGAGTAAAACGCTGCTGTCACATTGGGTGGCCATGCATGGCGGGCAGTCAGGAAACGGCTGGAATGGGAAGTGACAAGTGAGAAGGACTTGAGCCTGCGATGATGTCTATTCTGTCACTCTCCACCAGGGCCAGAGCATAAACATACAACCACAGAGCTGGCACATTCGCCTGCCGGCACCTGTCAACCCACACCCACCTGTCCACATGGACATAAGACACACCTGCACATTTCCACCATGGTCATCAAGCCTTACTCACTCCACACTAAACATGTCAGTAGGAAGCAGCGCTCATCAAATCAAATGTGTCAAGAGCTTGTCTGGCATGATTGAGACTATTCAGTCAAATAGCAGTTGCAACAAAAGCATCAGAGAAGTTTATAACATACATTCTTAATCATCAGCACAATTACTCCATCAATGCATCATGGATATATTTTTGTTCATGAACATGGTTTAAGTGTAAAATCTGGAGATCTTAACCATAGCCATACATACAGTTTTCAAATAACCACCACATCTCCAATATAATCTATTTTATACAGTCCAATGTAAAGGCAACAATGCAATAGCTGCCTACAGCATTGGCAGTGTGGCCTTCGATTCCCACACACAGAGCCCTTACATGAACTGCATCCCTGAATAGACATTAATTATTCAAATGACAGCTCAGACTGACAAAAAGCCAGTTGCAGCAATTTCCCTCATTTATACATGGTGATTAGCTGGAGAGGCTAACCATTACTGTCCCTAATTGGTTAAATTAGCCAACAAAACGAGACTGCACATCCATGTGTATTTAACATAGAGCAAGTCAAATGGGGCCGATTTTCTTTAAGTGGACAACTAATGGTTTCAAGAGGACAATATACATGAGGGACAGTAAGGAGAAAAACCAACAGGCACATGAGTGCCTGGAGCTCATTCATATGCACATAATGAAGGACTTGCAATGGAGAGCACATGTCATCTAATGTAGGCTATGCCTGAGACTGAAAATATAGGAATTACACCATTCATATTCTAAGACATAAAAATAAATAAGACAAACATAATATGTGATGCATAAATAATAAAAAATAATCTTGTTAGGAATCATGCTATAAATTCCATTCCATTCCACTGACTACTTTCAGTTAAGAAGAAGAAACAAGTTACTTCCACAATTTATACCAGCGTGTGAATAGTGTTAAAATGGGAAAGTTTGGCATCTGGACAAGGAAGCATTAATGTCAGTAGCTTTTAATACTCATCAGTTAAACAATCTCACATCTTGCTCCACAATTTCACTTTATCCTACTTTTTTTCAGTTCAGCAACGGAAATCTAGAAGTCAATCTGAATCAGAGTAAAGAAAGGCATGGCAAACACAGAACATAGGCCTGTAGTCTAAATTGCAGCCAAATACAGAACATAGGTCTGTAGTCTACATTACAGCCAAATAATCACTTCTGTTCATAGGTCTGTAATCTACATTACAGCCAAATAATCACTTCTGGAGAACAGTTTTGAACAGGAGAACAGTTTTGTGTTCCTACATCACCAACAATTTTAAATGTAGAGTCTGAATTCTGCCATTTAGCATCTGATTCCATATGATGAACGCAACAGATTTTCCATGGTTGTTTCAAACATCTGAATTATATTTCCATTGAAATCATGCTAGCCATTTTTAAACGGGTGCATGAGGTTTTTGGTCAAGTCTGTGAGAGGAAAAAAGAGCCATGTGACCTCAATGCTGCCCTTGTCTGACTTTATATACAGCCATTACCAGAAGCTTCAACCTAATATATAGCTGAAGTTGCCTTATACACATTCATAAACAGCATGAATAACTAGTGGATCATTGAACGAACTGGGCCAAACTGCCTTATCTCATTCAGATGGTAGCTTGTGTACCATAAGGAGATCAGGAGCAAAGCATGCAACATTTCACACTAGTCCTTCCATGGTGCGTAATTAGCCTTAATTGCCTTTCATCTAACTGGGAGCTGCTAATTTAGTATAAGAGCAGTCAGGCACGCTCTGACTTTGTGCTTAGTGATCTGACAATATGGCAAACTCAAAGAGTGGCTATCCGTGTCTGTCACATTTGTGTTATACATTTCTCTGTCCTCTCCATTTTCCATTTTTAAAAAAATCAAAACATTCTGCTATGACATATTCAAATTTATGCTAATTTCAAATTCATTTGAGATGTTAAAATTAGCATGTGTGAAAAGGAAAAAACAATGATTTATGTCCTCCTGAAACAAACATGTACAGAATGCCAATCTAATGGCTATGTTTATCTGTCCGCTTTGGAGTCCTGCAGTGCTCATGGAAATAGATTTAGTGGACAACAGCAGACTGCAGTGACAGAGAAAATATTGACACTGAATATGATTCATAGTGGCTTGATGTAGCTTCAATATTTTTGAAACAAACTACAAACTGATTCAATGCATCATCAACAGCAGATGTAAGCATATCATTTTTATAGTGGTCATTTTATTTAGTCATGTTAGTCTGGTGGTTTGTCACGTGGTTAAAATACCTGTTTCCATGAACGTGGGAGGCACAGAAGGCATAGCTGTAGTGTAAAAGGGTAGGGTCCACCATGGCATTATTCTCCAGAAATTCAAGAAGCTCTTTCAGATAGCAGAGGTGGCGGTGACAGCCCCGGACTCCATAGCGTGCACAATACTCATCCAACACAAACACCTGGCCAGGGCTAAACCATCCCTACAAATACAAAGAGACAGGATATATAGCAATGAGCAAGAGAAAGTCATGCTGACAGTCCAATCTGCCTCTATTCCAAACAAAAAAATGTAGTTATGTACCCTCTTACTTGTCAACAAGTTAAAAATACTTTACACAGGTCAAAGTATTAATACATAATCAGAAGTGAATTATTGTGATCAGTGTTCAAGATTCAATGATTATTATAACACTCCTTCTTTTCTTTATCTGATTTCAATAATATTATTAGTGACCACTATTGTGTGGGTAAATTGTGTTGGTTAAAAGTTGGTTAAATGTGAAGGATTAAATTTCATAACAGACCTACTAAAAATTTGTTAAACAAAATTTTCTTAAAATTTGTTATCTGACAGATCTAATTGAGATTACAAACTAACCGCCACATAGCTTTTCATTTCTGACAGCAAAGCTTGAAAGACAAAACATTTTTTTCATTTAACAATAGACATAAGACAAGAAAATACACCAGTTCCCCAAAATTAACACATACATGTCCAAGGTTAAGCACAAACAATTAATTCATTGGCAGAAATGTCACCCATTATACTGAGGAGGTGGATGACGATCTCTATTCATTAGCTCACTTGTGCCTTCGATGATAACTAAATTAGGCACAAATCTTACAAACTTAATTACCACGCCTCTCCGAAGGAATGCTAACAAATTAACACTTGTCTGGAGCCAGGTGCTGGGGGATGTGCCATGAGTGTGGGGGAGGGGCAGTGAGCTTAGAGCCAGCTGTCTCAAGACCCAGCAGCGGGGAGTGGAGGTCAGTCCAACCACTCTGGTAAAAATTTTCAATTTGTCATTTCCTTCTTTAGCACTGAAAGATGTAATGTTCTTATGCCCCTATTCTAAAAAAGCGGTCATCCCAAACTAAGAGAATTTTTAGCCATCTCCCCCTCATTTGACTTTACATTAATCTCTTACGTCTGTTGAACTACATGGGAAAAATAGTGCTTTTTAAATTGACACTAAATTCTCTGCTATGTCAAAGTCACCTCTGTTCTAGTCTCTCATGAAGGGACAAGACACTACTCCCACTAAAAGAATGTATACATGCCTTTGAGCAGTTTCCATGCCTTTGATCAGTTTTCTTCTTACCATTTTGCTCACTGCGTTTCCACTGACAAACAATAATTCTCTTTTTCATTTCTGTCTTGTCTTGTCTTTTTTCACTTGGCTCTATAAATATCACTTTTACGACAAGATGAGCAGATCAGCCTGGCGCCTGGCAGGACGTGACAAGATGTTCCACTGTGACAAACAGATGGCTGGCTCACGGCTTGGTGATGACCGCTCAATTAATCATTAACAAGCCTCGATATCTTCCTCACTAACATAATCCAGTGCACTGACAAGGTTTTCAATGGTGGGCACATTCAGAAGTTTCTATGCATTTCTGAGTGCACACACAAGGACACACATTCACAGAAAACATGTTTTCTGGAGAACACACATCAAATAGTAACCTTTAGCATTAGATGGTGTGCGTTCAAATATTTTATGTCTTAATGGTTCGGACTGACCGTATCAGAGGCAGGAGAGGCAGTTCAAAGAGCAGTGTCTCTCATACTGGCATGGGCTACTGCAGCATGAATGGGGCATCCATCCCTTGTGCTGGTCTACAAAGGAGCACTGATTAAAGGCTAATACAGTCCTCATTACAGCCCTCTAGCACTGTAGAGGAGTCCTCCTGCAGTAGACTTTAATTGTCAGAGTGGGGGCGTCCAGATATGGAGGTGTGTGTTGCCGTGCTTAGGCCTCATTATGAGCTATGAGGTGGGGGGTGTGATTAGATTAGGAGAAGACATGACTGGTAATCCCACTCTTTCATTTGACAGAATGCATATGTGTGTGTGTGTGTGTCTAGAGTGCGGGGAGGTGTAGACATATGGTGCTTTAACTATTGGGCTCCCATCCGTAGAATGGATACATGAAAACGCTTGTCTCTACACACATCCACCCGGCTGTGCATTCAAATACATCCACACACACACCCACACACACAAACACACACATAAGCGTGCTCACTCCTCAAAATGCCTTGAGGGGTCTCCTGTGGCTAAATATTTTCAAAAAAGCCAAATATTGGTATTCACATCACCCACAGTTCAACGGACATAATCCCTCCATCAAAGCCTTTCAAACAGTCTGTACTTGTACTAATGTTTCAGAGAAATATCAGTAATGTCATTCTAAAAATGAAGTCTTCCATAGTAACAAAGAAACGTATATTTAGAAAGGTGGACTTATGGAGGTTCCCTTGTGTCCCTGTGGAAGTACTGATTTAGAGGTTAGTGCGACCCCACACTATTGAGCACTAATAGTTATCTTTTAATCCTCCCTCACAGATGTCTTCAACCTGAGCTGCATGGGAAAACCACCTCATTAAGCAAAGCTTTGTTGGTTCCTTCCCCAAATGTGAGCCTCACTGTCTACAACTAATTTGGACAAAGGCCCACATGCCACAATGGCGGTGTTCAAACAGATAGGGAGCTTCGACTTTCCAATGGCCCTTTTTTCAGATGGTAGGAGGCACAGGCAGAGGAGGCCCAGAGACAGACAGACTGAGTGAGTGAGTGAGTTCATCCTTTCCTCTATAGCCTTTCAGCACCAGCTCAAGTGGAGCACAAAGATGATTGAGAAAAGGTACATGAGAAGCGTGGTGCTCGTGTGTTAAAAGCACCTCCACCTCTATCTCACCAGACAGGAGAAGGAGTCATTCATGCGGTGGGTGAGCGTGTGCTTCTGCAGCAGGCGGAACAAGCTGGCGTGCTCGAAACCGCACGGCGCTGCCGAGATCAACTCCTCCACCCCTTGCTTCTGTGTACGCTCTAGGCCTGTGGGAGAGAGAGGGAGAGAGAGAGAATGAAGAAGAGTAGAGGAATGCTGAGTAACAACCGAGAGAGCCATTTTAACCAAATTTCTAAAGCTCACAAGAGTCTGGAGTGAATTTCTTGGACCAACTCCAATTCCACAGGGAAGAGCAACCTGCCAGTCACTCAAATTCAAAAAGTATTTCTACCCAAGCAACTGATGTGATTATGTCTTCATACATAACAGCTCGTGCAATACCTTCAGTTCTCATTTAAGAGAACTGTACATGTTAACTTGCCATCGTGCCAGTGGTCAGTATAGCTCATCAAAAACACATCCAAACAAGTACTGCAGCCATGAAGATTCACGCTAGGAGTAATCCATGTGAATGAGGTGATAGCTCATCTTGTCTTTCCCTTGTGTTTGGCTGTCACCTCTTTTGGCTAATGCTCCCCTGTGATAACCAGTTTCCGCATTAGACTTCCCACATTTCACAACACGCCACAAACTGTCAAACACAGTGAGTAACACATGGATGTTTACCATGCCATGTACAAGACTTAGTGAGAATACACCATCCCGTCCCTTGACAGAAATGAGAAGAAAACACATAAAACTGTTTGGTAAAGCTCGTCTGATGAGGCCTCCCCTGACGTGAACAGATCAGACAAACTATGCTAGAACAGTGCACGACACAAATTATGAACCACAGTGATTCTCTTGAGTAAATCTCAACCTTTAGTTTATGGAAGTTTATTTGCACAAAAGAATGATTCTGTAAATGCAAGCAAGTGGCGAAGTACATCCAGTAAGTGTGAAAATGCATATCTGTAGTGGCGCCTCTGCAAGCACATGAATGGCAGGAAAAGAGGAGAAAGCACACACAGAGTCAAGGAAAAATTACAGACATTATCAGAGAACTCCACACAGGCCAAGGTCAGCCGAGAAACAGCAGAAAAGAGGGAGAGAGCTGCTCTCGTGTTTACGTTCATTTCCAGTCTTTTCACGCATGTCCTCAAAACTGGCTGCCGGCAGCAGGGCAGGGGTGAAAGCCCATCAAAAGGCCTAAGCCTTTCTTTTCTCTCAGCTATGGATGCAGATTTCAGGGAGGGAAAGTCTCCACATGGCAGGCAGCACAAAAGCAGCGTGGCTTTAGAAGTGCATCCCGCGTCGCCTCTGTGGCCTTCGGCGCCATCCCGAGACGAGCATTAGTGATTGGTTTTATTAGCGCGGCCATTTCGGGTGGACCACTGACTCAGTGGACACTGATGCAGACAGAGAAAAGCCTTGCTGTCTGCCCGGGAGCCATGGGCATTTGTTAGTTCCTCTGACTATCACTTTTGTGCGCTAAGGGTGGCAGAAGTGCAATCCTCCAATCTCTTGCTCTCTCTCGCCTCATCCGTCCCCCTCCCTCTTGACAAAAGTGACTGGCTGATAGCCCCACGACTCCTTTGTCCCTCCTTTAATTCCGATGTAGGTCATTTTACATTCATTACTCCAAATGCATTGCTCCCAAATGTAATTTGGAGAAAGGGGCCGGAGTGAATATGGAACACACACAAAAAGAATGGGACTAAGACGCTGTGGCTCTGCAACGAGACAAAAGGGATATAGATTAACAGCAATAATAGAGGCGAGAGTGTGGTATTGATCTGAGAAGTCCAGGCAGACTGAAGAGCCATATTGATCCGTGTCATCCTTAACTTCCACTTATTATCCACTGATGAAGAAAACAGGGCGAGGAGGCGAAGGTGGGGTAGCATGAGAGGATTTGTATGTGTGTGTGTATGTGTGTGTGTGTGTGTGTGTATAGGTTTGTTTGTGTGTGTTTGTCTGTCTCTGTGTGTGTTTGTGTGAGTGTGTGTGTCTCCCTTTTACATGGAGGGAAGGGTGGAGTTATTTCACTGGAGCTGAGGACATAAGATATGTCTGCTAGCCTGGACAGACTCCATTTGGCCCTGCGTTGTCACAGCAGCTGTCATATCCATGTGACATGAAGCGCTCAGGTGGAGGGCTGTGTATGACAGCTTATCGAGTGGCGGCAGGGCGCCAGCACAGGTAAGAAGAGTGCAGTGTATCACTAGCAGTGGTCTCACTCAGACTCCTGCATCCTGCTAGAGAAAGATTAGGGTGGACAAGGGGATCAGCCGCCTGGACTGAATTTGGGACACACACACACACACACACACACACACACACTTATTTCGCCATGTGAGATTTAGGCCTCCTGTCAGAAGTGTTCAGGTTGAGTTAATCATCTTTGATAGTCTGGATCTGCAGTTCTCCAGAGATTGAGGGCTTTGGACAGAAACTCGGGGAGCATTTCAAACATGTCTTAGGAGATCAACAAAGAGAGAAAAGACTTCACATGACCCTCACGAGACAGTACACAACTCAGAATGTATCCCTAGAGCCTCGCTCCCTGTGAGACCCACGCATGTCCCAACCTACGAGTGTGCTATGTTGTGTTATGTGTGCTTAACAAAGTCAGTCAGTGTAGTGAGTTATAGGTAAACTTTCAATTCCCACCAAAAAGACTTTGGCAATTTTGAAAAGCAGTGGCAATTCCCCAGTAAGCGGTGGTTGCCTGCACATCAACAACAACAAATAATTCAATAAACAAAATAGTCCAGTACAATCAAAGCACAGCAACAAAAGTTGAGAGACCTTGAGAAATGAAAACATTTTTTTGTGTGTGAGAGGACGGTGAAGGATGGCTGGAATTGGGAGGCATTTTGCAGTTCAGTGCACACACTCATGGGCTGCGTGTCTCCGTCCCTAACCAATCAATACTTACAAAGTGTGCTTCCATTCTCATGGTCAAATCTCTTACCAGCAAAGACAGCAGTTCAAATATTACAAAGTTTATGGCATATTGGTAAGTGGCAATCATGTCAATACAACTATATTTCAACACAATATATTGAATTTTAGTTTAGGTATGCTTGGATACATACCATATTCTGCTCTATGGTCTTTATAACATTCCAAAAAGTACTAGCAGTATTTGTATTATATAGAAGTTTCACAGTCAGAGGTTCAATAATAATACTATGGTTGCTTGCCTTTGCACAACTTTAAACAGCTACCTGTACAGACAAACAACAGCAAATGTTGTAAAAATGTTAAATTGTGAAGGAGTTCATTTTCTAGTGAATATTTTGAGCCTCCGGAACCTACTGAGTAAGGAGATGGGTGCATCCCTCTGTGGACCTCCTCCACGGAAATTTTGCCGCTGATTGTGAGTGGTGGGCACAGGCTTGTAGGACTGCCCCGTGGCACGGTATATGGCCTGAACCCACAGCACCCGGTCTTGCTCATCATCACTGGCAAACACCACCTGGTCACCCTCTTTGACTGCACTGAAGAAAACATGCCCACCCTGCAGACCTGGAAATAACAGACAGGAGACAGCCATGCTAAAAAATTACATGCAAGGCAGTCCGGTGTCCAGTCAGAATGTCAGAAAGTCAACCTGGATGTGTGGATATGAAAAAAAAGAGGTATGAGGAATGGTGACTTACACTAACTAAAAATATATAATATTTAATACAAATACATCAGTACTAGCTCAATAAAATAAGTCTACATGATTATTAAAACTATAATGCTACAAACAGTATGGTTTAATCTTCGTGCTTTATTTTGATAGGCTAAGAGGCCTCTGTGGTTTAACAGGGCAGCGAGCCTTTCTGAGTGAAACTCTAACCCTAGGCAAACATTCAGTAAAGGAAAAAGAAAAGGTCTTTTTACTAGCCTACATCACAAACTTTGTGAAAACCTAATTAATGTGGGTGGACACAATGGTCCTGGGTTATAAATGTCGGTTTAACTCTACTGTTAGTTTTCTCAAAAATATTCCCTACCAATGAAACGAAATAGCAATAGAGTTGTCACACCTGCTTGTGGGTCGGAATAGTCAACCGTATATCCCTCCAACTGCATCAGTTCCTGTGGCTCGGACTTCTTCTCCCGATAACTGCACATTGCAAACGTGTACTGGCTTACCTAGGACAAATCAGTGGCGATAACCCCATCCAACATAAGTTACTTAAGTCAATACAACAGAGTAGACAATGATAAATGAAAACAAGCAGCAGAAAAATGGCAATACTCCTCTTAAAACTAGGGACCAGTTAGTCTTTTGAAATGCCAAATTTGATCTGTCAAATGTCTGTCAACTAGTATACCTGAACAAGGACAAAATATCGCCTTTTCCACCGCTTCCACACTCGTTGACCCAGCGCGTAAAGATACCTAGAAAATAAGCAGTATTAAGTTACTCTGTGGCGTAACGTCTTTTCGTATGGTCGCAGCACTGGTCGGGTTGCCACCGGAAAATAGCAGATTGCAGATACAGGCTGGACGTAGGCCTAAACAATAACATAGCAAGGAAATTCGTTTTTCATAGCCTGCAAAACTGACTCTGGACAAGACCAAAAATATAATAATAATAATAATAATAACCTAATGGCTGACCTACAAAATTTCAGTAATTGCACAACAAAGCCAAGTCCAGCAACAAGGAAATGTGTTTTTCGGAAGAATAGAGATGGCAATCTTTCCCCACGAATTTTAGTTAAATGAGTAATTGATCAATACATTTAATCCTTCACTTTCCAAATTAAAAAGAAGATGCTAAGGAGATCGAACTGATAGAGAGGGAGAGAGGTGTTTTGATATGTGGGGTGGAGATGGACAAATCGATATGTGAGGCACTTTGGAAAGGGAGACGAGTTACAAGGAGCGAGAAGAGTGAAAAAGCCCCAAGTCAAGGTTGAAAGAGCAATGAATTCAGTCTGTGAAATTTGGGCCATTCTGGGGGAGTTCTGTTAACATGTGGCAGGGGTAATCATCCACTTGTGAAAATGATTTTCAGTTCACTCTCCGACACCTTTTAGACACTCATGATCCCATTTAGACGACAACAATACCGCGCTATCTACTGCGGAGGCAGCCCCGGTCGTGTCAACCAATAGGACAACTGGGCCGCAGGCACTTTCAGTCCTCCCAGAGCACATGCAGCTGAAGGAGAATAATGGATCTTTATACACAAGCTGCGAGTGGTTTCAAGGCACTCACGATGTTTAATAGCATTTGGCTGTTGGGCGAGGTTAATAACAGAGGTCATCAATTATGGCAAATCAAAATGAGTTTCATGATTATTAATTTGTAAAATAGCCTATATAAATCTTATTTTAAACATGCCGCCTTCAGAGGGAGAACCACATTTGCCAACCATGGCTGACATGCAATAGATCAACTGAAAATTAAGATGGCATTATACTTAGCTTCAGTAGCGTTATGAAAAGAGCGATGATAAAGATCTAAGAGACAAGAGACTAGAACAGTCGAGGAGTTCAGAATAATCCCGGGCACCGATTAACAACATTCCACTGAGTTTTCTCCTTCATCTCTATGTCCAAACAGGACTTGACAAGGACTCCAGAACAATCTTCATAGCTACTTAGGCTTGAATTGAGGGCCTCGAACAATGCGCAATACAATGCGCAATATAGTAATTTGGCACATTGGTCCTTGCAAATAACTATATTTCAAATGGAAAGGAAAATGGAATAACATATTATAAATTAGCAGATGGCAAATAATGCTTGCCGTCCCTCATCACAAACAGGAAAATTGAAAACTATTCATAATAATTTATTTTATTATCAGGGCGCTATTGAGTGTGGACTGCACATCATCAGATGTGATCATGCAGACATCAGAACATACAAACGGAAACATCGCACCCTAGTGGATGTTGTCTGACATTACAGCTTAAGCATGTAGAGGGAGCCACGCCTTAACTGACTGTATAAATTGTCATTCATTAACAAGTGATAATATCTAAATAAGATGACATGTAAATTTGCTAAATTATCCAGCTATCCTGTTTAACTGTAAGCTGTAAAACATACTGATGTGAAACTTGCAATACCCTCCTATTCACTCATTTGCCTTACATGCCAACTAAAATAATACAGGAGGCACATATCACACTGTCAGTGTATTAAAATAAACATGTCAACTTTGGCCCATGGGGAAAGACAGGGGGCTGGGGCACCAGTATCCGTGTGGTCTTTCTATTCCCTGCTGGCACCTTGCCGGCTTTGAACAGTGCTGAGGCAGAATGAAAAGGCCGTCAATGGTTCACTGTGCTTCTCTCTCCTGAGCTCTGATCAACAGATGGCTCCTTTTAATGGTGAGCGTTCAACCTGAAAATCTCCCCATATCTATCCCTCCTTCTCTCTTCCTCACCCTCTATTTGCCTCAGGTTGCTCTCACAGAAAGTAGAGTCCAGATGTATGTGTGTGTGTGTGTGTGTGTGTGTGTGAGAGAATATGAGAGAGATTTACCTGTGTAATAAAAAAAATGAGTGACAGAGAAAGCGTAGGACATGAAATAAGCACGTAGAGAATTATCACTAGTGAACGTAAATGTATGTTTGGCATTTGTGTACATGGTGTTTTCACTTTGCACGTGCAAGTGAGCCTCTGTCCACTCCGCTTCTCTTCCCAGCCACTTGTGCGTTAACTGAAGAGGTAATTACTCAGTGAAGAGGCTCCTGCCAATTAGGGGAGCCGCAATGCTAATTAGCTGGCTGAAGGGAGAGGGCCGACCCTCTGACCCATCGTCTCCAGAAGGTGTAGGCCCCCGCAGCCGGCCCAGCTCATCCCCCTCACAAACACATGGGAATCACACACTGTCTCTCTCTCTCACACAGCCACTCCTCGCTCACATCAACAGAAAAGGCTGAGACAGACAGAGTCTGTCGAAGAATAATGTTCAGAATGGCACCATATGTCTTCCATGAACCAATCAAAATAAAATAATGACAGATAGATTGAAAAACAAGGAAGACAGAAAAAAAGAAAGAAAGAAAGAAAGAATGCAGCTGAAAGCAGCAATGGAGTGGCAGAATAATCATAAGACAGCTGACGACATTTTTTGGCGTAATTACAATATGATGGTTTACGAATGATGCTTTAAGTAGACAATAGTAATTTCTTCCAATTGAGGTAGGCGACTATGCGCGTCTTGTTCACCTTTATCACATAAAGATTTTCCACTTAAGTTTCCTGCTTGATCACGGTACCAAACAAACAGGATATATTTAACTCTCTGTATTCCCAGGAATGAGAAGCAAGAGGACTAGTGAACAGAGCGCCTTTCCAAAATACATTGTTAGCATCTTTACCAACAAAACTTTTAATCAAAAGCTTTATAGATTAAAATATAAAAGAGAGAGAGAGAGAGAGCGTAATGCACTGAATTATGCCAATCTCACCAATGCTTGTCCACTACTGCTCTCTGGTGGACATAATTTGCATCAAGGACATTCAACACCAACATGCTATTGCTCTTAATGAAAACATAAAAACAGCTAAATGTTTTTTTCCACAGTAATTATATCTTTTTGAAAATAATAAATAAACCTTTAAAAAGAGCTACATGATCACTTATACCACTACAAAGGAATCTTATAAATTATTATATTATGCCTTTTACATTACAATATGTGTTTAAAAGCCCAAAATTGTTTACATTTCATGAAAAAGCTATGATAGCATTTTACAGCTAGTCAAACCTGTAACAATCCATGTGTATTTATTTAATTTAATTCTCTTTGATCTGAGTTTTTGAGTTGAGATGTTGAAGGAAATACACTTTTTAAAGATATTGACTTAGCACAACAAAATATTGCAAATCCTAACATCCTAACACTGACAATAGCACCATGATAAACAACAAAAGCCTGACTTTTCTACCATTACTCACTACATTTTTCTTTTATTATGCTAAGCCTATTTTTTAGATTTTTCACCAAATTGGTCCCCATTTCAAAAAAATGAATTACAGTTCAAAATGTGAGGACTGCTGAGTTAGTTCTATTTGACGTGGCTGAGACTGAAGAAAATATGGATGGATGTAGCAATTCTAGAAGGTGCGCCCAATGGCCAGCAGAGGGCTGAAGTGCGCTAACAACACTGCCCAGGAGAGGACTGATGTAGCTGGGCCTCGCCTCTCTGCACAGCACAGCACTGGTATTTCATTTACACTGCACATACACACATCTTTAAAGAACTCACAAAACAATGAAATCTGAACCTGAATTATTTAAAAGTATCCAACAACCTTTAGTAATAGACTCATGAAACACAGCCATCTTATTAACTGTCAATAGACACTAAGTTGATGATTCATTGTGTAGCCTAAATGTTACTGACAGACAAGTAGGACTAAACCCACAAAAGCTTCCAGGATATATTGAAGTATTCCTTGTAGTAAAAAACAGCTCAGAGACAGTAATTTCCTAATTTCCTGTGTGGAGTGTAATATGCGATAAGGACATACCCACTGTGCTTCAGGTTGGGTGGCTTGTCCATCCTAACAGCCAGCTTGATCTTCAGCTCACTGTCCTGACTGCTCTTAGGCACGGTCATCTTATGCAGCTCTGCAGCTTTGGGCCCATTGGTGGTGGGGTTGAGAACCACCTGTTGACAAAGTGACAAAGGCAGAGGACAGAGAGCGCAGAAGACAGGAGCACATTGAGACCTCATTATCCAGCTCCATCCATCATCTCAGTTTGTGTGTGTGTGTGTGTGTGTGTGTGTGTGTGTGCGCGCACGCATGGTTTAACAAGAACGTGGAGCCTTGAGGATGAGCAGATTGTTTGCTGAGGGTTTCAAATGGAATCTCTCCATCTGTTACCCAGGGAAACGGCCCTAATGACTGGGAGATCCACACTTGAAGCACACCAACGCACTTTATCATCTGTGCACACACACATACACAGATATGCACATGCAAGCATGCTATGCACACATGCACTGCACACTCTCTCTCACACTCTCACTCACACACACACACACACACGCACGCACGCACGCTCGCACGCACACAGACGGGTATTCCCAACTTATGACACAATGTCTGCAATATTATCCAACAGACATATCTTGACAAACTCTAGAGGTTGACATGAGTAACCACCTCATGATCCCAATGCTAATGAGAAATGACAAAGCACAGTGTCATCATTTGCCATATTTGGCTGGACAGATGAATCAAATGTGTGAAAGATGTCAGATCCAGCTATGACCCATTAATCCACTGGGATCACTTACTGCGTGTGTGAGTGCATCTAGCTTGGTTACTGTGGTTTAATGTAAACTGACCATAAGAATGACTGAGCAACACTCTTACCCTCCCCAGCTCTTTGTCCTCCAGGGCAAGCACCCCTGTGCTCTCAGTGAACAGTTTCACCTTGACGACGGGCAGAGGGTGTGTAGTGGTGAAGTCTCCTTGTGTTCCCCACCTGGAAGGGTAGCCATCATTCTAATTAGAATTAGACATTTAGTTGTGGTGTCTGTTCAATGCCATAAAAGCCAGTACTGGTTAACTGAGGTGAGTACTTCAGGGCATATGACAGCCAACATGCTAGTTGGGAGAACATACAGGTTCTGTGTCTTTAGCATTTAGTTATCTGTGCCAGCCCTTCAACATTTAATTTATAGTCATGTGAACTTAGGATGACTATCCATTCCAAAGCCAAACACACAACTATGCAAATGCACCTAACACATGCACTTTATCCCTGAAAGTAATGATATGGGACTGTTGGTATAGCACTGGAATGTTCTTTGGGAGATACTGCTCACTTGGCGTGCATCCACAGTGCTCCTATATTCTATGCAGCTAAAGCTGTGTGTGCTTCTCAAAGCAGGGCAAGGAACTCAGAGAGCCTGAGAGGAGCAGGTATGAAACAGTGGGAATCAAATGCATATCATGATATATGAGAGGGCAATTTCAGTTTGATTAGTTCCAGCTGCTCCTCCCCACCGCCTGTCTTCCGTCATCAGACACACACACACACACGCGCACACACAGTTTTAAACCTCAAACTCATCACCTTTCTATAAATACTATCCTGGCACATACTATCTCTTGCTGTCTTTCTGTTGTGTTGTGCAAGAACATGGGGGAACTGATTGGTTTGGTCCCTTTGTAAAGCTGTAGTGGGCCTAACACTAGTGTGAGCTGAAGATCAGCTAGAGGCTGCTTTCAAAGACTCAAGTCTAAATTGAGAGAACACCTGGTGCTCCAAAGCGTGAGGGAGACCAAATGCTGCCCACACACAGCTAATCCTGGCTGGATATAAATGCCCCAGGAAGCGAATTATTTTTGTGACACCACTTTACTGGATGAGAGAGAGAGAGACAGAGAGAGAGAGAAAGCGCATTTTTGAGTACAGCTGATACAAAAAAAGTTTAAGAGTCCTCAAATTCTCTACCTGAGTGTAGTCAGTCCAAAACAACAGAAAAGGTCTCAATTTTTCACTTCCTCAGTTGCCACGGCAACTGAAACACAACACGGACATCAAGCTGCGTTTTTACCAAGGAACAAAAGCCAATTAGCAGTTCACTTGAAGAGGAAACTGAGGAGCTTTCTGAGGCCTGGTGCTAAGTTTGTTTTCTTGTGCTTTGTGTTGTTTGTTTGGAGAGAAAGGGGAGGGAAGTTGATGTTTTTCAGTGACTCTCTCCTATTGTCCAAACATACCTGGGTCAGGTTCATAACAGACGTAGCAAAATGTCAAATGATTAGTGCAAATCAACATTGTCAAAAGCACATAGCAAACAAATGAGATAAAAACATCTCTCAACTAGACCAGAGAAGGGAGTATTTTGTAAATGGAGTTTAGAATAGTAGAATGTAGTATGGGGAATGGAAAGCTGATCCTTGTAAGAGGACCAAGGGGACTGACTGGATGTAGGGGTGGAGGGGATCTGAGAGACATTGGGGAATAATTGCATGGAGGGATTTGTAGGTGAAGAGGGGGCTTTTGTGTGTGATGCGGGACTTGACTGACGACCAGTGAAGCTGCATGAGAGTTTGGTGATGTTTTGCCATGGTTTTATGCAAGTTAGGATCCCATTAGCTGAGTTCTGGACATGTTGTTGTCTGTCCAGGGCCTTGCTGGGTGCCCCTATCGGACTCCATTACCGTAGTCCAGATGGGAGATGATGAATCAGTGGATGAGTGTCTCAGTCAAAGATTCAAAGAGTGTGGACTTGAGTCTTGAGATGTTTTTGAGGTGATAAAAGGTGAATTTAGTGGTGTGTTTGATGTGAGTCTGGAATGAGAAAGTAGAGTCCAAGGTGATCTAGGTTATGTACTTCTATGGATGGAGTGATGGACATTCACATCTAGAAGAATATAGCTGACCTTTTTAAGCAGTGACACAGGGGCCACCACCATGAGCCCATGAGTTTTATTGCTGTTGAGTTTGAGTGTTTGATCAGATTAGCAGTCATCCAAGTTTTTTTTATCTCATGCAGGCAGTTGACAAGACAGCATAGATGAAGTGGGGAGTATGTAGATGGTGAACAGAAGGGAACCAAGCACAGATCCTTGATGTATGTATGCCAGAATAGAGTTGGAGGCTTCTACGGTAACATATTGCTTCCTACTGGAGAGATACAAGGTGAAACTAGGAGAATGCTGTATCAGACATCAAATCTTAAATTTTTCAGGCATAGAAAGGATTTTTTTCTCACCCTCCATTTTACTAGACAGGTGTCCTGATTAGGATCTCAGGTTCTTCCATCCAAGTGCTGCTGGAGTGTGGATCCCTTATGGGTTTACCATCATTTCTAAGTCTAAAAGGTGGCTACCCCCATAAACAGGAGTGAGAATGTAAAGGTGCTATGTCACATTGTTGTTTCAGTGGCTTACAGTCCCATAATGGTCACGGAATTACCAAGGTCTTCAATTCATGTCAATACTTGTAGCTTTGTTTACAAGTCAAAGGATAGAAACCGCTGATAACGTTTGAGGGGGCATGTTAACTGACAAGCTATCAAAAATTATATCATAAGGGTTGAGTCTTCTGTTTGTACATTGCTATTTTACAAAATCCTTTCAGGATCCATGTCCATGTCTTAACACTGGCTCTATCTGTGGGGCCACATGTTGTGTACAAAGACATCTAACCAGTGCTCCTTTGCCTATCAGTCAGTGGAAGAGTGTCCAGGGGAATCTGGCAGAGGGAATTCAATGAGGCCTTAGCTTCATTTAGTCCCATGCTAGAGCCCCTATATGTCTATAGGCAACGCTTTTTGTATTTATGTTCACACTACTGAGAGATGGTGAGACCTTATGAATACCAACTCTCCATTTTAACCTTTCAGTGACAACACAGAGTTTGGGTTGAGGGGTTGGGTTAGTATAAAGATAAGAGCATTATGACAGCATTATTGGGGAAGGTTCAGGAGGGCAGACATGGCTTTTCAGCAGCTGAAGGCTGTGGTGGATAATGAGAGCACTGTGCTCACACTGGGCTTCATTCACACAATTCCCTCAGTGGCCTCAGGCTTTGGCGTGTGGGAAAGGGCAGTGTGATTATCTAAAGGACTCCCTCTCTGGGGAGACTAATAACCCAACTGCCATTATGGCCAAGATGTGGGACATGGTCAGTGACTCACCTTTAATCAAATCATGAGAAGAAATACTCATACACATTTTCAATCATGTTCACAGCAGAAAGCCATGAAATGGTAGACTGGCTGAGAGAGGGAGAGAGATTCTAGTAGTTTCATGGCTAATCCATTTTTATTCATTCTTACAAGCCTCACACATTACGCATCTCTTTAGCTTAAATTGAAGCATTACTTGCCACTTGACAGATTGGGTTCATCAGCTCTTGGTATTAAATGTTGGAAGTAATCTGTTTAACATGTAGGTGTCTGAACTCTAAAGGGCAAACGGGTTTCACTAAATATAACAGCCTGCACATATGACCTTGTTTTAATAATCAATTTAATTGGAATTATTAACATGGCCGTTATGAGCAATGGAAAATAGTTGATCAACGGTCAATGATTCAAAGATCCTTATTCAAATATTCAAAGATGCACAATGGTTTTAAAAAGTGGGTGCAGATGCATGTGCTGCATATTTTTGCATTAAGGTAACCACTTGGTTTTACCAGTAGCATCCCAGCCCAAGCACACAATGTGATGAAACACTGTTACTTATTTCTGCTGCATCCCAGCCCAAGCACACAATGTGATGAAACACTGTTACTTATTTCTCCTGTATTTGCTGAATGAGAAAGGTTGTCATAAAAATAAGTAGTCATGTGATAAATTATGTTTGTCTGTGTGTTTAGTAGTACTGATAAACTGCATAAGTGCTGTTAATCAGTAAACAAACTATTATGCAAATACTACTTTTATAGCACCTTATTAGAAAGTGTTAACAAAAACAAAACAAAAATATTATGGTAGCACCAGCCTTTTGAGGACCTATAATTTCTGTTGTTATGGTGTGTAAAATCTCATCCTTCTTTTGTAGAACTTCTAGGTGCCCAAACCACAACTGAAAATGCAGCACACCAAAAGAGTGGAATGTTGGGCAGCAAAACTCACTGTGGTCGGGATGCCTCAGCTTGGTCTGTCTGGAGCTTTTCCCCTCCCTCTACCTCCATGGTGCAGTACACAATTCGATTGGGCGCCACAGACTTGAGCCCCTGCACCTCCATTATGACAATCTCAAGACAAGAAGTGGGTCCAGACGGTTAGTTTGCTACCATCTCCTTTTAGTCACATCATGACTCCAATATCAGTCAGTAAAGCTGTCGCCTACAACAAATCAATCTTTTCATTCACCAAGGTGTCATTAAAAATGATAAAAGTTGAAAGATGTGAGCATATGGAAAAGATTATTGTAAAAATAGTGCCTGTATGACAACATTTAACATTACCATTTTCTTTCATATAACTGTGTTAGTGCAAAATGTATTGAGAATTCATTTCTGAATCTGTGCATGAATTAATCTAATAACATTTCAAAGTGTCTTGTGCATGGCAGAAGTGAAGTGCTAGAGGGACCTTTGTTCAGGGTGGTCACTCTCTTCCGGTAATTAGCTTTTACGTTGATAAACAAATGTGCAATGAGGCAATAGCTACAAACTAACTAGGAAATGAAACCCTGAACTGGCGGGGAACATGGAGAGCTTATTAGTTAGGCTTACTTTGGATAGTAAACTAGTATAACTACACTATACAACTAATCCTTATGTCTAATATTAATCTAGCCTACCGTACTTCACAAAATTAGACGTTCACTGGAAAAGAGAGACCATGCTGAATGAGGATCCTTCTAGGACTTTACATCTGCCGTGCACAGAGCCCATTGGCTTATGGTTTGTGTTTCACAGTGAATGCAAATAATGTCACAATGTTTGGACAATGGAAGTTTGGGTGTCTGTGAAAGTACTGAGGCAGGTGATAGACATTGCCCACAGCACCTTCAGCCTGATGCACAGATGGTGTGAGTGTGCCTTTGTGCCTCACCTCTAATGTAAAGGAGAGCACCACGTCGGATTTGGACAAGGGCAGGTCTCCTTCCTCGCCCATGTCCAGGAAGCTGTTCATGGGGGTAAGCTTGGGCTTGATCTTGGGTTTGAAGTCCTTGGCTACTGGCTGGCTCTCCAGGTTGGCCATGAGGAGGTTGACTGAGGACCTGAGCTCCTCTGTGTACATGGCCTCCATGTCACTGGACACAAACTTGGGATATCGTCGCTCCTATTGGTTAGAGATGGAAGTGAAGACTTCTCTGCTGAATTTCTCTCAGTGGTTTCCATACACTCACAAGTGTCAAGGGTCTACCACATGTCCGTTCCCAATATTCACTAAAGCAGCTGATTGTAATTAGCACAACTCCTAAGCCAGACAGATTCACTAATTAGTGAAATCACCTGTACTGTGCACAAATACGGGCACATGGTAGCACTCTTACTCACTGAACTTTTACATCTCTGCACATTGCATCTAGATATCATAGTAACAGTCATACTTGTGTATGTGTGAATGTGTGTGTGTGTTGAATGTGTATGTGTATTTTTGCTGTTACCCTGGCTATTTTCTCAGCTAGCTGAAGTCTTCCATCCAACTCCCTGCGGATCTGTGCTGCCTGTTCGTCCACATTATCCAGCTAGGGAGAGACAAAACATGACACATAATGCAATTATGTACTATTTAGACATTCATCAAGAGTTTTAAAGGCTAAATATATTCAGCTACTAATACAGTGAACTTGATACCTGTAAGTCTACGTGGCCACATAGTCATTAGGTAAAGGAGAGAAAGACTTGGATGATCACAGATGATCCTTTTGATCTTTCTAGACAGGAAGGTAGCAAATCTAAACGTCCCTAAACCATAGGTCTACAAGGTGATACTGATTGCACAAGATAGCTCACTAAGACCAAAAATATGCACTACCAAAGTTTATGAGTCACCCCTCTGATCTCTGTGATGACTGAATTAAAATCTCTAAAGTGAATGGCAATTGTATAAATACAGCTACAAAGATATTCATAATGAAAATCTCCCCCTTTTCAAGTTAAAAGCAGTTTAGTAAGACATAACTCACAAATAGTCCTTTTCATTTTTTAGTAAATGTCATCTCTCTCTCTCTCTCTCTCTCTCTCTCTCTCACACACACACACACACACACACACACACACACACACACACACACACACAGGTTGCTTCCCAAATGGCATACTGCTGCACGACATACTGCCCTCAACATACGGAGCCTCGGAGGTGTAATTTTGCATCAAGAGAATGTGTGCTCGTTTGACAAAATATTGTGCTCACAAAGTGTTTATTGAGATGCCATTTTGGTGAATTTAATGCAGTACAACAAGAGAATATTATATTTTCTCAATTTAGAACAAAAAATCTAGCAATGGTAAATCTCAATGGTTGTCTACAGAACATAGTACAGCAGTATGACATTTTATGACAAACACACACACACACACACACACAATGTGTGTGCACAGGCTGATTATAGCACCTGAGGGACATTTTCTGGCACCTGTGGGCATGACCCAAAGCAGAGCTTCAGAACTGCAGCAATTAAGGAGATGTGCTAGCAGGTCTCTCCAGGGCTCTCTGGGGTGGCCTCAGTCTGAGCACTGGCACCTGACAGACAGGCCGTTTGTCAACCCACGGCCCTTTCAGGACACTGCCACTTCAACAACAGTACATCTGGTCACGTGTGATATGTGGTAAAATGTGTCTATCTGAGGATCTGGTTATGGTTGTTATAGGTTCTTGGCAGACGCTTTTATTCAAATAAGTGTGTTCACGTGTACATGTGTAGCTGATGATATACATGAGTACATGTACGTGTGTGTGTGTGTCTGTATCTGATGATAAACTCAAGTAAGATAAACTCAAGTGTGTTTTTCTAACACTCCCTTCACTTTACTTCCCTTGTTGATGTGGGAAGAATTAACAGTTTCAACGGCACAAAATAAAGTACATCAGAGTAAACAAATAAGTGAATGCATGAATGAAAGAATAAATAGCAATGCCATATAGCCACTTCAATTTAAATTTCCCACTTCAAAAACTATCTAAGAACATCACTCTAGCAATGTATCTGACAGACTGACGCTATAATGTCTTTTAAAGATATCAGTACATCCAAGCAAATGTTGGGAATGGTTTGTGGGTGTGTATAAACTTTTTGGTGTTGAAGAGAGAATATACAGAGTCTTTGGAATGCATTCGCCAGAAAAACACTCTATCAAGCTGAACTGTTGCAGGTTTTATAGTCTACTCAAACATTGGGAGCTACTCCAGTGTGCAAACACTCATTCAAACAAACATTCCATCTTCCTATGCGCCTCAGTCCTGCACCTGGCCCCTAGAATGTGCATAGCATACATTTAGATTTGTATTAAAATGTGCCCTGCATTAAAAAAGAAATGTAAATTTATTTGATCAACTTCTGCAGAGATGTTGTGGTATTAAAAGAGAGAATCGAACCAACTGTATTTGGCAGAATATTCATTACAGACTGGTCACTGATTCAGAGTGGGCTAGTCACTAATTATGCAGTCTGTTCATTTCTGACAGGTAATTAGAATTCTGGAATGTGGGTAATCAACCTATTGCTTATTGATGTCTAATTAGGCAGTAATGCATTCTGTGTTTGTGCTCACATTGACTATGGTGAGCAAAAGAGCACAGGAAAGTTGATTACCTAGATGGGGATTAATTAAGACAGAGCCAAAGTCATAACTATAAATAATTAGGCCTACACTTTGCTACTTGCAACATACCTGGGGGTAGGCAATTTCACCAAAGCAGAATTGAGACATCTGAGATAAGAGGCAAAACAGGACTTAGCTGTCTGGGTAAGTCAACACGTCTCCTGAACAGCAAGTGAGGATGAGCCAAGCCAGGTGTAATTAATTGTAGATGCAAGTGAATTCTCATCTTTCAACAAATCATTAATGGTGGGAATTTAAAAGACGCATGTAACAAACTACTTCGCAAAGAGCAAGCAGGTGCAATTGGTTGATGCTAACAAGGAAGTGCAATAATTCAGTTTTGAGATGAGAAATGTGAGCATCTCTGTAAAACAAGAGCAGGCATGGTGGGCAGCCGAGAGCACATACATATGCTGTGTGAGTGCATCCTCGTCTTGAAATGTGAGGCAATAGACACGCCACTCAAACAGCATACCTTTATATAACTTTACATTGCCATTTGTCTTCAAATCAGCTGAACTGCTAGATTGATATATTGACTTTTAGCTTTTCCAAGTTAATAAAATGGCAAAAAATTTACAACGTAACATGGAATAACATTCTTCAAACCTGTGGGGATCTGACTGTAGTGACAACTGACTAAATTAATGACACACCAGAATAAAGCGTTAACCGTTAACCTGGTCAGGAGCAGGCTAGCTGCAAAGAATAAATCGCCATGGTAACTTTTGTGAAACCACGTCAGGACTAAATTCATCCAGGATGACCCAAAATCTCTCGTCTTTGTTTTGTGAAACACCTCTGGATTTGGGCTGACCACACAAGTGTATTTGCAAAGGTATTTGCCACAAGACTGAGAAAAAAATCATTACCATCAAATAAATGTTATGTAATTACATTGCACCATGCACCACACAAATGTATATTCTTGAAATACTCTCAGTAGAATAGTTTAAAATAAATCCACCAAAAACTATTGCATTCATGCACTGGAGTATATCAATGCTATGATGGCTACAATCTGTAATAGCTTTTACAATAATAACCCTAATTCACATACATTTACATATACACTGATATACTGATCAAATGCTTCAAATAAACTTTAATCCTAATGGATTTTTTCCTTGTGCCAGAATTTCCCAAGGACTGGACTTTTTGGATAATGCATTGTGAAGAGGTGCAAATGGTACCGGCCCAATATAAAGTCATATGAAATTTTGGAAGCTTATCTCTCTTCCCTCAGTCAGTTCATTTTAGTTATGAGGAAGACATGCAGTGGAAGTTCTACATAACATGTCCCTTCTAGGCTTCTGTCAGCAATCCAATCAGAGACAAAACATCAGAATGACAGCTTGAAAGGAATTGTCAGTTTCTCTGACGTTCTTTGTCAAATGACACTTGTAAATATAGAGCAAATACAGCAAATCAAATTTATGATGGACTTCTGATAACCATATCTTCCTAACTTAGATTATACTGCCTTTGCAAACAACATGTTGAAAATTCTTGAAAAAAAGAAGCTGGATAGCTTTATAACTGTCAATCATATGTAATATTCTTGAATGTTGAATCAATATAAAAACAGAGATGTACAAATAACCAATACGTTGGCAGACATTACACTTAAATAGGACACACACACACACACACACACACACACACGCACGCACGCACGCACGCACGCACGCACGCACACATTTCCAGTAGATGCATCTCAAAAAGGTCAATTCATGTGCGCGGTCACTGACCTCTGAAGACCTGTTGTATTTAAAGGGCTGGCTGAACTGTCAAAAGGGTTTGATGTGAGAAGGCTTTGGCTTTGATTACATGTCTGTCTTGTCATGGGTAGATGAATATCCAGCACCATCTGTGAGCGAGCGGGTGCTAATTTATTGCCTCCTCACCTGCTAGCCTTCCTCACCCAGCCCAAGTGCTGTGAGCTAACTGGAACTGACAGGGTGGTTCTGAAGGCCTGGGGAGGCTGGATGTGTTCATTAGGAGACTAGATGACTGGGAGCTGACTCTCTCTCCCTCCATCTTGCCTTTTCCCATGTGCTCTCTCTCCCTCTGCTGCGCTCCAGATTGGGCTTGTTGACCCATCTGATCAGATGGGAACAGCTGGGGCTCTCCGCCCACCCACCTGAGCAGGCAGCCCCCACACTGCCCTCCACACGGCACTCTGCACCTCCTCAGCCACAGGCTCTCCCTTCCACTATGGACTACAGCATCATTTACATGGCCTCATTTATTTCAGCTGACATTCTCTCTCTCCCTCTGTCTCTGTGTGTTGTGTGTGTTTGCACTTGTATTTGCATTCATCTAAAATAAAGCTGTATGGCTTAGAAGAAAGTACAGTTATGGAACAATAAATTGTGTCCCGTAGTATCATCACTTACAAATATCACATGAAAATTAATGGAGATCAAAATGGAGTCCACAGCAGTGCAAATCACAAATCTGAACCTTTCTTTAATCTTTTATGGAAATGAGATTCAGAGAGAAGTTAAGAGTTGTATCCAAGATGGGCTGCCTAGCAGTGCAGAGGAGAGCAAAGCAGAAAGCAGGCCATTCCACATCACTGACCCAGACCACCAGGACTCACAGAAACACACAGCAATTCCTAGCTCCAGCAGACATCCTCAGTGGTAAGCCTACATCATTTAGACATGGCCTCAAGCAATACAGAAAAACAACACTTTTTATAGTATGATTTGGCAAACAGGTTTGACTTCACCTGTATATTTATTTTGATGGCATTTGGTCATATGAAAATAAACACACTTGTGATTCCTATTATTCCTTGATCTCCATAATCGCCATATCTAGAGGAGAAAATATCTCTTCGAAATATGTAGTTGGTATTTCCAAACAAATATATTCTTGAGCAAATAGGCCAGGACCTTTAATTAGTCCACTGTGGGCTAGTAATATCACAGAGAAGCAACAAGAGCAGAGTCCAGCCATCACTCTCAATCTTTCTCCTCAGGAGACACTGTGAGTGACAGTAACGGTGAGGGTGACTGATGAGACATTTCACCCATCAGCCTCTAGCCTTTGCATGTCTGCACTATACACAACGAGATGCAGCCTCAGTTTGAATGATTAATGAAAGGGTACCAGAGGAGAGGAAAAAAAGAAAAGATGAGAGCCGCGCTCCCTGTGAGATACTTCACCAGCCCTCCATCTAATGCTCAGCTTTGAGTCCTGGGCACTGGCTATTACTAGCAAAGCCATCTGATTTACAGGAGCAGATTACATTGAGACGTTGATGCTTCTAGTGACATTCCGTAAAATGAGTATTTCGGTTGAGATCATTTTAGTTATCCTTTTCATATAGGAAGTGAAAACTCCTTGTTTAAGTGGAAACCTATTAGCCTGGTGTACCAAACGCTTTCACGCCTTTTCACTTTGTGCAAAGCGTCTGGGATTCCTTAATTGGTGTATGTTTGCTTCCTCATGGGCAGATACTTTCTGTGAACTTCAAAACTATTGGCGATGCCAGAGCCCTCTGTTCGCTGTGTGGTCAGCCAAAGATTTGTCGAAGGAAACCAAAGCCTTAGGAGAGACCCCTGATTGATGTGTTGTAGCTAAATGTGATATTAAGTAGAAGCACTCAGCAGCACTAACCTGGCTAGAAACCTATAGGCCTAGTGTAGCAACACTGATATGTCAATTGTGGCTAGTCCTTTCTAAAACTAATGGATTTCAATTTTATATTTATAGAACACTTCAATTAACACAAGCCATAGAGATGCATTAACATATCATTTTATCACATTGATTGTCAGTCCAGCTTATTCTTACTACCTAGCACACTGCTAGGCTACTTACCTGACAGGCATTGTAGAGCAGCTGATGCTCAAACTTCTTGATGCCAAGGATCTGCTGGAACATCTCATAGAGCTGCTCCTTGCTGAGGATGAGCTCGGACACGGCACTGAAGTGTGTCCGCTGGGCATGGCGCCGTGGTTCCTCCTCGCCACGGTAAATGGCATCAAACTTGGTGATCCAGGAGCTGAGCACAGTCTCCTTGCTCAAACCATCAATCTCGGGCAGGCTGCGCACCCGTTTCTCGATGTTCTTTTTGAAGACCTCGCGGAAGTCATTGGCAGAGCAGCCACCCCCTTGAACCATCCGGGCCACGCGCTCACTCTTCAGGAAGCCCTGGGATGAGAAGAACAGAAGCATCTATAATTTATCATTCTGGGAGAACAGTAAGCATAATGACAATGTTCTTTTTCAGTTTCTCTTCTATTTATAAATGATGCAGTATGCATCTTAAATACATAGCAAAATGTTTTTCCTCTTTACAGAAAGGTTGATTTAGAATATATATAGATGAAACTGAAACATTTGTAGACTGCAGTCTAACACTGCTTGTAATCCCAAAAGACATTGTGTTTGATCATTTATTTTCTTGGCCCAGCAGTGTAGTCTTAGGGGAGAGTGACGTTGTTCGAGCATGACCAACACAGCAGATGGAGGTGAATCACTGCTTCTCACTGGGAGTAATGGAATGGAACAAAACCACTTCAGACTGCTTTTCACAAAACAGGGGAAAATCCATTTTGCAGCTAAAAAATAAGCACAACAACATACAAATGTAGGAAGGGTTTTGGTTAATTATCCTAGGAAGGGGTTTGGGTTAATTCATTGTCTAAACCATGAGAATATAAAGTCAACATACATAAGACAACAGGAGTACATAATATGACCGCACATTGTGTAACGGATGCCAACTTGCCATACATCACAATTGCAGCATGTTCCATCTGAAGAGGATCTCCATCATTACTACTGACATGAACGACTCTGGCATAATCGCCCCAATGAGACACATACGTCAGCATTCAGACATACCTGTTCACAGCCTGAATTCCTAGTTCCCAGGTTCTTTAACATACATGTCAATTATATATGTATGTGTGTGTGTTGCATTTTCATCCAGCGATTGAATCATCATTAATCCACCTCCCTGTACATTCACCTGAAATACAGTGTTGCTTGAGAGAATGTGAACCCTGAATTTCCTGGTTTTCTGCATCTGCATAAAATGTAATCTGATCTCGGTTTAAATCACTAGTGCAGACAAACACAATGTGCTTATGCAAAAGCTAATAAGACAAAGAAATTACATTTCATGGGTTGAAAACACCCATAAAACATTGAGAGTGCTGGTGGCAAAAGTAAGCGAACCCTTGGAATTACTCACTGGTTCAAGCCCCTTTAGCAGTAATAAACTGCTGTCAAAAATGTTCTACTTATCCTTTTGTTTAAAAGTGAAAAATTCTTCGCTTTATCCCTCATTCACACTGCAATCAGTGTATATTTGGTCTGAACAGTTTGGACCATGCCTTTAAAAACACATATTCCGTAATCCATATCTGTTAAGCTTTGACTTAAATTAGCTATTACCAAAGCCATTACCAGTAAACCTTGGGTATTTGCCTATTTACTTTTTCTACCAGCACTAAGAATGGTTAATGGCTGCTTTCAATAATCTGAATTACTATACAAATGTAGTCATTTCTTTTGCAATAATTAGCTAATCTGATCAATCTAGTTCATTTGCGCTTATCTATATTAGTGACTTCAGATCAGGTCACATTTTTTGATGAATTGATGTAGAAAAGCAGGTAATTCCAAAAGCTTCATGTTTTCAGGCAGCACTGTATGCAACAGCATCCTAATATGACTTGATGTGTGAAATCCATCAGAATGTTTGATCAGGCCACTAGCAAGTTTTTCATCTAACTTGTTCAGGGTTATCAGGGTTCCGACTGTAAGTCAGACTTAATTTTGGCACTTGTAAAATGGAGTCCACCTAATATTACTCCCATGATTGATCTCACTCCCTGACTTTAACATTATGTCTGGCTGCTACTACACTGTCTGCCCAGAACTTTATACACCCACCTACGGCTTGACTACCATATAAGGTTACGGGACCATATTTTGGAATTATTATGATGCTCAACCGTAGTCTATCACTTACGGTAACTACTGACTGTACTTTTCCTGCACGACCCTTGGCAGTTGGGATCTGCCCATAGTTTCTTGTTTTGAATAACTACCACAATTAAGTTTTTTCTTGCCCCTGTTGCTCTTGGGTGCTCCTTGTTAAATGTCTGCAAAGCGCAACGAGACAATTCTATTATAAATGGTGCCGTATAAATATAATTAAATTTAATTGAATTGAACTGATTGATCAAACCTCATGACACATTCAACAGGCACACACTTTTCCTCATGTGCTTACATACTCATAAATCACCTCAGCAGCAATCTGTTTTTAGAACGTTCCCAAGTTTTCTGCTGGAAACTGTTAACTGCTGCTTAGTTTCCAAGCCATTTTATTCTCCAAGCTGGGAAATTAAAATTTTTTGTTTCATTTTACCCTTACTTACTTTATCATTAGCTCAAATTGCTCTCATGTCTGAAAGCTGCAAGATATCAAGCTAAACTATGCATCTTGACCTCAGCTTCAGTTTAAATTTAGATTGCCCCTTGGCAGTGACAGGCAAGTAAGCACTGTGACCACTGCATGTAATTTTCTGGTACTGGCTAAAAATTGTACTGTAGTGCTTATGAAAATTGATGTGCACAGCATGCAGCAGGAAGGAAATTAGCTAGAGGAGGCAGAATGGCGTGGTCTGTTTGAAGAGAGAGAGATCTCAGACACCAGTAGGACTTAAGGTTTTCCAAAGCCATAAAGGGCCATAATGTTTCACAAAAATTTACTTTGGCTTTGTTGAATTAGGAGAAGCCATTATAAAGGGATGACAAAATACATGGGGTAGGGTTATACATGGGAATGCATTTCTTCTTATCAGTAAATCATGATCTGATTCTGATTAATAAGTAATGTTTAGTGAACTGTGGTTAATACCTAGGCACAGTCAACACAGTTGTGTTTTTTGTCCCTATGCATAAAACACTGACCTAAAGCTTATACGTGGTGTGTTATTGGAGAAATGACTATACTGAATTGTGAACTTTTGATTCATCAATCTAAATTATACATGCAAATCAAACATAGTGAATCTATGTCACACAATGCGGTTACACACAGAGAAATCCGATTATTGCATTAATTGGAATATTCAGAATTCTGAAGTATTTCAGTTTACATGCTAGGAGAAATCTGATTTCTTTAATTAATTGATGTATTCTATGACATCTTGTCTCCATTCATAAACTCAGTATTTAGTTACATGACAGAATAATCAGATTGGAATCGGATCCTCCAGTTACTTTAATCTCAGACTTCTTAAATCTGATTTCAATCGTATTTCTCGAGTTACATGATAAATTTTAATTGGCGTAAGGTGAATAGACTGAAATCTGATTTCTTGGTAGATGTTCTTATCCAGATCGATGTGCACTTATAATAAAAATATTGCCAAAAATAACATTTTCAAGTAATCGTGTGGCTTACATAAAAAATACAGATAACAGTAGCCAGTTGTCAGCATGCTTTCAAAAACAATCTGACCCAAGATAGATGAATTAGCGCTAATAGTTTGCTTTAAAGATAGGGTCCCCTCATCCGCATCCCATTGGACAGTAACGCAGAATAAGCTTGGTTTGTGTATTGCTGACTTTGTAGTATGTATGATGCCTTTTTCCATCAGATGGTTGGGACCCAACACACACCATCACACTCTTGGCTTCAGTGCTGGACTGTTACAAGTATAATGGAAACATGGAAGACATAATCCCCAATGCACACGCCACACACCCCCATCCCATCCCCTTACTTATCCTCTCTCTCTATCTCTCTCCATTTGTGAGCTTGGTGAACAAAGTAGCCTCAGGCGCTCCAGGCATTGGCTTTGAAGGACAGACTGAGTGATGATTTCTTTCCTCTTTTTTTCCAGTCACAACAGGGCTAGTGCCACCTTCACACCACAATATTCTCACAGCTCCAAGGTTGTTCATGGAGTACCAGCCATTTAGTCAGTCAAGGAGCGCTGTACTTATTTGATTATTTGTTAGTTAATGACAATATTTTATTATTTTAGCTATTCTTCCTTAAAATAAACTAGTGGAAAAATACCTGCCTGGCTAACAAACACACTGGTATCAATAATGGCTACCTCATTAACTCATATTTGGTGATATATTTGCAAACTGCATGTTGTAAATCTGGTCCTTCAGCTTGGAGAATGGGACAAAAAAATCTAAATCTAAAAATAAAGAAAATCATGAGCAGGCCTCCATAGACACAGTCAAAACATACAACAGGTAAACCTTTCTTGACCCACAGCCTAAGCTACTACAGGGCAACTGACAACTCAGCTATAAATAAGTACATGAGCATGAAATAATTCTGCTCATTCTCTTCTTCTTAACTTATCAACTCAACTGGTAGATAGCTACAGTCCTAGTTACAAGTACTTTTGGGCTGATCATCTAAGCTCTCAGCCTCCCTGCTGTTTTGTGGTCATTAAGCATAGTCTCTTCCCTCTCCAGCGCTGTAGGGTTGATTCACATTGTCACTGTCTACTTTCTAAAATACCTGCAAAGCCCTTAAATAAGTGATTTTTTTTTTTTAGACTATTGTCTTTCTCCAGAAACGTGGTTCTGTTAATAATTAATTAAGCAGAGTCATACACTACCTTTCACAACAGCTCACAAAAACAGTTCACCGTAAGTGTGCAGTTTATGAATTTCTAATGTGTCATACTGATTTCATTTGGCTTTATTCTTAAGCAGACAATGAAAGCATAAATAAATGTTCCAACTGTCATGTCTTGTACCGCCAGCAATGCGAGACATCTCCTTTTGTGTTTAAATCAAATCTAATGCCAAGCATCTTCTTCTGTGTTTACACCGTGTCTAATTCATCATATGGATCATGAACACTCTGTGGCTTGAGAAAATTGCAGAAAATATGAATTCAGTTAATTAGCAGCTAGCTGATAGTGTTGTGCAAAGGCCTCTTGCTGGTAGTCACATGGAAAGATCGGAAAAATGCATCGAGCTATTCCACTGTAAATTTAATGCAACATTGATTGATGTCCCAGCTAACCATTTCTGGGACCAATTTCCCCTGTAAAGTGAATGAAGAAGGAAAGTACGGCAATAGATTGAAGCGTTTTAATATCACTCCATATGGAGGCTTTGTCTTCCTTACTAGGAGTGACTGGATTTGGTTCTGTATGTCTTGGCCTTTGTGCCTGTGTACTACTCAAAGAAACTTGTGTGGACGCTCCATTATTTAGTGCTGTTCCTACAGTGAAACATGGGCATAATTCCTCTAGGCTTTCATGGGAGTTTATGCAGACATTCCTCAAAAGCAGCACATGTCCACACATTAATGAATATTTAACACTGCCTCTCCCCTACAGGTACTCCAATCATAAACTTTTATTGCATTTGTTTACAATGCCAGTGTACTGATATACTGTAGGCATATTATGTACGAAAAGACAGATGAGTGAGAATGAAGGCGTAGTGTCTTATTATATTATAGTAAGGATGTTTATGAGTCTATAACATAAAGGATGATGGTGTATGCTATGAACACACTTTAAAAAATTATTTGGACCCCTATGAGGAATCAGCAGAGTATCCACAGTTGCCCTTTTCAACATGGGAAGATCATTCCTAGTGATTCTCTGCAGCTGCTGCATTACTCTGTGCTGATAATAGCTTTAATTATACAATCAAAGGCTGTGAACAGTGTCCGTCTTATTAATCTCTTCCATTAATCTCTTTACTGAGAAATGAGAAGGCTTCATTGCTCTGTGTGGGATAAATAATTGAATGAGATTTGAAGGCTCCAATTAAGCTGAGCAGTAGGGGGAAAGGATGTCCCTTGGTGGCTGTTTCATTAGTAATAATGTCTGACATTTGTAGGGCTACAAAATGGACGCATTAAGCAGGAGCCCTGCGAGTTGCTGGCACTCCCAGATGTTTCCACAGGTGGCCAAGAGATTTGACATTTAGGGCCAAGGGCTTTAGAGATGAGATTGTTTGAGACAGACATGTGGCACAACAGAAAAGAGCTTGCCCATCAGTCAAAACAATTCAAGCACACTTGAATCTTATCAATAAGCCAACCCCAGATTCTGATAAGAACTGAGTGTGGCTACACCATGCTAAATGCACCCTTTTTTCAAAACTTATCAATGCCAAATTTCTGCCATGCTTGCTCGTTCCCTTATTTTATGTGTTGGTCACATTTCAAACTGAGGTATGAAACGTTCATTTAGTTAACAGGACAGATAGATCTGATAGAGGTGTTGCAAAACTTCTGTATGAATTGAGAAATTTATGTAAACAAGACATTGTGTATTAAGGCATAAATCATGGATGAGAATATATGCCGATTTAAATGCATGATCATTTAAGAGATGATGCACAGGCAGGGAGCTGTGACGCAGAACATGTCCTGTTGATGTGGGAAGTGTCTCCATGTGATTAGTCATGTCATCAGTGCTATTTGTGAGAATGAGCTGCTCTGCTGCCTCCCCCCTGCTGCAAGTGGGGGACTCATCTGCTCTAGCCTGAATGGAGGTGTGCAGCTGGTGCCTAACACACTGATATCTGCCGGCATCAGGAGCCCTCTGAGGTGCCATTCAACTTTCCACTCAATATTCCATTCGTATTCTATATGCACAGTGGTCTATCTATATGCATCCATCCATCCACCAATTAAAAATGGACATTAGCTGAGCCAAGTCAAGCGAAGTGTTGGTATAATATGATTTTAAAGATCTTGCTGGTTAAATTGAGTACATATACCTCTTGGGAGTTACTACAGTGTTAGCCTGAATAGAAGACAATATTTTGTAAATAATTCTGGAAAAAAGGGTTGTTTTATATTTGCGAACTACACAAAAATAGTGAAAAAGAAAATTTTTTTTTGTGTAAAATGTACTGGCAGCATCTCATTGGCTCAACTGCCACACACGTTGGAGAGGTAAGGAATTGTCTTCAACAAATTCAAAATTAGCCTCGAGTTGTGTAAAACAATGACTGGGTTTACATGCACTTCAGTATCCCTTAACCTGCTGTTGATAATATTGGGGATACAGTGTTACAGTGCCAGCACTTCATATCCGATCATATTTGGGATACAGAAGTCTCTGATGTGGTGCAATGGACTGTCACTGTGTGACTGAATGAGTCGTGCCTAGCGCCTGCACAGACTTTGAGGAGAAACTGCCTTATTAGTGGTAGTCTATGATCAAACTAAAGAAAATTCACTCATACAGATAGGCATTGCTGAGAAAACGCCAGTGTTTTTTGAAAGCTGTTACTGTTTCAAAGAAAGGTTGAAAGTCAGATACTGTGGAAATGAGAGAAGCGTATCACCGTTTGAGTGTCTTGCAGTCAGGGCCAACTCCCCCTTTTAACACGCAAAGCTGTAGTCTCTATGTAGACTACATGCATATAGTCTTGTAGATAGCCTACAGTGTATTGTTTGCTACTATCAGCTTATTCATTCAATTTAAATTTGACAAAGTTATCCTCATGCTTTAATTTACAGTAATGGTGTTCAAAAATGTTTTCCAATGAGTTTTCACCAGCATTTTCAAACAAAATAATTTACTATACAAGACAAAATGTGGTGTACATTTGTGTACATTTTCCTGAAAATGACTCTAGAAAAGGGGGTCTTATATTCAGGCCAATACAGTATATGTATAAAACATTTGTAATTGATATTTCAAGATGGCCGCCATTTCTTTCAAGATGGTGACCAAAACTGGTATGAAAACTGTGTGATATGAAGGATCTTGGTGTCAAATCATATATTTTTCATAATGCAGAATTCAAATGTGAAACTTTGGAATCACTCACAAGCAACCTTGTGTATCACAGTGCAGAAAGTGATGATGGTCATGTCAGACGTCAGCACTCCCCTTCACATTAGCAAAGGGCTGTTAGTCTGCGCCAGTGTCTTTGCACTTACACTGCTAAACAGTGAGTTAAGTCATAGCTCCTTCCGTTGAGGCGGAGGCAACATGTAGTGAAGTGAAGAGCTGCCGGTCTGTCTCAAGACTGTTTCAAGACTACGGAAAGGATAACCTTCAAACAAGTCACATAATTCCTCTGTCAGAACATCTTTAAATCCAAACCAGTCTGGCTTCTAAAGTGGCCACTCCACTGATACAGCACTCTCACAGGCCTTAAAAGAAGCTAGAGCAGCTGCTAAGTCCTCACTACTCAACCTGCTTGACCTATTAAAGGTAGATAGGTTTGAATCTCAATGTGTCTTGGTTAGGGCAAACATCTGCACTGCACTACCTTGCCATATGGGGGGCGTCCCAAGGCTCAGTCTTGTGGCTCCTTCTCTTTGCCATGTCACCACACTGGGTCCAATCATCCACTCACATGACTTCTCATATCACTGCGATACCCAGACATATGCAGATGTTCCCTCCTGATGCATGAATGAATAAACATAACCTCCAACTACACCTCACAAAAAATGCTCTACTTGTCCTCCCAGTCAAGCAAACCATACATCACAACATATGCATAAAAATTGACACCCTATCTCTTGTACTCCCCAAGGTTTCAAGACACCTGGGTATGTTTGATGACCAGTTGACCATTACTGATCATGCTGTCTCTGTTGCCCAGCCGTGCTGCTTTTCTTTATTTTATATAAGGCAGATCAGGCCGTACCTAACCCAACTTGCAACCCAGCTCCTTGTACGACGGACGGTGGTAGCGTAGTGGTTAAGGAACCTGGCTAGTTGGCAAGTAGCCTGAAGAGTTGTGGGTTCGAATCCCAGCTGCCACTGTTGTGCCCTTGAGCAAGGCACTTAACCCTAAGTTGCTCTAGGGGAGATTGGCCCTGAACAATTGAAAGTTGACAAGTGGTAAGTTGCTTTGGATAAAAGCGTCTGCTAAATGCATAAATGTAAATATACAAACCTTGGTTATCACTCTCCTTGACTATTGAAATGCCCTCCTAACAAGGGCCTGTGCTTTGAAACCACTATAGATGATCCAGAATGCAGCAGTGCATCTGCCTATCAATCATCCTATGAGGACATGTCACCCCTCTGTTCACTAAGCTCCTCTGGCTACCTATGTTACCCCTTAGCTGCTTTGCTCTTCCAAGGAATGTAGTCTGGCACTGCCACCACCTCCCACAAAACAATCCAGACAATTCCTGTCCGGCCCTCCCTGCTGGTGGAATGGCCTTCTAAGTGCTACCAGAGCAGGCTCATCCCTCTTTACCCTCATAAAGCACTTCAATCTCTTCGAGAGGCTCTTGACCCTCATTTCTGCCCTCACTGGGGTTGCCAACTTCAAAATAAAAAATGTTTTATAATATATCCATTATAAAGCAGAAGCCATTATATGCAATGTGCGCAAAGCGCACACCAAAAAATATTGGTTATACTTGTATCGATATACTTAGGCGACAATTTTTAAACACCCAAAGATGTTGCTTTTTTGTCACTGATAAAGTAGAAATAAATACCTGACATAACAGGAGCCTACTTAAAGCTACATTAATACATCTTATTAGTTAGAGTAATCATCAAGGTCAATTATCATTTAATCTACCTGCCCTACTTGAAACACCTTTTCCTCTCCTAACTCTCCAGGACAGGCCTACATTGTACTCTCTCTATTTTTTATTAGCACCCCTACACAGCCCAGGTCAATAAGTTGGTAATTAGCCTGCATGTATGAAGACAGTTAATGACAAAGATGTTAATGACCGTTAATGACAATGTCCACCAATGCATTTAGGACAAACTGAATGTGGCAAAGCCTATGTAACATGTGATTTACAGTGCAACAAGGGATTGTTAGTAGCCTATTGCTTTTGAACTCAGGATGTAATTTAACCAACTGTATGTAGGTCTGTTAAAATCTTATGAATCTTATATAAACATAACAATTGTTTTTTACGCTCTTGTCAGGGAAGTCCCTGTACGCACGCACACGCGCTGCAACAGGACACTTTGAATAAGGACAAATGTCTAGTGACAAAAAAGAGAGGAGTTGGCTAAAGTCTGCCCAGTGAGAATATACATAGATAGGCCTGTAAAAAAAATAGAACGATGCTTTCCCTGTCATTCTCTCGCTATGCCCATCAGCTCCCGCTGTCTCACTTGCAACATTCAATTTGAATTCAATTTTAAATCCTTAATGACACGCCAGACAACTCAGAGGGATGACTGCATTGGAGTTCCTTACAGCTTTTTACCCCATACAAATCACGTAGCCTAATCTTCACAGTCTTGACTGTTAATGTTTCTCTGATAATCAAAAATACGAAACAAAACGCATTCCTTATGAATATGGAATGTGTCCTTACTCAAATATGTGGCAGATCCATATTTTATGGAATGGTTGGCAACCCAAGCACTCACATATTCTGTCAATTCCTGTTAGGTAGTATTATTATGGTTTGGTTATGGTTGGTGCTAGTTTTGTTTCTACTGTAACATCTCTTGAAAGTTACTTTGGATGAAAGTGTCAGTTAAATACATAAATGTAAGGTTACAAGGTCTTAACTGGACTGGCTTGCATCTCGTAGGCATGTCCAGAATTGCTCCCAATACCCCTCTGATGTCTTTGTCTAACCCCAATTGCAAGGTGATGGTAGTTTCACTTCCACCTCATCCATTAACTACCTATGTAAATAGGGGAGTGTCAGGATGGTTGATCGTTTCTGGTAATTAGCTTTTACATTGGTAAGCAATTGTAATAAGGCTATAGCTATGAGTTAACTACAACCCTGAACAGTGGAGGAACATGCAGAACTTATTAGTTAGGCTTACTTTGGATAGCAAGCTAGTATACCTACACTATACAACTAATACTTATTCCCAATATCAATCTAGCCTACCGTACTTCACAAAAATAGACGTTCACTGGAATAGAGTGACCATCCTGAAACAAACGTCCTTCTGGGACTACCATGCACAGAGCCCATTCTGTATACCAGAACACCTTCAAGGCTGATACTTTGCTTATCACCTGGTTGCAACTCGAGTGTGGATGAGTATGCGTTCAAAAAGATTTTTAACCCAACCTGATTCAACCTGCAGTGTTACAAAGCACTATCTGGCTAATAGATGACAGTATATTCCATGGGTCCTTTAATCAAAAATCATTGAATACTGACCAAGATAGAGCAACATAACATGTTACAAAGGGAACAAACGTGAATAGTTCTGGTCTGTATAAGTGGGGGTGTAACATAACGTCACAATATAAACTTTTTAATGATCTTCTGTATCAGCATATGAGGGCCTGACTCTGGTCTGCATAAAAGAGGATTTTCCCCACTTCGCCTTGCAAAAATAGAACACAGAACTTAAACATTTGTGCCTCTCACTCTGCTTTTACCCTCTCTGCTTTAACCTCTCAGAGTGGAGCATTCCACAAAGTGCTCTATCATGCATCGTTACTCTCCTAAAATCAAATCAGCCAAATCAGGATTAAGGGCTCATTTACACAAATCTAGAATTTATTAAAACAGATATTTTTTATGCATTTTTTTATTACATTGTCATTCGGTTAAAAAAAAAAAAACATCTCCATACTGGCTAGAACACACTTTCAAACTTGAATGCTTACTGTGACACTATGTTATCGTCATGGTTACCATTACCACCACTGCGGTCCACAAACAAGGAATCACTGACATCATCAAAAATATGTGTGTTTCATTTGTTTACACAGAACAATGGAATCCAGTGTTTTGAGAAATATTCACTTTAGAGGGTGTTTTAAAAAATATCTGTTTAAGGGAGATAAAAAAAACTCAAATGAAACACCCACAAAATGAAAATGAAAGGCCCAAATATATTTAAAAACTTGTCTAGATACAAAAAATATCTAGATATATGTAAACAATTCTACAAGCATGGTTAAACTGTAAATTGTCCAAACAGTAATTACTGATCTTATCTACATACATGTGAATCCACAGTGAGTACAGTTGCCACTCATAAATGCATGTGTACATTGTGGGTAGGAGTGGTCCACAAGGAGTTTAGAAAATTTCAGTTTCAGATTTTCATTCATGTTAGTGATTGATTAGTCCTGAGGGGTTTGATCTTTGTGTTAAACAGTGAAACGCTTGGCTATGCTAACTTTGTGATCAGAGTGAACCTCCTGAGCACTGGTGCTGACTACTTAACAGCAGCAAAAGAACACCAAGACCCCACTTACGCTTCATCCGGGGAGAATGCTTCTGTTCCATTTCCATATGACAAGAGGGAGACAGGCAGAGAGAAATGAGAATGTAACGAGTGAACAGAGACTATTTTTAAAACTCTGTCAAAAAAGGTTTTGGCTGACCTATCCATAGAAACAAAAACAACTCAAGATAAATGAAATTCCCTTTTGAGTAAGTCAGACAGAGCATACAGTATGTAGAGATAGGAAGTGCAGAGGCATTCTCAAGAGCCTGCTCATTCAGCATCCCACACATATTTTTAAAAGATCATTGATTTCCAATCTTTTGCCAGTCAGGGTCATAATCACATTAATAGCAGAGATAAAATGCCTTTTATCCACCAGACAGTAACATGCAGAGAGAACTCTCATCGTTTTTCACTGGACAAAGCCTATGTTTGGGAGAAAGCAGCGAGTAACACAAAGTAACAAGCATTTGGGTGTTTTGTCAGCACAGCTCAAGGGTCACAAGTAGTCAATAGCAAAGCTGAGGCAGTCCAGTTGTCATCCTGTATAGCAATTTCTCCTGAGCAATGACATGCTTGCTACAGTGGTTAATCATTACAGTTTGGAGAAAGCATAAATCAGGCTCTAATTTATGTTATGTATTGAAGTATCGACATGCATTAATATCATAGAAGCCTTGCCTCATAGTAGCTGCGGATGGCATTGCAAAAAGCCTCATCAGCTACAATCTGGGTCTCACCACGGAGGAAGGCGTGAAATCGCTCCTTTACAGCTTGCAACTGCTGCTTGTTCAGCTGAAAGTGGAAGCAGAAGAGACAAAAAAAATCAAAATCAACATCAGTATCATTCTGGGAAACTCAGAGCAAGCACAGGGCATTCTCAGATGATTCCCAATAACTAACGACCATTCTAAGTTTAATTCCCTCCAAAACTGCACATCACCACAACATGAAAGCACAGTGGAATTGAACTGGTTTTGTTAAGCCATTTTCAACAGTAGTAGCATGAAATAAGGATAGGGTAAGCAGTGCTGACAAATGTCGTCCATGTTCATCTTAGGGAAAGTTTCTGTTTAAAATGACTTGAATTTTAACCAAATAATGAATTGGAGCCAAACAAATGGTTCCCTTGAATGCCCCCACAGAAACACTGTAGAGTGTTTTGGTGATTATTGTTTATTGATTATTGCTTTTATTCCTAAAGATACCATCCCAGACTGTTACTGTTCCATACAGAACTCACAGAATAAGATTTCTCTTTTGAAAGAGTGCTATGTGAGGTGAGAAATCATCAAACACTCTGACAGTTATTGAGGCGAGTTGGACAGACAGGTAGTCAAACAACAAATACAACAAACGTCTCTTTTGATAGCTAACAAAATTCTCAAATGATTTAAGCACACTCTCCAGTTGTGGAAGGTGTGGAGGTAGAGGATACTGGCCATTTCACCTCCTTGTTAGCAGTCTAGGCTTAGTCACTTCCTAATAGTCATGAATCCTTAGCATAGAGAATCAAAAAAACTCAGGTTAATTACCTGGGGGCCAGTGATGCTGCCCTTTACATACATTTAAAGCTTAAGCAGTGCTAACTGTAGAGCACAAAGTTAATGCTAGGCTACTTTTGACTACACAAGGCAGAGGCCAAAACATTTTGTACAGCTAGATTAGAGCCTTTAGAATGTGACCATACATGAGAGGAATGAGAGGAATGATAAAAATGTGCATGGATGTGTGGTGTGAGGTGAGGTGACGTGGGGGCAGGCCTATTTATAATAACAATACTTTTCTTCTGGCAAAACAATGGTGTCACAAATAGAACAGCTATGTGATAATTCTGGCATGTTCCGTGTCTTGTGGACAATCAATCAAAAAGGATCCCAGTCATGATGGATAAGCAATAAGCCATCAGGGCTTGACAGCAAACAGACATGATGTCCTCTTTTTAGCCTGGGAGTGCAGGCAAGCAGGAGCACATTAACCCTTATCCCCATTCATACAACAGTATCATTAGCCTGTAATCTGCACCAGATTGTCATCCAAGTGTTTACCCACTCAACCAGCTACACTTCAGCCTGAAGCATCTCTCTCTCTCTCTCTCTCTCTCTCTCTCTCACCAATTTGACTGAGGTAGTGAGAGGTTTTTAGTTTAAATGTATTGTGTAAAATGTTTTGTCTTGTCAACTGATGTGTAAAAAAATAGCATTGCATGTTAACACAATGAAACCATTCAAATTTTCATGAGATGTTTGATCACATTTCACCATTTCTGCAGTGTAGGGCCTATGTGGTTTAAGAGAGCCCTTGCAGAAAGAAAAAGTTCAAAAGTGCTCAGAGTGCCTCATCTCCATTCTTAGATCAGCTGTTGAAAGTCTCCAGCACAGACAGTCATTAGGAGGAGCACTGGAGCGCCAGAATAGCACATCTACAGGGAACAGACTAACAGCAAAGGGCTCACTGTTCATAATATCCACTGCTCTCCACTCATGCCACTCAACACCTTTATGTTTTACATGTGTGTATGTGTGAGTGAGTGAGTGAGTGAGATAGATAGATAGAGGGGGGGGGGGGGGGGATTAAGGAGAGAATAAAAGAATGAATGAGACTGTGGCAAGTGAACAGAGAAAGGATACTACCGGCATAAGAATCTAATCTACCTCATATCCTACAGTCAGGCATTGCACACTAGCACAAAGCACAAAGGTCCAACACTCGGCATGTATCTATACATCTGATATAAAACACAAAATATACAAATACAAAAAGGCAAAGAACAATAAAGTAACTACAGTTCCTTCATACTTTACAAACAGGAAAATGATAATGAAATACAAAAGGACTCAAAAGTGTGAGTGAATGAGTGAGTTGGTGCTACTGAATCTGCACCTCGGGGATTACAAATACACCATCTCCTTTCCAAAATCACATCTTAGCATTCTACGATAAAGTCATTGCTGTGATGGGAACTCGTATGGAGCACCTGTCTGTGGCCTCTCCTGTTCACATGGTGCTTCATGTCTGCACTGACTGCGATCAAGAGAACTGTGAGCAATCCTCCACTCGAGCTCCTCCTTCTCTCCTTCCCTAGCCCCTGTGCAGTGTTTGTGTCACTCCCTATGGATGACAGCTCACAAATGTAGTCATGGCAACATCAGCTGCCGCATGGCAAGTGTCAGAATCTTCACAGTGGCTCTGCAACTGTGTCTTTGAAAGCATGACAGCACTCCTCTCCCCACAGCGCACACCTGCGAGCCTGAATGCACAGTCAGGCCCAGACAGACCGCACATGGGCGCGCACACACGCACACGCTCACGCTCACACTGACACACACACAAAGGACAGGTCAAGGACCAGTTAAGCTGTACAAGAGTATAAACCCTTCTGTTACAGTCATCAACACCCATCATAACCTGCATGTATGATTTGCATAATTAATAATGACTGTGGAAGTGTGCACTTATTAAGTCTTCTAGCCTACACGTCTAGCCTTGCAGGATTCGACCAAGACCTGACATGACAACACTAAAGCAAAAGCTATAGATTCATGCCCCACAGACGATTCAGGAATTTGGAGCATGACCATGATGAGCAGGTGAGCTTTAGATAATCAAGCATAAACAGATGCCTAATGGGAGTGCTCTCTACTGATCGGCTGCTATGTGCTGTATATGTATGGACATGCATACAAGCATTTCTGCTGAGATTCTTCTGGAGTGTTTATCATACTAAATGTTCCCTGACATTGAAAACGTTCATTGACATTTTTTTTCATCCGAATGATTCCTAAACCTACCAAACCTGGTAAAGAAGCTGAACCTGACTTCACTCAAAAGATTTAGACTCCAACATGTAGGAGGCTGAGAGAGAGAGAGAGAGAGAGAGAGGCACATGTTTTTCCTCCACTTTAATCATAAGGATTTTCAGAGTACACAGTCCACCCTATAATCAAACACACACTCCTCACCTTTCATTGCCCCTTTCTACCAACATGCACACAAACACACGCATGCACACACACACACCCTCTGATAAATAAACATAACACACAGCACCTTGAATGCTAACCTGAAAAGAATGAACAGACTAGTTGGGCTGTCCACAGTGAAGCCACCATAGCTAAAAGAAAGGGGGGCGGGTGTCAAAAGAGAACAGCATCTCTCAACTTGGCATTTGGCAATTCTCCACTGTTGGTAGACTGTGAGTGCTGGCGGGGGCAAGCCATGGGGACTGGGCAGTAGGGAGGGAGGAAAAGAAGCTCAAAAGCAGATACATGAGTGTGGGACAGAAAACGCTGCGCTGAAATGCTGCGGTGTGAACAATTTCCACTCCATTTAGACTCTGCAAGCAAGTAATAGATGTGTCTGGTACTGCTGCTCCAGTTATTTCCTGTCATTGTTCTAAGTAGGCTGTCTGCAGAAAGGCCAACGCTGACAGGAAGTTGATCCACAAGAGCAAACTGTGCAGCAAAATTTCCCACTCTTCTGACTGGCACCAGACAGCAAAAATATCAGGACCAGATATCCCACAATGCATCTGTTGCTTATGCCAAGAGACATAAGAGAGGTACAATATAACTTTATGAAGCAGCCACTAAGTTACTACAAGGTCTATGTAAAGGGTGAATGAAGTTCACCCTTTGGCTAAGTAGAAACTCATTTTACTTTCCTGTTCAAAAAGATAGAGGAATCTTTGGTGCTACTCTGCTAGTAAACTCTAAGAAATGCTGCTTACCTTATGGCTATTTACTCTGGCAGTAACTGCAAGAGAGGAGGGGTTTAGGGTGATGAATTACTAAATCATCAAGCAAATGTTATTGTTGCTATTTTTGCTGCTTGTGCGATATTCTTCTTGCAAGACACACAGCATCTTGAACTTGTGCTGTCCTAAATTAATGACTGAACTATAAACTTACATTTTGATCAGGCCTACATGTAGAGCTATTCTTTTCACCGTACATATGACCTTGCTCTGTGCCACATAATCCTGTCAAACAAACTGGCACTGTCAAAAGTTTCACTTGTGTATCATTTATGCTCCACTAAACATTTGATGAGACATCGACTCCTGCAGACTGAAACTACTTTTTAAATTGGCTTTCATTGCCAAAATGGATTTGCAAAAAGGAGCACACACAAACACTAATCTTAACAAATACATGTGCAGTTAGAGGAAGACTAGAGTCTGCCTAAAACTGTGAATAAATAAATCCAGTCGACTACGTTCTCCAGCCCAATACAGGCACAAACACGCACATGCACACACACACAAAAATGCACACAGTGTGGGGTGCTTTATCAGCAGCAAGCAGACAGGCTTGGTGGGGAGGGAAGAGTCGTGACAGACCTAAGGGACAGTCAGTCACACTCCCCCTCTCTCTCTCCATGGCTTCATTCAGCTCCTCCAGCTCCTTCTCGCGGAGGTTCCCGTCCAGATCGGCCGGGGGAGGACGGGTGCTCCTCATATGCTACAAGTGGCTCCAATCATAGCTGATAAGGCTGTTGCCACAGGAAACACCATTTGCCATGGGAAACGAGTCAGTCTCTCGCTGCAGTCTGTGGTGTGAAAGCATTCATTTCACTGCTGCACCACTGTCACAGGACTTACACATAGAGAGCCCAAAGACACATGCAGTCACAGCAGACACAAACACAGATACAGATACAAATCACAAACACAAACTCAGATCACCACTCAGTACAGGTGTGCTAAAACGCACACACCCATGTCACACATCCCCTTGTGTTTCAGCCTTACAATGATTACAACCAGTTAAATAAATTAAAAAAAATGGAGAGAGATGGAAATAAAGTCTTAAGAGAAAATAACATATGCAGACTCGCACACACACACACACACACACACGAACACACCCTTGTTATTCTGTTAAAAAAGGCAACATGTTGAAGGACAAGGGATAAAGACAGACAATCACATAGAATGTGTCACTGTCAATTTTACACAAGGTGATCTGCCAATTGTGACTGCTGACTGAAAACCTCAGAAGACACACAAGCGCGCGCGCACACACATACGCGCACACACACACACACCTCATCAGCTGGAAGCCAGCTAATGACTTCATGCACCAGCATCTTAATGCCAGGAGAAGAGAGGGAGGGAGAAATACGAACTTCATTTTCAGAATTTTATTTCACCCATAACAGCTATTAGTGCAAATCAAATCACTGATTTTAAAAGTGCTAACGCTTTCTGCCGTTTATGCCTTATTTTAGCCGCTAGTTGATGAGCAGAGCCAATCCAGCCCCACAGTTGTGTCATTAGGAACAAAGACTACTACCTGAAACAGTAGGGACTCTGATCATCTCACCATGGCTAATATCTCTGAAGAAGTGCACCTCCTACATGCAGGTGTCGAAGATAGCTACACAAAACAAAGTATCTGAGGAGGATCTCCCTTGAAGTAAACACAACGGTATGCCAGTCTGCCTCATCCATGCACAGAGATGGGCCTTTCATATAAGAACAGTCTGTTTACATAAACTGCATATGAGCACAATGTTGGCCAACATGCTGGCAATGCCAAGGGATTAGTTAAGTGCAGAATGATGCGTAGGACATCCTTCAGTGGTGTTCTCTGTGATGGCCATTTCTCTGCCTCCAAACATGAGAGTGGGGGGAAACAATCAGCAGTAATGGCTTTGATCTGTGGGAGAGCATCACTTTGCCTTGCTGGCAAGAGAAAACCAAGAAAATTCCTGTGGATGGAAGAGGAGAGCACAGCCCCCTCACTGGTTGGAGAAGGAAGGGACTTCTTTTCCACCGTATAAAAATAGAGGCCTCAGCCAATCTCACAGCTAAAGGGGATCCTCACAAGCAACAGCTTCTATGAATTAACAGCAAAGCTGTTTAATATCCTGAAAAAATATAATCCAATAAAACACTGTAAATGTATTGAAGAATATAATATTGTCTGCTGGTTACTCTGTGCCCAGAGCCAATGGAATACTGAAGAGGACATGAAAGCCCTGAAAATCAAGTTGTGTCACCTTTAGGCTAGACAAGATTCCAAAAAATGTAAACCAGGAAACAAATAAGAAAGAAGCAAACTGGTCAGATTGTGATGCAACACAAACAAGAGGAAGGTGATAAATAAGATAGTGGGAATAATTGCAATACCTTAAGTTCACTACATCTTAAGTATCTGAAGCATCTGTTAAAATCCATTGTGTATGAACAGTAGTGTATAATTGTGCTAGCAAGCTGCATTATCAAGGATATGTGAATCTATTTTTGTAAGAATGGCAATTCACAGCTATCAGGAAGAAGGACGGGACTTTTTAAAAAACACTCAGACATGTAATGATAATATTATCTAATTTCAGGATTTCATGCTTGAACTAATCGGTATTAGGTGTTTTCTGCATCACAGTCGTAAACAAATGAGATGATACATCTAGAATGTTCTTTCCCCCACTGAATTTTGATCTGAGAATTTTGCACTTGGCCCTACAGCGACGATGGTAGCTTGTGGCAACCCCAGGCAGAGTTTTTCATGGTTCTTCATGGAATATTTCAAGGACTTGGCTTGGAACCAGTGGGTGTTGATTCAGTTAAAGTAGTTTAACTCCGTATGTGTACTTCTTTTTCCGGAGGGTACAAAGTTACCTAATACCACAATTCGATGCAACTGTAGGAGTCGAGTTTGCAAACTTCAGTCGTAAGTTTACAGTCACGCAGCAGTCTAAGTAATGTAGATTCAATAGCTTGTCATCATATAATTAAAATAGGGTATCTTCTAGCCCTTTTAAAAACTTATCCAGGAGCGCATAGGGTTAATTATTAAGACTACCACGTAGCACTTAAAGGGTGTTCTTGAGATTCCTAAAGTTAGCCAGTAACCAAACAGGATATCCTTTCCCATGGAAACGGGAATGGTAACAGGTGTGCTTTAGCTAGTGCGGGTGGCTATATGCGGGCAAACATTCGTCGCTCACCTTTTGCTGTCGACGTGCCATGTCTGTTGGTTGTTTTGCGTTGAAAGGATACGCTACACATCGCAGCACAAATACATATATCTGTAGTTTTATTTTCCTCTCCGCTTCCTCTTTCTGTTGTCTCTCCCGCTCACTTTTGTCGTCGTCCACAGGAGCTGGACCTGGGCTATCAGGTGGCTTGCGCTGCTCACTGGTAACCTTCTCCGGATTTGAAATTTTCTTGACGGGTTTTACTTTGATGGAGAGGTCATCCTCAGGTGGCAGTTCCTCCTCTGATTCACTTGAAGAAGGGTCCAACATATTTGACACCCAATGAACCAGACACCCAAATAATCAAAAAAAGAATCACATAAAGCAGGGTCAGCTCTCTTCGATGTTCTTTCTAGTTTCAGTGCAGTAGAATGACTTTACAGCTGAATGTCTTCAAACATAGATGGGCGGAGTTTAAGGACAGCGGTTGTTTGCGCTCGGATGTGTGGACTCCATTGGAACAGATGCAGACTGTGGACTCCAACAGGCTCATTCTACAGAGCGTTGCGATAAAGGTATGCAACCTGTAGCGTGAGAAAACAATCAACAAGTGGGAGGCTGACTGAGCTCTCTGGGTGTAGGTATTCAGTCATTTCCTGCTATTTGTGTGATATCTCCATAACACTTTGAAGGATCTCAAGAAAGCTTGGCACAGATAATCACCATGAAACCTGCTAAACAACCAAAAATTTCCTTAAATTATGTCTAGGTATAATGTAACATGACTTGTAACACGTTGCACCCTCCTCCATAGTTTGCTGTACAATGCACAATACTGTACACTGGTCATGGGTAAATGAGGTGCATGGCTAGTACATTTTTGGTCTGCAATATTAAAGGATAAACCAAACCAACCACCAAAAAATATTTTCATTCTCCTTTCTACATTCTCTTAAACACACCTTCTAGTGATGTAACATGAGTTGTGACATTCATGTATCACCCAACTTCATGCTTAGTGTGAATGATATATTTTCTAATAGCATAGTGTTTAGATGTGACATTACAGGAGTGTTGACATGTCTACCTTCTTGTTTTGTTGCACCATGATCTCCCTGTAGTTCTTTACTGGATATAAGACAGGGCATAGGCTAGAAATATTGGGCCTTTTTCCCATCAAAGTTTTCTCTTCAGACTGCCTGTCAAGAAAGTATGTTGAAACCAAGGGCACAACTTTATGCTAAACATTGGGGGGTCAAGATCTCTGTCTATATAAATAAATAAATGAATGAATAAATGTTTAATTTAAACAGCAGCAGACGACTAGCATTTTTGTTCGTCGGTTCTCTGCTGCTGTTTTGTCATATGTGGTATTTCCCAGATAGCCGAAATACAAATAAAATGCCAACATACCACCAGTGGCAGCCTGGTGTCTGACCGCCATCGTCTTGCTATCTGGGTACACTATCGTTCTATAGTTTGAGTGTTCCATGGAAACACTCATGCCATTAAATGCCATTAGTGTGAATAAGAAACAGCAAATGCTGTCCTTGTTAGAGACACAATTCATAATTTTATTTGTAATGATGAATGTGTTCTTCAAACTTTGTTTTTATTTAAAAAGCCACTTTCATAGCAATTGTAGCACAACCAATGAAAAGATGTAAGAACAGTGCTTAATGCCAACTGTCAAACATGGCAGAGGTGGTGTAATGGTCTGCTTAGGAGTGATCCTCTATTTCTAAAAAAGACTGCATGTGTCATTGATTTGCTATGTATTCGCAAACTTTTAAGTGGTAGTGTGTGCATATGTATGTGTGTGTTTCCTGTGCTGTCTCTCCCTCAGACCATGAACCATGAGCCACTCTCTTTCTGTTCTGGCTGTTTCATTCCAAACCCATGAATAACCAAAATGATTTTAACGTATTCTATTTTGTTGTCAATCAATCAAATTATGATAATTCAGCATTTTAATTGCAGCAGTGTTTATTACCTAAAAGAGAGAAAACCTGACTTGTTTTTATCAACAAAGTCCTATGAGCACAGTTATTTTGTGGCATCTTCCCCTTGCTTTATCTCATAAGTTAGGTTACCATTAGCACGCTAGCAAACAGCTGCTTTGAGCTAAGACATTGCATTTACAGTCATGCATTTAGCAGATGCTTTTATCCAAAGGAACGTACAAAAAAGGAACTGTGCCACAGCACAATTAAAAACTAATAGTGCAACTTGCTAACATGATATTGGCAGGAGATAAAAGTACAGAGGTGTGATAAAAGTGCAGTAAAGAGAGTGAGGGGTGCATTGTAAGTGCACTCCAGGTATTCAGCAGTTTTAAGAATTTCTTGAAGGTGGAGAAGGTATCTGTTGCTCTGGTAACACTAGAAAGAATTACTAGCTAACTTAATGATACAAATAATTAGGCTACTTCATTTTGGGCAAACAGTAGCCTAATAGTTGGTTGCTCTTTAAGCACCCCTTTCATTCTCTTTCCAAAAACCTTTGTGACCAGTTAGCTTGCATTAAGCCATACACACCAGCAAACTAGCTACAGTAAGTGAAAAATACCAAATGCCAAGTGGAGAGAGACTATGGGTTGGGTTAAACCAAATGAACCATGAATATAGCACAGCTGAGGGGTGTTTTATACCATGAATATAGCACAGCTGAGGGGTGTTTTATACCATGAATATAGCACAGCTGAGGGGTGTTGTCAGGCACAAAGCGAGCGGGGCGAAACCCCCTCAGCTGTGCTATATTCACAGTATAGAATGGACTCAAGGAGCTTATTTCTTTTCTAAAACGGTTACCACACATACCTAGCTTGGTTTCGTTAGACAAAGCCACAACAACATGAAATGTAGCGATTTAACTTCCAAACACAGCCAACATTACTTTTAAATAGCGCAACAACATAGAATGAATTGCAGTCTCAGCTGTGCAATAAGCCATTCAAGTCTGTGGGTTTGTGTTGGATTTAGAACAGCTAAGGAGTGTTGTTTGACACAATGCAAAGCGGAGTGCCATTAAATCCCCTTAGTTATTCTAAATCCAGAACAAACCCACAAACTGGCTTATTGGCAAAGTGGCTTATTGCTTTTCTAAAGTGGTTACAACAAATCTTTGATAAGATTTTATTATACATGATGATGATGATACAGCCACACAAATTAAAAAATAAAATAGTATATTGTAATAACCAATCTTCCACCAAAACATATAGCTCCTTTGGGGAAGTCGTTGCCGGGCAACGATGAGATGGGCTATGGGCTATTACAAGGTAATGGTTTTTAAATTGAAGTTCACTGCAGAGTAATACAGAAGAGAAGAGGCAAACCTGTGTGTTTGTGCTGGATTTACAATGGCTTGGAACGCCGCATCAGCCAATCACAATCAAGGAACCAAACAAGCAGTTTTAGAAGGGGGGAATATACAATGGCATCGAATGTGATTCAATAATAAAGGACTAGAACTCCGTTTTAGAAAAATAGACATAGACTAACTGGTGCTGAGCTAGGCTAATTTGTTTTATATCTTTAATTCTTTAACAATTAATCCAGGTTAGCATTATTCACTGTAATTGGGCCTACTTTACTTTCAATAATATCAATAAAGTAACTCTACTAGATGTACCACCTAGTGGTACATAATATGACCGCCGCACATGGTGATCATAATATGACCACCGCTGCATATGCTATCTGAATGCCCATTTATAATCTTAACACATCTTTTGAACTGTCTTACAGCTTTGCCACTATTTCTACATATATGTCAACACACATACATGTTCACAGTCTGAATTCCTTTATTCCTGAATTGCTTCTTTAACAAGTAATGGAAGGAATTCAGGAATTAAGTAAGGAATAATAACGACACGGCGTGTGTATATCGGTGAGTATTGCCGATTATATTATTGGTGATAAGGCCCCATTGCAGAGCGAAGTGCAATATTCACCGATATACGCACACCATGGAGTTTATTATCCCAATTATACCACTGTTGCCACATTTGTGCCATGTAGTTTTGCTAACAATTTGCACGTTTTGATAGCTAACACAGACGTTTGCAGAACTACTTCTTCCCGCCATACATCTACTTTTTCAAAACCAAAGATTCTAGAGCGCTAGTTCTAAATGTGTGGTTGCTATGATCAAAAGCAGGTCGTTAGTTCGGTTTGTTGTTGTCAAGCACCGCCTCCAAAGATTCTATTCTTGACTTTTGTGAAATCAGTTTCCCATACTCCAAACGCAGTGTAACAGACTTAAAATTCATCTCGGTTACTGTAGCTGCTGTGCTGCGAATGATGGTCAGGCCACTAAATTGGAACCCTGTGTTAACTTGACAGTTCATTTAAACCTCATTTCGAGTTGGGCGAATAGATACACAAGTGTAATACGGCCAGAAAGAGGAACTTCTTCATAGGTGAGGTTCTCTGAAAATAATGCACGTTCTAAATTTTATTAAGCAGTGGTATAACAATTTAATAATGGTTTGTGCAATCAATCACAAGGGGTGAAGATATCCCCGGAGACCAAACAAGCTTACATGCTATGAGCCTAGTTACATGCCCACCAAGTTTCATTGGCCACATGTGTCGGTGTCCCTGAAACCATGACGGAAACTTGCTTCCAAATAAACCAGCCAATTTGAAATTCTCAATAGGTGGCACTACACTGCTACTAGGGCTGTTGAGGGTTCATTGGATATGTCTCCTTGAGGCCTATGTACCAGTAAAAAATTTTTGGCCATTACAGTTCTTGCAGGGGCACCAGCACAGAGGAGGAGCTGTCCCTGGGGAACTAAATAGCTTAGGACATATGAGCCCCACTGGAGTTCTATGCCCAGTGAGTTTGAAGTGACCCAGTGTTTCGGTGTCCATAGAATCACTGATGGTAATTGCTCCAAAATATTGCTATTTTTGTGGTGCTACGCCACACATGGGAGGCTGAGGACTTCATTTATATAGCACTTTTCTACTCCTATGAGTACTCAAAGCGCTTTACAGAATATGCCTCACATTCACACACCGGTAGCAGAGGCTGTCATGCAAGGTGCCAACCTGCTACCAGGAGCAATTTGGGGTTCAGTTTCTTGCTCAAGGACACTTCGATGAGGTCAGGCAGAGTGGGGCTCGAACCAGCAACCTTTTGGTTGCCAAACCACCTGCACCACCACCGCCCTAGCACCAGCACCAGCACCCTTGTAGCATGCAGATCATTGATCATTGCAGACCGCATCGTCCATGCTGAATTTTATTTCTCACCCAATAGCTGGCTCTTGTTATATGCAGCTTCTTGTATAACTAAAATTTGTCCACTGGGGCACAACGCTTCAGGATTTGTGGCATTTTTTTGTCCGTCAACAGGTGGTGCTACACCACAAATTGGTGCATTAGGGTGCTTGTTTGATGCAGCTACTTGAGACCGAAGTATAACAGCAGATGGGGCAAGCAGTCTCTGGGGACAAAACTTTACTACACGCTATGAACCTATTAGAGCTACATACTCACTGAGTTTCAAGGGCCCCAGTGTTTCAGTTTTAGGAATCGCTGACAAAAACTTTTGTAACAAAGAAAACCCAAATTTCTGTTTTCCATTTTTTCCCTTTAAATAGATGCTGCTACACCACACATGGGTGTGTGAGGGCTCATTTGACGTGGCTCCTTGAGACCTATGTATCACCCAAATTTCATTGGCTCAGGTGATACAGTTCTCGGGTTATACCCCAAAAACTGTGTCAAACCATCCCATGTTCTAGAGGGATGGGCAGCCCCCCTGGACCTAAAGCTACTACACGTTAAAACTACAAAACCACACGAACAAAGGGAACTCAAGCAACTCTATGCGCCTGTGCACAATTATGCTGAGCTAAGCTATGCTACACTATCCTCATGGAGGCTAGGTTAATGGTTTAAAACATTATTTTATCTTAGCTTATAGCGTAGCAAAACTTAGACCTTATTGACCCTGCATTCAGAGATCTAACACCATGCCACTTCTTGACTATCTTTTCACAGTTCAATGAATAATCTAGGGGTGATAAGACACTGGCTAACTTTGTCAACAGTTTCAGACAAGGTATCAATGATACTAAATCATGACCTCTGAGTTCCTAATCAGCATGGAACATTGTAGAGGAATAGATGTGCCTTAAGGAGGCCTCGAGAGAAATGGCAGAAATGGCAATGTAGAACAATATAGTTGAACAATATTTTGTGTACAACCTTGTAATAATGATGACCTTTTTCAGGTCATCCACCACTTACAGTGATTTTCTGTTTTAGACTTGAAGAAAGTTCTTTGATGTGTTGAAATGTCACACAGTGTGTTGCAGCAATATTTCATGTATGACGCCATTGGGACTTGAGCTTTGACCTTGAATAATTTGACAGCCCATCTGGCCTTTATGGTAATTAGATATGACAAGTTTGGTAAAGATCCTTCAATATATTTAGGAGATATTGCACAAACACTGTGGAGAGGATTGAAAATTCTGTGGATTTCAATGAGAGATGCACTAGGACATAAGAGGCTGTAAAATCACAAAGCTGCCAAATCCAACATCCTATCATGGAAAAATATACTCCAGGGATACATACCTTTCAGAAAAATAATACATTTCCATAAGTATGTTCCATACTTATAATCTACTAGTAAGTATGTTTTCTGAAGCAGCAAAAATGTAAAACCATTGCTGAAATCTGTATTTAACAACTGTAACGCTGAAAACCTGAGAATTTATAAAGAATCAGACTGATGAGCAGAATCAATGTCATCGATATTGACAATATAATTTCCCACTCCTAGAAAATGGTAGCTTGGCAGGACTGGACTTGTCAGTTTACATTATTTTTGACTTGAAGCTCTCAAGACAGGTCACCTCTTCTTTCTCACTAAGAAATTGATTAGAAATTTGTTTTGTTATTTCTGAAATTGTGCTATTGTCCCCACTTTTTTAATAGAGCTACGGCTGTCCTAGGGTCTTTCTATGTGTACTCATAGAATCATTAGGATCATTAGGAGATATCCGCTAAAAGTAAAAAAATTGTTACATGTTAGAAAACACCTATCATCGCTTAGACTATGATGTATTTTAGTTTAAAATAGCCTGTCCAGAAATTACCTTTAGATAGCAAGGAATGTGAAGAAACAACCCGTGTGGTATGATATGCCTATGCTGTGTTGCAAATTCTGAAAATCATGGAGCCAGACTAGCTCCCTTGTAGTATCATAACACATTTGCTCTCTGTATTGAATCCAAAACAAACAACTAGGCATTCCACAGAAATATTTATTGTATAAAAGGAAGTTTTTATTTTTGTAACTACTGAATATGTAATGAATAATAATCAATGTCCAAACAAATATGTCAAAGTTTCACATATACACATTCATAACAGTGATTATAGAAAAACACATCAGCTACACAGGTACATCACAAACTAATGAAATCACAACAGAGTGCCTTTAGGTCTGGGTAAATCTTTGTCATACACAAAATATCTCACACAGTGACATTTTCACCACAGCTGCAGGCTAGGTGGTCTAGGACTAGGTGGTCTAGGACTAGGTGGTCTTCAACAGGTCCTGTTATACATTTAGTAAGTCATGCCAGTGGACGTTATGTAGCAATCTTGAGTCTTGATTCACTTGAGTCTGCTGCTATTAAACAACAATATCTGCTGTATCACCAAGACTGCAAGACTACAATCACACTGTAAGAACAAAATGTCACAATGGAAAAATTGGTATTTACCCTGTGGTGTGCACTCTGAATGTACAGAATGTCTTTAGCATGTTTCAACAGGGTTCCATGTATGGAAGTCTACTGTACAGCCCTGCATGTTGGAAAATGACTGAGTGCATTGAAAGGTGAAAAAAAAAGGATCACGTTCCCACATGGCACACCAAAGTTCTATAGTGCAATATCAGTGTTCCTGCCATGCAGCATCAATGGCTAAGTTTCAGTGTCCTCCCTGCGACCTAAGCCCTGTGCACTCACAGACATAACTAACGCTGTATAGTGAATGTGTTTGCAAGGCTGTAAATGCTCACTTTACTGTTTGTATGATTGGGACACCACCTGTGATAAACCGTTCAATTAACACTAATGTCACGTTGCAAACACACAGTTTCTTTGTAACTGTAAATTGTTTACAGGTGCTTTTTTGATGATTTCATACTTCTCCAGTGTTTTACATCACAAAGCTACAAACTGGGGGTAATTCCCTTTCAAAAAGGCTGCATGTGATGCCGACTTTAGGAAAGGGCTCATAAAGGGTGCAATTGAGCCCTCACGAACTTCAGATTTTGACAGTGGACCCTTGCAAACTTAGTGTGAACATGCATTTACATGCATGCAGTCTGTGAGTCTATAAGTGCGGACACTGAGACTGGGCCAATAGCTCAATCCCAATTGTGGCTGATTCCTGCCATTTAAGTCTTTGAAGGTTGCGGGCTTAGGCTTAGAGATGGCATTTGGATTCATCCAATGACAGAGACCGAGTACCTCCATTATTAGTTTATCATCATGTCACATCATCATTATTTTAAGGCACAAAACATGTTCCTTGAAGGTACCATCAATAGGTTTGTTCAAGATGACCAGGTCGTAGCTCTTCATAGTTCCTGGAATGCTTCTCATTGCTACCAAGCATTCAGTGTGGAATTCCAGAGGAGTTTGAAACGGAGTGGTTGGGAGCCCAGTCTGGGTATATCTCCAGGCTAAATAGTGACATCCCCCATGTACTGGTAGCAAGTAACACTGCTAAAACACTTATAATATTCACCCCAAGTCCCGCTTTCACCTGTGAGAACATTAAGTGTAGTGAGGGTCAAGTCAGTGAGAAGACGGGTCAGCATGGGGTGTACAGCAGTCATTGTAATAATGCTCATCTAAGACTTGGAACTGGAATCAGTGAAAGCAAATGATATTGTCAAGAATTTGCAGTGCCTTGATTTGTTCTTTAAAATGCTGATTTGTAGAAGATGAGCTCACCATATCCCAGGTGCTGAGATGGCCATAACTGAACACAATGGCATTTGGAGGGTTAGCAGATGGAAGCAGGAAAGAGAAGGATACGCTTAAGGTAGCCGGGATAAGCATATAGAGAGGGTTCACACTGATGCTCTCAGCCTACCAACACACACACAGATGTACATACATACATACAAGCTTTTGTTGTCTTTGAAATATAGCCAGACATCATACCCTTCAGACAAAGAATGTTAAGGTGAGCGCAGATGGTCCTTCTGACTACAGTTTATAAAAAGATGATAAGACACAGTAGACATACCAGAGGTCCAAGAATAGGTAGGAATATGGTGATAGTGGCTGAATTGCTGGCCACTTCAGTGATGGAGGTCACAATGACACAGACTATAGTAAGTGTTGCAATTTTGGGCAGATCTCCCAAGGGAACCAATAGGTTTGCCACCCACCGAGACAGGCCAGATTCCTGCAGACACACACACACACACCAAGAGAATATGGGGTATGGTTAGAGAATGCGATGGAAGAGCATAAAATGAAGTGTATTCTTTTTTTCATTTGGTGTTTAAGTATTAAGTTTATTTTTATTACCTGTATGTAGTGTCCTTAAAGGGGACATAGAATGGAAAACTATCTGGGTTTGTTGAATTAGAAGAGGTTGTGCATGGCCACAGAGCTATCATGAATGTGAAATGTGGCAGTGCCCTCCTTCACACATAAATCCTGAACTTGAAAACTTAAAAAATGGGCAAATCTGAACAAAGCCTAAATGTTATGTCACGTTCCAACTGTACTTCAACTGTGGTTGCTAAAGAGGGCACCATTAAGCCAAAATGTACCAGTCCCTTGCCTAAATATCAGGTGGTAATTGCATTTGCTTTTGAGCTTATTTTTGTTTAATCAAAGAGAACATGGTACAGTAGTCCATTCATTTCTTACGTGTCCCTTTATGGTGGTTTTGATGGCTGCTGACAAGATTTTTGTAATGTCATCATCAGGGATTTCGATGAACTTATATGTATTGTATAATCAGAAATTTGTTTTAATATTGTTACATTCAAATGTGCTACAAAAATGGGACAATTGTAAATTGGCTTTTTATGGTTCATTGTGTAATTTATTCCTCATCAAAACAACTTGGTAAACAAAACAAATAAATCCAGAATTAAATTTACAGGGTAAAAAATAACACTTAATAGTTAATAAATAACAGTAATTGCAGTCCTATTTGTTCCAATAAAAATAACCCAGCGCCCTTTTGTTTGATTTGCTGTGTCATTTAGCCTTGGACCAAAAGTTTATTTGTGACAAGACCTCCTCCCACAACTGACTGTCACTGCTGACAAGCAGTGGTTATGGGTTATGAGTGACGGAGAACCTTCCATGCTCTGGTAATTACAGCTTGGTGCTTTTGAGACCATCTCCACTTTGTAACAAAGGATGGTTTGCTCACCATAAAGAACAGCTCAAACTAATCCAAAGGCATGTCAGAAATAATTTCTTTCACTTTTCATAGCTAGATTGTTGCTGTCTGCTCTTCATTTCAGTTTGAAACCATCTTGGGGTTTTTGTTTTTGGAGAGGGAGGACAACCATTGTTGATCATTTTGTTACCTGTGTGCCCTCTGCCAGTGCAAAACCGCCCCCCACAAGGAGACAAATTTCCCAAGGCATACAGGACTGAAATTCTCTCCATGTGATTAAGGTCTCTGTGGATTTAAGATGAAACTACTGATTAAAAACTTGCCTTTCTTTAGCCTAAAGTCAGTTCCAAGCACAGTATCACATTCAGTGGAACACAAACTAATATTTCATAATCTACTATCAATGGAAGGTGGACCTACCATAATTATCAGTGCTTGATCTGATCTGAGCTGGGATGATGAAGAAGAGTAAGCCCAGCAGAAGGGCCACAGTGGCATCAGTGGCATATCCAGTGTAACTGCTCAGACACAGTAAACAACATTTCAATATTAGTATTGCATATGAATAGATCAATGTTTGAAAGGTCTCTTGAATTATTGTACTTCCATAGCATTACAATAACAGACTTCTAAAAGTAGATATTTTACATGATATGTATGTACACAGAAGCTATAAATGGCAATAGTTTCTAACCACAGACTATTGCTAACATGGTCACTGGAAACAATACAGTATAAACTGATAATAGTCTCACATTCTCAAATCTCAATCTCATATGTGCTCACATTTCTGTGGTGGATTTACCATCTCAACAGCTTGTGCTGAGAACCAATAGAGTGAATGCACTGAACCCAAAGGAAGCATTCACTGGTCCATGTGTCATAATACAGACACTTACAGACACTGGTTACAGATTTAAGACTTCATACAGATTTGACCCACTAAATATTGTGTAAAAAGATCACTTACTCTGGGAACAGAGATGACCAGCCTGGCATGAAGCCAGGCTCTCTGGTAAACCACAGCAGCACCATCAGCAAGAAGATCACCAAGGTGATGATTTCCTGGCGACTGCATCAGCCAGAAAGCCAAAGCAGAAATGCATTTGTTAAACAATCTTTTCAGACTAGATGTCTCTTTGTTACATTCTCAATCACAAGTGTATCCAGCTACCCATACAGCACATTCTCTCTTCATTCCCCCATGAGCAAGCCCACCTTATGGGTCCCAGTGCTTTGTATTCTTCCTGCAGGACCTTGGTCACTGCTGCCTCTCTTTCTGAGCTGCCTTTCTTGGAATGCAGAACTGAATAGAAGCTGTAATGGGTGAGAGCATTGGGGAGCAACTTTTTAAAAACTGTCAACAGAACATGCATCTCTTTTCTCCCAGGGCTGCATCACAGCTGTGCCTGTATGGCAAACATTACTAGGGGAGGAAAGCCCATCTGTATAGCAAGTGGTATAAAATAGAATGCTGTTGTGCTAAACAGCAGGCTAGCTGAGGAACAGAACACACAGGCGAGAGTGAGACGAGAGTAAGGAATAAGACAAGCCCATTAGATAGTGTTAGGTAAACTGGAGAGGACTGAGTACTCACTCTGAACCCAGGTAGAGCCAGTGCAGCCAGATCCATGAAAACAACAGAACTATAATGCTAATAGGCAGGCAAAAGATGAACCAGTTGCCAAAGTTGATAGAACTGCAGCCTGGATAGAACCTACAGAGTATGGAACACAGAGTAAGATGGAAGACAAAATAAGATAGAGTATGGCAGACAGTGTCAGATTATGGAAGACAGAGTTAGACAGAGTATGGAAGACAGAGTTGTATCAACCAATGATATTTCCTCTTATCCCTGTCAAATACATGCATGATGTTTATTCTATACCATGTGCGGCATGCAACCATGTGTTAGTCGCACAGTGCATGCATAGTCTTGAGTTCAGATCTGCTGTACATTTAAATATATTACATGATGTAGTATAATATTTCACCCTACTAGCTGTATATGGGGACACCAACTTACTGACGGAGGTACTCTGCAAAAATCAGGTTGGCAGATGTCCCTGGTAGTGTGGTCATCCCACCAATGGAGGCAGAATAGGCAATGCACAGACACAGGCCTTTACACATTAAATGGTCCTGTTGGGTGCTGTAATATACCAGTGAAGATATATTATGTGCCTCAGAGTCGCAGGATTTGCCCTGTCAGAGAAGAAGACACACATATTTACATGTGGTTGTCTATTGCAAATTTCATATACATTAATCAAATGTGTTGGTCCAATTTTAATCTAATCGTGAAAGTTGTTATATGTTACAGTAAATGTAAATGATGAGTAAAGGATATTGGCCACTGAGGTGCCCTGATATACTGTAATTGCTGGACAAGATGGAGACAAAGAACTCTATGATATGAAGGCTTGCTCTGGCTCAGGAGACTGGCACATTGAAACCTCAACCATGCCTATTATGCATTGACATGGAACATCAACTTACTTCACAGTTTGGATTAGACTTCTCAACAGTAATGTCAACTCTGTCCACAAATTCAGGATCAACACTACAAAGGCCAAAAGAGTGGGGAGGGTTTGGTCACTGGTCATATGTACATAACATTGTTTCATTGTTGAGAGACTTTGTTGTGATTTTGTTACCTCATTTCTTTTTCAGTCTTCTCCTCTGGTCTGTCCATTTCTGTTTGAGAAAACCATGTATTTACAAACAAAATGGTAACAGATGAGTGGATTAGAGTGGTTGAGTTATTACTTTTTACCAGTGATTCTAAGTGAGCACTAACCGTCAAGCTGTAAGCCCAAGTTGGAGGTGCCTGTTAGTGCTCTCTTACGCTGCTCTCTGGCCTCGCCCTCAGCTGTGATGATCTGTTTTAACAGAGCTTCCACAATGGGCATCACCATAGCGACTGCCGAGGTGTTGCTTAGCCACATCGACAGGAAGGCACATCCAAGCATGGAGCCAAGCATGAGTCTGAAAGCATAGGGTCAGTCAGTTCAAGCAATATGCACAACGACACACAACAAGCAAAATGTCGCCAACCACTCTTTCTAGTAAAAATATAAACAGACAACCCTCCAAGGGAGGTTGTTTTTACCAATCAGTCAAATGATAATAAAGACATGGCGATATTTCAATGCCAGATAAAACAGTAGTAAGGAACTGTCTCTTTTGTTACCTGCCAGGGTTAACCCCAACCCTATTGATGAGACCAAGGGCGATTCTTCTGTGAAGGCCCCACTTCTCAATGGCTGTGGCTAGGCAAATAACTCCAGTGAGGAGGAGGTGGAAGTCTTTGAAGAACACTGCTGCCACCTAGGAGACAAATGAAAATAATTTTAGCCTAGGATTATTAGGCAAGGTGACTGAGTTTACTGATAGTCATAATAGAAAGATCTTTTTTGTCATACCTTTGAGGATTTCATGATGCCAAACAAGGGGAAAAGCATTGCAGGGATCAGGGCTGTGATGGCCACAGGTAAAGCCTCGGTCAGCCAGTAGATACCCATTAGTAACATTATAAAGGCACATTCTGCAACCTAGAAGAGAGAATCAAACACCGTGGAATATGTTCAGAACAGTGCTGTGGATAAAACATGTAAGGAAATCACAAACTCTAAGCTACATTTATGAGGGCATAAATTAATGGGTACACATACTGCATTGATGATTACAAAGCAGTTGAACAAGAAAACATCCATTGTATATACAATGATAACATAATAATTTTCACCAAAACTGGCTGCTAAAATACTGATTAAAATACTCATTATAACATGACATCATATTGTCTCTAGTTAAAACTATAAAGCTATGAGCTGAGGCATATACACATACACAGCATTTAATATACATTTGAGTCACATACACAATTACATGCATACATTTGTAAGGTCAGCTGTGACAGTGTTGTCTTCTATCAGTTCTCTCCAATCTTATCAAATTAATATTGATCATCCGAAACTGTGCGTTAATTAGCGCATGATGAGTTTTGACCATGAGAGTGCAGCTGTGTTCAAAAGTACAATGTGCCGTGGACTTTGAACAAAAAAAAAATCAATGTTGCTATTGCTATACAGTCTTATTACACTGGGCCTAAAGAATATAGCAGTTTTTAATTAAACACATTTTGAAACTGAAAAAACATCTGCCCAGACTAAATAAAATACCTTAACAACCTTAAGTATTGTTTTTTTTTTTTTTTTTGGATGACGCACTGACCAGGGAGCACTTTAAATTTCGCTGTACCTGTGACAATGACAATAAATACATATTCTCTTCTATTCTAACTACATCTACTACATCTCTTTACAGACAGTGAAAAAAATCCAGTGCCTTGAAATTAAATATGTGTAGGTTTGTTAAAATTTAGGTTTGCTCATCAGGTTCGTTTTTTTTCCAAGTTTATATTTGTTTGGTATACATATATAAACGTAGTAGAAGTTCCTGTCAACAAATGCAGGTAAATACATGTCATGTGATGTGTTTGTAATTGTACTTACCTTGGTTTTGATAATGAGTGGAATAGGTAGCAGCAGCAATGGGATGAGGAGGGTGAGAAGAAGACGGCGGTAAAACCAGATGGTCTGGTCTCTCATTTTCTGTCAGACACACTGGACGCACCACAGACACACTGACTCTGGCATAGACCCACTAGTGAGAAATACACCTCACCTCACTAATAACTAACCAAGACAATCTGGCTAGCGGTCACCTAGCTTTTATCTGTGCCAAAGATAGTGCACAGTCAATTAGCTCCAGGTGAGCCATAAATGATTCCTCCTTACTGCCAAAGAGGCGTGGGTCAAAAAGTCTGATAAATGAATAAGATGACAGATATTTTATTTGGGGATTAGAGTAAGAGAGAATAGGAGTCTTTACCACTGCAATTAATCTACTGACCTTTTCTGGTGGATTGACAGCTATATATCTAGCTAAATACTTATAAACAGCCTCTTAAGGGTGTAATTATTTTTTATGCTTGTTTTGGATATGTAACAATTTTGCTGAGGATTGTTTGTTTGTTGAAGGTTTTCTTTAGTAGATGAATAGCTTGGTAGTTATGAAAAAGGCAGAAAGAAGATTGGTTTGATCAACTTTCACCTCCTAATCACTCTACTGTAGCTCATTCCTGAGGAACTGCCTCAAAGCATGTGTGGCCTGAGTGAAAAGTGAAGTGTGCTAATTGCTTTTGTAAACACCATGAGCTTTAGGGCTCTGTACAACATGAGCTACAGGGCTCTTTGGTAAACACCATGAGCTTTGAAATGTAACTGATTCACCATGACACAGCAATTGTGTTGTGGGTTTCCAAATCTTTGCTGTTGTCCTTTCTTCACTTTGATTTAGTCTACATTTACACATACAGATATAACAGTAACCCTTAGCCTATATCCATCTTCTTCTTCTTCCTCTTCATTGTTGTTGGTATTGGGCTATATGAGGGTATTGGTATTGTTGGGCAAAATCTAGTTTAATAATCTGCTCAAATGATTCGATCCTATTATCAAATCAGGGCTTCTCAGGCATCAAAAGCAGGGAGAAATGGGAGACATAAATCATCACCAGGCATCGTTAGGTCAAAACATTAAGCATTATCGCCTCCATCTGCCAAATATGTATTAAAAAGAGGTTTTCATACAAAGACTCAATGCTCAGTGCTTATTACGGTAAATGCTAATTATAATCCCAAACTTTGGTGTAACATGCTTGTTTCTTGTAGGCTAAAGCAATGGCTGTGGTGGCACGGCTGAATATTCATAATGGTAAAATATTGTATTGTATTTGGGAAGTTTACGGAATGTTGAACAGATTATTAAACAAGATTTTCGCTCATAATCATCATAATCATCTGGATGGCATGAAATCCTTAAGACGGTTATGTTTGCAAGTTGAAAGTGTTCTATAGTCAAAACAAACAACAAAGATGCATTTTTTTAATTATTAAAGAAAGAGAAAAGGTGCTTTAGCCTATAGTGTGTCAGCTGCTCCACATAGTAGACCTATTTTGTCTGAAATTCAGTTCAGACATGAATGAAATACAACAGCTCTTGCACTGACAGCATTCTATGTCCTGCCTGAATGAAATACTGGCAAGTCAGCAACTGCATCCCAAGTTTGTAAAGATGTTTCGCTTGATGCGTAAACTCCAAAACATGAACGTATCAAAGTGGAAAAAGGAGAGGTGCACTCAAAGACTGATGCTCATACGTTTTGTATTAAAAGACAAAAAAATGTACATCAATCCCATGCTCAGTGTCTCCAAACTGGAGCTTAGCCCATTTTCAATGTCTCCAAAAAGAGGCTTAAAAAATTGAGTGAAATGTATGCAGTTAGGCCAATACTGTAGCAATGTAAAAAACTGAAACTTGACAGTTCTCTTGCCCTACCTACTCATTTAGCTTGATGGTTCTTTTCTTATTTGATCTAATGAGTGATCATTCAAAAACCATAAAGGGAATAATTAAATCAATTATTATTAAATAATTGCTTTGAAGGGAAGTAATACTCAAGACTTTTGAGTTTATACTTTTATAAGGGAAGGAACTTTAGAGTGCTTTGGAGTTTAGAGATAAGCAGTGTGTTTCATCATAGGCCCTGCACTAATCTTAGGAATTCCAGACCTTTCATTTAAGTTTCAAGGATTTCTTTCCATGGTTTGTATTTGGAGACATTCATCATCAATGATCACAGAAAAGGGCTTTGTAAATTCAGACAGCCCAAGGACACACATATCAATAATTTCATTTTGAATATCCTGCCTGACAATTCCAATTACTACTATTTGAACTGTAGCAAAATACATTTGTCTGAGGCTCCACTAGGTGTCTGAACCAAACCATAAATGTTATGAACTATATTTTTACACTGAAACATTGTGAAAAGCATCCTCTCAAGAAAATGAGAATAACATAAATAAAGAAAGCAATAGCATGGCAAAATAAGCAGAAAAGTTATGTTTAATTTTTAGATAATGCGTTAAGAATTAGCTTATAAAAAATAGTAAAAATAACCACACTTGCCCATAGAAGGGAAGAGGAGACAGATGTCTGTTGAAGTAGATGGAAGAGCAAGAAAGTAGAAAGCCTTGTGTACTGTAAGGCATAGAGGAACACAGATCCCGTGTTGCCATGGATGTATTAGAGTTCCTTTACTTGGTCACCGTGGTGATGGGCTTGGCCACCAGCAGTTGGGCATGAGCCGCAGGCTTGGAGTCCACCCCATGCAGGTACTCAGCCATCACAGGGATCTGGGAGAAGTACTTGCGAGCCAGCGTGTGTCTGTGTTTCACAGTGCGTATGAAAACTACACCATAAGCCTGTAGGACCCAAAATACTTTCCTTTCAGATTCTGTTTCCTTTCAGCCTCACTAAATTCATCTTATCTTGTTAAATTGTCTCATTAAATTAATATCCTCAACAAACATGTAAAAATGGACCATATATAGCCTACAGCGTGACAAGAACTAACATTTACAAAGATACATGATGAGCAGGCTTACAATTCAATTAGTTTAACTGTAAAATTGCTACCAACAACAAGTTACAGTTTATGGAGCTAGCAATGCAAGCTTCCATGTTATTCAAATCAGTAAGTGGGACACATTTTGTGCAGTGATGGAGAGGTATATGTATAATGCTCCATGTTTTAATTACAGGAAGTTCGACCTATGTTACCTGCTCTTGTCTGGACTCAAATCTGCAACTTGCAGCACCATGGAGGGAAGCTCAGTAAAGTACACTTTGAACACCTATTGACCATATGGCTACCATTACAGATGCAGCTAGCAATTTACACTTGGCTTTTACACTTGGAGCTACTCTGCCCTCTGCATACAGTGCTAATGGCCATTTGTGTCTACGTGTGTGGGTAAGCTTAGGCTGTGAGGTCACCTTATCAATGTTGTCCACCTTGAGGTGAGCTGCAGCTTCATCCTTGGTGAGCAGAATGCAGTTCCAGGGGCTCCATTCCCAGAGCTGATCCCAGCGCAGCAGCACCAGGTCATGGAGGTTATTCCAGGCACTGAGGGCCGACTGGGCCCCCCACACCACATCAACCAGGTACCGCAGGTCTTGCTCCTAAAGGAGCCCCATCAGTCACATATATCACAAAAATTTCAAAACATAAACAATAAAAAGTGTGGCATCCAAAAGATGCCCCCCCAACACACACACACACACAAATACACAGACTTACTAACACACTAATGTATATCTTACCTGCAGCAGGGAAGGAATCTTGGCATTTGGGTTGCGTTCAGCTTCAGTCTTGCGCAGACGCCTGAGGATGCTCTTGTAGTGGGAGAAATCCTCCCTGTTCCGCGCCTCGTTATCCAGCTCAGTGCAGCGGCGGCAGTGACCCACGGATCGTGCGTTGGCAGTGAGGGCGAAGTCCGTGGAGCGCAGATAAGTGTTACAGCCACGGCAGTAGTAGATGTCCTTCCTCAGGCTTACTGTGTCTTGGGGTATCTGCTAAGAAACACTCAGGCTTGTTATTGATTTGGAGTTAGGAGAATATCTTGTCATCACATACACTTCAAATATTTTAGCTGATCATAATTTAAAATTTATTTACATTTTTAAAGTCAGAAAGACTACAATTGGCTCACAAAGAAACCTTAATATACATAAAAAATGTTACAAGATTGTAAAAGTTGAATTCCAACACTGTAGAAACCCCTTGGTGTCCACTGACCCTCAGTAGTTTAGTGACTTGTGGGTTGAAGGTGGGGGATTTGATGTACTGAAGGAAGAGTGTTGAGATTCTTTTCCTAAGGCCCTCCAAATTGGCTTCCTTCACCCCTCGAACCAAGAGATCTGTCTCTCTGTCTATGAGCTCCACAATGTCCTGGGTCAGTTTGCACTCATGTTCCTGCCAAGTCACAATTTCAAATTGTCAACTGACGTGAGGAAGACTTAACCCTGAAGTTCTGTTTCTGTTCTCTATCAAACAAATGCAACAACCAACCAAGGAAATAAAAGAGATGAGGTGTGTTTAAGTAAGGCTGAGACCAGGTGTTTCAGCCACTCATACTCGATAGCTACCTGTACTGTGTGTTTGAGAGTGAGCAGAACGTCCTGTCGCTCCTCCCGGGCGAGGTAGTGCAGGTTGATGCTGGTGTACAGGTCTCTTAGTTCCCTGGCCCGCAGCGTGTACTGGGTGTCCATCTCAGTCACTTTCCCGTCAAATGCTCGCCATCTCCTAGGAGCTGCACACTGAGAAAGGGCCCAGTGAGCAGGGGTCACTCAGGACAGAATCCCACTAAAGCTCTGACTCGGACTAAGAAACACATGAGTAGGCATGATTTGTACATGGATGAAAGCGGGTGGCAACAGACCTTATTCAAGAAGGCTTCCACGGCCTTGGATTGATTCTTCTCCCCAGCAATGATGCGGTGGCGGCCGATGGAGGCAATGAGCTGCGTCTCCTTCTCCAGTAGAGCACACAGAGCTGCCTTCCGCTCAGGCCCACTCAGAGTGCTGTCGATCTGGGCCATTTCCTCCTTTCGCCACTCTGAACAACACACATACAGTCGTATAATGACTTGTATAGAAACACAAGCACACACACACACACACACACACACATACACAGATATACAAATGTGTAAAAATGACTTACTTTCAAGTGCATTGTAGAGGAGAACAAAGTCCTCCTTTTTCTGTGGGTGCATCCTTCTGTGGTGCTCAGCTTTGATATAGTCCTCTTTCTCCTGCTTCTTACGGGCCTCCTCCTGCTCCAACCAGATTCGCCTGAACTCCCTGTCCTTCCGTAGAAGGCTGGTCAGACGTTTGGCCTGCCAACGCCTGAGGTACGTCTGCAGAGTGATCACCTAGGATAAAACAGATATTAAAAAAAAAAAAAAAACCATTTGATCAACACTTTTTTCCAATAGTTTAGTCTCTCATATGGATTCTTGTTGCCTAGATATGAAACAGCAATTTCCAACTGTAAATAAAAGTTTGCTCATAGCACTTTAAGTTAACATCCTTTAACTGGGGTGGGAATTGAGAATCAGGAATTGAGTGGAACTGAGAATCTAATGCTTGAATAGACTGAAAGTCTCTGTCATTATCAGTTTCTCTGATCAATGGCCACATGTTTTCAGACCTTGGTCAATGGGCCTTTCTGACAGCAAAATTGAAACAGACAACACAGTTACACATTATTATTATTATAATAAGCTGTTATGACCACTGTAGTAGTCCTGGCTTTATTGAAGACAGTAAGGAATTGGTAAGAGAATCGGACCAATTCAGAATCAACATCAGGACACTGGCGTCAGTATTGATAGAATCATCTCAATTCCCACTCTGCCATTAATAAGCAATCACCTATGCCTAATGACTGAACAAAAGTTCCATTACAGAGAACCTTTGTAAGAAAATCAGTATCAGTAATCAGTAAAAAAAAGTCAATACAATAACAGAAAATATTCACCACACTTAAGAGTATACATTAGTTCTTTTGCTGTCTTACATAATGTAAAATACATTATATACACAAACAAGTACACACCTTGATGCACCTATCCATCTGCCCAAACTCAAAATGATCCAGCCACATCAGGTACTTACAGCATTGAGTCTGCTGCTGTGGTACTCATCTGCAGTGACATACTGGCTGGGGCTAATCAGCTTATCCTCCATGCAGGACATGTAGCAGCCAGTCTTGGTCATCTGGGTGGAAGTGTTGTTGGCACACTGCTGAGCCTGACTCTTCATCTCCACTGTCTAATGCGGAGAAAAACACATTTTATTTTAAACACACGTGTTTGCATACATGTGGACATACACATGATAAAGGAGTGGGGATGATTTGTATGTTTAATGTGTTATTGACTCACTTGTGTGTCACGGCTGAACATCTCCACTCCCCTGTCAGGCCTCCTCTTGGCCATGGTCTGGACTGCAGCATGGTGGAACTCTGTTTCAGTTATCTTGTGACGGTATCCTCCCAGAAAAGGCTTCTTTCTAGTGGCCCTCTCAATTTCCACCACTACATCCTGATAGGTGTCTACTTCTGGGATGGAGAGGGAGAGGGAGAGGGAGAGAAGAAATCAACATTAAGATTAGTTGCATGCAAAATGACCAGACTGAAAAACAGCATGTTTATGGAGCAAAAGCCATTTCTCTGAAGAGAGCACTCTCCACACCTGTCTGAACTCTGACAGTGATGACGTCTGCCATGTTGTACTGCTGGGGTTTCACTGGCCGGAGGGGGTGTGTGGCAGGATCGACTGAGGTCATCTCTAGTTGAACAGTGCCATGAGGTTGAACCCCCAGGTCAATGAGAGTCTGGTCATTCCCCACAGGTTTTCCTATAGAAAAAAATGAACTGTTAGAAAACATATCACCATCCACTTCAATCAGAACTATATGCAGTAATCAGGCATTAAAAATGTTTCCTGGCTTGCTGTCACAGAGGACTGTCAACCCGTCACAAGACTTACCATCAAGAGAAAGCTGTATGACTCCTGATGGAACTTTCAGCTCGTTAGCAAAGTGTTCCTTCAGTTCTCGAGTATTGACACCAATGGCAAAAGCAATGGTCATCATATGTCCATCTGGCATTAGCATAATCTTAACTGCAAGAAAACGGTGATGGTCGCAGTAAATCAAACCACAATAAACCACAATAAACAACTGCAGTTGCAATGAGAGTGAGCGTGACCTTGGCAGGGGCCTACGATATTAGAATCTGAAAGGGTAACCAGACAAGACGTGTCAATCTCACCACTGGCTGTGGAGTTACCCACATCAGATGCAATGCTAACATGGCTGGCTACTTTTGTAGAAATTTGCTCGGCCATGACATCATGACCAGTTTCCCCCGAGGTCAAAGACGTTGGGCAAATATTTGCTGACATATCCTCCGGATCACCGTCGGTGGTATTGTCATTTGGGGCCTCCTCGGTTTGTGTTCCGCTTTCAAATTGTATTTCTGATGTTGCGTAATTATTTGCTAAAATTGATTCGTGATGTCCTTCAGAGACATCCTTGGTCATTTCTGGATTTGTGGCCACGTCTTCCCGTTCGGACATAGCCATGTAATTAGTAAATACACGGTTTAAATTTCAAAAAGGTGAAAACCGATATAAAACACCAAATTATTGACCCTAGAACATTGGTCTTTAATATGAAATCGTAAAACGACTAGGCTACTTCAAGTAGGCTATGACCGTGTTTCCTTTCATAAGAGGTATGTTGCTGTTCAGGGAGGATAGGGTGTTTGGCTGCTGCCTTGGAAACACACCACGTGACATCTGCCCAGGAGAAACTGACAGGCTGTCCTTGGGCTGTAAACAAAAGTATTCAGATCTATCTGTGTGCGATGAACACTGTGGATAAGGTGACCTACCCTGCTAACATGTGCATCTCATGAGCAGACACTGTTTAAGATAAGGCCTGGCCAATACAAGCAGTGTAGCTGCCGAAGGTGATGCTCATGTGAAGTTGACCCTAAAATGGCAACATTTTCGCTAAAGAGCATGAAAAACAACACTGTAGGCCTATGTTTACTAACAAACACAGTAGCCATCTGTTGGGAATACCAGGCTAAGAGGACACAAACATAATTCATTGGCTACCTCACAGCAAACACTATAATGCGAAGCCATGCCTCATTGTTATGGCATGGCATTCATTCTCAGAATTTGGCCGCATTGATAACAAGCCAACCCAGTGTTTAAATGCTGCTGTCTGCTCCGTGCAGCACTGTTGTGATAAGAGTGACACTTCCACAGGTGAGTATTACTTTAAAATCTTAAAGATTTCAGAGAGACTGCCAACACCAATGTGAAGGCATCTGCTGATAAGAAAGCTTTAGAAAATGTTTACAATTTTTCCTAATATGTTTGTCCTGTGATCTCAACTCATCTCACATGTAGGTCTGTTTTCTCAGATAGGAATGGATATGTTTGATAGTATGAGTGAAGATGAAATCACTAACTTCATCATTCAAATGAGCATTCAAGAAAATCATCAAGATCCTTTTTTATTATCAAAAGACAGGTATTTCTAAACAAGTCATAAATATAGCACCTCAAAAATGTTCCTTTCAGTGTTTTGGACTATTTATTCACTCCAAGAGTTTTCTCTTCATTAAGTTTGGAGACATCAACTGATGAAAATTTGAAACTTCTAGCTGCCATCAAGGCAGGTATGTAAATTCAGGTCATATTGACCTCATTATCCCCTTGATAAATATAACACATGCTTATTTCTGCTACTCTTTGGTGGTGTGATATTGTTAGCACCTATCAGAGACGATATCTACTGAGTGTAGTCTGAGTGAATCGTTTATATTCAGACTCATGACAGATCATAAATGGTTATAACACATCTGGTTGCATAATAGAAACAATATCTAATGAGATTATGCTGATAAGGACAGAACTATGTATCTTCTGGTTCTCTCATAAAACAATAGACTGTGCTGAAGATCATAAATTCCTCATAGAGGTCTAAGGTTATATGGCTTGATACATTCCAGGTGATATTTCAGTTCTGCAAGAGCTACAGAAGTTTACGTCTGCTTTCCAGGAAGTGGACAATCGAGGTTGGCTCCCTCTGCACAGGGCTGCAGTCCACCCTCTGATTAAGGTGTTGGAAACCGTCCTAAACTGTGAGTGTGTTTATTGTGAATCTGATCAATGGATATGGACTAAAGGGTGTACATTAAGAAGTCTTTTGTCTGTCATGGTTCCATGTTACAGCCCACTGTGATCATGCTCTTGAGGAGAAAACAAAGGTGGGTGAGACTTGCCTAACTCTGGCTGTTGAAGCTGGTCTGTTGGAGAATGTGAGAACTTTGCTGGAGTTTGGCGCATCTCCTTGCAGTACCAACAGCAAGAATGAGTCTCCTCTCCTGCTAGGTAACGAATGGGATAGGATAGAGATCTATTAGTTAAGGCCCATTTTGAAAACCAACAAAAATGGATTCATTTGATCACTGTAGTGTAATTCTGAAATCAGGACTTGTTGCAATTGAGTGTTTGGAATGTTAGGTTTTCCTATAAATAGTGCACATCTTTTCAGTTAATGGATGACAATGACCAGATGTTTTTTCCTCTCATATTTCCTATTTTTCCACTGCCCTTGAAGCGGTAAGGACAGGATCCCATGAGATAGCCCATGTTCTACTCACCTATGGAGCCCTTGTCAACCAGGCCTGTGAGAAAAAGTGGACTGCTATGCATGAAGCAGCCAAAAGGGGCCACAGTGACATCATGATGCTGTTGCTTAGATGGGAAGGGCAGGTGACGTTCAAAGATCAACATGGCGTGACCCCACTGGGCACTGCAGCACAGAATGGTCAGGAGGAGATCATGCAAATCCTCATTCATAATGGTGAGCTGCTACGCCTCTTCTCTGGTCATTTTGGGGGTAATTTTGAGGTAAATCCACCCATAGAAATATAGGCTAAAGTCGAAATCCAGACTAACAGGGACTCCTGTTTTAAAGGTGCCAATGTGAATGCTCAGGCTTACAGTGGTGAGAGTGTACTAATGGAGGCTGCCAGCTCTGGCAATCCAGATTGTGTCAATCTTCTACTGGCGAATGGGGCTAATCCCAATCTGGCCAATGTCACTGGTCACCTTCCCATTCATCGTGCTGCCTATGATGGACACCTGCTGTAAGTCATAGGGTCAAAAAGTCTTAAATGATTTTCTTTTAGCCTGAATCCTCCAAAGAGATGGGGGCATATAACACATGACACTGAGACTTGTTTGTAGCCCTTGTCTGTCAGTAATTGAAACTTTAGGAACTTGTCTTGAAACTTCACTTTAATCCTAGGATTGTGTGCTTGCAGTGGAAGCTTTAATGATCTTTGGTGTAGTTGTAAACTTGGTAAGGTTATCAACAGGGATTTCATTCCAAGATTTTCTAGTGTTTTTTGTCATTCCCCACTCAGACAGTGTTATTGTTATTATTCTCGTGCACTAATGTTAGTAGGCAGGATTTACACACCTACATCTCTCTTGGTTAGGGTGAATTTACAGTGTTCTGTGCAGGGAGTAGTAGACCAGATTCTTCAGTGTCTGGGCAACTTGGCATTGAAAAGCCTTCATTTCTGACCATTTGTTAACCATTTGTTGAGGTTAATGGGCAGCCATTTTGTTTGAAGTTGCAGGGTAATCACAGGTGATATTAATGACAGTCAATAAGATTCTAATTCAGTGTAGCAGAATCACATCCTGATTGTTAAATAGGCCCACTGGTCAATAGAGTTGCATTAATTGTTCTTCTGAACACTACAATGCCGTTTGGCTTTGTACAAATTAGCCTGTAAAAGGATGATTCATGGCCAAAGGCAAGAACTTTGCCAAACTCTGATTGTATAATGACAGATTTGTTTAAATGATACTTACAGCATTCTGAGAACATTGATGCCTGTGACCTCTAAAAAAGCTCTGAGGCACTCTGGTCAGAGCCCAGTGCATTCTGCTGCTGATGGTGGCCATGCCCAGTGCCTAGAGCTGCTGATTGAAAGTGGATTTGACATCAACACAATCCTGAGCCAGAACATCTCAGACAACTACAGTGACATGCGGCGAAGCGCCCTTTACTTTGCCATCTCCAATGGGGATGTGACCTGCACAGAGATGCTACTGGATGCTGGAGCTGAACCTAACCTGGACCCCCTCAGCTGCCTCTTAGTGGCTGTACGGTCCGGGAGGTATGAAATTGTCAAACTGCTCTTGGCCCATAAGGCTGATGTGAACTGCTACTTTAATGTGGTGAGCAACACAATCTTCCCTACTGCTCTGCAATACTGCCTTAGAGATGAGATCATGATGAGACTTCTGCTCAACAATGGCTATGATGTGAAGAAATGCTTCAGTTGTCACCATGACAACCCTTCGGATTCAAGCTGCTGTCGGAAGGCGGCTAATGAGCTGCTGTGTCAGGGTTCCAGTGATGGAGAGAAGATCCCTGTGAGTTCTCTTTAGATAATGAACAACACACTATTTGATAATGCATAATACTGTTCTAACCAAAAAAGCACCATGGAGATGTTTTTAAAATCTGGCATTTACACTGATCTCCCCATGAGGATAGGTTTCACATACTACTTGATTTAACCTCATTTAAAAATTCTTATCCATATATAGTGAACAGAACCTTAGGTATCATGGCAATTCCAGTGATAACTGAAGCTACATGTGCTGGCCAGCTCTGAAACTGAGCACCACATTTGTTATTTCTTTACCCTCTTCATCAGTTTTGTGAGTTTATTGGCTTGCGCTGCCTCAAGCACCTCTCTGGAAAGGTAGTGCAGATTCTCCTAGACTACGTGAGTCATGTCCACCTCTGCTCCCACCTCACACGAATTCTAAGGAAACAAAAGGAGTGGGCAGACATATCAGACATTATTTGTGAGTATTCAAACTTCCACATTCTTCATATGTCTTTCCTCATTTCCTATAGGTCAAGTCTGTGCTGATGTATCCTAGTGGTTAGAGATGCATTCATTCTAAGTTTGTATGTGTCTCTTTGGAGCAGATAACCCTCGCTCTCTGAAGCACCTTTGCAGACTGAAAATCAGAGGACTCGTGTGTCTTAGCAGACTATGTGATTCTGGCACCATGGAGTGTTTTCCACCCAGAATTAAGAATTATCTATTGTTTAAAGAGAATGACCTCTATGACCAAGCTTTCTGATGTATCTGTATGAAGAGTTGACTTCTTTATGTTTAAACATGTTATACTGTAAATATTCTTGAATAACCCTTTAGTGACTCTGTAGTTACATTTGTTTTGCTATTGTCAATTTCTTTTTTGGAGAACTTTAATAAATTTTAATATTACATAATTTTCAGTTCATGAAATGAAATACACACTGATAGGTCACAGTCTTCCAAGTTATTACTTGAAGGATCAACATACTCTTTAAATTGTGTTGTTAGATTAACAGTGTTTGAGTGTGCAGAGAGCAGAGAGTTGATTTCCAAGCAGGCTCCTTTCCTGCAGGGACGTAAACACCACTCCAAGTCCCTCACTCACTCACTCTCCCTGTTTGCTCACCTTACCTCAGCTCAGCTTAGCTCAGCTCAGCTCACTATGCCTGTCTGCCTGAGACAAACAAGCCATGCAGCTCTATGATAAAGTACTGCCCCCTCACATCACTGACCTAGTTTCACAATGAGACCTTTTTGGTCATTATCACAACCATTCATTCTTTGAAAAGCCATGTCTCATGTACATAAGCAAGCACTTCAGTGTGTTGGAATGCATGACTGCACTAGCAGGTGAAAGCCAAAAATAAATTTGTCTGTGCGAGCGGCTATGTGTGCACGTTCTCCTACAAGAGGTTGTCGTTGGGCAGGGAGCTGTGCAAACAGACCTCTTGGCATGCTTATCTGGAACTCGTGATTTCACTGGAAACATAACCATATTTCACAGAGCAAGGGTAAGACACGGGGTGTGTGATGGCGGCTGTCTGACACGTCCATTAGCGTTTCAGAGATACATGTGTGTTTGGGGCAGTGTTTGAACTGGTGACACATCGGTGCACATTGGCTACAAATTCTCAGACTCAGACTCTCTGCAACTGTCTGCAATCTGTAATGAAATGGATGTGAATATGTTTGTCAAATAAAGCGAGCATGCTTTATAGTTAGGCCATTTTTATAAGACATTCTTCTAATTGTGTATATAAAGTAAGCAAGTCAAATCATTACAGAGTTGATGGGAAATAAAATAGAACTGGTACGACATTGATCATGAAAGATGTATGTCGTGTATTCAGAAAATCGTTACCACACATAGGATTACAATAGAGGATTTTAGGATTTCTTAGATTAAGTGCCTACAGCAATATTTCCATGGCTGATCAATTTTATTTTATTTTTTATTTCTACAAAACTAAAGCATGGATAATGCAGATGACATAGACGATGATGACCTTCTGGACTATGCTATACAGATGAGTATTGAGGAATCCTGCCAAAATTCTGCCTTGTCAGAGCGGTATGACGTGAATCTCTGAATCTGTATCACTTTTAGTGAATAATTTATGCAAAAATACATTTTGGGAGAACGAATATGAAAAATAAGTTGATTTCTGCAAATGTCTTTTTAGTGCTAGCCTGGAAAACTTAAAGATCCTGGAAGCAATAGACCGAGGTAATTGATTCAATTGTTTGCTTCATGCCTTTTGTGTTTCTTAATTTAAAAAAAATCTATGCCTCTTAGAAACATATTTCATTATTCACTTGGTGTGGCCCAAGTTGCTGCATTGACTACACATTTTCTCAACTTCTACATGCCACATAATGTTAATGGTAAATGACTTCCCCCATACTGTAATTTTATAAAGCAGTATATCTTACCCATCGAGTTATTCTCTGTTTTATGCCAGCTCTCCATCTATCCACTTGTAGGAGACCTGTTCTCGCTTCAGAAGCTGTCTGATGCTCCAGCAGCCTTCACTGAGGTGGACAGCAGAGGATGGTACCCTCTCCACAAGGCTGCCATCCAGTCATCACCCCAGGTTCTGGAGACTGTCCTCTACGGTGAGTAGGGAAAATCATAATTGTGTGGCCAACTGTTTCTCTGTATGTACAAAATGACCTAATTCAAATATTTTACAGTTTTGTTCCAGAACTATGAAATGCTGACCTCAGTGCAAAAAATGTGCAAGGTAGAATTCCAGGGGGTGTTGCAGTATTATGGAATAAGAAATATGTTATCCAGTTGTGACTGACTAAAATGAATGTTGACTGGGCTATTGGTCTTGAGATTAACAATACACACAAGAGGATAATTATCATTAACATTTATATGCCTTACAAATCCAACCAGTGAGGGGATGATTTTTTAAACAGATTACACACGGAATCACAGAAAACAGATTTACACTCATTTATTGAGGGCTATGATTCTACATGTGTGTACATTATTGGGGATTTTAATTATGATCTATCAGACAATAACTAATTTTTGCTAGAGACCTGATACAGTTTACATAATGACAGTAAATTATTTTTTAACCAGCTAGCTGTTATGTAAGGGATAATGAACGACACGACGTGCGTACATCGGTTAATTTTGCATGTTCAAGGTGGTGATAAGGCCTTTACACCTGGATAAATGCAATATTCACTGATATACCCACGCCGTGGAGTTCGTTATCTCGCTTAGACCGCTGTTGCCACGTCTGCGCTATGTAGTTTTGATAACAATTTACACGTAATTATAACTAACTAAGGCTGTACTTCTTCCCGCCGCAAATGGAAGCCATTCAAAACTTGGGAATAAACGGCCGCTCCTAGTTCAAATGGATGGTTGCTATGATCAAAAGTGGGTGGTTATTTTGGTCTGTCGCTGTCACGCATCATTCCCAAACACTCTATCCCCTCTTGGCCTTTGTAGAATAATCGTTTCCTATACTCCTAAATGCAGTGTAACAGAGTTAAAATCCATCTCGGTCACAAGTTAACATGATGCTCTGCTGCGGATGTCACCCAGGCTGCTAAACTGTAACCCTGTGTTAACGTGACAGTTCATTTAAACTTCACAGCGAGTTGGGCAAATTCATATGAAAGTGTAATACGTTCAGAAAAGAGGAACTACTTCATAGATGTGCGGTTATCTGAAAATAATGCACGTACTACACATCACAATAGGAAATTTGATCAAGCAGTGGTATAATGCCTAATGTGGGTATCATTAAGCAATTTAACACAAGTAGGAGTGAGGTTGTTCGTGGATATCCTAACGGGTGTGGTTCGGGCGCAGGCACGCAGCCGGAGGCTGAGTGGCTTATAGAACAGTTTCATTGCTAACTAACAAAGTTTTAAGAAACTGAATTGTATTTTCTACCATTTAGTTTTCATTTATGTTCGTTCATCCTCCGCCCCCAAAGTAGTTCTAAACTTAGTTTTGCGTCTCCCGTTCCCGTAGCCGTGAAGAGTCACTATATGGTGGGATATCCTCACTCCCAGTGACACATAGAACGCGTCTGATCCAATCAGATATTGCTAAATAGTTCGACCGTTGTAGTAGGATCCCACCGTTATTAGCCTTACTAAATGTATCAGCTACATCAAAATCCTATCTTACTCTTAGCTATGTTTCACCAATGAAGAGACAGAGGGTTCAACGTCAGAAACTATTTTATTGTTTTTAATTATTTTATTATTAGGTTTATTCATTAGGGACCATGTATATCTACTAATATTGTTGTATTAAAATGCACCCGCGTCGATTTTTGAGGGCACGGTAAGGAAACAATAGCCTACGATTTAAAAAAAATCCCTGCTGCAGTCTGTATGATCATGGCCAGTATGTCCTCACCTAAAGATTCACAAACTGCTTACTTAAAAAGAAAATCTAATAAGCATTTCTCGCCTTGTCGTGAATCTTTGGTCTGAAACAGCAACATTGGCCGATGTACCGAACTTAACTTCGCTATGACTACCTGCTATGGTTGGTGAAGTGGCAAGCTATTATGCTAATGCTAGCTACCTATAGCTTTGCATAAATCTACCCACCCAGTGCTGAAAACACATCCAGTTAAAGCGTTTTCTAACCACAACAGACAAAGGATCAACATCAAGGAATCAAAGGATACAACATATGATACAAACACTTCTACGATGAGTTTACTTGTGTTTTGTTATCTAAGTTAGCAGCTATAACCAGATAGCTTGAGAAACGTTCGCTTGTGTTACTGTCTCCAAAAAGTTAGCCTCTACTGCACTGTGACAGAACATTCTTCCAATGTAGAAAACCGCTGGTGCCCTCCAATTACCAACGTCGGTAAGACCGAGCGTGCTGTCTGGGAATGCTTCCTCCCCAAAGTAGCAACAATGCACAAATCTGTGCATTTAGAAAGTAATCACAACCTAGACAAGAATAACAAACATATAAGAGAGTAAACAAATGTGTTTATTTAATGCAATATTTTACAAACTGTTCTTAGTAATTATTTATTCAGCAAAATCAAGTTTGGTGTTCACATCCTGTGGTTGGATGATAGTTGCCTGTCACAGAGGATCGCTGAATGCTGTGATTGTTTACTGTTCACTAAGGGCTGCTGTAGTGAAATAGAACAAAAACAAACAAATGTCAGGATTCCATAAATCAAATACCAGTCCGCAACCAGACATCACTCTTCTGTTCTGTCACCAAAATTGACCTTCATTGCACCACTATATTGCTATTGCAATATAGTGCGATACTGTTATGCATTTGCGCGCGTACATGTGTGTGTGTGCGTGCATGTGAGTGTGTGTGTGTGTGTGAAGAGCTTTCCCCGGTTGTTTCACATTTGCTTAGATGCTATGTCCATGGAGATATTTCTATGCCATACTGGCGGTAGTTACATACTAGGCTACTGCGCAAGACAGTTTTCACCTGGATAAGAAATATTGTCATTTTAAATATTGCAAGATCTCGTTACACTCCCCAAAGTAAGAGAATGTGTATACAAACAAAAATGCAACAAAAAAAACTATATTTTAGTGAAAATATTCATCTGTATCTGAGTTGTCCACGTACTTAACCTCAACTGTTTTATGTCTACAAATTTCAATGTGTATTTTCCTGTGCATGTGACACTGTGTGCGTGTGTGTGTGTGTGAGAGAGAGAGAGAAAGGCAGCATTCAGACAAATGCTTTTATCACCTCCTAAAATGTGGTTAGTACAAAGCACTGTGCATAAAAAAATACGAGGCTGAAAATTGGTTGTATATGTCTTGTTGCTATAACTGCGTTTTGTTTTTTTTTTTATAAAAACAACGTAATTTTGCTTCTTAATGAAAGAATAGCGTCAGCACTGGTGTTTCACTGTAAGGGTGAAAGGAGTAAAATGGTATACAGTATATGGCAAGACTATGTATGGCAAGGATATTTGTTTGAAATTGACAACACTGTTCAATTCAGTCTCCATGAAATGTACCATAATACCAGATGATACACAACTCTGTCATAAGCACACATATCAGATTGTCTCTGACATCTGCATAGAAGAAAGAACATCACTTCTGACATCTGAGTTTAGTGACATCACCATTCAGACACTAAATATAGGTCATAGCCCAGAGGACTTAACAATACACCTTCCACTTCCCTTACTGAATAGGAATTTGGTTGTTTTATTGGAAATTTTGGCAGGCACTACCAGGGGTGAGACTTATTGGTCCAATTGATTGATAATTATCTTTTTTCCTAACCTTTGAAGGTACTTTACACAGGTTTTCAGTATCAGCTCACAGGCTTATAATGTGCCCTGTACTACTAAGGAGACCATAACAACTAGTTAGTATGATTAAAACCATGTAGAACTGTTATCTGTTTCAATTTTGTATTCAGAAAGACCCAAGACCCAAGATCATGGTCTGAAAAACATGGTGGCATTGATAAGAGAAATGATAATGTCACAGAGATACCAGTCCCCCCAGGATTTCGAGGGCCTTTTTTTGTGATTGTTCCAATCAAAAATGCCCAATTTTGTGGCAGGTTTTGTAAAAAGTTGCAGCAGAAGTTGCAAAGTTTTTAGGCATTTTGTTGCAATAAAATTGTGAGAACAGGAGAAAATTGTGAATTTTTTTTTTAAGACGGGGAAGAGGGTAGTTGTTGCACCATCACCATCATCATCATATTAGACTTGATTGATTGCACTGAAAATGCTTTGGATTTAAGCATTAACAAATTCTATTCTTAAAAGTCCCTTTCATTTAATAAATGACAAAGCCCTGCTAATAAGCATTATAGCCTAACTTTAGAATTCAAATTCACACAGAAAACCAAGCAAAACGGTCAAAACGGCGGAAAAGGTTTTAATATTTGAAAACAGGGACAAGATGTAGCCTACACAAATTAAAAAATGTGATGATGCTGCTGGTTGGTCTGATGGCGCCAAACGAGGAAACGGGTGCTCAGAGAAAGTGAGTTTACTATGAAAAAGGGGCTCGGAATTTAGAATTTTGTCAAAAACTGTGGAACAGGCTAAGCAAGAGTAAGGTAACTTGCGTCATAACATTTTAAACTCTGAATGGCTGATAGTCTAACCTAAACGGTTAAACACAAGTCAGCAGCACAAAATATGATCATTAGCAGCTGTTTTTGCTGGTAGGCTACAGACAATGTGTTCGAGATGCACATAGTTTATAATCACAGCACAAAGCAAGAAGCAGGGTAATGCTCTACAGCTGGATAACCTATTACCTATAACTGATGCGAGGGACTGATCTGTTTGGTGATATATCTCAACAAACCGATCAGAAAAATTAGGAAAAGTTGCAGTGATTGACCAAAATTGCAAGGCCATAATGAATTGTTGCAATCGCAACATTGAGAAATCCTGGAGGTTCTGAGATACGATTCTGATGAATTAAAGCATTCAGTTCACAGGTCTACTTGGGTCCTGGTTCTTGATTCCCACCCCTAGGCACTACCAGCCTCATCAACAGATGAGACGTTTAACATGGGTGCATTTCAATACAGTGCAAATGCAACACAGGGCTGTGTACTGTCTCAATTCAACACAGGGCTGCGTACTGTCTCAAAGCATACTAATTCCCATCTAGATGGCATAGGGTTTCTAAACATATAGTTTAGGCCGTTTATCTTTTCCATTAACGGTACAGCCAAAAATACACAAGCTGACCACTTAATTCATCCATGCAGAATAGAGGACTATGCAGGCCTATTGTGCATACGATGGGCCAGGTCTCATTTAGGTCCATCAAAATAATAAAATAGTCTTATCTAAGTATTTTACAAAGGCATATGCCCTGTAGATGTGATATAATTAAGCAAAAAGCCCCGAGAGGCTGTTCAATATCGTGAATATAAGGCGAGCGAAGCTGAGCGCTGTTTTTCTAAAACAGTTACCACACATAACTAGCTCCGTTTCATTAGACAAAGCCTCAGCAACAAGTAATGTAGTGATTTATTCCTGAACATCAATTCTTCCACCATTAGATGAATGGTTGCCAAACGCAATCAATGTAACTTTTGGAATGGCACAGCAGCATAGAATGAAATACGGTCTCAGCCCTGCTGTATCAGGGAATACAATGCCACTGAATGCGATTCAACTAATCATAATCAAGCACTGGAACTGTCCGTTTTAGAACATAAATTGAGACATGTCCCATCTTCCTCCATAGTACATGCCCAATACAGAAATTCTGTATGCATGGGCAAATCAAGTGAGCAGCCCTATACATTTTTGTCTTCAACAAAGGAGAGATGAGGGAGGCTAATTAAGCCACCTAAATTACACCTATTAATACACCTACACCTATTAATTCCTTAAAAACTAATATTTTATAGATTTGATCACACATGCATAGACTTGTTCTACCTTTCTCCAACTCATGCACAATACATTGGGTTCAGACTACATTTAAAATGTGTAACTTCCTGAAATAGTCCTGCTCTTGTTGCTCCTGACATACTTTGCACTGGATGTCACATGCACCTCTTGTCATAGGCCACTTGTAAGCTGTATTTTGCACTATCAACAACCAATATTTATTACTGAATGCTGCTATCACATGTCACTTTACCTATACCACCAGAGTATCACCAAACCATTTTTATTATTATTACTTATTTTATATTTTATTTATTTTTTTTTTAATTTATACGGTTTTATCTTTTGTTGTGTAAATATATATATACATATTTTTCTTTTGCATATTGGATTTGTACATACTTTTCAATCCATTTTATGTGTGCACTCTATGGGGCAGCTTTGAATCTCATTACACTCTGTGTAATGACAATAAAGGCGTTCTATTCTATTCTATTCTATTCCAGTTGATGTACCCAGAATAGACCCATCATGCACACCTGTGACACTACTATAGAGTGTTAATTATTTATTCTTGATACTACATTTACCTCTTCAATTTAATGATCTGGTTCCTCGAAGACACTGTGACTTCTAATGAAGATCATATTATCAGATAACCTCTGTCTCCTTGTACCTGGAAAGTAAAATAAACAGAATGACTGATTTAGAGTGAGTAAACCCAGAGGTCATATATTCAATTCAATTCAATCCAGTTTTAATTATACAGCGCCTTTTGCAATAGTATTGTCTCGTGGCGCTTCACAGAGAGAGCATAGTTAGTACTAGAAGGTACGATACTGTTAGGCCATGGCATGGGACCTTTTTTTGTCTAGGGTCAATTTTGTAAAGTTAGTTACATTCATTATGGATATTGTGCTTTTCAATCACTACTGATTTCATATGCAAGAAGCAGATGATGCTCTGACACAAAAAAATACTTTCACTGAATAATAATCACAGTGTATATGAGGAATTGTATACACATTTGAAATCTATAAATTGCATATTTGCAGATGTTCATAGCCTCAATACTCACAATCTACCATACATTTGGTAAAGCCTAAGGTGAGTTCTGTTCGTTAGCATAGGCTACACTTTTATCCAAGCATGTCTGCCATGCAGGAGGTAGAAGTGACAGAGCAAACCACTCAATAACATAAACTTCTGCACTAATTAAAATTATACACAAGTTAACAATTTCCCCCTGTGAAATGCAACATGCAATTTTGAAACTACAGTGCTGGATAGCTGATGCGTTTTGGTTTTACCGTCTCTCTGAGTGCGTGCATCGACGTTTTTGACTTATAATGATAATGACATAACTCCAAAAATCACAGGCAGGATGCCTTTATGCTACCGAAGTCTTTGCAACACCATGGAAGTAACTAAACCGTATGTAATGACAGTAAACACAATGTTGTGTAGTGAAGCAATGAGCAAAGCCGGCTCATTTTTTTCTGCTTCAGCAAACTGTTCGCCACAGCAGGCAAAACTGTCCTCAAAACTGTCCTCGAAACTGTCCTCAAAAGCAGCTTACAGAAGCTTACAGTTAGATAGATAGATAAATACGTGTATTATCCCATAGGAAATTCTGGTATCCTTAAACTTCCACAACATGGCATACACATGTCATTCAAACATTATGAAAATATAGAGAAAAAATCCTATTATGTGTACCATTTGGGATACTAAGTTGTTTGGTGTGAAAGTAGTGTGGAATGTGCAGGAGGATGCTGTGATTTTGCACCCTGGTGCAGAAGTGTCAGTGCAAGTACATTTTCAGTGCAGATTCTGTTTCAGGCAGAGTATAAGTATAAGTAGGCTACACATTATAAAACAGTGATATAAAGAAAAACAATACAAGCAGTTAAGAGAGCAGTGCAAAAGCCTAGTTCAGTCCTTGATATATAGAAAAGAGTCAAAACTGAAAAGATGTTGTTATAGAATAGGGTGGGTGGGGTGGTGGTGGGGTCTGTGCAATGGGCTAATATAGCCCAGTAATAGTCCAGTAGGTTCAGGCATAGGACATGGGGTCACTGTGTGGTGTAGAATCAAGCATCATCAGTCTCAATCATCAGTCTATCTCACACCTCCTCTGTGTGGCATTGTAGAGCTGTAATGGCTGTTTAAACGTCTGAATGTTTGTATGTAAACTATGGATTTATTATCTATGACATCTATCACAAATCAGCTTCCTATAGATTAAACTTGGAGGAAACGACTGAGGATGGTGAAAGTGCTCTGATTCTGGCCACACAAGCGGGTCTAGTGGAGAATGTGAGGATATTGTTGGAGCATGGAGCATCTCCAAGCAGAACCAATGACAAGAATGAATCACCACTTTTACTTGGTAAAATTTGCTAAACTTTTGATGTACTTTAATGTACAAAATTGTGTAATCTGGTTTTCCAGCAAAATGTGTCTGATATTTGATGTTACAGCAGTCAGAATGGACTTGTTTGACATCACTCTGACGCTGATTTCCAAGGGAGCCCCAGTGAATCAGTACTGCCTAAAGAAGTGGACAGCATTGCATGAGGCTGCCAAGATGGGCTGCACAGACATCCTCAGACTCCTCTTGATTCATGGCGGGAGCATTTCAGAGACAGACCAACATGGAGTCACTCCAATAGCTGTTGCATCAGAGTACGGTCAGACAGAAGCTCTCGAGATCCTCATTCAGAATGGTCAGTACATGGTAGTACAAAAGATAACTGTGTCATCTATCATAAGGCAGTCTTTATGTACATTGACAGAAAGATATTTCATATCAAAATGTATCCATTTTCTTTCTAAATAAGAGTTTGACATGCGACAGTCGCTTTACGAAACCAACAACTGCCCCCTGATTATACTCTTTTATAAAGAAATCAACATCTGTTCTTAACCTATAGGTGGCAATGTCAATGCAAGAGCACCCAATGGGGATACAGTGCTCTATGATGCTGCTGGATCAGGCAATCCTGACTGCATTGACCTTCTCCTTCAGCATGGAGCTAATCCTAATGTTCCAAGTCTCTCTTCACACCTCCCCATCCATCGAGCGGCCTATGAGGGTCACTACCTGTGAGTATGTCACCTTGAAGGACACCAGCACAGCACTGAGATTACCTGAGATTACACACCTGTAGGCTCAAGTTATGTTGCTGTTAATTTAGTATGTCACTTCATAACTTAAGTCTGAAATTGGGAGAAGTGAGTTTGACATGTTTTTTTCCCTGGAAGGGCACTGCGCATTTTGATCCCCATTACGACCCGGAGGGCTCTGCGTCTCTCTGGCCAGACTCCCATCCACTCTGCGGCTGACGGTGGCCATGTCCAATGTCTCGAGCTTCTTTTGGAGAAGGGCTTTAATGTGAATGCTCTCCTGGGGGCACACATCTCAGAGAACTATGGAGACATGCGGCGGACCGCCCTGTACTTTGCCGTCTCCAATGGAGATGTGACCTGCACAGAGGTGCTACTGAATGCTGGAGCTGAACCTGACCTGGATCCCGTAAGCTGCCTTTTAGTGGCCGTACGGTCTGGGAGGTATGAAATTGTGAAACTGCTCTTGGCCCATAAGGCTGATGTGAACTGCTACTTTAATGTGGTGAGCAACACAATCTTCCCTACTGCTCTGCAATACTGCCTTAGAGATGAGATCATGATGAGACTTCTGCTCAACAATGGCTACGATGTGAAGAAATGCTTCAGTTGTCACCATGACAGCATGTGGGCAACTGACAGTGAAGAGGATGACTGGCACCCAACCAGAAAGGTCCCTGTGAGTACTAAAGGTTTAAGAAAATGTCAATATTCCACAGTAGGGGCGCACGGTAACAAAAGGCCCTTCCTCCTATTGTAGATTTTGATAATCTTGGGATTACAGGAAGACCAGCATTCTGGGATCTTAGGGTTCTAGGAGGGTGGTAAGGGACAAGTAAGTCTTTAATATATGTTAGAGCATGGCCATTGAGGGCTTTGCAGGTTAGGAGGAGTATTTTAAAATCGATTCAACTTTTAATAGGGAGCCAGTGTAAGGAAGCAAGGATAGGAGAGATATGTTCATATTTTTTTGTTCTAGTGAGTGTTCAGGCCACAGCATTTTGTATTAGCTGAAGGTTTTTGATACAGGTATTACTACATCCAGAGAACAGAGCATTACAATAATTGAGCCTGGAAGTAATAAATGCATGTATTAATTTTTCACCATCTTCAAAGGACAGGAACTTTCTAACCTTAGCAATATTTAATAGGTGAAAAAAAGATGTTTTTGAAATGTGTTTTACATGACTATTTAGAGAAAGGTCCTGGTCAATAATAACCCTAGGACTGTAACTTTTGTGTTACATGACAGTGTAAGGCCACTGAATAAGTTTTGGTGAAGTAGAATGTTGTTCAGCTGTTCAGGGCCGATCATCATAACACAGGAAATTATTAGTCATCCAGGTTTCAATGTCTTGGAGGCAGGCATCAAGTTTAGTTATTGGCATATAGTCATTAGGCTTCATGGAAAGGTTAAGCTGGGTATCATCAGCATAGGAGTGGAAAGTAATGCCATGTTTCCTTACAACAGATCCTAAAGGTAACATGTACAAGGAGAATAACAGGGCCCTATAGCACTGAGCCTTGGGGGACACCAAATTTTTACTTTGGTGTGGGATGATGACTCATTATGAGCATGTACAAACTGGTAGCGACCACAGAGGTACAATTTGAACCAGGCTAATTCAGAGTCTTTGATGCCTATCATGTGTTCAAGTCTGTGTAGTAAGATACCATGGTCAATAATGTCAAAGGCAGCACTAAGATCCAAGTAGGATTAATATTGATATATATCCATTATCAGATGAGATAAGGAGGTCATTAAAGATTTTAACTAGGGCTGATTCTGTACTATGATTAGCTCTAAAGCCTGACTGGAAGGTTTCCTGGATATTATTTTCATTTAAGAAGCTACAAATTTGCTTAGACACAATTTTTTCAAGTACTTTTGATATAAATGGGAGGTTAGATATGGGTCGGTAGTTAGCCAGGACATCAAGATCAAGGTTAGGTTTTTTAAAAGATGGTTTAATAAAAGATGTCTTGAAAGATTTTGGGACATGCCCAGCTATGAGTGAATCATTTATAATTTTAAGAATCGTCTCAGCCAATAGAGGGAAAGCAGCCTTAAGAAGATCTGTTGGGATAGGATCCAGTAAGCATGTTGAGGCTTTAGCTGAGGAGATCAAAGACATAATTTCTGATATATTGGTTGGTGTGAATGAATCAAGGTATGCTACAGGTTGACTAGAGCTAGCTGTAACCATTACATGTGGTCCAACTGGATTTGAGGTTACACGGGAGTTGTTTATTTTAAGTCTAATAGATTCAACTTTGTCATTAAAAAAGTCCATGAAGTCATTGCTGCTGAGTTTTTGGAATGGAGTGGGTCACCTCATTCCTACTTTTTGTTAGACGGGATATAGTGTTAAAAAGGAATTTTGGATTATTTTTATTATTGTGTATAAGTGAGGAATAATATGCTGATTTGCCATTGTTTAGTGCGATCTTGTTCTCTTTTAAGCTATCTTTCCAAGCAAGGCGGAACACTTCAAGTTTAGTGGCATACCATTTCCTTTTAAGTCTACGCGCAGCTTGTTTCAGTGAGCGAGTCTGTGTGGTATACCATGGGGCAATTTTTTCTTGTTTTCTAGCTTTCTTTTTAAGTGGTGCAATGGTGTTGAATGTGGAGTGTAGTACATTTACAACGCTATCAGTTAATTGATCAACTTGGGCTAGGCTTGGAGTAGAGCCTTCTAATGCAGGCCTATATTGGCTCAGTAAAGGCTCAAGGAGAGAGGGAATTTTTGCTATGAAGTAATATGTAGTTTTGAGAGTTATGTTTCAAGTGTAGTAGTAAATCGAGTTAGGTGCTACATAGTCTAGTGTGATTTTTAAAGTTATTAGGTAGTGGTCAGTTAGTGTAGGGTGTTGAGGTAGGGCTGTAAGTTACAATTACATTTTGGCAGAAGCCGATGTGATCGAGTAGAGATTGGAACGCAATTGCCAGGCTACCTTTTCCACATCCATGTGGATATTAAAATCACCTAATATAATTATCTTTTCTGTTTTAATAACTAAAGAGGACAGGAAGTCAGAGAATTCTGATAAGAATTAAGTGTAAGGTCCTGGAGGTCTATATAATGTCACAATTATTAAGGGTTTAGCACCAATTCCATTGTCACCCCTGAGATGTACTAGATTCTTCTCACTTTCTTCTCACTCGTTTTTACACCCTAGTTCTGTGACTTCATCAGTGTGTCATGGCTTGAACATCTGGCAGGAAGAACAGTGGCAATCCTGCTGGACTATGTCAGCTATGTTTCCATCTGCTCCAAACTTAAACTGATTTTGGAAAAACACAGAGAGTGGTCAACCATCTACAATATTCTGGGTAATGTAATTTTGCTTTGTAATGAGAGGGCATGAAGTACCTGCTGTAGCTGTTATAATTCCTCACTCTTGCTTTCTTCTGTCCATAGGAAATCCTCGTTCACTTAGACACCTCTGTAGGCTTGCAATAAGATCTCAAATGACCCCAAAGAGACTTGCTGACCCAAAGACGATGGATTCAATCTTGTTGCCTGAAAGGCTCAAGAACTATGTGATGTACAAAGAGCATGATCTCTATAATGATGTCATATGCTCAAATGAGTCAAATTAGTATCCTGTCATCTTCTATACCTGTTCCACTATTGAATTGTTGCTACTGCACCAGTCAGTTCTAGTATGCGGTACTAGAGGTACTGTACTAGTATGCAGTACTAGAGGTGCTGTACTACAGCAGGTTTACATGTATGTATTTGAAAGATTTCTTCATGTCTTCATGACACTTGACAAAGCACTTGGAAACAAAAGGTGTATTTTTTCTCTTTTCCTTGCTGCTTGCAAGCACCCAATGAACTAATTTATACTTGTTATTATTAGGCAATTGATAAGTTAAGAAGTAGATGTTCAAGGACAAGACGACTTTTGATCCCATGAGGGAAATTTGGTCTCTGCATTTATATAATCTTTATATAATATAATATAGTGGCACATACACACACAGCACAAAGTGAACTGGGCAGCAGTGAGGGGTTAGGTGCCTTGCTCAAGGGCACCTCAGCCATGGATGTGGACATGGGAGAGCGATGTTCAATCACTTCACCCACCCACATTTTTCCTACTGGTCAGGGATCAGACTTGTCACTCTTCAGTCTCAAGTCCGAGGCCCTTACCCAAACCAGTAGGCTGCAGGTGCCCCCATTTTGTTTATTTTTTTGTTTTTAAAAATAAAGATACTTCAGTCCAGCACCAGTCTATTACTATAAAGAGTTTTTTGCTGAGCCTTTCAGTCAGCTATAGTCCACTGAAATGGACAGTGTACATACAATATTTTTCACTCCTACTTGTTTTCAGTTCAGTTCAGCTCTTTTTCAGCTATACCAAAGATACTTTAGAATCAACTGTGTCTGGCTATACTGCATTTCTTCAGAATGCCGATTCATTAACAGGAGTATGTGCCCTGGTGTACAAATGTATTTATGCTGTCATATACTGTCATTAAAAGACTATCACTGACATCAAATTAATTTCCCATCACCATGTCAAAGTATGAGTCTGACTTTGACTTAACAACACAATTAAGATCCCCAGTGGAGTCTTATTGGGTTACATCTCCTTTCCAGAAAAGGAACATCATTGTGTGGTCACCTTGTTAGAAAGCCTGTCACTCCCACCCCCAAGTCCCTCTGGCAGCTGAAGAGATTAGATGAGAAGCAGCTCTCTAATCATTCGAGTCAGGCCAGCCAGACATTCTACACCAGTGTCTCAGTCAGCTACAAAGACCAGTGTCTTAGACAGACAGACAGACAGTCAGGGCTCAATGCACAGCACCTTTAGCTACAGGAGCAAGCTGAACAAGTATGAAAATGTGGATGAAGACAGGCTGCTTGCCACCCTAACCGCTGAGGAGCTCCGAGAACTGGAGAGAGAGCTAGCAGACATGGAGCCAGATGATGCTGTTCCCATTGGGCTGAGGCAGCAGGACCAGATCGCCAGCACAGACTCCTGCACAGACACACTCCTAAACTACTGGGACAATGCCAGCCACAGACTGCTAGAGGACAAGGTGACATTCTTCAACTTCATTCTTTGATTTCTGTATCCATGTTGAAGCCCTGTTGTAATTAGTGCTCTGTTTTCTACACTCTCAGTTGATTGTGTTGTTTTTTGAACACTATTCTTGCCAAATCTTTTATTGTAGATATAATGTTGTCACTTAGACCAAAAAACTAACACCCTGAAAGAGGATTAAAATTCATGACATTCAGTTAGTCTGCAACTGGCACCTTAAAGTAGTTCTGGAGGGGAGTAGTCAAAAATACAGTTTCTGAAATCTTTAAAGTTACTAGCTGAGTGTTCATAAGGGTAACCTAAAGATAGACTGTAGCCTACTGTCTAGCATAACCTAAGGGAGTTCTTTCACCTCATTGTGTGTCTCTTCCTGGAGAACAGGACATCATGGAGAAGGGCCAGAGTGATAAGAGGGAAGTGGACAGTGTGACCAGGGGTGATGACCAGTCCACCGCACTGAAGGTTGCTGACAGGCTTTTAAAGAGAAAGAGCAGGGGTGAAGTTGACAAGAGTGGAGGAAGACAAAAGGAACAGTTCCATGTAAACAATTCCTATCAAAGTCACAGAGAGATCACAGGAAGTGGGCCCTGTATGTTCAAAGGTCCTGAAAACCAAAACATTATTCCAAACTACAACCTAAACGCAATCCCTGGACAAATGACAGGAAACCCTGTAGTGATCGATGAGGTGCTGGAGCTGGTCATGGGCAACGAGGCCTCTCTGAGCGAGGTCAATCTCAACAACGCAGACAACATCCCCATGGAAACCCTGGTGCGCTTAGCGGAGGCCCTGAGCTCCAACACGCACGTGCGGATCTTCAGCTTGGCCAACACACGTGCAGACGACCGCGTGGCCTCCAGCGTGGCTCAGATGTTGCACAAAAACAGCACTATCACCACAGTGAACATGGACTCCAACTATATCTCGGGTGGCGGTATCCTGGCCCTGATGGCCTCACTGAAGCACAACTGCACGCTGGAGGAGCTGCGCTTCCACAACCAGCGGCACATATGTGGCGGACGTGTGGAGATGGAGATGGTGCAAGTGCTGAGGGAGAACACCACCCTGCTGAAGCTGGGCTACCAGTTTGAGCTGCCGGGTTCTCGCATGAACGCCACCTGCCTCCTCACCCGCAACCAGGACCTCCAGCGCCAGAGGCGTCTCCAGCAGCGGCGCAACACTCACTCCCACTCCGCCAAGTTAGACACTACTGCTGGCACAGTCTTTATCACAGGGATGTGCCAGCTTTTAGGGAAATCAGCTTATTAACAGTCTAGCCCCAAGTTAGAGAAAAAGATACATACCTTTCTCTTCAAAATATACGCAATGCCTAGTCTGACACCTATAGATGTACTTAGCAGTCTCTGGAATTGGATGGGACCAGTTAAAGGGTGGCAATGTTATGTGGTTTATAAACACAACACTTTTTATTACATAAAAATAATATCCAATCTGGTCTTTTTATGGTATGCAGGCTCCAAAAACTGAATACAAACAAACAGGGGCAGCCTGCCCCCCAAACAATAACACACAGTTTCTCCAGAAGGACTGAAGAACTGAGCTACTGTGGCATGTTTTGTTCAATGCTTGGGTCCAATATAATGTAGACATTATTAATCAATGGTGTCTGCTTAAAAATATAAACATAAACACAAACATGCTTTCCACCTGCATCGCGGACAGCACCTTGAATCTATAGTCTATACAGGGGCTCCAGTCCCAAACTGTTGGCAAATCCCTTTACAGGTCAGGTCTTAAATCTATATATGCTACTACTACTACAAAAAGTTCTAGCAGAAGGACTCAGGAGGGTGTAATGAAATTGAGGAATATAATTGGATACCGTCTTAAGACAGGGACACACTGGTGGCAGTGGGCTGAAGTTGCCACACTGTCGGTAGTGGCAATGGAAGTCAAGGGAAAGGTTTCAAAACCTAGGAAAGATCCCCATTGCTTTGTAGTTGTGAATGGCTTACATAGGAGGCAACACTTCCTTGAAGCTATGACTACGCTTAGACTACGATTGGGTAACGCTATGAGGTGTGCTGGTATGACTGTTAGTAGTCGGCAAGGTCCTTTTAAGGGTTAGGGTCCGCTACCATTGGTTAACATAAGGAGACACTTGAAGCTGAAGCTATCATTTGATTTTTGTTCAGTTGAATTTTTTTCTCAAATTAAGTCAAAATCAAAGTCAAAGTCTACTTTATTGTCAATTGTAACAAGCATTACAAAGAGGATTGAAATTGCGTTTCACCAGACACCAAATGTGCAATTTAACTAAAACACGCACACAAACGCACACACACACACGCACACACACACATCAACAAATACAATGAAAAATACATACATCAATAATAAATAGACATAAAAAATACAGGTAAACATATAGGCTTCCAACAAGAAGGAAGTACTGAGGTAGCTCTTCTTGGTAGCTGGTGAGGTAAGGTGAAGTAAAATGTGTAATATGAAAAGTGCAATGAAATGTGCAATATGTAAAGTTGCAGTAAGGTGTAGGTGCAATATGTAAGGTGCAAAATATAAAATGCAAGAGTGCTGAGGGCAGCATGGATAGCAGTGTGTATAGGGTTTTGTTTCTGATGTCAGTAATGTGCAACTCATTCACTATGTTTTCCAGTGCCCAGGCAGGAGTTAGCCACAGGTGTGATGAGGAGATATCACCAGCGTCAGCTCCGCCACTCACTTCAACTGCTCTCCAGCCTCCTCAGCCTTCACCCTCTCAGTCTGGGACCAACAGCCTGCCAACCCGACAGATTGCTGAGATAGTCCGGCAACATGAAGGCTCCAGCTTTGCCACAAAGCACACAAGCATCCCGAAGCCTACAAAAGCAACAAGAGAGCTAGTGAATAACAGAGGGGAGATCATCCTACAGGATGTGAAGTGTGCCTTGCGGCCTTCATCAGTGAGGAAGACAAAGGAGTCTGCACTCCCCCACCGATCAGCACACAGTGACCTGATGGAAGCCATTAGGAGCAGCAGCATTCGCTCACTCCGAAAGGGCACCTAAAAATAATGTTCATACTTTGTTCATTTTTGTATTTCTTTTAAGTATGTAATCTCAAAAGCAACAGTGTGTCGAATTCTCTTTTGAGTTTGGAGAACTGACAAGGATTTGAGTGTAACCAAAAGCAGAGCTAGGAGTGGGTGAACATTTCTATATGTTTATCTCTCAGCTTTCCTGTAACATCATTGTTAATTAAGCCCTTATCTTTCCAAATATAATTAATCTGATTTTATTCAACTTCTACAGCGTGTCACTGCTTTATTAAAACAATATTATTAGCTGTCAAATAAGGCTGACTGGTAAACCTAAAACAAATACCTCCTACTTTTAGGCCTATTTCACAGACACAACAGTTTCAAGACAGGGGATGTCACAAAGTCCATAGCGCTGCTCCAGATTTGTTCAGTCCAATTAGTTTATCCTAACTGACGCAGTGACTGGCAAGAACATGACCAAGGCAGTCTTGGCCTGTGGAATACAATTGAACAGTCCTGATGCAGCCTGTTCAAATCAGGAGTGGTCACTGACTTACACTCTACTGGAACTTTCTGCCTTTGGAACTAATCTTGGTCGTGCACTGTAGCACCATTACCTAGTAATATGACTCCTGCTACTAATTTCAGCTCAGGCAAAAGTGGAGCAGAGTATTAAAATATATTTATTGAAGCTGAACTACCACTACAAAATTACTAATGTTGTTACAAGTAAATTAGCTGAAGTGAATTTTAAGTACATACACATTTTCAGACAGTAAATATTCAACTTTCAAAGTGTATGAACATACCTGGCCTGTTTATACTGTTATAAGAATGATGGCTACACACAGATTATGATGGAGTCTCAGGCTAGGTAAACCTCAGGTTTCTTTTTGCTATCTTTCCCTGAAACAGACTCTTCAGTTAATGATACCAGATGGAGGGTAATGGACAACCAAATGGAATTTTGGCGTCTGTACTGATTGGAATTATACAATGAGGATTCTTGGAAAGTCCTCCAAGTTATTGATAAAGAGAAGAACTTGTTACAACTGGTGGTGAGTAGACTGCACCGGATTCCCCCTGTTTGTGCAGCTTAAGGAACATTGTGATTTGTGGTTGTTTTGATGTTCTGGTCAACTTGCCATCACTGCCAGAAAAAAAACAACCCTAATTAATCAACCTTCCAACAGGGTAATGACCATCACCCATGGAGATGCATAGAAAAAAACATTCACACAAGATATAGAATGTAACTGACATTAAAAAGGACTAAAATACCTCCTAAACATCCTCCAAGGGTTATGCAGATCTGATTCACACTTAGGAGCCCTGGCTTGAGCTTATTCCTGGGAAAAGAGGGGCAACATGTGCTTAATCCCAAGGGTTCACTTGCAAGCAAGGCTTTTGCTTTCCACTGATCCTAGAGAAATTCTACATGAAACTGTACTACTACAGTGCAAAAACACTGCAGTGACATTAAATATCATGTTTTTTCACATTTAACATTCAAGGAAAATGAGCCATTTTCAACCCAAAGGCCTCTTGTTTCAGGTCACTAAGTGCTGACAGTAGAAAAACCCCAAGAAAATTGGCAGGTTTCCAACCTCTCAAGAATACTTTTTCTTTCCTGTCATCTTTTAATCAGAACTTAAATGCGTCATTTGGAAAATCTTTTTTGTCCAATCACAGTTTCGAATGAAGAAGTCTCTTTGTAGTATTAATGCAAGTAAGTTAGCATTTTATAACTCCTGAATGGAAGAAAAGCCATTAGATGACACCAATTCCATGCCTGAATGATGCATGTCAAACAGTGAAATGAAGTGTATGGGCTAGTGTAAGATGCTTGTGTAGTGTGAACCTTCAAATAGGCTTTCATATTTTTACATTCATATGATAACTTTACATGCTTTGTCCTATATCTTAAGAAGTAGTGCTTTTATTTATTAACAGTCTGGTTAATAAACTGCAATTGTTTGTGCAGGAATACAGCAGAAAACCAGTCTCAATTTCATGAAGTCATTAGACAGTGCAGGGGTGGGGGTGGTTGAAGAGAACTATTTCTATTTGACAGTCTGCCTGGAACTGAAAATACCTCCCACTTATTGCTTCTAAAAATAGTCAGACATTTGCACTGCTGTCGCGATAAGACTAATAGACTGAGGTGCTTAAGCAGAGAAATGGAGTAGGCTACTAATCAACTGACCAAATTACAGAAAATAGATCTCTAGTTCAGAGCCACTGGTAGTGCACAGACTCCATAACTCAGACTCACATTACTTCAACTGAGGTTTTCCAACCAGGGGAACTTCTTTTTAAAGAGTTTACTCTTCAGCTTATTCTCATTTGTTGTCATCAATCCTTGAGTGCCACAGCAACACTCCTAATCCTGAGGATTTCATTTACATTCGTCCAGTGACATGGGGAGCAGTGAGAGGCGTGCTAGCAGAATTGACAGAATGGTATCGCCACACAATTTATGTAAGCTCTCACTTTGAGGCTTCATGTTCAGGTGATAAAATGCTGCCCTGCATTTTTAAGGGTTTCGAGTGGCTACTCCAGTAACTACAGCCTGCAGGGACATCAGAAAATATGACAATATACTTGTTGTAGACAATTTTAGGATTTGTGGTCTACTAGCCTATTCTAGTATTTGTGCTGTTGTATAGCGTCCTTTTTTATTTTAGTCAATGGTTGTAAAATTTGGTACCTTCAGCAATGACCTTTACCCAGTCCCACCTTCACCAATAAAATCTGAAAAAATGTGCTGTAAATAATATTTATTTATGTATACAATTTAGTATTTTCATTCCAACCCCTCATGGTATGAAGTCCATATTATGCTCTTTTCTCTCTTAACGCAGCATTACCTCCAAGGACCATAAAAATTCAATAACTGGATAACACTGTTAAAACAGCATCAGTTATTACACACACATTTCATGTATTTATCATTTGTACGTGCCTGTGCCAGTCAGTTAAGCAAAGACCCTTTTCAACAAATTAGTATATGAGAGTAGTATCAACTGCTTCTGCGCGCCAGCAAACTCACATGGAGGCTGATCCTGTGAAACTGAGTGGCTGGCTTACCTCCAAGAATCAAGATCTGATCCTCCTAAAATAAGAACTTTGGGTGATGCTTTGTCATCTCATCTTCATTGTACAGGAGACAGAACATCAAACCCACTCCTAAAGCTATTGGTCAGAAGTCTCTTCACCGAGTCTTCATATTTGATGTGCATTTTAAACAAAAATCACAGTGACATATCACTATCCTCTATTCACACACTTCAATGTGAATATTCTTCCCCTCGTCCGTGCAAACAAAACAGAACATAAAAGTAACAGCCTTGAATAGATTAGCCTTGTGTAGGTTTTTACATGAATAACTACAGAGACTACATACAGTATGATGAGTAAGAGTTTTACCGAAATGTACAGTGCTACACTAAAAAAAAGGGTAGAGAAAAGCTGGGTATGAAAATAGTGTTATCTTCAGTATTATTCAAACAAATGTCAACATGAAGGATCTGCTCCATCTCCTTTTGCCATTAGTGTAGGAACCAAAATAAAGACAAGACATTCAAATGGACAAATTGTAACAGAACCCAACCTTGCACACAACGGTGTGTAATCTAGATCGATCACTTTACAGTGGATACATGACAATGCCATAAAGATTAAGTGAGGTATTGCACAGATTAAGAAAAACTGAAAAAGGCAACAAAATGTACAGCAAAAGGACTGAGCATTTACACAGTTTGAATACAATTTTGGAAGCATGAAAAATGTAGTGTCAGCTTTTGTTTAGGGCAAAACGGATGGCAAAGGAAACTAGTCGTCCCATTCATCGTCATCTTCAAAGTCTTCATCGTCATCATCATCCTCATCTTCATCTGGAAGAAAGATTGCACATTCAAAACATGAATGCAACTATTCTGTAGACCAAGATATCACAATTGTGCACCTACATGCATACTCAAGACCACGGTTCTCATTCATGCAGGACATGGTTGTCATAAGTGCTAAGCTGTAAGGAAACTGGACTTCTTTTTTTCATCTGAAGATGTTCCACCCCCTTACCCAAATAGTGGTGGAGATAGGTGGTGGTGTCCCACTGCTGCAGGTCACTATCTATCTGCTACATACAACAGACGTGTCCCACTGCTGTACATCACCATCTATCTGCTACATACAACAGGCGTGCCCCACTGCTGCAGGTCACCATCTATCTGCTACATACAACAGACGTGTCCCACTGCTGTACATCACCATCTATCTGCTACATACAACAGGCGTGCCCCACTGCTGCAGGTCACCATCTATCTGCTACATACAACAGGTGTGTTCAAGATCAGGCATCCCTGCGCAGGCCTGACTAAACACGAGGCAGGGTTGGGGGGACTTTTGGCACCACATGATTATGTCATGTGACTTTAATGCATCACAGGAGCAAAATGCCACAGTCAGATTGAGCAGTTGCTCTCCAGGTACAGCAGGAGTCTTTGTGCTGGCTTTCATCCCCAGATTGGCCTCATCTCCAATGACAAATCATGCGTTTCTCTTTCTGCTCCCACACGCAAATAGATTTCTAAAACTGTAATTTCCACAACTGGTATTAAAATCTTACAAACTTACAGAAAACACGCCTGCATGTGCTACGATACAGACCTGTTGAATGCACACTATAACAATTTATCACAATATCATATCATTTATTTCAGCAATCATCATACCTATTTTAATTAGTAAAAAAGAAATTCAAACTGTATTCAATAGAAACAAAATGTTCTCTTGTGAGTCAGATAAGGCAAACTGCTGCTAGATGTGTCCACATTTGTTGGCTTTGTTTTTCCTAAGTTCAAGTTCATCTTAAACACTCTTATGCAACCTTCGGATCCCTTTCCAGGAAATTCAACCGCTATTCATGCAGTCGTTGCCACATCTTGAAATTGACATCTTAACACTTGTGACCCTGCATCACATGACAAGGGGTGTGGTCAACTGGACACCAGTGTACCCTTGCTAAAGATATGTATTTCTGGGGACTTCACCCTCACTTCTCAGAACTCAGAGGTTAAAAAACTTCACACCTCAAAAAGAGGCCAAAGTTATTTACAGGTTAGCAATCGTGTGAACACCAACACAGTACATCAGCAATGAATTCTGCAAGGGTCTGCAAGTTCTGCTGACCCTTAACTGAAGGTAGTGCCTTCAGAAAGAGTGTTTGTTAACCAAAATCTTAAGTTGATGTGGTTTCATGCTCACTGATCCTGAGACATTTGGGAGGGCTCTGTGTGAGGGCACCTCTAACCTGAAGAGCGAATGGCTTTGCTCCTCTTCTTCATGACCTCCATCAGGGCTCCTACGATCCCTTCAGCAGGAGCCGGGGTAGGAGGGCCCGACTCTGGGCTATCAGACACCTGGATCCAAACACACAGACACACATCAATGCCAGTGCACACAAACCATCCAAATGTCAAACAACCTAAATGCTACAAGCTAAACGTTCACCTTTCCATATACAGTAATACTGAGAGCCTTTATTAAGCATGACGGTACTGTGCTCTAAGTGATGAAGATGCACTGGGCAGTAGGACAGGAGTGGGGAAGCCTTACTGTCTTGAGCTGGATGCCCTGTCTGATCTGGTCGAGCAGTGCGTCCCGGCCAGTGCTGGAGAGCGGCCTGTTGTTCTGTTCCACCTTCTTCAGCTGCGTCCCCTCCCGAATCTGACTCAGCAATGCTGACTTGCCACTCAGGGCCAGGGGCTCCCCAGCACCCATCCCATCTACCTCAGGAGGAGGAGGCGGTGGAGGTGGAGGCGGCGGTGGTGGTGGAGCTCCTGCGTTGGTCATGGGGGCTGGGGGTGGTGGTGGAGGGGCAGTCTGAGGGGCACAGGAGGCATGTGAGGGGGCTGGGGGTGGTGGAGGAGGGTGCCCTCTGGAGGGTGGAGGGGGAGGTGGAGCACCCATGCCCACTCGCGAGGGGGGGGGAGGGGGAGGCGCAGCAGTCGGGGCTCTGGAGGGAGGTGGAGGAGGGGGAGCACCACGGCCACGGACCGGGGGAGGAGGTGGTGGCGGAGTTGAGATGTGGGGTGGAGGAGGTGGAGGAGGTCCACTACGAGATGGAGGAGGTGGTGGAGCTAGGAGAGAGAAAGAGACATTTCTCATGGAAAAAGATTCCTCATTGCCAGTGCAAAATATGCACCCTAATGATACAGCACACACGCATTAGACATGAGGAGCTCTATCTAGTAAGCAGGCTGCAGAAGTGAGGTAACCTTACAAGGTGAGTACTACATGAAAAACCACCACTAGAGGGCTCTTCTTTTAACCTACTGTGAGGCCCTTGAGGACTGGCTGACACACTAAAACATTCTGGGGCTGACACAATGAATTAACATATTAGTCCACAGCTATTTGAGTAATGGATTAATTAGTTTGAGTTCTTATGTGGAAATGTTTTAACTGCTCTAAAATGGTAAACTGAATATCTTCAGCACATCACACTTGCATTTGGGAAACACTGATCACCACTTTTTCATTTTGTTTTCTATATCAATCAACTGATCTGTTAATCAAGAAAGTAAAGGACAGATTTACATAACTTGACTGATAGATACTTAGGAAAATAGTAGCAGGCCTAAAACATTCAACTGATGTTGTCAACATAAAGGCTGTGGGTATTTAGATCATGTTTTCTTGGAGATCTCAGAGATTGGATTAACACAGCCTGAGAGGCCTTGCATCACTCATGACATTTTGAATAATGTAGAAGTCTCAGCATCATCTTTTGCAAGCCACACATCATTAGTGTGGAGACATCATCTTAGACATCCATGCCTCTCTACAGCAGGCGCTCTCTCTCTTTTTCCCTCTCTCAGTCTCTCTCTCTCTCTCTCTCTCTCACACACACACACACACCTTGCCTCCTCAGCTCATTCTTCACAGCCTCTACTCCTCCCTTCTTCTCGATGAAATCATAGATGACCTTGGACGTCTCCTTGTCTTTGAGTTGGGCTTCAGAAATGCCGCACATATCAAACAAATTCTTCAGCTCGGGGTCAAGGTTATTCAGCTGGAATGAAGAAAATTAGAGGAAGGGTAAGTGTGTGTGTGCACGTGTGTGTGCATATGTGTGTGTGTGTGTGTGTGTGTGTGTGTGTGTGTGTGTGTGTGATTAAATTGCAGTGTCTTTCAGGTTCAGCATTACCAACAATACCTTTGCTGAGTACCATGACAACATGTTACAGCCATTCCAGGAAAGAAAGGATTTCCAAGATTAAAGTCATACATTTTCAACACGAGAAAAGACCATGGACATTGCACCTTGAGCAATGGACCAATATGCTGCAGTACCTAAGGCTATCCACACTGACATCACTCATGTTAAACATTATCAGAGCATGTTCCTCGCATGAACTTGTCACAGTGCTAGGGGTCATAGGGTACAGAGGCAGTAGTCACCCTCCCTCCTAACACCTGTGGGGTCTAAACTCGCTGCTGGAATGTCCACCTCACAGGCCCAGGAGCTGCAAGTTCACTAGTTCAAGCCAGACCGCCATCAACACATTGCACATTGCAGCAAATGTTAGTCAATAACTCTACATAGCCAATTTTGATACAATGTCATACAACTGCAGTTCATTACCACTCTAAGAACTGTGGACTCAAACTAACTTGACAGCATTGATTGGTGGTCTTCATGTTGATGGGCTGAGATAGGGAATTAATGTCATGTGGTCTGTGATCTGGATGTGTTGGTTTAGAATTTACAAACTGGTGAAAACAAATCTGTGATAACGCAGAACTATCAATCCATCCAACATTTTAAAATTATACACTTCTGCCCCCTTATGGAGAGAAGATGCAACTACCCCAGACTGAGTCAGCCTGGATCTCTCTCATGATCTGACAGTAGCCCACTGTGTCCAGCAAATATGACCGTGAGCATATTTGAAATTCATCCTGGTCTCTAGCACATGACTACAGCATTGAGATGGTTACAGTGTGTGGGCTGCAGAGCTGCCAGAGCTGCCTAGGCCAAACTCTCTCCTATTCAACACTCTCAGCCTGGGCTTTCCAAACAGTCTGCTGGCTTAGCGCCATCAGATCAGGAGGGCTGTGGAAAACTGCTAAATGTTCTGACAAGCACAATTCTTTTCTAAAATGAAATGTTATGTCATTAAAATGTACAGTAGCTTTACATTGTAACAATACAACTTACTAACTGAATAAGTGAACTTGTGTTTCTGCTCCGCTTTTGTTTGAAAGCAGTCCTCATCCATCATCCAGGGTTGAATGACTGGGAGGGGAGTGTAAGCAGCTCTAGTTACATCATTTTATGTTTGTCTAGGTTTGTTTCATTGTGTGTGTGTGAGCAATGCGAGGGACGGGCAGATACAAGACTCGCACTTCTGTGGGAAGCAGAAGGCATGACAGCATCAGATATGTGCTTCCAGTCTGTGTGGAACATAAGGGCTTTGTGCCATTGCATCATGCCACCACCACATGGGCCAGCTTTGTGCTTCCCAGCGCTACACTGCATAAGGAAGTGTGTGTGTGTGTGTGTGTGTGTGTGTGAGTATGCGTGTGTGTATGTATGAAGGACAAGCCATTATTGTGGTACTCACATCAAAGCCTGTGTTTGGGTCCCAGCCCACGTGGCCAATGTGCCTGGAACAGAACATAAGGCAGTCCTGGGTGAGTACACATACAGTATGTAGTGACAGAAAACAAACACAGACGCTTGTGCACACATAAACACACACACTTATACACACACACACACACCACACACACACACACACACACACACACACACAAAATAAACATGCATGGATATGCACAAATGAAGTCACTGAGAAACAATGTAATAGAGCATCTAGCACGGCCAACGCCTTGCGCAGGTCAGTCAAGACTCTTCTCATGTTTGGTTCCACGCTGGTGGAATGACCTTGCAAGTGCTACCAGATCAACTGATACCCTCTCCACCTTCAAGAAACTCTTGAGGACCAAGCTCTTCCAAGAATATCTCCTGGTCTAAATTTTGAGAATGCACTTAACATCTTATACTTAATTTCTCTTTTACACTGCGCTTTTTATTGCACTATTGCACTTGTCTGCTAAATGCATAAATGTAAATGTAAATGTAGAGCAACCCCTGCCCACTGCCATCCCCACAGTGAGGCATGAGACACCAGCCTGAGCACTGCACTCCAAAAGACCCCGCCCACCCGTCAAATCATCAGTTGAAATGATGTCCTCACTATAAAAAAGTTTTCTCTCATTTAGTCTCATGTGTACTCTCAATATGCTCAGTGTTCTCTGTTTCTTAGTTAGTCCACTAACTCTGCCATCCACTCGAGTGAGTACCCCCCCCCCAGCTCGCCACATACGCACCATTTACACAAGTATCCCTACCACTTTTGACAACTAAAACCAAAATCTTTCCATATAATGAATGCCAGTTGAAACCTGTCAGAAGAAGCATCTTTTATTCCAATAGGCTTCCAATACTTCTGAAATGTATGATGCGATATCTAATGTCACAAGTACACTGTTAGCCTACATCTTCTTGGCTTTCAGTTGTTTTGACAGACAGGCACATAACATTACATGTCCTTCATGACATTCGAGCATCTGTTGTTGTTAGTTGTGCTGGGAGAAGGCTCAGTGAGCTGTAGGGGGAGGGGAGGTGGTGGTGGTGGTGGTGGGGGTGGCTAACTCTGGCAGGTGAGTTCAGTCTCAGTGTGAGCCCTAGCTTGCGTGGATGGTAGGGTTAGGACACTAACTGAAAGGCAGGGAATATTGAGCATACTGAGTGTGCGCATGAGACAAACGAGCGTGGATTTCACACAGGGAGCTACACCGCTGCTTCACAATGAGAGGCACCGTCATGAGCCCTTGAGATAGGATTTTACAAACACAAGCTTATTTACAACCAACTAACCACAGTGAATGCGTCATGCTAACCCCATACCGCATGAATAACAAAACAGACTTGCACATATTACACCCGTTAGTCTTAACAGGGGGAACAGGACAAACTCCACAGCTGAGTGAAGTGGGGGAGCGAAAGAGGAAAGACTCCTGTTGAGTGGACTAGGCTACTCACTGGAAGTTGCTGGGGGTGCCGATGTCAGCCTTGGTCAGCTTCTTCCTTTTGCCCTTGGCTTTCTTCTCCTTCTTGGCCAGGCTGCTGTGCACCATGTTGTTCATGTGGGAGTTGTTGTGGTAGCGCACATTGTTGATCTCCGGGTTCTTAATGTCAACAGTTGCCATGGGTAATGCCGGCCCTGAGAAAGAGGGGGAGGGGGTGTCAGTGTGTCGGACGCCAGTCTCGTGGGGATGTTTAACCTGTCCAGGGCTCGAGTGTCCAGAATGGAGCTAGGCGAGCTGGGCAAGGGCGTTCCGTCTAACCGTCCGGACGCCATGGCCCATGGAACAATGCAGCTCTGTTCTCACACGTGGAGATGCTGCGGGGGATTTGCAAAGTTGGGAGTGGGAGTTTACAGGCCAGCAATCACACACTGCCAAGCAGCTGGAGCGCTTAAAGAGATGCTGCCTGCAAACAGCTGACTTGCCTTCATAATACACACACCAGACATGGATACATGTCCATTCACTATACACATATATATGTCCTTTTTGAACATGCGGCCGTACACCTGATCCTCTAAAGCTCCAGCACAAGGCATCACTCGTTACAAATAATGAGCTTAACCCATAAAATCAAGCTTTTCAAAAAAAAAAAATCCTCATCCAATATCAGGGGGCAAGTCAAGACATCATGCTTGTCATGCAAACTCACAATAACACACCACAGCATCTCGCACACTTGTAAGCACACTGTTGTTCAATGCAATAAGACAAGGGAAACACTCAAGACTCTTGGGTTTTCTCTGCACCTTTAGCCCTGATTCAGGTTCTGTATTTGAACCTTATAGCAGTTGAAGCTCCTAGCACTGACTGCAAGCACTGAACTAAAGCCACACAGCAGAAACCCTATTCACAGCACCACCATCAGCGTCTACCCAGCACCTTCCAACCCAATGTAGCAGTCACACATCACAGGGTTTGTTTACCTGAGCTCCGGGCACACCCCCTACCTTGGGCTACCCCCATGGCCTGGGTGAGCGAATCCCGCCCAACACCCCGTTCCTGCCGCTTCCCTCCCCGAGGGAGCACTGCATCCGTCTCAGAGCCGCCCCTTCCAGACCTGCCCCTGCCTGGGGAGGGGCAGCCGGCCAGCAGGGAGCGCGAGGCAAAGAGCTGTTCTTCTGGCAGCACCAGGCACTGGAGGGGCACTAGGCAGCTAGGCAAGCCATCCACAAAACCCTGCGATGATGAGGAGCCAAAAGTGGTGCAGAACATCATTGCCCCTGTTGGTCATTGCTGTCCCTCCAGTCTTGTGCTGGAGCTGGAGTCTTATTCCTTGAGTGGTCTGCTGAGAAGAGCCCATTCAGGGGTCAAAAGCCATATGAAAGCCCAAGTGGCACCACTGCATAGAACACAGCCCAAGCCCACATACTCCACTTCTCTTTCGAGATGGGACTCAGCTCTCTACCTCTGACAGCATCAGTAATCCCAATAAATTACACATGCACTGGAATATTATATAATCACTAAAGCCACCATTAATCCGGTATAATCCCCAACATTTGCCCTGAGACCAACCAATCATGATCTGTCTGGAACAGACTACGTAACTTCAAATAAATGACAGTGTGTTCTTTGCCTCCTGATGACACTCCTTAGGAGCCCTTAGATAAGAGACCCAAACCCAGGTGATTCTTTTAGTATTGGATGGGCCAAAGTAGACAGGATTAAAGTGGAATCAACGACGACAAACTGAAAGACTGCAGCATGGCAATACATAATGTCTTTGTAGTTTTCACAGGCTTCACCACAAGAACAAGTTACAAAGACATGCTAGACAAGAACTTATGGTTTTACCAGCCAAGGGATTCTAAAAGTGCATGGCACAGAAACTGCACACAGCATAACTCTGAACATAAAGTCAACCTCAATAACACAGACGACAGTAGAGCCTTTCCACTTGACCACAGGCCTAAAACACTGACAATAACAAAGTATCCTATCAGTTCTAAAGCCAATGACACTGTCTGCCCTCTGAGCCCTGAATTAAGGCAATAATCATATTAATGATATTTGGATATGTAAATCACAAACAATTATGTCAATTACAAGTCATTAGCCTGTCTTGCCTTCAAGGTTAACATTCTGGTCAGCCCAACACAGACAAAACAGCTCGTATTTCAAAAAGAGGGAGAAAACTATACATCCCTGACCGACTGTTCTGACCGGGACACATGGAAACAGCTTGAAGGGTTACGGAAGCAAAATTGGGAGAAAATATGTGGAATTGGCAGTTTCACACACTGAAACAAGACTGGAATGCCATCTGATCCCATCTGCGGCACTGAATGGAGAGGATCCTCCAAAGTTTGAGGCTAGTTTGAGGAGTATGAATCTGAACAATGAATTTCACCTCTAAACTTGTGAACACCAGACCTTGGTAAGCTGGACAAAGCCTCAGAGATCTTAACCCATCTGACTTGGATCAGACTAAGCTGAGTAAGTGGCAAGAGGCATTATGGGTCAAATACTCAAACAACATAAGTTCAGCTTCAGGTTAATAATACAGAGCAAGGGGTCATGAAGCAGGACACAACAGCATAGCAACTGGCAAGGCACAACACACAAACACAAGCACACACCTGTAGAGATCAGCTGTTATCTACAAATCAGAGTGCATGGCATAGCAGAGCTAAGCATCCAGAAAGAACCTGTATCTGTGACTGTATTCAGACTGAAATACTGTATGCTCTTCATGTCATTTGGGCTTCTAACACTGAAGCTTCTCCACCTGTCATTCAAAACCAAATGCACAACATTAACACCACTGAGAACAAAATCAGACGTGATGGATCTGTAAGCCTGCTCTTTAAAGACAAATAGCTGCCACTGAAGCTGAATAGTTCTGTCTGGTGTGTGAGGGTCCAACTGTAACGCCTGTGCCCAGCTGGTGGGCAGAGAGCAGGTGTTTCATGTGGAGCTTGCATGGCTGCCGTGACCTCTGTTTGCTCCACAATGATCAGTGCAGGGATGGACAGCACTGCACACATTTGGGTCAAGCACAGCTGGGAGTGTCAGTGGACTACCATTACATAAGTATTTGAATGGCTGTGTGGATATAGAGTGAGTGTGCGTGTCTGTGAGAGAGAGAAGATAACTGTGTGCACATGTGTGTGTTTGACTAGCTGTGTGCATAAGTAAGCATCAGGGGATGTTTACATATATGGATACAGGTGGCCTGCTTTCCAGACCAATGAAAAAATACTAAGACTGCTGTCTACTGCTAGGGCCACTAATTCAAATGAGAACAATAAAAAAAAGTAAAAGTGGACAGATTTGAAGTTCAATTTCAAGTCTTTTAATATTCACATACCATTGGCTCCATCACGCCTTTTTTCTGAAACACAAAAGATGGACATCGTTAAGAATATAGAAGCCCAATCCAACATATAAGAATGTGTTAGTTAGCTTGTGAGAGGAAAGGCTGCTCAGCGCTCAAGGCCAGCAGTTAGTCTCATGAGTCCAGTGGAAAGAGGGAGGAGGGGGGACAGATTTCAAAGCCACCTAACCTTGGAGCACAGCAGGTTTGATTAGTCTACAAGGAGTTAACAGAAGTGAGCAGGTCACTAGCCACCATGAGCTCTGAATAACCACCACCATTTTCTTTAAGTGTGATATGCTCACTCCAGCATTACATGAGACAAAGGATCTAATGGCTAGAAGAACACTATTTCAACTCAGAGAGGTAACGCATATGGCTAAGCTTTTGTTAGTGTTTGGAGCTACAAAATCACAGAGATATGCCAACTACACAGCCTAGCAAGCACAACATGGAGAACCAAGACAGGGGAGTCAAATTAATTCATTTTGAGCAAGAAAAATATGATATTTGATGTTTATGAGCCTAGTAAAGAGGAAAGCAGAGAGGCAGACATTGCAAAAGCAACCCAAAAGAATCCACACAAATCCATATGATTACAACAATTCTGTCCTTGCTTACAGGGAGGAGTGAGGAGATACAGTAAAAGCCAGCACATTTCTGAAGCCAAGTTAGGAAAGAACCTTTCCAAGATCAACCTAAGAAGACCATGCCCATTATCAACTAATGCTATTCCCAACAATTAGCTATTTTTGTATGCACATCAACACACTACTATAGGATGAGAGCTCCCTCTAAGCAAATTCCAAATTCGATATTCATTGTCTTTTGAACAGATCCTGCCAGGCACGGATGACTACATGGGAAATTGCCATGGCGGTCTGATCCTCTTGGTTAGTCCAACACATGCAGGCATCTCTTACAGTCATGGGCACACTTACCTGTTCTCCGTGATCGCCGGTTGAGTAGGTCATTGAGTGCTGCTCTGAAGCGCTTGGCCTCTTCTTCACTGGCAAAATTCAGGCCAACCTGGCAGGTCTGGGGACATACACAGAGTTCTGTCAATATTATTATGAAACAACTAGAGGCAATCCCAAAATAAAAAGATTCCCCTGATATCCACATAACTTTGAATACACCAAAGTAGTGAAACAAATTATTTAGCACTAAAATAAACTGTTTAGGTAATGGTGTTTTCGGGTAACATGATAGAACATGCCAGCACAATTAAGTAACACCAAATAATGAGCTTTAAGAATTCACAAGAACAAGACAGACTTACATCTCCTGGAAATGAAATGAAGTATGCCCGGGAACAATTCACTGCAAAGTTATTATAGAGCTCCTGTTCAAATTTGATTTTCCCCTCCTGAAACAAAGGAACATTACACTTAATTATACACAAATGCAAACAAATATAACCAATATGACCAAAATTCATTTAGTGTTAATCAGAAATCCACTTAAGTTAGCATCCACTAAAGTAAACTCTATGTTCCTAGATTTGGGGGCTTCACATAGGCATGAAAATCACAAAATTTCACAATTTTTTTTGCAATAAAGTGCTGCACCTTGCCGTTACATTAGAGCCTACTGCGGCTTAAATTCAGAATATTCTTTTGTTGTAAACAGGTATATTCCCCTATTAAACCCCCTTTTCCAGGATCTTGCTTTAACCAAAGTTTTGACCCTGAATATGCCGTGCATGTAAATGTAGTCAATGGAAGTGCCATACAAGACAAGACCTGATCCAAAGAACTCTAGACAGCACCTTTACAGTTTAGATTTCTGTTCTCATTTCAAGCATGTTTTTGTGTTGCATTTATAAAACAGAAGGCCTGCGTAATCCAGAATTGCCATGCATGCCCAGCGACACAAGTTTCAAAGCTTATGAAGTCTAAATGGCTACTGCAAATGATTATGCAATAGCTCTTTGAGTGATGTACAGTTATTTGCATTGTGAGATTTGGCCACCATTCGAGCGACACAAGCTGGAAGTTTTACCTTGATGTCATACACACGGATGAAGTAGGACCTCTGTGGGTTGTCTTTAACCAAACAAGCTACACCACAGCATCTTTTCATCCAGGTCTGGCTTCGGTCAGCCCCATACACCTGGACCACTGCTGAGCTGAGAGTCTGAGAGAGAGAGAAAGAAAGAATTCAGTTATGTTAAAATAAAGACTTGCAAACAAACATACAGCAATTTCTGTCTGTGGTCGTATTCAGACCACTTATCATTGAGTAAGAAAATCAGGTTAGCAGATTCTAAATCATACAGGCTACTCTGCTATCATTTTTAACAGTTTGTGTGCAAATACAAGTAAAAAACACTATCCTGTTCAGTGCCTAGAGGCCTTCTGAATATATTTTTCCATTTGAAATCTCCTAGCAAAAGGCCAGGCATTCAAAAAAACGCAAACAACAATGAGAAAACCAATCTTGTATGCAATACTTGCACAAACACAAACACACAAAGAATTTGAATTATTTTCCATCCCTCAAATCCAAGGCCTGGCTATAACAGAGGGAAAGTGCTTTGAGACCAATGACTTGAGACCAATATACTGAACTTCAGAGCTTTGTAAACTATTACTGCTGACACTTCACTGCAAGATGGAGATGAAGAGAGACAGAAAGAATTAATTGAATCCATCCTTGTGGTTTATCCATCACTTTCAAGCACCTATTTCACTGACACTGGGGGTAACTCCAGAGTCTTTGTGGGAAATCTGCCTGTGTGCTTGGGTGAAAAGTGCCCAGTAAGCACCGGAGAGCTGCATTAGAAGCCACTGATTTCACACTGCTGACCCCGGCAGGCATGCTGCTGTGATTATGAAACAGATGTGAGGCAGCACTGGACCCCCCACAGCTGGCCATGGAAGGAGAAGCTGAACAGAAACACTCCTCTGGACCTCTGCTTCACTGCCAGCCATGCAGCCATCATCTGCACTCAGATGCCACTTGGCATTGGAATCTCATCAATACAGTTTTGCACTGAAACAATCTGGTGCTTAGGGTATTCTCCCCATAAAGACAGCAGTCAGGGGGAAGAGGAAATTATTCACAATTTGTGTCTCTTCTAAACCACTGCCAACTCAGACAGGCTTCAATGAGGTTTGGGACTTTTTCCATCTCTCCTTAGCATTTTGCAGTTTCACCACACCTCCCTCTTTCCTGCATGACAAGAACCTCAGGAAACAGGGTATGCTGACAAGAACTTAACACAGATGTGTGTCAGGATCACAGGTTAAGACTGACAAGGCAAAAAATGAAACCGCTTACATCAGCATCAGCACATCACACTGTGGCAGAGCTAGGCTCTGGTTATGGTTGGGTCTCAGATCTAAGATACTATGCAATACTAAGATACTAGGCAATATTTCATGATGTTTTTGGGTTAATTTAGCAGCTTTGTAGTCACTTAGACAGTTAAATGGCTCATTATAGAGTGAAAGAAGGCTCTTTTGGCTCCCTCTATTGCTTTATCGTGCAGTTACAACACGTGCAATATGACAATGGCGTCCCAATGTCGAGTGAAACCAAAACTGAAAGAATCCAAAATCGTGTTAACATAACTCTTTACGAGGGTTGGTGTTAAGGGCACACCAGGCAATGTTTTTAGGTTCATTTATCAGCTTCATGGTCACTTTGAGGATTAAATGGCTCATTATGAGGTGGATGAAGGCTCTTGGCTGCCTCTAGCTTGGGTTCCTTGGTTACTACATTTGCAGGATCTAATATACCGAGTTGGAGGAAATGAAACTGAAAGTGAATGAAATCGAAAGCGTGTTTATTACCGGCCTGTCAGTCAAAGTAACACACGAGGGCTCATCTGTGGGTGGTTGCTGCTTTGATCAACCTCAGCTGGGTCACCTGGGCGAGGGTGTCTGATGTTGAAAGACCTGAAACACCCTGTGACCCCACTGATGATGCGTCCCTGTGCATCCAAAAGATGCATCTTACACACAGGCAAAATCGTTTCCCCCGTGATTAAACTTTCCTCCAAGCGTCTGGACAGCTCCCGGCCCAAGTCACCCATATCAGAAAGTGCCCCGGTTGCAATTCAATATTATGGTCGACAAGTCGCCACAAAAGACTATGAAAAAAAAGAATTTGTTGGGTCGGCCCCAATTTGACCGAGTCAGTCAGGTTATGGCAAACAAGAATCATTTAAAGGATGACTTAGACAAAAAGACTATATTGCACATTTAAAGATGCAGTCCTTAACTTAACTAAACTTAACATACTAAATGGATGTTATTCACCTCACAATTTTCCAGTTCCAGTTCCAAGTTCTTCTTTCTAGGGTAATTTTTGCTGCCTTGTCCTTTACCTGGCCCCAATGTCAACATGTTAGCCCACGAGCCATGAGCCAGTCAAATCATGCTGAATTTCTGGGTTGTCAAATGATGAGGAGGCATGATTCTAAGCTACACCCAGGATTATTTTCATGTCTAAGCACTTCCTCTGAAGATGTTTTCACAGCTCAGTGGCGTGCTCTTGCTGTGGACAGCTCTGTGCCCAGTGCTGAGGGAGAAGCATAGCCCTGAGCGCATGACTGCTGAAAGCCAAGTCACAATGGCATATGCAGTCACCAGTCATTCCTCAATCAAAGCTGCACTTTCAGGCCTAATTCATTTGACTGAAACTGGCCAAGAGAACAGAGAAACCCTCAACCCGGCGGGCCAAACAACAAGAGACACAGCTGTCTGCAGCACAGGAGGGTACAGCATCCGAGTGCATGGAGGCTGCTGGTGAGTCTGTAAGCAGCACAGTCCAAAGGGAGTGATGACGTTTCCCCCTTGTGTGTGTGCACATGAGCAAACTTCATCTTTTCTTCCTCCTAACTCTAGCTTCTACTTATCATGCAGCTGTGTATTATGTCATTTCTGATCAGCGATTAAAGACTGTTGGGTTCAAGCCACAGCTGCTGTCTAAGCTCTTACCAAGGGTACTATGGATTAAAAGATACAGTCAGGTGCATTTGGAAAATCTTGCCTCTTGTCCTGAAAAATGTAAGCAATTCAAAGTACCACAAAAACGTGATCATGCTTACTAGTATTTAGCCTACTATATTTTGAAAAAAAGATCCTACCACATTCCCACTGATATAAAATAAGGCAAAGAGAAATTGTTTAAAGAGCCCATAACATCTGAACCAGATATGTTAGAGAAAGTAGGTGCCACAAATCAGTGGCCAATTTACTGTGTTTGTCCTCTTATCGTGATCCAGAGGAAGAGGAAACGCTTGCAGCTGTGATTGTTCCTTAACCGCAATTTATGACAACCGGTCAGTAAAAATGAGGAAGTTCTTCTCACTCAAAACACCTCTGTTATTCAACCGCAGGAGAAATGTCACCTGAAATCTGGACAGACCGATGCTAAATAAGCTCAGGCGGATCTTGCAAGAAACCACATCCTCGCTAAGCAAACTAGGCCTATGCACATCTACACAATGGACGACTGCTTTCACACTAGATGACTAGATGCCAAGACTGCTAAGTTACATGTAACATTAGGCCTGAATCTATCCGTGTTGTGTGTTTTCTACGGTGCTCAAAATCTAATTTTGAAGTGCAAATAGTTGGGCCATATTACATAGTGGTGGGAATCGAGAACCGGGAATTGAGTAAAATCGAGAATCCAAAGCTTCAATTCACTGATATTGTATCCCTCAAACATTACCAGTTTCTTTTATCAATGCCGACATGTTTTTCGGACCATTGTCAAAAGGTCTTTCAAACTCAAAATTGAAATGGATAACACAGCTCCACATGGTTTAACTCATTCTAATAAGCTGTTGTCGCCTTAGTGGTATGGGCTGTATTATTGGCCTAGGTGCTAATACTGAAAACCTGTGTAGAATACCTTCTAAACATATTGATGAATTGATGAGAGAATTGTAAAAGAATTGGACCGATAAGCAGAATCGATAATGGCATTGATATTGATTAAATCCTATCAATTTCTACACCTACTTTAATGGCTTATTTCTGCCTTGTGGGCGTCTTTTGCATTTTATTGTGCTGCCCCAAGGCCAACATTGCATCACTTAGCAAACTTCCAGTCTCTCCAACTACAACACTAGCTTATATTGGCCAAGAAGAAGAGCGCCAATGTCAGCATGTTATGAAGACTGGCGCACACCTCTACGAGAACATGACTAGTGTGCTAGTCCATTAAAGTTCATACATGAGACAACACATGAAGTAAACAAACCTACACAGCTCAAGCATGGAGTAAAAAAGGCATCAAAACATTACATACCAACGCGGAGAGTATGCAACATGGGTGCACAATAACCCGTCATTAACCTGAATAAACCTGCCATCCCAAAAGTAATTGTTTTTAACTGTTTTTCAAAACATCCTACGAGGAGTCATTCCCCCAGTCTCCAAGATCTAGCTGTAGCCTGGTCCGCTGTCAAAAATAAATTCCAAGACAGATCTGCTTACCTGTCTACGCAGAAGCATTATCATTTAAGAGAAATCAAAACTGCCACAATAAGTGCAATATTTCCGGAAAAGAATAACAGTACAGTCACAAACTTAATGTGAAATTGCATTTTAGGATTAAGTAACGTTATAAACTTACGATGCATTTCCTGCCTAGGTGGTTGAAAAGACATTCGTTCTCCTGTGGTGTAAGAAGTAGAGAGCTAGTATTCGTAACCCGCCGCTGGGGCGGATGGTTACTCATGGTGGGAATGTTTATTTAATCAAAAACCCACCTGTCTCTAAAATAATTCTTATATAAAATATAAGAAGTGATGGGCTATCGTGGCCTGCAGCAGGATCATTTCGATACACTGCTCTGGCAACTGGAAGATGCTAAATTTGTTGTTCCTTTTAGATATTCCTTTGCACTAGACTGACCTAATCAATACATTCACATTGATGTGGGCAGGATAATACTGAAAAAACAATTACGTTATCTAACTAAACTTTCATTCCTGAAGTCCAACTGCAACAACGATTCCTCAATCCAACATGGCAGCAGGAAGAATGAACTACTTAGAATTCAACGGCGGGGTGGCGATACAATTTGTTAATATCATTGTGATGATTCCTCAGATTATTACAAAGTGAAATGAAAATAAGATGCTTTTAAAGTATTGTCAGAGCCAATCGAAAACACTCACGAAAGAAAAATGCATTTACATTATTTAATTGTTGTAACACTGAGACAAAAATTCCACGATTTCCATGATGGTATTTCCCTGTTATCCTGTGGATTGTGCAGTATGCGGATGGGTGCGCACACGGCTGGGAGGGGACTGCAGTGAGAAGGTGAGTGACATGTTGCCACAGCATTACCATACCAACATTTGCAGTAATAGGCCAAGTCCTGTAGCTTGTAGTTGTTAATTAATTATGTTTCTCCCAAGCAGTCCTAATGTCACAGTTTTGGCCATCACTGTTTCTGGGTTTTCACAAGGGGCCATGAATTGGGCCATGTCCTAGGCCTACTATGCAAACTATGCAATGATAACATGTAGCCTAAACTTTCTTTCAAAGAACAAGGATACATATATAGGCTACTGCTTTTTAGCTCCTCTGTTCTTCACAACTGGCCAGTGTTTGTGATGGTTTGTTATGATGGTGAAGACTTCCAGATTCCAGATTACTAGAAAGTTCAGTTTTTCAAAAGTAGCCTAAAGTTTTTGTAAATTATTATTAGTCCTGCTGTAAGGTGCATTATAGTGTAGTGCATGTTTAGTGTGCCCACAAAGAGTTTAATGCCAGTTTAAGTGTAATTTCACACAGGTGCCCCTGGAAAGCAGAAGTGAATGAAAAGTTCCTATTTTAACTGAGATCTGAGAAGTGGTGTAGTGCACTCTACACTGTGGTCTAGTGTTCTAGTGCAGCCAGGTGGTTCCTGCTGTAAATGTTTACATTTATGGTATTTGACAGACATTTTGCAGCATAACACTACAGTTTCAAAGTTTTTTGTATTTGTTATAGACTACAGAATCTATGTGACGTTCCAGTATGGACAAGTATGAACTCTACAACAGACAGTGCATTTAAATTATAAACGAGTGTAACACCTTGAGATATAAAACCCATGGAAAAGAAAGCAGACCCTCTCCATGTAGCTCAGCTCTGCTCTGCTGCTCTGTGCTGGACTCCCTGTGTTCCTTTTATGGCAGCAGCATGGCAATAAAGCTGGACAAGATGGCCAGGTAAGACAGCAGAAAAGAGGCCGATGGGCATAGTGGGTCATAATGTTCCAACATGTGCCACTTTGCATTCTTATTGCAACAAGTGTCATGCTTTGCAAAACAAAATTTGTGTTACCGTGATCAGCATTTATTTTACTGAACCGTCAGTACATTATATGTGAGAATACAGTTGTGTTCAATTCAATTCAATTCAGTTTTATTTATACAGCGCCTTTTACAATAGTATTGTCTCATGGCGCTTCACAGAAGGAGCACCCAAGAGCAACAGGGGCAAGGAAAAACTCCCTGTGTGTTGGAGAATACGGCCTATGAATTGGCCTGTGAGTATGAAATCTGTTGCCTTTAGAGGTACACACATACCACTCATTAATTAGTAGGCCTAAACATCTCATTGTATTTCTTCAGCCAGAGAAATTAGTCAGAACAGTGGGTGCTAGCTCTGTTGTTTTTGTTCATTCAGTATGCTTTGATAACAGCAGAGAATTATGTAACAGACTCAGCAACAGAAATGGCATTGTTTGTGTGAAGTGGAGACTACAGAGGAGGCCAGAACTGTTTACTTAGGCTACCACAGTTGCACCTGCCACAAATGGCCACAAGAGGGCATAGTCTGAAGATAAATGTCCAAAGGATCCATCACTGTAGGCTTATTGGAGCGTGTGTTGGGATATATATTTCCTTTCGAATCAGTTGGTCATTATAACTATAAAGTAATGACCAGATTATAATTTGACTGTTGTACACCTCCTATCTTGCCAGACAAGTCAGATTATAACCTCAAAATGTATAGTTTGGCTATGACCAATAGACCAGGCTCAATCCAAGGAGCAGAGTCAGTGGTTGTCTTTCAAACCGCCTCTGCACGCAATAGGTAGCATGGTAAGCTACAGCTAGGGTATGTCTAGGTGACTCTCTAAAATGATGTAGTGTGATTGGGAAAACAGTGATCGAGGCCCTGTGGTCTGTTTCTGAACGTGCCTGCATAGCAAAACCATTTGCTACTGCTAGAGTAAATTAGTAGTCTAAACTTGTAGGCTACCTCCTATCTCTATACCATCCCACATTACTTTCCTCCTTTCCTTATCTTTGAAGTAATTTTTTCTATTTTTCTATTTTATTTTATTTTTTCAACTTTTTCTGTTTTTATATTGCTATGCTAATTTGTATACAGTTAGGAACTGAAATAAGTACTGCTCTACATATATCTGATATATATTAGGTATCTTTATTTATGCTAAGTTTTAGAGACTGAGATGTTTAATTTATACAGTTAAGGACTGGAATAAGTACTGCTCTACATTTCCTGATTTATATTAGTTATTTTATTTAAGCTCTGTGTAAGAGACAAAAATTGCCTTCAATATCCTTGCTCCTTCAGGATGCTTCAGGATGCCTTAATTTCCTGGACAGGATAATAAAGTATCTATCTATCTATCTATCTATCTATCTATCTATAGACATTTTCATTGCTCTGTCAGTTTGGGGTTCAGTGCAAAATTATTGCCACAGCACAACATGGTCAAAGTTTATCTGATGAAAGTTCAACAGCGTTTTGCATGATACAGTGACAGGCATTTGGTCGATAGAGGCTAATGGAAACAATGGGTTTCAGAATGCAGCACATTGCAGGCAACCTGCAGGCCTCTTTATCCTTCACCCACATGTGCTTTTCATTCTAGCATATTTAGCCATTTCAGCACTAGATGGCAGCACACATATAGCAGAGAAGATTGAAAAGAAGTCAGTGGAGTGGGAGTGATTGTGTTAAAATAACAGCATTGATTGAGGATAGATAGATTGATTAACAATTATTATAATTGCATCATACTAAGAGAAAGTCTGGACACTCCAGTGGAACAATCACAGTAATTTTGAGACCCTGGATTGTGGCTGCAGGTATTTTAGACAAGTCCACCATACAAACTCTCTCCAATTCAGTACAGTTTGCTGGCTGATGAATGGTCTGTCCACATCAGTTTTCAATGACGTCTGAGGGCTGGAATGACCATAAGAACAATATATCTGTGCTTCTGGGTGGATTCCTATGTAAATTTTTAACAATACTTTCAATCCTTGTCCTGTTGAAACAGCCAACTGGTGTGACTCAGTATTGTTCTTAGGCTCTCTACTGATACAGGATGGCATCTATGCAACAAGGTTTCCAGTGCCTTGTTAGCACACAATCACATAGCATTTCTCTGCTGTTGAATATAAACTGCATTATCTCTTAAAATAGAAATGAGCTTTCCTTAAACTGAGGGCTGAATAGTAGGTTATATGGGTTTTTTTCAGTTTCTATCAAGATTTCCCAATCAGGGACTTTTTATCACCGCTGTCTCAGGGGTTATTCCAAGGTGATTTCCAGTTCAAACCAGTATGTGTCGACCACATGTTTAATGCACGGTAAAGCAGCATATGGTGCAATGTTGCCACCACACTGTTATAATCACTGATGGAGTAAGCATTTTGAGTGTTACCACAGCTGAGTATGGTCTTGTGTGTGCTTGAGAGAAACAGGATCAGATAAAGGCAACTAGCTATTCCCCAACAGGATTGCTAGTCACACATCAGTCATCTGGCATGAACGGTCCAAGGGAGACCTGCTTTTCTGCTCATTTGACAGGAAATGCTTTGGCTGCAAAAATGTGCTTAGAGAGCACCTATGTTTTTTTTTTCCTAACTCCACCAAAAGGTTGTAAGGTACACTTGCGTGACCACAGGGGATGTTGGTTCCCACCCTCTCGTCTAGTCTAAATGTTTGGATCTCATACCTGATCCTACTTATATAACCATTAAAGCAGACTTCGTGGATTTACCTTCTGTTAAAACAATGATATTGCATTTCTAAGGACAAATGGGAGCTCGCTGTGTTTTCACAACTGTTCAAACACAAATACGAATCTGAAAACTGTTAGTGGACCACCAGCTGTTATAAAATTCCATAGCATCTCAAAGAGTGCTTCTCAAGCATTTTGGTGAGGCCTCTCAAAATTATGGTACAGAAAGATGTAAGTGATTCCATTTCACTCTCACGAAGTCAAGGTAGTTACTGGAAGTCCAAGGTCTTTCCTTGGCCAGGCTTGCCATACTTCTAGACCAATAGTTGTCAAACTTAATGAGCTCAAGACACCCTATCACAATTTTTCATGGCAACCCTAAGTTAAATTCTTCCTTTTCACTTTGCACAGTACCATGCCACTATACCAGGTTTTCATTACTGACATAATCTGTCATTTTATTTAAGAGCCACAGAGCTTGCTTAAGGAACCAACGACTTTCTAAACCAACCTGAGTTTGTAGGCCAGGCAGACTTGGCACTCATCCTGAATCTGCTGCTGTGCAACCTTTCAAGAGTCTTGTTTCTTTTTCTTTCTCAAAACATGCCATATTCATAGCACTGGTGATTTGCAAAAGTATCTAGCTAGCTAACTAAAATGGCAACTAGAAACTGTCTTGAATATGTTCCTGACGGCAGAATATTCCTTGGCTGCGTGAGCGAAAACGATGTATGAGGGTAAACTTCTCAGGGATAATAGCCTAAATGTAATATGTGGCAGGGATAAATAGCCTAATAATGAGAAAAGACTTTGGTTAGATGGACCAACTGAGAGTAAATAAGACATGTAAATTGATATGAAATTGTTTTTATAGATGACAGACAAATTCAAAATCAAAAGTCAAGGTAGGCTATTTTGCGGCAACCCTGGACAACCATCATGGCACCCACCCTGCTCTAGATCTCTGGGTTTATTGGATTGAATACATTCCTTTTACCGTGCTGAATGTATCTGATCAGACTGAGATGCACTGCTGTTATTTTATACATCCCTTCCTCATGTAATCCCATCAGCATATTCTTGAGCTTGTAAATATATGACCCACTCTAACCTACTGTATTTGGTTAGAGACTTACAAGATCAGTAGGTGAGCAGTCTGTCCAGAGCAAGCCTGTAGGGCAGAGAGAAGAGACATGGTATGATGTATACATTTATAAAGGCCTGTTTTGCTTTTACTGCCAACTGCTTTTATTCTTTAAGTGTGCTTGAGTTCTAATTTACTTTACATGAAGAATAATTTAATCGCTAGACTAGAAAATCTGAATCATGAGTTCTTCTTTTGCCACCTGTTTGCCTGCAGATGAGTTAGCATAAGACAGCAAATCAATAACTGGAAAGGACTGATGGAAACTGAAGGGAAATTTGTGTTTGTTGATGGCAAATGTGCCCTGTGCGCTTTGGGGCACACCGAGCCAGAGGCAGATCCAGAGCCAGAGGGCCATCTTAGGCCTGGCAGTGAGTGCCATCTCCCATACCCACTCTTGGCAGGCCAGTGAGGAGGAGCCAGCTAAACAAAGGGCTCCATGGCTGCTCCAAACAAATGCTCTCACCGTGGGAACCAAGTGCCCAAATGACAAGACACATCAAGGGCATCAGGGCGCCACATGGGAGCATGTGGCTCTATCTCCTTCCGCTATAGGGCATCGCTGAGGAAGCTTCAGAGCACAGTGCCTGACCTTTGGACCTTCCTCCAGCCTCCGGAAAACAGTGTTTCACACAGCCACAGGTCGAAAGGTAAGTGATTAATGGAATGAAAGAATTGATCAAGATAATTTATTGAATGAATTGAATTTGAATCAGTTGTATTCAGTTTGAAGTTTGAAGATCTATTACACAGGGTTTATATAAACTAACTCAAGTTGGATACAGTTTGTAACTAAAACATAATCTACAAATTGGCTGCATGTACAGTCCAGAATGTTGCTGCTCTTTATGTCAGTTGTTGTGTTAATGGAAGAACATTCCCATGGCTAGTTTCACAGTGGTCTGCATGGGAGAGATGGTTAGAGTAAGCAAGCAATACCCAGAAATAGAGGCAAGCTGGCCATACCATCATTGCTTATTTGTAAAGGGTCAACATTACAAAGAAGTTTCCATGACAGAAACGTTTGAGTGTATGATAAGGTCATTAGGTGGTGAAACACTAGACAACTCGTCTCATATGGCAGAAGCATCTCATTAAAAATCAAATAAGGCACCAAAAACTTGAGGCAAGCAGACAAAAGCTGAGGTCACAACTGTGGCTCTGGAAATGTCAGCTCAAGGGTGTGTGTGTGTGTGTGTGTGTGTGTGTGTGTGTGTGTGTGTGTGTGTGTGCGTGTACTTGTTTGGGTATGTTATAACTAATATCAGAGCAACATGAACCATAATTTATGAAAGGTGGAATCCTGACAAGCTTGGAATGTTCCTAAGCAAAGTGGCTTCCAACTGATTTTCTAAGTGAACATATAGGCAAGTCATATAGGCAATCTCACGCTTCAGTGGATGTACATAAGCAGGTAAGTGCTCTGTCACATCAAGATGGTCAAGACATAGAGACAAGATTATAGAATACACACACACACACACACACAAACACACATAATCAAAAACATGCTGGGGGACTTTTTATATGTATTTTACAAGAACATTGGCAGTGAACTCCTCTCTCAAAATGCTGACTATGTCAAATGCCCAGTCCAAAGGCAACAACAGATGATTCATTTCTTCTCGACAACGCTGTGGGAGGCATTGAGAGTACACTTGAAATGTGCATTTCTTCAGCCTGATTAGTCTGTTCACCTCCTGCTGACCTGAAACAATGCAAACACAACATGACCATTTTCAGGAAAGCATAAATTAATGTCGGTAATGATGAGGTCAGTAGTACAGAGCCCTGTTTTCTCTCCTGTTTGGTCTTTTTTGTTCACCTGTTGGTCTTGTAATGTCAGACAAACATCTCTAATCATGTAAGCCATATTCATTACTCATTGCAGCTGTGACAGATGTTAATGAGCTGAATTACTGCCCATAGGGTAGGTCATTTTCTTGATCTTATTCAGTTAACTAGCTGTGTGAGTCAAAGAACTGGCTACACTGAATACTAATGGCTTTATTGGTGTATGGGGAAGGTATGTGGAGACAACAGTGACAGAGACAGAGAAGACAAGAGAAGAGAGTGGTTATGGGAATCCAGACGAGACCTACGCTTGTTAAGTGTTTCAGATCGTTCTATACTGCTACTTCATGACACTTCATTTCAAATGATCAAGTTTCACAGATGAGCTCCCTCACACTAAGTACCTTCCCCATTAAGAATGCAGCTTGAAAGCAAGTAGGAATGGTTATTCAGCCCTCGGCATCAGTTTTCAATCCACATCTTTAGTGTCATTCTCCAGGATAGTCCATTAGCCTTTTATGGACCCAGCATGTTGAAAAATGGCATTCGAGGGGTTTGCAGCAGGATTACCTTCCAGCACCAAACTTTCATAGTACAATACCTGGCGTTCAGTGTGCCATTAAATGAAGCCATGATTTGGTGAACAAGCTACACAATGTTTCTTAAAGGATAAAATGAAATACAGAATTATAGCTAAAGTGGAAATGTGTTGAAACCATAAAGCATGTGTGTGTGATGAAATGCTTGTATATGGCTATGGCCAGACATCATTTCTGGTAGACATAGCTACTAAACTAAAGCAGATTGTCTTTTCAGAGTCTGATGCATTAAGTGGAGGTTTTCCTCCACAGTACAATGTCTCTGCCGCAGAGGAGTCTCCAAGTTGAGACCGCAGAGTTCATCTTCCTATTCATATGCTTTCAATCAGTTAAGCTTGGCTTTAATGGCACTTCAGTAGTTTGGACTTTTGGTGGGAAATGCAACTTCAAACAGGGAGGTTTTGTCCGTTTGTCTCTGACATTGTTTTTTGGAGGGTCTTTTTTGTGGCCAACATGGTGGATGGTTATGGTTTTAGGACAGCCAAGATGACTTCACCACTCCTGTTGCCCTTGGGTATGGTTTTGAGTCTCTTCACCATCACACTGGTTGAATACTCTACAAGACATAAAATTGTAGCTATGCTGTTCCCATTTAGAGATGCCAAATCTTTGGATTCAATTTCCACATAACCTCTGAGCCAGATATTCTCAGTGGAAGCTTACGTTAAATAAAAAGGTGCTATATAGTCAGACAGATTGAGTATTCTAGATTCAGTCACTTATTCCCTTTCAAAAATTCTTATTTCTTACAAATGCAGCTGTGGACATTTAGCGCCTATTCCACCTCTGAGCAACGGAACCAAGTTGAAAAGCAAATGAGAGCGACTCCGTCCTGATTCTGTGCTGTGTATGACTGGTTTTCCTTCCCTACTCAGGGTTTTGTGGTGAGTGGAAATTGCTGCTGATTTTCCATGTCTCCTCTAGTGGCAGCCACTGTGGCCAAATATCCTGAGAATGAGACTCATGGTTTCCCTGTGATGGTCTCCATGATTATAACATAAAGCATAGACGTAAATGGTGTGTGTGTGGGTGTGTGGGTGTGTGTGTGGGTGTGTGTGTATGAAGGGGGGGCATGCAGGAGGTTCTTACATAAGAAGATCAGTGTCTGACTCTGAAGTGCAGTCTGAGAAAATAAATCATATTTATAATGGTGCTGGTACTGCTACTCTTATTAACCTCAATAAAACCTTTAGATTACTTGAAACTGCTGTAGCATGGCAACTAATGCTGATGGCAACAGTAGTCATAATAATAGCCTATGAACCACACCTTGGCACGATGTGCCACCTATTCAGCCATATTGCTTTATAACCTTGGAAATAATTGTCTCCAAATTGCCATTAAGACTTCTCCAAAAATAATACACTATATAAATACACTAATACTAATACACTAATAAATTCATCCCATTATGAAGGTTACATTAAAAAATGAATGTAAATGAACCAAGCTGGTTTGGGATTGCACAAAGGCTGTGCTCAGGAGAATAGAGCAGTATTGTCCAGTGGAATGTAGAGCAGTGCAGCTCAATGGCTTCCAGTCTCTGTCGTCTGTGTGTGATTATCTGTGTGTAGTGAAGCTTGTAATGGGCTCACTCATGTATGCTCTCTCTCATGTGTCTCCTGTGCTGTCCTGCCCTGCTCTGTGCTCTTCTCTTGCATGTTGCTCCAGTGGGGTGATGCACTAGCTGCTCCATGTCCCCTGCAGTGCGATGAGGCCCACTGCCTGGCTCCTGATGTGCTTGCTTGCACACGGCCAAGGGCAGGCAGACCAGCTCAAACATGCCCAGGCCCCGCTGCTTCCCCACCGGCCCTTCATGGTGGTGTGGAACGCCCCCACAGAGTCATGCCGCCTGCGCTTCAAGGTGGACCTGGACCTGAGTGTCTTTGACATAGTGGCAAATCACAACGAGACTCTAAGTGGTCCGAACGTGACCATCTTCTACCACAGCCACCTGGGCTACTACCCCTACTACACCAGCACAGGGGTGCCAGTCAATGGCGGCCTGCCGCAAAACCAGAGCCTCACAAAGCACCTGAGCAAAGCTCGCGCCGACATCGACAAACTCATCCCTTTCAAGGATTTCCGGGGCCTGGGTGTCATCGACTGGGAAAACTGGCGCCCACAGTGGGTGCGCAACTGGGGCTCCAAGGACATCTACCGCAACAAGTCCAAGGAGCTGATTCGCAGGTTGCACCCCAGTTGGCCCCAGAGCAAGGTGGAGCACGAGGCCAAGGAGCTGTTTGAGCGGGCTGGTCAGGCCTTCATGAACACTACCCTGCGTCTGGCTGAGAGCCGGCGGCCCCACGGCCTCTGGGGCTTCTACCTGTTCCCCGACTGCTACAACTATGGCTACAAGCAGCACCCACAGCGCTACACGGGCGAGTGCCCCAACGTGGAGCATGTTCGTAACGATCACCTCATGTGGCTATGGAGGGGAAGTACCGCCCTCTATCCATCCATCTACCTTGACTATGAGCTCAAGTCCTCCCCCAACACTGTCAAGTTTGTACACTATCGTGTTAAGGAAGCCATGAGGATTGCTTCAATTGCACACAATGACTTCACCTTGCCTGTCTTTGTCTATTCAAGGCCCTTCTATGCCTACACATTTGCTGTCCTCACTGAGGTAGGCTTGTTCAGTTCAGAATAGTAGTACACGGTATATTCTTGTTTTAGGCTAAATCTTCTCGTGATGTCTAGCATCAAGCAACATTCTTTCCTCTTCTTGTCCTTCTAGGCCTATTGAATATGTAGACTATCACGCTGATGTTTTCCAGAGCAGCTAATCTTAAATGTCAAGCCAGACACGGCCTACGCCTACATTGACTTTGGCCCAGCACTGCTAGAGGCTGACTGACAAGTTGTGCTGTAAAAATCTGCAACTCCTTAAAACTCTCAAATTTCAGGTGCCTCTCTGGACTGGGAGAAACACTGGGCTGCCATGCAGCCATGAGAGGAATTCGGTGATATATGACAGGAGAGCTTGCAGATTTACCCAGAACAGTTTGTAAAGTGGAGGTGTACGCTAACCAGACCGCTTCAGAATGTTCATTATGCAAGGCTGAGACGTTTTGAAAGGATAGGGTGTCATAATTACTGTCACATGTTGGCGGGTACAGTACAGCTGTGTAAGCTAGCCCACTTTTACCCGCTCACTTCTTATCACTTGCCATCGCCCAGGTGCCATCATCCACATGTTTAAAGAACTTGTATGAACACACCTATATAGTCTATATCTGTTAAAAAATAACAACCTCTTTTAAGTGGTTCCCATGGCAAGAGATCTAACATGTTATAATCACAAATAGAGTGCTGATAGGTCACAAGACTGTACTTTTACACATCGCTAGACTTTAAACTGATTTCGGATCTTGTTTGCAACATTAACTTTAGACAAATAAAAATACATTTATGTAGCTAATAGGCAAAAGTGGCCTCCACACCTGCTTCCACTAAATTCAGGTTGTTTTCTCAGAGTGACCTGGTACACACCATTGGAGAAAGTGCTGCTTTGGGAGCTGCAGGAGTCGTCCTCTGGGGCTCTTCAGAGTATGCCCGCTCTGAGGTAGGAATGTTCCCTCCAACTGAACACAGTTGAACAAAGTTAGTATTATATACCTACAGTAGATTAAGGATGTTAGTTCTCTCAGGAGACAGCTTTTTGTTGCTGTTTAGTTGCATATTATGGCATGTGCAGTATTCATGTTACTGTAAAATACATACAGTGTGTCTTTATTATCAGGAGAAGAATCAGCACTAATCCATCTCTTTATTAGTTCACAATTACTATGTTATAAATATAAAAAAATCATAATTCATTATTCAAATTATTGTTTCACTTATTGGGCTAAGAATGATCATGTTCACTGGCCAGTATTGGACTGTATACATATTCAGTGTTAGAGTGAGAAAACTTTAATGATCTTTATGCATTGTCCTTGTCTACTTGCAATTACAATAGTAATAGCATAGTTTTAGTAAAAACATGACTTTTGGCAGCCATTGTTTTTGTGAGGCTGTTTACAGAACTGAGGTTGGCAAATGTCAGAAATGTCACAGGACCCAGTATAAACAAAATTAGGAGACTTGGTGGATTTTTAACCATCAGTTGTACAAGTGAGCACATTCCAGTGAATTCTGTTAATCATTCAGACACAAAACTTTTCTCATAAATTGCACATTGCTCTTGGCTTGGCTTTTGTGGCGCTGCCTGGTGTGTCAGTGTGGGACTTCTCTCGGACAATCCTTAATTGACACACATTAGCATTTTTAGCATTTTTAGCAGCAGCAAAACACATTCCCATGAAAAGGCAGAGACAGAATATGACATTTAGGAGGACAAACAACAATATCTGCAGATTCTTTCCCACATAATTACATTTAGCACAAGTGACAGTGATCCATGTCAGATTACAGCCAGAACTGTCCCTTAGCTGCTGTGTTTGCAGATCCCCATGTACATTCCAGCTGATTACAGACAACATGTCTAAAGCCTTGCTTTCGCCCATTAAATAGTTCTGTAATGTAGTACGTTCAAATACGGACAAAACATATTTGGGTTTGGTGAATAATATGTCCACCTTAAAGCCATCTTAATTAAAGAATCTCGTACTGATAATTGTATTCAGCTTTGTTATATATTGTCACAATAAAATAATACAACACAATAAAATAATAAAATAGTGCCTTTTCAAGAGCAGGAGAAGGAGCACAACATTCCTAAAGTTTGCCAAATATTTGGCACAGACATCGTCTCTACATGTTGGCAGAATGTTAAATACTGTCAAGCAAAAGATACTTTGCTCTAAAATGTCATCATCCACCAGTCCTGAAATAGGCCTTTTCCCAGTGTCACTGCGGCTGATGACACTGCGTGGACTTTCAAATGTCTGATGGGGATATGACAGGCGCTGTTTTGTAAGGACACATGCTTATTTTGTGGGCTAGGATTCTTCCTGTTTACAAAAAGCGAGAGGGAGAGAGAGAGGGAGAGTGAGAGTGTGTGAGACAGAGAGACCACGAGAGAGAGAGAAGGAGAGAGTTACATATTTAAAGTGGCTTTGAGTGAATGCACTACTGCACATTCATTTAACATATGGCAATCATTACCTCTTTGAGAGAGAGACACTAGTTTTCTATATGAAGCCACTAGTCACTTGAAAGAAAATGTGGTAATATTCCATTTCTCCTGGATATTGTCCAAGTTGTCACATCACTAATGTGATAATGCATTTTTCTTTTGTTTGCACAAGACATTTTAGATTTAGATTTACATTTATACTACAAGAGAATAATTATTACTGAATTTCTGATAATTTATGAAAAGGTCTTTCAGATTTATGTATTAAATTAAATTGGGAAAACCTAGATCATCATTGAAATCCTGAATCTCCTGAATTTTTTTTTGTTGGTTTTTTTGGTGTTGTGACAGTGAACATGAACTACAGTATACACGTGCTAAGTATACAGTATAGTGCGGATTCTACAACAGCAGATTCAGAAATTCTGTTATCCCTGATGATGAATGTGTGACACACTGACACACTAAATTATAATCACCAGTTTGGTTTGGCTCATTTTGACAGCCAAAGAATCTGACCAGGAGCATCGCATCAAAGCAAACATATGTTTCCAGTGCTGCTGCTCCGCATTCCCCAAAGACCAAGATCCCTGCCAGCCATGCTGAAGCACACTTTAAATGAGGGGTTATGACTAAGAGCTTCAACATCATGAACTCTCCTTGGCGGTTACTGGGAGCCACATGAGCTCACTAATGCTTTTCCTTGTTAAGTGAAGAACCTTTATCTCTCCACTCCCATCCCCATCCTGCACACTGTGTGTACATCCTGCAAGCAGATCTCTGAAGTCCCTCCTCTGGTGATGCCAGCTCATAGTGATTAGAGAGTAGCAGTTACTCTGTTTGGCCAACTTTACAGCTTTTAAAACATAGTCCAGTATTTTTTGTTATAGGAGTGGTTTAGGTATAAGATATCCATTTTCAAGACTACATTCAAACACAAGTCAAAACATTCTGAAAGAACCTCATCTTTTTGCAGAGAAATTGTCTGACGGTGAAGAAGTACATTGACGGTCCCCTTGGCCATTATGTCATTAATGTGACATCTGCTGCCAAGTTGTGCAGCAAAGCTCTGTGCAAGAAGAACGGCAAGTGTGTACGCAAGAGTCTGGACTCGGGGGCCTACCTGCATCTCAACCCTCGCTTCTTTCACATCCAGCGCAACCCTGGGCCTCAGGGCCCACGCTTCCACGTCAGTGGCCACCTCAACAACCACGACATTCTGGACATGAAACACAAGTTCACCTGTCAGTGCTACCAAGGCTGGACAGGGATCTACTGTGAGATGCCCCAGACCTCAGTCCTGCAGCCAACCCCTACAGATGGCTTTGTGGGAGAGCTGCTGTTTGTCCTGTCTGTACACTTCTCCTGCCTGGCCATCATCATGTTTCTGGGCCTCTGCCTGATCATCAAGTGCCTAATACTGTAGAGACAGAGATGGGAAAAAGACACTGATGGGATCATTTTAGTCTTCTACCAAGGGCAGAGTTTGAGACAGAGAGAAACTCAATAGTTACACAGTGCTTTTATGTCAACATCACCAGTATAAACACCCGAGGAAAATTGTGAAGTGTTAATGGAAACTCTAACCTCTAACTCTAACTTGTTAAGTACTATGTGGACTTTTTTGTGTGTATATTAGAACACTGTGCCATGAAAATATGGACATTGGACAGTGCAAAGTAAATACATCAGCTTAAATGTTTTGCATTGCTAATAAGTTGAGATAAAATTATGACCTACATAATTATGCTTGCCATATTATATTTATAAGTAGGTATAGATAGGTTGATCTATCTCAATCTATTAAAATTGTTACATTACTAAACTTATTACTTATAAAGATGAGTCCCTAATATCCTAAAACCCTTTTTTCAGAAAATCTTTTGAAAGGGAAAAAAATGTACAGGTGCTGAGTTCTGTACTCTGTGTTCCTGGAAATGGAAGAGGATGTGGTCACATTCTGCAAGTGACTGCCACATTTTTCCACACAACATACCACTCCTATCAGATGCATTTATTCAGTTTGAAATAGCGGGCCTGAGTCTGGGTGTGTAGCAGAGACTGGAGAACAAAGGCATGCACACTAGTTCAGCTGCAGGTTGAAGAACCATCCTCACCCAGAGGAGACCATCGCCAGAAAGAAACCTCTGGCTGGCTGGCTGCTCATGATAGAGAAGAACTTGTGATATTTGATGGAATCTGACCTAATGCATCCAACACAAATAGAGACAGTGTAATCCACACTCCTGACCAATAAAGAATATCAAAGATATTATTTTTGTTGTTGGAATGCAGCTTCACATTTAAATATTTTGTGGTGATTCCTGTAACTCAAACAAAACACTGACAGATCCATAAATCTCTGAAACTGCTGACATCCACAGTGTAAAAGAGAAACTATTCAAGTTCACTTCCCATGTGGAAAGGTGCAGGGAAATGTATTTCACAAAAGTGTGCTCATCAATTTTTTAAGTGCACTTCTGTATGTGCTAAGTGCACTATGTTGAAACAGCTTAGTTCATTAGCAGTGTGATATAACAACTTTGCACCCCACAGGTGTCTTAAACTATAATCTGGAATCAATCAACCCAGATCCCTGTTGTTCGAGGTTGCTGAGTGCTGTTGGGCAATGGATGGATTTACTCTGGACAATTTCTTTAATTATTTATTTTGGGACACTTTAGTTGCAGTACAAATAAAATAAGTGAGTGCTTGCAAAAGTGTGAAAAAAATGAATTGTCATTTTCTTTCAGTACACTTACAAAGTGCCCTATATGCCCTCAAAAAGTCTCCAAAAATCTAGACAATGCATTTAAGTACATTTAATGCATATATTTCAAGCATGCACACACTACACTAAAATACACTTACAGTAAAGTGCATTACAGGAAAATGCACTATGTTCAGTCATGACAACAGTGTACTTTAAACAGCATACTATTTCATCCTCGTGCAAAGTCATTTAAGAGTCTTTCAAAGCATATATTTTGGGACAAAATCTGCTTTCCTTGTTCTTAAGATGCTCTAAATCTACTTAAAATGTATTAAAGTGTGCCTCTTTGCCAAATAGGTTTGCTGTGTATCAGATGTCTTGTTAAAACATAACCATTCTGTGGTCCATTCACTTTTTCCTGTCTCCAGTGAAGAGCACATCACTGTGTATATCTGTTCCAAAGGATGCATGCATTTCACAAACACCAATGTCCTGAGATTGCACTAGAGAAGGGGAAAAACCCTGTCCCCTTTCCCCCTATTCCAGATGTAATTGACTTTCCCTATGCCACAAATGATAGCCCTGGGAGAGCCGTACACGGAGCATGTCTCTCTCTTTTAAAGATTCAGTGAAATTAGGAGATGTTTTTGGAGTGTGCTTAGATCTAGCTCTAGTGTTTCTCTCCTCACTTTGTACTCTGGCGTCTAGCTAGTTAGCTGTTTGTTTTAATAAATATTTGTATTTTCAACTCCTCCAGTCTGTTTCAGGTTTGGTTACCAGATTTCGTTTTGTAATTCTTTATCAATAAAATGTACTTGGAATGGAATTTACACCTCAACAGTGCTTATCCAAAAACTTCTCATATAATTTACACCTCAGTAGTGCTTATACAAAAACTTGAAATATCTGTTTGTTTCACTAGAAGTGGTAATCTCATGAAGATTTCCTGAGGCATTAGTTCCCAGGGTGGTGTAGTCAGGCTACAGTGACTGGCCTTACCACTCTGCTACATAGATTTTATTTTATAGAGTTCTATCTATTCATGTTCATGTTTGCTTTTGTTTGTACACTAAATACCCAATGTTGACCAGGGCCTATCTTGTCATGTTTGGACAGATTGCTTGATTGAGACTGGCAGAAACTTGTATTTGGTACCATTTACAAATCAGTTATGATTTTGTCCTAGAAGAATCATTAAGTTTAGGCTGTAGTAACAAATCTGAAAGAAACTCTGCGCACTGGGTCTCACACGTGCTAGTCTCTTTTCACCTATGAGTGAAAGTGTCCAAGTGGTGTTATGTAATGCTGTGACCTCCCCCCTCTCCTCAACATTTGCTTTCTTATCCAGTTTATCATCTGTGTTGTGTGTGTATATTTAGCATATCTGTGGTTTCTGCTACACTGACCTTCCTGTGCTAATTACAATTGACGGGAAAGGAATGGTAAATACTTTAATGGTTCCCTACACAAACAATTTACATGCTATAATCACAAACACACACACAATCTTGCACGCACACACACACACACACACACAGTGACGCAAGTAGTGCTTGTGGAGGTCACCTGTCTCCAGTTTACCTCTGGATTTCAGGGGATTTTACTTTTGATTATTCAAGCACATCCAAGCAACCCATCTGGCTTGTTATTGAGGCACTGCTGAGCTTGTACTTCAGTTACATTTTATGGAACTCTAGATGGGCTTACAATGAATTTACAGTTTGAAAGACTGAATCCAAAAACAAGTTACATTTCCCTGCCATACTTTGATACGCGTACTTCAAAGCGTGAAATAACAGAAAAGGGGAAATTCCATGAGGGTGGATGGAACATTGTTTTTAGCTGCAGATGTTTAGATCATTTTCCAGAATTGCTCATACCAGGAAATGAGGAAAATTGCAGCAGAGCCATACAGTAAAGCTGAAGCCCTTTGCTCCAAGGTACAAAGGCTTCTGAAAACAGAGCGGTCATCGTGCGCCAACCTGAAGGGAATATTAGCACAACATGAAAACCACTTCTCCTAGGTCGGTTGAGAGCAGAGCAGACCTCCCAGCTACAATCAGGAAATGTGGTTTTGGAAAAAAAAATATATAACAAGATGTAGATGGCCACCATCCCAAGAGCCTGTGTCCAACAGTACCGCATGATGAATGCAGATTTTTATTATTATGAGAACTACATGTGTGATCCAAAATCGCAAAGTCCATGGCTGGAATTTGTGTCAGATACTTGCTGTCTCCTCTTTGATAAGAATGTAGCAGTTTGCATAGCTGCTTTCTCTCTCACTCACTTTCAAGTGTGTTTTTATATTATATCATCTCTACATTGTTTAAACTGTAGGAGATTCAACTGTATAATATTCAGAAGAATCATTGCATGGGCTGGATTTGCAAAATTTCCCCGATAGGTGACTAATAGTATAGTTTATAACTGCATCTAAGTAAGTGTGGCCACATTGCATTAGAAAACTTTAAACAGCCTTTTACAGTTAATGTTTTGCAATATTCATTCCTCTCTCATTTTCATCGGGTGAAGAAATGAGAAGACAGAGTTTTGCTAGATGACTGTACCACAGCTGAAAACCCCTGAAGCAGTCTTGGATCACCTCAATGTTCTGAGGTTTGAGGGCTGGCGGCTTTGGCTTTGCCTCACCAAAACCTCTCTGGGTCTTCCAGTGCTAATGTCAAATATCTGCTGAGCTTGGACTGGAGCCCATTCATCTAAGGCTTTCCAGTTCCAGTCTGCTTTTAGACTTTCAACGGCGAAAACTGAAGTTTTTGTCACAAATTAATGTTCTATTTCCTCAATATACGGTCCAATCTCAACCTTTCTCCATCTCTCTGCATGTTCTCTAGACTTCCAAGGTTGAATGTTGTGGTGAGAATGTCTTGGTCAGAGGTTAGAGGGCAACTCAGTTTCCTTCCTGTCAGAAGGTTTTCCCTCAACCATCCCTTCCTGACTTCCTGACTCGTATGAAATCAGACTTACAACATTCACATGTGTAAAAAGACTGACATCAAAGGGAAATGCGCAGATGTCTGACATAACCTTTTAGTTGATATGTGACTTTAAAAGAGCTTTTGAAGACATTTGATGTCAAAATAGCACAGACAATAAACACATCTTGTGATAATTGCATGCCTAGCCATGACATCATCTCTGGCTAGACTTGTTAGTAGTATCTGTGGGAGTCACCACGATGATAACAGTGTGACGGACCAAACAGGAAGTCCATCAGATTTGTTGTCTGACAGAATGAACTAATGCCATTAGAGTCCACAGGCTGTTTGTCTGGGCAGAGGAGGAGGAAGGCTCAGCCTAATGTATTTATGTGGGAGAACAACGCCAATTGAACTATGTGTGTTTGTGCATGTGTGTGGGACTCGGGACTGTCTGCTTTGCATCATTAGTGAGGACATTTTCCACTGAATCTGCAAAAGACTGTGGACCTACAGGGGCCCCCAGGGTCAGGAGGAACAGCGCTGCCTTTTATCCACACGAGAAGGGAGAGGTTGGGCAAAATCTGGACTGAAGATCTTGCTGTAATCCAGACTCCTGGGCCAACATAACTATCCCACTCCCTCTGCTGTGGGAATGTGGTTAGAGCAGAAAAAGGATCCACCACCCCAACCCCACTTCGCCTGCACGCCCACCCACCCCTCTGAAGGAATATGTCTCCAGACGACAGCACACTGGGTAGGGCATGAACTGTGCAGTATGTGTGCGTGCGTGTGTGTCTTTGGGTGTGGGCAGTTATTCATTTTAAACAGTATTTCATACTCTGCCTTGTTTACCAAACCATCTCTTAAAAGAATGGCAGAGATAAACAATAGATTTGTTTCATATAGTTTGAGCTGTTTGTTAGCAATGTGTTTCTAAAACTCATGTTGAAACAAATTTTTTCTCTTAACTCAGTTTGCAGTCGTCCACATTCAAAACACACAAGCTAGTCAGTTGCGCCTCTCCAGCACGAACCTAAACCCTGTCATTACACAGACAGTCTGGAACCACTGATCTGTTGGCTTCTCTTGGCTGTCAGCAGCCCAAGGTTATAGCTGTCATTTTCCTATACAAACAAACATGCCTTAACAAAAGAATGCAAACAGTAGGGCTTTATATTTGATCAGACAAAACAAGGGCATTTCTTCCTAACTTTCACCATTTTCTGCTGAGTGTTATGAAGCACTATTAAACTGAGAAAAAGTCAAAAGGGCTTGACTTATGGTTTATGTCTTGAGGGTTGTTGTGAGATCTTGTTAAAAACTCTGAAACGCCCATGACACAGGCTGTCCTTCATACAGTCAGTCAGTCAGCAGACAGTCTCTTTGAGAGGCTGCTCAGAAGCTCTGAAAAATGTGTACAGTGAGCTCAAAGTCTGCTGAGTTCATGTGATAATCGACTGGGTCTCCCCACAGGAATTTTGATGGCCAACCCATTTATACTTTTGCCCATTTCAGTTCATTTATGAGCCACATGCATTTGAATACAGATGGAAAAGACAGTCTCTCTGATGGGCAAGCCTTTGCTGATGAAGCAATACCAGTGGCTGTGTGAGATGATCCTGTCCTCCCCATCATTGCCTTTATGCTCCTCAGAGTTCCTAGGGAAGCCCTGAGCCAGGTGGGGCATGGGGTGTGCTCACTGTGCTGCTGTCTGAGCCTATTCACACTGACTGAGAAGGATGAGTCTGGACATAGTGTGGCTTCCCCCGTCAGGGATCTGTGGCACACGCGCTCAGTCAATGGGCTCTGAGACTGAGCTGGCGTCCTCATCCCCCGCCCCTCCCACTTTCTCTCCTTCTCCTTTTCTCCCTCACGCTAATCACAGTGTTGTGGTGCTGCCCTGGCTCCTCCCCCTCTCTGAGGAAACTCTCTGTTTCTTGTCTTCTCAGTCCGCCTTTCTCTCTCTTTCTCTCCCTCTCTCTCTCTATAAAAGAGTGGTGGGTAGACAATCGGCAGACGAGACATAGAAGAGAGCCTGTAGAGACTTGGACTCCATGGAGATGAATGGGAGAAATGCAAGACAGCTTGGGATCAACAGGTGAGTCCCCCCCTCACACACACACACACAAACACAAACACACATGCACACACACACACACACTTCCAAGCAGCCAGTCAGCAGCTCAGCTCTGCTGTCAGTGCACTGCTGGGGGGGAGAAAGCGAGGGAGACTCTACACACATGTCTAAGATGGGCAGAAGAGAATCTGTAGCTGTGTGCCGTGTTGTTGCCATGTTGTTGAGCAGGAGTAGAGGGCCAAAGATAGCTCAGTGATGGGGAAACATGGGCAACACTGCACTATTGCGGATTAAGGGAAGGGGCGTGTCTCCAAAGGCTGTTGTTATGTAGACTTTAAAGAGGGCCATTCCTCTAGAGCATGTTATGTACACAAACCCAGGAAAGAGGTCTTACAGAGAATAACAGAGTAACAATATTCTCTGAGAGCCAATAGTGTAGTATATTGTTTTTTTATATTAAGGCTATTACATCATCAATATGCTGCTAAAGAAAGTAAAACTAAGAAAAGTCTTCATTTACATAAAAACAAACTGTTTTGATTATGCATGGCTACACTGCTGTTTGTGGAAATGACTGCCTGTTACTGTCTGTTTACATAGTTCTGGGGAAAAAGCAATGGTGCAATTTTTCTAAATAAAGGTGGAGAAAAGTAGCTGATGAGATGATCAGTTTCGAGATAATTGGATGAGCTAACCTTCCCCTGGCAGCCAGTGTGTGTCTGACATTCTGGCCCTCTGTCATGGGAAAGGGTCATGCTAGGTGACAGAGCTCCAGAGGGGGAATCCTGTGTGAGTCTTTTCTCAATATCATCAACACTCCACGCTACTTTCAAAACTGCTGATGGGCCACTGAGACCTTCTGGAGAAAACATTTGGACGCACAATCTAAGTTTGAGTAAACTGGTATATAGTCAAATGACAAATTAATGTATGCTTTATGGTTGAAGACTGCAGTCAACTCACCAGAGAGTCTTTGTCTTTTGGCAAATGTTGCAGTAAAAAGTTTTCCATAAGAACCACTCTTACCAACAAACGCTTATCTTAATTGTTGCCAGAGTTGGTTGTGGCTTTGGGAGAGCTTAGAAATAAATAAATCCTCTTGACAGTAATTCTGAGATAAACTGTCTTTTCAGAAGCGTGCACGCAAGGTTTACATGTATGACTGTCTCTGATGACTGTAATGGTAAGGAAAAATGGCTCATGTGTATCTAATGATTCCAACCCAGAATCTTGGCTAGGAAGCATAAACTTGACATAGCCTACTGTATATAGCGTTCCAATCTAAAACAAACATGTTCACTTCAAAAGATGTAAATGTGAATGATGAAAAGTAATACCGTAATATTGTTACTGTTTCTTTCTTCTAAGGAAACTCTGAACTTAGTGTTTGTTATAAAATACAGAGATCCTATGTAATATTATGCCAGTATTTAGTGGTTTGTCTTATCTAGAGTTCTCCCTCAATAGTGTAAGTCAGTTCTCTATATCAGAGCAAGAATGTGTATGATGTCTGCTTTTGACCCCCCCACAAGATCAGATTTGAAAGGACTCTTCTCTCCTCCCTTTAAAGCACCAAAACCAGACTGTTTACATGATATTGCCAACTTGATATGAATTTCATAGACAGTCTGCCTGTCTCCTGCAGCCGACCCTCAGCAGATTGCTTTCAAGCATTTGTCTGATTACAGAGGAAGTGGTTTCACTCTCCCCCTCTTGGCACGGGCTTGACGCCAACCTAGAGGTGAAAAAATAAGGAGTATAAAGAACTTTCCATCCACTAAAGCAGCAGAACGCCCCCCACCTTCCTCCTCCATCCACAGCATTCCTCATCCCCATGCTGCCTCACTTTCTCAACCTCTGATTTACCACATGACTGCTGTTAATAATGCCGGCCTGCGTTGTTATTATCACCATGGCGACAGCTGATTGATTCCATAAGCTGCTGGTTGAGTGAGTGTCAGGGGAGTGGGGGGCCCGCCAGGCCCAGTCAGGAAGTCAGGTCTCAGGCTCTCCCAACACCAACAGCCACGCCACCACATAAAAAGGGGCAGCACAACTCAAGTGTCAATCACTGCCATTTCATTAGTCAAGAGATCAATAGCACCACCCTGAAAAACAGGATTCTTACATAATCAGACCCATGTGCTCCAGTCTAATCACTTTCTAGTACATTTCTCCATAATTGATAACATAACTCCATATCTTTAAGATGTAAAATAATGACTGGATTATGACAAGGAATCTGACCTTTCATTCTTCAATATTATAAGGCGTTTTCTTTAAAACGTGGTGAGGCTGTTTGAAACCTGACTAGGTTGTTGTAAGAGGGTAAATGGTTTACAGTTACTATAGTATAAGCTATGAGTTCTGTGGTAAATTCATCAGCTACACATGTGTGTAGATGGGAAGTAATATGGGCCAAAGGCTTTCTGTTGTGTGGCACGTACTTGGCAAAGGCACTTTATGATTATGGCTCTGTGGGCGACACACTGGTGACGGAGTGGCTGGATCTGGACTGAGCGCTGGTGGTGAAGACAGGCCATTGGTCTGGGTGTAAACCTGAAGCCACAAAGTGACCCCTTCAACTCTAGGCACCGTGAAATGACTGTTAAGTTGCCCTGCTCTGCTGCTGTCTCTGCTCCAGAGGCTTCACTGCTGTGGAACTGGTGGCACTTCCCTCTAAGTGTTTTCCAGCCGCTGCTTTGATGTTTTTTTTTTTCTTCACTGGTGTGAAAGTGTGGGAAGTTCAAGCTATTGCTTCCTTTTTTAACCCCACTAACACTAAGACTATAAATAGCATGACCGCATCACTGGCAAGTCTTTTTGTGTACTTGCATTGCAAGTAATTGAAAATAATGCAAGTCTCTTTCTGTACTTTGCAACTAAAAGACATTGTGAACCAAACTGCATGGTGTTTTTCAATCACTGAGTTTGTGTCCTGTGTGCTGTAGGGTGATTGGAGGCTTGCTGTCCTGACACTGGGAACAGAATGCCTGGCGTCTCCTGTGGGGCCTCACCTCACCATGCTGTGGCCATCTACTGCTGCCTCCTCCTCCTCTTCCTCCAGCAGGTCACCTTGGGGCAGAAGCCTGCCAAATTGCCCCTGGTGGAGCGCAGGCCTTTTGTGGCGGCCTGGAACGCCCCACTGGACATGTGCACGCTCAAGTACAACATGAGCATCAACCTGGAGCTCTTCCAGATCTCAGGCAGCCCGCGCTCTGTGCACACAGGACAGAACGTGACCATCTTCTATGCCAACCGGCTGGGCCATTACCCCTTCTACAGCGAGGAGGGGTCGCCTATCAATGGGGGCCTGCCACAGAACTGCAGCCTGGAGGCTCACCTGCGTAAAGCCCACCAGGACATCTGTCATTTTATCCCATCTGAGGACTTCCAGGGCCTGGCTGTCATAGACTGGGAGTACTGGCGCCCACAGTGGAGCCGTAACTGGCACAAGAAGGACATCTACCGCCAGCGTTCGCGGGAGCTGGTGACGCAGGCCTACATCAACGTGACGGAGGACCAGGTGGAGGAACTGGCGCGACGCCTCTTTGAGAAGAGTGCCAGGGCCTTCATGAAGAAGACCTTACAGCTGGGCACGCAGACCCGTCCCAATGGCCTCTGGGGCTACTACCTGTACCCAGACTGTCACAACTACAATTTGCACGACAACAACTACAGTGGCAGCTGCCCCCTGCTGGAGACTCTGCGTAACGATGAGCTGGAGTGGCTATGGAGCAGCAGCACAGCCCTCTTCCCTGCACTGGCCATCCGCAAGGCCATGGCTGACAGCAAGCGCAACATGCACTTCTCACAGAACCGCGTGCTGGAGTCCCTGCGGCTGGCGGCGCTCTCATCGCTGCCCTATGAGCTGCCCACCTACGTCTACACTCGGCTGGGCTACAGGGATGAGGCCATGACCTTCCTCTCCACAGTAAGCATGCTGGAAAATGAAGTCCCTTTAGGCATTCAAGTCTAAGAGCCTGAGAGTCGTAAATGTCTGAGAGTCTAACAGCCTACCAGTAAAATTATAAGTGATGCCATTTCTTATGTCATTTATTGAGTAAAAACTCTTCTGCCTTGTTGTTCATTTCATATTTACTGCATTATGTTGTTGCATGTCATCCAGATATCAATATAGACTTACAGTACGTGCTGTGATGAAAATTAAATACGAACTGTGAGTGTGTTTGTGTGTGTGTTTACAGAAAGACTTGATCCACACCATTGGGGAAAGTGCTGCCCTTGGTGCTGCAGGTTTTGTGATCTGGGGAGATCTTAACCTCACCTCATCAAGAGTATGTCCCACTGATCTTAGTGCTCTCCTTATCTTTAGAAAGCCTTCCATTGGTGCTTGCTGTTAAATGGACTGTATTTGTGTGTGTGAATCTCCTGCAGCTCAACTGCTCTAAGGTGAGGGCGTTCCTGAACTACAGACTGGGTCAGTACATCACCAATGTGACGCGGGCCGCTGAGGTGTGCAGTGATTACCTGTGCCAGTCAAACGGGCGCTGCATGCGGAAGGACCCCAGAGCCCTGCACTACCTGCACCTCAGCAAGCCCAGCTACCGCATCACATCCCTGCGCAACGGCTCCTTCAGCGTTACCGGTCAGCACTCCCAGCAGGACCTGCAGCTGCTCAAAGACAGATTCCAGTGCCACTGCTACCAGGGCTATGGAGGAGAGAGTTGTGACAGCCTCGACAAAGACAAAGAGACAGAGAAAGGAAAAGAGAAAGAAGGGGAGGACGAGGAGAAGGAGAAGGAGGAAGGTGGTGAAAAGGAGAAAGAGAAAGGGACAGACGAAGAAAAAGGGAAGGAGGAGGAAGGAAAGACAGAGGAAGAGAAGAAGGAGGAAGACAAGATGGACGAAAAGACAGAGAGTGCTGCTCCACAGACCTCACACACCTTTGGGCTCATTCTTCTGCTTCTTGTGGCCCATTGGTGTGTCTGATCATCAAATCAGACTTTCTTTTCAGTTGCATTTTTGATACGAGCTAAACTGCTCACGTTTAGCTCTGATCTTTCCACTGTCTGCAGATGGCACATGACATGACTTTTGTTTGTATCAAGTAACTTCAGGGTATGTTAGAGTATGTTAGTGCATAAATGTGAGAATATCTGTAGGCAAAATGATGTATATGTTGCGTACCAAATGAAGAATTTATGCAATGCCACGATCTGACAGCTGTATCACGTGTTTGCATCTAAACATACCTCAGATACAGCATGTCCCAAACATAACTAGATAGGTCCAGTGTGTCAGAGGTGAAAATGTGCTTCCATGCATCATGTTTCTGAGGAGACACATGACTATTCCTGTCAACTATGCACTTCAGTAGCATTGATTAAAATGATTTGAGATTCCTTTCCTAAGGGAACTGGGCAGAGAACTGGAAGGACTTGACCTATGCATTCTTGAGAAGGACTCTGCTCCACAGATGTCTTTTCCTTGCTAGCACTGAGACTTCCCTTTGAGCTGCTCTTGAATGTCCTGCTCACTGGGATGGGCATCCAAGCTCATATGGAGGTACAAGAGGGACAGATGCACCACGCCAACCTTGAGACACAGTCACACAGCAGTCAGATGATTAGGATGATCATGGTTATGGGTTTTGATGGTTAAATACAATCAAGGCTGGAACCATCTGGTCTAGACAGTTGCTGTGTTGGCAAATCATAATGGCCATTGCCATGGTAGGGCTTGCTTAGAGAGAGCGACGGTGCAGAGTAACAGACGGTAGAAAAACAATTCATGTAGAATGAAAAAGTCTAATGTACTGAAATATATAATCACAATGACTTTGTTTCAGAGAGTCTTAAATGCCATCACTCTTGATTGTACAGTACTTCTCTATCTCTTTGATAAAGAAAGACATTGAATGTAACCAGACCACCAAACATCGCAACCTATTTTCAATACTTAGTACAGTCAGCAATAAGCTTCATAAATGTTATGTTGTTGCATCATCCAACCAATGATGTCTTTTTTAATGTCTAGAATTTAACAATTAACCATCAATGTATTTTACATTTATAGCTGGATCCAAATATAAACATATTGATGTTATTACAGCCAAATTATACACATAAACGATGCCAATGAATACATAGAAAACCTGGCACTGCCTTGCTGCATTCCCAAAACAGCCACTAGGCACAAAGGTTAAGCTCATACAGAATTGCCTTCTTTTGTTCAGGCAAGCGTGCAACATTTGCTTGATTCATTCATCTCAGCATTAATGATTATTTTGTACAATTTATACAAATACAAAACCTGTTTATGCATAGATGTTTTCAATAGTCTGTACCAAATACACTATGACGACAATGCAATGTGTGGTAAATGTTGCTTGAATGTTGATGCACTGCAAATAAATGGTGATAATCATTGTTTTGCCTTATTTCACACACACACTGTTCACATACTGTCACAAGCCAGATCTTTCATGTGATTATTCATTTGATTCAGTAGTCAGATTCATACATACCTCTGTAGAAATAAAAAGCAATGGGGATGCAGGTAATTTAAGCATTTCTCAACACTTAGACAGTTTATCATCGATCAATAGATATAGAATAAACAAATGACTAATAAATGCTTAAAAAATATACCATGCAACTCAGTCATAACTTTTGCTATATCAAAAACTTTGTAGTGTTTAAAAGGCAAGGTTGGCAATCCTTGATTTATATTTTCTTTGAACTTGCAGTGTCTCCTCAAACCCTCAATTCCTTGTTCAAAATGTAACTAGTTCAGGTCAATGACCATGTTCAAATACATGTTAGTACAAAGGGGAGTTTGCAGTCTAGTGTGTTCACATCTCCCACTGGAGTGCTACTGAGGTAAGATTCAATCACCAAGCCTGCTGAGAGAAATGTCAAATGCTATATATATCATTACAAATTTCAACTGTGGATTGCAGCAGATGTAGAATGTGACATGAAATTCCTCTCAGTGTGCAGTACATTCTGTCAGTGCATATTCAGTGAAAGTCTGTAACATTAAACCAGAGAGCATGAAAAACAAAGCTGTTGAATGTTCCTAATGCTGTAGTATTCGTGAGAAGTTTTTGCTCAGAGCTCAACACTGTTCATAGCACTGCACTGGCTATTATGATCTGTTGGCCTGTAACATACTCAAGAGTCTTTCTGTCATGTCTCACATAGGGGGACAGAACAAAGCCAGCTCCAGTGTGACAATAAGCATGTGGCTCCTGCAGCTGTTGTTCCCGCAGTCCTATGTCTGCTAGTCAGTCTGAGGGCTGTTTTCACTCTCCCACCTACAGCTGCACCTCTGCTCCCAGACAAGCCTTTCGTGGTGATATGGAATGCACCCACTCACAAATGCAAACAGTCTGCTATCCCACTAGACATGGCAGCCATGCAGGCTGACACCACCCCAGCTGCTGTGTCTAATCAGTTCCTGACTCTATTTTACAAGAACCGTCTGGGCCTCTACCCTTACACAGACCTGAGAACCTTCAAAGAGTCCAATGGCGGCCTCCCCCAGAGGGGCAACCTCACAGCTCATTTAATGAAAGCCCAAGCAGACATTACTAAATACATTCCTGAGATGTCACCTGGTCTGGCTGTCATTGACTGGGAGGAGTGGTTACCGCTGTTTGACAGAAACCTAGATGAAAAGGAATGGTATCGTAACCTCTCCTTTAACTACACTGCCCACCTGAGGCCCAGGCTTAGCCCAGATGAAGTTGTTATGAAGGCTAAACAACAGTTCCAGAGGGCAGCCAGGAGTTACATGGAAGACACTCTGAGTCTTGGCATCAGTGAAAGGCCACTGTACAGCTGGGGCTTTTATCTGTTCCCGGACTGCTCCAACTACAACACATCTGAGGCAGGCTACACAGGGAGATGCTCTGGAGCCACAGAGCAGCTGAATGATGAGCTCCTGTGGCTGTGGAACAGCAGCACTGCTCTTTTCCCCTCCGCTTACCTGTGGTCAGCCCTCAGCGGAGATCACAAGGCTGCCCAGTTTGTCCGTAACCAGGTGCAGGAGGCCATGCGTGTGTCCGCTTTGCCTGAGCGTCCCTACACAGCACCAGTCTACCTCTACTCTCGGCCTGTCTTTGGGGACCAGAACCACCTTTACCTCAGTGAGGTCAGCAAACAGGGTCTAAAATAAAATGTGTGTTACATGCTCTTTTGTATATTTATGTGTATATACAATGCATATTCTAAAGTGACAGCAAATTGGCTGATCGTTGGATGCTACCAAGTTAATGACATTCGTATATAAAAAAATAATGCATATTTAGTGCGTTAATAATTCACTAGCCGTTAACAAGACTCAAAATATCATTGAAGTGTGAAGAGCATCTACATACACGAAAAATAATTTCCAACTTAGTACATGTAAAGAAAGTTTATAAAAGGACTGTCTGTATAATGACTGCTTACTTTTAATCCTCACCATTGCTGCCATCTTGGATCTAAAGAAGAAATCTGGTGAATCAATCCTTAGCCCTGCTGCTGTTGGTAGGAGGAAGAACAAGAAAATCTGATCCAACATACTCCCAATAGTCAACCGGCAATTAACTCTGAATGAGGCACAGAAAGAAAATTTCTCTTTAAATAGAGTATAAGTGTACTATTCTCTATTATGAACTATTATGAACCTTATGAAAGATTTCACTTTTAATAGAGTATAATTGTACTATACTCTATTATGAACTATTATGAACCTTAGCTAAAACCATAGGCAACTTATAGTCTGTCATGGTTACTACTGATTGTAATTTTTCTGCTTGACCCCTGGCAGTTGGGTTAGCCCCTTGAGTCGTGGATCTGCCCAAGGTTTCTTCCTAGATTAACTGAACATAAGGGAGTTTTTCCTTGCCCCTGTTGCTCTTGGGTGCTCCTTCTGTGAAGCGCCACGAGACAATAGTATTGTAAAAGGCGCTGTATAAATAAAACTGAATTGAATTGAACAGACACACAGTGACCTCGAACAATCGCACTTTTCTCCTTTAAGGAAAAGTACCCCAAATATTCCTTAAAATGATGGATACGGGACATGGATCAATTTTGTTGTTATTATTTTGCTCTTCATTTATGCTGGTGGTGTGTTCCTCCAGATGGACCTGATGAGGAGCATTGGGGAGAGTGCAGCCCTGGGAGCAGCAGGAGCAGTCCTATGGGGCTCCAGTGCTGACTTTAGTAATAAGGTCATTGCAAAGATAAAATCCACCGTAATGAATGAATACAAAACACTCCAATGCTTTTGAATAAAGTCTTTGTGTTCTCTGTCAACTCTGTCTCCTCCAGGCATCATGTGAGGCCCTGTCTTTCTACTTGAGTGGCACTCTAAACCCCTACATAGCCAACGTGACAGGCGCAGCAAGACTGTGCAGCAACATGCTCTGTGGGGGCAAAGGTCGGTGTGTGCGAAAGAACTATGACTCAGACGACTACCTACATCTCAACCCCCTGACCTTCCGCACTGAGAGGAAGAATGGGAAATATCAGAGCGCCGGCCTTCCAGCACTCACTGACCTCACAGCCCTCGCTGACAAGTTTACGTGTCAGTGTTATGCAGGCCAGCAATGCTCAGACCAGACATCTTTCCAGATTCCTCAGTCTGAGTTGATCTTTCAGGTGTAGTCTATTTCATTAACATCAACAAACAACAATCTTAAGGAATATATACACTTGTACAGTTTTCTTCAACATGAAGTACTGTGCTGTTTCAGTGTTCTGTACTATAAAGTCTTGTAAGACAAATCTCAGTGCTGTGGCCTTTCTCCCGTGTAAGCTGGGCTGCATGTCCAGGAAAGTAGTGTCTGCTCACATGAAGCTCTGGACACGAGACAATGTGATTTACTACTGAAAATGAATTACTGAGAATAAATTATTTCAAGACTGAGTGGATATTACAGTCATACATTATAACTGCTATTACACAAGATGGCATTTCTCAAATGTTTTGCTTTTGTGGTTAGATACAGGGGGGTGTGCTCCCCTGTTCCTCAACTGGAGGCCCTCCCTGTTGAGACACATCATGACGCAGAAAAAAAAAATAGGTTGATGCTTCTTTGTGCCACCCTTGCAATGATGGAAAACAAAAAATGGACTCATAGTGTAGTTTGTTACACCCTGACATTGTTTACAAACACATGTCCCTTATTCTCCACTCATATAGCACCACTGTCTAACTTCAGCTCTGGAAAATATAACAAGTGAACAAGTGTATTCAAGAATTTCCTTGTTATGGCCTAGATGTTTTTCTCTCTAAAAGAATTATGGTAAGTAAGTAATTTAGTCATCCCTAATGATACACACCACACACACACACCACACACACACCACACACAACACACACACAACACACACACATTCACAGTGTATATATACTTGCACTGATATATTAGCTTAAAAGTGTTATTTGCTTTGTAATGTGTCTCAACAGGGAGGGTCTCCAGTTGAAGAACAGGGGAGCACACCCTCCTGTATCTAACCACAAAAGCAGAACATTTGAGAAATGCCATCTTGTGTAATAGCACTTATAATGTATGACTGCTGGTGACCCTCCTGCACTGAATTAATGAAAGAAGCTGTTCAAATTCAATTCAGTTTTATTTATACAGCACCTTTTACAATAGTATTGTCTCGTGGCGCTTCACAGAAGGAGCACCCAAGAGCAACAGAGGCAAGGAAAAACTCCCTTATGTTCAGTTAATCTAGGAAGAAACCTTGGGCAGATCCACGACTCAAGGGGCTAACCCAACTGCCAGGGGTCATGGAGAAAAAATACAATCAGTAGTAACCATGACAGACTACAAGTTGCCTATGGTTTTAGCTAAGGTTCATAATAGTTCATAATAGAGTATTATCCCACTTTACATTACATGGTAGTCAGTCCATAGGTGGTTATCAGGAATTATGGCTGGACAATGTAGCAGCGGCCAGACGTAGTGTCAAACTCAAAGGAGTGAGATGGGTCATGGGGGTAACATAAGGGTCCAAAATGAAAACCAGCTGCCTCCAGTAGTTATACTCGTGTTTAATTTCAGCAGGTCCCTGATGTTTTCAGCTTGAATAAATTTCTACAAATGCACTATAAAGAACTGCACATATCTAACAGCAATTTTCCTGACATAAGACACTTTTAAGTATCTTATATCTGTACACTAGGGAATAAATGTTTTTTATGGGGTACTCAAACATTAAGAGTGCATAAATCCAGATTCATTAGACATGTGTAATCTGAAATACTATTCAGGTACTGCTCTTCAGTTGAGTGGCTAACATGCCGAACATGCAAGAGCGCACCATGTGAACGTTAGCCTACCTCATTACTCATGGACTGGCTGACTGTTTTATGTTTGTCTTTTGCCAGTAGCGGTATTAGGCACGGGCGAACAGGGCAGCCGCCCGGGGCGCCATTTCGTAGGGGGCGGCACGAGTGCTTAGGAAAAAAAACCTATCTCTGAATATCTATCATGTCATTGTGTGGGCAATTGGCACATTGGTGCCCCCTAACTGCAGGCGTCCTTGCTTGCTGAGAGGGTGCTATGCACAGAAGCTGTGTGTGAGAAGGGCAAAGGGGAGGGGGCACGGGGAAAAGTTTACCTCTGGGTTGCAAATGCAACGCAATGCCAAGGGGGGAACGGGGATCCACTGTATAGAGCAATACTCTAATCCAATTAGTGAGTTATGCTTAAGTTATATTGTTTTGGGCATTGCCAATATTTTTTTCGTTTTTTTCGGGGGATGGGGGCGCTCGGAGGCGGTCTTGCCCGGGGGGTAATACCCTGTTGAACCGCCACTGTCTTTTGCCTATCATTGTGTACTTTTTAAGCACTTTAAGTGGCCTTTGTTTCGAAAAATGCGCTGTATAAATGACTTACTTACTCACTACCAGTATGTGTACCACTCTTACATTTCTTTTTTGGTCTTTGGAGAGTGAATTCCATAGCTGAACTATGACTGTGACTGTGACTTATCATGTTTGGTTTAAACAGTAGATTGTATGAGTAGATGTTTTGTCTGTGATCTAAGGGGTCTTACTGAGATGTATTGTTGAAACATATCTGAGATGTATTCTGGGGTCATCCCAATATGACAGTTTTTTCGGAATGCTTAAACACTAACAGTGATTCTTTGGGCGTGATTTCTGAAACTATTAGCTCTTGCAGCCAATCTATTCACAAAGTCTGCCAAACTAAAAGCCCAATCAGCACTTTACACTCAGGTTGACATTTTGTAGCACAATTTATGCTAAACTGTAAACAGGACACACTGCACAGCATACTTTTTGCAAAACTGTAAACACAACTCTGCAATTTTATAGCACACTTGTAGAAAAACCATATGCTTCTGTGTCTTGACACATGCCAAAGCACTTTTTGACTTCACTCAACATTCAGACCTTTGGCACTGCAAAAAACAGGTAAAAATTTGTCTGGATTAGATGTTGGACAATATTGGACAGGGAGTGAAAGAGGTGTACAAATGAAAGAAGCGGAAGACCCCCCACTCCCCTTATATACCGTTGGCCTGTATACTGAAACGCATATAAATATCCACAATTTGTACATTTGGATACCTATGCATATACGTGATACTAATGTATTACAACGTTATAAGCTACTGAAAACTGGCATGCCCAGCACACAAGCAAACTGTAAAAACAATCCTATAGCTCACAGGAAGTCAATGTAAGAACTTCAGCACTGGGGTGATATGTTTTGTTCTTGTTAGAACTTTGGTTATTAAGTTCTGAATAAGCTGGAGCTGCCCAACTGTCTTTTTTGGAAGGTCTGTAAGGATGCCACTGCAGTCAATTCTACTTGATATGAACGCATGATTAAGCTCTGTCAGATCATCCTGTGACATAAAGTCCCTTACAGCCTTTTTCTGTTTGCTTAGACACAATTTTTGAAACTTTTCACTTTTTTGCAAAACTCTACACACAAATGTCAAAACCTTCCACCAAATCTAAAAAGACTGTTTATATGATGCATGTTTGTATGGCGAATTTGATCCTTTTTGCAAAGTTGTTTGATCTACTTTTTTCAATAGCTCTATTTATACATCCCCAGTGACATCATACATTGTAGTCTACATCAATTTGAGAATTTGGTCTCACTTTGCCTCACCAGGGCTCTTTGGATAAGTCTTTTGGTAGAGCAATAAGATCTTTCAGCTGTAGCCTGTCAATGAGGTCTTAAACTGTAATCATTAGGATGCAGTTTCGGTCTGGTCTCGCCAATTCCCGCTGGTACAGTTGCAGTTACTGAACTGAATAAAAAACTAAAGCAGAGGGGGGTTGGTTCCCCCCAATATGAGTTTTTATTGAATTATAGGTTGTTTGGCATTGTTTCTAGGCAACCCACATATATGTGAGATTTCAGCGACATTTCTGGCTGTATCTGTATCTCTGTTAGTGACTTTGTCTTAAACAAAGTGTCATCTCTATCCTGCCTCAGAATCAGAACCCCAATAAATGCCACCATTAACAACTTCCTTGCTAAACAGGTCATAGCACTGCAAAAACAATACATGCAGCGGTGGCAAAAGACTTTTTGGAATCCACCATTAAACCTAACTTAAACAATGAAAGTGTTCTACTTAAATACACTTAACTGAGGGGAGTTGCATACAGTTGAAGTACAATACAATAAAAGGTGATTCAGTTTTATTCAGTTTTATTTATACAGCGCCTTTTACAATAGTATTGTCTCATGGCGCTTCACAGAAGGAGCACCCAAGAGCAACAGGGGCAAGGAAAAACTCCCTTATGTTCAGTTAATCTAGGAAGAAACCTTGGGCAGGTCCACGACTCAAGGGGCTAACCCAACTGCCATGGGTCATGGAGAAAAATTACAATCAGTAGTAACCATGACAGACTATAAGTTGCCTATGGTTTAGCTAAGGTTCACAATAGTTCATAATAGAGTATTATCCCACTTTTACATTACATGGTAATCAGTCTATAGGTGGTTATCAGGAATTATGGCTGGACAATGTAGCAGCAGCCAGGCATAGTGACAAACTCAAAGGAGTGAGATTGGTCATGGGGGTAACAGTAAGGGTCCATTTGACAGCGCCATTGTGAGGGGGGGGTCAATCCCGAAGCCTCAGGAAGGGGAGTCGGGCCCAGCATCGGCGTCAGGAAGGTCCTCTGTGATGGGGAGTCGGTCCTGACATGGTCCTCCCGTAGTGTTGGTTGTAGACCACTCAGGAGGGGAGGGTGAGAGGAGTCCGCCAGAATGAGGCAGGGATGACACTCAGCAAAGATAATTGTGGACAGAGGAAAATAGTGAATTAGGCCAGGCTCACACATCAGAAAGCAAATGTGTAATTTGGGCATACATATAAATATTGAGAGAGAATATTGGTTCTTTACCTGGCGCCATCGTGTCTAATGGCCCAAGGACACACCTACGGCAATTAGCATTATTAAGTGGCTATCCAGTTGTATGTAGACACCAAGACTCAGAAATATTACCTATGGATTGTCCTGACCAGTCATAGACTTTGACTATTGTACTCCTTGTACTGAGACAATAAAGATGATACCAAACATGAATAGATTCACATTTCATAACATACAGATATACATTCCAAATCTATCTGAGGTAAGTTTGTCTTTGCAGTGTAAATATGAACAAAAGGTTCTCCCCAGCCACAGGGGTACCAGCAGTCCTATTGTTTCATTGCCATGGCGAATGGTAGCGGCTCCTGGCCGTCTGAGGCAGAATACACTTATTATTATATTATTATTATTATTATTATTATTATTATATAATTATTTTTATTATTATATACACAATTATTGCTATCACCTACAACTGTTACATATTCTTTATGATCATATTTCTCAACAAAATAACATGACAGCAGTAATTGTCACCAATCAGACAATACAGGTTCAGACCCGGGCCACAACAACACAAAACACTGAACAAGTATACTTAAAAATATAGTTTATTATGATAAATATAAAAGTCCAAGGTCCCCAACCCTATAAAAAAAAAGGTAACTAAACTACACTGTGGCAGGTCCGCATCGGACCTGGTCACGGCCACGCCCCCTCACTCAACGTCACAAACTCACAGCTCATTTCCTCGTTCGCCTTCACCTCCTCAGGCACGATCACCTTCACCTGAATTCTAATTGGTTTCACCTGGTCTCCACACTATTTAAGCCTCCCTCCTGCTTCACTCTTGTCTGGCCTCGTCGTTGTTACCTTGCTTCCCGCGCGTTCGTATGCTTCCCACATCTCCTGTGGTCTCCTGTTCCCGTAAGCCCAGACTCCCCAGTTCGTCAACTTCCGTGTTCTCCAGTGCTCTCCCGCGTCTCTGTCTCGTAAGCCTAGACTCCCCAGTGATTATTGTTTCCTCTCAGTGTTTTGTCGTTCGTTCGAATTCGTGCTTTTGTGTTTGTTTTCTCCGTTATAAGTAACGGACGTGACTTTGTTCTTCCCCTGTTCGTTTACACCCGTTAACTCCTGTGTGTTAGTTTTCCCCTATCTTCTGAGCGTTGTTCTGTTTATTTTCTCCGTTATAGTAACGGACGTGACTTTTGTTCTTCCCCTGTTCATTTACATATTAAAGACTATTGTGTTTAATAACTGCCTCCGCCTGTCTGTGCCTGACACACTGTGCGTGAGTCTATGGAGTCCCACAAAGGCCACGGCCAGGCTGGGGGCAATGTCGCTCAGTCCAAGCCCTCACAATCGGGATCTGCCCTTTGTGCAGCCCGCGCTCGGTCTAGGGTGTCCTAGTTGCACTACGCTGTACACTAGGGTCGTTGTTGAGAGCTGCAAAATGAACAACAATAATCAACAGTAAAACCAGCCACAATCTAAGCCAGAGTCGCACACACACATAGGGCGCAATCTTACGGCCCTTCAGCAGGGGAGGTTGCGCTCATCAGACACATCAGCATCGGCTGTGGCTCATGTGTGGTGTTTAGACGAACAGCGGTGAGCCCAACCAAGCAGGTGGCGGTAGCAGGCAGCCTTTGGCAGGAGGTCGCGCCAACAAAAGAAGTGCTCCAGGTGCACTGCAGAGCTGTCGGGTTGAAAAGCAGCAACAAATCAGTAGCCAAACGAGCGAGGCATTTACACTCTAACTCATTCACACAAACGACACTCTTACGGCCCTTCGATAACAGAGGTTGCGCTCGTCACAGTCATATCGGCGCCAGCTGAAGCTTGAGTGCGGTGCAGGCAGGCAGCAGCGAGACAATCGAGGGAGGCTGTGGCAACTGGCGATGTTGGTCAGGAGGTAGCGCGGGCAAGAGAAGCACTCCGGATCCGATTGCTGGCGGGCAGGCGAGAGGTGATGGGCAGCCGTTCGATCACCAGGAGGGAACCAGAGAGTCTGAGCTTTTGGCTTTTTATAGTGAGAGGAGTTAATGCTTCAGCCAATGACTGGCTAATTAGATCATTGGTTGGGATAGTCTCAGGTGTTCACGTTACCATGTGGTTAATCACACGTGGAAGGAAGCCAACCCATAGGTTGGTTATTAATTATGATTGAAAAGATTTAAAAACACTTACAATCTCAACTAACAATTTAGCAATCACTACTAACAAAAGGTTCACACGGTACACAAAAAGGGCATTACACAACAAACCAAGTGTATAAAAAAAACCCCAACCAACATGATAACATGTGCCCTTTGACATAATCATTGATTTTTTTTGCTTTGTTCTTTTCCTGTGAAGTTACTGGTAATGTATGATAACATATTACAATACAAAAACAAACTTGACATAAGTTGGATAGAATTGTGATTTTACTTACCTTGGTAAACATGACTGTCTTTGTATTTACCGGTTACTCTGAACAGCTGGGTAGAAAACACATGCACATGGCGATTTTACGACAGAGTCATAAATTAACTGTAAGTCCTGTGTATCATAGCAATGAGCCCTAGACTGTGAATCCGGTGTACAAAATCTAGTTTAATTCAGTAATTTGTGATTATTTTCCCACACTAAATCAAAACAAAATATTGAAAAGTTTGTCTCATTGGCATTTCAATTTAACCATTGCATGTGCAAAAAGAGTGACATGTTCAATGTTCAGTAAGACTGGTAAGCTAGTGAATTGCTTCTGAATCATCTGTTAAACACCAACTCCAAACCATCTCTCCTTTTATGACCATTGTCTCACTCATACATGACGCGTTTTGGGCTGTATGGTCTTCCATATGAAAAGTGACGCTTACTCTAACTTCAGTTCAAGCAGCAGTGCAGATATGACAAAAACAATCAACTAAGGTTGATTAAATCGACTACATCAACGCCTCATTGAGTTTTGAAACAATTTGGAAAAAATTTTAAAATCTGGAATTGTATGTGTGTGTGTGTGTGTGTGCAAGAAACAGTGAAAAGTAGAACTGCAATTTTCTGTCTTTCCCTCTCCCTGCTCTTTAAAAAGGGGAATCTGTGGTCAGGCCTGCTCAGCTTCAGTGAAATGTTGGAGAAGGTGTATGGCCCTCTGCTTAAAGTGGTGTATGTGTGAACTAATCCGCATTTAAACTAACCCAGCTACTGCAGTGAAAGTGTAAAGCCTGTTCTATGACTTCCAATTTTCTTGACATGGCCAATTAGATGGGCATTCCTGTGTCCTGTTCCATCCTTTGAGCCCAACATGAACTCAAGACTGGTCTCGAGACCAGATTCTGCCTCTGGTTCTGCTGTGGAGTCCTGCGTCTTGGACAAGTGTAAAAATACTCTGTCTTCTCAGCCCACAGTTGGAGAAGGACTTATAATTAAAGATCGAGACTTTGAGACCTTGCTTTTTTTCAACAGATTTTTTGTATATTAATATTCACAACATTTCCATTATTAGAAATGAGTTACACATTGACCACAGGGCGAAAACAAGATGAGCAAGCAGTCTGTAATCATAATCATGTCCAACTGAGTGCTCCCACTGGTGCCGGTCTGGATTTCCATATGAAGACGTTAAGTAGACAAAAGCAAACTGCTTGTCTATTGAATATTAACTTGGGTGATACAAAATCATGGATAATGAAAACAAACATTTATGGTCTTGGTCTCGACTGTTCAATAACTCGGTCATGGCTGCTCAAATACTTGGTCTTGACTTGGTCTTGGCTCGGTCTCGGATGTTTTTAAAAACCAGCAGTCTCGGTCTTGACTCAGTCTAGACCTTTGAAAGACTGAAAGACAATATTCTCTTATCAGGCCTGTTGGAAAGTGAGACTGAACCGCTAGCACCCCTTGGTTCCTATAGAGATTTCCACTCCTGTCCCCACCATCTGAGTGGATGAGAAATGTTTTTCGCGAAGTGTTCATCACAACAACTAGTGTCTAACATCGTTGGAAAGCTCTGGTTGTGCAGTTTCACAAGATATTATCTCTGTAACAAAAACTCCACAAGTAATTTGACAGAGAAGAATGGGTATGAATTTGGGGGGCACGGTGTGGCTGTTGGTCTCAAGTTTGGTCTTGCACAAACGCTGCACTAATCAATCATTTTAGCCTAACACAACATTTACAAGGGCCACAAATCACAAATGTTTTTTTTTTTTAAAACTTCTTGCTGAAACTCATGCTTGGCTTGAGAAATCCAATTGCTTTAGCTTCTAAGCATACAATCTGGAGCTCCCAAAAGGTAAAATCCTGTTTATCATCTGCATAGAACTCTGCCAAAATAGGTCACTGCTAGAACTCACAATGCTTTCAAAATAAAAATCCCCCTTTCTTTGCTAATACAGGCACTAGCTTTCACTGTTGCCATGGTGAAGGAGCAGTAACATCATTGACTGACAATTGTCTGACCCAGGTTTAATTGGAGAACTCCATGTTGCAAGTCCATGTCACTTTGAATAGATTTAAGCTTAACTTTTTTAATGCTCTGCATGCACTGGTAATTCTTTCAGGAACTGCATCTCTAGTTCTTTTTCTATTTCTTCTAACCATTTTACACTTTAAATTCAACTTGAACCGTCTAATGTAGAAACCTTGTTCAAATTCTGTTTTCTAGGTCTTTGAATGCTTAGGTGTGCAATCTATTTTCTCATCTTTGTAAACTTTCCACTTTGAGATATTAACTAAAAACTAAAATTTTCTTCCCCATACACTTTTAACAACATTTAACAACAGGTTCAACATTTAATTGCTTCAGCCACTAAGCACACAGTTTGTTTCCTGTAAAACTACACTTTTCAACTGTTTTCAACAAATAGCCATACAGACTGCCTCTATCCATTCATCCATTTGACTTTCTCAGTCAACTATTCAATCAGTTAACTAATGGACAACTTAAATTGTCAACTGTGTTCAACCATTTCTTCATACAAGTATTACATCATCAATCCACACACATCAAAATGTTTATTAATATAGTTGTATGGAGAAATGGTTGATCACAAATGACAAATATATACTGATGTAAAGCAGCTACATCAGTTTTCATCACAGCCACATTATTTCTGACAGTAACCACCTGTAGAAAATGTGCTAGAGAACATTAGCTAATTTAGCTGAGTAGCATTACTAGCACTGCTAGTAAGACTGCTACCTAAGATCACTGAATACTGACCAAGATAGAGCAACATATATATATATATATATATATATGTGTGTGTGTGTGTGTCTGTGTGATTTTGTCAGGATTTTTTTTTTTTTACATTTTATTAAGTCTGTTGTAAGCTACATGGTTTAAGTGAAGTCAAATTTTTGTTTTGGGTTGGGTTTTATTGTCATTTCAGCCTGTGGATATAATTGTAATAATAAAACAGGCTTTACAAAAGTCTCATGTCACTACCTCTAGATTATTCTCTGGACCATTGCAGGACCGTAACTTGCAGGGCAGTAGCCTGTTCATCAGACCAGTGCTGAAATGAATCACACAACTTAGAACAGCTTGTTTGAATTCACTGTGGCCTCAACCTTAGTTATGACCATTGGTTTGGGACATTTTAAGAACAATCTATTTAGTCTAGAGGACAATTAGCTTCTTATCCACACATTTAAACATACCTCTAGATAACTATGTCAATATCGTTGCAGAGTTTCTGCTGTTCACCACTACATCCTTTTACCCTGAGACACCCAGTATGATCTTATCGGTTTCCAACATGAGGTGTTGTGCCGTTATCAGACAATAAATACAATGTGTAAATAGAAATTTTCATAATACAAGTATTGCTCCTCTTTCATGTAGAGATATTCAGGGACATGTTGTTCCAAAGACAACACAAACTAAACATGACGGGTGGAATAAAAGTGTTGTTATCAGATATTTACTTTACTTGTGAAAAATAATTGCCTTGAAGAATGTGATAAAGCTACTACACGACAACAATGTCAAAAGGAATATATAAATGTGAAGTGTTTGAATTCCTTTGTTAAAGGTGTTTGGCAAGGTAACATGAAGCCTAATTACTCATTATCACAAAGAAAAATAAAGTTTAGAGATAAATCTGGATAAGCGTATATTCCATATAATACGTGTAAAACGAAGCACAGACTCACCAGTTCCATTGTGTGTTTCCTGCAGGTAAGATCCAGTCTTGCTTTCAGATTACCTGAGATCAGGATTCAAAATTAAGAGACCACTGCATATGACATTCACAAATACCTGATAAAAACAAAACAACTACCTGTTAGATTAGTACTAGATTTTTTGTCTGTCATGTCATGTTGTCATGCTTCTTTTTTGAAAAAAGCTTTTCTCTCCCCCTTTTCCTCCGGAGCCATCATGGAGCACTACGGGGGACGACGAGGGATCTCAGGTGTGCTGTTACCTGTGATTGTGTTTTTTCTGGCCTCTTGCTGCCCTTCCACTCAACTTCCACAAACTGCAGCCCCCATAGTAGATGGCAAGCCCTTCATAGTCATCTGGAATGGGCCTCTCAACAGGTGCACCCAGACAGATGTCCCCTTGGATATGTCAGTCTTTCAAGCAGTGACCACACCAGCTATGATAGCAGATCAGTTCCTTAGCCTGTTTTATCGGAGCCACATGGGCTTGTGTCCTTATGTAGACCTCACAACAGGGCAAGAGTTTAATGGTGGGATTCCACAGATGGGTGACCTGAAGGCTTCCCTGGCCAAGTCGAGGGCAGAGGTGTCTGAGTATATCCCTGAGTCAACACTTGGTCTTGGAGTGATTGACTGGGAGGACTGGCGACCAACTTATGAAAGAAACTGGGGCAGCAAAGATATTTACCAAAAGTTATCAGTAAGTTATGCCCAACAACAAGACCTCTCTCTCACTCTCGAGCAAGCAGAAGCTGAAGCCAAGGAACAGTTTGAGAGTGCAGCCAGAAATTTTATGGAAGGGACAGTGAAGCTAGCCATTAGTGAGCGGCCAGAGTATCTTTGGGGCTACTATCTGTTCCCAAACTGCTACAACTATGGCTTTGATGAGCCAGGTTACACAGGGCAGTGTTCAGATGTGGTCCAGCAGCGTAACGATGACCTTCTCTGGCTGTGGGAGGCCAGCACTGCTCTCTTCCCCTCAGCCTACCTGCCAACATCCCTCAGTGGACAGTACAACGCTGCTCTGTTTGTCCGTAATGTGGTTCAGGAGGCCATGCGCGTGTCCACTCTGCCCCAAAGTCCCTACACAGCACCAGTCTACCTATACTCCCGACCCCTCTTCCGAGACCAAAATGAGATCTACCTGAAAGAGGTGAGAGCCTTTTTGAGTGCTAACATAAGGTTAAAATTCCTCAGGAAAGCCTTTTTAATTGCTTTTTGTTCTTGCCCCTCTCTCAGATAGATCTGGTGAGGAGTATAGGCGAGAGTGCAGCTCTCGGTGCCTCTGGAGCAGTGATGTGGGGGGCCAGCGCTGACTATGATGACAAGGTCATTCTAGGCTATATGACAGTGATTGAAATATCAAGCTTTGCAAAGTCAGAGTTTAAAAACAAAATAAAATAGCATGTTTTGTTTGCAGCAGATAACATGTGAGTTAGTAAACAAAAAGCAAAGCAAAAATGTGCTATGAAAAGTGGTTTTAAAAAAATCTTATTAATCTGAAGGCTGATTAAATCAAAATGCACAATCTAAACACTATGTATGATAATTACAGGTTTCATTTCAAGCATGTATGACAGATAATATGGCTGAGACTTTTTTGCTGGGTTTCTATGTCTACAATTTGTCTGGGCACGTTTATGAGTAATCACCTCTGAAAACTGGTTCTGTCACTCCCACTCTCCCTGCAGGCTTCATGTGAGAATTTGTCAGACTACCTGCTCTCCACCCTTAACTCCTATATCGCCAATGTCACCGCCGCTGCACAGATCTGTAGTGACTTCCTGTGCCAAGGAAATGGGCGCTGTGTGCGCAGGAACTACAACACTGACACCTACCTGCATCTGAACCCACAACACTTCCACATCAATCGTTCAGTCGGGGGCTACATGGTGACAGGTGTGCCCTCTGCTCAGGACTTCACAGACATGTACAATTCCTTCACATGCCAGTGCTACGCTGGGAGGAGCTGCTCAGTCACCATGCCCACTCAGCTTCCCCAGGCGCCTCTGACTATACACATCTAGCCAGGAGTCATGACAACCAGCAGGAGTCAATCTCCAGAACAGGAAAACAGGAGGGCAATCAAAGGGCAGTCAATAAATCTCTGTGATCTAAACATGCTCAAAATGCTTTAAATGAGTTAAATGATCTGATGAGCTGAAATCAAATTTCAATGATGTGCCAATGATTCAACTACTTTTGCGGTACTGTCCATATTGTATGGTTTAAATATTGAGATAGTTAGATAAATACTTTTACCATTCCGTAGGAAATTCTGGTATCCTTCACAAGGTGGCATACACATGACATACATACATTATAAAAATACAGAGAACAAATCCAATTATGTGTGTCATTTAGGGTACTAAGTTTAGTGTGGAAGTAGTGTGGAATGTGCAGCAGGACGCTATGGTAACCCTGGTGCCGAAGTGTCAGTGCAAGTACATTTCCAGTGCAGATTCTGTTCCAGTCAGAGTATAAGTGGTATAAGTAGGTTACATATTATAAAACACAGATAACCATAAACAGAAACATGAAACATATATTTAAAAAAAAACATAGTCCAGTCCTTGATATATATATATATATACCAAACAGTAAAAACTGAAAAGCTGTTGTAATAGAATGGGGTGGGGGGTGGGGGGGTCTGTGCAGTGGGCTAATATAGCCCAAGAAGAGCCCAGTCCAGTCTTGGGTAGGGTAAGTAACAAAACAAAAGAAACATTTCCAGTGCAGATTCTGCTCTAAGCAGAGTATAAGCATAAGCAGGCTGCATATTATAAAACAAAGCAATAAAAAAACAACATTTTAATATCTATTAAGTTCAGAGGCATTTCTGTAAGAAAAGTTATTAGGGTGATTGTTGAGTCCACTAACTGTAAGCAGGGGAACTGAAGCAGCACACATGCAATTGTGGCATCATTATTAATAAATAAATGAATAATTTGTTAATCCATTTTGAGTAGGGTAGCACCTAACCCTCCACCTAACGATATGGACACAAGTCATTAGGTAATAAGGAAATCATGAGCATGCATGACACTCATGAATTTGCTGAATTTGTGTTATGCAAATGAAAAGTTACCAAATAGGCCTGAAAGATCAATCAGTCAGTTTTTAGGAAGCACAGATGGTACACATGAAGCCACTGGTGACCCTCTACTGCCTGACACACAATAGCCAGCCACTTTGGGCTCTACCACTAGCTTGTCCCCTATGGAGAGTGAAGCTAGACCACAGCTCTGCAAGATTAACAACCTTTCAGTGAAATTGGCCATCTGTTCAGATCTAACATCCTTTTAATTTAAGGTTTGGGGAAATCTCCAATAAACAGATAATTACTGTATGTCAGGCATACTGTTTTTATTGTCTGCCTATGTTAATATCAGGAAGGGAAGAAATCACAACATGGTAAACACTGAACGACTTGCAGGGTCGTGCTTTGTTCTGATAATACTGACCAACAGACAACAGGCCTACGTCAGGACTATGCCAAAACATGAAAAGAAAGTTCACACACTGGTTTTGTATTACACTGCTGCTCTTCTGTGGCTATTGCTGGTGAACAGATACAGTAGTTTTTCACAAATATTATGGAACATAAAACAAAGATTCCTTAAGTTGTTTTTTTTCAGTGGTCTGATAAAAAATATTGGAATGTAAATGTAAATTTAATTTAAATGACTTTCAATCACGTTCTTAGTACCATAAAAACACAAAGGACATTGTAACAAAAGAAGGACACTGCAACCATTTTTGCAAAAGCACTACACTAGATGCATGATTTGGACTGGTGTCCAGAAAGTTTCAACAAAGATGCAGCACTTACAAAAATGAGACAAAGGCTCAAGTTCTTGCACAGTACACCACAGTTCTCTAGCACAATACCAGACACTCTGACCACTCGCTGCCAACGAGGCAGATGCCATTCACCATTTTATAAGCCTTTCTGAAGCTGTTATCTTACTGTAGAGTTTGTTGTGTGTTTGTTGAAAACAAAACTCGTAATTGAACAATCATAAAGGCCTTTGAACATGAGTAATCACGTATGAGTTTCTATGACTTCTGTCTGCTTTCCTGTTATCTCATTCCCCAGTGTTCAACTGCTAGTAGCTATTTCTTACTGCTATTCTAACTAAGATTGTATGATGACAATGTGTACTTCACTATGTGTGGACCAAAGACAGCGAGTGAGCTGGCAATAGAGACGGCAATAAAACATTCCGTTCCAGTCCCATCACCCCTCCTGAACATGTGGAGTGGAAGCGGTGGGGTTCAGGCATTGCCTCAGACATTACTGATGCCTCATGCTGGCCCTCGGGTTATAGAAAACTCCCATTTTTCACAAGCCTCATGCCAATCTGTCTGAAAAGACATCCAACGTTGTCAGGACATGGAGGAAGTGATCCGCCTGATGTGACGTGTGGTGTATGGGTCCCAACATGTTTACCCAAGCGCCTGTCATGTAACCTTAACTTCAAGCAAAGCACGATCAGCACCTGTTTCAGGGCTATCTATTTAAACACATCAACATTGGAGGCAGCGTTGCAAGTGATAGTCTGACAATCTGACTGTCCCCAGAATAAGAGCCTTACCAGGAGCACTGATAGAAGCTAAATAGTTTTATTAAGCCTCAAGACTCACCATTGGGAAGTCAGGTTGGTTCATGGTTCCATTTGGAAGCAGTTCTGATTTTTCTCATGTTTCATGTTTAAACTGATCTGTGGTCACTGTCTTCTGCGTTTAATTTTGATGACTTCTTTCCAGTTATTATTAATATTACTGATACATAAGATAAATATATTAAATTACTCTTGATGTTACAAATGAAAGTCAGACTATTCACAGTTCATCTGTGTGCCATGTCCATGCAGTGTCAAATCTCTGAGACAAAACTGTTGCAAAGACAGTAGGCAATACACAGTGATTGACACCAGTCAAATCATGTCATGTTTTTTTAGAGAACTGAGACTCTTAGTCTTCAGTATCCAATGTCTCACAGACCAAACAGACACACTATTTCGCAACTCTAGAGAATGCAAAGAATGTTGGAACTCCATAAGTGACTGATAGTGATCAGTATTGCATTGTCTTGTGTCAAACTCTCAGTAGAAATCTGTCTTAAAAGTGTCTAAATGTTTCAAGCAAAATATACTTAAAATAAATACTTAATAATTAAAAGTGCTAAAACTAACACACTTTAAATCTGAAACTGATGCTGATGAAAACAATTGCAACAGTATCAATGGCAAAGCTAAAAACAAATTAATTAAATTGTGCTTAATTAATCCCATGTGTCACTGAGATGGGGAAATATAATCTCTGTTTATTCCACAGGCACTGAGCACACACTGTTGGGAAAAAAATTAAGCCATGAATCTCCTATGTGGACTATCCTTTATACATATTCTTATTCTCCTGACTGAGTTACAGCTCAGCAGTGCGCGGCCAAAAACGGCACCTCCACTGGAGCCTGGTGTACCATTTCTGTTTATGTGGAACGCCCCGACTGAACTCTGTGAGTCGCGCTTTGGCATACAGCTTGATCTCTCCTATTTCCAGTTTGTCAGTAGCACTCTCAAAACTGCCACCAACCAAAGCATCTCAATCTTCTACACGGATCGCTTTGGCTTGTTCCCCTATGTGGACGAGGAGACCGAGAAGTTTTACGACGAGGGACTGCCTCAGCTGATCGACTTCAAAGAGCACAAAGAACTTGCAGAGGACGACATCCTTCACTACATCCCTGACAATCTCACTGGCCTCGCTGTGCTGGACTTCGAGGAGTGGCGACCACAGTGGATACGCAACTGGGGAAGCAAAGACATCTACAGAGAGAAGTCCATTGAGATAATCATAGAGAAAAACACCTCCCTGACCTATGACGAGGCGGAGGACATCGCCGTCAGGGTCTTTGAGAAAGCAGCAAAGAGATACTTCCTCAAGTCCCTGCAGTTGGCTAAGAGACTGAAGCCCAACCGCAGGTGGGGTTACTATCTGTACCCTGACTGCTACAACTATGACTACAACCAGGACATGGAGCACTTCACTGGCGAGTGTCCTGCCATCGAGAAGAAGAGGAACAACAACCTGTTGTGGCTGTGGGAGGAGTGCACCGCTCTCTTCCCCTCCATCTACCTGGAGCTGGTGCTCAGGGAGTCCATCCAGGCCAGGCTCTATGTGCGCCATCGCATCCAAGAAGCCATGCGGGTCTCCATGCTCCCCAACCCCGACTACTCAACACCCATCTATGCCTACATACGGCCCGTCTTTAAAGACAGTGACATCAATTACCTGTCTGAGGTAAGGGCTGAAACTGTGCATTTCATCCGGTAGACAACTCCAAGTCTAGGAATGTTTAGATGCGGTGAATATGAATGACTAAGCCCAGCAGTCCAGAGGCTCTCCACTGTGTACTGAGATGAGTGTGTGTATGTGGTCCCCAGTATGACCTAGTCAACACCATTGGGGAGGCTGCAGCTCTTGGGGTGGCTGGAGTTGTTTCCTGGGGTGACATGGACATCACGGACACAGAGGTAGTGTGTTAGCACCACACAAACACACACACACGCACAGACACACACACACACACACACACACACATACACACAGAGGTAGCATTTCTACACCACACATACACACACACTACACAGATGTAGTGTCTGCACCACACACACACTACACAGAGGTAGTGTCTCTGCACCACATACACACACACACACACACACACTACATGAGTTCAAGGGCCAACACATGTGCTGCAGAGAGAATTACAATTTGTTACAATAGCAATAAATCACAAGATTTCAGTGAATCTCATGACAAAGAGGTTGGACTGCAGATGTTTCCTAAGGCATGTTCTGTCCCACATTATTACTTTTTCATTAACACTGAAATTACATTTATCTCTGACATCTGTAGTGTTTGTATGACTTGTTGAAACGGATTCAGTCACGGATTCAGTTTATTGTTGCCCAAGGCTTTCAGAGCTACATCGTTTTAGATAAGGCTGTGATTGAGATGATTGGTTTTGTGCAGGAGACTTGCACGGCTGCAAGACGTCATTTGGAAAAGGTGATGAACCCGTACATAGTAAATGTCACCACGGCGGCCAAGCTGTGCAGTCGTGCGCTGTGCCAGGAGGACGGGCGCTGCGTCAGAAAGCGCTGGAACAGTGATACCTACCTCCACCTGGACCCTGAGCGCTACCGCATCAGGATGGGCCATCACGGAGAGCTGTTTGTGAAAGGGGAGCTCTCCCAGGACGACATTGATTGGTTCGCGTCAAGGTTTGACTGCCTGTGCTACTCAGAGGAGCCGTGCCAGTTTCCGCTCGTCCTCAATGCCGTGAGCAACTTTGTCCACAGCAGCACTAGTCATCTTCAGCTGCTTTCCCTCACCCTGCTGTTGGCCTGTTCTCTCCTCTCCGTGCACGTCTGCCTATAAGACAAAGACAACACACAACAGACAGCACACACAGCAGGCTGATAGACCACATGATTAGCAGCCATGTTGTTTTAAATCTTCAGAGTTGCACTGGAAAATATTAAAGAAAGAGTTAAATGATGAAAAGTTACTGTGACTCATTAACATCAGATACACACTTATACAGAAACATGGAACAAGGCATAAAGGCCAAACATATGAAACATGACATCCTTCTGAAGTCTCCAGCACTAGAGTGGTATTACTGGAATGCATGGTTGCCTGTGTTTTAGTCATTTGTACTGTAGGGGGCAGTAAAGGGTCTATCAAAGTTTCCTAATAGGGGGCCGTGTAAGGCTCTCACTCAAGAACTCACTGAGGAGAAAGCTGTGAGTTGATACTGCATGGGTTTATAGAGTTTGTAAATAAAAGCACTGATGTACTTAGGAGTAGACCAGACCCAGCCCGATTCCTTGGCTCTATGTGAATGTGTGAGGATTCCTTATAAATAGCTAATACAGTTTTGCATAATATTTTCACACTTGTCTCAATACAGTGCCCACCCCCTCCAAACTCTTTATACAGTGTGCTTTACCAACACACATCTGAGCACTCCAGTTAACTTTTACTGCAAAAGCACTACAGTCACCACAACTCTTCATACTTCACCCAGAATTAATAATGCTGCCGTAGCACCTGCTATTACTCAGCAACACTTCAGTGGCGATCAGTGTGTAGTGAACACAAAAACAGAAACAAATTGAAACAAAATACATAAAATATAGCTTTTCTCAAACAGTTTGACATAGATAAATGCCGTTACATATGTTGTGCACAGTAACTGTTATGTTATATATATTTTGAGTGATTATTGCAAAATCTAACTATTTAAGTGACATTTTTATGTATTGATCTACCTCTGGCAATAGATGAAAATGGCCCATGCAGTGATTGAGTGAATATTTCTCTGTATCTGTGTAAACTGAAAGAATGTGCAGATGCCACAATAGAACAGGGGCTGTTTCCTAAATGGCATACTGCTATACTACTTACTGCAGTACATAAGACATGGGAAGTACCACTGCGAGACCCCTTTGTATCAAGGAAATTTGTGTGTTTCACTTGTTAGCTCACTTTATCATGTGGTTTATAATGATGGTTCTGTTATGTAAAACTAGAACAGTAGTAACATTTTCTTGGTATAAAAAATTATACGCACCAGACTTTATCAAAGTTATCTGCAGCACAGCAGGATGTCATTTCAGTGGATTTACTATATTTAGTCATTTACAGTATTCAGTATTCAGAAAATACAGTGTAGTTTACCATGTTACCTTGTCTCCTGTTCCTGCATGTTGCACTGCAAAAAGGTCAGTGGTCATTACATGGGTATTACATCACTTGAGGCTCTCATATAGTGCTCCACTACAAAAAGCAATACATGTAAACCGGTCAACAATTCAGTACATATGAAAATAGAGTTGAATGTAGATTGATTAAATATATTGTATTTTAGGTTTTGACTCACAGCTAACTGCTTTGACAAGAGTATCTAAATATTTGCAAACCCGCTGTAGTTGTATATAATTTTGTTGGAGGTGAACACTGACTGGGAGAAGTATCCATGAATTTCAGATGAAGTGGTGACTGAATGCATTTTGTCCTAAAGCAATGCAAAAGAGGACACACTTTGGCACTCATAGTCTATGGTTGTTGTGGAAGAGTTAGGAGTAAAAAAGTAGCCATTGCATTGAGACAAGGGTGAAAATGATTGGCAAAGATTGTAATCAGTTCCTCCCATCAGGTTCACTACACATTTGGTCTGTCTCATGTGTAACTGGAAACATGACCCACCACAAAATGTGTCTACCTTGGTCAGTGGTTGAATTGAAGCCAAAATGCAGTCATATTTGTTATATGTTGTTGGATATAATCTTTGTTAATTGATGGTCTTGATATATGCATACTCTTTACTTTAAAGTGTGAACATTTATTATATACTGTCTTTGTGTTCACATCTCTCTCTCTCTCTCTTTCTCTCGCTCACACACACACACACACACACACACACACAGACAGACACACACACACACACGGGACAAACATCTCCACAAAAATATTCAATAACACTGTATTTAGTATAATATGTAAACAGATGGAAATGTGTAATTCTTATATTCTTATTCTGTCAAAAAAAAAAAAAAGATTTGTCTACATGTCCACAGGCAGATTCCAAGGTGTGACTGTTGCTGTTCAATAGCAGTAAGGCAGCGTGCAATTTCATTTTCATGAGCTTTGTGTGAAGTCCAAATATTTCCCTTTGGTGGGCTCAGCCATGTATGTTGTCCCTGACACAATCCTAATCTCTATTGTCACAGAAATCCTAATCTGCGGTCTTCACTTAAAGGCTGCTTCTATCACCCTGCCCCCAGCGGGTAATCTAGACACATTAGTGTAAATCAAGGTCCAGAGGAGGGTTTAGGGAGCATTGTGGGCTGTGGTTCTCAAGTAAGCTGCCTGCCTGACTCACTGACACATATTCTACTCAGATCCCACTTTCTGGCCATCTGCCTCACTCTGAGAGACTCTATAGAACAACAATGCCCACTCCACTAGACTACCAGTAGACATGGACCAAATATCAGATAAGTTCTAAACATGACAAGTTTGTGCAAACATGACAAGAAGTGAGTCCAGATATAGGATACAAAATCAATTTACTGAAAATCCTGTTGATATCCCTCTGGTATGTTATGTTCAGAGTTGTGGCTGGTATTACAACAGCCTTCAGATGAGGATTGAATGTCTATCACTAGGGCCTCTGCCACGGTCTGATTTTTGGTCTTTTGGTTTAAAAGCAGGTTTAAGTCACAGGACATCATGGAGCTCCATTTGGACAGAAAATCAGATTTGAAATTATTTCCATGGACACCGTACCTTATTTGGTCCTATTAAACATAATTGTTGCACTCATTGCACTTTTGCTAACCAGAAAATCCCAGCTTTTCCAACTAAATCTGGTAAATAGCATTGCAGCTCTTTATTATTATTATTAAATTTTTTCTTCTGGTGATTTTTGAAAAGCTTTTCTGACTGTGTTGTCTGTCTCTAAATGATTCTTTAATGTCTTGGTTGCTCACCACTAATTCTGCTGCTGGATCAGCGGACTTTAATAAGACTGACAGGACACACAAGACCACTGTATCCCAGCAGTCAGTAGTCCTCATCTCTTCACATCCACTTGTGCATTTGTCCATTCCCAGTTGGAGGGAGCTAAAAATCAATTACATTTTTTACTTTTTTAATTAGACAATAACAAGGTTGATTCAGTGACCAGCTAAATCTACTTTGAATTCCACAGTGAATCTGAGCCTGTACAGTCTTGTGTGTGGCCAGTGAACAGAGGGAGAGATTGCTGCCTCCTGCTCTCCAGGCTCTCCCATGGGGACCACAGAGACACTGCAGTGGGTGCCTTTACTTAGGGGGTGGAGCAGTGGAGTGAGCGGCTCCTGTCTGTGCCAGTGCCTAGAGCTGCTCCCACCAATGCTTCAGTGTGTGTGTGTGTGTGTGTGTGTGTGTGTGTGTGTGTGTGTACTCATGCACCATCTGCTGTTCACTCCCTATGCAACACTGACTGAACTTCAAGACAAATAAACACAAACATGTATCAACCCTACTATGTTTCCCTGAAGTGTCTCAGACACGTATATCATCCTTGTGCCCTCTGACAATCTCTCTGTTCAGGTTTTCACATGCTCATGAAGGCAACATGTCTTGCTCTGCCTTCCAACATGGCTGAAATAATATTCATTCAGTAATAAGCATTCAGTGTTTTCAATCATGTCAGGATTAAATTATCCTTTGTACCTGCATCATCCATCTCCACAAAGGTATTCTGCTAGTTTCAATTCATACAGGGGCTATTGAATTATGACATTGTTGGTAAACATATTGAACTTTCAGATAAAGACAAACAATCGGATATCCCAAGTTCTGAATACCATCAGTTGCATCATATAGAAAAGAATTAATTATGTGTCCAAACTATACATGTAAATGAAAGAACCAAAAAGTAAAATTAAATCATAATATATTACTTGTGTTATGCGCATACTAACACCTTTTGTAATTGTGAACAGTGGCATGTGTTTACATTGATGGCATCATTATAGGGGGGAATTTGGGCCTCACCTCTGACACAGCCATCTCTTCACACTTGGTTTGGTGTGTGTTGAGTATGAGCGGAGTGAGATGCTGTGGTGTGTGTGTGTGTGGGGGGGGGCCTCAGGGGCAGAGCAGGAGCAGGAGCTTGTTAGGCAGCTCCCTCATGAGACTGGCCTTAATTATCCCATGGGCTTACTGACCAGGCAAGCAGAAGTAATGCCTCTCCAACGCATCGGACTGCTGCTGTCCATCAAGTCTGGCCTCCTCCTCCCCAATTCCCTGCACAATAGCCTGGGACACGTGCATGATGGATGGTGCTTCCCAACGTGTCCTCTTGCTGGGGTTGGGATGTTCTAGCGCCGGTCTATTAGCCTCAGCACAGCAGGCCCATTGTGCACTGACTGGCCTGGCACAGACACACACAAATCCAAAATCATTTTGTCCAAACTGTACAAACTCTGAACATTTTACAAGCTGTAACACATGCACTGTAAAAACATGAGTGGCTGTCAGTAGCAACACATGTGGAGATCTTTATGAACACATCTAGCCAAGGGCTTTTTGGAAAATGTAGTGTTTGGGCACAGTAAAGCCAGTGAGGTATTTGAAAGCGAAGTCTTGATTATAAGTCATTTAAAATCAGAGACAACATTTGTTGACCCAAACGATGCCATTACCCAAGTCTTCATTAACCCTTCCTGAGGCATGCTCCTATGAAATGGTTCTGTTCTGATCTGTTCTGAACTTCAGTTTGGACATCACTGAGAAGCACATTTGTTCTTATAGATTCTATTAATAATGTTTCAAATAAAGTGACCCAGTTCTGTATTGTGCACAGTTCTGTATGGACCAGTACCAAGAGCACCAGTACCAAGAGCACCTCCGTGAAGCATTTTATATGCATTCACAATTTAGCATTCTCTGTGCCCTTCAAAAGCCTGTGCAAGAATAATTCAATGCAGCATGATATGAAATACTGTAGGTTTAAAGACTCTCTCTCTCTCTGTGTTGTGTGTGTGTGTGTGTGTGTTTGCAGGTATGTGTGATGCTAGTAGCAGGAGGTCGGCTGCACTGACAGATCAAAAGGAGCTGGAGAGGAGGTTAGTTGAGTTTGCCCAGTTTCTCTTGGCTTGCTCCTTTGTAGCTCACAGGCTGCTGGAAATCAATGGGGGCTGTTTGGCCATAACTTGCCCACCATAAAAAGCCCACACAGTCCACTGATTGTTCCTGCACAACTCTGGGCTCCACAGTGACGCAAGCTGTCCTCTTTGTCCCTGTGCAAACCAGCAAAGGCCTCTCAGCAGCTCAGGATGGAAATGTCAAGAGACCATTTCTCTGTCCGCTTTTCCACTCAATGGGAAATGTTTCAACTCTGAAACAGGACACAAACAATTAAGATTCTCACAACAGAGATAGTAACAACTGATCATAACAACATATACATTATTGCTGGCAGGGGATTTAGTTGACGGAGCGGTAGTGAAGTCATGCCTGTGGAATGATTGCTGTGACAAATGCTCTCACATCCTCACACAATGGCAAGATTGTTTATGTCTCCCTGTCAACATGGTGGCATCATTAACCAGGCTGTCGTTTATTATTTGTAAACTCAACAACAGACCAGCTTTCAGGTCACAATCCACTTCTGTCCACGGAGAGGACAGCAGCAAGTTATTCCATATATACTGGAGAAACAGGCCTGCATCTCAGAAGAATGGCACGCCTTACTAAAGAGTGAATGTGAAAGCAAAGCTGAAACCATAAATTACTATTCTGCTTACATTGGAATAATGCAGAGAGCTCAGCCTTTCAACATTTATGTGCGTGAGGCCAAAGGCCAGAATTTATCACAAACAAGTTGAACGAAACGTCTACCAACCACGCACAAAGTAGTTGCTGTGTGTGTGTGTGTGTGTGTGTGTGTGTGTGTGTGTGTGTGTGTGTGTGTGGCTCAATTATGAACATGAAAGACCCTTTGATGACAGTTGAAGTAAACTTTGGCTAGCGCCATGTGACGAGGCCACTTGGCCCAGAGGAGGATGCGGCTCCTGTGAGAGAGAACAGGACAAAATGGCATCAGCCAGTGGGAACATAATGGGGGGCGGGATCTCCTTTATCCCAAAGAGAGGGGAGAGCGGCATTCTCATGGCACACATCTCATTTAGGCATTCAAGCCTTGATTGTGGCCACTGACCTAGAAATGAGGAATCCAACAAAGGCCTGTGAGAGACAATAAAGCTCTTATCCTTTGGAAAAGCATCTCCTCCATCTGATGGATCCGATTAGAGTACATTACAAAAGCAGCACTCTCTGTGCATATGCATGCCTATCCACTAGCCTGTACAGGCATGCATACGTATGCACTGACCTGACATGTGCACTGACAGACCTTACCTCACTCTGACCTTCAACTTTGAGAGCATTACCACAATGCCTTCATCCTTACTATGCCATAACAAACACTTTTACGGTTGTATTTGATTGAAGATGTGCTTAACCTATAGAGGTCTTCTGACATTTCAGATCATCGGAGGAAGATCACAAATATTGGACCTTAAGGACCTTGAGGACCTTAAGGTCCATTCACACCTGGAACGATAACTATAAAGATAACTGTAACTATAACGATATGTCCACATTGGCCTACGCTAACATAAGTCTGTTCTCGTGTGAATGAGCAAATGTCTACAATTCCATGGTTACTGATTGGTGGCCAATCTTTTATCGTTCATGAACCTTTTATCATTCATGTTCCAAATTATATTGTTGCATATGTCGTTGCCATTATAGTTGCGGTGTGGATGTTGTCATTCATGTTCATATATTAACATAAATAAATATATGTGCCCTTTACTCACAAAGATCTTTCTCAGAATTTTCTTAAGGAAAGTTCCTGTGAATACTGGAGATAGGAAGACACAGGCGAACGTCAGAATCTTCATGACAAATGCACTGGCAAATTTCTTGGTAGGAACAGTTGGTGAAGGAGGCCCAATGAGTGCTTCATCAGATCAAAGTGGGATCATGAGGACTCCTCACTAAGGCCTGCTGTAGGCTACACAATGTCACCATTCCTCAGTTCACTGCCACAGCACACCTCTCAGCAATATGCCTCAGGGACAAAGACACAGGGCTCTTGGCACTGCTACTCCCTCAACTAACCCATAAACTGATTAGATGCAAAACATATTCACTTGTTTTTGCATGGCTGTTAAACCCAAAGTGGGACTTCTACCAAAACAACTTTAGCAAACCAAGCACAAACTAATGTAATAAGACCAAGAAAACAGAATTATTTTGTTTTACAGCCTTGTATGTCAGAGACTGTAGAAGAATGCATTTTGAACATGAGGCACATCTGTTCCAATAAGCTGTACCTATTTATCCTCTCTGATCAGAAAATACTTATTTACATTGATAGCTACAACATGACTTTTGATTAGTGTTGCCATGGCAATATGGCTAAATGTCAAGCATGCTAGACATGAAGTTCAACTCATTCTACTGTACACCAATTGAAATTCATCATGTGCTACATTAGCAGTGGTGATCAGAGCTCCATCTGAGTGAGATGAGGCACCCACCCCTATGTCTGCTGAGTTTTGTTACATTAGTGACTATCAATGAAAATGGCCAAATCCAAACAGGGCAGTCAGTGAACTGAGGGCGCAGCCTGGAAGGGAGAATGGAGGGCTTTGTGCAGCCAGGACCCTGTAGCCCACTGCTGCATCTCTCCTGCAAACAGGCTTTTCTTATTCCTGAGTGGGTGAGGGCTTGCTTGGAATTTTTTCGATGGTGTGGTTTCATTCCACAAGCCAAGTATGTTTGAACCTGCTGATCCTTGCTCCTCTAATTAATAGTGTCAAATAGACTACTAAACACACATTTATTTTTGATAAGCAGCTAATTAATCTCCCTGATCATTCACATTCTTGAGCAAACACCATATGCTACTATATAGAAGATTAGACATATAGCCCTAAAACAAAAATGAATCAGGTGGCACATCCACGCTTGACCACACAGAACAAGAAGCTGAAGTTTACACAACACTTTGGAAGACATCCATCCTAACTGAAATTTTCCAGACTGGAAATCTGAGCCTTCTGCCTCCAAGGCAGAAAGGATCCAGCAGCAGCTGTGTGTCGGGGTCCAGGCGGGATCTCTCCAGCTTTCTCCTGGCCTTAGAGGCCCAGCACCCGGCCGGCCGTGACGTCACAGAGCCTGTTTGGCACTGGATTCCTGCTGTTCCTGTGCTGATGGCTCGGACACAATGGCCACTGTGTGCTCCGGACAAGTACTGTATGGTGCTGATGTCATGACAGCCAGATGAGCAGGGCATCCACCCAGTGCTAAGCTTCAACTCAGAGGAAACTCAGCGCTACAGCTATTAGGATGGAGCAAAACAGCTATTACTTTCTACATTTCTAAACCAACAAAAGAATGTAAATAATGTTTAAAATTTTAGACCAACAAATGAAATCCCACAAGATAGTTTTATCAAAACAATTTCATGTGTTGCATTTACTTAATGTCTAATGTATTCTGAGATTTATCAATAAAGGAGCTAGTTTGCCTCTTACTTTCTGGACATAAAACTTACTGTCTGGTCACAAGTCTAACATATTTATAAAACTGTAGTTATGCTACAGCAACCCTGTGCTAACCACACTCAATCATAAATATTATACTGATGATCTTATACTCAGTCATAAATATTATACTCATGATCTTATACTCAATCATAAATACTCAGTGTTGGGAAGAGAAAGACATTCCATGGAAATGGATATGATTGTTACTTCAGAAACACAAAGAGACGCAGCCTTGACTGCTGGGATTGTTACTGTTTGAAAACGGAAAGAGATTCATGTTGTGCTTTTGCTTTTTATTACTAAAGTGACAATTCTTTGCTAAAAGCACTCCAGCAGCAGACTGGGGTGTATCACATATTCAACTAACAAATACAAACTTGTAATGCTCACATAGTAAGGGCACTAGGCATAGGTTTAACCGATTCACAAGAATCATTATCCAAAAACAGTTTTTTAACTTCTCTTATTATATATTACTGAACCTTCTGATGTGACAACACTCAGGATCTCAGGTGAAAGCTGGGCTACAGGGCAGTGCAAATCATAAACAAATGGTGAATTAATATTCATTGCTACCAACTTCAAATGACCTAATCCCTATGTAGACATTTACCCTCTGTAAACAGCAATGGCAGTTCACATACAGTACACATACAGTAGACTGTACGAGCCCCCGCCCTGAATTAAAACGTCTATGGTGTGATCCTCTTACTGACACTACATGGCTCAAGTCTCAAAATACTGTATGTCCAGTTTGACTCACAGCTTGTTGGTGTCGAACAATCAGTGCATATTGAAGCATTTCCTGGCAGCAGAGGACTTGATGGTGAGCAGCAGGTCATTCAGTAAACACTGTGCTTCCTCTATTTACATTTCAACTGTCTGTGCGAAGCAGACTGACTGATGCTCAGTGAAAAGTGCCAACACTGCAGTATCAAAGTTTACATACCACAGCTTTTAGTTCTATTTAAGTGTTTAGACTTACATACACCAATCTCCAAAGGTTTCTCTACACTTCACCAAACCTCCTTCTCTTTTTCCACTCTGCCCAGTCAGTTGTACATGGTTGCAGTCCAGAGGCCTTTCTAAATGCTGCTGGGTGAGGTGGTGGCGCACCTGGGTGTCACTGCTCAGCAGTGGGTGCCCACAGGGGTGTAGGTGGAGGCCTCGCGCTGGCGCTGGATGGTGCTGAAGGGCGAGAGCTCCAGCTCGGTGGTGCCCTCGCGCTCGTTGTCGTCGCTGGCGGAGGAGCGTGGCGGGCCGCACTCCTCACAGCAGCAGCAGCAGCAGTCCATGAAGGCGCGGCTGAAGGGCCGGCACAGGGCCAGCAGCAGCACGGGCGTCACCGCCGACTTGCAGAAGAGCAGCAGCTGGCTGACCAGGTGCAGGATGTCCAGCGCCCGCTGCGCCACGCTCGCCGCCATGTACACTGACACGATGTTGCAGATGTTCTCAGGGATGATGCAGAAGCCGTAGACGATGGCCAGCGCCACCACCGTGCAGTTCATTTGGCCCTCTAACTGGATCTGCTTGCGGTTGCTCGCGCGCACGTTGGTCCGGTCGGAGCGCTCGGCCTGCCGGATCTTCTGCGCCGTGGCCAGCGAGCAGCAGATGGTGAAGAGGGTGGGCAGGCAGAAGTAGCACCCGAAGTACCACCAGAGGCGGGCGCTGTCGTAGGTCAGGCCCAGCACATAGAGGGTGTCTGGCAGCGCAGTGGAGATGCGCACCACACAGCGCTCGCAGGGGGTCACCTCGGGGGGCTCGTGCTCCTCCCGTACCAGCTGACGGATCAGCAGCTCAGGCAGCGCCAGCAGCAGGGCCCCGATCCAGATGACGGCCAGCTTGGCAGCTGTGGATGTGCAGTTCTCGATCATCTCGTAGTACATCTGCACATTGGTGGCGGCACGGAAGCGGTCAATGCAAAGCGCACAGAGAGTAAATGTCGTTACCCCTAATGACGCCACCTGGAGGAGTAAGACACAGATCATCAGTGAGAAACTCTGTCCCAACCTGAGACAATCTGCAACTATGGCACCAACTGCTTCTCTGTCTCCTTGATGCATCATGGACAGCAGAGATCTAGTTCACCAGCAGTGAGATTTACACGGCTGACAAATTCCTCAAACTTGAGACAATGTGTTCTTACAATATACACCTTGCCTATACACCTGTGTCTCGTAGTATTCCTGCTTATACACATCTATGCTACACAAGGCAGTGAATGGCCAGCTAATAGTGGGGCCTGTTTACTGAGTGAGGCCTAACTGAAGAGACTAGGCTACAGCACCCAAGACAGAGCATGACACTAAAGATACCCCAGGTTTCTGGTTCTAACCTGGGAATGATTTCATAGACAATTGCAGTCAGTGTTTAAGTCAACAAATGTGCAGTGCATCAGAGATGTTTGATCTTGAATGCATATCACCTGCAAGGCTGTGCCAGAAAAGTAACGCTCATGTTCAGATATGGCCACATGTAAACAAGTTGGGCGTACACTGACTCTGCACACATGCACTGATGCAGCCACCTGTGAGCTTCACCAGATTGTCCCCGACTGGTTCTACTGGTTTTCTAGGCTAATTAATTACCCCAGTGCCCCAGTGGCAGCAGTACATCCCACTTGCCTAATTAAAGTGCACATTACTGTGTCTCCAGTATAATCTTGATCAGATTAATTGCCTGATTACGTTCGTGGAAACCTTCTAATGAAGCCATATTGAGTCTGGTACAAAAAAAGGCTCAAAATGCACCTATTGTACCTCTCACAACATTTGCATCCACATGAGGCAGTATGATCATTAAGGAAAAGGTTCAGGCTGTCACTGGCAGTTCATGGCCTGTTCTTGCCATGGTATGGGATGTCTGAGACATCTTTCTACTTCAAGGGAGCAAGGAGTGACAACCCAGAGTAAAGTGGCTCTACTGTTCTCCACACCATAAATTCATGATCTAGACTTTAGGTCTATTTGTAATGGCTAAGATGTAGGCTATTCCGTGTGCTTGTTAAATGTGAAAGAACTGCCCATTTTGACTCTCTGCAGCCAGTCTTATCCAGTGGCTACAACTCATCCTGAATCAAGCAGTGCTGTTTCATTTTTTTTACTAATAAGTAGCTGTACAAATATTAATCACACAGACCTTCCTCAGATCTGATAGCTTTCCCAGTCTAGTTCTAAAGCTTCTGTGAAGAAACCATGACAGTGGTATGTACAAGAGTGAATATTTACCTCAAGATATGGAATAATCTTGCAAGAGAACTCTCCAAGTAGCCAGTCCTTTGTCAGTTCATGGAAGATGACCAAAGGCAAACAGAAAAATATGATAATAAAATCCCACAGAGCAAGATTGGCAAGGAGAGAATTGGAGATGCTTCGCATGTAGTAGTTGTGACAAACAATGCACATAATTGTAATATTACCAAGAATTCCAACGGAGAAAATTATAACGGAAATGATCAAAATGATATATGCCCCATATGTTTCAGATGTTACTGGGTAAAAAGGATTTTTGACATCACTATCCCTCGTCCTTGTAACCAGAGGTATCAAAGGGGTGATGTCATCGAAATCATGTTCTGGTACAGTAAATAAATCATCATTTCTGGTGAAATCAAAAGGAGAGTCTGTGGAATTCTGTGCCATGGGCTTCGGCATAGGTTCCCATACAGTATTGGATGTTGCTAAATCCACCACTCCCAGATTTGTTTCTTTGCCATATTCATCATTCATTCCACTTTCGATTAAATCTTTTGTCTTACTGTCTTCCGCAACCCTTTTCAATCTGGGGTGTCCCTTAAGGCGATGGTGCAAGTGCTTGCGTAAGGATGTTGGTGTACTGTTGGTTCCTGGCACTTCCAGCTCGTGTGTTGGGCCGTTGAGTCGATGGCCAAGAAATTCTTCGGGGTGATTACTTGGGGTTTCATTTCGACTTGACAACATATTATTGTAACCACTGTGTTTTTTTGGATTCGCTTTGCTACCGGAGGTGGTGGGGGTTCTCTCGGGATGCAAAAATAATGCACCTGTGCCGTGCTCTTTTCTATACGTTTCAAGTGTTGTTGCGATATTCCTAGATAATTCCTGTGCCGTTGTTTTGTAGTGTTCCTTTATCATAACAATTCCTGTAGAATTTCCATGCGTATTAGACGTCCTGGCGCCTGGTATGACACTGATCAGCGCCAAACTACCAAAGAAAAAAGTAAGCCGAAAAAGCAAAAACATTATTTCGTCCTTCGTGAAAGCGCACGAATGTGCATATTACCGATGAATCCAACTGTACTCCGCGTGCCACTTTGCTACTCAACAATCGCGGTCAAGTCATAACTTTATAACGCTGACACTCAATCCTTCAATGTTTCAACAAATCAAATGTCCCCAGTAAGCATGGCTTATGACAGAGTCTACGGTCCTTACTATGCACAACTTTTAGTTATTCACAAGAGACGCGTTGGCAACAGCAGAAAAATTACCGATCTGATACCAACTCAGCCTTGGAAAGTACATCCATCGTCTTTGATTTGGATTTGGAGATGAGGGACAGCTCGGGCGCGCCCGGCTGACGGCCAGCGACCAACTCCAGCTGATGGGAGCGTAGCGTGTTAATCACGGGGGATGGGGGCCGTGGTTGGACGCAAACGGCAGCTGAGCGCTCGGGATGAGTGCAGTGCGCCACTGTGAGGACTCAGGCTAAATGGTTTATTGTCTTTTGCCGCTTAGCGCACACCACAGAATCTAGTAAATAAATAGAAAACTTCTACTTTTCCATTGTCAATCCTCTCTTTTCTTGAGCTATAAGAAATATGACATTTATTTTGAATTTCTTCCCTACATGTTTCTCGCATAGTGTGGATCTGTGGCTGTCCTGTCATGGAATGATGTGCAAATATCATCCACAAGGTGCTTCAAATTCAGCCATTCACATGGGAAGGTGTGCTAGCTTTCCTTTATGCTGTACCATTTCAATATTTTAATACTCTTAAATCATCTCTTCTCATGATGTGCCTCCCAAACCTTTTTCTCTTCTAGTGAAGGGCTCCTGATGGGCTTCTTATGTTCCTGTGTGAGGGGAGTAGCATACACCATTGAGAGATTTAGCAAGAGATATTCACTTGCACTATTTCTCCCACAGAACAGCCTTCACTTCTCTGAATAGATTGACACATTTCAGCAAAAATGTTTCTGGCCAGTCTCCTGAACTCTAAGGTTACATTGCTTCTCTAATGAGAGCAGCTGACACCATCGCAAAAGGCCTTTCTCTGATCAGTTAGAATTTGAAATGATAAAGTTGTATTAGAGGACAGAATGTGCCAATGAAACACTAAGATGGATGTTTGCTGATAACAGGCTTCTGTACTCTTTGTTAGGTACTGCGTCAAAATAATCCTTTTCCTCGTGCAAGTTACGTTTAATGCCTACACTACATTTCTACTTGACTACTTGACCTTTTAATGGCTAAAGTGACCCCCAAACTTTTGTACTGTTATGAACTTAAACGATCCCTAAAAATCATTAGCATTACTTTTATAACTTATTTTTATTAGTTATTACTTCAACAATGTTTTCTTTTGACAGCACAAAAAGCTGCCTTCATACACATTACACATTAAAACATGAGCTTATTCAAACAGTATAAAAAATATCGTCATCCTTTTGTGAAAATACAAGAATCCTGTCCACATAGCATGCATGTTGCTGCACTTATTTGTCAACTGAATTTGCACTGGTCTGGGTGTTGACAATCTGGCAGTGGACTTGACTTTGGTCATCTTCATCCACAGTATACAAGCTTAGGCAAAGATCCAACCAGGGACGCTGCACTGGAATGAGAGTAAAGAAAGCAAACAATTAATTCTTCTTACAATAAGATAACTGCTAAGATAACCGGTTTCTGGATTCTAAAAATATAATTAGTTAATTCATTAATTCATTCATTCATTCATTCAGCATCAGGTTATTCTCTTACGTGTGCTGTTGTCTGCTGGCTTTAAAGAGTCCATGATAAGCATCAGCCTCTCTTGGGCCTCCTGACTGCAGGCCAGCTCATCAGCACGCACGTGGAAGAACTGCTCCTGTGGGGGGGGAGAAGGGAAAAGAGTTAGCTGATGCACAGATATGGACTACTGGCTGCTCTATCTGATGTATGGTGGTTTGCCTACAGAATCCTCCCATAGCAGGGTCTCCAGAGTACCAGTGCCATCCTCCAGCTCAAGCTTCATTACACACACATACTGCATCAACTGGAGCCGCAGTGCTGGAATGGAGAGAAAGAAAAAATTGCTCCCAGAACATTTACTCCAAAATGCTAAAATAAAGTCTCAAACAGGTGAACCTCAAATTCTGAATACATGTCTATGCATATTTTCTGGGCTGTAGAGAAATCTGTTTTCAAATCTACTGTTCTGCTTAAACAAATTCAACAATCAAGTTAAATTAACAGTTTGCATTTACATATTATGATACAGTACCTTCAGAAACGCTCCTCTCATTCCAGACCTCAATGTCTTCAACATCTGGCTTCACAAGTTTTCTTTTTGAACACTGTCTGCAGCTAAAACACAAACATTTCATTTCAAAAGAGGTGATCAGTCGCTTAATGTGCTCTTTTAGAGACAGGGATGTGAGCTCTGTAAAACATGGTACCTACATTAAAAACTCAACATTGAAATCTTTTAAATGTGATTTGTCTAGAAGTTTTCTCGGACTGACCCATAGAAGTGTCTCTTCCCTCTGAAGAGAAAAGGAACCATGCTGTCAAGGAGGACCAGCTTGCCCTTGTTTGACCTCACAGGAACCATGTATTCCTGGTCGGAAGAGAGGCGGCACATGTCCTGGAAGTTGGCACCTAAAGTTGGTGACAGACAGGTTGTTACAGACAAATGAGATATGTAGATATTCAGATTCCACACACAGACACACACACACACACACACACACACACACACACACACACACACACACACACACACACACACACACACAGACACAGATCACCAGTCTTGATATAAACTATATTGATATAAACTTCAACTTTTTAAACTATGGCTCTCTTCTTAGAGGGCTTTACATTCTTTCATTCAGCACAAAGAATGGCAAAAATCTGTTCAGAAACAAGCAAGCTAGCCTTCTAATATCTAAAACATGGCAATGAGGCAGAAACTAACATCAAAATAAAAGTTCATCTGTCCCCACAGTTTTGCTTAAGATAAACCAGGTTAGCTCACTCACTTCTGAACAGATTTTCATTGTTTTCTAACTAGATGAAAGTATGTAAAGGCCTCTAACAACAACGCATTAAGGGCCTCTGCACACTGGCTCCGACAAAGTGTGGAGCACTTCGCTTTTGATATTCTGCTCCATTATTTTCAATACAACCCCACACACCAGCGACAAACTCTGCCGTCGCCTGTCGATCACAATTATGGTCTATTTTCTTGGAACCATTCTAGAACAGTGGTTGCCAAACTGGGGTACGAGTACCCCTGGGGGTACTTGGATCAATTCAAGGGGTCACACAAAAAAAGTCTGTGAATAGATTCTCAGGTCTCACCAACATGAAGTTCAGGTACAGACTATACCTGGACAAAGATCTTGCACTCAAATTGTCCCCAATACAATGCAATTGCCACTACATGGTAGCCTGTATATCAATAGGAGTTCACATTTTGTATATGCAGCAATAATAATTCGAAAAATATTAATTATAATAGCAAGTTGTCTATGGTGCAGGGGGTACGTGGTAGGACATAGAATGTCTCAGGGGGTACATGGCAGTTAAAAGTTTGGGAGCCACTGTTCTAGAAAATCTAAGTTTGAAATGCTAAGTCTGCTGCGTGCCATGCACCGAGGAACAGGACGTCAGATTGAAAAAACCTTCAAACCAGTTGTGGTATAAACTGGCCTTAAGGGTGTGTCTGTCAGGCCTGACTGAGCCAATCATATCAAAAAAGGAGAAGGGCCTCACTCACCCTGAACAAAGATAAGCTTGGAGTCCCTGTCCGCTGGGCACTTCTTAGAGGACACATGCAGGGTGATCTTGCGGCTGGGCTCTTCAGTGTCCGCTATCAGACTAACGGCCCAGGCTGCCCGGCAGGGCTTGTTGTCCCTCACAGCCTCCTGAAACCTCCCCTTCAGAGTCTCAGGGTCTGGCACCTCCTCACTAGCAAAGACAAGAGGGAACATTTTCACCTATCAGTATGCAAACAATCATTATTCCTCCTTCAAGCTCATCATTCCTCATCAGCTCATCAGGTCAAATAGAGTATGGTATGTTATGTATGTTAAGTATGGTTTTCTGATGCTTAGCACACTCACAGTGTTTTACACCGGGGACAGAACAGTTTGAGGGCCTGGTGGAGTCTCAGTGGCTGATAGGATCGGACCTGAGCCCGAACATGGAAGAACTGAGGAGGGGGTGAGCTCTTCACCTGGGCCAGAGAGACCTGCTGCAGAGTATGAGTGCAATTCCGCACTAACACACACATACATACACACACATACACACACACAGATGACATTTCCCAAGTGCATGTGCTGTATGACAGACAACAATTGTTGGGTACCATACTCGTTAAGTTATTGGCAATGTGAGTGGACACAAAAGTGGCAAACAAACCTGTTGGAGATTCGGCAATAACTCCATCTGAAAAAGATTTCTCAGTTGTGAAACCTATCAGCAACCCTTGACAACGCACATAATAATGCAAATGTCCATCATAGGTGACATGTGAAATCCTCCAATGAGAGAAGGTCAGGACATGACTCACTGATTAGCTGGGATGGAGTGGACCAGGTCAGCTCATCCATGTCATCCTCCATCTGTTCTGCACAGGATTGCAGTGCTCTGAGGAAGACCCAACAGCAGACAGGGTTACTGTGCTATATGCCATCTGAGGCCAACTTTTACAGCAGCACAGCTCAATTAATTCCCATACATTCATTAATTAATTGTGTCTTGATAGTTGGCCCTTAGTCATGTGCTGAACTAATGCAGACAGGGACAAGTATGTCTGTCTCACATCAGTAGTGTGGACTTTGACAGAAAAGCAGAGTCTACCTCTTAAGCTTGAGGACGTCTGGACTGTCAGCAGGTAGAACACAAAGCCCTCGTCCGTAAGACGTGCCCCCATGCAGGTGGAAGCTCAGAGCCTCCTGGCCTCCACTGGTCTCTCCAGCCACTGACTGGGGCACAGCATGCAGGTTGTACATGCACACAAACATGCCCGGCTGCCAACACACGAAAAATCAAAGACTTAGTACAAGTCAACTATATGGTAACACATCGTGTCTGACCAAAGGTAAAATAAGTTGAGGAACCTGGCTAGCATGCTGGTAGCCTGGAAATTGTGGGTTTGAATCCTGGCTGCCATTGTGCCGTTGTACTTTTGAGAAAGGCACTTAACCCTAGGTTGCTCTAGGGGAGACTGGCCCTGAAGTAATTCATAGTTGACAAAATGCAAGTCGCACTGTATAAAAGCATCTGCTAAATGCGTGAATGTAAATGTGACAAGGTCCACACGCCTGCCTGTGTTTCTATTTCACCTTGCAGCAGGCGATAAAGAATAAGCAACGGGGTGAGAGGGCAGAGGAGTGACCATCACCAACAAAGCCAGACTTCACCTGACAGTTTCACAAATCTCTATGGCTGACAAGTAGGATGTGTGATCAATAGTGGGTTGAGTGGACACAGTCCCAGTGCTTCAATGAAAATAGCTTACTTTTCAGAATGTGAAAACACAATTAAATATATATGAAGTTATTTAAATTCATTCATTTTTTCTGTGGTGTTACAAACCCAGGACCCATGATGCATCACTTTTGCTTCACTTGATTGCTTCTGAACTTCATGACAACCACTAGATGGTGGCAATGTACTGCATTTAAGTTCAGCTTAGGACTGTTGCTGAGATTGAAAATTCACCATTTCAGGTTTCTACGCTCAAGAGGAGAGCGTGCTAAATTTAATCAATTGTGTGAAATGAATTGTTAAAAAGTGATTACAGAGACGAAACTTACTCCATAATATAAAATTTCAACATCTTTGTGTCTCACACAGAACAAGAATGCAAGGAGTTCAAGATTAAATGCTACTACTTTCATTATCTGAAGACTAGCCTTCAGATGCATAGTTCACATAAATATTGTGAACATCAAAGAGAAGCCTTAAAATAAACAAAACTAAACACTAAATATGATGTTAAATCCGAGATTAGTAAACCTTGATTTTTGTTGGTGAATAAAAAAGGCAAAAATTTAGATTTCCAACCTGTGACATTAGGGAGCACAAACCTTTGATGCTAACAATTGCCTTTTAATTTGCAAGCTTTTAGATTTAACAACCATTTAATATTCATAACACTTCCCAGGTTGGCTGCTTACTCCAGTAACACAGAATATAACGTACTCAGTCAAGCAAGATATGTTTTCTGTTAACACAACAAAAGAAGCGTTGAGACCTGACAGCTCTGCTAAAGGTGATGCATGAATGAAATGAGTTGGCTTAAACTATGTCATAAATGCTGTTAACGAGTTTGAAACAGAAGAAAAATAGTCAGGGCTCTCCTTCCCTCTAAATATGTGTAACACTAATGTGAGTGAAAGGCAATTGACTGCTTTCCTTTGCTTTATTTTTGACAAAATACTAGAAAAAGTGTGACTTAAAACTCCAAGATGCCACCAAAGACATTGGCTACATCAGATATCCAGTGGCATCCCATTTAAACACCTTTCAACTTAGTCATTCTGTGAATGCCTCAAAATGGCGCACTTGAATGAGAATTAATTTTGGCAACTGCCTAGAGATGGATGATGCAAATGACACACCAGGCATGCAACAATGCCCAGGGCCTGTTGAAAAAGCCCTCTTGAACAGCAAGTCCCCAAAGTGATCAGTCTGCCAGCTCAGTACTGATCCATGTGATCAGGAATTGTTGTGTCAAAGATGAGTATTGTGACAGAGACTGAGAGGAAGACATGGCTACTAGAGGAAGGCTCTTGTAGGGCCCAAAGATCAGACCCAGACTCAGTGTACGGCACAGCAGCAGCCAGCGCCATGCCGGTCCTGATGAAGACAAATCATTTGTTGACAACTTTGCCTGTTTCAAAGAGCCCACATAATGACCGAAAAAGAATGCAGTCAGCACCAACACAGAATAAATGACTCTGACCCACATTTGAGATAAATTGGGCTGTGCTCAAAACACAGGAAGCTGCTGAAGTTAGAGAGCACGAAAGTATATGCAACACGCTGGAATATAACAATATGCCAATGCATTTATATTCTATGTGTCAAGTGAAGGCTGGAGTGAGACTAATGCTGTCAGTGGAGTAAAAAGGTATGTGTGTGTGTGTGTGCGCACGCACACGTGTGTGTGTTTGTGTGTGTGTGTGTGTGCGTGTGAGTGAGACAGATAGAGCGAAAGAGTCACATCTCCGCCCCCTTCACTGCATGGTGTGAGCTGTGATGACAGTATTGATCGGTCACTAGCTCAGGTGGTTTAACCCTAATAGCCAGCCACCTTTTCTCCATCTCTCCTACTCCCTCAACGCCAGGCCATTTCACCTCAGTGCTGGAAATGATTGTGCTCAGAGTTTTCAGCATGCCTCTTAATTCCCTTTTCATACCTGCTAGCCCTACAGATTATAAAGAAACGGAAATATTTCCGCACACTAATGGCGCAGGCCCGTGTGGTTTGAGAGGCTGCTGATAATAAACTATGCAATGTGTTCAGCTCCAGCTGCAGGCGGAGAGAAGGCTTTAGCAAATGTGAGTCGCAGACTTCAATCAAGCGGCAAAGCGCTGCTTCTCTTCCCCTCCAGCAGCTCCACTGGTACCAAACTGGACGCCATTCAAAGTTTCCACAATCCTACCGTCTGTCGCACTGCAGTTTTAACCGAACAACAACCTGACAGCACTTGCTGGAGTGGAACAAAACACAGTCAAGGTACAGTTGTTTCATGTCTCAGTAATCTTCTGGTGGAACTGGAGGGAGTGAAGCTTTTGTGTACTACACAAACTTCTATCATACTTTAACGACGGGTTGTTTTTGGCCACAAAGATAGCAATGGCAGCTGATGATGTAACTGAGGATATTCTAGAAAACAGGCAGAGGCAACCAGGATCGAGGAAAATAACTGCTTTGTTCAGGTTTTAGGAAAAACAGCAACTAGTTTATACTGAAGACTCAAACAATGCAAATATGAATAGTGATCCCCCTCCATTTTCAATGCCTGTCTTATGCTATATACAGCTAAAGCCATTAAAGTTTTAGCAGAATTCATGTCAATTGTCACACATTGTAATTTTGGCAGAAAGCAAAATCATCACATTGTAAATGTGCCTTTCTCACAGAGCAAACCATCAGTGTGTGTTAAGCTGTGTCTGTCTCTGAGTGTACACAGAAACAGAATCAGTAAAGCTAGCTAGTATTGAGGCCACATGCATTGCGTCTGGTGGCTAAAAACAAATAACCATCAGGAAGCGGCTGCCTCAGCTGAAAGTGAAGCGGAATATTTCACCTTGAGGGTGTGAGCAACCTCCACATGGTTGTCATACACCAACACGTTGGCTATGAGGTTCTGTCTATCTGTCACAGCAGGTGATCCTCCCTCCAAAGCCTCTGGTGCCACTGGGACAGTCAGCAAAGGGTAAGTGCAGCGGGTGCCATCCCACACCTGGCACAGAAGACACCATGCTCAAGTCACAGTGATGCTCATACATACACTATGTGGAGAAACAACCGTCTGGATGGATACTTTTATTGGCCATAGAAAATATATAAATATACTGAAATTGATCCCACTTCCCTATAGACAAGTAATGAGCAGTTGGTTTGTCCTACAGCTAAAGCAGCCTGACTGCCTTGTTGTCAGTGCTGCTGCCTTGATTTAGCTTAAAAAAAAAAAAACACACCAATATTTTGGAAAATGAGCTCATTTGACATCTCCCTTAGAGTTAGACAACTGGGTATTACTTTTTAACTCTGGTGATTATCACGCCAGAATGAGAATATAGTTCCAAGCCCTATCTGCCTAATCGTCACATTTAATTTTCCATAGGTCTTAGTACACAAGAGTCAACTTTTAAATAGGAAAAATATCTGTGGTAATTTCTGGCAGGAATGCTGATGGATCCCATGGCATCAGGGAACTGTGCTAAGCTAAGCTAAAAACACACTGTGACTGGGTCATTGGCTGCATATAAAGAGAAAGGTAATACCAACTTCTCTAACTATAGGGGACATGTCAAATGAGCTCATTTCCCCAAATAGTGGCGTGCTCCTAATGAGGACTGGCCAAGAGTGTCCACTGTTAAACATCTCGTTTTCAGCTTGAGGGAAAGAAAGTCGATGTATTAGCCAAGATATTCACAAGGGACTCAGGGACACTTTGAAGCCCAGCCTTTGAGGTTTCTCTATGTGCCTTGGAAACTTTTCTGCTGCGAGTGCCTACTTAGCGTGTGTGATGCTAACCCAGACTAGGAGCTCAGTCCAAGCTGCTGAGCAGTGTTCTGTGCTGTGTTTTCTGTGCAGTCTACCTTGAGCAGCATGCAGGCACTGTCCATGCAGGCCTTAGTGAGCAGCTGGCAGGTGAGGGTGAAGTACTGCCTGGGCACCACAGCAGAGAGGGGCACGCTGGGCTCTCGAGGCAGGGGCGACTCACTGGCAGCCCACTTGCGCAGTGCCACCACCATGCGACGGTCCTCCTCGCCAAAGTGAAATGACTTGCTGAGCGTCCGTGGAACGACAGGGCTGCCCACTGTGCCGTCAAAGGTGACAGCAGACCAGCCCCAGAAGGTGACCAGAGTCATTGAACCAGCAAAGTTCTGCGCCTACGTATGAGGACAGCATCCAATTAGAGCCATTTCTCAGCATGTTCATGCATTTAAAACGAAACAGACTGCTGTACATTACTGCTGACATTTCCAAGACATAAACCAATGTATGCCATACCACCATACTAGCAATATCTTCTGTTAACGCCACTAGAGACTGTATCCAGCTGAAGGTGACTGACATCAGAATCACTTGTTCTAATGCGAGTGGTGCACTGGCATTATCTGCAAACTGGCTTATTTCTTTCAAAACAGAGAAGTGGCTGTAGAGTGTAGACTAGCATGATTAGCCGAGTCTGTCTTCCATGCACCAGTTCCTCTACCTTCACTCTGTGCAGCCGAATGACATCTCCTATCTTGAATATTTTAGGATGGTTCTCTTGCTTTTCACAAAAGATGGTGCAGCCAACTTTAGCCCCCGACTGGTCTGTGAGCTTCAGAGTTGAGCAGAAATCTGAAACAGAGAACATTGACAATCACACACACAGAAAACAAATTACAGTTGAACTTTTTCTCCACTTTGAAGAGCAATCTTCCTTTCCAGGGGCTCCCTGATGACCTGGAGGCAGACCTTCTAATTCATTTGACTGCCCCTTTTCAACTGGACCAGCAATGAAAGGTGCTGCAGTGCAACTTCTAATTAAACCACAGTGACAAGGAATGAAATTACAGAACAAAATATCTGCCCACCAAGAGCCTTTGTAGGAAATATTCAAAAGGCCATTCTAGTCACCATCATTTATATCACCATCAATTACTCACCCAGAGGTCTCAGTGGGGACACTGGCATGGATGGCTCTACATAAGCTCACACTCTAGCAGTGCTGAGCATTGTGCATCTACTTATTGTTAGCTTCCATCCCAACACAGGCATCTCATAGCCAAACTGTTTCAGAGACAAATGAATGTCTGAGGCTAAATGATGGCATCACTAGGAGAGCCCATGAAAAGACAAAACAAACGGGAACAGAAGGAGAACGAGCACATTTCCTCTGGAATGACTGGCAATAAAGGCCCGTCCTAATCAGTCCGCCTGTTCCTTCACAAGGCCCAAAATGGATTTTTCACACTGTGTTTGTCACTTCAGTGACAGTCTGAACCACTCCCCCGACTAATTAAACAAGACCGCATCTTCCTGACCACACAAAAGCATCAGTGGACTACATGAGAGGTCCAGTGAGCGGAACGGAGGTCTTTGGCATCAATGTGCTGCATCTGGGCATGTCATGGATAATCAATGATTGTGTGGTGCTACAACACAGATCCTCTAGACATAAGTGCCCTGAAGTATGCATATCTCTGACTCTAAACCCACACAAAGCGCTGTTAGATTGGCATCAATACAGAAGCTATCTGACTGGCTCCTCCAAATGCTGCTTTTGTACATGGCCCTCTGGGAGGTCACAAGCAGGCGCACAATTAGGCTGGATCTAATTGGGAACATCCACTGGCAGTCAATAGCACAGCCACTTGAAATGAACATGGAGAGGCAGAAACTACACTGCACTAACACAAAGACACTTTTATTATTTAGTATTTACTTAGTCCTAATATATCTTTTGCACTCCTGATAATTATTGCTTGTCAGAGTACATATGAGCTTTATTGCTTATCAGTTCTTTAACTTCATAACATGCTGAATATGTCTTCCTGAAAGAGAGTTGTGAAGAAACTCTCTTGGCGAAATGAAAGAAATATTCTGTCTGAAATCGAGCCGAATCCCTCCCCTCATGCAACCACTAAATCATTAAATTGAACAAAAACACATGAACTCTCCCAGCAATCTTTGGGCTTTCACTGGTCCAGATTTAGACCTAAATATATATATACACAACAGATAAACAGATATGTTGTTGTTCAAGACAAAAAATGCAATAACAGGAATGTGGTAAGTGAAGAAGGTGGCAGCCACATCATAGTCCCATCCCATGATCAGTCATCAGCCATGGCAGCCAGCTGGCACAAAAGTGTGCAGCACGAGGAGTTCAAAGGAGTGGGAGTTCCTGCAGAGAGGCCTGGCCAACACACACACAGTAGGGGGCTACCAGAGAAGAAGGGAATCACTTGATTTTTCATGTGCAACTTGAACACATAGTCACTTTGTGTCTTCCCCCATGTTAAATCAAGCTTCCTTTACATGGTCAGTGTTTTGCTGACACACAAGTCTCAGGAGAAAGGAGCAGGGTTAGGGGCCTAAAAACACAAGCGACCTCAGCAAAGTCCCAGAAATGGTCTAGAAAAAATGGATTTTAAAATATGGTTAACCCATTTGATGAATGTATTTGCACACAAGTACTTCACCAATACTCCCCTCCCCTTGAATCTATTTTCAAACACTATGATGTACACAAAATACTGACCCTCCGCCAGGGCCAGATGAACAAATCAAATGCCCCTGGGCACAAACGTCCGATGGGCCCAACAGTCAACGTGGTTTGCTGGAAACCTACCACTATGAATAAAGAAAGGGCCAAGGACTAGTCTATTTGGGCGCTCCTTGTTAATGTCTGTAAAGCGCCACCAGACAAATCTATTGTAGCCTAAATGGCACTGTATAAATGGGCCTATAATTGAATTGAAATATGAAATTCAATTAAAACAGGCGAGTACAGAGGAAGCATTAGCCTACCCTAACTGCCAAAAAAGTCCAATATCAACATGACCATAGTGTGTGAACGAGTGAGGAGTCATGTCAGATGTGCACTGCATATGTGTTTAATGCTCAAAAGTATGCTTAAGAAAATATGTGCACCTATCATAAATCATAAAGCTGCCAACTGTAGACCGACAGCAGAAGATGCATGCAATGCACTATGCATTATAATACCATTTTTAAACCAATATAATTTCATTTTGAGTAATCCTAAGGCAGGACAGAAACCTGGGGATGGGCGGACTCTGGGCCCATGCCTCTAAAACCCATGGGTTAATCCAGCCACGCCCACCTCACACACAAAGGCAGGCCTCTCATAATCATCATGTAATTACCCAGTCATGATTCTTTAACATGACTGCAATGTTAAACGCATCATCGTTATTAGCATTTGTCATATTTTGTCACTCTTTCCTTGTCGTGAGGTTTGACTACTGTATCTTGGTTATTTCAGTAACCGTCTTTGTGTTTAGGTTGCTATTTGTGTCACATCTGCTCTGTGCCATTTTCACTTCCAAAGCCTGAAAGACAAACAGAACTGCAATTTCCACTCATGTGTTCCAATCTTCAAGGCCAATAAACAGCCCTTCCTCCTCAGAAGGCTATGCTTATTATGACCGATTTTTTTTTTTTTTTTTTTTTTTTTCCACCGATTTTCCGTCAACGATTCCCGGGACACTGAAACTCAGGGGGAGATGAATGTTTGTAGGCATGTAGCCCTAGAAGTTTGTGAGCGAATATGAGCTTTTGGCCCCCAAGGCCCCCCCCCCACTGTGCCAGTGTCCGTCAAAGAGGGGGAGACCAGCAAAAGTTTTCGCTGAATAACTCGATGAACCTTTCACCCAACAACACGAAATTTTTGTAATATGTCGGTGTTACAGAGACGTATCGACCCAGCCCATAAACACTCACTTGAAGCATAGCGCCACCTACTGATATGGGTAAATGCAAAAATTGGGATTTTGAGTTGGCAATATCTTGGACCGAGAAGCTGGGAACTGCGCAAAATATGTCATGCACGATCACCCTAAAGACTTCTAAAACCACAGCACAAGCCATGAAATTTGGACCATAGGGGGCGCTGTAATTGCAGAAAATGTCATTTTGCCTATTATCTAGAGAATGCTAATGTTTACAGCAATTTTTTTTTTATTGTGAAAACTACTGACCCTCACGCATTGAAAACACTGGTCGACGCCCACTTCCAACGAAAACGGTTTACGTGAAATTTTAACATTGCCAAAACGAATCTGAACGAACTTGTCATAGGCCGTTAATGTGAATCTCACCAAATTTGGTATACGTCATCTACAGACAATGCTGACAAAAAGTTATCAAAGGATTTATCTTGAGATAAATTGTTTCGAAGTTACACGTCAATGAACATTGAACACGTAGCTTAAAATTTTTTAAAAGTACATATCTTGGCTTTTAATTGCTCAAATTTGGTCAAACTTGGCATGCCATCTCTAAACTGCTTTTTTGTCATGTGTACTAAATTTTGTGACATTTCATCATAGGGGGCGCTGTTTATCGCCGAAGCTAGGTGTCAAAAAACAGTTTTTGTTAAATAACTCGTTAACATTTTTGCCCATGATAACGATTTTGTGTTAGTATGTTGGTGTTACAGAGACGTATCGACCCAGCCCATAAACGCTCACATGAAGCATAGCGCCACCTAATGATAAGGGTAAATGCAAAAATTGGGATTTTGAGTTGCCAATATCTTGGACCGAGAAGGTGGGAACTGCACGAAATATGTCATACACGATCACCACAAAGACCTCTGAAACCACAGCACATGCCATAAAGTTTGGTCCATAGGGGGCGCTGTAATTGTAGAAAATGTCATTTTGCCTATTATCTAGAGAATGCTAATGTTTACAACATTTTTTTTTTTATCGTGAAATCTATTGAACCTCACGCATGGTAAACACTGGTCGACGCCCACTTCCAACGAAAACAATTTACATGAAATTTGAACATTGCGAAAATGAATCTGAACGAACCCGTCATAGGCCGTTAATGAGAATCTCACCAAATTTGGTATATGTCATCTGCAGACAATGCTGACAAAAAGTTATCAAAGGATTTATCTTGAGATAAATTGTTTCGAAGTTACACGTCAATGAACATTGACCTTAAAATTTTTCAAAAGTACATATCTTGGCTTTTAATTGCTCAAATTTGGTCAAAGTTGACATGCCATCTCTAAACAGCTTTCTTGTCATGTGTACTAAATTTTGTGACATTTTGTCATAGGGGGCGCTGTTTATCGCCATATATAGGTGTCAAAAGACCTATATATATATATATATATATATATTTTTTTTTTTTTTTATATATAATACTCCATACAAGACAATCTTATGACTACCATCTCTACACAAACACCAAGTGGCAAGAGTTCAAATTAACACATGTAGGCTACATACATACTATGACAACACCTACCCTTTCATAAATCACTCCTACACACTACAAAATCACACACAATCTCATTCATTCAAAAAACACATCCATACCCACTTCCAAGACATAATTTCCAATCTAATTCCCACCTCACAACACTGTTCTACCACACACTTGTCATGCCAACAGTTCTCACATTTCAATACATTGCGGCGGTCATACCACGTATCGCTATGCGGTACATCTAGTTATTAAACTGATTGTACCTTTAGGCATAAAACAGACAAGAAAAAAAAATGGAATCATTAATCACAGTGACTTGGTTGTTTGTAATTAATCACGAACTAAATTTCCATGATCATGACAGCTACTCTGCTCAAACTAGTCCAACACTTATGAGTAATCTCAAGCATCATCAATTGCCCATCCTTCCCAAAAGTGCTACCAGTGGCTAGCAGTTCCCTTCTGGCTCCAACATAAAGCACTCTTTACTGCAATGTCATCCAGCATCTTGCCTTGAGCAAATTATTGATCTCCTCCATTCCATTCCTGCAGCCCAGTACTCACCCTCTGGTCGTTTCGCCTCAGCCCACTTGTGGAGCCTCTGGCAATGGGCATTCAGTGTCACTAAACCAGGTTTGGACATCCGATTCTTCTTTGACTTCTACTTCACGTCAGCATTCCAAACCACAGTCTAAACTCACCTCTTCACTCTTGGTATGCCTTTGATCAATAAACAATGGTGCCTATTGTCCCCCATGCTAATATCCTCCTCCAGGCTGTAGACTGTTGCTGTTACACTTGCTATCATCCCTCTGATGTTTTGCCTTTCAGAAATTTTTTTGTTCTTGTTGGGTGAATTTCTCTCTTTATGGATTTTAAAAGTAGCATAATGGTAATGAAAATCTATATTATTATTATTACTTCCAAACAATAAAGCACTAGTGAATCCCTTGCCCATACAGCCCAATCTCTTCTACACTGCAGGCCATAAAACTGTGACTGTTGCTCCCTCTTTCACATGTGTATCATCATACTCCCTCACGGCTTTGCAGCACCCAAGATGTTTTGAGCATATCTGTGTCTAAGAGGATTTCACCGTGTGTCAGAGGTGTCTGACAGTCTGTGAGAAAAGTGTGACAGAGCATGAATAATGTGTGAGTGTGTGATGGTGTGTAGGACTGGTCAATGTGAGAAACCCTCTCCCATAGTCCTGCATCACTTAAGGCACTCAGACCTCTCCCACCTTGAGGGAAACAAATGCCCCATATGGCTTTGCTAAGCATCTTCTTTAATGCTGTAAAAAGGATTTTGAGAGCCTGGCAGCTCCCTGTCATTTAAAAGTCCTAATCTCTGTGCCTAAGTCTAGGTTAAGTGCTTAAGAGTCTTTTTACCCAAAATATAGAATGAATAACTCAATAGTGTGTAAGCAGAGGTAAAAAAGAAACAATCAAGAGAATCAATCATGTACCAGTCTATCAAATGCAATGGAGTACAGAGAGGACAGGAGACAGACGGCACATCTCCCATCTCTGAGACATCTCACTATCAGTCATTGATATGATAATGTTTCTATGAACAAAAGCACTCACCTGTGCCTTTGGTGGGAAAGGGTAACTTGAAAAAGGTCACGACTGCATAGACATTCACCAGGGAGCCATGTTTCAGCTCACTCAGTGGGACATAGGTATACTTGGCCTAGGAGGAAACAAAGGCCAAGGATCTCTTATTTGCTCTTCCATCCACACAAAGGTGTATATTCTCAAACATGAGCACTTTCATGCTACCAAAGAGGAGAAGAGAATCTCACTGGGGCACTGACACCAGATGTTTCCTCTGGAGGGGCTGGAGCAGCACAAACCTGCGACAACATCAAATTAACATCATCTCCAGTCAGTGGTGGGAAGAATTAAAAAAAAAAAAAAAAAAAAACCTGTTGACCTTGCACCAAGGCTCATCCACAGAGATCCAAACAGTAAACTTTATTAATGTGTAATCACATTTGCAGGATGTGTTCTGGATATATGGTCCAGACACAAGCATTTCCAAAATCCAGATTATCAATCAGGACAGAACTTAATGATATGAAGTAACACATACGTACATAAACACACGCCTCTGTGCCGTCCAAGTGAAGGTTACAAGCATGCAGTTTGTCTTTCTGAACAGTGGGGGAAGGCCTCACTGTAAAGCCTGACACCACAACAATATCCTGCAAAGGCAAAAAAGTGGCACAGAAATGATGGCAAAGAGTCTCACACACAGACAGTGTGCGCTAAATCAGGTCTGCAAAATCATTTGCCAAATCCTAACAAAAGGGACCATTAAATTCCGTATGAGATAATCTACACAAAAGGTGAGCAGAGCACTTTCTTAACAGATAGAGCTTAACGAGTAATAAACCTCTCATCCAATCCATCCTAATAATAATAATCTATATTGATCTATATTCCTTTGATCCTGTGAGGGAAATTTGGTCTCTGCATTTAACCCAACCGTGAATCAGTGAAACACACACAGCACACAGTGAAGTGAAGTACACACTAAGCTGGAGCAGTTGGCTGCCTGCTATAGTGGCGCCTGGGGAGCAGTGAGAGGTTAGGTGCCTTGCTCTTGCACTTCAGCCATGGTCCACTGGTCAGGGATTGAACCGTAACCCTTAGGCTACAAGCCTGAAGCCCTAACTAGTAGGCCATGACTGCCATCTTCACTTCACTGTGACATGGGGAGGTAGAGATTATCATTACAGGTGTGAAGAGTATACAATGACTCGTATGATTTAAATTCCAATTATCAACATCATAAAGACTTTTATCTTTAAAAAAATATACTGATTCCATATTGTATTAAAATAACTATAGCAATACCATATCAGCACAAAACAGGCTTTAAGGAATCTCTATGCATGACTGCAAACTCTAGAGTGTAAAGCAACACCACATGCACAAAATGCACCCTTTTTTTCTGCAATGACTTCACCTATCACAAAAGTCGTTATTTCTGTGTGTGGACACTGAGCCTCATTCAAAATGAAATCCTGGAAAAATTCTGTCTACAATGCCTCAGCCTACAATGTACAAGATGGTCAAGACCAGACAAAATGACACTTCACATAACAGTGCAACATTGCAATATAGTCTGATGCATGAATGTCTATAAGACAATGTATTATTTTTCTGTAATATGACAACACAGTGATACCCCTTGATTGACAGTTTGTGAGAAGTCCTTGGCCAGCCCTTCAAACAACACGACATTGATGGATATGTTATCTGATGTTTGGCTCTGCTGGGGGACGTCTTCTGAAGACAGATAATCAACAACAGAGAGCAAAAGATGAGTTTGAAAATGAATAGACAGTGTCAGTGTTCAACTGTACAGCTTTTTGGAATACAGTAATACTACTTACTACAACGCAAGACTAGTGATTGCAAGCTGGACAAGCTGTTACTTAATTCAATTATCGTGAAAAGCAGAAAGCATTTTGACCTGGGGTAGTTACTATGATGATATACAACTATTTACATTTTTAGCACAGGCCAATGATAGTGCAGCATTTCCCTTTTTCCTGTCTAATGAGAAAATCTTGTGACCACGCTACCACTCAAATGTAACTTTGATGAACAGGTAACATTGATGGACAGGTGTCCACAGGGACCCCTTGCTTCTAGCCCAACCTGCAGTCATCCCCCCACCCCAGCTCCCTCTTCCACTCACTTAAAGGGGTAGTGCCAGCAGGGAGAAGAGGAACTGATAACGTCAGAGGCATGTGATTCCAGTAGATTGAAGCATTAGGCTCTACTTGATACCCACATCATGTACAGAATACACAATGCTGAGAATAAACTGGGGGATGTTCAGTGTCTCTGCTCCCCTGGACTGATTTTCTGCTCATGTGAAGGCCATGCACATTCAGAGCACTCGTTGCACAAGCTCACTCATTTGAAGCTACCCAGCAGCTTTTGTGCAGCAATGATCACACAGTTTTCATCATGTGAGTGCTGGGTAGGCCTTGGGTGCGAGGCTTTCCCCAGGAATGTCACTAAACAGCGTTCTCATAATATGGCCCAGATGGCTCATCATTAGGTGAGGAATTACCTTGGATCACAGTCTTTAGGATACAGTTCAGATTGTCTCCTCTGGATACCAATGGGCCCTTAAAAACGACTTTGCCCTGTCAGAGAGAGACACCACACGCAGAAAACATGTATAATTAAATCAACTATAGGAAAATAATCTTGTCATATTTACTTGAATACATAAAGTCTATGCAGCTGGGATCTGAACACAGGTGACATGTGCAGTACTACACTATGCATTATAGATATTTCAGGAGGAGGATGATTAAGGAGGGATGCCCTCAGATGAATCTCTAAACATATTCTGAGAGCACATAATTTACATCTATCTCAACTCTCCTGGTTCTGTGCAACATTCACTTCTGCTCCTACACATCTGCCACACCTACATAATGTATCCAGTATTTCATCCTTAATTTCATCCTGTAGGGATGCACGGCACGACAAGATGTATTTTTTACAGCAAACCTTCACATATTTTCCAGCACATGCGGAGTTTTCCGTAAGAGTTGGTAGGGCTATCCTTTGCAGAGTCTTCGGTAACCACTTTTCCACGTTGGATGGATCTTGGATGGTGTGAATGGGCATGATTCCATTTACCTGGGAGCGAGAGCGATAAGCCAATCTGTCCTAACGTTAAGTCATTTAGTATTTTCAGAGGTCGAGATAAATTACAAATCTGACATCAGTTGCATACAGTGACAATCAAGCAAACACACTAACGCACGAAACAGCGACAACAAGAAATAATTCACAATGGTAACAAACGGTTCCAACAGTTGCAACTTTCTTGTATAAACTTAACGTTGATAGTAAATGAACTGTTAACAGATGCCGAAGCGTGGATACAGGGACACCTGATATTACAAGGTTACATTGGTGATTTAAGGTGTTTACATTAGCCATGCTAAGTAACGTTACAGCTAACTTGTTAGCCATTCCTTGCAAGTGTTTAGGTGTCAACTATAGGCGTTAGTGTGACACTACGGTTGTTAAAGAAAAGCGTGTTTTACCTGAAATTTACACGAGGCTTACGATTTGACAAACATTGATGGAATCAATCCGGTTAGTTATTTTAAATATCCTGAAGGAATTAGGTACAGTCTACGTTTGTTAATTTCCCGGCTGAGTTTCAAAACAATCTCCTCCTGGACTGAGCATGCGTTGCTGACAGTCATGTGATCTTCAACTTCAGCACCAACTCACACGGGTGGGCGGAAATGAATGTGGGCAGAAATTAATCTGAGCAGAGGGCCACAGGCCATAAATAAATGTTACTCTTGTGTGAAATTAATTACTTTAAGATTACATTTATTATATTTTTTATTTGAATTTACATCTGAAACTCAAAAAATTAGACAGATCTCCAAAACATAGGCTACTCTTTAATTCTGATAGGCCTAGGCCCTATATTACTTTGGAAAAAAATCCATGGGCTATGCTTATGGGAGCAACTGTCATTTTGTAAAGCTGAGGCAATTTGTGTATGAAAATTGTTCTCCCGCCTGCTCACATTATTATTACACATTGATTTACACATTCAGCTCCATTTGCTCCAGTTCCAGTGTCCAATGTTTACATTTTTCAAAACGGTCCTCAGTAGTTCAGTGTGAAATACTAGCATACTCCAGTGCCCTCTGCAGTTTGCTACAACAGATTAAAGTTTGAATGTTTCATTTGATTAGTATAGTATAGATAGTAACAGGCTATCTCTGTTCATTAACTTCATTCTTGCTTTCAGAAGAAAAATGAAACATCATCTGAGGAGCGATTTGGAAAAACCCAACTCCATGATTACTTATGTATGCTGTGTCTGTAAAGCATCACCACCAGTATTCCAATAGACAACCACTGACTTAAGTCCCTTATTAGTGGAAAAAGCACACTAGTGTCTTAAGAACAACTAGCCTAAACAATAATGACCAGCAAAATGAATGTATTACACCATCTGTACCATCCTCTTAGCCTGTGTATATCCAGTAAATATAGGCTGCAATACTGGTAACACTGTAAAAGCAGTAGCTGTGGCAGACAGTGTACACACTACAGCAAACTAGACTACAGCAGTTCAGACGGCTCTAGTCTGGGACAGATTGCCCCAAGAAAACGTACGGAAAGCTTGACCTCACCAATCTAGCATGCTAGAATGCGTTCAGCAGTGCTAGCTGTAATGTTGCTGTGGGAAAGGTTCCCTATATGACAGAAGTAAGACCTTACCTTACAGTTAGAGTAAATTCATTTTGTGAAATGTACAGCTTCCTTTATTACATGGTTGACATTTTTTTTTTGAGTAATTACATTTTAGTTATTGATCTGTGTGTGTGTGTGTGTGTGTGTGTGTGTGTGTGTGTGTTATTACCCTTTATTTCTCTGAGAATAAGAAGCCCAAGGGGGATGTCATCTCTGGTGCTGGACATCAATGGCTAGTGATCCAATTAGAATCCCTATTCATTTGCTATGGTGTGTACACTTGTAAGGACAAACAAGTAAGCAACCCCATGACAATTTAGTTTGCATTTCCCTCTATAAACCTGTAAAAGAGGAAAATAATTGCTGAGCCTTTTCAAGCGGCTATGAAAATTAAGTTCTCTCACAGCAACAGAAAAAATAGCCCAATATGAACAGATACATTTGATTCTTTCTTGTAGAGAGATGATCAAAGTAATTGATCACAAGGATAACAGATACTCTTGCACCAATATTTTTTCTTGAATGTTTGTATGTTTATAAGATTATTGCAGGAAACAAATTCAGCCTGTGAGAGGATGGTAATAGTTGCCAAACCCGCTGCACATAATGATGAACTGCTTGACATTTACAAGGTGGAGTCATTCATCTCGCATGCTTTCATCGTAAACTGAGATTGTACCTGACCATAGTATGCACCACTTGTTTAACCGATTCCATCAAAATTGTTTTGCAATTGCAGTAGCAAACAGTACATGGTCTAACTCAGTTGGCAACCTAAATACAAGATGCAGGTGCAACATTGGAAGGCTCTCATCAAGTTTTCATTTCAGATAAAGCTCATGATGATCATTTGTTCAGGGTGCTATGCACATAACATGCACTGGTAAGTCATTTCACCTTAAAAAATACACATTTGTATCTTATAGTGTGAAACTGAGAGTTTTTAAAGATTATAAATTTCGCCTCATGTTTGAGATGCCTAAATAGCTATTCTCATTAGTAAGAGAATTTTTGGAAGGGAAGCCGTCATTGATGTAGAAAGTAGAAAGGCTATTTCATGTAATGTCAGCTTAATTGCTGTGGTTTGGCCAACTGCTCAATCCATTTCTTCAGTCAGTAATGATCTGAAATGACTGGCAGTCTCACGACTTCACTCTGTGTCCGTGAAACTCAGGGAAGCTATTAAGGCATTCACAGTATGAACCAGTCACTGACCTAATTTGTCACAGTTTGTTACTGTGGTTATCATAGTATTTAGACCAGATCCTGTTGATTGAGAATCAAATTACCAAATCAAAATACTATTCTTGCATTGCATGGGGAGTGAATGTAGGCTTGATTATAAATCCACAGTTTTTGAAACAGGAGAGATCATTGGATTTGACTCGCTGAAGGGTTCAGTTGAGGATGACCTCATTATTCAGATGGGTGAAGTGCCGTTGCAGTGAGACATTATCCTCATGTAGTACATTAGAAATGAATAACGACCACCAGCACAGGCTTATCAAGCTGTGTAAGTACAGCAGCCTTCACCACCTTCTCACACCAAAAAAAAACCCCTGCTTATTCTGAAGCTTTCCATCATGGTCATTTACTTTGACTTTATGTATGCTTACTGATGCAGTTTCCCCTGTGTCATTCTGAAAAGAGCATTTCTATGAGCGAGTGTGAAATCAGATTTCAACAGCTTTATGAGACGAGAACGTCCTAGAGTGTTTTTGAGACATTACTGTATTTTGTACATCACTTCAAGATATGATCAAAAAGTAATCTGTTCAGAGAGACTGAGCAAAAACATCTCATTTCTATTCCTAACACAAACAGTGCTGCTAGTGAGGTTCTGTTCAATCAAATTATTAGCCCTTGCCCTCAAACACACTCCCCGAAAGGCAACATATATACAAAACATTCTTTTATTGTAAATAAACCATTTGTATAAAAATGGCATGCGTTAGTCAGGGCATACATACACACTCTCTGATTTCAGGGCTATAATCCAACATTGCCGCTAGCAATGACAAATGACCTTCATAATGCTGCTCAGACACTGTTGAAAAACAACAATTTAAAATCATGACAGCCACTGAATATTTACACTGAATTTAACAACTATTGTGACAGTGTATTTTTTTTATTCTCACTATCATTCGTTTTTCGATCCTTTACTCTCTTCTGTCCATCTGTCCAAAAGGTCCATCTCTTTGTGCCTTCTTCGGTGAGATCTGTCTTTAATTAAGAATCACATAAGATGGGACTCTGCGTGCATCTGTGTGATGGACTGTTGTGTTTTCACATGGCATGGTTGGTGTAACTCACATATGTGTTCTTTGAGGGAGGAGCTGCAAAGCAAATAGCAACACATCCACTGTTTACTCCTGAATGGAATATAACAAAAAGAACACTCACATAATATAAGAGTCATTCCGCTTGAATACTGAAGTGTGTCATGGACTGAGGCTGTACTTACAGCTGCTTTCCTTTGGCTCACAGAGTTCAGTCTTGGCCTCCCCGTTGGGTCTCTCAGTGGCCAGCTGGCTGAGTTTACTAGACATGGTTGCAGCGGTGACGATGGCCTTAAAGCTGCGCTTGTGCTTCGGGACGTTCTGCTCGGGGTGGAGGAGGATGACGTAGACCTTGGGCATGTAGAGCATCCCCAGACACACGGAGGCGCTCAGACTGAGGGACATTGTCAGTGTGGTGGTTTGAATGTACATCTACAACAGAAGACAAGCAAAGCATTCAATCAAGTGGATTGGATAAGTGGCTGACAGAGAGAACTGATAACATCAGTAATTTCCATCCCAGTGAGTTCATGCTGTCAGCATGAGCAAGGCTGCCTGGAAAGGTTTGCTTAGAGTCAGCAGCAACATCTCACTCATCTAGTGTTTGGATCAGAGCTCCCCTCCCCACATACGACATAAGAAGCATGAGGAGGATTAAAAAAGGAGCTCAGTGGAGGAGTGTGAGGCACAGAGAACCCTGAAGAGTCCTGCTGTTCTCCTGAACACAGGCCAGCTCTGTCCCTTCTGACTGTGCCTGACTGGAATAGAGGAGAATACCACCAGGATGATTTTTACCAATGCACACAGTGCAGTTTGAAAAGTGAGCACAGTACAGAATGATGCAGATCACTTCAGACAGGATATATTTCTGCTTTCCAGAGGAAGTGGGAAGAGCCATCACAGGACTGTCACAGTCTGTTCTGCTTCGACAGATCTGATCATGGAGTCGGTCTGGTACACAAAGACAGCGACCCAGTGACAGTGCAAAATAGCACACATGGGAGAAAAACAAATAGCGACAGCACAAGTGAAGTCCTTCCAAAACTCACAGCATCAGCGTGCTAATGAGGTCTGGAGGAAAACAGAGCACAAAAGAACAGCAAAGTGCCATTACTGAATGCCATTCTTCACTCCATTCCTAGACATTACACACACAAATTGACTGATGCTGCTCACTGTAGAAATCTCCAGTGACAAAAGGAGACTTTGAAACCATTTTTAGATATGAGAACTTATACAAGCAGTACGGCCAATTTGCAACACAATTTCAAAAGGACAAGAACACTCCTATGGGCCTCTTTTAAGACACACAGCTGGACTGGTTTTTGATGTTCAGTCTATTGCCGAATAATGAGGACTCACACGAGAATTATTTCAAGAGGAGAAGATATCAGTACCATGGGAGGACTTGAAGCAGATGCCCAAAATCAGATTGTAATCAAACATTATGAAAGTATAAAATATGTTTTACAGGTGTAAGGACATTTGTCACCGTTGCCTATAGGGCCTACTGCTAACACTACATCTTGAGTGATTATGGCTAGTTTAGCACATCTACTACAGCAGAAGTGCACTGACCAAGGAAAGATCAAAATCACACTTACTACCATACTGCTTCATTTGTCAGTAGCTAAAACAGTTGAGAGACATTGTTTTTTATGGTACTGAAAAATCTGTAAAAACTCACTTTTTCTTCTGATTGTGCAGTTCCAAAGAAGATTGGTATGAATGCCAGCCATATAATGCAGGTGGTATACATAGTAAATCCAATAGGCTTGGCTTCGTTGAAGGTTTCTGGCACTCCACGAGTCTTGATGGCGTACACTGTGCATGTGACAACCAGGAGGATGCTGTAACTCAGCGAGCAGATGAGGGCCAGGTCGGAGATGTCACACTTGAGTGTCCCGCGGGCGTTGGCCGGGTCCTGGCTGCGCTGTTCACCATAGTCCACCAAGGCGTTGGGTGGGTCGGCCACAAACCACACCAGCACGCCCAGCAGTTGCACGGAGATGAGGCTGAAGGTGATGGCCAGCTGTGAGGGGGGGCTGATGAAGCGCGGCGCTGCTACTGAGCGCTTGCCCTGCTCAAAGATGCGGTGGATGCGGTTGGTCTTGGTGAGCAGGGCTGAGTAGCTGATACTCATGCCCAGGCCCAATAGGATGCGGCGGAAGGAGCAGGTGGCCGAGCCTGGCGTGAACATCATGGGGAAGGTGATAATGTAGCACAGGAAAATCCCCGTCAACAGCACATAGCTCATCTCGCGGCCTGATGCTCGCACAATGGGCGTGTCGTTGTAGCGCACGAACGTGACCATCACAAACACGGTGGCGCAGATGCCCAGCACAGCAAATAAGACGGGCACTATGACCCAGGGTGAGTGCCAGTCCAGCTGGATGATGGGGATGGGCGAGCAGCCGGTGTGGTTGAAGTTGGGCCGTTGCTCGTAAGGGCACAGCTCACAGGTGAGCTCGCTGGCCTGGTAGTGGAAGCCAGAACACTTCTCACAGTGCCAGCAGCAGGGCACGCCTTTCACCACCTTCTTCCGCTCACCTGTGCGGCAAGGTGAACTGCACACAGAGGGGGGCACAGAGGAGTTCCCGCTCGACCATTGCAGGGCATCCATCTGCAGATGGGGAGAGGTCACAGTCACACTGACACACTGCTCCAGCATTCTGACCACAGCAGACATTTTGAAAATCTACAAATACCAGTGCAATATGTTTATCAGCTCTATGGTCCACTAAACATTTTGAGGGTTTCTCTGTCTGAAATGCTTCTCCACACATTGATAAAAACATTTTCGACAGTTTTTCCAGTGTGTATTCCCATAACAACACCTCAAGGCAAGATAAGTGGAATGACAAAAAACCTCCCCGTGGCATGTCTGAAAAACTAACAATGATGCCATCCATTCCACCCACACATTCCACCCACACATGATATTATACAGGTAGGTCTCAAAAATTTTGAATATTATGGAAAAGTCTGTTAATTTCAGTAATTCAATGTAAAACATGAAACTTACATATCATATAGCTTCATTAGACTGTAAGTAAAATATTTCTAGCCATTATTTGTGTTCATTTTGATGAAAACCCCAAATTCAGTGTCTCACAAAATTAGAATATTACTTTTATATTATTATTACTGTATACTTTTCCAAAGAATCACAAAATGAGGACAGATTTTAAAAACATTTTACATTAACGTTCACATTAAGTGGGATTATGTTTTTAGAGGTGGCCTACATCTGATTGGTTCTTTATACAACTGCACAGATACGCACATCTAAATGTAGCTGGTCTATCCAGTGCCCAATGGCTCTGTATTCTCCTGTTGAGGTGTTGGAGGACTGGTACTGGAAAATGTCGTAGCGTCCAGGAGCGTCTCCATTCTCATTGAACACAACAGGGCTCTTGGCACTTCCTGCAATGGTGATGGTGAAGAGCAAGTTTGACCAAGCAGCACTTTCATGAAGAAGAAGCACTTTCTATGCATATTTATGCATTTAACATTCATATTTGCTGTATGTTTACATGCACCTTTGCCCTTGAATTTGCCTCCTGCTAGAAAGGGAAGAACTAGTCCTGAGAGAGCTGCGCTGTAATCTGTCTGTTGAACACCAACTGGGAGACGGCCAAGAGATGGATGGGATCCAGAGAGTGAAAAAGCCATCATTTGTGCCCATGAGCAGGATGCTGCAGAAGTCAGGCCAAGTGATTAAGGCCCGGGAGTCAGACCTGGCACATTGTGCCACAGCGGCCGTGTCTCTGCTGATTACGCTCTCTCTTAAAGCAGACGCTGTACATAATATTAACCTGTTCTGCAAAATCATTCAAGGCAATGAATTATTCAAAATAAACACTTGCAAGAGAGCCAGAGGGAAGCACAGAGGGGGGGCGGGACGTAATTATGAATGTGCATCTCAGGCGGCTGAATTGCATGCATTATTAAAGACTGCACAGCAATCGCAAGCAGGCAGCAGTGAGGTCTGTGCTATTAGTGGAGGCAGCCTGGGATTCCTTTGGTCTGCTGGTCACAGTTACACTGAGAACATCTCTGGGTTACAGCTACAGCACAATTCATTTGTCTGCCCAAACAAATGTATTATTTAAGCAAATAAATGTAGGCTCAGAAATGCACGTGAAACCCAAAGGGCAATGAAAAGGAATCCCACTGTCTATGAATTAGGACTATATCATCCTGATCATTCGTGGGGTGCCACATGACGTAGTAGTTTCTGTGGATTCTAATTTGAAAACTACAGCATAGTGGTTCCCAGAATGACAAGAAAAGTATACTCATGATTTTAAGGTATTTTCCTGCAACTGAAGGTAATGCATGTACAGCAGCCCTCTTTCACAGACACTCAACCAGCTCTCAGCTCATTGTTGTCCTGGTTGGCTTTGTAGTTTTTGGATACCCTTTTGATCTGTTGTTGTTTGAGTCTATGATGCCATGCTCCCTTTTGGTTCATTTTTGTATATGACCTGTGTATATTATTTTCTGTTCTGGAAAACTCTTTACAGTTGTACTGTTTCATGTAGACACCAGTAAAAGGATGTTCCCGTTCATTTCAACCCATGACCTTGTTGCTCAAGCACACAGAGTGCTGTCGCTAGGAAAAAGAGCAGAAAATGTGGTACAACATTGGCCAAATAATGAACCAGCAGCTACCCCTAATAGGGGAAGGCAAATGAAACTGAAACAGAGCTCCCTTGCCCCACTGCTTAGCTTTAACAGCTGTTTTGTTATTTGGTTGATGTATCAAACTTCTCATTCTTTTTCCTCCCAACAGCACTTGGTGAGCTCAAACAACAGGGCCACAATATCCCTTTACATCATTCATATGATAAGACACAGACTGGTGTCTTTAAGAGAGGATGCACAAGTCCCCCCAGGCATCCTTCATATTTCATGGTCCAAGCTCCCTAAACAGATGCATACACTTTGGTAGATATGCAGTCTATTAAAATGCGCACATACCCTTTACACGACATACATTAAGTTTATTTAAAGCGTCTCTTTACTGCTTTGCATGCTTACCTTACTTTAAGAATGTGTCTGGAGTTTCCCATAAAGAGTTTGAAAGATTGTTTCTTCCGAGCTCTATATTGCCAGACAAATGTCATTAAACCCCTGGCTCACAACATTCTTCCCAACCACTCCACCCCACCTCTGACTCTGTACTCTGCACAGGTTTCACTCTCTCTGAGGAACCCAAGCAGCATCAAGCAGCACCAAGCCCTTCAGCTAACCTTAGAGCTTTTTGTTGTTAAAGATATATATAAATAATAAAAAAACAGCACTTTGAATATGTTTGTCTGGTTCTGTGTGGACAAAATGTAAATGGAGGTACAAATATGGACAGAAAGAAGGGAAATTACTCAAAGGTCTTGAAGTACCTTCAACTGACCTTCAGAATAATTATTTGAAATGTAAAAGTCAATTAATTTGGATGAAAAACACACCCTGCACATTCACACTTTTGTCACAAAGGTTCATCCACATTACCTATGGTAGTGGTTCTCTGCATTCATCTAGAATGTTTCTTTAGACGTCAGTATGAAGCCCAGGGCATTTTTCAGGGTTTATTTGCTTTTACTTGTAGTCTTAGTATAATGCAGATCTGCAATTTCAAGATGATTATACTTGCAGAATTTTTAGTGTAGTGAGTCATTGTTAGCCTGGTGGACTAGACTCTTTGACTTTGTGCAATGATTCTGCACAGTCTCAAAGCATATATTTACTTGTGGTAGGTGGGTACTTTGTGTGAACTTCATACCGTTGATTAGATGCTAAAAAATCTTGTTGGGGAATAAAAAGCTTTTGTAGTGTTCTCTGATGTTGTACTGCAGGAACATTATAAAGAACTTTACTTTTACTTAGTCTGATAATATTTATGTTCTAGGTCAATGATGCCCTCTTTTATTTTCTAAACATTTTAGCTGGTCAAAGCACTGGAGTCTCAACACTCACAAGATACAGAAGTAAAACATATTACTCAAAAAGAGAGAACTACGCGTTTTGGTTGCGTGTGTACTGTCTGATATCAAAACAGATGGAAGTAGTAGGTGCTAAAGGGGTCGACTAGTCATATATAGACTACAAAGGCAAATTATAAACACTGCAGTGTTTTGGTGCTGTGGGGCTTCGTAAAGTAATTTCATTTAGTCCATATCAACATGAATGTTCATTTTATAAGTTCATGAAAGAGTTATTCATCAAACATGAAATGTGTAAATTGAGGTTTGATTTAATGCAGACTGTAATATGACAGCAAGATGATAAATTAGCAAGTCTAGGCATTTACTCACAGCACACACTCGTGCTTCAATTAATTAAGTCTCACATGTAGAGGAACAGGTTCATTAGCCTTTCAGTTAATGTCAGGGCGAATGGAGATGGAGAACAAACCTTCAGCCTACTGGTCTGAGATCAGGGCCTACTGGCTATCATAAACCGAAAAGGGTAAGTATGCCTTTAAAGAGAACTCATCTCAATTTCTGTGGGGTTCAACCTGTCATTCTGTTTGAAAAATGCATGTTAGGGGAATATGTGTATGCACAAGTTGGACAGTGTGTGTGATGAGGGCATAGGATGAATAATGCACAGCACAATTTTTATGAAGTATGTGTATGGGAATATGTGTGTTTATGTCTACAGTAGTATGTAGTACGTATGGGACTGGCCTCTGGTGATTCCATGATGTGATGTAGTGCCTTGTGACTGAACTACAAAATAGTTTCCCAGAGCGGATCATATCAGTCAGAAATAAAATAGGAAGGTAAAATTATAACAAAAAGGAAGCATCAGTGCATAACTGACGACCACCAAGTGAAAGAAAACAGGTGTCATTTCAAACAAAATTAGTGATGGATTGGATGGATGGGACTTTGAGCAGCAATGTGCAGAAAATGAAGCTTTCAAGGTGCTGAGATTTCAGCTGTATTTGCCTTGGCAAAAGTTGGCCCCAGATAGTGCCAGTAACACAGCCCAAGCGAAGCAAAGCAAAAATAGAAGAATGCTTATTTACATCCCTCTAAGCTATAAGAATGAAAACAGTTTCTGGCATGAGGATAAACTTGGAAATTAGAGAGACGAAGCATCCAAAAATATAGTTCCAGAAGCTTCTAACCCAAAAGAGAATTTCACCTAGTCTCAACTCAGACTCAGAGTGGTTTTGGTATCAATTCCTTCACGCTTCTGTGCTGTTGCTCAAGACATTACACGGCTCTAGCATATGATCTTTCTCTGTGTTTTCAGTGCAACTTTATTCCTCATCTCTTGCCTAATTAGAGGTAAGTGTTTGTAGAGGCGAGGGAGGACTCTGATGTGGGCACTGAAGCAAACATGACAGTGGCTGAGCCGGCAATCTGCCGCGGGGTGCAAAAGCTGTCTGACTGGGTGACTAATTCTTGGAGATGGGGGGGGGTCCGGATGGGGGGTTGAAGTTAGGCCACAGATTGTCTTGAAACACACCCTGCCAAAGAACAGCTCTCTGTAGCACTGAAGAAAGTCCACCTCAGTACGAACACAATGTGCCTCAATCAAACTCGCTATGTACTGCAAATGTGCAGCCATCACAATTGAGAGAGCTGTGTCAGCAGAGATAGACTAACATGTTGAGTTTCATCACATGTAACCCTGTTTAATGTCTCTAATTGAACCTTAGAGCCGCAGCATGCATACACACACACACACACAATTTGTGTAAGCACAAATGAATGTGAATGTGTCCATGTATGCTGGGGCATGACATATATGATCTATAGATTGCTAGCAAATGTATGCAGACATATGATACTTCTGGAAGAGATAAGATTTCAGTGAAAGCACTGGAGCATGTAAAACTATTTCAAAGGAATGCCAAATGTCAGGCATTCTTCACAAGAGGATATGTTCTAAAAAACACTTTTGAACAGCAGTTACCTGCCAACTGGCAACAGAAGTTATGGGATGTATGCAACATTTTTACTCTTTTCATGAGCTGGGGTTCCACAAATAATCACATCATTTCCCTGGGAACTAAAAATGTTAAATCATGGAGGAAAAAATAATCGTAATTCAATTTATATTCCAGTCACATTAAATCGATTCTGCTACATTTGGATTCTCTCTTTTTCATCAGATTCTTGGTGGAATGTTTTTGAACTTCACATAAAAGTCCCCCTAATCACAGTATGAATCATCAAGACGTTTTCTAAGTGACGTCTGAAACGGTGAATAACATGACATTTTACACTCACCGCTGAAGTTAACAGCCCGGATGTAGTTGAGCAGTTTTTTGCCATCAATGTTACTCATGCGTGGGCAGAGGCCTGGATATCCTGAGCAAAGATCTTGGTGCATTTTATGCAGTGCATGGGACATGGCGTAAACAGCATCCATCACAAACTGAACCTTCCCTTCTTGCTCATAGGCTGAATCTCTGCCGATTTTTTCCAGTCCTGTAAAAAAAGAAAAATTATACCACATTTGGATGGCACTGGCCCTTGCAATGAAATTTACTTAACTGTCAATGAAATGATTTTGAGTGATTCTTGTTACACACAAATGAATCCATGAAGTATTTCCATAACAATACATAACTAATGTACCAGACCCAAGACCGACTACAGTCCACCCAGGTGTCAAGGGAAAGCTATGATTGGTTATGTGCAACTAAAGCCTGTCTCAAGAAGCAGCAGAGCTGAGAGACAGTTTAATCACTAAGTGAAACATCTTAATTAGATGTCATTTATGAGCAAATGCAATTTTCTCTGGGACTGCTGTAACTCACATATTTCTCCACTCTTCACTGAGCAGATGGGAGATCATTCTGGTCAAATTAGAAAATTAGATAAATGGCAAATGACTGCTGCTTGCATAATTGTTTTAATGATGAAATTAAATAATTATGATAGGAAAAAAACTATCAAGACAGCACAAGAACAAAAAATAATGAATTATGACATGTTATGATGCCTAACGTTGTCTAGCATGATCAAAGGTAGAGCTTCTAGCTCAGTGTTGATCATGCAACCCAGAGCAGACACACATCTCAAAATAGAGTTGCAGAAAACAACACAAAGCCTCCATCTCACTGGCACTCAATACTGGTTCCTGTTTGTCACCAGATGCTGCTTTCAAAAGTGAGGTGAGAGGAGGCCTTCAACCCAACCTCTAACTCTTGAAGTGAAACACGACTGGCTGAAATGCAAAATAAAAATTCAGGAGCCAGAATAACATCCTGGGAAATGAAGACTCAAATGAAGACTCAATCATTTCTAAACCACTGTGCTAGTCATCACATTTGGACCATACTCTCAACTTGAATATATTTTCTATATACAACAGCTGAGCTGATGAAATATACGTCTGATGTGTCTCCAGCACTTGGACTCACGGCAAACAGTGAATATTCAGCCAGCACTTACACTTGCTAACTGAAACATGGGGAGCAGCTCTAGAGATGAGCAAGGCTAACATACTAACTGTTCCTCAAGTCATGTTAACAGCACAGAATGTTTGCTTCCAAGATAAAAAAAACTGCAACACATGTACATATTTGAAACTGTTTTGCTAAATGGCTCCTTGAGAATATGGTATACAACACCCACGCTGTATGGTCTGCCTACTAGTATCAATGAAAAGCACACTGATACACTTAAAAGCAAAAGCAGTAAAGCATGCCTGCAGGCAGGTTACATCAGAGTTGATTGCCTATTGTTGAGATCAGGATTCACTAAATGAATAGTTTGAATGCTGGTCAGAAAAGTTCAACAGAAATGCTAAGAAAACAGCCATACCTCCAGACAGATGCTTGTTTCCGTCTGTGTATTTCTCCCTGTCTCTATGAATGTCTGGGGCTTTTTCTTCTCCTTTTCATAGACATCTTGTGATACCAGTCTCACCCACAGATTCTTCCCTGTTATAAGAGAGCTTCTGGACACCCAGCTGTTTGAATAAAATATCACGGGGAATCTGTGGTGAATGTATCCTTGAAGCTACACATACAGGGAGCAGCACTCCACCTTAAAACCAAAGTACTTTACTCTGTCCTCGGACACTGATATTCCTCTGCACAAGGGGCAAGATGTCAAACGTGTATTTACATGCACTGTGGTGCACATAACATTACAATTGTCCATTCATCTCACGGGCATACATCTTTATTTGTTAGGGTAAACTAAAAATCTAATAAACTAACACTTACCCTACCCAGTCTGTACATTGAGCCAGTCAGTTGCACTGCTCCTACTGAACTCTTTGATTTCAAACGGTTCAGGGTTGTTTTTTTTGTCTTCAGACAACTGAAATGGGTCTGGAGTTTTGCTTCCTAACCAATTGTTCAGTATTCTGATTCAGCACAAGGAAGTCCCTGTAAAGCCATGTGGCACTGTTTTCCTGGACACTGACTGACTAGATGAAAATATAAAAATCACTAATAGCAGGAAAACATCTAAACTTTGTCGACATAAACTTGTTTACAAGCCTGGGGTGAGATACTGACAAGGTCATCGTAAGTGTAAAGAAGAAGCTCAATTCGTGCCAGTGGCACCTTGGTCCAAGCTCAGTCAAACATGATGAAGCACCAACACTGAACCTTCGAGTCTTGTTTAGGCATGTCGGTGAAAAATGCAATTAGTTCAATTAATTTTCATTAGAAAGTGCTATGTGGCTCTCACCTCTGAGTTCCGCCCAATGAAATGGCTCATTTGTCTTCATGTGAACCCTTCCTCCTAGCAGAGGGAACTAAATGCTAGTCTTTATCAGAGCTCATTAGTAGTAGCCCAGCAGCAGTACTCTGAGCTCTTTAACCAAAAACAGCAGGAAACTGAAATGTAAAAAAGGTCTGCTGGAGCAAATGTCAGATATGTCATACACACACACCACATGTACTCTGACATATTACTCTAAGATAGCAGCCCACCGTTGGAAGCAAAATCCAGAATTTCATGCTCCAAGTAACGTTTTCAGCAAAGCCAGGTGTCTAGCCCCAGTCATAAGTCAAGCCTCACAGTTTCATAAATTCTACCGTTCAAAGCTCCTCTTTGACAGGGCAAGGGAAGTGATGCTAGTGATATATGCCAGTCTTGAATATGACCATTTAGTGGTATATATACCAGTCTTGAATATGACCATTTAGTGATATATATACCAGTCTGGATATGACCATTTAGTGATATATACCAGTCTGGCCATTTGACTAATATTTGATCAAGTGGCTTCATGTTCCAGAGAGCAGTTTAGCAGTGACCTGACATTCCCAGTACATCAAAATCAGCATTGTGAATTAATTGTCGCTGCAGATGGGTGAATAAATATTATTTGTTTTTCTAGCATCACACCGGAAAAATATATTGTGTTGTTTTGCTAAGATATGGTATAACTGTCACTAATGTTTTTGATCAATATGTGCTGAATCAATCTGCAGAGCTAATAACAGAGAGTGGACCTCATAGTGGAAGCTTCCCTTTTCTTGTTGTGCCTGACGCATGGCAAGAAAAATGGTCATTATTGTCATGGATGTTTCAGTTCTACAGAACTAACCCTGTTTGGAGAAATCAGCAGTGATAAAAATCAGCCTTTCCAGCAGCTTGCTTTGGCAAAATGATCCATCAGCACTGTGAACACATGCATTTCAGAGGAGAACCAATTGGAGGGCCATAATGACAACAATGTAATTATCTCTATTTTGTGAAGCCATACTGCCAGAACAATAGCAACCGCCTCATGCCAGCACCACTGCTTTCTGAGCACAGGAGCATCAGACAACCTACACCATGTTAGAAGAAGAGGGGAGAGAGTGGAGAATTAAATATATGCAAACCACACACACGCACACAAACACACACACACACACACACACACACACACACACACACACACACACACACACACACAGACACAGACATGCACACACACACACACACACAATATAGCAGATGCTTTTGTCCAAAGATGCTTTTGTCCAAAGAGTACCTAACCATACAAAACACTGGTGTGGTGCATACATATGATTCATGTAGAAGCTTTGCTTTGTTTGAGTGTAACAGGAAGCAAAGTAAAGAGACTGATGTCTTAAGCAGTATGAAATACAGAACTCCATTCTGTATATCTGCTAAAATGTCCTTATGATGAGTTTGAAGTAAATATGGTTGCACCTTTTAGCTGAGGATAATAAAACACACACATACACACACATTTCTTAAAGTCATCTTGTAATAATGCACCATGCAGATACTCGTAGTCAGAGCCAACCAACAATCAAATGGTGACTAATTGATCCACCAACAAGCCCACAGCTTAATGAATGAATTTCACATGACTTCAAACAATAGACATGGCCCTCTTACCTGTGCATTTCTTCAGACTGCCTGGCCGTTTGGCATGCATCCCTAACTTGCACTCAAAGTTTTCCTCCCAAAACTCAGCAAACCAAACGTTCCGTCGATTGTTGGACAAAGAACGGCTCCTGAAGTATCTGTCAAAAGCTAAAAAGTACAACAAACTGGTGATGTATTTTGCAATAGTGTTGACAACTAATGAATGACCACAAACTGCCTGAATACTACTATACTTCATCGCCATTCAACTGCTAAATATCACTGCAACTGCATTTATTTTCTCCACTACTGATATTACGTGTAACACCTTCATGATGGTGGTTCAGGCGCCGTTCGGCAACCGGAGGATTGCTGATTCGAGCCCCACTCTGCCTGACCCCATCGAAGTGTCTTTGTAAATCTACTGAACCTCAAATTGCCCCTTGGCACGAAATTGGCAGGCTGGCACCTTGTGTGGCAGCCTCTGCCACCAGTGTGTGAATGTGAGGCATACACTGTAAAGTGCTTTGAGTACTAGAAAGAGTAGAAAAGCGCTATATCAGTGCAGTCCATATTTAATTTAATATTGTGTACTGCCTTGTTATGATCACATAGGTACAACAGAGTCATTTTCAGGTCTTCTCCCTACCAGCCACAGATGCTCTCTTTGGGAGGATAGTGATGGCCCCCTCTGCTACGTCCTCCTGCTGAACCACTGGAGACACTTTGGAGCCCCAGCTATCTGACCCCACCCACAGGAAGTGACCTGTCAGATTGTTACGTTTGGCAGCTTCAAGGACTCGTCTGCAGAGAACACAATACACACATTCTTATTGCCAGTCTTATTGCCAGTCACTATAATCTAGCTAGACTTTGGTAAAGCAGTAAAAAGTTATGAGCTGAAATGAGTTAACACTGATGTTAGGACTAGGTTACAGTACAGTCTTACTAGTCAAACAAGAATGTAGATTGTCCTCTGAGTCTGATTAGAAATGGATTAAGCAGAGTTAAAACTGTATTTGTGTGACATACCTGATGTCATCCTCGTTGGCAAACAAAATGACTGCACGTGCATTAGGCGTCTCTAAGAGGCGGAAGATGATTCTGTCAAACTCTCCACGCGTGGGCTCCCTGGGAACCTTCTGGGACTGAGCGATGCATACAGCACCTGTGTGAGGATGAAGAGAGATGATAAAGAGGTAATGAATGAGAAGATGGAGGAGAGAATGGGGAGAAAATGAGGGCGGATTGGAAATTGGTTCAAATGAACAAATGAGGGGAGATAAGCATGCGGAAATCAGGCGTGAATGGGGGGAGAGTAGGGACAGAAGAAGAAGCCATGAGAGGAGGGAGAGAGACCACCAATTTTGATTATTCAACAGACATGAACAAAATAAACAATTTATTTTGATTGTGTGGTCTGTGATTGTTGTTTCTGCTGTAAGGCTTTCATAACAGCCAGCAGTTAACACTGATATACCGAGACTGCTGCTGAGCTCAGACAAACCAATCTGTCCCATAAGCAAGTCATAAAGGCAACTTAGAACAATATCAAGATATATTCTGGTCTCTCCTCCATTGAGGATACTCATAACAAAATGGCAAAGCAAATAAAAACAAAGAGATGAAATAAGACAAAGAGCAATGTGAAAGTCAAACTAGCTGTCCATGTATGCCGTGTAAACAACCTAGAAAGAGAAAGCAATTCAAATGTAGATGTTTATGTTCAAAGATATGTTACACCTTCTTTTCCTGACAATGTTACAAACATTAAGATAAATCAATGTTTCATCTGTTGGCTTTGCTACAATGAATTCCCACTGGAAGTCTGTGACTTTGAGAGATGTACTAGGGTAGGGTGCTAAAAAACTGATAGAGAAACAGACCGTTTTTTTCTCATCCTTCGTCAGAAACTGCTCGAGGAAACACGTGACATAGAACTTCTCTCAATATTTCATTCTGAAGAACATGCCGTAACAGAGAATTCAGCCTCACCCTAGTAGTAGAAAAGAACAGCTAGTTCCTAGTTAAGTTATGCACCTACTGCCTCCAGTGTCTTCCTGATTATGGAGGCCTAATATGTATGTATCAGCACGATGAGAAATCAGGTGAGTGCTGATTGTGAAAATACAAAGGTATGGATGTTTCTGCAACACTATGGCTACAATGATTACACAATCTTCATCTGAGGATCTTGGGCTAAGCTGTTGACTACAGTGTTTTCCATCAACTCACTCGCTCCATAGCCAGTGATTAAAAATGCGGAATAATTAAGAGCTACAGTCCACACAGTGTAGTACACAGTCATTAAATAGATAAATGATTGCCCCTTGTTCATGTGAGAGAACTCTTGATAGCTCGGTTATGGATTAGAGCTTGTTTTCCCTCAGTAAATCATCTAATTTAATAGAGAAAATCAATTTTCAAATGATGTCCATACTGCCACAAAGAACACAGCATGCTGGTCTAACTCTATCCTAGTGACAGTGAGTTAGGTCTGGGTTGTATCAAATCTTCTAGTTTAGATTAGTTGGTGAGCGTTAGATCCTTACTACAGAGAGTATATTGAGATCTCAGTCACCTTCTACTACACTCTTAGGTTATATCTTACTATATGACAGATGACTATTTCCCCTTCTCCACCTACTCTTTATTCATTTGTTTGAATACTTTTGAGGTTTTTTGTGGGCTTTCGTCTCTGATTCATGTATTGCAGATCTCTCCTTTTCTCTCATCACATCTCGCAACTCTTGCCTCTTTCATCCTCTTTCTCCACCTCTATCTTTGTCAAGAAGGACGACATATCAACAGTGAGAATAAACACTCATATGCAACATTGTCCTGAACAGAGGTGCACTCAAACATTGATGACAATCCAGTAGACAGAATTCATATTTATATTAAATATATCCTGAAAATTCTGACAAGCATTATACTGCAACAATACATGTGAAACCAAAACCTATTAGGAAGAAAATACAGAACCTTTTGATGAGCGGAAATAATGTTTTTGTATTGTCTAAGTTGCCAAGAGGACAACTGAGCAAAGAACTGAACAAAGGGATTGTTTCATCTTCATTTCAAAAGATGCCCCATTTATAGCTTTCCTGTTCTCTTTATAGTTGACCCACAATAGTTGAGAAATGAGAAATGAGATGTTTCTGTGTGATCTCTGAAAAATGTTTTTTCTTGAACATTCAGTACCTACATCATTGTGCGTGCTGACTAGACTACTGCTAATGAGAGGGTCTACATTACTTTTCCATCATCTCCTGGCATGCGTATGCATATCCTCCTGCACCTTTTGCAATGAATAGCCAACCTCAGCTGTTAGCTGGGACATATGGGATAGTGGAGGCCTAGTTAAGAATCATCCATATCATTGTGCTCACCCTCATATAGCCTCTGGGTTCTAAGTGGAGCAATGGTGATGGAATGCTCTTCTTAACCATGTTCAGTTCAGCTGTCATTTTATTAGCCCAGGTGGGAGACTTGGCTCACTGTCAGACAACAATACAGAGTGAAATCCACCAACAACATGAAGAGCAGAAATACAGATACTGTATGTTCCTCAGAGGCCTGCAGTGTCACTCCCAATTTTAAAAAGATCCAACTCTTCTCAAGCTTTGTGTGCATGAAAGAAAAAGCATCCCCATCTTCCCTCCTTAGCTGGGAGCTATCTGGTCTTTAACACTTAGACATGGTATTTACAGCAGTTTGCTCTCCCTGTTCTCCCTCATCATCTATTTGTTTGTATTGCACTGCACATCACCAGGAAGTCACCAAATGATTCTTTTCAACCCATAAATTCTAACTTATTTCTCACATGTGACTGGAACTATGAATGTGGCTGAAGCTACATAAAGTCTCTGTCTCTCTCTGAAGCAGCAGACCTGCATAAAGTCTGCTTGGAGACTGACCAGAGTGACCACCGTCTCTAGCAGCCAGCTGATGTCTCTTGTGTTCTGAGCTTGTGCTGAGAAGCAGCTTGTGTGAATGTGCTCCTGTGGACGCGGGACAGAGATGGAGTGCTTCTCCTCATTCTTGGGAACCTACTGATGGCCGTGAGGACCTACGGTGTCACACAAACGTCCCTGATTCCAAGGCACTCTGGTCACACATGTACCCCTGTCATCTAAATTTGGCCCAGAGATGAACCCTTTGTACAGATTTGGAGAGTCTGTTCACAGGGAGTCCGTAGTGGGGAGGGATGCAAGCAAGCATTTCCCTCAGCTACTGAGCAGTGAGATGATACAGTACTAAACTGATTGATGTTCCTCTTGTTTTTCAGCAATGCAATCCAGACCCCCTCAGCCTGCACATCTTCATCTCATATAGATTCAGTACCTCCAATCCCCCTTGGTGTGTGTGTGTGTGTGTGTGTGTGTGTGTGTGTGTGTGTGCATATGTGTATGTGTGGCACTTGCTTGCATCTAAAGAACAGTTTGTGTGTTTCTCCTTCTTTGTTGAAAAGCCGGGGACAAATCCATCTCCATTTTTCAGATGAATGTGTGGGTGTACAACTCATTTCCACATGGGAAGGAATATTTGCATTGCATCAGCATGTCATAAAAGGCTTTTATGTGACTAATGCAGAAAAATCACATTGCACTTGTTAATGTTTAATAAATATGTGCTTTTGTATCATAGAGAGCAAGTAGACTAAATGTACTTTATGCGATTCTTGAACTCACATTTGCATGGCTCACAGATGTATGAATACATTAAGCTCAAAAGGAGAAGAAAAGAATCTGATTAATAGTTGTCTGTTAATCACTCATCAGTCTGTTAATCTGTTTCTGTGTTGGTATAGGCTAACACATTTTCATATCAGGGAGACTTTGATATACATCTGTTTGAAGTGCTCAATGATCCCAAAAATAATGAATTTTGTGATAATTTTGTGATACATTTTATCAAAAATAAAAAAAATAGCTATGCAATACACTGTATATAAAAAATAGCCACACTATGCAAAAAATACAAATTTACTAGTGTAATTCCCAGAAAAATGTAGTTTGACTTGTTTCAGTATATTTTGTCTTAAATTGTCTTACTATGAAAAATAAAAAAGATTTTGAGGTAATCATACTCATTATTATGAGGAAAAAACATTCTGGCCAGTTGTCAGACATACATTGAAAGACATTTACTTTTTTTAAGTAATTTTATCTAGTCAAGTAAGGCTATATTCAAAATCAGATAATCACTTTTGGTGATTTCACACAAAATTATCTGTCACTGCAGTGGCACTTGGAAATGACTTTAATTAACATGTGTCTGCAATTCAATTCAATTATATTTATACTGCACCTTTTACTTTTAATAGCATTGTCTCATGGCGCTTTACAGCATATATAGCATATATAGCCCTTCCAGAACTAAATATAGAGACATTTTCAAGAGATTAGGTTTTTCATGAGATGTGGTAAATGATACCCACTACATTCAGACCACAGCCATCTGCTCTATCCCTGTCTTGATCATGCCCGGTGCACGCTCCCTCAAAACCTGTCTTGATCATGCCAGGTGCACGCTCCCTCAAAACCTGTGTGTTGGTATGGTGCTGCACATTTTTGTTATGACCTGTTATGATGACATTACAAGAGACATCTATGCAGTATTCATGCTTTTTACTCAGCAGCTTTTAAAGTGTATGTGGTGGATGGAGTCACTTGGTCACTTGGGAACACTTTGAGGGAAATAAGCCTTTAATATGTATAAAAGAAACATTACATTTTTAATTTTCAATTGAATTTTTGTATATACTTTTTTTCTATATACTACACTTTTTTGTAATATACATACATTTACAAGATCATGAAAAAACACCTCTTATTTCACTAATCAAGTGCAAACATAATACTTCATTAGCACTGCATGCTATTTATATGACAGTGTGCTTACACTGCCATCTTGTAGCCATTCGGAATGACTCATGCATGCCCATAGCCCCATCTGGAGACATCATAGCCATTGGCTTCATTTTAGTCAGTGTCTCCTGGTGAATGCACTGAATGCACTGGTTTGTAACTAGGCAGTACTTGTGCATAGTGTGCTACACATACAAATCACCAGCAAAACATGGAAGTGGTCTACTCTTCATGAGAATTGGACCAATTTGACACTATAATGCAAACTTGACAGGAAGTAACATTAAGAAACAGTTTGCCTCTACTTGAGGAATCATTTTATCAGGAAATTAGCTTTGAAATCTTGAAATCCATTTTGGTGGTATGTGGCCATGTGAAGGACAGATAAACACATGTGCTATTCCCACCAGCCATCAAATATATGCACAACACAGTTCTGGCTACAGGGAATATTATATTATCAACAAACACCAGTTAGCAAATTCTTATAACAGGATGCAAGGCACACACATCATTTTTCAAAATGGAAAATGTCATTCTAGAACATCAGTGAATCCACAGGGTTGATGAGTAGTTTTCCTGATAGACTGCTGTGTGGAGCAGCAGTGTGGAGAGTGATTATTTCAAATTGAGAGATATCAAAGCTAAATGATTCTTGTATAAATCCCATGCTGTCGTGCTCTTGCCCAAATGACTAGTAGCAGGCTACCTGCTCCTCTGAAGTATAGCTATAATACTACACAAGTAATGGACCCCACAAATGTAATAATAATAATAGTCAATAATAATTGTAATAGCCTACCTATTATATCAACAGCCTACGAGAGGCAACCTTGCTTTAATTCCTCCCAGTGTTTCTGACTGTTCTTTGTCCTATCCACCTCCACAGTAAACCATAACAGTAAGACAGCATTAGAGCTAACTAGATATTTCTGTTTGTACTGAGTGGAATAGTCTACATGTTTCAATTGCCAAATCATCTTCTGCTTCACACTAAATCAATCCAGCTTTAGGACTCATCATAAGTGAGTCTAAAGTTATCAATCACACAGCCCTGCCTCTGGCTCTCACTAGCACATGCTTCTGGGGTAAGGCCACAAGAGCACGGAATAGAAATACGCAACAACTTTTAAAACCTAAGATCTCTAGAAGACTCTCTAGCAGACATGTCCTAATCTAAGCAACTCAGCCAGTGATCTGCTAAAAAACAAGAAATGCTGGTCAATACAAGAATCTTATCAACATTGTAGCAGCAACACACAAATGTATTCCCAATAAGGACGAGCTCATCTTTGCTCTGAGAAAGCGCCCCTGTAGAACATCGCCCATCCTATAGAACACCTCCCTCCTTTCTCAACACTCTGTCTTCCTCTCCTTTGTCAGCAGATATGCCTGTGCTTTTATGACTCACACAAGAATTCTTTTCTCCCCATTTCAAGGCAACTCTGTCATAGTCAATCTGATCTTATCATTACTTGTGTGGAGCTCCAAGTCAATGGTATTAAATCACTCCAACCTTAGCCAGGCTCAGTTATACTATTCATTTAAAAATGACAATCTGTTTCAACTGGCTGCATTCTGTCCAGTCTTTCATTGGGTGGAAAAAGTGACCATGATTCAAGCCTTAACACCTTCACACAGTACTGTTAACAGCAGCAACCTCTTTGACCCCAGCAGTAGTGCTGTGGAGGGTACAGAAGCCCAGCAGAGCTAAGGGGAATCACCTCATTAACCCACCCCTCAGCACCAACACTTGTCAGTTTCCCAGAAATCACTGGCCTGCTACTTTAGGGAGCTATGGAATGCACCACAGGGGCCTGTTGATGGCTTCACCTTCCCCTAATGTGCACTATCACTGGGGAAGGGTGGACACTGAGAGCAGCCTGGAGCAGCCAGACAGTTAGAATGCACTGTTTTCTTCATGTAGATTTCACACAGCATTTTTGTCTTGATAGTCGAGAGTTAACACTGGGTTGGAATGAAAAGAGGGAAAAGATTTCAAGGAAATAATGAAATAAAAACTGCTGCAGATTTATTTGTTGAAGGTAACGGAATTCATGTTCATTTATTTACCAATGAATAATGCACTATTTCAGATCTTATTTATAGATATGGCTTATTCATAGACACTTTATCACACTGTTTCTGTGCTGACTGACCATCTTATTTTAAGGCGCCACTCAACCTATGCAAAGCAAGCACCATCATTTATTTTATGTACAAAACAAGAGGTACAGTTAAACTGTGCTGTGTGCTTTAAATAAGTATGAGTTCTATAAATCTTGTTCAGTGCTTCCTCTGCTTGCTGTTTATTACAATTATAAATATTATAGTTGTATAGGTAACTTCTCAAGGTCCTCTTGCTTAAATAATTACTCTTAGTCATCAACTTGCTTTAAGCAGTCAGTGAACACTGACTAACCGTTGCTTAGTGAGGCTTCTACTATCAGAAAGCCTTTCCTGAAACTTCCGCTAACCAGTTTGATCTTAAACAGCCTCTGGTCCACTGACAAAAGAGCACTGCTAGATATTTCCCCTTTAAGTTTGTTCTTATCAGGTTATTTTTGAGATTATTTAATTTCTTGTTCCTAATAGCAGAGCTATGGGAAGTCACCAAGACCAGAATCACCCAAGAGCAGTAAAGGAGTGCTTTCTTTTGATTTATTTACACTCCCAAACAACAATGTAAGGCAATTTATGCTCTGAACCAATCTGTGAAATACTTTATTAAAACTTATGCAGGACTGTATTAGTTTGAATGTTTATCACTGTCAATACTCCAATGGACGTTTTAAAGAAGCACTTGCTTGCATGTGTGGCTGAATTTGGTTAGGTTGCTTGTACTACCCTTCCTTCTGTCTTGTGTCCTTATGTCTATTAAACCACTGGTGTCAGAGGGACAATAAACAACTGAACTGAACTCATCTGGGCACTGCATTACTATTTCTGTTACCTGTCTTTTCAACTCTTTCAGATCATTTAAAAACCAAAAACTGAGTGTGATTGGTCAGTGTGAAAAAGGTAATAAAAAGGCACCCTCTCAACAGATGTGGCGTAAATATGGTCCCTCTCATTTCACAAAGTACGGCCAAAACCCTTGATGAAAACATTTTACGGCAGCACCATTTGTTTAATATGGTGCTATGTCTCCATCCTGACATACTATCATTATGTTATCAAATCTTGTACAGTTTTGGTTGAAGTCAGACATCAACTTCAAACATTTTCTTCTAATGTTGTAATATGCTGTACGGCTCCCTAATTCAGCTGAGTTGTCTTGACAGGTTAATGGAGGCCATTCTTCCAAGAGCGCTTGCCTATCTATTAGCCTATACGTTCCATCTTCCCTTTTGTTGCTTGTCACAGTTTGAAAATGAAGATGGAGGATCTGCTCAGAGAGAAGTGATGATAGCTGCTGTCACTCAGCAGACTACATCAGGTTATTAAAATCTGCTTAGGTTGAATACTAACTATATTTTAACAATAGGCTTTGCTTCCTGGTGATCATGAAAGCTGTGAAATTTAGGCTTAATGAAATTGTAGGCTAAAATAAGACTGTTTTCACTGGTATTATTCTTCTGTGTTAGGTTCAATGCACTGCAACTAATTAAAACAATGATATCTGTGACTCTTCTGCCTTGTTTAAAGTCCTGTCATGGCCAATGCTTCATTTAGATTTTTTGCCAAAATTTTTAGCAGTTTAACATAAGGTAAGAAGTGTGAATGTGAGGATGTGCTCCTCTAGCTCCTCAGGGGCTGGATAATATTCTCTGGCAGTCCTCTGTAATGTAGCAGGTGTGGATAATTGATTGTAAGCCAGGCAGCTTATGCCGGCTGAAGGGGATAGGCTGGGGACAGAGCTCAGCTGGCTCCACTCCCACTAAAGGATTCCCAGAACACAGAATGCCATTTAGAGCCCATTGGCCCAGCACCTCCATCCATTTCTCTCCATCTCCTTTAATCAGGTGGCACAATATCTTTATGACCATTTTTAGACCGCTATCCCTGACCGCTATCTCTCATGCCACTCACAGTTTCAACCAGCATCCAGAATGAGGCAGAAGGATTCTTTTTAATTAGCACCCATTACATGTGTAACCCCTCCTCATATCCATGCAAAAACACAGCAGTTTGCAGCAAAAGCAGATTCTGTACCGGGTAGCTACAAGACAACAGAGATAATATACCCAACAAGTCTATCAAGTCTGGGAGACCTAAACCAGAGAGTGTGTCGGCTGTGTGTGTGTTGGCTTAGTTTTTAGAGTTAGAATAATGTTGTGAGTATCTGTGTGGATGGTGTTTTAAATGGCTAGATTGCCATTTAGAGTAATTACATCCCTACCCTCATAGATCAAACATTCAGTACAGAATAAGGCTACGCCTACTAAAGTAAACAACATACAAACAACTACAGACATAAATACACAAATAAAGCAACACTTATTGATCATAGCACTTGCTGTACTTCATGTGATAATATTAGCCTCAGGCAGAGACAACTACACTCAGATGCCTGCAGTCAGCCTAGCATGAACAGACTCCAGAATTTACATTAATAAACCTAGCAACTGTTTTATAATTACATGGAAGTATAACGAGCCTAAGAATGTTACGTACAGATGTTTATATCTCAATAGGCTTATTCATTTAGAGTCATAATTATGACATAATTAACATCCTCAGCCTACATGTGGTGGAAAAGAAAGATGTGCTGAAACACACATTATATGACCTGATCTGTTTATGCAGGGATGTGTGGAGATTTCATTGTAATTATATTGTTACTGTTACCATATGGGAAATAAATATATAACTATATATATATATATATATATATATATATATATAATTTTTTTTATTTTTATTTTTGTAGATGTAGAGTCTCTGTTGCTATGTCCCCACCCTCCTCTTTTCTCTCTCTCTCTCTCTTACTTTCTCTCAGCAACACACACACCTCAATTTCAGTCGTCACAGATAAATCACTTTCTGATGTGGCTGCGATTGTCCCAGCTCTAATTGTATTGTGAAAAATCATGGTGAGAGTGGGAAGCTGAGAGAGCCTATTTATATCTTCCCATGGAGAACGCATTTAACAACAAGCAGAGCCCCAAACCCTTAACAATGACTGAACAAGAACAAAACTACTAAAACAAGACACCAATGTTATGTACATGAAAATGTACACCAACATATTAAGACAGCAATACTTTTTGTATTTAAATGCAGTTCAAACGCCAAACCATTTTAGGATTTGCATCTACTGACCCAATCAACTGGACTGTCAGACAGAGAAATGCTTGTGTTGCAATGCGACCGTAATGATGTAGTACCATCATAAAGGCTGTACATTCTGTCAGTGTGCCGCAAGATCTGCATTGCTTCACGTTGCACCCACCTGATTCACGTGAGATCTGAATGAAGGCCTCCACGCCGCTCTCACCGTAGCTGCCCTCCGACGCCACCGTGGATACATAGTTCCATCCCATCGCCATGACGATGTCCAACATGGCCTGAGCCTGGAAGGTGTCCGGCGGCACCACCCGAGAGAAGAAGTCATAGCGAGTGTCGTCACTCAGCTCTGGAGCAGTGGCTGAATAGCTGATCTGAGGGATCTGCACAAAGTGACACAAGCTGTAAAAGCTGCCTGGGTTTGCCTCCATGTTGCCATATTAAGAGCAAAAGATATTACCTCAGGAAGTGTGCCACTCAGACACACTCAACGGAACATTTTCATTTGGAATGTAATCAGAGGTCACAGAACAAGTACAACACATTTTGCTTAGTATGTGTAGAACAGATTGGGAATGAATGTTGTGAAAGTCCTTCAAGTTGGCCAAGAGACTACCCGGGTAATTGTCCCCTGAGAGTGCTTGACAGACTGATGGATCTCTCCTGAGCAAAAGGCCAACACGTCCCCTCTGGGGCGCAGCAGGCAATGTTTACTGTCATTCCCAGAGAGCCATGAGACAGGCCCACCCACCCATACAGATCTGCCACCAGGGGCCCACCAGTCCTGGCCACAGACCACACCTGCATCTGTCAGCAGCAGCCAAGTGCAAGCAGTTAAACACACACCGTCCTCACAGCAGAACATGACAGTGGTGGTGTTAAAGGGGGCTGGAGTGAGGCTGCTGGCATCCACACACTACTGCAGTTTTCCACTTCACCAAAGTCCTGCCTGCAATATTCCATTTAGACCAAACACTGAGCAATTGAAACTGGCATTTACTTTATGCCTTTTGAGCCATTCTCTTTATCACGGCTAGCTTTTTAAGAGTATATGTACATCATTGCAACTCTTCACCTTCTTCAGCATTTACTGAGCTTTCAAAAGAACTATGTGAGTTTAAATGTGACCTTTAAGTCTATGTCTTTGAAAGCTTTCACAGACTCCAGGAAAAAAGAATACTGATGCATCAACAGTGTCTGTAAAGGCTTTTCCATGTGATTCTCATGCCAAACAAAACAGCTGATTGAGGGAGATGCTGGACATGGAGGACCATACACACTGAGTTGAGCTATTTAATGATAGCATTGCAAAGATTATTTAATGACACCTAATTAATGACACCTTTGCACCTTAGCCTAGATGGATCATTTAAGTTCAAATTAAAATGAATGACTGAAGAGAAAAAAAAACCTTAATAACATTCCATATGCTAGGCCTGAATAGAATATCTAGTTGGGGGTTGCTGCTTCACCGTGTAACTTTAGAGGTAGAACAGTTCAAAAGGGATGGAAACCCAAATAAAACCATCCTCCAGTGTGTACAGGAGCAGTATCAAGCCAAGGAAGACTGGAAGATGGGCAAGAATCGACATAATCAGTGGAATCTAAAACCTTCTCTGACTGGGGGCCAGTGAACAGATACTACAACAGGAGACTTCACTGCCATAAGGTTTGTTGATTAAATTCTCTTGCTCAACTAGAGAGTTTAGCAGTGATAATAAGCATTTTAAAGTATTTGTCTAGCTAATCATATGAAGGTAATAAGATGCCAGGGGCACTGAATTCAGGTCATCAACACTATTATTTTTATTTATGTTAATAAATTAATATTTTTTAATAATATTGGGCTCATTATTATAGCCATTTTAGCATATTATTTTTGTGTATTGTGCTCACTGAGAGCTGTTCTTGCAATATAACAGCTGTAATCAATCAGGGGGCGGCTATGGCCAAATCAGCTAGTGCATGCATCTGCAAAAATGGCAATTACTCCCAGCAACCTGAACATTTAACACAAGCTCTCTGCTATGTTTAGATCCTGATAAAGATGTGATGGTGGCAATGTTAATAAACTCCCTGCAAGCCATCTTGTCAAACACCACGAGAGGGAACAGGACAATTTATGTCAATATTGGAAGCAAACAGAGAGACATGTACACGTATTTGCTTAATCACTCGCTCAATGTCTTTCACAGACTAAACATCATAAAAATGCATTCACACATGATGTGACGATCCTGTTGTTGAATGCAGACCATAAGATAAACTGTATTTGATGACATTTAATTCATCCCTGTGTGCTTGTACAACTCAATGTACAGACCATTTTTACACAGATGACTCAATACTCGCTATTATTCAGCAACATCAGTCCAGTCTGTGAGTACTAGAGCGGCATTCATGAACACAGATTTAGCCAATAGACTACATACAGTAGGTTGCGTTTAAGAGCAGTTTAACCTCTTCCCTCCACCATGAGCTTTAACTGAGCAGGAAATGAGAGGAGCACAACTGGAGAGGAGCAAACACTCAGACAATGTAACACTCTCGCTCAACACTTAGGTGAGAATTACACACACCCTATTTTTGGATTCACACTCTCAGGTGGTCGACATGCTACAGTCTATAACACTGCGTCCCAGCTCCTTACATTATCAAACTGATATTCTTTGGGTGTGGTGCTGAGGTTGGAGAAAGAGGCTTGATGGTATGTCTCTGCAGATTTAGAAAAGAAAATCATTTTCACAGCATTACTGGGAACTTGAATATGCGTGTTGTAAAATGCAAACTTTTGCAACCTCTTCTGCTAAAGACAGATCTACAGAATGATGTTGAGAATATGTCTTTCTGTTTAAAAATATTTTACTTCAATTTGTTTCACCACTAATATTCATGCTGTGGGTTGTATCAGTGGCTTGGCTGGTTGGTGATAAAGCATGACAAACACCTAGAGTGAGGTAATGGTACAACTCAAGCTTTCTGTTGGTGGGCTTCATCCCACCATCATCATGGTTGTTGTCTAAACTATGTGAACAGATAGACATCTTTTGTATAATCATTTTAAAGAAGATGAAAGCTTTCATATACTCTCAGTTATTATGCATGACTAGTTAGACAGTGAAAACAATATCTGTACCACTGCAAAACTGCACAAAGGAAAACTACTGCATAATAATCTGATATCCAAGTGAACTAATGAGTGTGAAAGGCTATGAGTCTGAATATTCATGAGGCAGTATGATGAACTGCCTTCAAACTGGCTGACAAGTCAGCCCATCTGAGAGATAGATGGAGCCGGTGACATGCTTGAGTAGTCTTTGCTCGTCTGCATCATTTAGAAAATACTTTTACAGCCAAAATGGCAATGGCCTCATTTTATTCATTTGTTTATTAATTACTAACTCACAACCTTTTGTTTATGTCAGTTGAATTACAGGTATGACAACGGCAACACATTCGGAATAATCTAGATCAGGATTATAATGTTGACCGTTGTGTTGTTTACTTAAAATGTCAATATTTTGGGTTGTATGAGGCAATACTAGCAGTAGTAACCAAGTACCAGTAGCAGTGCTGGCAGGATATTCCAGCGTTAGCCTCTTGATGCTCTGATTCTGCTGCTACAGTAACAGCACAGCTACTGTTCTCCAAAGACCCTACACTGACCATGTCAATCATGTTCACCCATCCTTGGGACAATGTGTTGTGCTGATGGACTCATCATTTTCCAAACTGTTGCGCTGATTCCCTTCTTAGCTTTACAGGCACTTAGGGAATAGAGAATCTGACAGCATCAGCTATGCTCCCAGTAGCGTGACTAACTGCACCCATATTGCCAATAATTACCACCATCATAGTTTCACTTTATGCAATCTTTTAGGGAGTTTTTCTCATCACAGCACTTTCAAATGGTATGGGGGTCCTTCCAAGGGCAGATATTTGAAAAAATTCAGACTAGCATATTACCATCTGTTATTTATACAAGTGAATGATATATGCATGTTTCTGTGTCTGCATCCTAAATCAGGCCAACCCAAGCCTGGGTACACAACCAATGCCTATAATGCCACAACTGACTAGATTATAGCGAAGGATTCAGCATGAACTGGTCTCTTGCAAGAATAGAAACTTTCTCACTAAAATACTAAGCCAGGGCTAACCCAGCTGTGCCATAACATTCAGGCATTCAAACACTGCCTCTGTACTCAGAACAGACTAAAGATTGACTGTGTCTGATATGTTGCGGAAAAGAGGTTTTCTGGAATAGAAAGGAAACAGCTCCAGAAAGAACAGTAGCCGCTCACTAATTACCTAGAATCTGCTTACGGTAATAATAAGGAGTAGCTTGAGCAGAGGTATAATTGTAAGTTAAGGAGAAAAAGGCGGTGTGACAGCTGACCGACAGGGTATCTCATTAGGGGAAAAAGTGCTGATGGTTGAGGAGAGTGCAGAGCCAGGAGACCACCAACTGTTCCTGAGAGATAGTGTCTGAAACTTAAAGCCTCACCAAGCCTGGCACCGCTGAGCTGGCAAAAGTAAGTAGAAAGGAAGAACTCTCTCAAGTTGGAGTTTTCCAAGGAACATTGGGCATGTCATTTGGAATTAAAGATCAGTATGATTAAAAACACCTGTCTGCTTATGACTTTTTTTAACAGTGAAGCGGTTTTGCACTTTTTTATAAGCTATTCACAGATTACAAGTGAAGGTGAAGTATGATGCTGGTGATGGAGCCATGTTTGCATCACACATAAGAAAAGATCAGTAGAAAGCTCAGCAGAATAAAGTCAGATGTACATGCTGTAGGGCATGTCCAACCACATGAAGGAGATAAAACAGTGGGCTCTCTGCATTTCTGATTCTGTATGCCTAGTGCATATGGCATGTAGCCTATGGACAATTAGAAGAACTAGTAAGACTTACTTTTTGAACCTTTATGCTTTTGAACATTGAAATACATAATGCATCATACTGGAATACTGAAATCAGTACGATCTATTGGCAGTGCAACCTGTTGTGTCCCACAAGTAGTAATTTTTTGAAACTATGTAAATTCTCTTTTCATCTCCGAATGAAATCAGAATTTCTATACTCTTACATCAGCTGTAATTACACATCATGTATTTTCTTTATGCACTTGGTACTTCAGTTACATCATATTTTTGTCTATACACTTTAATTACATTTTATCATTTATCGTGTCTTAGTTAGACAGATATTCTTGGGGTTTATTTTTCCTTTGGATGACACCAATACTTTTGCTTTATTTAGGTAAAGACCATTGAATTGCTACTGCGTGTGAAATGTTCAATAGAAATACTGTTAATGAAGTGGATATCTTTCTCTCTTCTTTCTTCAATATAATCCCCACTGTTTCATCTTGCCTCTGCTGGACCAGCTCCTACTCACACACTTTGTGTGGTCACTTTTTGCGGGGGCAGACGAATATTTCAACTCATTCCATAATTTGAATACTGGGGTGTGTGTAGAGCTGATCCAAATGCCAGTGCACTACAGTTCAGGTCATCTGTGCCATCCCCAGGGCCAGACCATAAACTCTGAGTTCCGCTGTAATGGTCTTAGGCCTCTCAAAGGAACCATTAGGCTCAAAGCAGTTGAATTGTGGCACAATGGCATTTAGGTGCTTCATCAAGCCAAAGCGCATGCTCACAGTACATGGAGTGCAATAGCTACTACCAAGCTGCGAGTAGGCTCACACCTGGTATCAATTTCCAAATAACATTCACTCAAAGCCAGCACAACACTCTTAGATCATCTCTGTGGTGCAAGTCAAGTACATCCTGTTACCACTACCATGACTTTGACCAGCAGTTTGTTCTCAAAAGCATCCAGGTGAGACATCATACCTGAGTCAACTACAAAGGAGACATTACTAATACTACTAGTCAACACAAAATATGTCCTTCATTTCATTTTCAATGGAAAAATAACCTACCATGGCAGTTAATGAAAAAAACAGGAGTCCTATCAATTTGCTGACTACAAACATTCTATTTCAGTTAGCACAAAACCCCCCAAGTTGCTATATGAACTGTCTTGTGTCACCATTTACTAAATGTGTAAGAAAAAAATATTCCTTGAGTTCATCTGAATGGATACCTGTGGCATTTGGTTGGCATTTACAAAGGCTGTGTCTGGACAGCAGAGATGTACATGAAATATGGCAAAGCAATTAAGAACATTATCTGGCAACCACTCATGGAACAAAGCTGTGTTATACAAGACCATTTGTTTTGTTTTGTCCATCACTTGCAACTTACTCAAAAAAATGTAGAGTACTGTCATAGCCAACCATCGCCATGCTATTTACTGCTTGAGAAAGACCAAGACACTACCTAATTAAGGAAGTGACTTGTTCTTCTTGTTCTTTCTTCTGACTGTCTGTCCTTTTCTAAAGTAATCACATCCATTCAAAACTAATAAACATGCAATAACAAACAAATATCAGTCAATGACGTCTTAGCATAAATATGGTAACATGTAATCCCTGGGTAATACCAAAATATCCTCTTCTTTGAAATACTAAATAGTACCAACCTGGTGAAAGTCCTGGTTAAATCTGAAGCATATGTGACTATTTGTCAGTATGTATGTCCAGCACTTAGTTTTCCACAATCTTACACTGAAATATAAGATGAAATGTCTCCTTGCTCTTGCTTCGTTTTTCCACTCAGTTAGTTAAACATAACGACATTAGCATTAATTGAATTAGAGCATCCATCAGTCTTATTTGTACCTCTGCCAGAGGACTAAACTCAAACAGCGTTGTTTGCCAGCGCTGGCAGCAAGATGGTCCTATGTACTGGCACACTTAAAGGAGGATTGCCAGGGACCAACAGAGGCACAGTGTACTGTGTGCTGCTTCAATGGATTAAAAGTGTATACTGGAATGCATTTTGCAATTATTTTTAGCAGGTAACACACACCATCCCAGCACCTGGCACTCTCAAAATTCAAATGACAGAGTAATTCGGGCAGATGTTTTTTTTCTCTTCCACACAGTTTCTGAATGCAGATTTCTAATGTGTTAATCGTGTAAACTCACTTTCTGACTGCTTTCCCGAGCTGAGCTGTCAGCAAAGGGCTTGGGTGGTGTTTTTATCTCTGGTGGTAGGTGAGTGTCACTGCTTACCCACTGGTAATAGCCTTTGGTCTCATCCCCCCTCGGACGGGCTTTGAGCTCATGTCTCCACAGTGAACAGACACTGTCCTCTGCATTTGCTCTCACTACTGATTTATTCATTGTCGTATGAAACAGTGGAGCTTTATATCCACTGACAGATGAATCGTTTTCAGTTGGTGAGATTTGTGTACCTGAACTTCAAGGATCATTTGCACTTCACCCATCACACCTCATCACTTCTGTTCAAACATTTACAATTAAATAAATGTCAAGGACACAGCTAATATGTATACCTCTCTATGCAGCCAGCTCGGGTTTTGAGTTTGTACATTTATATTTTAAATAGGCTAGAGAACAGTCATGATTCCTACAATTTAGCCTGTACTTTCTGAGGTTTTGCAATGTCATGGTTTTTGCAGAGAAGATATATTGTAGCCTATCTTACAGAACATATGTTTGAAGAGCTCTTCTAAAATATTACTAAATATTCAGCATAATGAGCAGATTCAAATCAATAACTAACAGCCTAAATACCCTGACACCCCTATCATTTTACGGAACCTAAACAGAGTGTCATAACTAAAATCCTATCCATTATTAATAAAACCTCAGAAGAACCAGGCCAATGTCACCACTGCATGTAGCCTACAACACTGAAGATGGTAAAACCCTCATTCAGGTTTCTGTTGGCTAGGGGGAGAAGCACCACTTCCACATTAGCTATTTTCAGCAGATGAATATTTGATGAGATTCTGTTTGAAGATGGGATGTTAAGGTCATGTTTGATCATCACCACACAAGCAAAATATTTCCATAAAATCAAGGACCAACTCAGAACACTGTCAAGTGTCCCTTTGAGTCACAAAAATCACAGCACGAAAGAAAAAAATCCTATAGTCTAGGCTGTTAAAAATCAATAACTGATGAAAAGGAACAGGGAAAAACGTTCATAATGAATATTATAGGCCTACAACTTGCTGTCAACAGTCTATTACTTACCTATCTTTTCATCTCTTATTTTATGGCTCTGACGATTTGTCGTAATTTTGAGATTATTAAGTGCTCTGTAGGCTACCTGTTTGGAAGCGTAGCCAGCCTTTTCCCTCTATCACAGGTAGATCACTTAGAACCCATTGATAGCGGACAAAATATAACCACGGATTTTGAGGGATATGACTAATGTTTAAGTAAAACAAACCGATAGCCTTCAGATGTTTCTTGGTCACCAGGCTTTCGTAAAAAGAATGAAATGAAATCTATGAATAAGTTGATTGATATCCATAACGTTACCTCTGTCGACAGGCGCGTCCGCATGAGAGCATTTCATTCAGCCTGCCATGCGCGTTTCTCGTTTAGCATGTTGAGTCATTCATCCACCTTGAACTCGTTTTATGTGTAAGCAAACATGATGACTTTGGCGATGGTTATAAAGTTCTATTTCAGCTAGCACGTCAACGTTGGGTCGGGTTGGGTTTTGTAGCCTACCTTTCTGACAGAGGCCTGTAAGGTACAAATCTAATAAATCATTGGACAACTCAAAACAAAGCACTGACCGTTGTTCTGAAATCTTTGCCTATCATTTTGTGTAGCGGAAAAAAAAATTGACAACTGGCGGGCTAGGATTTATTAGAATTAATTAATGTGAATGAAAAGAAGTAAAGTAGACAATGAATGAATGTGAATGTCAAGGTGTAAATAAATAAAAGAATGTACGTGTAAGTGTCAAGTTATTGTACGAGTTGAAGAGATTTGCATTGCCTTCCATCTAGCAGTCTTAAGTAAAAAGACAAAACTAAACTTATATACCAATGCAATTTTAAGAGCACAGCTATAATATTGCTGAGAAAATTGGTGCTAGACAGTAAGCACGGCAGGGGTTTTTGTATTCCTCCACAGTTGTGAGCAGTGGTATTTCCTGCATGAGAAGCATTATTCTGTCAATCTTCTATTCTTAAAATTTGTTAAACATAAAGCAGTTTGGTTTTTAGTGTTTTGTTCAGATTCCACTGCAAAGACTGCCATGACACTGAACTACAGTAAGCATTAGCTGCCCAATGCATTTTATGGTAAAAAGGTAAAAACTTCTCAACAGAGAAACTGGCTGAATTTCAGTATTCTGAAAGAACCATTTCCTTTCATGCTAGAGGTCTTTTATTTGCTGACAGTGACTGGTTAATCATCAAAATCTGTGAGTTGCATTTTGACATGTTTCTCCTCAGCAACATCTAATTTACCTGTCCTGTGTGTGTGTGTGTGTGTGTATGTGTGTGTGTGTGTGTGTATTGGGGGTGGGGTGGTTTTTATATTTTCTGCTGCCTTGGCAAAAAGGGTGTGAGTGGAAAGCAGCCGTGATCTCTCCAGGCTTTGTGAAAGCTGTCACCCTTATTGATGGCATCAGAACCCCCTGTGAATATGGCTACTGACAGCAGTGGCTTATCAGGGGCATTGCAGCTCTTGTTAGAAAAAATTGCATAGTATCAATACACTGTGAATGAAACAGCCATGCTCATGCATATACATAGAAACCAAGGCTTCCCAAATCAAGTGATCTGGGATGGAGAGCGATGCTATGCATATGTTATCCTAGCCAACTGGAGGTGGGCTTTTATTTAACTGTGGCAATATCTCATTGTGCGCTCAGACGATTAAAGCAGGTTTGGGATCTCATTAGTGGATCCTCTGGGGGGAGGTGGGCTCAGGGAATACTGCCTTGAGGGCGTAATTAATTTTGCATGCAAATCCAGACAACACATTTAGCAGGCCTGACAACTCATAGATGCACACTCAAGCTAGCAGTGTGGACCTAAGAGTGATCCACTGCTGCACAGACCCGACTGCAGATTGACCAAAGAGCATTTCTGCCTATTTCAACCTCCTGTAGGCTACAGCATTATCAATTAGTGTTTCTCACTCAGAGTTACGGTTTCCTCTGATACTGTAGAACAAATTAACACCCCTCTACTTTTGCTTTAAAGCATATCTCATCATACTTTCAGAGAAAACTTTGATGCATGGGGGCCTGTGGGTTTTGCCTCGCTGTTTCAGCCCTGATGGCTTTGCTGGATAACAAATGTATGTCGCTGGACTCTTCATCATCACCTTTCATTAGTCCATCCATCTCCAACCACACTTACTCTGTCCTCTTGGCCCCACACACATTGTCTTTCAGCGCTGTGGTAGCTAGAACCAGAAATGGCTCTAGTTATGACACTGCATTAAAGACTAAACATGCTTAGTTTGGTATCTACTTGTCATTGCTACACCACTCTCAATTGATGAATAATGTATTGCTTGCATTGACGGAAAGAAAATATCAGATTAGATTTGTATTCGTTGAGTTCATTTACAACATTAGTAACCTTCTATTTCTGGTAACCATGACAGTATTCAATAATTCATGAGAGATGGCTCTGTAGATGAACCTGCTGTCATGGTGTGCGATAAGTACCCTTGTATTTTCCTTCCAACACCAATTAAATCTGATTAGAGAAATGTGAGTCTTATCTCTTGCAGATTTAGTGACAGGAAAATGGTTCAGGCATAATAAGTGTCATACTCAGCACTACTAAACACCTCTGTGCTTATCATCTCAATTAGACTTCTGACTGCTTGATCTTATGTAACAATAAAATACAACTTACCACAAGCATTTTCTATTGTAACGCCATATTATGGAGAAAATAATTCATTAAGTAGGCCTATTCATCGAGTTTTAAGCACTAATGCAGGGGAATTCAGAATGATCAGGTGCAAAAATATTCTGCTCTCTGCAGGGAAAGAGGGAATACTGTAGCACTTTCTAGACAGAGTTATCTTTTTCCACTCTACATTTCTCTGAGGAGCTCTGCCAACAGTGTTCAGCTCAATTACAAATGTCCTCTGGCATGAATCAATAAAGCACACTGTATTTTAGCAAAAAGGTAATTTTACCATGCTACCTGGGAATGCACAGAAATGGTTTATGGTATGGTATCTGATATCAAGGTTAAGTATTAACTAGGTAAATATCCAGGAACCAGCATTCCTTTTTGTCATGGAAGCCTGCATGCTCTCTATGTAAAGATGTACTTTATTAAATACAATATTCTTGCAATCATACTGCAATGAATGTATCAATCATATTAAGTCTTCCACCTTAGTTGGCCTGGGGTAGAAAAAAACAACTCCATATTAGCAGTCAAACAACTTGAATGTTGAGAGAAGCAAGCCCACATAGGCCTTCTTTTCCCCCATCTCTTTCTCTTTTAGCCCTCCTCTGCTTTTGACTCATTCCATGCCAGTCCACTGAGAAATCTCCACTCACTTCTCCATTTTTAACACCCCAGATATGTCACTTGATATGTCTAAGTTTCACTGATGAAATCATGACAATTGTAATGAAAGTACTTTAGCATAAATCTGAATGCGGGTAGTGTCGGAAGTGATTTGCAGGGGTTTTGAACACTGACACCGGTGAGCACCAGTGATATTAAGGATGTTCCATCCAAGAATCTGATTCTGAGTGTGCACAAACTAGATCAGCGCCTTGCTTTCTTAATCCCACCACTTAGCTCCACATTTCCTCTCAACCACTGTGGTTCTCTGACAGTCACAGTCAATACTCTTCTCCTGTGTGAGCCCTCATTGATAGAATGAGTTACGTAATGATCTATGTTCTTGTGATAGTTCATTCTTGTGACATTCAAAGAATGGTTAATGACTCATTAATTTCATAAATATTCTTCCAGAGATATGGTTTATATGTTTACTGTATGTGTGTATGTTTGGTTCATATTAAAATTCAGTACTGTCATTGCTGATATTGTTGATTGTTATATAACAACTAAAATATTGTTTTAATTAATGTCTGTGTGTAATGTCACTTTGGACAGTAGTGTCTGACAAATACCATAAATATAAACATACACTTACAATCTCACAATCACAAAGACAAGCAAATTTCACGACATTTGAAGTTGATTTTATAAATTTGGAACATACTACATAGTCTCCTCCACGGACAATTATACTGTATAGGTTTGCGTTCTTTTTTGCAAATCTAAATATGTATTTTTTTTTCTATTTTTATTATTTTTCATTTTAGGTGGTTTGGAAAGAAATGACCCTTTGCCAAAGCACAGCCAGAACAAACGCTAAGTGATGTGACCAACTTTTCAAACAAAGTAGAGATCAACAATCACCAAAGTTCAGACACCCAAGCAATTAACACAAGAGCACTCACCCCAAACAGCCGGAGAATGTTGGCCACCATGATGGACACAGAGCTGGCAGCGGCTCCTATCACCCCAACAACCTTGTCTGGCTTGGTGAAGACGGGGGGCTCACCATTTGCACAGTGTACATCAGAAGAATCCCTCTCAATGAGTGCTTGCACAAATGTTAGGGACTGTTCCAAGGCATACGTGTCCCGTGAGCAAGTGTCTAGGATGAGGGCTCCCAGCGTGACATTTGGCAGCAGTTCTGGGTCTTTGTTAATGAGGTCGATGGCAAACAGCATAGCCTCAAGTCGATGGATGCCCTTCTCTTTCTTGAGTTCACCACAGGCTGACCCCGGCTCACCACGGGCATGCACGGGGAAGAGCCCTCCAAGGATGATGTCACCGTCCAGACGGATAGAGTGGGCAAATTCCTGAATCTGTAGTTCAGGCCTCTCTGTAGTGGCCAGAGTCCCAAACACACACTCATGAACAGGAGCAAGTGTCTGTGCAGCACTGCACAGCAGGTTGATACTCTACACATACTGACACAAAGGGACCGTATACACAGGTTTATGGACAAACAGGATTGATATGTTTATATCAGCAAATATAGTTGTATTCTTTCAATGGATGGCAACTTAAGAATGGAAAGTCCTAGAGAGTCCCTTCCCACAGAAGTAGACCCCTGGTCTGGTAGACTTCTAGAAAGAATTCATTCATGTGGGCAATGCTGTGCACAAAGAAGAGATGATGAACTTAAAATTTGTGGGTCTTTAATTCCACATGATAGCTGCCATCACTTTCCGCACTGTTGAGTCAAAAGCAAAGGAGAATATTATTTTTTTTCTTTAGTGCATAATTTACATGCAAACCACAATTCAGTACATGGAGGCTGGAGCTATAACCTAATTGCACGACTGCATAAACACAACATACTTCCACTTTTTCTCAGCTAATATCGCTACACTACCCTGTTTTGAGTCTCACTAATCACTGTGTTCATACACCTACAGTATTTTGATCCAGAGTAAGAAAGTCCAATTTAAGAGCAGCTTAATAATAAGACCAGGAACTAAAAATAGATTGCAATGGAATATCGTAACACATCAGACACAGACAACACTGTTTTCCCCAACAAAAAGAATGAATGTTTTATCTACCAAGACAGGTTCTTGCACCCACACCTGGGACAACCAAAAATCTCCCCTCTTAATCCTGTCTTTCTTAATGGGATGAAATCTAAGGGATAGATATAAGGTTTTCAACTGCCTCCTCAGACATGATCCAAGGCATTAGAAAATTCAACCTGTAAACTTTTAGTGTCATTACATGGAATTGGGGCTACCAGGCTACAGTCCTACTGTATCCCCCAGAGGAAATGTAAGGAAGCATATCCTGAGTTCACCCTCTTATCCTATATCAACTCTATAAACCCAATTGTTCCACACTCATACCTCAGAAACTGGCAATTACCAGTTATATCTAGCAATAACAGAGGCTTAAAATGGAGCATGAGGACAGCTCTATCAGTAAGCTGAAAGTAGACTTTAGCAAAATGTAGAGAGTAGCTTGGCTAAACATAAGTTCTAATTCCTGAATGTTATTTGCTGATCTTTAGACCTCTCATAATATATTTGTGATAACAGATAATATTGTATTCTTGTATGGATTCTTTGAGAAAATCAAAATAAGACGAAGTTCATAAACTATTAGGTTACAAAATGTCACAATTCCATTGCCTTATGATACGTACAATTTAATATGTTGCGTAATTAGCTATCCAGAGAGCGCGAGATTGGGCACCTGCTGTCAGAGAGCGGCGCAACTATGTTCAAGGTGTGGTAGGTTACAGTGTAGATTTTCAATAAAACAGCAAAGACGAATAACCGAAAGACATAGTTTTATCGTTGTATCAGACAGCGTCATTAAATGCCGCTGCTTACCTGGCAATGTTTGATTTCGTGTCCCATCCACTTTGCCCGCAAATATAAGTCTGCTGGTGGTGCTGAAAGGACAGCGATCCAGAGGCGCCAGGAGCTGAGACAGCCGCCGAATGGAATCTCTGAAATGTGCTCCACTGGTGGGTCCTGCATCACCACACCTCTTGGCGCTTCGTCCCCACGTAGCCTATGAGCGTCAAACTTTGCTCTTGATCGTTTCTGAGAGATGCCTCTATACTGTGAGTGACTATGGCTCCAGCAAAAGGACAGAGGCTAATGAGAATTTACACTGGTTTTACATTAGCCAGAATATGTTTATGTTTATGTCTGTTTGAATCAGTCTAGTGGGAAACAAGACACAGAAGCAACACTTTGTAGACCAAACTAAATTTAATACGGACATTTTTTCTCATGGAACATTCCCAGAGTGACCCACTCTAAACCTTGGTCAGTCACCCTGTGCTTAGGTGACGCGCCTGCACCAAAGTAAGCTCATTCATGCCACCTTGTGTTGAAAAATCTTGTCATATCGGTCTCTATTGAGCCAGTCTGTTTCACCCCTTGGAAGTCTTAGACTGGAGGTCTTCTGTGTTCTGCCAACATGTGGTGGCCTAAACAATCCACTGCATCTCAGCTACCCCCCTTTCTGATGGTATGAAATATCACCTTTACCACCAACAACCACATCCAGTATGATTTAATATGCATACAACTGACTCTTTCCTGCTTGACAACAAGCAGTTACACTGGAAAGTAGTGCAGATAAAATTTTCAGGATTGATTTCAAAATAATTTAACAAATTATAATTTTTTCCCTAATCTTGCAAGCACTTTCTGTGTTTCTGCATCTAATTTAATCTCTGAGTCAAGCAGAACCATGGTACTTTGCTACTACAATCCAACATATTTTACACTGCAACAAAGGATGTTAAAATATAGGCTAATGTCCATTCGTAATGCTCTTTGGATTACCAGATGGAAAATGGTAGTTATTTAAACCATAGGCACATGCCTGATGACATGGGATCAAGACCCACCTCAATTAAAATTGAGGTTGGGTCTGGCAACAAGAGGTTCCTAATTTTTGGTGTGTAAACAAAACCACAACTATAGGTAAGAGTTGGTGTTGGCTACAAAAATTGTAGGGGAAGCTGTTTGCAGACTTGCCTGATATTCCTTTGATCTTTTATCAAAACTCTTTGGAAGTGCAGAAAACAAATGATTTAAAGCAGGACCAGGCAACATTTGATGCTGTTTTTAGGTCAGTTTATCAGCTTCATTGTCACTTTGATGGTTAAATGGCTCATTATGGGTGAATGGGTGAATGGAGGCTCTCTTGAGCCATCTAGTTACCGCAGTTACAGGCACTTGCAGCTTCTAATCACAAGGCCACAGAAATGAAACTGAAACTTTGATTTGCAAACAAATCTACATGGATTGGTGAGAATATACAATGTTGTTGCTATTTGTCTGAAAAATCGGCACCTGCAGGGTGAACTCCGGGCTAAAAAATTGCAGGCATTCCTGGTCCAGCTTTAATTGTGGTTGTTTACTCAGTTCAAAAGACAGTACTGCTTGGTTGTGAATCATATAAAATCTGTCCCATGCTGGATAAGCAGTTGTGATTGGTTCCTGGATTTTTGATGACGCAGAAATGGGCTGCCATGGCCTCATTGCCAGACCAAATCCTGACTGCTGTGGGTCTGGTTCCCTGGCTAGAGTACCAACAGTATTCTTCCCATTGCTTTTCAAATAAAACATCCTTAGATGTCACAATAATGTCAACAAATTCTATTGCACAATAGGAAAAAAATATTTGGGCAATTTAGAAAAAATTTTAATTAACAAAGTTGAAGTGTACATTTAAAATTTTTGTCAAACACATCCATACTGGGCTCCACAGATCATTGCTCTTTTATGAAAGTTGCTGAGCTTTCAGATAATCCCACTTGCCTGGGGGGGAGAAAATCCATCAGAAAACACACTGACAAAGGCTAATGAGTTTAATTCTTAATATAAAATAAAATAAAATAAAAGCTACTTACGCTTCATTTTTAAAGGTTTCTTTGGTGATCTGGTCTGTTACAAAGCCATCTGGACTTTCACTGATATTCTTTATCCCTAGAGTGGTGAGAGCTACATAAAGTGGAATCAGTTATTACAAATGCACTAGTAGCATATGGCTTACAGCTCCCTCTGCAGGCCCTCCCTCAACTCCTGGGAGTAAAAACAGAGTTGTTTTTTTGCAATGAAAACAATGAGAAAAAAAACCTTGAAGGGGAACCAAAATATTATTATAATTCATAAGTGATGCCAATTAATGGCACCCCAATTTTAGCATTTTGTAAAGCCTCCCTTTGCCTCCCTTTAAAATAGTTCTTCTCTTGCCATAAAGTTGGAGACATGGGGATTTGAGACAATTCTTTATTACAGAATCTCCCAAGATTGTCTGGATTGTGCTTTCTGCTCTTCAGAACAGCCCTGTGGGTTTCTGTGGAGTCCAAATCAAGTAACTGAGAAAGCCAGAAGCTTCATTTTGGGTTTAGTAAACCATTTTTGTGTTGATCTAGAACCAAACTTTACTGTAGCATAACCCCTGAGACACTCTGGTGTCCTGAGTACCCCTTGTTCCATGGACAGCTTGCTATACCAGTTAAAATATTTGCATAATACCTGTTGCATTAACAAAATGTGAAGACATAACACAAATGTGTAGTGGCAATTGGGTTGTATTAGTGTGTATTAGTGGTTGTATTAGTGTGTCACTAATGTAAGACACGTAGTTATGCAATTTCACTACATGTCTAACATTAGTATTTCAATGTATGTGACAAATAAACTCCTTGATCCTTGATAGTTTGAGTACAAGACCATTCTCCATGTTATCTTTATGCTGGTATGTGCTAAGATCCATTCACAGATTTATTTTGTGTACCCTCTAGCACTGTTTCAAGGTACCATACCCAGTTTGACAACCACTGATCTAGAAGTAGCCTAGGTTTTGGATTATCAGCCTGTTAGATGATCCAATCATTACCCATGCGTAGTATCTTAACACAGGCAGACAGATTTAGATTTACATCCAAATATTCTACAGCAGAATGGTCATCATGGCTCATGCTCTTGGGTTCCAAACCCAAAGGCCTTTGGAGTAAAAATTACAAAATCATATACCACCCTACTAATCAGTAAGCACAGGCATCTATGCCACCGTCAACAGTAGTGCTTATGGAATTTTTCCCTTTTTTTTTTCTCAAGTGATGTGCATAAACTCCAACCCCACAACATCCATCTGTGTGAATAGAGCACCACTTTACCTACTATCTCATCAGTAAAGACCAAAAAGACATCAGAGCAAGGCTAGGAAAGGCCCAAAGTGCATTTTCCCAACTCCGTACCATCTGGAGAAAAACAAAACAACTTCTAAACAAAGATGCTATTGTACAATAGCAACATCAAGTCTGTTCTTCTGTACGGTTCAGATTGTTGACGTGTGGTCAGTACAGACATGAGGAGACTTGATGCCTTCCATAACAGGTGTCTCAGAAGAGTTTTTGGCCCAACAAAATATCCAACCACCAACTGTACAAGAAAGCCAATATCAAAGCATCATGAAGAACATCACATCACGATGCCTAAGATGGCTTGGACATGTGCTAAGGATTGAAACAAGACCGGATCTCAAGAGTCACTTTAAGATGGACACCACCTAGCAAAAGAAGACCTGGATGCCCCAAACATATCTGGCGCAGAACTGTGGTGAATGAACTTCCAAAAATGTCATGTCAAAGGGAGAAGCACAACATCCTGCTAAGGACCGTATGCGATGGAAAGTGCTCATTGAAGCCTTATGTCCCACAGGGGACGAAGAGGAGTAAGTAAGTAATTTTTCAAACCCTGACGGTTAATTAGTAGCAAGGAGAATTAATTCGTTAGATAAAAGGTAAACAGATGCATCTTCAAAGGCTTTTGGATATTCCCATAACTATCGCTAGTAAATAATCCCAGCAAAAAGTAATTTTAACTTAATTATAACCTTCATGGAAGGCAGCCTCAGCAGATGTTCAGCAGAAAAGCAGTGGGTGAGAGAGAGCATAAAGCTGAATCAGTAAGTGTCCTGTATACCACAGTGACAGATTTGAATTGAACTCTGGTTGCTTTAAGAAGCTTCAGTGGTCCAGGTCTCAATGGTCCAGGTAGGCCAGTGAAACAGGACATCATGGATTATTGTTTAAAAGTTCACCCTAATAAATTCAAAGCAACTGAATAAGGTTTAAGAAGCTTTGTCTACATTCATAATATTTTCTAGGGCTTTCATGTTTAAAAATATTTGGGCCAATTTCTTCCATTCCTTTCCTTTCCTGAATTTGCAAAATCTTTCCTCACAGTTTTCATCGAGAAACTGGTGCATTGCCAAAGAGTGATATTTTAATAGGCTAACTTTGCCAGGGGTACAAATAAATATAGGCTCACCCTCTTTGAACTGAGCATAAGTGATGTGACCTCGTTTGACAGGATCCAAGATCCCAAAAATGGCATCCAAATTGGCATCAGAAAACAGACAGGGGCTACCCACAGAGGACGTTTTAGATAATTTCAGCTGTTCCAACTGTTCAATCAAGAATTCCCGGGGTCTTTCTATGAGAGAGAGAGAGAGAGAGAGAGAGAGAGAGAGAGAGAGAGAGAGAGAGATTAAAGATGAGATACACCAAGTCGACGGTGAGATCAACCCATCACATCACATCAACTTTGTGGAACTTTCATCTTCAGTGACCATTCATAAAGCAATTGGCAGATAATTATAAAGCAATTCACAGATATTACCAAGTTCACAACCGGAGGTTACACCAAAACGAGTCGTCTTTCGATTGTTAATGATAAAGTGATACTAAGAGATCACGACACGCATTCACTTTACACATTGACTAGGTCATTCGATGGCTGATGCATAAAAACCCATTACATTTATGTTTTCGAAATATATAAACATAATACACAGCAAAATCCGTTTCTCTCTTACCCGGCCTGTGAAAAAATATCATGCTAGTTAAATTATCCATAAGTTCTAATATTTTGTGTTTCTTCAAATATTCTGTGGCCTCTTCTTCTTTGGGGGAAGTCATGTTTCGCAAGCCTTTCTAGCAAAGGTAGGCCCTACTCCGCCTCGACCAGAGCCCATAGACAGTAAAAGAGGAGCTTCGATCTTCTTTACTAATCTCTTTCAGTTTTGTTTTGGCTCCGTTGCTATGATACCAAAATGAGACTGCATAGCGAGCGGCGTTGGAGCCGTGTGGAGCGGGCACGCGTTAATCGTGGGCTGCGCAGTTTTTTGCCCATTAACAGTTTATGATAATGATGCAGTTTCGGAAAACAGGATAATGATGATGATGGTGATGATGATGAAGAGGATTACAAATATGTTGTTTTTGTTGTTGTCGTTATATGTAAGCTAATGTAATTTTTTTCGTGTTCACAAATCTCATTTCTTTAAGAATGTGCAGCAGAAAGTTCATACAGTAGTGCATGTAGTTTTTTATCGCCCCAAAGCAAGAAAGTAAGAATTGCATGAAAACCGCTATAAAACTATTTTTTTTTTATATTGCAGCTTACTATGGGTATTTTTGGATGCATCCAAAACCTTTGATATGATGAGGTCCAAAAGCTGAGTATCATTCATAATTGTATACATCATTCATGGACCTTCATAAACTATGAATTATTTTTTCGAGTTTATAAAGTCAAGTCATAAGTCATTTCAAACTAGCTTAGGGTCAGGTAGTCAATCTGTCAGTTTCCTGCTTACAGGAAACAGGAATCCTACTAAAATTCATATCGCAATCTCGGATTTGGAATGATTCAGTTTAGAAGGATAAACTAGATGAAATGCTGGGAGTTTATCAGCAAAATTTGTGTAACAACGTATAGATAGACAATAAAGCATCTTGAAAGGATTTGAAAGCAATCAATAAGCCTAGTGTAACGCATACAATATTTATTCATCAAATTAGTCTTTGATGTCACTTGTGTCTTTTACTTTACTCTTTTATTGTTTCCTTGTTATGTTGATTGTTTTGCTCTTGAGAAGTGAGAGCAACATTTCAGAAAATCCATAGAGAAAATACCAGATGTCAGGTAGGTAACGTCATAAGGGAGCGACGGTTTTTTGCTCTCGAGTGCGCAGGCGTACAACAAAGAGTCCTTGGGTGCACCGTCTGCTCTAGGTTAAGTGGACGAATGTCAAAATGCAGAGTTGGAGCCAGCTATATCGTGCCCTGGCAAAGGTAAACACTGCTTATTTGTGAGAATTGATTTAGTGTGAATGTATATTATGAGGGCATATCAGTTAAACAAACTTAAATTCTCAACTTGATTTTTTTCAGTGAAATCAAGGCCCATATTACCAACGTAACGTTAGCTAACCAGTGCACTCTGCCATAGGCTAGCTCAGTGGGCTAGCAGTGGAAACAAGGAAGCTAACTTAACGCATCGTTACGGAATATCATAATGCCAACTTTATTAATCGACATTTGCAAATTGTGTCATTTGTGAGGGCTGGATAACAATAACGATAACAATAAAGTCTGACATAATAATTAAATCATACCATGTGGGTCAGTAGGCAACTTGGCTAACTTGGGGGGGGGGTAATGTAAGTTGTAATGTAATGTAGTTTGCTAATTGGTTGTCCTGCAAGGGTCAAAACGTAACGCTCGTTTTAGACACGCTAGGCAAAACAATCATTAATAACATTTGTATACATTATGATTTTGGCTTTTGCCTTAAGTAACAAATGATTCATGTTCCGTTGTCGAGTTGGCTAATATTGTTCAAGCCCTGTCAAAAATGTCTAACGTTAGCTAATTTTATTTAGCATTAGTGTTAAGCTGTCATATGCAATAGCCCGTCGACTTTTTACATGTAACGTTATAAAATCTTAATTGAAGGTTTACTGAATGTAACGATAAATGTAATTTAATTGAATGAGGGTTGATTGCTAAAGTTATTACAGTTTAGTAAAGATGACGAATGGAACTGTTCGACGATAAAATAGACATAAATGAAACGTTCTTGAAGAAATTGTCTGATTTACAAAGCAAACGTGTGATTAGACTAGAATAAGTGTACCTCATAGTTTTTTTTTCCACTAATGGCATTCAGGTCCTGAAGTGGTCTAAATCAGAGATGGATAGTTTGTTTCCTATATCTAACCTTGCTTTGTCTGTGTATTGAAAATACAGTATGTTGTTGTAATGGGCATCATGTTAACTCCTGGTTGGTTGTATCAAAATGGCAGTGTTACAGAAAATACTGTTGCCATAATGTCTGTATGGAAAAAATACATGGTAGTGTATAACCTAATTGGGCAAACAATCCAAATCTGTGTACATGATAATGTCATGTAGGTGCATTTTGGGAAATACTTTGCACAAAGAAGGTATGTATGACTAGTGATAGATTTATTCATGTCTTATTTGTTATGTTTGTGTGAAATCTTATTTATATAAGCCAGGACCAAAACCCACCCAACAACATAGGCTACAAGTGACAAAATGTGTTTCCGTCGCAGTGGCATAGTCAGATGACACCTGCATGTAAAATTTTGAAAGGGAGCAGGAACTAAATCTCTCGCTCTCTATCTATATATCTATCTGTGTTGTATTTAATACAACATACTCAGCTATAGGTTTGTTTATTTTGATACATGTCATGGATTTATTTTTTTAGGTAATTTCCCAATACAAGTATTTTGTATCTAGTAACAAAATACATTTACAGGTCATTTTCCTAACCCTGCTGATAACTTTCTGGGCTTCCCATAGGGTGTAGAGTGTGCACACCTATTGTATTGACTTGCCATTTGTGCTCTCTTGCTGATACAGCGGGGTTCACATCTACCATGCAAACTCCATCCGGTAACTGCTCTGTCTGTAAGGACATATGCTGACAAAGGCCCAAGTAAGTGTGCTTATCATAATGTTCTAGGCAGTGACGTCAGTTCTATCAGTGACTGGTTATATTAGGAAACCTTTGCTCAAGTTGTGTGTCATTTAATGCTGTTGTGTGGAAACTAAGTTGGATCTTATAACTATCAGTGCTACAATCTACTTTGGCAGTAAAATTACATGGAGATCATGACCTAAGCCAAGTCTTGTTCTTTTGCAGTTGACGCTGATGTAACTGTTGTGGGTTCAGGGCCTGGAGGTTATGTTGCAGCAATCAAATCAGCACAGCTTGGTTTCAAGGTTGGAAGACTTTTTAAAAAGAAATATTAATTTAAAATAATAATATTATATAAATAATATTAATTAAATAATAACAACAGCAACCTCGTCATATCAATATATCAATAACATGTTTTTCTATCTGTAGACAGTATGTGTGGAGAAGAATGCCACCCTTGGGGGAACCTGCTTGAATGTTGGCTGCATACCATCCAAGGTAGAGGAATAGAATGTGAAATTAATGAACCTAAATTAGATGTGAAACAGTATGTAAATGTTGTAATTGATTTGTGTTTCATCATCTGGCTGAGCTGTGCCTGGTGAGCATGTTAACTTTAGTCTTTCCTCATTCGCTCCATATTTGTTACTCTTTGACATGGAGCTGGAACTGAAGTCATATTTGTTATTTTTTGACATTGAGCTGGAACTGCAGTCATATTTGTTACTCTTTGACATGGAGCTGGAATTGTAACTCTTTGACATAGAGCTGGAACTTCAGTCATAAGGATCTGAATTCTTGGTGCTGGTCTGTCCAAATCAGGCATTGCTAGCTGAGCTCCAGGCACGGTTGCATCTTTTAACACATGTGACATAATAAATTGAAATTTGAGAAGACTTTCTAAAGCTCAGTTCCTTAAAATGATTGTGTATTGGCAATCAGTTTAGTAGTCAATGTGGGACAAGAGTACATCACCAAGCTCACAGCTTCTTCTTGACCATATTCCTTAAGAGGGCACATACTTATGATCTAGTCATGGAGGAGGTCTGTGAAAATAAAGAACTTGATTCCTACTGGTAACTAACTTGATTTCACATTTGCTTTCTTTGTAGGCACTCTTGAACAATTCTTACCTCTACCATCTTGCACATGGAAAGGACTTCGAAAGCAGAGGCATTGAAAGTAAGAATTAAGATTTTGAGAGAATTCGTCTTGTTTGAAATTTGTTGGAAATGAACAGTCTGTGTTCATCAAATAATGTCTGAAAGCCTGTGGGATCTTGAGCACAACCCGTCTACAGAAGTGGCTAGCTTGTTGAAATTATTTGTAAAGTTGGCTAAATGCCTGCACTTCTCCACTGAAATAAAAAGTTGGATAAAAAAATTTTAACAACCCAGTGGTGCTGACATATTGTTGTGCAGTTTCAGGGATCTCACTAAACCTGGAGAAGATGATGGCCCAGAAGAGTGGGGCAGTAAAAGCCTTGACAGGAGGCATTGCACATTTATTTAAACAGAACAAAGTAAGTCTACTATGTGGATGACATGCTGGAATGTACAGCTGGGTGTCAGTAATTAGGATATAGTGAGTGCAGTGAACACAAGTTCACAAGGCAGTGAGCTGGGCTTGGAAGCTCTAAATCAATTAATTACATCGTGCTAAATCAGTCTTTTTCCAATTTGATTAAAATTCTACTGGATTATCAGTAGATATGAAATTAAGTCTGATCATGATTACATCTGTAACTCATGTTTATGTAAATTGTTAAGCACGCCTTTGGCTTTTGATGTCGTATTTAACAAGGGACATGAACTGCTTCATGTTGTTGAAGTATGTTGTGTCATCCTGTAGGTGACGCATGTCAATGGCTTTGGAACCATCACCGGTAAGAACCAAGTCACAGCCAAACTGGATGATGGCACTGAGCAAGTAATCAACACCAAGAATGTACTTATTGCCACTGGGTCAGAAGTCACACCTTTCCCTGGGATTGAGGTATATAGAGACCTTGTCAACAGAAGCCAAATATGGTTGAAAGCTATGTCTGTTGTTGTAAAAATGTATTAAAAGCTTTTGCTTTATTCAGTCAGTTAATTTGTTTTAAGTTTGAATTATTCAGACGTTTAGCTGGTTGCTCGATTTCTGTTTGTGGGAAGCCATATTTCAGTTGTCCTTTTTTTGACAGATTGATGAAGAGAGCATCGTGTCCTCCACTGGAGCTCTCTCTCTCAAGAAGGTTCCCCAAAATCTCATCGTGATTGGAGCAGGAGTCATTGGAGTAGAACTGGTGAGGAGTGTTTTACAGTAAAGAACACACCTGCCTTGCACCTGTGTTGCATCAGAATTAGTTTGACAGTTGAAATTAGTCTTTGCTTATATTTTTATTCGTATTTTTAATCTTTATTTTGAACATTTCTTGTCAACATTTCTGTGCTGTAGGGTTCAGTGTGGCAGCGATTGGGAGCCAAAGTGACCGCCATTGAGTTCCTGGGCCATGTTGGAGGTATGGGCATCGATATGGAGATCTCCAAGAACTTCCAGCGCATCCTTCAGAAGCAGGGCATGAAGTTCAAACTTGGCACAAAGGTTATGGGAGCTACCAGAAGAGCAGATGGCCAGATTGATGTAGCGTACGTTTGTGTCACTGTTATCTTCTCATATTTATGGCTTGTGATAAAAATTATTGAAATTGTGGTGTCACACCTGACTCGTGGGGTAGCCGGACATTTCATTTGTGGCTGCAGCTTTTGGAGATTGCAGAGAGTTCTGCTCTCAACTGAGACTAATATTGTGAACTACAGACTCAGCATTATGTAAATTCAAAGACGTGAAATGCCTCGTCCGATCTGACAGGGTCATTTATAACGTTGGACGTTAAAATGTGCACATGATTTGACTCCCCTTCAGATTTATGTGGTAAATGGACATACATTGTGTTTGATAACAGCAAGTTGTAAAGACAGATTGATTGGAGCTGTGTGTAGTGGCTTGTAAGAATGGGAGTGGTTTGGTGTGTGAGCACATAGTGTTCTTATCTGATGGGTTAGTCCATGTGTTCTGACAGGGTTGAAGCTGCAGCTGGTGGCAAGAATGAGACGCTGACTTGTGACGTCCTGCTGGTGTGCATCGGCCGGCGGCCCTTCACCAGCAGTCTGGGCCTGGAGAGTGTGGGCATTGAGCTGGACAACAGAGGCAGGATCCCCGTCAACAGCCGCTTCCAGAGCAAAGTCCCCAAGTAAGCCTCACTAGACAAAACTGGAAGGCCTGATTCATAGTCAACACAAGTGTGCAAATGCTGCTATGGATGCGAGCTCACACGCGTACTAGCAGTGCAGCCTGAACATGCGTCGTTTGGTATGCCTCCATCGACTGATGTCATCACACACACAGGGGCAAAAAAAAAGTTAGAAAATGTGACACTATACACTTTGCTACGCAAGTACACATCATGGCATCCTTACATTTGCATTGACTATGAACTGGACCTAACAGGCTTACACCAGCAGTGTTTGAATGAAGCTGGCATTATGTACTCTGTGTGTAGAAAGTAGACCTGATGAAGCTAAAGAATCGTGCTTGAACCCTTTGACAGCATCTATGCTATCGGCGATGTGGTGGCCGGGCCCATGCTGGCCCACAAGGCGGAGGACGAGGGCATCATCTGTGTGGAGGGCATGGCAGGGGGCGCCGTGCACATCGACTACAACTGTGTGCCCTCCGTCATCTACACCCATCCTGAGGTGGCCTGGGTAGGCAAGACTGAGGAGCAGCTCAAAGAGGAGGTGAGGCTCTGGCACTGATCCCTAAACAACACACACACAACTAGCGGATGTCAGCTCATATACATCCCACTATTTATCTAGCCGCTTTTTCCAGCCGGAGTTACATAGTTCATTTGAAAGCATGTCAATTTTATGAAGTGAAATTTTTTCAAGGAGGATCCAGCACTCCTAATCTGTAATCTGTAACCCCTGTGATTAAAAAAAATAGATCTTTATTGATTTGGTTCTTTGATGCAAGTTCCCTGTAAACCTGTGTTGTCAGAGCATTGCCCTGTAGGCAATCAATAAAATCTTTAAATTGATTCAAATAGTGTCTGACAGGAAGTAGTGTGAAAATGCTAAATTACAATACAACAATTACAACAATACTATAAATGTAAATTACCTTTTGGATTCTTGAAATGTCTTTGGTCAGCCAAAAGTGAACAGCAGAATAAAAACAGTGATTTCAAATGATTCTCCCGTTGATCTCTGCCTCTCTCCTCTGAAGGGTGTGCCATACAAGGTTGGCAAGTTCCCCTTTGCGGCCAACAGCAGAGCAAAAACCAACGCAGACACAGACGGCCTGGTGAAGATCCTGAGTCATAAGGAGACAGACAGGATGATGGGGGCTCACATCCTGGGAACAGTGAGTACTGGCACCGTGGCTCCTCCTGAGGGGCGTTGGCATTACAGCCCAGCCGCCTGTAAAGACCTAAACTCTGCCTCTATGTTTGATGATGTGCAGGGAGCAGGAGAGATGATCAATGAAGCAGCACTGGCAATGGAGTATGGAGCATCATGTGAGGATGTCGCCAGAGTCTGCCACGCTCATCCTGTAAGCGCATCACTAACACAAATCTCCCAGCATCAGCCCTCATTCAGCTGGGCTTTTACAACCCAGCCCTGTTATTCAAGGTCCCCAAGTGCTGTCTGTACAGAAAGGAATGAGACAACAGACCGGCAGTTAATGCTGAAGGATTATCTAATGCTGAAGAGGCGTGGTCCACAGTCACAGAGGGAGAATTTCAGTTCACAGTTCTCTTGGTGTACAGACACAACACGTCCATTACATATGTGAAAGCCTTAAAAACTGTCACTTTATTCTGGATTGTCACAGGGTTATGGTGATACATTCATAATCTTCACAATCAGTGATTTACTCATCATTGTGCTCGCCGGTGTAAAGAGTTTATCAACTTAATGTAGTCACTGCCAGAGTGCCAACATAGACTTAAATGTTTTTGTTTGACTCCTGTGGTGTGTTGTTGGCTCCTGAGTGCCAAATTAAACTCACACTTGTGACCTTTCTGTCTCTCTCTCCCCAACTGCAGACTGTGTCAGAGGCCTTCAGAGAAGCCAACCTTGCGGCCTCATTTGGAAAAGCCATCAACTTCTAGGCCCTCACCTGATCCCATGGACTGTACATAATGTCTGTTGCATAACCAACTTGGGACTGTCCACAAGCACACTCTGGAAACCCCTCCCCTGGCCATCAGGAGTCCTTCCACAGAAATACATACATTCATACCAAGAAGATGTCTGTTATATAACACTTAGGATATTATTTAATAAATGTTTAATAAAGGGATTTGGGTTAAATCTGAGTGAGAGTTTACTACTGTGTTTACTAATATGTTGACTGTCTACAGTTCCCTACACTACACTACTACACAATGTTGGCTGAATCAACATTACAAATACAAAGTAATGGCAGTACACATATACATATAGTGTGCCAGTCAATAAGTCCTGGTAGGGCAAACGGGCATGAGCTTGGCACTGAAAAAGCTTCTGAGACAGAATGAGAGACAAAAGTCAGTTAGAACCCAGAAACATACTTGGAAACTTTGCTTCATCTGGTTATCAGCTGGAAGTACTTCAGTACACCATAAAGCTAATGAATTTGAATTTGAATAATGACTGGAATGAATACATCTGTAATGAATACCCTTTCAGTTTGTAGGAGAGACCTTTATTCAGTTTTCTTTGGCACAATATCTTTGGTTCACATGCTTTACATTAAAGATGACCGATTCTGATGGGCATTTATAAATTAAGTTAGATGGATCTAACATCGCTCCCAGTATATTGATGTTAAAATGCAACGGCTTTGGGGCATTAAAAATTTGCTTTGGTATTCCTGCTTCAATGTTGTTTATTCCTACCTATTGAAATGTTCTTATACCATTACCTTGAAAGAATATAGTATGTACCGATTCCATTTTGTTTTATTTTTTAGAAAAGTCATTCCAAATGAGTGTTGTTAACTGCCTGTAGATGACTGCTTCTCCTGTGGCTCTAGTTAAAACAGACAGGTGCTGTAAATGGTGACTTTGTGGCTGATCTCCTGGAGGAGTTCACGCACTGCTTTCTCCAGATCCACCAGCTGATTGGCCTTGTCCTCCAGTGTCTTCTGGTTGTCCTCATAAGACTTTTCCAAGTCTGGTGACAGAGAGAATATATCAGGTCATGGAACAACTGTTAATACTCCCACAACAGTGATATTGGAATTATTTTAGGATAAAATATTTTGTCGTTATTTGTTCTGATGAGTCTTTCGGACAAACCTTTGAGATGCTTCAGCTTGTCACTAGCCTGCAGCAGTAGGTCTTTGGCTTCTTGCTGGAGTGTCTCGGCCCGCTTTTTGGCGTCTGCAATGCCGCTTGCTTTCTGTGTAATCAGGCTCTCCACTGTGTTATACTTGGCCGTTATCTCAGTGTCCAGATCCTGCAGAAATGCACAACAAATCAGACACACACTAGTGAGGATGCTGAAATAAGCATGCAAGATGGAATATCTTCTTGTGTATTTATGGCATCAGCAAACATAAGGCAATGTTCTGCTTAGCGCTACTGCTACCAAAAAATTGTCCATATATACTGAATTGATTTAATTTCATCCCAGTAAATCAGAGAGATGATGTATGGACAAGTGTCTAACCTTTTTGACCTGCTCAGCCACTTTGTTGATGTCCTCCACGTCCTTCTCGGTTTTCTCAGCAGTACTGGTGGTGTTGTGGGCTTTCTCTTTCAGCAGGGCCACATCCTTCTCCAACCGATGCAACCTCTGGGTGGCGTTATTCAGCTTGAACTCCGAATCGGCCGTTTCAGATTCCACCTGCCACATAAAACAGACCCCATTTGCACATCAGGGAAAAAACAGGAAAACAAAACAAAACAACAAATTAAGATCAAACTAACCAGTAATGCCATCTATTGAAGAAACAGAGCAGAGAATTATACTTTGTTAAAAGTAGGTAATTTGGTAAGAGACTATCTTTTCATTCTGTGGGTTTCAAAATGGTTTAATAATGTTTTCCTTTTCAAATTCAATATTTGGCTTCTTTGTATTTACTTGAGATTCATTATAAATTGTTACCATGAATCTACAGAGAGCACCAAGAGGATCACTCCTTGTCGGGTCCTCAATGACAATGAAATAAAGGACCAATGAATGTTTTGTTTGGAGCATGTATTAGTTCAGTTCACCTCTCCGTCTGCCTCTAATGGCATCCCCCAGGCCTTGCTGTGTGTCTACTCACAGAGACGATGAGATCCTGTGTGCCTTTGATGTCAGTGGTGGCTTGTTTGATGGCTTCTGCTGCGGCGTTCTGGGCCTTCTCAGCCTGCTCCAGTGCCTCTTTCACTATCACAGCCGTGTCCCGCACACCAGTCGCTTCTTTGCTGTTAATATAACAACTACTGTAAACACTGAGCAACAGCTACAACCACAACAGCAGACACATTTCCAGTAGCTCTACCAGCAGAAATTCCTGCAATGAAAGTTAATATGACAGTTTAAAACTATCACCTCAGCATCTGGGAGACATCTGTCTGTGCCATAAAAGCTACACTGCTACTACGGTAGTACTTTAATTAGTGTCTAGGTGGCAGTAGTGTGCTACTTAGATGTCGCTCCCCATGTCTGTGTGGATGGCCAGGACCTCAGAGACAGAAGTGAAATCCAAAGGCCTCTGTTGTGGTCCTGCACCTCTTGGAGTCTCCTATTCTCTCTTACCTGGCCTTGCGGGCTTGTTCCAGCAGGCTCTCTGCGCGCTGGATGTCGGCAGCACTCTGGTTGAGGATGTCCTCCACACTGGACAGGCTGCCCACGCGCTCCCGGATCTCATCGGTCAGGTTTTGCAGCTGGGCTGGGGTGGTGGGCATCTGCATCTCCAGCACCTCATTGGCCACCGCCTCAATACTCTCCAGGTCAGCACCGTCCTCTGGGGTCACGCAGGAAACACAGTCAAGACCAGGAAAAGAGAAAATCCAACAGGGACCAACCCCTAAACTGTCCTGCATCTAGCAGCATGATACTTTAACTGACTGATATCAAGATTAACTATAACAATACATGATACGCTCAAGCTACCATGCCATATATGGTTATGGGTCCCAAGCCAACATTCCAGCCATAATTCCTTTGCCTCAGAGCCAAATATATGGCTCTGCTATCCACCAACGGTCCCTCCAAGATTCTTTCCTGAGGGCCACCTAAGTGGTGTGACAGCAGCCCAACAGACACAGCGCAGACATTAACACAGTGCCATCCCTAACACAAGCCAGAGCTGAGACACACCCCACTTCCAGAGAGGACAGGGCTCAGAGAACACACTCCCACCCAGAGAGAGAGAGAGAGGAGAGGCGACGTACGAGTGAGGAAGTCTCGGATCTGCTTGATGAGGTTGCGGAGCTCCTCGTTGCTCTGGTCCACTCGCCTCTTGGTCTCGTTGGTCTTTAACAGGACGTCCTGAGCACTCAGCTTGGCTTTATCAGCCTTCACCTTTGCCTCTGAAACCTACAAAAAGAGATCCTATCCGTGAGAAAAAGTTTCTGGAATATTCCACAATATCTAACATTTTATGTGTCAGTTTTCATAGAGGATTAGTTAATGATATAGAATACTATATATATACATATAGAATGCTATTTCATTCTAGACTGCTAAGAAAGGGTTAATAAAATGCTACAATAATCCCCGTGGCAAACGTTACAGCTGTTTCAACTAACTGGCAGCTTACCAGCTTTGACAGCTTCTCCACCTCCTCCATAGCACTAACAATGTCTTTCTCAAAGTCCTTGGCCTTCTGCCAGGCACTGGAGGCCAGTGTGGCCAGGCCATCGCAGCCCTCCCCACCACACTTCCTGTTCCCCTTGGCGTCCACGCAGCTCAGACCCCCACACGGGGAGTCAGCACACGCCTCGGAGCCGGCACGACTTCCACACGTCTGATGGACAACAAGACACACACAGCAGTGTTACTGTTGAGGATTTATGCAAGAGCAGCGAAGTAAGGAGGACTAGTATAGGAAATCAGAAACTGAGCTTCTGAAAAACACTAGACATCCCACTACCCCACACACAGTGATGGAAAGAGGACTGCATTGTTTCCCGGTTTACCTTCTCACTAAGCTCTGCCAGACTGAGGGTCTCGAGCTGTCCGGCCAGATCATCCAGCCTCTTGGCATGTTCATCCTGCCTGTTTATGAATTCATCTGCAGTCTCATTCATCCTCTGCTCCACGCCGTGCCGCAGGGCAGCTGACTGCTCCACTGCACTGTCTGGATCACTGCTGGAAGCATTGGCTCGAGCCTCCGCTGACACAGACTGCTGGAAGTATTTGGTGATGCTATCTGTGGCTCCTACAAGAAAACAATTTAGACTTCATTCTCCCTAATCTCAAAATATTAAAATTCATTTAATTAGGGATTTCCTGTCTATATAACTGATGCAAATGTGGTTACTGTGGTTCTTTGCTTGAAGGTGTTTTGGGTAAAACAGTCTGTGAAGCAAACAAACATATTATGTAGTCTAGCTAGCACGTTACTTACCACGCACATCAGAGTTCTTGACAAACTCAACCTGCTCCAGAAGCTCTTTGGCAGTGCGCTCCAGTTTCTGGGCATCCTCTCTGAGGGCATCAAGTTTGGTGTCTGTGACATTGTTCTCCTGGGAAACCTTTTCCAGAGCCTCCTCAGTCACGTTCAACTTGTTGGTCATTCCTGACACCAGATCCCTGTTTATGAAAGTCATTTTAGAAATGGGTTCATTTAGCATTTGGCCATATAAGAAGAGGACTGGTAGCTCTTCCTGTGGGCCAATGGGACTTACGTGGCCTGCTCTATCAGCTGCTGAAGCTCGGTGAGGGGCTGGGTGGCTGGGTTCTGGGCCAGGAGGTGGCGGATGGAGCCGGCACTCTTCTCAATGTTGTCTATGGTCTGCTGATAAGGGCCTGTGATGCCGCTGGACTTAATGGTGTTGACCTTCTGCACAAGTCTGTGGGTCTGGTTGGTGAGCTCCCCTACAATGGCATCCCACTCAGCGAAGCACTGATGGCAGCGCACACAGCTGGGGAACTCGCCCGAGAATCCCCGAGCACAGGTATCACACCTGGGACCCGACACACCCTCCACACACACGCAGTGACCCGTCACCTTGTTGCACTGGGGCTCCGCTGTGCCCTTTTGATCACAGTCGCAAGCTGAAACAAACACAAACACACACACATACAAATTGGGATTGTTAAATTCCATTACACTTATGATTTATATTTTATTAACACAATTAACACACTGAATACCCTCCAATTACTTAAAAGCATGCAAGTGCATGTTAGTGTTAGTGTCAGTGTGTCCTCCATGTGTGTTGAGTGCAAAAGCCTGAGGCTAGATAGCTAGTAAACAAAGGCCTGTGGCATGGGGGTGACCAAGAGAGTGATCAGGGGGAGGAGAGGAGACAGGAATGTTTGCTCACTTCAAAGCCCTTAGGGGTTCTTCAACTGGTGGAGAACAAAAGGGGCCTGATTTGCCCAGCTTGATGTCGCCAGACACAAACAAACAAAAGTAGTGCTGGGTGATGACCAACAAATGGCACAAGAAGTGCTTACAGACAGACGGACAGACACATGTACCAAAACTCACACACTCACACACACACACAACCCTCCACAGTACCTCAGGGCATTCCAAACACACAATGGGGTGTGGAAGTGGGGGCTTAGGACAGGGTTAATCCTTGTTTTATGCAGACGGGGACCCCAGGCACCAATGAGGTTTGGTCTAGCTGAAGGTATGCAATGAATGTGACCTTTTGTCTCAGTATTGTGAGTTTGTAGCAGTGAAACAACGAGTTTCTCGTCATGACCAAACACACACACACACACACACACACACACACACACACACACACACACACACACCTTCCCCCAACTATCTCTTCTCAAAGATAAAAGCAATGCCTTGTTGACCCAGACAGAGCTGCAAACACACCATGAAGCAGTGCCAGGTGTGAAAGGTGTGTGTCTAAAATCTGCAGTCAGACATACACACTCTTCTGTCTCATTCACCATGAGAAAGCAAGAAAATGAATTGAATGATTTGAATCTTAAGAAACTGTGAAATCATGAGGAAACTGAAACATAAACACTAATTTAAAATAAATTTTCCATCAATAAACTAAATTGACTGAATATATCTATGTAGACATTAACTACAAATGTCTACATACATATTACAAGTATATATTTAGACATACCATAATCCTAAAGCCAAGGGCATGAAAGGTGAAAACTCATTTAAGAGTCTTTGGCCCTGTGGACATGCTTTCTCCACACAACATGTGTTCTCTATCACTCCCAACAACAGCACTATTGCAACAAGAGAAGCATGCTGTTTTTTCTTCAGGAAAAGATCTCCATCTGGCTCACATTCCAGCAAGAGTTTGCAGCAGAGGGACGGCACAGCCCACATACTGTAGGACAGGCTAGCGCCCACAGCCTAATGCCTGGTGGAAAGCCATCTCTCCATGTCTGCTGTTGATGAATAAGCACATCTGCTGCCATCTTTCCCTCGTGCTTTGTGACTTAAAGACATTTTATCAATGAACTCTGAGCTATTTAGAAACAATTCCAAAGTGTGAACCCCGTAAAAGCCAAATACAGAGACAAAAGTTTTCAGAGTTAATGGTTTTCAGACAATGTGTGGAAACTGATCTCAGCTGTTTAGAAGCAGCAAACTGGGGCTAACATGGGCTTGTGCGGGGGAGGCAGTCTGATGGAGAAACCCAGGTCACTTCCTGCCTGCAGACTATCCAAACAAACAGGCAGCACCCCAGTGAGTTCAGCCTCTTCATCCCTGAGTGCCAGAGCCTCAGCTCCCCGCAGAGACACACTCGTCCAGAGCCCCACACACTGAGCCGCAGGACACTCCGGTCAGACAAAGACTATGAATATGTAGCTACGGGATGTCGGGACTGCATTCAATCACTTCCCCATGGAAAGCCACTACAGAGAGCATGTAAAATACGCCCCTGTTACTCCACCCTTTCAGACCTACATTTCCCTCTTTCCAGATGTTTAAATCAGAGCTAGGGGGACTCTATCAAGCTCTAAGCTCCTATTGTCCAAATTCAACCAGTTTCAGATGACACTAAAACGGTTCATCATGGCCTGCTTAGTGTTTGCTGTTGTGTGCAAAAATGCATAAATGCATATTTGTCATCAGCACTTATTGCAGAGGTGATGAGAGCATTTTACAGCATTAAGGGTTCTTTGTTGTAAACGTCTCCTAGAGCCCAAAGTAGTCAATGTCTCACTTTTCATGGAAGAAGCTTCCACACAAGAGAGCCGTTCACAGAACCAGCGTGCCCTTCAGCCACGAGAGTGTGTTCAAAGCCTGCAGGCCTTTAGCACTGGACAAAAGACTCCTTTCTGTCCCTGGGCACTGCATGGCCCTCCCGGACTCCTCTCCGAGTCTCTGCGCGGACAAAGGTGTATTGTAGCCGGCACAGGATATTGAGAGGCTTAGACAGATCCCCCGCGTGCTTTCAGTGCAGTCGCTCGCAATGGCGGGAGGAGGATCTCAAGCCCCTAACGTGGGAGGCCACTGACAGACAGACGCATGGCTGTCCCACACAGATTTACAGCTGCCTCTCTGCAGGAGCATGAGGGGGTCTTCCAGAGGTGGAGCATCTTTAGCACCCCTCATGCTCATGACAGTAGGTTAACTCCAAAATAGGCTAACTCCAAGTAAAGCATGCAAGAACACAGAGGATTTATAGCAGGGAGTGTTTCAGATAGGACTTTATAAAGCATTTTAAGGGGCTGAGTTTGAAGAATCATGGACTGTAAGCTGTCAGCCTTTTCTGTACACTGATGAAACATGACTGGCTTTGAACCACTTACTTTGCTTTCCTATCAAATGGTTACATACCTCAGCCCAACATAAATCTTTTCAGTACAAAAAGACCTAATCCAACAAAATTATACATCCTTACTCATACAACTAGACATCTCTCTAATTAATGTACTGCACATTGAACAATTAAACAATTGAACAATTAACTGGGATAAGACACGGGCCTTGAACTCACCATGACACTTCTCCTCTGGATTTCCCCAGAATAACTCTCTGCACTCGTGACATGTTCTCCCACCAAAGCCAGGCTTGCAGGAGCACTGGCCTGAGATCTGTACGGGACAGACAGACATGGGTCAGCCTCTGTACGGACAATTACACAATCGCACATATCCACACCCCACACAGGATACATTCACACTCCAGCCACACTGGAAACAACCATGAATCTATAAACCCCAACCCACAATGTGCAACTCAGCTCCAGACAGTAAGTGATACCCCACTCCAGTTAGAGTCCCTGGAGTCCACAGGACCTCCTATCTCTGTGCCTGTCCCCCACCACACCCATAAGAGCTGTTGGAGCCCACATCTCTACCTCATTACAGGAGCTGCCATAGGAGTGCTCTGGGCTGCAGTTGCAGTCCTCACAGCCCTTCCCACTGGCCATGTTCCAGGTGTCGGGGGCACACAGGTCACAGTGCTGGCCCACCACGTTGGGCAGACACTGGCACTGCCCACTGGATAGCTCACAGTGGCAGTCTCCCAGCGAGGGGCAGGAGTCAGGGGCAGTGCCTTGGTGGTTGCAGATGCATTCTAAACAAAAGAAGTCAAGAGAAATCCCATTAAGACATATAATGCTGAAACTAAATTAAGGTTAAATCACAATAAATGTCTACATTATATATACATTATAGTATTGTATTCTAATATTTGACATACAGTATACTGAATTTCTTTAGCATTCTTAAAAGCTGCTCCATTAATAATGCACACTGAGTGGTTGTGAGTAAGTGCTCTTGTATGTGGTGCGACTGAACTAAGGAGTTTAATGGGTGTCTATGGAGGTCATGTGATGGTCGGTGGGACTCACTTCTGCAGCTCTGGGTGAGGGCGTTGCCATAGTAGCCCAGCTTACAGCGGCTGCAGCCTTGGCCCTCTGTGTGGTACAGGCACTTGACACAGGCACCAGTGCTGGCATCACACGCGCCCGGGTCCATCATGTCAATGTTGTTGTTGCACTGGCATGGGAGACACTGGCCACCCCCCTCGTGAGGATTGCCATAGTAACCAGGGGCGCACTCATCACACCTGGCACCTGAAAGACAGGAAGAGATAAAGTGAAGAGGCGGGCACAGACAGAGGAAGAGGAAGCTCTTGTATAAAGTGCAGACATGTTGCTGCAAGTGTCTCTGTGTTGTGTGTAAGTGGCAGTGGTGCCAGAGGGTGTTTCCCACCTACCTACCTTTATAGCCAGGGCTGCACACACAGAACACCTGCAGAGAGTCAGGGCTCTTGTAGCAGCCCCCAGCAAACTGACGATTGCTTCCTGGGCCATCAGGACACATACACGGGCGACAGTGGTCCCCTGATCCCAGAACAGGATCCCCATAGTAACCACTGAGACACCTGTGTTTAAAGAACAATTTGTAGGTGTTTCAGGTATTTTAGAAAAAAAGTTAACGAAAAACAATGTTGCCTAATTTTGAATATCTTTTCCCTTAGCCAGATGAATGTTTGCAAATGCATGACCTCTGACCTCCATGGCCTCTTTTCTCTGATAATTAGAGGCGCTACATCTAGTTGTTTGGTGCAGTGCCATGGCTAACAGATTTCATATTTGAGTGGCCAGTGCAGTAAGGTGGCCAGTAAGCAGGGCCATGTTGTAATAGTGTCCTCCTGGTGTGCATTGTGCCACTGACCTCTCACAGTTGTGTCCGGTGGTGTGCTCCCTGCAGCCCAGGCACTCTCCTGAGTGGGGGTCACACTGGGCCGCGTGGCCGTTGCAGGTGCAGGGCCGGCAGCTGGGGAAGCCCCAGTGGCCAGGGAGGCAGCGGTCACACTGCTGGCCGTAAGCACCTGGCACACACTCACACTGACCAGTGGCCTCATGGCAGAAAGCATGCAGGGAGCCCTGAGGATTGCACTCACACGCTGGGGTACAGAGAGTGAGAGACAGGAAGAGAGAGAGAGAGAGAGAGAGAGAGATTAGCGAGAGAGAGAGATAAGTCAAAAACCATGTACAACATTACTCAGAACCATACCCATAGCAGGTAAATGAACACAAGTGGCTGCATTGTGTAGTCTCACCTCTGCAGCCAGTGGGTCCAAAGAGAAAGGTGGCCGGGGCACATTTGTCACAGTTTCTCCCAATCACATTGGGCCGGCACTGACACTGGCCACCACTGGGCTCACATACTGTGCTGAGGGAGCCCATAGGATCACACTGACAGGCTGGAAAAGCAGAAAAGCAAAGAAAGCAGTTAGCAATGACACTCTCTGTTGATATCAACACCAAAGCCAATATTTCACAGCATTTAACGACTTATGATATAGATTCGTTTGTTGTCTGTATGAAGTGGACATTCTGCTGTCTACCATCCCAGTGAATAATTGTGCATTTTAATGTTCATCTAGTCAACTGTCATTGAGTTGACTTCTGGTCCACTTGTCTTATCTGTGATGTAATAATGTACTAGAGAAGTGTCATGTGGAGAAGTCATACAGACAGCAAACAAATCTATATCATAAGTGTTTGAGTGGTAAAAACATGAGTAGTATAGGTGTGCACATGGATCAGGCTTGAACACACAATGAAAGTCACTCATGAAAGACAGACAGACCAGCTGAGACTGGTGGAAAGAATGAGAGCCTCTTCCTGGGAACCATGATAACCTCCCACCCTTCAGATGGTCCACCCTTCAGAGCAGGCCAGAGTACAGCCTGCAGTTCTCTCCCAAAGCAGCTCTCTAAGCTCTGGGTTGGATTATCATGACCCCCCACCCCCAGTACTGTAAACCTTTAGCCACACCAGCTCTAGGGAGTGCAGATGAAGGGTGGGGTCAAATGCATGGCTTTCATATGCTTACTGGTTCAAAGATAGGTGGTTAAACTTTAAGATGACTTTGAAGACCTAGAGAATTTTTTCAAACTGCTTCCCAGTGTGTGTGTGAGCATGATGAGAACCCCCACACAGCCCCTGATTTCTTGAAGGCAAATGTGATGACAGCTGCAGCTATGGGTGAGTGCAGAGAGACAGACTCCTCAACCGTCTGTGAATCATAATACTATTTACACTCATATCACATTTCCGCACCCACACTGAAGTCTAACAGCCGTGCTCTGCTCATCTTCACTGCCCTTGGGGGAAAGAATCTCCCACATTACATGGAAAAAAGTGCAGACAAAGCAATTAGAAGGCAGGCAAGTAAGCCAAGAGCACTTTGTACCTTGTTTTAGATGAAACTCAGAAAAAAATAAAAATTTTTTTTGCTAAAATACAAAATCTACTAAATCAAAAAAATAAAAAGTACTTATTTGCCAGTAATGTCTGCTATTGTGGGTGCTATATATCAAGCTGTGTAATCTCATGTTTTGTAGTGGAGCTCTGGGAAGCTGTTTTATGAGTGAAGCACATCATCCAAACTATCAGGCCTGCCCTAATTGCAGTCTGTATCCTGTGCCTCTGGGGGCCTCCTGCCTCACACTGACAATAGTGGGGATTTACAGCCGGTCTGAGAAAGTCTCAGAAGTGACGGCATGCCTAAGAAGCCCAAGCTCTGTAATCAAGCCTGAGGGGCTTGACAGGCTCCCACTTGCAGCCGCAGCCCTGCGGGACCACTGTGGCTGAGTGATGAGCGAGACATGAGGATACACACAAGACGGAGGAAGGGCTGAGGTCACACACAAACACAGCTCTGGAGTGATGAATGACAGGTGGAGGATCTAGATGAAAGCATGACAGACACGCAAGATTTACAACAAGAGCTTAGAGTGACTGCATGTGAGCAACACAGCATTGTTTTAAATGGGTGCACGTCTGTGTGTGTCTGTATGTGTGTGTGTGGGCGGAGGGGGAATGTGTCTGTCTGTCTATCAAAAAAAATATGAGGCAGACGTATATAAGGCAGTATATGAGGCAGATGTATATAAGACCACCTTTCGCTCCTGCATGTAAAAGCGCAGACACGCTGAAGATGAAGTCCTTGCAGATATCCGTCATGGGGGTCTTGATCACACCCTGGCTGTTCTCCAGACACCTGTACCGCTGGAAGGTGTCCCAGGCATTATTGGTCACCAGATCCCCTCCCTCGGAGCCTGAGAAGATGTCCAGGTTCTTACAGTGGGGCATCAGCACAATCTGACAGAGAGAGGGTTTCATGTTAGGACCTGCACCTGCAATGAATCACGGACAGGAAATCAGCTCTTGAATAAAACGTGCTGACTGGTGGAACTTACGGAGTCTATGAGGGTGTAGGGGGACTGGATGTCGCTCAGTGTGGAGTAAAGGGGCAGACTGAGTCTGATGGTGTAATTCAGTCCAGCTTCCAAGCACACGGGTCTGGGCAGTGCCACATATCTAGCAGCAGAAGAGGATCACATCAACTCACAGCACATTCAAACATTTCTGTGCTCTGGTTAGTAGCACACGTGTGCAGACTGAGCAGTTAAGACAAACAGAAAGAGAAGCATAAGCCCAAACCTGGCAGACACATCAAACACCAAACCAAGCATCTCTGATCTACTGACACAGGGCCACTTCAAAAGGCCCCTCAGCGCTGCATCTCTGCAGTAAGACTTGGAGAACACCCAAGAAGAGTCTTTTTCTTTGGCTTTCTCTCCCTCTGTCTCTCTCTCTCTCTCTCTCTCACACACACACACACACACACAGGAAAGAGAGGGGGAGAAAGCAATAAAGGCCCACCTGGAGCCCGGATGGAGGGACACCCGCTGGTTGTCATCCTCAGGCATTGTGTTTGCACATCTGCTGTCTGCTGTGATCACTCTGGGCCTTATAACAGTCATCAACACCTCCTCCCACTGCTCCGGCAACTACACACACACACACACATACACACACACACACAGATACAGTATAATAGATGTACAGTCTCCCACTGCGGAGGCAGCTACATACACACACACAAATACTCCCGATTTACCCGATATGTGTACGAAGACAGGTTCCCTCAAATGTTTTGGTTAAAAGTTTTAATTAGCTCTGGAAGTGAAATTACCTGAGGTTCATAACGAATGAGGATGTCATACTCCATGGAATGGGGCAGGTTGTCAATGTTAAACTCCAGGTATGCCCCTTCTGGAACATTCACAAAGCCAATGCCAGTCCAGGTGGGAGTGCGATCCACAGGATAAGGCCTCTGCACCACTGTCACGCCCTGAAGAGAGGAGCATCAGCTAAGTACATGACCCCTCTCTCTGCATGGGTGGCTCACATGAAGAGACACATTGGAAGCCACACACCAGCACAAACAGTCTACAGATGAGAGGACACTCACAGGCCCAAATTTGGCATCCTCCGCCTCATACGTGTAGTGGTCCAGAGCGATGAAGTAAAATCCCGACTCCACCTGGTCACAGCGCCGCCCAAACATGTGCTCCCGACACTGACACTGGCCCGTCTCTGCAGAGCAGCTGGGGGGTTGCATTAGAACAAGCATTTAGGACTCCTGTGGCTAGGTGGCCATTGAGTGTGAGAACTTAAACAAACAAGGGCTTGAGAACTCACTCATTGTTGAGCGCTCCGCCCAGGTCACAGTCACACGGGCGACAGCCATCCATGTCGTTACTCAAACCCCAGTGCTGAGGCTGCCAAACAAACAACTCCTTAGTACACATTGTAAATCAGGCCAGACCACCCAGAAAACACCAAGCCAGAGAGCTCTAATGCCAATACCAGCAACATGACTACAGGCTCAGTAGTGAGAAACAGATCAGCCATCAAACAGAGCAGCTCATAGTTATACTGAATGTTCATCTTTCAAAGGGTTTCAGAGAGGATGTTCTGATTTCTATTTGCTCTTCCATGCATTTGCCCACAGTACACTGCTGTAGCTTACCATGCACTGATCACAGTTTCTGCCAGTGACCAGACGCTTGCAGTAGCACTGCCCAGAGTCTGTGTCACAGGGGCTTCCTCCAGGAACGGTCCCCAGAGGATTACAGGTACAGGCTGTGACAAGACAACACACGGCAAAACACACATGCAAATGGGTTTAGTACCATCATCACCATGACCATTTGTGGTAAGAGAGTGAGGTGTTACATCTGCTCTGTTCAAAAGTATGGGATAAGGGTTCTTACGCTTGCATCCCAGGGGGTCATCGCTCAGGCCGTAGTGACCTTGTTTGCACTGGTCACACCGCTCTCCTTCCACATTGGGTTTACAGCGGCACTGGCCAGCAATCAAGCCAGTCGACACGTCGGTCAGGGCGTCACAGATGCCTCCATTCAGAGAACCCACTGGGTCACAGTTACAAGCTGCACAGACACATTCACACCAGAAGCAACGTGAGTGGGGTCAGATCAGGTCACTTTACACATACACCCAGAGCACAGTATAAACAGGATGCAGGGGCAGACATCATCATGTACTGGTGCTGTTCAACTGGCAAAGCAAGATATCAGAGAGCAGAAGGCTGCTTCCATGTTACCAGACATCTCTGGGAAGCTGGTGGAAGTGGTGCTGAGTGGGGAGCACAAAGGGAATCTTTAAGCACAAAAGGTAGACTAGACAGAAAGATCTAAAGATCAAGGCTGAAGAAGGAAGAAAGCAAAGAACAGATGAAGAATACTGAATAGAAGCTCCATTTCATTCATCAACAATTGCAGTTCATGGTGTGTGTGTGTGTGTGTGTGTGTGTGTGTGTGTGTGTGTGAGATCTGGGATCTGCATTCGTGTTTATCCTATTTTCCCTATTTCTAGAGGATCAGAGACATATACAGAATTCAGTACACATAGACAAACATTATTTGCAATCTATTTGCAATCAGTTTTGTGGAAGTGATGAACATACGCTCGCAGATGTTGGGGTCACGTATGTCTCGCTCATGGTGCTGGTAGAAGAAAGGCTTGCACTGTTCACAGTTGTTGCCCATGGTGTTGTGCTTGCACTCGTCACAAACACCTCCGCTCACATTGCCCGAGGCCACATACACCGCCATGTCAAAGTGACACACGTCTGAATGGAGGTTACAGTTACACTCTGCAAGAAAAACAAACAGTTTGTTGATATGGAGTAATATACTAATATATATAAAGTTTTCATTCTTTTCCTTCTCTTTGTAAAGAAAACTGTGTAAGACGATAAGGGACTGCCAACACAAAATGCTGATGAACGGGAGTCCTACTTTTGCAAGCATTGGTGTTGCGGCCCTCAGCGGGTCTCCAGGGCAGATCATGATAGAAATCTTGGCACCTCTCACAGTTCAGCCCCATGGTGTTGTGGTTGCACATGCAGTGGCCATGAACCTACAGTCCCAGAGAGACACACACACACATACACACACAATAACATTTGAGTCCAACCAGTTCTGCTGATTTCCAAAGTACAGTATGGCCTGGCTCCTCTGAGCAGCCAACCCATCCCCCAGGCCTGTGTGCTCATTAGGTTGGAGAGATGTCACTGAGAGGGAATGCGACCACAAACAAATGATGTCTAGCTACAGCTTTTCCTGTACAGTCTGAAAGCCCCCAGTCTGGATGGCTGTAAGAGATGTTTATCCTCTGAGTTGGCTTGCATCTGGTCTGTATTAAAGAAATGCTAGCACATAGACTGGAATCTTGCTAGAGAGGCCGGTTTTTCATGGAAAATGGTCAAGGAGGAACCAGAGAATCAAAGAATCATGCAACATGCAACTGTGAATAGAGGCAGATTTTTCGCCAGCTGCAGAGTGTAAACAGCTCAAAGTAGACTAAACAGGAACTTCATCCCGCGCTCTCTTTACACGCACACTAAATGTAGATGGTGTCACCCCCACACACTCACGCAGTCTTACCCACAAATCCACATGAACAAACACACACATACACACACTGCTCCCTCCCCCACACACACCTGCATGAACGCACAGTAACTTATAAACACACACACAGACATACAAATGGCTGCTCAGCTAAAGCTAAAACTTATGTATTATCATCAACGTCATTAAACTTGATGGTTGGTGACGGTGTGTGATACTGATATAACACAACTAAATACACACTAAACACAATTTCCCTTCCTTCTATTAGACTTCTACAGATCTTTGGCATTGCCCAATGACAGACTCACCATGCCCTCTGTAACACTGGCTCCATCGATGGGGGCACACTCAGATGCGTGGCCATAGCAGAAGCAGTTTCCTCTGACCACCATGTCATAGAGAGCATAGTAGTACTTCTCCTTGATCTCCATTCGGGAGTCCAGCAGGTTGTCCCCCAGTGTGTGGAGCTTGACGAATTTCACTTGGAGATTAGTGATCTTCAGCATATCTGAGATGAATGAAGACTGCTTGTGAGTAGGACTGTAAGCAGACAGGCTATCTTTCATGTTGGCCTTCATGCTGTCTACTTACTCTGAATGCGGGGACTGTATGGATCATCAATCCTGAACGCGGGATCCAGAACACGGAAGATGACCTACATGGATGGATAATCAATTAAAATACCTAAATGGCAACCAGTCAGCAGAAATTGCTCTGGGTTAAGCAAGACAGAAGCTTATCTAATTAGATTCATTCACATGTTAGGGGTAGTATAACAAAGTAAGAAAAAGAGAGCTTGACTTAATTTATGTCATTTTTTCCATCCTAATGTTTAGAAACCAATACTTTATAGAGTTGGTTCCTGTATAGGAACTGTGTACTAACCTCGCCTTCTGTTGAGGGCTCGATGTCAGAGTAGCGTGAATCACAGATGACATCATCCACTTTCTTCATTGGCCCTTGGGAGATGTGTGGGAAAGCTGTTTCACAGTCATAGGCAAAGTAGCGATACACCTGCCAGGTCCTTCCAAAGTCAGCTGAGCGCTCAATCACCATAGCTGCAGGCCGGAAGGTCTGCAGAGAAGGACATCATTTATGATTTTATGGTATGGTATCAGAGTAGCTTTAACCTGACAGATAATGAGCACCATAATGACACTGCAAAATGAGCTGAAAAAACTTCCAATAAGTGAAAAAGTATCACATATTTACTTTGAAGGTCATGATGAGATGGGTAAAGTGAAACTCAGCCTCCAGATTCAGCTGGATGGTCACATTTTCCATACCTGAAAACAGAGGCAGAGGAGGGAGAAAGAGATAGACTCTTGCTTAAGATAGAAGAAGACCAACTGTGCTGCATTCTCCTTAAGTAAGTAAGCCCCCTGAGACAAATAAAAGCCTGATTTATACTGTTTGAACATACTGTTTGAAAATGTCAGACCTCAAACAAGCAAACATTAAGAGCTTACTGACAACTATATTATATGCTATGCTATGCTCTGCTATGACAACTAAATATATATATGAGTATATATATGAGAAAAATATATAAACATGGTGATTATATACATTTGCTGTGTATATTGTCTTATAAGCTACATTTTACAAGGTATTTTCTTGTGTATTATTGCAACTACACAATGATCATTTGCGAAAGCAAAAGTGTCCTGAATTAAGTGGAATTTCATTGCAATCTTTGGAGCAGCCACAACAAGAATTGCCCAGTGTTTTACTGGGATGGTGCAGTCTGGAGCAAAGGAACAGGCAGTCATTTCACTTTATCATAAAAATGCCACAGCTTGCCTCAGCTGGATGTACAGATCCCAGATCAGCGAGTGACCGTTCATTCATTCTTCTGATGAGTAACCACTTCCTTTCTTCTCCGAGGAGATCTAAACCCTCCCACTCCCCCTTTCCTGACTCCCTTCCTGTCTGACCACCCCACTCTCTACCCCTTTTCTCACACGCTTCTCTGGTTTCAACCAGAACTGCAGCTTTTTCTCATTCCATGTTTCAGCGCCAGACCCATGGACACCCACAAACCATCTTAAAGCCTCGCCGATTACTCTCACTGCTCTGGTTTCATGGACATTAGCAGTAATGCCACAGCAATGGCTCAGAGAGAGGCAGAGTCTGTAATGGTGTCTATGAGCTCTAATAGATAATTATGCAGCTCACTAACTACACACTCCACTGTCCAGTTCCCACAGGCAGCCTGCTAATCATTCACAGGGGGAATCCCATTACTTTCAGACTTGAAAAGGTAGGACCCTGCCAGGTCTGGACAACAACCACAGGTTTGCTTTAAAGCTTTGCACCCTCAGTGATGGCCTGATTACAGAGGAGGACACAAAGGAGAGGAAGGAGAGAGTTTCACCTTTAATTCAACCTCCTCCTCCACCTCACCTCCCTGTTTTCCCATGAGAACTTCAACTCACCATTCTCCGACTGCCACCAAGTTTTCAGGCGGTTGGGGGCAAAAGTTGTCACAACATTCTCAATCCGGTGACTTGTGGTATGCTGCATTTTCTCACTGTAGGACTCAGTGGAATCACAAACAAAGCACTTCTTCTCATCCTGGAGGGGGGAGGGGGTGTATAAACAGAGGGAGGATTAAATGTCAGTGAAATTCCAAAAGACAGAAAATTTCACATTCTACTGAGCCACTTGAGTCAGGTTACTTTCTTTGCAGTCTCGTAACTGTGATTTTCAGCAAAATTCCAAAGATGCGTGAGATCCAAAGATTTCACATTCTAATGACCCACTTGAGTATGATTACTTTCTTTGCAGTTCGCCAACTGTGATTCTCTCTCCTTGACATGGAAGCCATAATCAGGAAGCTTTGAAGCAAAACGACATGCAGCATGTTGAAAATAAATGGCCTACTTTGACCCCCCTGCTAGATGAGAGGCAGGGTACAGAAAAGATGTCATTTGCCTTCCAGATGTTCTGCTTGTTAGTCTGTGGGAGTGAGGGGAGGTGTATGTGTGTGTGTGTGTGAACAGGGCATCTTCTAACACTGTGTTTTGCGGACTGTATGGCATAAGCTCACACTGTGTAACTTAAATTAATTTTTGTCATTTGCTGCTGTTGTGTTACAACAATGTTACAACTTGTCTTGCTGATCAAAAGCAGGCAGACAAAGGGAGACACAAAACTATTCATCTTAGATGACAGCCTTATTTCTCCAATGGCAACATGTGGTTTGCTGCATACTTTGATGTTGGGCTTTACCCTTCAAGTCTGCACAGACATTCGCTTGGTTTAATTAGAAACACAATTTCTATGTTTTAACTCACACACTCCACAACCATACAGAGAACGGCTGGTGAAGTTTTTTTTTTTTTAAGAAATAAAAGTAGCACCACCTTTATGATCTATTGAGATTGAGAATTTTTGGAGCACAATAATTCCTCTAGATACTCAAACAAGTTTTCATACTTTTCATACTACATAGGCTACATTGTTTTAAACAAAGAATGCTCAAACGCGAACATTTAAATGAGATTAAGGATGATTTGGGCAAAGGAGCTGGAATGATGAGTGGTGGTGGTGTGTGTGTGTGTGTGTGTGTTTGGGTGGGGAGGGGGGGCAAGAGGTTTGGAGTTGTTCTCATACTGACTGTTGCTTCAATCAAATAGCAAAGTTGTAATTAAACAATGTTTATTACAAAGTACCCAACTGGCTGCTGCCATAACCATGCGTGACCATGTCTCAGTAAGTACAACATCCAGTTTTATTTTACACATAGAGTTAGGCTACCTACCTGTAGGTGGCTGACGATGCAGAAGGGTTCAGGTTTGACGAGGCCGCAAGTCGAGGTGGCTGAAAGCTGATGAGCGCGTCCAATGAGAAGATCTCCGGTGGCAGGATAGCAGCTGCCCTGTGTGCACACATCACCCATCTCCGGCTCTTGAGCCAGGGCTAGGGCGCTGACCACTGCAGAAGGAAAGAGATATATCCATTAGGCCTAGTACCGTCATGAATTGTGAATTTCTTGTCATTTTTATGTGACTTTAGTGCAGATACATGGTGCTGTCTGACTACCATTTGCGCAAGAATGCTGAAATACTTTTAAACTTTAATTTTCCTATTTTTGAAGACTAACAATTGTGATAGGCATTCTATATATATATATTTTAGAAACTTGTACTTTTGGCCAAGCTCTTTTGTGAAATTGCTGCATTCATATCCTGTGGACCTAATGGCCAGTCAACGGCATCCCTTTCATCTCTCACATCACAAGATTCTGCCGTATAATGTGAATCATGCGAATGCAAGTTACCAAGCACAAGCGAGAGTTAAAAGCATGCCCAATTAAAGCCTATCCTACCATTATTGTGTGGATAACTTATTTTTAAAAACTATCTATTTAAAAGGTTTCAAAAGTTAGTTGGTTTCCGCTCTTTGCTGAACAAATACAAACGTAACCACATCCTTTTGTGAAGATAATGTAAACTACTAAGGGAAAAAAAACTTACATAAGAGCGCCGCTATTTGATACATTCTGAGGCAAAATGATGATATCTTCGTCGCTTTGCCTTTAGCCTTGCCAGTGATGTCTGTTCGTCAAGGTAGCGGCGACTTCCCTTGTCCGCCACGATTTCCACTCTGCCGATTCTTCAAGCAGTCATAATGAACCAACTTTCCTGCAAGACCTCAAGACATGCGCACAATGCGTTGGTTACCCACCCCCTAGAGCGACATTTGAGAAGTTTAAACTGAAGTTATCAGTCAGGGATTTGAGTGTAGCTAATCACAATTTGAACAATAATTGAAAGTGGGTAACTTTATCCTTGCAATAATATGTGCGTTTGGACAGAGCGGAGAGTTTATCTTTGCTTACAAAAGTTGCGGTATTTTGATGAGATTGTCTCTGCAGGTAGTGCTACCAACCCCCTACCTCCCTAATAACAAAAGACATTCCAGAGGGCAGGAAACAACTCGCTTGAAGGTTTAAACTGAATTTGATCAGTGCTATCTAGCTATTCATTGAAAGCAATGTGGTTTGAATAGACTAAGGGTCATATAGGCCTGACGCAGTCACAGAAACAAATTACCCAACTGGTCACTGCATAGATCTGCCTAGGACACAAATGACCATAAATCAATTAGGCCATATTCTCTGCACGCTTGCAACTCAACAATGATATGCAACATCACGGTACGCCGTATGGAAAGGGCAGCAACTGGTCTAACAAACTACACAGCCTACTTTCAAGGGACAGATACATGAGACAAACATGTTGACCCTGGGTACCAGTCTCACATGATTCCAATTGAAATATTTAAAGACCTATCACATCTCTAATAATCCTGTCTCAATTCATCAGTAGCCTATGGGGATCATTGGTAGGGTGCCATCCCTCATTTGCACAGTCCAGACATTGAAATGCTGGAAGCAATACTAAATAAAGGACAAAAGTAACCAAACTATGGCTTAACATGGCAGTGGGTTCAAACATTAACTGAACATAAAACAAAAGAATCCATCTCAGTCCTACACTGATGTCAGCATTAATTTATCCCACTACCTGTTAAAGGTCACTCAGCCATGAATGTGTGTGTCTATCTCTGTGTTGTGTATTAACATGTAATCAATTGGCTTGGGTCAGGCACAGCACAGTCTTGAGAAACTGCAGACAAAGAACAGCTTTAATGGTGAAAGGACTACACAACGTGTCTAGCAGTTGACATTAACACCTTCTTGTCATGTCCAAATAGGTGGGCTATCGGTGAAATCTTTTATTGTTTTATCAGACCAGACCATACATCTCCCCATAATGGCAAGAGCGATAACTATATGTTAAACATATACATAGTTTCAATCTTAATAAGTCAGTTTAAGTGATGAAACAAGGTTGATGAAATGCAATTACACCCGTGGTTGCTAAAGTGGGGTATGAGTACTACTGGGACTACTGAAAGTCAATCTAGGGGGTACAAAATTTATCTTTGACTGTTCTCAACTTTCACCAGCACAACACACAGGTACAAGAAATGACGTACAGATAGAGGAAAAAGACACTTGACCGATCTTACTCTCCAATACAACCCAACATTGCACCTACATTATAATGAACTATACGTCATAATATGTGTGTTCACATTTCGTTCAAGAAGTAATTATGCAGAGATACTACGGTAAGCTGTCAATGGTGCACAGTGTGCTCAGTTAGTTATGAAGCATCTCAGGATATGCAGCAGTTAAAAGTTTCAGAACCATGAATTACATGATCAGATTCAACTCTGTCAAGCTTCAGCTTTCATAAATGGCAAAAAACTTTGTCTTTGTCTTAGGTGTCCACAGACATGCTTGACACAATAGTATAGAGTATCTTACAAGGGGCATGTTTGCCTCTGTGTATGGTAGCATGTATGAAGTTGCTGAATGCTTATCGGTGGCAATTCAATCAATTCAGTATCTAAAGTTCAGTTTTAGTCCTTGTTCTGTCTCCTGGAGTAAATAGTCTATCTAATATCTTTGAAGTACATGTACTATGTGTGTAGAACTAACACTGTGCAGGGTCCCATCTCACTCATTGTGGTGTTAAAATGTTAAGGTTAGACTCGCTACCCTTTTTTCAATATATTTTTTTTTTAAATCAGTCTGCAGCTTTAAGTTTAGATAAGACAATCCTCAAAATTCTAAATGTTAAATGTTTGTTGTGATTGAATGTTGATTAAAGACGTAATATTATCTGTAAAGTTGTGTAATAAACTAATCACTATTTGGTGTTGCATGACCAGTCAGTCAGTCTTGGTATGGAACACAAATATTTAAAGGTATAAAAAAGTGTGATATAGTGTGTAAATGGACAAACTTCTATATGGTACTACAGGTAATAACTCAATGCTCCAGTAAGTCTGACCCACTTGGAGGAAACTTTCTTTGCCCACATATGCCCCCCGGTGGCCATCATGGGAAGCACCACATAAAAGGTATTGCTTTCTAGCAAACATTTGAAGTCTGGCCATACAAACACAAAGGACAATGCTAGATAACAAAAGACCATTTTAATAAAACAAGCAAAGGGAAAATGTTGCTTTGCATAATCAGGCTCAATTATTCACATCCATAAGTAGCTAAACAAGTCTACAATTGAATAAAGGGCCTTGTTACAAAAATAGCATAATATTAGTCAAGTAGGTTTTGATTTGCTATAATGGCCAATATATTTTGTAGCTTAATTTCATTTGACAGGGTGGGTGGTGGACTGGGCAATGAACAAACACTGATCAATGAAAAACCATTATGACACCATTATTACACAGAAAAAAGGTGTGTAAAAGCGAGGGAAATGGTTTTTATATGAAGATGTGATGCCCATAGCACAGGAGCCTGCTTTAGAGGCATGTCCGGTAGGAAGCAGCTTTAGTGGCAATGTAGTCCCTAATGTTTTCTGCCTTTTCCATCAGCTCGGCAAGATCATCTTCTTTATCTTTTTTTTTTCGGATCACTTCCTGGAGTCGTTTTTCCAAGTCTAAACAAACCCATAAAACCGTATGAGACTACAGACTACAACCAGTTACAAGACACTTCAACCAAATGAGCCAGTATGCATGTTGATTTCTGGTGTAGGGATAAAGGATATTTCTTAAGCAAATGTCCTTAAAATCTTTTTTTTTTTTTTTTCTAAATGAAGAATATCAGAAGAATTGGCATTTTTGTCAGACACAGACCTTCAATTTTCTTCATCTTGTCAGCCACATCGTTGGCCATAGTTTCCACTTCAGCTGTAATATTTTTCAGACGCTCGTCTACCCCACTATTAGCAGTCTGATTTGCATTTTTATCCTTTAGTATTTCAAACAGATCAATGACGTCTTTCATGTCCTGCAAAAAATACACAACAATAAAAATATGGCGCATATTTTCCAAAATACATGAAATGCGATTAGCAGTGTGTGTCATCTATGATCTTACTAACCAACAGTACCATAGTTGCTAACCAGATATTTGGCATTGGGCAATTACATTGCAACCAACAAAGTCGTTATGGCTTTGGAAAACACACCCCAACTATCTAATATCTAGGCCTGACTACTTACCTAGCTAGCTAACTAACTAATTAGCTAACTGACTGCCTGACTGCCTGACTGACGAACTCATGAGATGAAGGGGTGCTTTCTCCATACCTCGCTGACATCTGTGGCATTTTTCAGGGCAGTATCAGCTGTGGCTTTTGCCTCCTCGGCCTGCAATCTATTCATTTCCGTTTTATTTTTCAAAGCCTTGATGTCCTCCAGCAAGCCTTTCACATTTGGATTCAGTTTTGTCTCTATGTTGTCCAGTTTGCTTTCAGCCTGAATGGAGACATCAATTATGAAAAGTTTGCATTGCACATAGAGGGACATGTAGAATGTGAGGGGCTACAGAAATGATGTAAAGGGACAAAATCCTCCATAAGTAACCTAAACAACTTCTATGAATCACCTCATTTACTGTGTCAGTAGCCTGGGCTGTATTTGACTTGGCATCCTCCAGGTTTTCCGAAATCTTATCCTGTAACACCTCAGCCTCTGCTAACTTCTTCCGAATGTCACTCACATCAATTTCCTTTGTTCGGTTTCTGGAATTAAAGACATAAAAAATGATGAGAAGTTTTGCACAACTTGTACTGTCTTATAATCATGTAGGAAGACTATTTTTGGGTTACTTGACAGCGTTGGCTTCTTCAAGTAGTTTATCTGCTGCCTTGGCATTGTCCTGCAGACGCTTTAAGTCCTCCTGAAAGTTTGTAAAGTTGGCCAGAATATCACGGATGTTCTGGATCATAGCCTGAATTTCATCCGGATTCTTAGGCAGCTGAATGGCTAAGACAGCCCTGGAAACTTTCTCAATGTCCTCTGGGCTAACCATTTCATCTGTTGAGAGAGTATTGATAGAGGTTAAAGGACTGATTGCAATGCCTGTGCACGTTTTCAGAGATGTGTAAGACATATGTTCAGAGGATGACAGACCATCAACGACCATTTGTTAGTTGCAGGTGCAGTCCAGTTGTGTTCAGGATGACGGATATTTTTAATGTTTATGTCAGAGCGTTTAATGAATTAACTGGGATCAGGGTGTGAAGAAGAGAGATTTGGAAAAATGGCTTCTCCTACCTGCTCCTAAAAGAGCACCTCCTACCCCCCCCTCCCCCTTTAAGACACAGACTCTGGCCTGCTCAATACTGTATGTCTGTACAGAAGATGATAGTGGGATGAGCAGATGAAGAGCCTTACCGGTGAGGTAGTCCTTCACTTTCTGAATGAGGTCCTTGGTGCCATTTTTCTCCTTCTCAAATTTGTTCATGCTGTCATTGATCTTCTGTTTCATCTTTACAGTTTCGTCTTTGATGTCTTCATTCATGTCTCTGGCCTCATTAATCTGGGTCAGACAAACAGTACTTAAGACAAATCCATGGACAACAAACATTTCAAATGAGGCTGCATACACCATCCCACTGTTTGGAGATAAGCAGCTTACAGGTTTTACAGTAATCATAAGTACCACTAGAAATGCAAAATTATGCAATCCAAATATGGTTAAAAAATGATAAAAAAGGAAACATATGTAAGAGTGATTGCCTTGATTTCTGACTCTCTGAGTTTGTGCAGTAAGTCGACGATGTCACTCTCCGTCTTCTCGGCCGTCTCAGAGGCGTTGTGGCTGAGGGGGAGACTGCCCTTGCAGCCCGGGCCTCCACACCTGCGGTCCTGAGTGTCCGTCTTACACAGAGCACCGCCACATTTGGCCTCGGGACCGCAGTCTGCGTCGCCTGGGGCCCCACACACCTGAGGAGGCACTTCACACAGTCACCTCTCTTCTGATGCACAACAACATTCTGACAGTTACACACTGGGATACAATCACATGAAGGAGAAATCACACTGCTCACATCCTCATTGAACTTGATGACATTTAAAGCTTTGACTTTCTTCTCCAGTGTGTCCCAGTCTCCGGTGTGACACTTGGCCAACTCCAGCTTTATCTTCTGCCTGATGTCCCTGGATGAATCCACCTGGTCCTCTGCATCCTTGGCCCGCTCCTCATCTTTGATAAAGTCTTTATAATGCTGTCGCACCTCCTCTAGAGTGTCTGCATAAAAAGAATGAGTTCAAATAAAGTATGGCCAGCTCTAAATACAGATGCCATCAGACTGTTCTTTATGACACTATTTCTATTGCTTCTATAATACTCATATAGCTTTACGTTGGAGATTTTAAAAATGTAGTTTTTGTTAGGAATGTGGTGTTTTTCATTGTCGGAGAAAAAAGCATCTGCTAAATCCACATAAACATAAGCATCATTGGACTGGGGGATCTAACGCTCTAACAAACATGAGGCCATGTCTTACCATTCAGAGCCTTGGGATCTATTATTGGGACTTCCTTTGTTTTATCGATTAGCTTATCAATAAGCTTTTTGAACTCCAGCTTGATGTTATCTATTTCAGCGTTCAGAAGTGAGCTTGGGTCAATGATGATGGCACTGGGATCTATGCTGTCTTTCAACTTCCTGAATAAAAAACAAATAGGGAGAGCAGATATGACATTCAGCCAAATCTCTATGTATTGTGATGACTCACAGTCAAACAAGTCACACTCCACACTAACTGCCCTGTGTGAGGAGCTACCACACCAGACACTTACACACAGTCTACAAGTTCTAAAAGGACAAATCCAGTGCGAATCAAGCAATAGTCCTGTTGTTTGATGTTGCTGAGCACTGTCGGTAGGTATGAGAATGAGGGAATTTGGTATGATGTTCACCAAATAGCAAAATGGCAGCTCTAACTGATAGGGGCACAGGACAACAGAACTGAAACAAAGTTCCCTGTGCCCCCATCAGTTTGCATTGGCTGTTGTTTCACATATTCAGTCTACATTGCACCAAACTGTCTCATTCTTATAGACAGCACTCAGCAAAGTCAAATAACATTACTATTGACTGATTCACACAGGACTTGTCCTTTAACAGCAGCATGCTGCCTCTGCCCCCTGCTGTTTGTGAGCAGGAACTCACATAACACGGGAGAAGAGGTCCTCCACTGCATCCAGCTCCGCCTGGGTGTCTCCTGACATGTTGAGTGCCGCCTCCAGCTGGGACTGCATGTCCTGGATGCGCTGCCAGCGCTGACCATAAACAGGCAGCTTACTCTCATCAGGCTTAGGGATCATCTTCTGCATCATCTCCGCTGCCTTCTTGATGTCAGTGACGTTGGCCTCCCAAAGCAAGGAGCAGGGGTGGCAGGGCGGGCACTCGGGGAAGATGGGCTCGTGGCCTGGCGAGCACTCGTCGCACAGGATGCCCATCACGCCGGGGCGGCACCGACACTCACCCGTGTCCACATCACAGGCAGGCCGCAGGGTGCCCTCCATGTTACAGTCACAGTCTAAGAAATGGAGATAAACAGAAATCGTTGACTGCAGGTGGTACAAGCCACCTGTAGTGATGGAATATGTCATCACAGTGCAAGGGAAGTAAGTAGCAAGAAGTTCAGTCAGTAAGAATTACAAGAATTACTATAAGCACAAGCTGTGCATCATCATAACAAGTAATGAAATAATCAACAAGAGAAATAAATAATAACACAATAATAATAATATATATTATTGTACTACGTACAAAGGCACTGAACGTCAGGGTTTCCAAAGTAATTTTCAGCACACTCATAACACTGTCGACCCCCGTACTCAGGCAGGCAGGGACACTGGCCTGTGATCTACACACACACATGAGAGGACAGATAGAATATTTCATTTAAATGACAAGAGAAAACAATACACTGGCAAACACAGAGAAGGAGCCAATCATCAAATACACTGATAAAAGGATCCATTTCTCCAATGGCGTTCATTCACAGCTGGCATCAGTGTGGCCTTGCCTTGTCACAGATGTTGTTGAGGGAGTGATCAGGGTTACATCTGCAAGGTTGGCACCCTGCGTCACCATCTAGGTTCCAGTAGCCATCCTCACACTCATTACAGAGAGGGCCAGTGGCCCCCACGCGACATGGGCACTGCCCAGTCTCCTCATTGCAGAAACATGGGCTGTCCAACGGGCACATGACCACCTCAGTGCCACGCCTATCACACGAACACTCTAAAGACCAAACAAACACCCATGAGCAACCTCTGAAACCATACAGTGTACTGGTCATATACAGCATGCAGTCTTTAGAGCAGTGCTTTTATCTCCATAGGGAAACAGAAAAACAAACTATTTCAGTTTAACAACCTTTACTGTCTAAACTCCAAATGTATCATTACAGCATACTATATGTGCAAAGTAGCTACATATCAAGGATTATTTATGAAAAAAGGTTTCACCATAACGAAAGGTTTTTTTACATTTTCAAGTATTTCTTGTGAATTTGTATTCATTTGTACTTCACCATGGACTCAAGTGTTAAGTGTCATTATCACTGCAGTGTGATAATCACCTTTGCAGTCTTGGACCAGAGCGTCACCGTAGTATCCTGGCTTGCAGCGCTCACAGGATGGCCCGTGGGTGTTGTGGAGGCAGCGCAGACACACACCCGTCATGGAGTCACAGGCAGCAGGGTCCTCAGGGTCAGTGTTGTTATTGCAGCCACACTCCTCACACTGGGCGCCCGGCAACGACAGGTCTCCATAGAAACCAGCTGCACAGCGCTCACAGCGGGGTCCTGTGGCAGGAGGCAAAATGCATTATATTATATTACATTATATTATATTATATTGTGTTATTTATTAAGGAAAAGGCTGTCCTAGGGCTGAGAGACCTGTGTGTCCTCTGAGACAATCGCAGGTGAGCTTGTCCGTGTCATCGTCCTTGCTGCAGGACAGGGCAAAATAACGGCCACTGCCCTCCACATCTGGGCATGCACACGGTTCACAGGACTCTCCAAAGACTGGGTCTCCATAGTAACCAGGAAGACACCTTGGACAGACACATGCACATGAGGTTGAGGTTTGAGGTTGTTGGAAACTATAGCTTTTTATGAAGTTCCCATGTCACTGTCAGTGACCATGAAAAAGTCATCACTTTGGAAAGCAGCATTTCATCTGCATGGGCACAGCGCCGTCATGTCGGCTGGAGTAATAAATTGTGAGTAGGTGAGAAGTGACGTCACTATGTATATATCTCAGAACATCTAAACTCCTGCGCACTGTCCATTCCGCAAGCAACTATTTTTACTTAATAAGTTTTGGTCCATAGACCTTCATCAATAGCCTGACGAAGTTCAACAGACCGAAACACTGTGTTAAATAAAAGAAGTTGCTTGCTGAATGGACAGTGTGCAGGAGCTTCCAACGTACCTCCAATGTAAGAGGAGTGCAAAAGTCTTCCTTTATGAGCCATATATCTAACCTGATTCAGACCTATACATGATAGCCAAGATTAGTGGAAGCAGCGCTTCACATGATTAGTGCACCTGTCACAGTTGTGTCCGGTGGAGTAGTCCCTGCAGTTCAAACATGCTCCAGTGACGGGGTCGCAGAGGTCAGCCAGGCCATTGCACCGGCAGGGGGAGCACTGAGGGAAGTCATAGTAGCCAGGCTGACACTGGTCACACTGCCTGCCAGTCACCTCAGCACGACAGGGACACTGGCCAGTGATCTCATCGCAGCTCTCAGAAGTGGAGCCAGTGGACTCACAGTCACACGCTGAGAGAACAGGAGTCAAACACACATTAGCCCTGGAATTATAGAGTCCACAGTCCAAAGCCATTCAGAAGACAATGTTTTTCTTGCCTAATTCATGCATTTTAGCCCTGTTAGCAATGAGCTGCAGGATTAGCACAGAAGCTAAGATGGGGAGGACCAACATACGTGTGCATCCGTTTGGTCCAAAGCCATAGGTCAGAGGGGCACAAGTGTCACAGCAGCGGCCAATCACATGTGGCTTGCACTCACACTGACCGCCATATCTGGAACAGGTGTCTCCGTCGGACCCATCTCGATCACAGTTACAGGCTGTGGACACACACGGAAGAACAACACATCACATCTTTCTTCCTCCCTCACTCTCACACACACACAGTCAGTCACACACACACACACACACACACACACACAGACAGACAGACAGACAGACAGACACACATACACAGTCAGCCACACACACACAAACACAAACACACAGTACACTTACAGAGAGAGCACATCGGTGGCACAAGGCTGAGCTAATTCCCAAGATTGGAGTAGTGATTGTGTTTGAAATGGTCAGTTAAGCTCTATATGTCAGTAGGCCAGAGAAATATCCTGGAGGTGGCATTTCATCAAGCGTTTCAGACACCAAGCTAAACCTGCAAACTGCCCAGTTTATGATGACCTTAATGCTAGTGAAGCAAAATCATGTTTTCTACACAGACGTCCCTGAGCTACAGTATATAGGACATGTTATCTGAATAGACACAATAGAAAGCAGAGGAGAGTCTCAAGGCAACACCAGACAAACTCCTCCTGCAGTGTGGGAATGCTGAGGTGGCCCTAGCTGCGAGTGAGACTCACGGATGGCCCCGTTGTGGATGAGGGCAGACATGCTGGTGATGAGGCCTTGGCACTCCTCTGGGGACGTGGCAGGATTCAGCTCCACACAGCGATACTGCTGCACCTCACTGGACTGGGAGCAGCGATTCCTCTGACTGAGGGGCACGTCCACCTTAGGGACTAGGCCCAGCTATGGGGAGGACAACAGGAACCACTTACAGATCTGATAACTGATAACTGGAGTAAAGTGGAAAAGAGGTGCACTGTTTGTAGCATATTTAAAGCATCTTAAGTGTAAGGAAAGTACATTTTGTCCTATAATGAACTTCTTACATGCACTTGAAGTGTTCTTTGTTTTGTTGTTCCAAACATAGTTTTCAATGCAATGGTAACACACTAGCATTGCATTAAATTACATCTCTGAGGGCTTAAGCAATGGAATTAAAGTGTCCACAAAAGCATCTTGAGTTGCCATTAAGTGTCTTTACAGAATATGGCAAAAGCATTTTGAGTGCACTTAATATCCACTGTTATTGCATTAAGTAGTTCCAAAACAGTACACAGTATATACAGAAGCACTTTTAAAAAGCACATTTCTGGCCCCCAAGCACACTTTTCTGCACTCCTTTTCCACCTGGGTTGACACACCTCTAAATTGACTGATGAGCAGAAGGCAAGTCTAACTAGTTTGCACAAAGCAGTAAGAAAACTCACTGAGTCAATGAGGATGTATTGGTTGGACTGGGTGTTTGGACTGGATAACTTCCTCAGAGTGACATCTATAGAGTAGGGCACACCAGCCTCCAAACACACTGTGGTGTCCAACAGAGCCACTCTGCACAGAAGAGACAAACACACTGTTAGCACAAGTGGAGTGCAATTGGAGATCCTTACCCACAACCCAGCCCAGAGGATCATCTTGCCCCACCTTTTAGAGCCTGGCAGTGCCAGCTCTATATCTGAAGCTGGGTCATTCTGGCACCTTCCGTAGTCCAGCGGCTCTGAAGGCACAATTTTGATCATGGCAACCCAGTCATCTGAGGACTACAAAAGACACTGTGAGTGAATACTGTACGTATGACACAGCAGCGCTACCATCAGGACGAGTCATGACAAGCAGATACCTCTGGTTCATAGTGGATAAGAAGATGGTACTGGAGGGAAGCTGGCACATTGGTAACAGCAAAGCGGAGAACTGCACCATTGGAGGCTCTCCTGAAGCCCGGTCCAGTCCAGGTGATGGGGTAATCAGGGCGCCGCTCTCTTGGAACCACCTCTGACGCTATAGGTTCAAACTTTACAAATATTATACAAATGAGACCGAATGTTTCATTTTGCTTCAAATGACAGTATAGAGATGACTCTGGCATGCACTGCTATTAGACCTTTTCAATTAAAGGCAACATCACCAACATCATACTTGATCTCATCTACTTGAAATTATTGCTGAATAACTTGACAGTCATGTTCGCTATGCTATAAACATATCTGATGCATATGCAACCCTGGGCCCATAGGACAATGGTAATGTTCTTCTTAAAAATAATGAAAGAAAACGGTTTTTCCATACATACACGCAGTTACTACCAGCCACATGATTTCACAGACTATTACTATCATGACCATCATCACCTGGTCCTGTCGGCGCTGACGCAAGCTCCGTTTCTCTCGCTTGTTTAGCAGCAGCTGGCCATCATGGACACTGAAGTCATAACCTTGTTCATGGAAGTAATGGTCACATTTGGGCAGTGGAAAACCAGTGGGAGTGGGTGGCTTCACCTTGAAACACAAAGCTACAATTAGTTCTTATTCTACACCACACATGCTTAGAACAATATTAGGATTATTATTTGAAATATAAGTAAAATATGTATACTGCATATATACTCATGCTTCAGAGAAATGCTTTCCACAATTTGACAATACCTGAAGAATCTTTATGGAGGCAACTAGTCATGGCATAACATTCATTATGATTGTGAAGGGTCATTTTGTGGTCAGGGACGGATCACACTGCAGGAATGTAATTACAGTGTAGATCTAGACATTAGTCATTAACAGCAGCAAACTTGGAGAAATGCCAGCTGTTGGTGTAAACAAGACGTTTAAATGGCTTTTGGGTAAAAATCTGTAACTTTCACATACATGGACCAAAACGCAACTAAATAAACAATAGTTTCAACAAATAATACACCGGCAAGCTTGCTAGCTGCCATCAGTGCTAACTAGGCCTGCTAGCTGCCATCAGAGCTAACTAGGCCTGTTGATGTTTGTTGGTTGGTCACTCTCTTTCTGATGCTAGATTATTTTCTGTGAACAAAGCTGTGGTGCCTGATGCTCTCTCACCAGTGATGAGCCACTGCTTTCCAGGGGGGTTGCATCCTCAGCCTCATAGATGTAGTAGTCCAGAGGGGCCAGGTAGTAGCTACTGGCAGGATCACGGCAGCTGATGCCCGCCATGTTGGGCCGGCAGGGACACTGACCATCAACACTGAGACACCTACATACACACACAGGCACAACTTATCTCTATCCGAAAGATGACTCAAAATATATATTACTACATAGTATTATAAGTTTGTAAGCATTTTCTGTACAGTGGACACTTCAGATCATACAAGCTTTTAAAGGATGTAATTAGGGTTTATATTCTGAGATTTATATCCTACACAAGAATGCATACTCACAGATTACTGGTGGATCCACCAATGTCACAGTCACAAGGCAGGCAGCTGTAGATAGTGTTTCCCAGACCCCAGTAGCCTGGCTACAGAAAGAAACACCACGCATTAGCCACACTGTCGCTCACGCTCAAGTGATGGAAGTGCTGGAAAACCTCTGACTCTAATGTGAGTATGGTCTATTATCTGTGGCCATCAGAGAGGCTTGGAGAGGCCTACCACACACTGGTCACAGCTGGGTCCTGTGGCAAAAGGTTGGCAGAGACACTGGCCTGTGGTCTGGTCACATACATGGGGTGTTTTGATGGTGCCGAGTAAGTTACAGTCACACACTGTAAAGAAATCAAAAGTACATTGGAGAAATATGAGGTACAAGTAAGGCTTGTGAGGTACAAGTAAGGAGGGCAAGGGTTCTCACTCTGGCAGCCGCTGGGGTCATCCTGGCGTAGGCCGAAGAAGGCAAATTTACAGCGGTCACACCTGTCCCCCTCCACGTTCTCCTTACACACACAGCGGCCCGTGACAGGATCACAGAGGCCATTGTCCAGGGATCCCACAGGATCACAATTGCATGCTAGATCAAACGAAACAGTACAGCACTGAAATCCACTCCAACTGGATGAAAAAGGTCACAATCTAGAACTCTCCAAGTCTCAATTTTCTCTTGCATCTTTCTGTCCACTGCTTACTGCTTTGGCATTCATGTGAGCAGACCCAGGCAGGCATGTTGTACAGTGTAGTACCTCTGTTTTATTGGTATTACAATTCCATCTAAGACAGCGTTAGTTTTAAGTGTTGCCATGACATGTTATGTTCTAATCATCACTGTCTTGTATTACTGTGTCTGTTCCTGTACCTCAGATGGTGATATTTACATGGAGTGTCAATTTACTGTAAGCCCGAACATGGGAAATCCTGACTGACATTCGCCGCAAGGCACTGGAAACTCACTGAAACACAAAGACCTGACACACGACAGGTATGAACCTGCGGAGGCAACTCACGAATGCATGCCTCAGGGTCCTGCACTGATCTGCTGGGGTCTTGGTAGAAATAGGGCCTGCACTGCTCGCACTGGGTGCCCACGCGGTTGTTGCGGCAGTCTTCACACACGCCACCGCTCACCTGCCCGCTGGCAATGAAACGCTCCATATCAAAGCGACACTTCTCAGAGTGGCCATGACAGTTGCATTCTGGAAAACATAAACATGTCTGTTGTTAGAACGGCAGATACATAGCAATGGCTGACATGGGTAAGAACAAGACTACTCTTACATGGATGTAAGCAAGTATTCTTAAAAGCAAAGGTAAAATACATATATTTTTACATAGCCAGTTATCATTATCACGTTACCATTTAATCAGTTCCTAAGCTTAATTAGAAGGATTGTGTGATATATTTTTTTTTACAATGGGTTACTGAATGTCTGTAGAAAGACTGGTTAATGAAGATGTAGTGTTATGCTACAACCAACACCCTGTGGCTTATGCAGTAGCTAATTCAATGCAGAGCTGAGCCCCATGGGCTGTAGGAATGTATTGAGGTGCTGTGATTGATGAGCGGCACAGTACTTCTGCACACATAAGGATCTGTAGCTCCTCCTGGCCTCCAGGGGGCGTCTTGGTAAAAATCTTCACATCTCTCACAGTTCAAGCCAGTCGTGTGGTGTTGACACACACATCGTCCGTGCACCTGGTGAACAAAACACACAGGAAGGCATTTCAAGAGTAATTGTAGTAATTGTAATCTGAATAACGGTCAAAATTGCACATAAAAGAGAAAAAAGCTATGTGATATAATCTGACTCTACACTACAAACAGGCACAGGATCGCATATGTTGAGACCGAATCGAGACCAAGTATTTGAAGGGTCAAGAACGCCATTAAATGCCATTGAGAAAAGTCTTTGAAGAGTCAAGACCAAGTCCAGACCAAGAAAATAAAAAAGTCAGTTGTCATAACCATGATTTTATTAGATATCAACCAAGTTAATCTTCACCAGTTCAGCCTACTGTCATGTAGGCTATAACCTCACCATGGATATTTTAATACACATGCACATTAATAAAATGACACATGTGCACATTAAAAAATATTTGTTGGGGAAAAAAGATCTTGAGGTCTCGAGGATCCAGTTCAGACTGAATATTTTTACTCTCAATTCCAAGACGAGAAAGCAAAAAATGGACTTGAGACAAGACTAACTGTGGGAAGCACAGAGTGAGAATGGTGCACATGGCATTGAATTTTTTTTTATTATTATTAATTATTATTTTTAGTTCTAAAATTAGATTTGATCATGCATGGATATAAACAAAATTCAACGATAAGGCAAAACTAAACAAAGCAAAGCACGTCCTCATGGTCAGTAGTTTGGTATGTTTGGTATGTTTGGTATGGTCCTTTAAATGTCAGATAAACATGTCGGTATCACGCCAACCCTTCCTAAAAATCAGCCACAACCTAACTGAGCACTGAGTCACATTCAGGGTGTACAGTTAACATATAGTCAGCTAAGCTCACTTCAGGTTCAACCAAATATCAAAGGTAAAAAGACCAAATAAGCAACTCCTTGAACAAGCAGCTATTTGGTAGCATGATTCTTTTACTCACCATGCCTGGCTCGTTGAAGACATCCCCTCGAGCATTATCAACAGGCATGCACTGGCTGGCATGGCCATTGCAAAAGCAACTACCCCGCACCAACATCTCATACAGGGCATAGTAATATTTGTCCTCCGGATTTCTCCTTCGACGGGACAGTAACGTATCACCCAGAGTGAGGAGTTGTGTGAAGTTCACCCGCAAGTTAGTGATGGTGATGAGCTCTTGAACAAAATTACACAATAGCCAGAAAAGGACAGTGTTTTACTCACTTTTTTGCAGGTTCAAAAGACATAAATTACCTCTTCTTACCTTGTATTTTAGGGTCATAAGGATCATCTATTTCAAACCTGGGATCCAAGGCTTTGAGTACAACCTACAAACATTCACAGTTTTAAAATAACTCCTTTTGACTCAACTGACTGATGGATGATTTAGTGCATGATAGATTTATTAGTGCATGTCAGAGACTCATGAGATGGAGTGGAGTCTACCTCTCCATCAGTGGAAGGTTCTGGGCCAGAGTAACGGCTATCACAGATGACATCATCTAAACTCTCTGCTGGGCCCTCAGACACTCCAGGGAAGGAGACGCGACAGTTCTCTGCAAAGTATTGGAAGACCTTCCAGGTGTGTCCAAAGTCCTTTGACCTCTCCACCAGCATGGCGGCTGGACGGAAGCTCTACAGGTTGGGCAAGAGAGCACAGTGCATTGACACATAAGATAAGGCTTTTATTGCACTCAGACTCTTTTCTGGCTTTCTATGTTCATCCAGTGTAGCAGAATAAATGACAGAATTACCTTAAAAGTTAAAACAAGATGGCTAAACTGGAACACAGTCTCCAGGTCCAGTTGTATGCTAACACGGTGAACACCTAAAAAGAGAGACAAACTCAATATTATGTTTTTGCAGGTAATTATCCATTGGCCTATGTGTAAAGAAACTGAATTTCTCGAAGGATACCATTTTCAGACTGCCACCATTTCATCTTGCGCTGAGAGCCTTCAAAGGCTGTGATGACATTCTCAATGCGATGACTATTTAGATTGTGATAGCGATTGTAAGGGCTCCTGGAGTCACATATGAAGCATTTCTGCTCATCCTGTAGAAACCAGAACAGAAAAGACAAAAGTTCTGTGTGGGGAGAGAAGTGAAGCACATGACTTTGGCTAATAAAGCATTCTACAACCTGTCTAGACAGTATGCCAATGGCCAGTGCATTTTGTTGCATGCTAGTAGGAAAACACAGTGTAAATGAGAATCTAAACAGCTCTGGAAGTACTCGTCTGAATGCAGAAACATGTGCAAGCAGGACTGTTTGGGAGAAAACTAATCCTACTGAGAGGTCTCACAAAAAAGGCAGTCTCGCCTCTTTCCTTGAGTTGTATGCCTACCAGAACTACTATTTATCATTCCCTAATGCTTGAAAAATATGGCAAACATGGCTGATGAGCCACACCTACATACCTGAATCCCATGTGTGTGCGTTTGAGAGGGTGGGGGCGAGAGTGGGCGTAAATTAGCATTGGGTTCTCGCAGTGAGAGGTGAGAGGCACAGTAATGACCTATAAGTGTGGCAGATCAGGACATGCCTGTAGAATGCATCACACTCCAGGGTTAGCTGTTGAAGACAGCAACCTTAACCCACTTCTATTGCACTTAAGTGCTTTTGACTTTTGACTCTTGGGTTCTATGGACCAGTTCGTAGTAAATATTGCTGCCTGTTTGCATACAGTTACTGCACTACTGCCTCTGTCATGGGACAGTTATGGCTAGTGTGGTCACGTCACATACTTGCTGGAATGCTATAGCTTCAAGGGCATTCCATAACTGACAATCTTCATGTCTTTTATACATGTAATAAAACACTGACTCCTCAGGACATGGAGATATAGCACAGCCTGTTTGTTGTACAGATTTTAAAAATACAGTTTGAATGTTTGAAGACATGTACATAGCAAGTTGTGTTGTGAGTTGTGTGACAAGTGTGGAGAGAGGAGAGAATAGGAGGCACTCTCATACATCATCATTCCCTTCCTGACAGCAGAAAGGGAAAAACAAACCAAATGGCACCAAAGCCAATGAGCTCCCTGTATTCCGCCTCTGACCTCCAGGCATTCCTTAGGTATTAAACACAGTTTACCATGTCATTCCTGAGTGACATGGAGCTTTATTCAATCTGAGTGAGAAGTGGAAAATTTCCCTCAATTTTCTCCGCACCTCGAGGTATCCCAGGATGCAGTAGTTTTGCGGTCCTGCGAGTCCGCAGGTGGAGGTAGCTGAGAGCTGTGCCGAGCGGCCGAGCATCAAGTCTCCCAGCTGTGGGTGACATGAGGTGTCATCACACTCATCCTGAGCAAGCAAAGAGGCGGGGAAACCTGAACACAAGCACAGCAGATGAGGGCCATGGCTGCCATCCAGAGGAAAAACTCCATGGAAGGCATTAGTCACACTCTCCTCTCGCACACAAACAGCCACACTGCCAAGAAAGAGTCAATAAAGCTTCACTTCATTACTCCGCTATCACAGTTTCAAAGATGAATAGGATAAGCAAGTAAATATTACAGCCTCTTTCATGTCATAATGATGCTTTATGACAAAGCATTAGAGGACTCTCTGAAGAACCACAGATGAGCATATGTCAGCCACACTGTTATTAGAGAAACGGTTAGTCCGGCCGAAGAGCTGAAGAATCAGTTACATAAACATCACTGCAGCCCATAAACTGTACAGAGCAACAGGATAGTATTTCATTAGAAATTGGGCTGCTAAAAACCATTTGGGAGTTCTGACAACGACAAACAAGTATGCAATCAAACAGTAAACTGGTGTTGGCAGATTAAACTCTAGCAAGTAAGTGCATGTCCTCCCTGTCAGGCTAGTGTGGATGCTAAGCAATGTCAAGAGACAGTCTCCTATTATCCCAACCCAAATACAAATCCTTCAACAAACAATGCACTAATTAAATAGACCCTCTTCAAAATGATGTAGCCTACGCACTACAACAAAGACCTAAAATGACTTACAAGTGATGAGGAAGAGTATAAGGTCCACGGGGATCATAGTGGAGCTAGAAGAAAAGAAACAAGAAAAGAAAGTACATTGTTTCAACAACCACTTGAATGTTATCCTCTTTTGTAAGTCGCTTTGGATAAAAGCGTCTGCTAAATGCCTAAATGTAATGTAATGTAACAACCATAAAACAAAGTAGAAAAACAAAAGACTAGTTTCACAAACACAGCACTACTACTGGTCTCTGTCTCATCCTCATTCTCATTTTCTTTTGGAGACTGAATAGTAATTCATGCTATTGCCACTAAAACTAAACTAATGTTAATGAAACACATTCAAATTCAGCTTTCACTCACATACACAGAGTAAATATATCAGAAGATTCTGGCCTCTTTAATATGCATACCTGTAATCTGCTTTAGAATGCTACCTGTACTAGCTCCTTCACAAGTCAGTCACCCCCACACTTTCATTTCATTTTCACTTTCAGCTCAGATCTTGCAAGAGACAAATAGTGGAAAATATCCACACTGACATTAATTCACCCAATCAAGGGAACTTTACATCCTAACCACTGCTCTCTATACACAAGTACACACCACGTTTTACAAACACAAATATTAATAAAACAACAGGGATGACAGGATGGCCATTCAACATACAAAACAACGCAAACCTTTTGCTCAAATACTACATTAATGCCCAGGTAACAATACCTTCAAAAATCCCACTCTGCTGATTTCAGGACATCCAAAGTGGGTGAGTGTGAAAATACTTGTTCTTCACATGACAGAGGAGAAACTGTAACCTGAACTCAAACTCCACAACCTATTTGCATTGTGCCATGCAGAGCAAAGCATAATAGTAAGGGGAGTTCCTGAGACAGTCCACACACAATACAAACCACACGGCAACCACCTCATTCACATTATATTACAATCCATCAAATCACCACAGTTTTATCTTTGCGTCACAAAAAACCAAACCTCATTATGTGGAGCATAACATGAACTAAAATTCATTCATGTCCACAGGCACATTTGGCTGATAGCAAAACCACAACATGCACTTTTCAGTTCCAGCGGTGTTAATAGAACTTAAACTAATGAATTCACCGAATTCAAAGCCTCAAAAGCAAACACCACCTCTATCAGTACATCACATCTTAATGGGATGGAAGCAACTAATCATCAGACACCATCAACTAAATAACACCAACATATCAAAGACAATTGTCAGTCATTTGAAAAGGAAAAAGTAAAGTTTTCTTACAGAAAATGAAAGAAAATTATACTTACAGTCTGTGAGGAGCAAACGTTGTGACTTGTGAAGGTCCTACCCTACATCAGTGCACACAGGTAGAGAAGTGGATCTCAGTCCAAAGATGAGCTCTGCACCCAGTCCCAGCCCCTGCCCCCCGCAGCACTGGGCGATAATGGCATGCACTGTTTCAGCATGTAAAGACACACCTGAGCTTCACAGAGCGTACAGAGGGAAAAGCATTGCCTTGGGGTGGTTGGAAAATGAGGATTAGGTTTCACGTAGGACTGATTTATGCTTGTCATGCCAAGAAAAAAGTGCTGTGGAAGAAGTGCTATTCACTTGCGGACAGGCACCTCTGCTCCAGGAGTCCCTGAGCTATGTGCCTCAGGTAAGTGAGATGCTTGCAGAAATAAGCAGTGTGAATGTGCATAGAAAATCTCAGAGATCAACAATGAATGAGCTCCTCTGCAACCAAATACCATGTGCATGTTGTCAATTTAAATGTCAAATTCAAATTCATACATCTCCCACACAAAGAACAAATACATACTCAAGATTATATCTTTAAATGGGGGAATACAGTATCTCCCTCATCTTAACATTCCACTGGATCCGCACTGCTGAATAAAAGTGAACAGGCCTTGTGTATTGGCCTGGCTGTTGACACACAAATATGATAAATAATTCTTTTGCAACAGGGAGAAAGCGCAAATGTAACTACAGTGCAAACTACAAAATCTTCCTGAACCTGAGGTCTAGTGGTATGTGGGAGACAAAATGGTTAAAAGAGCATGCAGTAAGTGTGTCCAAGATTAAATACATTCTAAATCAGTGCAAGTCAAAGTGAAGCGAGTGAACTTAAATCATTTCATGTTTGAACAAGTTAAGATTTTATCAGTTTTGTGAATACAAACTAGCCATATCTGCAAGCTCTATTTTCTGTAGCTCACTGCATAAATGACAGTGATTGGCTCACATCAGGATATCAGGATACAGACAGCAACCTATACTTGACCCAGAGCGCTTGCTTTTGCACTATGATAAAAAATATGAGCTTGGTAATATGGATTTCTCTATACTCACAGGTGGGCTTCAGTGCTATTGTGATAAATTCCTGACAAATGGAATGCTTGTCTCAAGGGCAAACAGCCGTATTTGATGAGAAAGTGCAGCTCTTTTGTGCACACTTCTCTCCCACAGTGTGGCTTGTCTGCAAGCAAGGCACTGTCTTCAGGCTATTTAAATTTGGTCCAATGCAGACCAAATAGCTAACAGCAGCCAACACTAACTGACGAGGGAAAGAAAGTTTTGTTTTCCTGTGCCTCCATCAGCTAGCGTTAGCTGCCAGCTTGCAAATTCGGTCTATGTTGCACCAAATGCTGTCATTCTTATACCTACCGACAGCACTCGGCAGCCTCAAACAGGGATATGGGCTGTTTGACTGGATTTTTCTTTTCAGGTCTTTTTATGAAAAATGTCAATAAGCCAATGATACAGGCAAGAGGCCTCTACCCATCTGAGACAAAGTGTCAAAGTTTTGTCAAATGTTTTTGTGGACACACTGACCCTTATCAAATTAACTTGATTTTGAATGGATGTACTTGGGAGTTTATATTGTTCTGTTCACAAAAAAAATACTTTATTGCAATTTTTCTTCCACATACTCTACACATTTAGGCATATGATATTCTATCATATTTCATTTTCTGTCATTTTTTTTCATTTCAGTACAGTTACACTATAAAAGTAAAGAAAATAAAAATAAAAAAAACATCAATATATAAAGAGTCAACAAATGCTTGTTATCATAAAGGGCACAGTATCTTTCAATACCGGTAGACTGTTTTATGGCAGTGACTGACCAGGGTGTAGTAGCCCACATAAATAGGTAAATTTCTATACAGTAGCCTCATTTGGTCCTGTTCTATTCCAAAGTTCACATTTCAATTATTAATGATAATAATTGATGACATTTAATAAATGATTGACTATTAATTTCTGTCCTCCTCAAATGTTTTTGTAAGGCATGTGGTCTGGGAATGGTTAAAGCACACCTTCAAGGCACAAGGCAAAAATAAGCAAATTAATGGACTAAGTCATAGCACACCCATTTATCAGCTGGATTCAGTTTCAATTGTGTGAGAGAGTTCATGCCCTTGATGTCATATTAAAACCAAAACTATATGTGACAAATCACAAAAAATTACATTTGAAATGATTTGTAATTGAATTGTTAGGAGAGAAAATGCTTAGATCATTTCATTCAATTATTTGATGGGGCCAATATTGGCCACAAGAAGAATAAGGCCACATCTTTACCAGTGATTGAAACAACCAAAATCAACAGCATTATCAGTCACAAAGTTGACCTATGGGGGCCGGTAAAGAGGCGATTTTTCAATATTCTATCATAACCCAACTGGGAATATTGTAAAGGTTTTGAGTACAAATTTACATGTAATGTAATACATTAATAGGACAGCAGGATGTGAAGGCAGTAAGCGGGTGCAATAAACAGAAGAAGGCTGAATAGAAGAAATCCTTTCAATCCTCCTTCATAACAACACCTGAGCTCTACCAATAAGCACCTAGGCTTCAAGTGTTGTATCATGAGTTTCAGAATTCCATAACATTCACTCATTCAAACATAATAGGAGATAATGAACTATTGATTGACTGGCATTATTTTATAAACTCCACAAGATGATGCTATTGTAAAAGGCACTATATATAACTGAACTGAATTGAATTAGGGATGATTGATTAGGGATGTCTCCATTTTCATGTTTAGTTTGACATAACTATTATACCATTCATTATAACAGCAAAAACAGTCTAATGTTATGTCCCCCCATCCCACGGAAGACCTTTTCTCTGAATGTGTAGCATAACCATGGTAACCACTTCATCATGTGTCTCAGTGTCTTATTGATCAGCTCAATAAAGTTTCACAATACAGAGTTAATCATCATTCAATCATCATTATAATCATTACATTCCCATATCATTATTGCTGATTAGTGCTGATGGTTCTTGGACAAAACAAACGTTATTCTCCTCCTCCAAACATATTCTCCTCCTGAGTGTGTTCATTTGTGTGTGTTGCCATAGAGATGCTCCTCCAGAAAAGCCAAGGTCTTTTGCCAGGCATCCTCCTGTGCCTTACAGTGCAGCACAGTCTGCCCTCCCCACAGAACCACAACTGAAATACAAATCGAGCGATGCTCATCACAATTGATTTTTTATTTACCTCCAACACATACTTTACTACGTCATCGTAACAGAACACGCATCAGATTTACAGTTTTCCCAAAAGATGTTTTTTGTAACTGATTAGTTTTTCCATCATACTAAAATTCATTAAGATGGTCACGTGAGAGAGCTATAAGCTCACCCATCACTGCTACTTCCTAGCCACCTGTCATCTGTTCCAGAGTCGGGGAAAAAAGCTCAAGATATGATACTTTAGAGAAACGGTTCGAAAGATCTTACCCTTTGTCCTTGACTGAGCCACCATGAAGTTGCTTGCCCGGAAATGTGGACTATAGGGGGGCTCTATGAGGTGGCCGGTCATGGGGTAGGAGGCCACAGAGAGGAGGTGGTTGTTTCCAGCTTTTTCCATCATCTGCTTCATCTGCACATACAATACACAACTATCAAGAACAGAAGAGGCACACAAGGGTCCATATACAGTGGGCACTGCAACTACTCTGTATAAAGACTTATTGGCAGCAATTCCCTCTGCAGCTCAGTATGGCTACAAACTCTATTTCCACTTTGTTTCATTTGCCTCAGACAGGGAGCCAATCAAAAATGGGCTTTTTACGGAGGTGGGTACAGAGGCGTTCTGATCTACATCTGTTGATTCTGCCTCAGGGAAATGGAAGATGACGGCCAGGTATTCAGACCAAACTCCATTTCAGATTGAGGCAGTCATGAAAACCAAGCATACAAAAATATTAAAATGATTCTGATTTTATTACAGAGATGTAGAGGAACCCCAACAGATAACATACGTCCTCTGCAGACTCTGAGGCGGGCCAGTTCTGGTCATCTTCTCCCACTAGAAGTAAAACTGGACACTGAAGCCGACCCACCTGTCAGTGAGAATGGATAGTAAGAGAGTCACATGAGTGCATTAAAATATGACTGAATATGTTCATCAGAAACCCTTCAAGTCCCCAGTAGGATACACTTTACTTATTGTACATTTGTGCTGTTTGTATTCTGTGCCTAAATGCCTATGTAGCATGTACACTATGCACAGGGTGTCCACAGCATATCTGCATATCTGCACCCTGAAGCTTTCATTGGCAGCAGTAGAATAATTGTATGTGGACAAGAACAGTGAGAACATGAGCATAAGGAAAAGGACATATTTAAGGAAAAGGACATATTGTCTTCTTTTAGAAGGAAAACGTTGAATTTTTCTCCAGGAAGGTTTCTAACCAAAGCCACACTGCTGTGATTTGACTGTTGGTGTGGTCAAAGTAAGATTAAGTCAAGATGAATTTTGGTGTTGACAAGGAATTATGATTCTACTCACGTCAACTTTCTTGGAGGGGTCTTGGGGAATGGGCAACAGCAAATCCCTCCATATCACCCTATTCTCCTCATCATAGCGAGTGTTCCGAACATTTCTGCAGAAGAATAAAAACAAGTGAATGACAGATTTGAGTGGGCTTAGTAATGAAATAAACATAGTAATGAACACTTACTTTTGGATCTCTGCAAAGACATCTGACAGGGAGCCATTAACAGGCATAATATGACTCCCACTCACACACACCAAACACTTTGGCTGAGGAAGACACACAAGGAGAAATCAAATGAGATAACTGGACTAAACCTTTTAGTCAGTATAGTAATATAAAAAAGGCAAATATGTGGGTTGATTTTTTAACCAATGCACATAACCTTTTGCACATTAAATACAACTTTTATTGCCAGGTTGTGATGGCATATTACAGATATGTGGATAACTGGAGTCCAACTCAATGAAGAAACCTGTAGTTTTGCTTCTGTTCATACAGGCTGTTTCATACAGGCAGTATGTGACCTTTGTGGAAGAGATTGATGTGGCGTGTGTACCTTTATTACAGGGGAATAAACAGCCATGCCCAGTGCAACTGAGGTGCCAAACGACAAACCCAACATTGCAATCCTCTCGCCACACACCTGAGGGTGTTCCTGTAGCAATCTGTACGCTGCCTGAAAAATGTAACAAAAAATGTAGTCTTTTTATTCAATTCTTAAAAAAACTGAATAAACATTACATTTCACTGTCAAATGTCAATCTTGCCATCATAACAGTGATAAAATAAATATTCACTCAAAGATATGGGTCAAAGGCAGAGTTCATTGGAATTTGAACCTGGTGAATGTTTTTTCTTTTTTTGAAATGTGGGTTGGGCAGCAAAATAGCAAGACAAGGCCATGCACAAATCTGCCCATTACCATGATTCTAAACAGTGCTAAAGTTGTATCATGCCTGATCAAAAACCCTAATAACATAGAGGGGAAATCCATCCATTAAAACAGACAGCACCATTACCTCAAAGTAGTCATTGCCAACATGCTCTACGGTACTGCCACTCATCTTCGGTGTCATATAGTCCAGGGCTAAAGACACATATCCATGGGAAGCCAGCAATGCTGAGCGGTACTCTACTAGGCCCCCACCACCTCCCCACAGATCCAACAAAGCAGGGAAGGGCCCAGAACCTACAAATCAATTCAATCAGTAATTTACGTTTAAAGTAATTTAAGGAAAATTCTTTACATCAAACAATTCATTAGGAAAACTTCACTTCAGTTTATTCAATGTGATGATGTAATTCCTTGAAGCAATTAGCCAGATGGCATACCTTTATTTGATTATGTTCTGTGTGTTGACAAAAGGCTCCAGTTTGCAAGTATAATATAAAGACTGAAACAGGACCAGTAACCACTAACTGTGTTGTTCATTTGCAGGTTGATTTGGTTGATTACCTTATGTCAACTGTATAAGCACATTCTGCAGTTATTAAGTGGCAGAGGTCTGTATTAAATGCCTCTAAATACATATTCACCTGGAGGTAAGAAGAGCGTCCCTCTGATTCCATTCTCGCTGATGCTGACCCTCTGAACACCAGGGGCCATGTACCAGCGCTCAGCCACAGCACATGCTAGAGCCTTTGCCTCTTTAAAGCCGTCATGCATGTGGCCTTGATAGACTGAAATGTGGATAACTAGTGGCGTGTGCACATCTTTCTTCCGTAACCTGTCACAAGTCAGACAAACAACTTAAGACTAATGATAAGTTGAGCTTGATAAATAAACAACAATGAGTGTAGACCCTTGCATGCACTGTAAAAATATCAACAGTAGGCCTATTTCACTTCACCTAAGCCCTGGTCTGCTGCAAGGTACTGGTTTCATGCTCCACAGAAGACCCATTGGCTCCACACCATCATAAGACCCTCCAGTACTAGCATCCTTGGCAACTAAAAACCAACAGCACAATACATTTGAAGAGCAGCATACAAAAAACTATTTAATGACTGCCTCAACAAGGTGAGAACTAAGAAAAAAATACAAAGAGCTACAGGACTCTTTTTAAAACATTGTTACCATTAACAACTCCCCTGTCATCAGCGGTGTAGTGACCAAACGCCTCCCAAAAGTCTTCATCTTCAGAGTGAAGTAGAGCATGTATGGTGACCGCCTGTCCAGGGGGCAATTGCTGGACAAGCACTACGAACTTTTCATCAACGATAGCACGGCATGGACGAATGAAAATCGACGGGCATGGTTTCTTCCCTGACATTCTGACCTCCCGCACGCGTAACTAGCATAATATGGACGATCTTCATATGCGCTGACACTATTATAAGGACTTTAGCCCATGCTTTGCCCCAATAGTAATAAACACAGGTCCCATCTACAGCCACTGACAACTTAACCCGCCCACCTATGTAGTGACGCCACAGTGTACACACTAGTTATGACAAAAAAAAAGTCAACTTGTTTCCAGCAGAGTACTAGTTCAGAGAGAGGGGGGATCTTTGATTTTAAAAAAAGTAAAGCACAGATGTGGTCCATAAATCCGTTAACAGATTTAGTATTCGAATTGAAATAATCTCTTTTGCTCTCACACTGGTGAACTTGACTGGGGAGAGAAATGGGATTAAATAAATCAAAGTAGGTTTAATAACAGCAGTGAATTCCGTTGTATAGCTGGGAGTTGAGCACCACATCCTGAGGCCTATATGGGTGTTAAAAAAAATGCTGTGTGTGTTCATGTACTGGCCTGTTTAGTCTGTTTTCATGAAGACATTGCCTCTGTATTCCTGTCCTTATTACAAATTGTTACAAATTACATTTTAAGGAAGGGGTATAATTTAATGTAGTAAAATATGACATTAAATAATTATACAATATATAATAAGGGATTCACAATTCTGCCAAAATGGCAAAATAAAAAGCATCCCATACCCTGGCTATCAGTTTTACACTATTTTACAGAGCAACTTAAGGGGAAGTTTAGTCTTTTCTATTAGATGTGAATTTGGCGTTTCTAAAAGTAATGCACATGTTCCCTTCCCTTCCCATTCCCTCTGATTTAGCATGAGGGTCAGATCCGACTGAAAACAGTTCACCAATTTATATTGTGATGGTTGCCTTTGTCAGATTTGCATAGATTACTTTGCAAGAGTTTTTCCTCTTCTTGAGGGTGTGTTGGTAACGACATTGAGATGAACCTTTACTGTGGCATATATAATATTTTTGACCCGGAAATCCACTAAAGCACGATTCAGGTCACCTGATCAGCACAGCCGCATTGTGTTGTTTTGAGGAAAAATTGCTAGCTAGCGAGTCAGCTTGCCCGCTAGCAGAAGCTGCTGCTAATATTATTATTTGGCAGAGAATATCGCGGTTTAATTGATTGTTTTGATGAAAAATCAAAGTTGAGATACGGACTTCAATTAGAATTTCAAAGGTTGTCTTGGATACTTCACTGTATCCTTCAAAATTTTGTCTCAAAGCACGAGCGGCTCCCGTTGGATGCGACGATTCAGAAGGAAATCGCTGCTGTTTTGGAGGCCTTAGCTACATCATAGTAGCTAGTTTAGCCTGCTTCAGCCATTCGAGCGGAAGGTCTCGAAATACTAAGGTGTGGATATTTTGATTAACATTCGATTTATTCTTTAACTTATAGGTTGTTGTTTTAATGGAGCGTTGTGAGTCGTACGTGTATTATTCGAGACATCGAAACAGTCTTGTCTGTATAATCGACGTTATAACTTGCAGCTGGCCAGCTAGCAACGGCTATGCGGAATCCACTTGTTAGCTATCGACAGCTAACGTTGTCGTTACTAGCTAACGTTAGGTGGGGTAGTCATGTAATCTAAACCTAACATTGGTAGCTATGTCTTGGACCCATTTGACGCCATGTTGCTGTTTCTAATGTAATTCAGCGCACCACCATTATTTTTGCGTTATATTTTGGCCTTAATCATTATCGTATCGAGGCTTTCAACAAACGTTAGGCGAATGGCCGATTTCTGTCAATTAACGTTAACTAATTTGATGATATCTTTAGCATTCATGGTTGTGATTTAAAGCACAGGATTGCATTCCTGATAAGTGTATGTATCATCCATGCAACGTTACTAGATATATTGCTTCTTAGACCGTGAGATAAAGGTAATGTAAACTGCGACACTTTCATTGGTGTTTCTTCATCTGATCCTCAACGATAACTAGGTTGGCTAGCTAGTTAGTGTTAGAACCAACGGGAACCGTGTTAGCAATCGATAAGATAGCTAGCAGGGTTGTCTGCTAGCTTCTGACTTCAGAATTTCTTTGCTCCAGGACAGAGACCGAGGTTAACCACGCCCCATTGCAGGGCTTAAACACGCCCTTGTTGACCGATTTTCATGTAGCAACTTGAAGCTTTAATAATGTTCCTGTTGTCTTGAACCTATTACGAAACATTGTTGCTTTTAAAAAGGCGAATGTGGCTAATGTTGACATAGCTGTGTGTTGATCAGGAGCTCAGCAGTCAGCTGCTGGAATACAGCAGTCAGCTATTGTTGTTCTGTGGAATAGAAATATGTTGAATGTTTCATTGCTTGTGGATGTTGTGCCTTTGACTACATAAAAAGTGAATATTGTGTAATACGGTTAAGACGAAACTTGCATGTTTCACGTGGTGTGACTTCCCCTTTCATGTTGCACACAAGTGTATAGTGGAATACATTAGACTCAAGTACTTTTGTTTGTTTCCTTTCTTTGTACACTTGCCTGAACCATACGTTTGCCATCATGGTTCAGTATCTAAAATGAACTCTCATTATAATATATTGTACATTTTCTTCATGTTTTGGTCATTGCAGACATCTCAGGTGCTAAAAATGAAAAAGAAGGTTCGACACCATAGAACGTCTCAGCAGAGGCCACCATCTCCCATCAAACCATCTCGCAATCGGGAAACCCTGACCTACGCACAGGCTCAGCGCATGGTTGAGCTGGAGGTAGATGGCAGAGTGGACAGGATCAGCATCTACGACAAGCTTGATGTGATAAATGATGATGACCCTATAGCGCAGGAGATCAATGAGTGTAACAGCAACAAGGAGAACAATGAGAAACCACAGCAGGTCTTAGTGCGGTCTGCACGCCTTAAAATTAACCAAGAAAAAAAGACTGCTGCCTTGACAAATGCACAGGCTGCAACTGTGCAGGGAAATGCATTGCCTGAACCGAAGATTCGCACTGTGGAATATAATCTCCCATTGGTTCCTCGAAGGCCCTCCAACTACTACACCTATGTGGAGAAGACCTCCGAAGAGCTGGATGAGGAGGTTGAATATGATATGGATGAGGAGGACTATGCCTGGTTAGAGCTGGTCAACGAAAAGAGGCGGAGTGAGGGCTTCAGCCCGGTCTCCCAGAATGTCTTTGAGTTCCTCATGGACCGCTTTGAGAAGGAATCCTTCTTCGAGAGCCAGGGAAAAGGCGATCCTCAGTCACTGATTGACGAGGATGCTGTTTGCTGCATTTGCATGGATGGTGAATGTCAAAACAGCAATGTCATTCTCTTCTGTGACATGTGCAACTTAGCGGTACACCAGGAGTGCTATGGCGTGCCCTATATTCCTGAGGGTCAGTGGCTTTGCCGTCACTGTATGCAGTCACCCTCCCAGCCTGGTGAGTGTGTCTTCTGCCCAAACAAAGGCGGCGCTCTCAAGAAGACAGATGATGACCGGTGGGGTCATGTGGTCTGTGCCCTGTGGCTGCCCGAGGTCGGCTTCACCAACACGGTCTTCATCGAGCCAATCGATGGCGTGGCCAACATCCCACCGGCCCGCTGGAAATTGACATGCTACCTCTGCAAAGAGAAGAGTGTGGGAGCTTGTATTCAGTGTCACAAGGCCAACTGTTACACTGCCTTTCATGTGAGCTGTGCCCAGAAGGCAGGGCTCTACATGAAAATGGAGCTGGTGAAAGAGGAGACAAAGGAAGGCACCTCGACTTTCTCAGTGAAGAAGACGGCGTTCTGTGGATCACACACTCCTAACGGATGCACCAGGAGGTTGCTTGGCATTTACGACGAGCCATGCTCCAAAAACGACCTCAAAGATGATGAGAAAGGCGCAAGGAAAGTGAAACGTGTGCAAAAGAAGGTCAAGAAAACCGTGCCTGAACCGGCAGCAGTTGTTCCACCTGTTACTGTGCCTAGTATAACTCAAACAAGGTAACTTTTTTTTTTAAGATTTGCTTTGTCTTTGATAGATTTATGGTCAGAACTAATGGTCTGGCATCCTAAGGAAATGTTCTGATTGATGTAGCCAACTTCACCAGTCTGCAAAAGGGTTTTCCTAATAGGTGCATGCTTTATTTTTCCCTCCACTGTTGAAAATAAAATTCAGCTAGAAAACTGCTTATGAGTCTTTTGTGGCTCACCCTCATGTCTCATTTCCTTTTCTTCCAGTTTCAACACAATCCTGAATCAGGTGTCAGTCCAGAGAAAAAGGGTGTTTGTGGAGCGGGTGCTGAGTTACTGGATGCTTAAGAGGCAAGCAAGGAATGGTGTGCCCCTTATTAGAAGACTCCACACAACTGTACTGACTGAGATAGCCCCCAAGCTGGTGAGCTCAAACAATTTTGGATGTTCTGGTGTCCTATGTGGTTCTTAGTACACAGTGTTTATTGTACCAGTCTTTCAACGTTGCTTCTATGCTTCCAGCAGAAGCTTGAGCTTGAGGTGAAGGATTGTTACAGCCGCAAGGAACAGCTCAAGGAGTGGCACCGCTTGCGCCATGACCTGGAACGTGCTCGCTTACTGCTGGAGCTGATCCGCAAGAGGGAAAAGCTCAAAAGAGAGGAGGTAACCCAGCACTTAGAAAAGGGATCAATAGCATTTAAGTGGCACCAGAGGAAATAATGCGCTAAATGAAGTTGCCTTGCAGAAGGCCTTGCAAGGTTGGATATTTCAAGTGCTGGTCATGCAACATTTGTCTGACTGTTCCTCTCAGCAGCAGTGATGCTTTATGTTGGGCTCTGCCAGGGCTGTTGTCATCATTCTTTTATTGTGTTATGCAGATGAAGCTCCAGCAGTCTGTGCTTGAGATGCAGCTCACTCCATTCACCATTCTGCTGAGAGCAACTCTGGAACAGCTCAAAGAGAAAGACCAGACTCGAATCTTTGCTCAGCCTGTCAGTGTCAAAGAGGTAAGTCACTGCAGTCACACACTCTACCGTCTCCGCTTTGTGTTGCACTTTGTCCTAGTAGACACCCCTGCCCCCCATAACATTTAAAAAATCTCCACAATGAACTCCTAGAAACTGATGGATGCCATTTCTGCCAAACTGAGTAGTGGCTTTTTCTTAGTGATTTCATTATCCATATTCAGAAACAGTTTTCTCAGAACCAGTGGGTGTGCTCTATGGCAAAGTGTCAATAATGACATGATGGTGGTGTGGTCAGAAACTGTGTTTTGTAATGGCATTCATGTCTTCACTCAACCCTTGTTTGGAGTTGACAAGAAGGTGTCCAGTAGAGCCTTACCAACGAATTATTGATACTCACCATCAAAACAAAAATCTGTTGTGTATGTAACTAAGCATCAAGTCTTTATCTTCATGGTTAGCCAGCCTTTACTGTGGTGAAGGTTCTAGGTTTTTAGCCCAGAGGGGTTTATGACCCAGATAGGGCGTAAAGAATGGAGGAATTTATGTGGTCTAGGTCACAGAGTTGCTTCTCGTATGGCTGCCCAAGTCATTAAAACAGCAGGCATGTGGTATGCTTGTCTTGCCTTCTCAAGGTCCCAGATATGTGCCACATGGTGGACCAATTAAAGTAAAGCCCCGGTCCATATTGAGGTGTGTGGGGTGAGGGTAATTGTGGCCAGTGGGTTAGCTAGTGTGGTATTATGCAGTGTGTGTGTGTGTGTGTGTGTGTGTGTGTGTGTGTGTTTGTGTGCGTGTGAGAAGCCCACTCCCTGGGGCCATGTGGTCATGTGACTAGGAGTCATGACTTTAGCCTTGTGCTTAGCATGCCTGACTCCCATGTCTCAAGTTCAGCTCCCAAAGGCAGAAGAGGAAAATATAGACCTCCTTTTTATGTTGCCAAGCTTGGAGAATGTTTGCTCTGTATATCTTTGTATTACATCACGTAAGTACAAGTAATAGGTGACGGTGCCTTGGTGCAAGGCTCTAAGAAGGCAAGAGAAAGAACAAAGACGGGCAAGAGCTAGGTAAATTTGAGGGTTAACTAAGCTCCCAAATGTGAGCTTGATACCTGGAGTCATTTACCTCATATTTACTTAGCATGTCTTTCTTTTAGAAGCACTTGTGTAATAATCCAATCAAACAAGCAAAGCAGATGAAAGCTCAGAGGCTCAGACGTGAATGAATTGGACAAATGACCTAGTATTTGCTTTAACTTTAGGTCCCAGACTATTTGGATGTCATCAAACACCCAATGGACTTTTCTACTATGAGGAAACGGATAGACGCTCATGGTTACAGAAACCTTGATGAGTTTGAAGAGGACTTCAACCTCATCATTGCTAACTGCATGAAATACAATGCCAAGGAAACCTACTTCTATCGTGCTGCTATGCGGATGCGGGACCATGGAGGGGCTATCCTCAGGAAAGCCCGTCGAGATGCTGAGAGGATTGGCTTTGACTTTCCCAGTGGATTGCACCTAGATGAGCCCCCCAAGCTGGAACCCACAACAGTCTTATCTTGGGATGATGGTAAGAGATCCTCCTGCTAGCCATTTGTTTGAATAGGTTATTAGTATTGTGCCAGTTCCATGGAAATTGGGATTTTTTGCCTAACTTTACTGCCTTCTAATGATGTAAAAGACTAGGAGATTTGTACTCAATACAAATTGTACAAAATATGTCAATCCTCTGCTTTTTCATGTTGTTCATGTCATGATCACATTGGTGGAATTGACATTGTGGTTTTGTTCTTGTCAGTTGATCGGCTGTTGAATCCTGTGAGCCGTGAGCATATGCCTGTGGAAGAGCAGCTCAAACAGTTACTGGACCACCTGGACGTGCTGAGCAGTATGAAGTCCAGCCCGTCACGCAACAAACGCCTGAAGTTGCTCAAGAAAACAATCAATGACGTTCGCAGTGAGATGAGCATGAGCAGCCAGTGTCCTCCCCCTGACAACAGAAACCCTGTGGAGGAGTTCAAGGAAGTTCCTGCTGAACCGGTCACACAGGAAAACGGTGTGTTTCTCCAGCCGTTTATGCTTCACACCTGCTGCAGTGTTTTAAGATATATTGGTTAATACATTAACCATAGATTAATACATACATTCATCTAGAATTTATATTAACATTTCACAAAAAAATATATTAGCATTTCACAGTATTTAGTGCCTTAAAATAGCTGCAAAAACGTGATTGATTAGTTTTTTTTGTCTTTGTTTGGTAATCTGTGTTCCACAAGCAGACCAGTCGTCCCCTCCCAAACTGGAGTTACCCGACAGTTTACCTCAAATCGAGATCTCAGTGAGTGAAGCAGAAGCCCCAGCAGCAACTCAAGCAGATGCCACTCCTGCTGAGAGCTCCAAGGCAGACCCACTCGATGCAGGAGACGCCTCAGTGGCCAGTGGGAACGGCCCCGAGGCAGAGCTGCTGCTTCCCGCCAGCGATCTGAGTTTAGTGGCCACATCCACCCTGGCTGAGCCCTCCAGCACTGTCAGTCGCCGCACTGCTGTCCTCTTCCGCAAGTCCAAGAGCGTGAGCCCACAGAAGCCTCCAAAGAGCCCCATCCGAGGCCCTCAGCTAGGCACCACCACCTTCCTGTCTGTGGTTATCCCCAGACTAGAGACACTCCTCCAGCCCAGGAAGAGAACCCACAGCGCCAGCAGTGATGGTCTGCCTGACGATGAGGAGTCTCCTATCAAACGCCTGGACACCGGTAAGTCATTGCACATCACTGAAGGCCACATTTGGCTTTGGCGACTGAAATCTTATTAAAACTGAAAATCTAATCTTTTCTTATCAGGAATTTCTTGGATTAAATCAAATTTAATCAAATGATTTGATTGCTCATTAGTGCATAGATCTTTATGGACTCAATCAACCCAGCACATTTGAATACATTGCTTTAATTTCTGTTTTCCCTCTAGGTCTGTACAATGGCTTTGTCATCAAGCAGGAGCTGGGGGTTACTAGGTCACTGGAGCCCCGCCGGCGCTGTGTGTCTGAGTCCAGCATCTCATCTAATAGCAGTGCCAACAGCACAGCAAGGTAGTGGCACCTGTTCCCCATGGCTGGGAGAAATGAGTGCATGTGGACCCTTTTCTATTCTAGTTAGAGTCAGTTTTTACACACACACATCAGTCACTAAGCAGCCTGTCTCAAGGACATAGCCGCACTTTGATGCCCAGACATGATACATTCCCACTGGGGGGCCACCTGTGAATGATCCTGTCACCTGGAACTTAACTACAGCTTGAGTTTGGCTGAGGTTTGGCATAGTGAAAATAATCAGTGGTGTGTTTGTGTGTGAGAGAGACACTAAAGAGCCTAGAGACTGCTCCAGGTGTTGGATCAGTGTCCAAATACAAAACACTGCTTTCTTTCCCCCCCCTCATGTACGCACAGCACCAGCAGTGCACCCAAATGTGGACGAGAGAAGCCAGCGTTAGCGCGGAGAAACACTGTGGATGATAAAAAACAGCTCATTTCAGCCATGGAAACTGAAGCCAAAGCTAATGCTTCCATAGGTGAGTGTCATAGTGTTATTGAATACAGTGTGCTACAGAATGTTTATGCCATAATTGTCAGATGTATAGGCCTTATAATTCACTGCCCGAAAAGCATGCAGATATGAGTTACTTAATATTAGAACTGTTTGTCCATTGTTGTAGGGTGTTGTGGGGATGTGTATATATTGCAGTCTTTGAGCATGTTGTTCTGTGTTGGGCAGATCACAGGTTCCAGGAGGCTCCATGTGGCAGAGCGCCATCCCAGCGGCGTGGGCATCATGGCACCCCGGGACGGTCAGCGGGCCGGAGAGCAGAGGCCGTGCAGGTCCACGGAGAAACCCTCCCTCGCCCCCTGCTCCGCCAGCAAACCCAACTGGTAAGAGCTGCCCAAAACCAGCCATTGTGTGATGATCTAGAATGTAGCAACGTAAACTCTAGACAGTTATTAGTTTAAATGTAGCGTAACGAGCAACAAGAGCAAATAAGAGTCGTGGATTGAATGTCTCAAAATGTGTGTGGTTTTATTTTCCTGTAGGCAATGGCATCCTAACTCTCAGAAGATCCTAACCCTTAGCACGGACAAGAGTGTCTCTGAGAAGATGGCAAACGGCAGTGCCACGCTGGCAGCCTCGGTTTCCTTGTCCACATGAGCTGTGTTGTGGACGAGCCTTTATGCAACTTCAGTGACATAGATTGAGACTTGTGTGTGCCTCTCTTCTAGGATCTCTCAGGCATCCAACTCCCAGCTGCCCAGGACTAGAAGCCCGGAGGCCAGGCCAGGCCAATGGCGGGCGTTGAACAGTTCTCTCATCTAGAATGGTTTTCTCTCTGATCCGCTGGGAATCAGCTGGAGAGTCCCCCCTCACCCCACCCCCCTACCCCCTCTCATGTGCTGCAAAGGCTGCTGCAACCCCCCATGGCCATCATGACATGCACTCCCATCACCCCCCTCCCCCCGCAGTAGCTGAGTATTTAACTAATCTGTAAATAGGCTCCCAACACTAATTTATTTTCCGCATTGCTGGTACTCAGTGTGACCTCTCTTTTAGTATGTATACTGTACACAAATGTGAGTCCCTCACATCAATGTGGTGTGTCTTTACTGGTGCTACGACCTGTGCAATGTTTTGGCCACAAATGCATAACTCTAATAGGGCTAACTAATGGAGTGTTTCTCAGTGTATTTCCCATTACTTTAAGTTATTACAGAAGCAAGTTGGCATTAGCAACTGGCATTACAGTTACTTTTCTTTTCCATGATGCAAGACATTTTGTGCAGCTAAAAGTTTGTTTGTGTGTGTGTTTGTGTGTTTGTTTTTATCACTCTTACGGTCATGACTTTTTAAGAGCGTGTTTAACTTTTTGTTATATAAATACTAATCACCACTATAGATATAAAATGAAGCAAGAGTGCATCTTTCACGAGTAGCCAAACCTTTTTTATTTCCTTCCATGTCTGGATACAATGCTAGACCACCTGATATTAAGGCTACTTGATTAAATAGGCTAGATTAACCAGAGCTGATCTAGATAAACAACGTTCCACAGTGGCCTACTTCCCAAATGTTTGTATTTATCTATCTAGATATATAAATATATATGTCAAATCTGTGTAGTTTTTCCATAATGAGTATCTTTTTACTGAATTTTTAATTTTCAGGGATGTGTACATTTAATTGTAGGATAATATACCTGATACAAAACAAAAAAAAAAACATTGAAAATAGTATATGTACGGTTTATTATTGAGAGAATGATGGCACCTGTTGTGGTGTGGTTGCCAGTCACTGCTCTGTTGTTTTATACTGATCTGGACTTTCTGCATCAAGGTGTTGATCTTGACATGCAATGGGTATACTTTCAAATACATTTTTGTACAAAAAGGCCTTGTATAGACTGTGTGCTTTCTTTGTCCCTTTGATTGAATAAGAACTTGCTCTGGGATGGTGTGCAAAGAGTCATTGGTTGGTCTGGTTGGTAATTGAATCAATGACTGGCTATTTTCTTGACCTTCTCAGATGTCCTTTGTGGCTAGCAGGTCACTCTGAGATTTGTGAAGATTATGTTGTTCCGCTCTGTGGGCCATTTGGTAGAAGAAGGAACAGCTGCTCATCCGGACATCACACTCACCCCACCCCCCACCCCCCAGATCCATATCCCCAGGCCACCTCACATGAGCTCTTCATTTACTCTCTTTTGCACCAATCTCCTCACACTAGCTGATTTAAACTTAAAGTATAAAAGCTATGAATGTCGTTTAAAGTAGCTTAAAAGTCATTGAAACTAGCTTAGAAAACTATAGCTACAGAGTTATAAAACTGGCCAGCTGACATTCCCAGCCATTCTCATTATCAAGTCATGTAGGCATTGAATGCATGTTTATAATTAATAGGAAAAAATGGGGACAAATGTTTTTAAACTCCACTTCAAGTCTTGTGATACCAAAGAGAAATCCAGGACAATCACATTTTAGATTGGAATATGAGCTGAGGTGAAAATGATATCCTAACTTCAAAAATACAAACGCGACAGAGACAGTGGCTTTTAAAGACTAATCCCTTTCAATTCCCTCTAATTCCGTGAGCACCAGTCTTTATCTGTCACTCAGTTAAGTGCCATCATCTGAGCTGCCATGTATACAGTTTTGTTTTTAAATGCAGAATTTGTATTGAAACTAAAAACTGCTTTGTGTGAATGTAGCTAAACCAACAACACTGAAAAGAGATCCATGTCTTTGCAGAACAGTCAGATTTATTGAAGTAAACAAGGCTTAGCTAGCAAGAATTCCAGAAGAAATTTCATGTTGTGTTACACATTAGTGACGGGCTGCATGACAAAAGAGCTTTTTACTCGATTCTTTTATTTTATTTGTGTTGTCTCCTTTTGGCAGCATAGCCAATATGCAGTAAATATGTAGAGGACAAAGCATGCCATAAAGTCATAATAGTGTGCTGTAACAATGAACAACACAAACATCAACACACATACCAGCACCCTAGAGACATTGTCAAGAGATAAAGTCTGTCTCCACTGTTCCCAGTTCTCTTCACCAGTGTTTGGATCCTCATGGGCAGAATCTAGGGCTGGGTTTCTGATCAACTGTGGACTTGCATTTTGTTCATCAGTCTGTGCAGTGATTTGATTCTCTTCATCTAGAGATTCAGTAATGGATGGCAAAGCCCCGCCTGATTTACTCAAAGAGGACCTTTTGAAAACAGGAAGAGATGCTTCTTTCTTTGCAGAACCCGTGAAGTCTTTGATTTCAGATTTTTGGGCGGCCCTCAGCGCATGCATGTAGAGTTCCATTTCATCATCGGACACAGATCCTGTTAAGTCATCAGGTGATTCTGAGTCCTCTTGTCCAATTAAAGAGCTTTCCCTCATTCCTGATACTTGTTCCTCAGGTGTCCCTCCATAGTCCATTTCACAGACAGTTGCATCCAACTCTGAACTATCCTTTATCTGGCTGCATGTTCCCTCCACACTAACAAGGTCTTTGGCAGACATTTCCTTTGAATGTTCATTTCCTAATTGCTTATGTTCACTTTCTTTAGCCTCATAACTTACTTTACCTTCTGCAGCTACATTTTTTTCTCCTGCCTCATGGAACACCTGTATATTGCCTGATGTCTCCAATATGTTTTCTACATTGCCTGTTGATGTCTCTGAGATGTTTCCTATATTGCCTGTTGATGTCTCTGAGATGTTTTCTATATTGCCTGTTGATGTCTCCAAAATATGATAATTATCATATGCTAGCCAAACTGAATCAGCACTGCAATAGAGGTAGTCCCCGTCATGTCCTGAATTGTCATGGTATGCTTTATGTTCTTTTTCTGTTGACTCACAGTACTTAGTTATTCCCTCAACTGCTTTCTCCACATTTATGAATGTGTGTTTCTCCAGCTTATTGAGAGTTTGGCTGTCCATCATGGGCAAGTGTCTGTTTACATCCATATCTTCTTGACCGGTCAAAGCCAGCAGAGAATCAACGCCAATTTCAGCCTCATCAGCCGTGTTCTCCAGACTGCCTGAGTGGATAGGATCAGTTGAAGCTGATGTGTAGTCTGCATCATACTCTGGTGCCATCATCTCACTCCATGTCTCAGACTGTTCTTCTCCATCATATACATCTTCAGCCACAGCTGTCAGTTCTGCTGATTCTTGTTTGTTTGATTCCTTTTCTCTCTCCTCTTGCATATCAACATTTGTCAGCTGGGTGGGTCCTGTACTTGTCTGAAGTAGGGCTAGAGTGAGGTCAAGGAAATCTGTGGAAGGCACCATCATATCCATGTCTTTGTATGATTCATTCATTGAGTCAGTTTGTGGACAGTTAGTTCCTTCTTTTGCTTCAGCTTTACATTCCTCATTTGGGTTGTCTGTGCCATCTGTGGAGACCAGTGATGTGTGCTGTTCAGGTGCGCTACTTGTAATATCTTCATTATTTGTAATGTCTGGTAAACTTGGCTTCAGTCTTTCCTCTACGTCAGAGTGGTTACCGCAATATTTTGGTGAAGTCTTATATTGCTCCATTACATGAAGATTTTCATACTGCTCTACATTCTCAGATGCTATTGAAGTGTTCTCATCAGCTGTTTGGGTTACATTTTTATCAGGTACGTGTGCCTGATGGATTGGAGTAAGATGATTTTGGGTAAGATCTTTGTTGTCTGAAATTTTAGTATGAAAGAATACTTCAGCCATTTTCTCCTGTCTTTCACTGGACAGGTCTTTTTTAGTTTGGACAAGCGGTCTGGAATTTTCCTCACTTGTGGCCCTGAAATATGTGGTAGGTGGAAGGCTGGATTCTGGGAAAGTTAGGTCATTGTCAGTTTGTAGCACTTGGTTCTTGTCCACTGTATTTTCTTTAAGAGAGATCTGCAATTGCTGGATATTTGTTGTTCCTGGAGTGTGAAATGATGTTATTACATCTTTGTTTGAGGTTTGTGTCAAAGTTGGGTCCTCCTGGCCTTGAGTAGCAACTGAGCTCTCTTGGAAGTTGGCTGCCAAAAGACTGTATTCTGGCAAATATGGCAACTCTTTTTCAAAGCAGTTGTTAGGACTTTGTCCTTCAAAACACTGTCTACTCTCATCATGGATGGCCGGTTCTGTTTCCTTGTGAACTCCATTGTCAGACTTGTGCCCATCATTTGGTATTTTTGTTTCTTCATCATTTTTCTCATGTAATTCAGCCACATAGACCTCACTCTGGGTATCCTTGCACTCAGAGGAGATTGGAACTATTTTATGTTGTTCAGGTTTGGTTGCCAACATTTCTTTTTCATAAGATGATACTGATGTACTTTCATCAGGTCTGTGTTCTACATCAGTGTGTCTGACAGTGACAAATTCATATATTCCTGTTTTTTGAAGATATTTAGAGTGCTCCGCATCCTTAGATTTTAATACAGTCTTTTCATCATCTGTTAGGATTACGTTTTTGTGGGATGTGTGGGTGGTATGTAATGTCTGGGCTAGGATAGGTTTATTGCAGGAAGTGTCCTGGGTGTCCTCTGGGATTGAGACATCAGGACTAGTGTTTGCTTCAGCAGATTCACCGAATGAGTCTTTTTTAGTTTGCTTAAGTGCTTTGCAATTCTCTCCACATTTGGCCTTGAAATTTGTTGTGTTAGGAAGGCGTGGAGCTTGCAGCACTTGGCTCTTGTCCACTGTATTTTCTATATCTGAGATATGCAACAGCGGGGTATTTGTTGTGCCAGGAATCTGAAGTGATGTTATTTCATCTTTCTTTGAGGTTTGTGTAGGAGCTTTGTCCTCTTGACCTTGGTTCTCAGTAGTGACTAAGTTCTGCTGAAAGTTGCCTGCCAAAAGACTGTTATTTGGTGAAGGTGGCACTTCTTTTAAATTGCTTTCTGTTTGATCCAACTTTAAGCCACCACAATCTTTTGGATTTTCTCCTTCAAAACACTGTTGACCTGTATCAGTGATTGCCAGCTCAGTTTCCTCTTTAGTTCTGCTAGCAAACTCATATAAATCCTTCAGTATTTCACTGGCCTCATATTTTTTCCCAGGTAATTCGGTCAAATTCATCTCACCTTCCATGTCTTTGCGCTCAGTCGTGTTAGGAGATTGTTGTTCAGATCTGATACTTGTTACGCCTTTAGAGTGTAATGGTACTGAGATAGTTTGCTCAGGCCTTTCTTCATCACTTGGGATTGCATGTCTATAAGATGCATGGGTGCTATGTAATGTTGGGTTCAGGATAAGATGATTGCACAGAGTAGCCTTATTGTCCTCTGAAATTAAAACATCAGGACTAGTGATTGGTTGAGCAGATGCCTCCTGTCTCTCACTGACTGTATCTTCTTTAGTTTGGTTGAGTGATCTGGAATTGGCTTCCTCTTCACTTGGATCACATGTGGCATCTGCAATGCCTTGAGTCTGCACACACCTTATGTCAAATTCAGAGATGGTCAGTCCAGACTCTGATATTGTGAAGTCATTGTCAGCTTGCGGTACTTGTGTCTTATCTGTTGTATTCTCTGTGTCTGAGACATAAACCAGTTGGGTATTTGTTGTTCCTGTAGACTGGAATGATACTGTTTTATGTTTATTTGAGGTTTGTGTCAGAGTTGGGTTCTCTTGACATTGGATTTCAGGTGGGACAGGACTTTCTGAAAGGTTGGTCGGTAAAAGAATGTTATCTGGGGAATAGCATATCTCTTTGAAAGTGCTCTCTAATTGTTCCAACTTTGAGTTACTACAATCATGTCTGCACTCATCTGGGATGACCACTTCAGTTGCTATGCTGTCGCACCTGTGAACATCATCCAGTGTTTCAGTTTCTCCATCCCCATTCCCATGTAATTCAGCTCTATTCAGCTCACATTTGATGTTTTTGTTCTCAATGAAAGTTAGAGATGTAAATGAGTCAATTGTGATGTTCTCAGACACATTATGGGGGCATGAGGACTCTGGGCTGGCTTTTGGAGATGTCACCCCCACCCCGTTTTCATTGTTTTCTGCTGTTTCACATTTTTCTGCATGGAGATTGAGAGTCTTTTCTGCTGTTCTAGGTGTCATCCATTGGGTTTCTTTTGAACTTTCTACTGGCACTGTCTCAAGCAGCTGCGTAGGTATGAGGTCTGAAATTTGTGCCTTGATACAATCCTTGTTTTGAATAGTTACTGTTTTGTCCCTTGAGTCAGGAGACATGGGCTCAAGAGGTAAATCATTGAGTGTGTTTTCTCCAGTCTGAGTTTGAATATCATCACCGTCCTCTTGGGTCTGACTCTGGATATGTGTAGCATCCAGGAAGGTACTTTTAATGCCACCTAAAGCTGTGAAGTTGTCAGACTGTGATAGTAAAAGGTTAGGATCTTCCTCAACCCCATCAGCATTCTCTGTGCCCTCTAGACATCCAGCTGAACATTGAGTAGTTCTGGGGGATCTATGAGGGTCCAATGTAAAGCTATCAGCTGAGGGCCCAGAAACCTGATCCTCTGAGACCCGTGACTGAACCTCATAATCTATGGGGGTTTCAGAATGGTCACTTATTATAGTCATGTGAGGTTGAATGTGTTCTTTATCTGTGTTTGTTGTATTGGTAATCTCTGCTGTGTAACTTTGATGACCCAGAATGGAATTAGCTTGAAGTTCCATAATGTCCTGGTAGCAGGGAGGCAAATGGAGAAATTTCTGCACACCATAAAAATCTGGGGTTTCAGAAAGTGAATGTATTTGTTGGATGCTACTAGTACCTTGGGATAGTTCTGTCTTTTGTGGAAGGCATAATATTGATGTTTTTTCCAAACCTAGCTCCTCCTGTTTGGTGTCAGTTCTTTGACAGATAGCATTTTTAGCTAAATTAGAGTGTACTTTTTTGTCATTTGAAGGCAGTAAGTTGTCCATGTTTTTATGTTCTGAAACATTTGGCATGGTTTTCGTTATTTGGGGACCTCTTTGTGTGCTAGCGAGGGAATTTAATTCATCCACTTTCTCATGTTTTGAGTAATTTTTCAATTCCATCTCAGCCTTTCTTCTGGTGTCCATCTGGGTAAATATTTCGTGGTACAGTGGGGCCACTACAGTCTCAAAAGTATACAGACTGCTTTGACTGAGATTTGTACAGTCTGTTCTGCTGTTCTCTTTGAGTGTTCCTCTGATATTCTCACCAGTAGGTCCATCTATTTCACTTGCATCTTCCGATTTGTAGTGCATCTTTTTGTCAGACTTGTCCCACTGTAAAGCACTTTCTTTTGTTTTGATTTCAGCATTTTGATCTTTTGAAATGGCCTGTATGTCATTAGCTGTTGAGACCAATTTGCTGTCATTGGTTTGATCAGCAGTAGAGCCCTTTTGACTTACTGTGTCTCCGTAGGAACCAGACCTAACATTACTGCACATTTCTGCTCCTCCTGGTGGTGGTGTGCTTCTCCTGTGCACCGAAAACACTGCAGCTGGAGGGGTGTGAGTTTGCTCCTTTAGAGGTAACTGACCATTAGATGATTCATTCTGAGGTGAAGGCTTGTCATCATATAATGTCTGCTGTATTCTTTCCTGCTCATTTTGCAAGTCTGTCTCTCTCTTGGTAAAGCACTCTTGTAGCTGTGCCAGTTTTGCAGCCCTTCTGTGTCTTCTTCGTCTAGAGGTGTATTTCTTTTCCTCCTGTCCATCACCAAAAATATCAGCATGACTTTTTATTTGAAGAAAGACATGGTTGTGGATATGTTCTAAGAAGATCAGCTAGATCAGCTATGTGTGCAGTGTAATATTTAGAGAACATATTACAGGGAAGTCACATCATGCTTGAGTCCCTTTCTGTGTTGTGAGCAGACCTACCCATGTGCTCCCTACACAGATCAGAATCAGTTAGAGCTCATTAACACTTAGTGTGTTGCAATACATTTGCTCACTGGAGAGAAGGTGATATCTTTATTGACCATATTGTCTATATTTGTTGTAATACATTTTAGCAAGAAAAAATATATGATGGGAATAAATATACTGTATACAGTGTGATGATAATACCAAGACATTTTCTATATTTGAACATTATGTCTAATGGAAACGAGGATAAAATCTCACCAGTAACTTTGTCTTCTGTTCAGTTGCATTTTGTGTTTCTGTTGGTGTCTTCAGAGGCTGATTGACAGAAGAGTTAGCCTCAGGACTGAAATCATCTGGACATAGACATGTGACATGGAGAGACTGTGGTAACATGTTTCAAAAATAATTGATGAATAATACTTGAGTAATAACATTTGACAATTATGCTGGTTAATTCTTAAAAATTAACCAACATAATACAGACTTTTTCCTGCTTCCCAAAGAGAGATCTGGGACGAATGTCAATAATCAGGCCATTTAATGTACACAATGTTGACATTCATGGCTATTTGTATTAATAGTTAAATTTAATATAAAATAGCAGAAATTGTACTACAGTACATGTAAACATTACCTGGTATTTCATCTGCGCTTGGATTCATGCTGGAAAATTTGCTTAGGAGAGAGGACATCAGGTCATTATTATATCACATTGTTCAAGCCAGTGAACAAAACACCCTAACTATATTCAACTGAATTACATTCCATTCAAGACAAACAAAATTCTGGGAATAATTCTATGCCTAAAATCATCCACATCTGAATAGTACAAATTATTATAATAAAGATAGCACTGGACATAGACTACACATGGACTATACATTTTTTGAAAACCAAGTTTCTGCTAAAACATTAAAATAGTTTTATTTTTATTTTTTTCAGATTCACCAAGTGCCTCTAATGTACATTTATCCAAAAAATTATTGAAATTGTTAAGTGTTTTTTTTTTTTTTTTTACTCTTACTCCAAAACATTCTTCTAGCGGACTTCAAATTACTGACATTTAATTTAGATATTACCCAGTAAAGTTTTGCTGTATGTTGACATCTATGTCATTAAGTATTGAATGTGATAACAAAACATACACAGTATGTGTAGCATATGATTTGATATTCAGAACGTGATCACATAAGGTCTTTTTCTCCTTCTAGTCCATGTAGTTTGACAGCTGTTTTGATGAATGTATAGATTCCTGCTAGGAGAAATGATAATAACTCCATACCTTTGACTTTTCAGGCAGCTTTTCTTGATTAGTCCACTCTCCTTTATGTGAATGTCCTTTTGTTCGGGTGCTCTTGTGTTGTTATGAAAGAAGACTATATAGTTATTTCCACCATTGTTTGCCCAGAATGTTCCCAGGTCTGTCTCACACCGCAGACAGAAGTCTAGTCTGACCCCGTTGTCACTGGACTGAGGCACTAACGTGTGATTGAAAGTGAAGCAGTCTGTCTTCTCCTCAGTGGAGCCAGAGGTGAATTCAGCCAGCAAATCAAAGTGACTTTTCCACAGATCCAGAGACATACGCACGTAGACCGTCTTACTGTAACAAATGTTGAGCACGTGCACGACCCCCCTCAGTGTTGTCGTTCCAGGGAGTAACGTGAGACTCTCCAGCTCCAGCTTCTGCTCCTCAACCCTCCTGTGGAGCTCCTCATGAGGGAGTGGAGTAGCAAACAGGCAGGACAGGAAGTATTGCTCAGTATCCTTGGTCTTTCCCTCAAGAAAGCCACTGGAACAATCAGCCACGTCCCAGCTACTGAAATGCTTCACTGCCACCAGACTCAGGCCAAAGGTGTCAGCAAAGGACACCTTCCTGGTGCCAGAGGGAGGGGGCTGTGAATCACAATCATCCAGGCACTCAGAGCTCCTTCTCTTGGGCAGAGGGGAGCATTTGGGTCTGATCCCAGTGAGCGGTACCTCATCATCATCATCATCATCCAAGAAGCAGAGCCCAGGAGGGAGCAGATAGCTGGAGGCTGCTTTGTGCTCCTGGGTTCCAGCAGACTCCATCAGCCCATCTGTGCCCCCTGGACAAAGTGAGAGGGGGAAGATGGAGCCTCCTCTGACTTGTAGCCTGCTCTGACTTGACAGATGGAATCAAGTTACAGTGGACATTGTAGCAGTCAGCACTATAAATAGTCTGAAAAAAGACTTCAACTATGCAGGCTAATTTCAGAACACTGTAAATATCACCTAAAGCCTCTGTGGAACATGACTGCTGACAATAATAAAAGTAAACTTGGCAACAATGGTAAAGATAGTAAGATGTTATGAGGTGATGACAGGCGTAAGTGATTAGACTTTTAGAGATTTCTCAACAAATTTTTCCAGGCTGGTTTCAGTATCTACCGCTGCTCTGCTCTCTTTCTTCTGTGGTTGATTTGACATGTGATAGTACGGTGGCTGCGATGCCATGGAAAAAAAATTGCGAGGGCCCGCAAGAGATTAATTTTTCTTTTTTAGGTTTATGGACCAACAGGCACCATTCTAGGCTACTGCCCTTAGGCAGCTGCATGCAGTTGAATGAGGGGGAGCTGTGACAACAACTGTGTTTCTGTGTTTTACAGCTTATTATTTCCAGTAGTTTATCTTATAATACGCTACTTATTGGCAGGAGCTCACAAAACTTTTTGTTTTGATATGCTGTAGATGTGGGTGTAGTCTACGTGATACGTGGGTATAGCCTACGCCAAATAACCACCTGAAAAGATCATGGGTTTGCGTATTCAGTTAAACATAGCTAGGCAAAGATAGCCTACCTACCAACAATCTCTGAAAGCATCCAATCACTCAACAAATGTTACTGAATGGACCCAAAGGGAAATTCGCTGCCAACAACTTCTGAACCCATCCAATCACTCATCAAGAAATCAACGTCACCTGACGGAATCACCATAGAATTATAAACTTAAAATCCCAGTCAGGGGGGTCTTCTCAATTAATAGCCAACATTGCGCATGAAACTGCACGCAAAAGAAACGCTTTGCATGGTCACACACCTATGCCTTACGGAAGGCTGCAGGTTAAATCGCTACTTTTTGTCTTTGTGATATACTGGACTTAGTGATAACCACACCTTAGTAATATTTGGCTTAACGCCACTTATTGCCAACTGCACACAACTTTTTCATCTTATAGCTCAATTTCTCATTCCAGCTATTTTTCTACTGTAGCTTAATCAATGCATCAGAGAGGTAGCGCCATCTAGGGGAAATTACTCAGTACTGATTTAACATTCAGTTTACCACAGTCTTCTTGACATTCTCCGATAAATGCAACCTATAGCATATTAGCGCAACGCAGCCGTGATATTCTCGCCCTATGGAGACGCAAAAGCAGTCCTCTGTATAAACAGAGTGCACGCAAGTTTCATGCATGTCAGTTAAAAAATAGCCCATCTTTGCCTAGCCTATGTTTTACTGGATATACGCAAACCCATGATCTTTTCAGGTGGTTATTTGGCGTAGGTTATAGGCTACCCGCGTATCACGTAGACTACACCCCTGGCATCTACAGCATATCAAAGCAAAAAGTTTTGTGAGATCCTGCCAATAAGTAGCGTATTATAAGATAGACTACTGGAAACAATAAGCTGTAAAACACAGAAAGACAGTTGTTGTCACAGCTCCTCATTCAACTGCATGCAGCTGCCTAAGGGCAGTAGCCTAGAATGGTGCCTGTTGGTCCATAAACCTAAAAAAGAAAAATAAATCTTTTGCGGGCCCTTCTCTACTTAAGTAGAGCTCCTACTCTACTTGCGCTCGTTCATTGAGAAGTTTCTCCATCCTATAGATTCCCTTTCAATCCTCAGTTAAGAAGTTGATTGGCCCACCATAGATGAAAACACTGAACATCCTGGTGTCACTGTTGACTCATTGTGTGTTAAAAACGGAAAGAACAGTGTGTGCTTTGTAAAAAGGGTCTTAAGGGACAGATAAAGTAAGAAAAATACAGGACTGGTTATAATGTAGTTCTATCAAGTTCTAGTTCTATTTTTCAAGTGTAAAGTGTTATTTGTATTTATTAAATGGTTACATTTATGAATAGTTAGGGAAAGTATATTATTTGTAAATTTTATACACATCTGGCAAATTTTATTTGTTGAATCAAGACTTTACCAAGACTTTACCAGTTTACCATGCACCAGTGGAAGAGGGGAAGTCTCATATGGTGACTTATACTGACCTCTAGTGGTACGTTAGAGAAATGTCATGTTAGTGATCCTCAACCTTTTGAAACCTTTCTAGAATAATTCTCAGGGCAAAAAGAGGAGTTTTACAGACACTAAATGTGCTCCTAGAGAGAGAAGAATATAGGCAAGTGTGACAATCTTATTTAGTCCAGTTAACTCTTGCTCTTGAGATGCTCTTAACTGTCACTGCCTTAGTCAGGACGTGCTCAGACTGACCGACTGAAACACTGAACATGATCCACTGATTGACTGATCGATTGATATGTTCAACAGTGATGTTATTATCTTTAGCCTAAAATTCTGCTTTAACAGAAAATGAGAATGGCATGTAATAAGATGAGTTTGCTGTTCTTTTAGTGTATCTATGGAGGGTGCAAAGACATTGATCCTGAGCTAAATCCATTGCTCCGCTCTCAGTCACACTGAAGACACTGTGATGTGTGGAGCTAAATGCTTCTTTGTACACAAACTGCACCGGAGCCTTTAAATAATTAGAGGGCACCTGATTTGTTTTAATTAGCGATCTGCATCTCTCTCAGGTATGATGACAGGGGGGTTAGTGAAGGGCCTGTGAAAAGCCATAGTAAAAGAACTCTTTGATTAAGCATTTGACAGCTTTTTGACTTCAAGCAGTTTGCTTTCGTTCATAATGCTGTTTTTTATGCAAATGCTAATGCATTTTCTATCAGAAGTTGGTGTCAGATCCCTAAGAAGAGCTCCAGTTGGCTCTCAGCATTGCATTCTGTCCGACAAATGGCTTTCTGTTCTGTTCATTATTAGGAGGGTATGTGTTTCTTACACCTTTTATCATATTTCTTGTTGACTGTTTTTATTATTGAGTGCTTTATTACAACCATACAGGACATGTTAGAATTCATTTAAAATTCATTTCTATTCAGTAGGGCTGGTAGGGTATTCTTCATTAAAACTATGCTATCAATTCCATTTGACCAATGAGGGATGCTGTTTATTAGTATTAAAAATGTTGTACCACAAAGGCAAAATGTTTATGAAGCCACAATAGTTTGTTAATTTGTTAGTTAATTTGTAAATTACTATAAAGCAAACAACTTAAAAGAAAATTAAACATAAAATGGTACAACTGGCCAGATAGCTATTTCTCTACTCATATGTCAAAGCACCTTTTTTTCTTTCATGATGATGATTTGGTATTCTACCACCACTTTGTATATTGCATCTAAACTGTCAGAATTTTCATGTGTGTGATTTTTGATACATCCATCTAATACTTTAAATGAAACCATGACACCAGATTTGTGTGTATGTATGTGTGTGTGTGTGTGTGTGTGTGTGTGTGTGTGTGTGTTTGGTAACTTCATTTATTTATGTCAGGTGAAGGAAAAGCTGTCCAAGCATCAAAGCCTTCTAGAGGCACTGTTAGCTTTGTGCATGTCTATGTGGTGACAAAGAGAAATTAGTTGTTGACACAGGAAGGGCTGATTTGGTATCAGATCTGTTCCAGGAGCTGGGCCATTTCATTGGGTTTGACTGGGACTGGGAAAACGAATGGAAAGCCTCGCCACAATGCCGAAGGTAGGAAGACTCAGGTAGAAGCTGTCCCTCCCTGCTCCTCTGCTCTCAGAGAGGTGCCAGGCGTCGTTTATCCAGGTAGGATTTCTCATATATTTCCTACACAAGCTGACCTATTGTAAATGATGTTGTTATGTCCTTATCTAAAAGCATAGCTGAATTTGCTAAATAATGTCATGATTTCATTATTAAAAACGAACAGAAGTAAGTCTGTGGTAATTGTTATTTCTTCTGTACATTTAAGATAAAATGGCAGAGGCCAATGTCTATTTTCTCTTCTTTCTTTTTTTATCTGCAGTAAAAAATCTTTATATCTTTATATATAATCTTTCTAGTATGACCACGACTTTACCCACACTGTGGATTGATGAAAAATATTAATGTGGAGCAGTGGATGCCATAAAATAAATTATTTTGACAAACATTATTTTTCACTGAAAAATGATCTCTAAAATACAGATTACATTTTTATGTAATTAGTTTCAATATTGATAATGATACAAAAAAGTTTTTGATAATTGCATTGTTACATTATGATTTGATTTGTTCTTTATGGCTTAACCCTCATAAAAATGGTCACAATTCTGCCACCTAAATGATACTCAGAAGAAAAGCTATATAAAAAGATTTTTCAGATTATAAATAATTTATTTTGCCACTTTAAGTTGTACATACTAGATACAATGCTTTTCTTTAATTGGCAAATTAAAGAAAAATGTTTAGAGACATTTTACATCTTACCCAAAATGTTTAGACATTTTACATGATTGACAGTATTTTTAAAAACATCAGAGTTAGAACATAGTGCATAATAACAGATTATTATTATTTGTTTTTTACAATACAATTTAGAACACCTTTGTCAGTCTGACAAAGCTAGTAGGCATTAGCAATAAGTATGACTTTTGAAAAATGAGTCTCATCACCGGCTAACAAGGAAAAAATCATGTTTTTGTAATTTTAATTTTGATGAGTTCTCCAGGCTTTCTTGTTATATGTAAGCATTAAGCATACAAATATTCTGATCAGATTTGTAATGTACAGATAAAATCTTAATTTTCTTCTTTTCAGTGTGAAAGATCTTAGTCAGCAGCTATGGGCTCCCAGCTGATCAACCAGCAGCTTCACATTGTGGCTCAGCAGAGGCGAGCGCTCATTCTGCAGCAGGTACGCCATGGGGCAGCTAGGCTCACATTTACATCTGCTTTTCATTATCCACCTGTGCCTTGACATCTAGCTGCTACAGTCTTGCATTTCAGGTGTCAAAATTACCCACAAGGATCATGACCACTGCAACCACACAATTTTTAAAAATGCATGCGTTGATTGTTTTGACTGAATGACAAGACATATTTTGGTGGATATACATGCATAAAATGTTCATGTGAAGTTCATGAATGTTCCATGTCACATTGCACTCTCCTAACAGCAACATCTACAATCCTACTACAAGAGACACCAAGAACATATTAAGTCAAAACTTCAACAGCAGCAACAACCAGACAGTAAAGACCAGATGGATTCAGAGGTAGCTGTTGGGATTGTTTTTAGAGCTACAAGAGAAACAATAGCCTTGACGCTTTCCTAACATTTTACCACTTTTACTGGTGTTACAAATATGTCTAATTGGGCAACTTTTTTTTTTCTTTTTTTTTTGTTTGCAGAAAACCACCCTGATTAAACACATCCAGCGACATCAACATGTGTTAAAACTGCAGCAGGCTGGTCTGCTCTCACAGACATTACCGCTTGGTATGGCTTCCTTTGTGAAATTAATGCTCATATGTTTCAGAACAAGCTGGAAATGTTTTTTTTTACCACTACTAAGGTATTCGGCTAAGCCTAGGAAAATTCTCTATTGCTTGACCATCCAAGACTCCTTTGTACTCCTTTGCAGTGAGACGCCTCAAATGAGCACTAATTTGAGTGAGGAAGACCTGAGTTGACCCTGTGGATACAGTATGCTACCTCAGTGCATTTTCTCCCATTATGAGCTGTCATGATGTAATGCTGCCCCTCAGGTCATCTGATGGAGTGCCGGAGGATGTGGATGGAGTGGAGCAGTGAGGACACACATATGAAGAGCATGAAGTCACTCAGCGCAAACACAGCCTCCACAACTCCCACAACTCCATCTACCACTGCAAAGAACACTCAGAGGTTAGTTAGCAAACAGCCAACCACTTTCATCAACTTTCAGCCCAACACTGCTGAACCCAAAGATGTGCTTTCAAGACAGTTTTGTCTTGATATAATTGCTTGTTATTGATAGTCAAATTATTTGGTTAGTGTTAACAGACCCATGGATCCAGACATGCACTCTCTCTATGCTCACGGCATATGCAGATGGCCAGCCTGTGAGTCAGAGTGTGCGGACTTTGAAGACTTTCTCAGGTAAAAGTTGAAACACTACTGATTAAGGTGGCAATATTGGAGACATTATTTAGCACCATCAAAGAAAATAGCCTATATTTTATATGTCACTGTAAAAGGATTCAATGCTCTGTTTTCATTTCTCACCAAATGCCCAATGGAACTTGGATGTCTCTCCAGACACCTGGCCAGTGAGCATGTTCTGGATGACAAGAGTGCAGCCCAGTGTCGTGTCCAGATCCAGGTTGTGGAACAACTGGCACTCCAGGTAGGTCCAGAAGTTCTCTCCTTACTTTCCAAATACAGGGATTACATTTCATGCAACACTGCTAAATTTGATAGACACTATTAACCAAAATAATCTTTGCCAAAAGTAGATGTTGTCTAGATCTGTAGATTTTAGGGGTTAAAGTTTTATGGGGAAAAAGTCACACAGAGAACAGAATGACATATTGGTAATTAGAAATGGAACAAGGCCTGGTTTTTCTAATGACCCAGTAAACTTTTCACTTGCCAATATGTGCCACTCCCTCATCTTCTCTGTCATGACACCATGCAAGCTGCAGAGAGGGTTAGTGTGTGCGTGATGAGGCTAATCCTCCTGTGTTGGAGCTGCTCTGCTCTAGTTAATGAGCCCATCCCTGTGCTTTCTTCTCCCATAGCTCTCCAAGGAGCAGGAGCGGCTCCAGGCCATGATGGGCCACCTCCACATGCACTCGGATGAGTCCTATGTCATCTCCTCATCAGTGAGTGTCTGCTGGGATGCACAGTACAGCACAGGGCACATGTGTTAGCAGTGTGTAGATGTGTCTGCAAATGGAGACAGGAGTGATCACAGGCTCCCATGCCCCTCCAGTGTGTTTGTTAAGCTCTCGCTACTGAACTAGACAGATAGAGAGAATGACGCCCTCTGCATTGCACTCTGCAGATAAACACGGGCTCAGATGGGAAGAGAGCAGCCGTGTCACTGTCAGTGAGTCCACCCAGTGAAGCTCAGCCTTCTGCCCCAGCCTCCAGCACTCCACCACCCAACGGACGAGCTACTGATGCCAGATTAAGAACTATACGGCACCGACACCACATCAGAGCCAATATCCCCCTGTGCGCAGGTGAACCAGCATGAATTCATTATTATTCATTATTCATTCATTATTCATTCACCATCTATTCTTGATTCAAGGAGAAACTGTATTGTATATTTAACATACGTATTTAATGCAATACTGTATTGTATATTTAATGCAGTTGATTAAACTGCTGGCATTTTACAGATATACTGTTGTTACATTTCACCAAAATAATTACTGAAGCCTTGTCAATGAAGAGCACATTTTAAGGGCCAATTCCCATATATTTTAGTGCTGATTTCAAATACCTCATTGTTTCTTGTCATTACTCTTTAACTTAAAACAATAGTTTGGAATACTCTCCTCCATAGCCCTGTTGTTCAAGCTCACTGAGTGCTCACAGAAGGAAGAAGAACGAGAGAATTTGGTATGTCCTTGGCTGAATAGCTAACCAGCAGCTTACTCTAACTGAATGGTACCACAGGCAATGAAACTAAAAGTGGGTTTAAGGTTCCATTCAGTTAGTGTAAACTGCAGGTTCACTTTTCCACATTTGTGCCATATGTTCTTGTTTTTTTTCCTCTCAGCAGCGCTCAGTGAGTCCAAACAGCAGGGCTATGATTGGAAATACTGCGGACTATCACTTGAAAAACAATGTTTTCCCTGTCCTGTTATTTTGCGTGTCCCCAGACCTGTCTCCAGACTATGAGTTTTACAGGAATGCAGATATCCGGCCTCCTTTCACTTATGCAGCCCTCATTAGACAGGTACTTATGCAGGCACAGAGCAAATATCACAAGGCAACGAGAAATGGAAGTTTTGATGTTTTGACAATAATGCTAACCAAATCAAAACCATATCCTGTGCGTAATTACTGACAGTATGCTTAGACAAAGAGGTCTAGTTGGCCAGTAAATCAAGATGTCTAATATCTTAACTTGATTGTATTTTAATTATACCTCCCTATGATTTATTTAGTTGACTAATCCTATGACAAGGAGGTGTATACCCTGATATTTTACTGTGTGTAATGGAAAATAGAGTGTTCATTTGATTCTGTTTCAGGCTATAATTGAGGCATCTGACATGCGGTTAACACTGAATGAAATTTATCACTGGTTCACACGGACGTTTGCCTTTTTTAGACGCAACGCCGCCACATGGAAGGTGAGCTTGTTGGTTTTATCTCTTCTTTTGTAGTGTTGTTCAGTTGTTCAGTTCACCTCAGAAAAGACTGGAGTGGACAACAATTGACAGATAATCAGTTAGCACAGTTTATACCAGTAATAACACAGGAATCATCAGCAAAAGAAGGGTGTCCCACCCATTTCCTAAAGAATGAGGATCTGTGGGGTCTGTGGTGAATGAGTGCAAATGTATCTTTTGTCAGAATGACAGTTTTTACATGTACTTGTAAACACAGCTGAAGCAATGTGCTGATATTTTTATATTTTTCTTTCAATTGTGCATTTGCAAACATACGTGTGTGCAGAATGCAGTGCGGCACAATCTGAGTCTGCATAAGTGTTTTGTGAGGGTGGAGAATGTGAAGGGGGCCGTGTGGACAGTGGACGAGAGGGAGTACCAAAAACGGAGAGCTCAAAAGATAAGCAGGTACCACCAGCACTTACAACCCTGCTGTTCAGCCATCCACTGGACAATTTCCATAAGCATTTCCATATGCACGGCTGCAACATTGCATCCTCTGACAACAGTCCAGAGCAATGTAGAAATTGCAACATGTGTCTAATCTGTACAGCAACTCCTAATGACTATGAACAATGAGTATACTTTACTCCTAATGAATGTGAACAATGAGTATACTCTACTCCTAATGAATGTGAATAATGTCTATCCATTTTGCAGCCTGGGAAGAAGAGGTGCTATGCCCTCAAGAGGACAGGTGAGAGCAGCTCTTCATTTACTCCAGATTTATCTGACAATGGTGGTATTTGTATGAAGTCATCTGACACTTATCTATGTTTCTCCTTAAATAAGAAGATGGTAAAATATGTTGTATTGCATTTGTGGGATTCTTTTAAATAAGCACTAATTCTGAGTGTTTTCTGTCCTCCTGCACAGAGTCCTGCTGCTGACTCTACCTCTCTGCTGACTGGGAACTCAGCCTCACCAAACAACTGCTCACCCTCTCAGAAGCATCCAAACTCAAAATGTCCCGGTGGCCCAAGATCACCAAAGTCACTTGAGAGCCAGGACAACACAGGCTTCCATTCTGAGATCAAGCAGCTGTGAGTTTCCAAGGGTATCTCACAGGTTCACACTGGCCTCAGTGTCATTTGCCTCATGCAACACTAAACCTCAGTGCTGATGCAGCCAAAGTAATGTTTAACTCAAGTGTTTTAATAGGTGATGCATTTCCAGTGGCAAAACAATAAATCTGAAATCTTATACACTTAGCAAACTATAGTGTTCGAGTGGTTTTTATTTTGTTTTGTTATATTTTGTTTTGTTTAGAGCTGGCCATGTCAAAGAAGAGCATCTAAGCCAGGAGGATGGGAGCTGTTCTGTTCTTCTTGCAGACGAGGATCAGTCAAGTCCTTTAGCCCAGAGGAATCCAGAGGAACACAACTGAGTAGATCTGATGCGACTGTCTTTTTTATTCTGGCTCTCATTGGACTGGACTGATTGTGCATGAATGTTACTGTTTCCTGTTCCCATACTCTAGCCTGCTGACACATTCTACCATTTAGACATTAGAACAGGCTCATTTTGAAAGTGCTTGAAATTTTTTTTTTCAGCTTTTGTAAACTTTGTTATTAACAAGTTGAGAAATAGATGCAAAGGAGCACATCTATAGAAATTGATAATTATTCTAGATCTAGAAATGTGTTGACCATTGCTAATGCTTTATTCTGTGTGCAAGTTGTAAACTAGATAATAAAGTGAAGAATGCTGGTGATGACTGAATGACCTAACATCAGTCCCTCCCCACCATACACTTATTGACACAACTGCCACAACTACATCACAGCTGCTATAGGACTGTCTTTGTGAAGTTCATGAGACAACATGCACTCAGTCACAGGCACACGATATTCTTTTTTTCTGAAGGACTACAGTTTCACTGTCAGCACTGTCTCCCTGTTAAACCCAATGTAGTCTAATGATTAGCCCACATATCTGAGTTTGAGGACATTTTCCCCCAGTTGAATGTGATGTATGGTCACACTCAGCTATGTGTTGCTGTCCCTGTGCACTAATGCCTCATTAATGAATGCCCTGAAGAACAGTCCTTTCATTAACCTAGGGGCCCACAGTGTCACACAACCTGAGCTAATCATTTTACACTTGGATTCAGTGATAAGAAGCAATTAAAAACAATACATGTCAGCAGCTGTCAAAGGGAAAAGTGTAATATTTACACACCCAGGCTTCTAAATCCATTTACACAAACAACAACAACAATGATGATGATGGTTATTATGATTGTGATTATTATTATGCATATTATTATTATTATTATTATTATTATTATTATTATTATTATTATTAATAATAATAATAATATAAAATGATTGGCCAATTAATGATCAATTATTATTGTTAATAAAGTTAAGTCTTGGTTTGTACAAAATCTTTGAGGTTAATGGCAAACTCTAATATAGGGCTTACTGGTGTGTCATATTCCACTTGTTAGTTTTAGTGTACAGTCTCAGATTAAGACATTGTTGAGTCTTGAGAGTGTGTCAGGGAAGCTTTTGTTGCACTTGTTTAATGTAGGCTGGTGTTGGTGAAGTCAGCCAGTGATAATAATCACAGTTATAGATAACCTCAATACTTCTCTCATGAACAGAGAGGCACTTCAGACAGGTCTCATACTTATTTTAGACAAATAGTGAAAGATGTCCAACTTGACACTATACCCTGAATAATTCATATGCTCGGTTTTAAACTCCAGACGTGGACTACATCAAGTAAATATTATAGCAACTAATCACATAAAAAATACTTTCCAGCTCAAACTTAAACTGTTCAGCTTAAACTGAACAATCTCATACTTAATACTTGAAAAATATTGTTTGAACCAACAGCCTATGTGCAACATTTTTACCACACTGTATCCTACTTGATGTGAGAAGGCACCTCTAAAGAGTTAGTATATTTAGTGTGAAGTGTTCACTGAAACACTGACAGGGTACATGTGGCATCCTAAGAGAGAGCTATGAGTGATCTTTCATCTCCTTTAGACATCTGTTTGTTTAGACTAATGTCAGTAACTGCTGCAGTGTGAGCACTGCCTTTGATTCTTTGTCAGGGAGAGTCTCTGATTAGCCTTGCCATGTGCATGTATAGTGATTGAATTTTACAGAAGTGTGAGACAACATCAACATCTTATTTTATGAGGCCGTTTTGCTTTGAAGTGCATCAATGTGTGTGTGACATGTTTTTGAAAAAATCATGTTGACAGCACTTTGCCAGCATCACAGAAAAGTATCCAGTATGTTTATATTGTCCCATTCTTTCTTTCATGTTTTGCTTAATTATTTAGCACATCAATTCTGAGTTCTGACAGTTACGTTTTACCCAATATCACCACAAATAGAAAAAAAAAAAACGTTTCTAAAATGAGTCATGCATAGGTCAGTTATACACAAGCAATTTGAAATAGATTTCATAAAAGCACTAAAACCTAATGTACGAAATCCATCAATTTAAAGCTGTTTTTTAAACCACGAGCACACGTGCGTGTGTGTGTGTGTTTAGGCAGTCAGATTAGGAGTGGCTGAATCTTGACTTGGACTGTAATTTACAATGAGTTTTTCTGCTACACAGCCTTGTGCCTGTAACAGCAAACAGTCCACCATTACTATTCGCATTTGATAAGACATGCCAAACTTAATCAAATCTCTCCCGTCACGATGTACTAAAATCTCCATTCAGTCTGACTCCACAATGGCTTCCCTGTCATATCAGAAATAACAACACTGTTAATGGTGAAAAATATGGCCATTAATGTTGTGACATTATATTTTTCCAGTCCATGGCTGACCTCATCTTCCTTTGAAGAGAAGTAGTATACTTTAAGTCCTATAAACAACTTTAAAAGCTAATCTTGCATCCTTCTTCCAATCCCTAGGTTGCCTAGGGAGCCTCTAATTATAAAAAGTATGGAGGCAGTCGTACAAGAATAATGTGTTTCTTGTGATAATGGGCTTGGCTTCACTGGTGTTGGGATAAATATTTACCACTGTTCATACAAACAGAGAAAAAAGGTTCAGACGGAGGTCACTAGTGGCAAAATGTTAGTGTACAGTCACTGCATTATTGTATGGCTATACTGGTGTATCCTCTGAAGCATGCCGGTGGGATATGTGTCTTCACTGTGTGAGATGATTCAGAACAGAATGACACAAGGCTGCTAGGGCTGCTTCTTCTTGTCGCTGTTTTAACCATTCCAGGAGAAAAGAAATATAGAACAACACATATTTCACACTTCAGGATTTCTCAAACAAGCCTTCTAGTCTCTGTGGTGTTAACTTATGACAAAGAAATAACTTTAATCTGTTATAATGTCCTTACTGCAGCATAGAAACCATGTCCCACCGCACAGATGAGCTGTACCGCTCAGATGGTGGCAGCCAGTTGTGAAATCTCCGATTTAAATTTGGCTTGAGTGACTATGAGTCACATAACCTGCTCAAGAGCACAGCACTGGTCCACTAGTGTCACATAGGTGGATGACCGCCATGCACTCAAAGGAGAATTTTTGTCTGTCCTGAGAGCATGACAGCTTGGAGTATCAAAGAAGATGCCATTGCGTTGGTAAGTAGGACTGAGATTTTCCAACAAATGTGCTGGAGCCTCAGGGTGGTAAACGTTAAGTGTGACTTTATGAAGTATGAACCAACTGCTCTTGGGGTCAAAGAATGGTTTAAGGACTGTGATGTTACTGCAGTTAGATGTGAGCCATGTCAGAAGGAACGGTTCACTCAACAAAGCAATTGTGCCCTAATGAACTGGAACTCCATCATCAGCCAGGTGAGAAGATGTGCAAGTTCTTATCTTGCTTTTCAGAAATGTGCTTCAAAGCCTAAATGTAAAAGTAGGACCAGTATTGTGGCAAGGTTGTCAAGTATTACTTTTTTACAAATGTGTCAAAGTCAGTATGGTTAAAGAGAAGGTGAAGAAATGAGTGTATAAATAAGTTTTCTACCAACACATATAGTTAGTCCTCCCAGAGGGCTGTCATGATTCAGAAGTTTATCTGATCACTGACTGCTACTCAGTCTGATGCATGCCGAGGGACTATGAGGTTTGCTAGAGACCTAGGACTAGACCTTTGACATGTGGCTGTGTTTTCTTGTCAAAGTTACTGGCTGGGGGCATAACTAGCTTAAAAACATCTTAAATTGGTGCAAGAAGATGTTGCTTTCTTGTAAATTACTCTATTCTTTCATTATTGGTTCTACAACATAAGATCACTCCATGTCAGATTAGCAATGGGACAACATTCAATGGGTTTGACTTCAGACTGATTCAAATATGCTAACAGGTAAGTCTGATCAACCCAGGCTATCACTATTAGTTTAGTAGATTTTACATTGGCCCCTTCACTAAAATTATTTAACTAAGTGAGACCTTCACCAAAAAAGCTGTAAAGTGAAAATTGTGTACGTATTGCTCAGTCTTACAAGATACATTTGACACTTTTAGGCTATGTACAGAACTGTCCTGAGCCCTGTCCTTCAGTATGAGATGACAATCCAGTCCTATGTTTGCTCCTCTCTCCCACAGCACAACAGCCTGGCTGTGTTACTGGGCCTCCCTTGTGTGTGGATAATGTAATCATAAACCAGTGTGTCAAACAGAGGGAGCAGAATGAAGTCTTACAGCTGGACTCCCAGCCAATGGCAACAGCATCCCACCAATCTCTTCTTGGCACAGAGCTAAACCAGCAGCCATCTTGTGTCTTTGTTGACACGCAGGGCTCCGGCCGGTCAGGCCAGACAGAGAGCAGGCCGAAGAGAGGAGGGGTGCCGAGCACCCACAGGCTGGGAAGCCCACCACAGGGTAAGCTCTCATTCAGGACAGATCAGTTTCTACTTCTGCTGAAAGTTTACTGGAATTGTGTATCAGGGGTGATCATTAAAAGCTCTAGTAAGAACAGCTGGCTTGTTGGTGCTGGTAAGACTCAGATCAGACTTCAGAACACACACACACACACAATTGTGGACAGCTGAGCAGATTTATAATCTTAAGTGCTATTGCATTTCTACTATTAGAACAATTTACAAATCTGTGTATGAATAACATGCACACACGCACACGCACACACACACACACACACACACACACACACACACACACACACACACACACACACGCACAGTCAAGTCTGTTTCCCTCACACATATGGGCCAGTTTTACCTTTTTTGAAGAATAAATTCATTTTCTTTGGTGCATTAGTTATGCTGCTTCTTAAGCAGTCCCATAAACCCACTCATCTGTAAATCAAAACAGGATGTAAATCACTGTGCTTACTGCTGACATTCATGAGTATTCTCCCCCCCTCAACACACACACACACACACACACACACGCACACACACACACACACACACACACACACACACACACACACACACACACACACACACACACACACACACACACGTCAGATGGCTGTGCCTCTGTGCTGCTGGCGTGTCTGTGGTGCCAGTGTGCTGCCTTGGCTGTTGGGGTGCTGCAGCTCTGCTCCTCCTGCCTGAGCTCAGCCTGTGGCTGCTGCTGCCAGGGCTGTGAACGCTGCTGTGCGGCTCTGCAGGACACGCCGGCTGAGGACCTGCATTGCCCCACCCGCTGCTACACCCACTGCCACGCGCTCATGCTGGAGCCCTGCTGTGAGCCCATCCAGTGTCTGGAGATCTGCATGGAGTGTGCCAAGCTCTGCCACTACAGCTAGCAGGTGCCCACCCCAGCCAGCAGGAAGGGGAGCATGAAGGCTGAAACACCTGGAGGAGTGCACTGTGTTCAGCGCTTCCACATGTCTGTCAATCATAAGAACAGATATGATGACACAGTGAGGAAATATGAAACTGCTTATATTTATCTACAACATCAGTGAGTTAAATATTTGAGACTGTCCTTAATATAAACAAATAGTTGTCTATTAAACAGTATCAATTCTAGAAACCTTTTACTCTTCGTTTTTTTGTATTTTTTTTGACTGCTTTGATTTAGTGCTTTTATGTTTGCACAGAGAGACATGTTGAGTTTTACATATGCAACTTTCTTCAAGGGTCAATGCAAATTAATTTATAAAGGTCATTCTATGTCATTGTAATTTGTCCTTGACACTTTTGGGGTACAAGTCTAAGTGCAATTTTGTCTATGTACCTAACCCACAAGTGACTAGACTCATTCTGCAGAAATATTCATGTAGACATCTTACTGACAAGTTTCATTCCATTCATCACAACATGCCATTTACCTGTTCATACAGTATTCACTTATTCACCTGTCTATTTGTCTGTGGAAAGGCAAATGGCATGTTCTGTGCAGACAATTGTATGTAAATAGTATCAACTGTATTTCTTTTACCTCTATGCAATTCATAAAGCAATGCTTCCTTTAGAGAAGGCTGAAAACTCTTGTGTTCATTGCCATTGCTTTGATTGACAGCTCAGGAATTCAAGTCACACAAATAATGTGCTTGAGGCCTCAAGAGTGCCCTGCGTTGAGAATGCTTGTTTCGCATGTGCCTTACCTTTCAAAGCAATCTTTTGAACATCACTTTCCTCTGTCGGCACGCATCCTCTGCTGTTTCACAATTACAAAACAAAATCTACAACCTCCTCCATCAAAACCCCAGTTTATTTATGGCCTATAAAGTTGTGTGGGGAAAAGAAATGATATAATGAAGCATTTAATACTCTAGCTGTCAGATGTGCCTATCTATTGTGAAACTAAAGAGACAACAGGGATAAACAGAACACAATTTGAATATCTAACATTAGAAGCTGCCAAATGATGCCAGATCAAAGACAGGAAGAGACAGAGCAGTGGATGGAGATAGCAATAAGAGCCTTTCATTTCAACACATCTGAAGAGCTGCCTCTGATTTACATCTGCTGCCTTTCTTGCGGGGATCCAGACAGTGACCATGCAACCAGAGGGCCATTACAGCAGGATCAAGTCCGAGCCAGCAAGGCTGTGTTGTTTTTAAAGCTGCAAAGCATTTGTCATGCCGACCCAGTGGCAATGTCAGCATCGTTAACACTTTTCATAAACACACGCAGCTAAATTGCATCAAGTTTCATTAACACGCTGTTGTTAAATTGCATTTTCATGTTTTTAGACATCTTTATTCATTAAGGAGCTTTAGCTGTCATTATGGAGGCTGGACTTTGCAGTAACAACAACTAAATCCAAATGTTACCATTAGTATTCTATAAAGTAAACACTCTGTGAAGTCTAATGTGAGGCTGAGTTCTGGGGCGCTTTGGACACGCAGGGAAGAGCATGTGGAGCTGCAGTTCAGTCCTGCAGATGGAGCCGTGTTCTCTGAAGCCCTCTTCAAATCTATATGCACTCTGAATAATTCTCCTGTGCGGATCATTTTATTCAGTTGAAAATTTGTAGTAAGTCACTAATACTTTTTAATTGATGACATTTAAAGAGTAAATGAACAAATCACAATGGGAGGCCAGCAAGTTATCAAAACCCAACTTAAGCTATTTTGTTTGATTACGATGGTTTTATTCCCTGGGTTGAATACTCAACCCTGGATCAGCATCAACACTAATTCATTTCATTGGCAATTACAATACACACTCCCTCTGCATCGATCTAATGAGGTAGTTGTGGTTCAAAGAATTTTAGTTCTCTGTAGAAAGTATTTGATATTAAAAAATAATCATAAAAAAACTTTCCTTAATAATTCCTTCACAGTCCATTTTTATTTCACAGACACACATAGGAATACACATAATTTTATTTGCATTATTTACAAATAAATAATGTATTTTTATTTTAATAATAATGATTAATCTTGAGATAATTTGCAATGCATTTAGCTGCGCTTTTCTTCTTTTTCTTTTTTAATCTTTAATGTTCTTTTAACATTCTGCTTAAGTTTCAATGCATTTCCCTTCACAATCCCTGAAAAAAATTCTATTTTTATTTCACTTTACTTTCTCATCTGCTTATTCGTGTTTGTGTATGAATTGTTTTGAAGCTCTTTAAATTATGGTTTTCAACTCTTGCACTACATAAGGATAAAGCTATAAGACCCACTCAAACAATTATGAAATTGTCAAATAATAATATACAACATACAAATTAAAAAGATGTCAAGTTGAAAGGAATGTTTATGCCTATGCATCTTTAACAAAAGCCGAATTAGTATAGGCAGAATCCTGTACGTTGAAGGTTTTCACCGAAGCCTCATAGTCTGGACATTTGTCATCTGTTAGATCTGTGTTCCCCAGATCCTGTTCCGACACAAGAAAATATCTTGGTTATGGAAATACATACATTTTCTGGTGTTAACCAAAGAAACTTCAGTGAATGATAATCCCTGTCAATGGAAGACTCAATATTATCAAATGTTAAAGTCTATCAGCTAAATTATCCCTATGAGAGAGAGTTTTAAGAACCAGAGGAATGTGGGCAGTTGGTAAAATCTGACCAGTTTGTCCTTGTCGTGGTCCACCCCACACCAGCACTGTCTCCTGAGCCTCTCTGAGCAGAAGCAGAAGAGGTCACACACAGGGCGGATGAGTCCTGGCTTTACGTGTTTGGGATTGGTGCTGCCTGGCACCCATAGTGAGAGAGGAAAAACAGAGGTCAATTCATAACACGCCAAATGACTGGAGCAACATTTTTCCAAGGCATCACCTCCAAGGCAAAGATTATGTGTTATTGGTAATCTAAAGTCCAGAACACGTGTTATGTGTCAAAATAAATAATCTTAGAATGTACAAGTAATTTGACAGTTTTTTGGATAGTGACAACATTCAACATCTGGACAGTTTCTTTTACTCTCAGAACCCACAGTGTGTGGCTGAGCAGGGTATGTGGTTTATGTTTTTTCCATGAGACAGCAGTTTTGTGTCTCATTTAAAGAAGCCCAAAGATCACCACTGAGTTTTGCATGCAATCCCTCAAGGTTGATGTTCAATGAATGAAATGTGTGTGCACCTGTAAGAAAGGTGATGATTAGACCTGCGATGACCGTGCTTAGGTATCCCACTGCACTGTAGTACAAATAAGACATGGAGTACCACGACTCAGCCAGCCCTGACCTAATGGAAAGAAAACGTTGTTATACACATATGGATATTATACTCACAGGTGTCTGCACATATCATACACATTGTTTAAATCAAGCTGATAGAAAGGTGATCATTTTGAGTGGTGTGCTAGCATAACCTCCACATGTCAAACACATTTTGGCATCCCAGTCTGACTGTTCAACGTTACCTCCTTAAACCAAAAACATGTCAGTGTCAGTCTGAGAGGAGCTCTATGGCTCTTGAATGTTAAAACACCTCAAGACAGCAGATAGCAAAGGAAACTAAAGGCACAACCCATTTAATGCAATGTCAAAACCACTTAAGGTCTGTGTTGTCCAGATATCCACTGAAATTGGCACGCAAATATTAGATTATACTATAATATTACATTCTGCTATGTATGTGGCCACTGTATTAAATCAAAGACATCTGAATGCAAAAGCTGCTTTAAAGACAACTTGAAACCAAAAGCTGGCCTATTCGATGAAAATGCCACATATCATCCTTACAGTAAAATGTATTACAGAAGCAGATTATCAGTAGACTGCAGCACATCAGTGAGGTGATAGGACTCAAAGGCATGAGCAACAAGAGAGGGCCTTCTGGACATGTTTACAGACACTTCTGTTTCACCCTGCTCACCTGAGAGACTGTGTCAAACTAAGAGCTCACTTGTGAGACAGCCACACTTGGGTGTGCAGGAAAGGGGCTGGAGGATGAATCAGGTTACTTAGTAATGGTGCTTGGTGAAGATAAGCACAAAAGCAGATGGTGATGGATTCAAGCAGAATTCCAGTCATTGGTATCCATAAACCACCAAGACCCAGAGGACTTGTCTGTCTGTCTGTCTGTATGTCTATAGGGCTATGATATAACAATGGTCTTCCTGTCTGTGTATCCTATCATGCTTCACTATGTTGTGTGACGCTGTGATGAGCTGGATAGATGCTGCCTGGTGCTCCCACACACCCTTGTGTTGTTGGCGCTGCAGCGCTGCTGAGGACTGGTGGGAAGGTTGTATTGATGGCATCATGGAGGAGGGAGGCGTTCACTGCACAGCCTTCTGTACTCAGGGGCAGAGGGTGTGTGCTGAGAGGAGAGGCAGGGTGGAGGAAGGCTCCAATCCCCACCCAGAAGGACACAGCAATGCCCAGCATCAGACCTCCCGCTGCTCCCTGCATGGACACACACACACACACACACACTGTCAGCACTGGACTCTGGCTGCTCTTACATCACACTACACATTCCAACTGGCCCTCTTCAGATGTAGCTGAGAGTTCAGGGCTACAGCAAGGCTACACTTACTACACTACTAATGATTTACCATTCTGAGAAGCCTCAAGACAAAACAAGAGGAGAACAAGAGCACCAGCATGTCCCATAGTCAATCACTCACAAACATGCCTCCATAGGCACACTGTTGGGAGATCTTCTATTTATCAACTCTGCAACACGTGGACAACAAAAAGCCAGTACTAGTAGTAGTACTAGTCTCAATAAACACTGAGTAGCACTGTTTATGGGGAAATGTATTGTGTCTTTTCAACTGTATTCATGTTCTGACAAATGCTCTAACTTAACTGTATACAGTAGATAACTGGTACTGAATTTCATAGTCCTATGTTACTGTATGTTACTATACTAGAATATTGCTCTCCCTAGCATCCCATGTCCTATTGCTGTCCTATAATTGAGTAGAAAATGAGTTGTTGTTGCTATTTAGTGTAAAATGGGTTGCTGTTGCTGTTTAGTATAAAATGAGTTGCTACTGCTGTTCTAGCTGACAGAGGGTAACAGGGTCTTTGACTTTCCTCCAGCGCTCATGAGAAAGCTTGAGGCACCAGCCACAAAGTGTTAACTGACCTTAGAGTTGGCGCAGGGGAAAAGAATGCCAAGAGAAAACAGGCCTAGCATGGGTCCTCCACACATACCATGGATACTTAGCGCTGCCTGAGGAGGAGAGACAGGAAGGGAACATTACTCTGAGAGTGGAAAGGTGAAGGAGGAGTGCAGAAAGTAGAAGACCAGCAGCAGCAGCAGAGCTGTGGACTGAGCTGCAGTTCTCAAGGGGAGGGTGCAGATTTATGAAGAGACAAGCAAAGGTGTAAATTCCATCACATGCACACACTGAGCACAAAAAGGAGAAAAAAATCTGTCCAGTAAGCAAAAAAATCCATTGGTAAAAATTAGCTATTAATTTTCAAACGGACATATTCTGTCACCTGAACAATGCCTCCCATGTAAGATGCTGCAATGGCCATGGAGGTACAGCATATGCCAAAAACAATGCCTATGAGAGAGAGAGAGAGAAAATGCCTATGAGAGAGAGAGAGAGAAACAATGCCTATGAGAGACAGAGAGAGATCAATCCACCAGTCCTGTGCATGCCCACTATATTCTCTTCATGTATCTCCAGTCAGTGTATGTGGGCACATGGAGCACAGCCCCAAGTAGCATCCAGCTCTTGTAGTATTGCACTGTATCAGCTCTTAAAGGTAGAAATCCATAATGCATGATTATGGATGTTGGAATATTGTAAGATTTGTTGATTACATTGGGTTGTGAAATCACCAACACGTAATGTGCTCCTGGCAGGTGAACTCTACATGTAGTACACAAAGTGCTTCTTGAAAAAACAAAATGATTCTTACACAGTCCTTTGCTGATCCAGGCAGCTGTCTGGTTTGAGATGTTCCTAAAGCACTGACTCACAAAGTCCTCATAAGTTACTGTGGCCAGGGCATTAATGCTAGCTGCCACAGTGCTGAAACATGGAGAGAGCAAACAAACAGAATTTCACTGCTGAAATGTAGTCTATAGCAAAATGTTAAGGGGCGATGATGGCATAGCCGTTAAGTAGCCTAACTAGCATTCTAGTAGCATGGAAAATTGTGGGTTTGTCTGCCACCACTGTGCCCTTGAGCAAGGCATGTAACCCTAAGTTGCTCTAGGGGAGACTGGCCCTGATGTAATTAATAGTTGACAAAAATGTAAGTTGCTTCGGATAAAAACGTCTGCTAAATGCATAAATGTGAGTGTACATTGAGGTTGAAGCGCATCTTCGACTTCAGTCGAATGGTATACTTTGTTTTGGTTCATAACAGCTGTGTTTCAATGTGCTTCAGACAACATCAGATGTCGAACATAAAGATAAGACAAACTTCAAGTTATCCCTTGCATTAAAGATGAATATGGAGACTTTCCAAACCTCAGTGTTCCACTGAAAGCACAGGCAACAAAAAGGCCTGGCAGACCAGGATAGTCCCCCAATACCTCCATCACAAAGTAGGGCATGAGCTACAGAGAGAATGAAGCTTGATTAGTCAAATTCAATTACACACCACATTACGTTTCTTTTGGCTTGCAATTAGAGAGCATATGCAATTATTTTTTTGTGCATCAAATAATACCAGTTGCACACAGGATTCATGTAAAGTTAAACTTTATCCAAGTTAAACTATGACTCCTCAGAGTGATGGCCAGGAGCAGGTGAGGTCAAAGGCATGGTAATGACTGAGGAGAGCTCACCTGGTCTGGTGCCTGGACCAAGGCGGCGGTCCAAGGATCACAGGTTTCATAGTACACATACATAATGAGGCCCGAGAACACAGCACAAACCAGGATAACCAGTAAGCCCAGCAGGTTAAAATACAGTGCTCTGGAAGCAGAGGGGAGGTAAACCATGACAAAACACCGCCCCACATGCCTTTGTTTTTTATTTACACAGTCAAAAGGCATAGACAGATTCGACCTTGAATTTTTTTTTTCTCACAAAAATAGACTTATTTAGGCATATTGGTATTAAAACTCTATATCACAATAAAGAAACAAACTTCATTCAGCTTCATTTCATCACACACAGCTTGACTCAATGGTGTGTATAGAGATGTAGGGCAGTACTCTTACAGTCGTGCGTGAGTCTCTGTCTTACAGGAGATACAGCGCTGGATGGTGGACTGATTAACCCCATAGATCCCCAGCCAGGTGAAGGTGCCACCAATAGAAACAGTCCAGAAAGTGTGTCGCCTCAGGGGATCAGGGTCAAAGCTGCATAAACCCAAGACAGTACAATAGGTTTGTCTACAACTAAAAATAACAATTAAATTGTTAAATTTGTTTTTAAAAAATAACAAGCTAAATGAATCTAAAAGGGCACAGGTAGATCTGATAAAGGCAAGCTAACGTGTTTGGAGGATAATGTGTTCAGCTATTACAGTGCTTTGCTGTTTCTGCATTTTTGCACATTTTTGGACTAAGCATTAAAGGTGGAGCCAAGATAACTAATGGAAATGGCAGCTATTTCTAATTTGCCTTCACAAGGCTGCATTCCATCCGAATCAACTCACGAATTAGAGGACGACAGAACAGCTACAGATTCGCTGCATACAACCTTTGGTTTAGAACAATGGTGCAGTGAAAATGATTGGAAATTATTCTGAAATAAGGCAGGGTATTGCATGATGTGTAAGAAAGGTAAAAAAAAATATGATTTGCACATCAAACATCTATGATATTTAGATCAATGTCTGTTTCCTCATATGGATCAATGCCAGTCCTGGACTTCACCGTGAGTGAACCTTTAACCTCCAAAAAATGTTTAGGCTAGCACTAGGTTTCATCTATGATTAGAAATCTGGCCCTATGAACATGCAGTTGAACTTGAGCGCTAACTTAAAAACAAATCCAAATCCAAATGATATGTTATGGTAGAGTGGAGCATGATGGGTGTCAGCTGGTATATGTTAGCATGATGATGGTGGACTGTTGATGGTCAGACATACTCAAACACATCCAGCCTGTGTCCTCTTTGAGCAGACTCCCACACAGCCATCACACCCCCAGCCTGGGAGGCTCCCTGGACCAGGACCGCAAGGAAGCCCACCACCATAACTACCATCTGGAAGGCATCTGTCCACACCACTGCTTTTAGGCCACCCTGCCCCGGGGCCAAACAGCAAATGGAAGATTGTCAACAAATGCAGTGATTTTAGCTAAACCTAGAAGTCAGGTCATCGTCATGCAGCCATTTTACTTGGGGTTTAGGATTGCACTAAGAGTTTCAGCAAAATGAGGACTGGCTTAGAAATAATTGGTGCAATATTGAATAATGCAAATATCCATTATGAATCCCAGCTGTGTACTTTTGAAGCATCCCTGGCAGGAAGCTCAAAGGCGCTGTGCACTGAGCCCACTGCAGCTAATATCCCATGCAGTGCAGAAGGTAGCTCCACAATAGTAAGCCTGTGAAGTTATGAGTTGCAGCACTTCTCCTGTGCAATACAGTATGCTCCCCACAGAACTGTTAGAATCCTATCTTATCCAGGAAGACTTCATTCATCTCATTGATGATTGAACAGATTGAACTTACTGACTTTAACTATTAGCCTTTATACCAAACGTTTTGTTGTTTCAATGTATGCTTTCAGTGTGTTATTTACTGCCACCCTAGTTAAATTATTTATTTATTCATTTTAGTAATTTATATTTTTTTGCATTATGTTATTTTGCATTATAAGAGTGCTTGTATGTGGATACCAAACTGTTGGTATCCCTTGTGAAGATATTGCAATGGATTCAGTGACTCACCAGGGTGCAGTAGAATGTGCATACTATTCCAGTTGCAAATATAGAACCCCACAGATCAAAGCCGGTCACTGTGTGAAGAAATGAAAAGAAAAGAAAGAAGAAACATGACCCTGTGCCCCTGACCATTTCAGGGAAAAAGGGATAACAGAGTTGAAGATGTACCTTGATTTAGGGCAAGGGCAGGAGCAAAAACAACCACTCCTGTATATAATATCTGCAATCAAACAGAAAGACCATATTCACTATAGTATTGTATAGTAACAGTATTGATAGACCAAATACTATAGGTCTTCTGGCACAATAACTCATACTCTGTCACATAACTATTTTGGCAGTTTTGTGTAAAAGGGTTTATTTTTTTACTTACTGTTTGTATCATGTAAATGATGGTAGCAGCTACTCGGACAAACCTACAGAATCTCAGTTCAAGATACTAACAGGACCAAATTGAGACAAAACATAAACATACCATAGCATAAAGTGAGCAATTCAGTCACTCAGATGAGGCTCATAGAAGCAACACACATGTTGTCAATAATATTATGTCAAAAAAGGAATAAACATTTCTGAAGTACCTCATAAGTACTGGTTATCCCTGACTTATAGAAGACAGGCAAAAAGAGCTCAGCAGTGCATATCACCACAAACGTGTAGGCCACCCCAAAGATGACAAATGAGGCCCCAAAGCGGTAAACATCTGAGGGGGCCCCCAGGACGGTCACTGCTGACATGAAGCTGGCTGTGAGGGAGAGGGCCACCGGGCCAAACGTCATCTGCCTGCCTCCAACCAGAAACTCTTTAGATGAGGCTTTCTTCCGCTCCTTCACAGCAAAAAAGACCCCAATGCCAGAGGAAACCACAAAGAGACAGGAAAAAACCACATAGTCCCAGGTCTGGAAAGTTCTTAAGCTATTATCCATAACTGCTGTGCCAAAGTGTGTATTTAAATCCACTGATCCACTGTCACTCAGAAGACTGACTGCAAAACAATGCCTCAAGCCTCTATGGTACAGTAACGTTTTGACCAAAGAAAATGCTGATGGTCACAAACATTAACTGATCTTACAATTGGTTACAGTTTAAAGTGTGTGTGTGTGTGTGTGTCCATTTCCACTGTATAAATACATTTTGCCCTTATTCAGCAGTGAAGAGAAGGAACTTTGCTTAGAACTTGTTATATAAGAGGAGATGATGGTTAATTATCCATATGTGGGTTGATTACACAAATAGTAGCTTGTGTCATATGGCTTACAAGTTGCACAACATTTTGTTTTTGTTACAAGAGAAAAACTTTCAACGCTTTTTATTTCAGCTTTTTTATTACTAAGCCTACTTGTGGAATTTGTACAGGTTGTTCTTGACTGAACATATGTTTTCTATTGTAATGGCTATAGAATGTTTATAAAATGCCATGATTATTTTCTTTCATTTTTAACTAGGGTTAAATTCAGCTAGGATAAGCGCAATTGATAACAGGCTACTTGCCCGATTGGAACTGCTTTCAAGAAAGGTTGTGGCTAATTATGGCGGTGAAAACAGGCGGAGGGCCACAGCGCCTTAGCCACTCAGGACAAGTGAGCACACACTTCAGACACAACGCGCAACTGTGGGCTAGACGCGATGGCTTCTCGAGCGCTCGCGCTGTTTCTTGGACTGATTTCCCTGCCATTTTATGCGGCTGTTTTTCGAGGACCTTTGCAGCCTGAGATATCAAATGGAACTTTTCACCACTTTTTCGTACCAGATGGTGAATACGATGAAAATGACGACCCGGAGAAATGCCAAATGCTCTTCAAATGGCTTGACCGAAGACCGTGTCCTGTTGAGGAGGACCGAGACTCCGTGATCCGCGAGGATATGATTATAGTCAAGCAGCAAATTGAAGACACGGCGAGAGTCTTAGAAAGCATTGGGAAAACGATATCATATGATTTGGAGGGCGACGACAGTTATGGTAAATACCTCAGGCGAGAGATTGTTCAAATAAATGAGGCTTTCGCAAACGTTGAAAAATCTCTCATGGAGCTAGAGGTGAAATTCAAACAAAGTCTTGAGGCAGAGCAAAGAGAGGAGGACGAATTTACAAGAAATTTCTTGAATCCGATTCACAACGTCAGAAGCACTCTTCAGGAAACTCTGGATATCTCCTCTGGCCTCAAGGATAAACATGAACTTATCTCTCTGATTATCCGCAGTCATGGTACAAGGTTAAGTAGACTTAAGAATGAATACCTTAATGTATAGAGGTGGCGTATGACAATGTGTGGCGTGGTTCTGTAAGAAATAAAGTTGTAATCTTTTTCATTGGTTAAACCGCTCCGTGTTGCTCATTTGAAATTGTTTAATCACAAAGCTCTTCTCGGCTCAAGAACTCCTTCCGTCATTCCTATAAGGGTTAATTTGTTTATTCGGCTCCTGCTGTAGGATTATTTTTCATTGCCAATAGGTAATCTGTGCTTTGATGTTATGAGAAAATGTATGATTTGTGTGATTCTCATTGTCTTTTACTAAGTAACACATACTTTAGGTATCAAAAATCGAATTTGTTTTACACACATTTGTTTTACTCGTCTTTGTTTGTCTACAGCCAGTCAGGCTTTGAACTGTAATCATTCTAACAGCAACCCTTTGGTTAACTCAAGTCCATTTTTTCGATTGCCCTGGCACCATTATATCTGAACACAACTGAGACAGTCTTCCATCTTCTAAAGCCACACCAAGGCATGTCCCTAGGTTAAACATGGCTAAATCATTTCACCCTATGTGCGCCAGTATCCAGGAGAAACCATTGCTTCTCCTCCAGTCATCACCAGTTACATGCTGATGTACCAGCCTACCTCTAAGTTTGCACTATTGATGGCTCAACCCAGTGATGAGAATTTGCTGAAAAAAATTGGGTCTGGCTCTCATTCAATGGCGTCTGAGGTCTGTCCATCTGGAGTTACTTTGCTTTTCTCTTTGTTGCAAAACGGCTGGGACTCATCGCACAGTATGACAATCATGCCAGTTGTCCTTTTTATAGATACTCACATGGATCACTACAAACTATGAGAGGCTTGGATCCTCAGATGTGGTACCATGAGGTAGTAACCAAAATCTATTTCCAACTTTTATATTCCTGTCAAGCATCATTCTGTATTTGTTGACATATGTTAGGAAACTCTGTTAGTAAAATAATAAAGTGTAAATAAATTGCTACTGTGCTTAGAATTTGCCACCACCCTGAGCCAAAGAGAAATTTTAGTCAGCTTATTTTGCTATTCCAACATCATCTGTTTCTCATGTGCTTAATTTCCTGTCACATCTCACTAAAGGCCTGCAGGATAACAGCCGGCCTTCCTGGAATCTTCCCCTTATAAATAAACAAGGAGAAGAAAAGCAATGGGTGTGTATTAGGACATACCCACACCTTCATTCTCTCTCTCTCTCTCACACACACAAACACACAAACACACACACACACACCTTTAAGTGCATACAAATAGAGGAAAGGAGGAACACACAAAGAGAAAATAAACAAAATGTTTTGTCAACATTTAGAAAGCCAAGCTGTATCTACACCCACACTGTTATGTGAGGCCCTCTCTGACCAGAAGGAGTTTCCAGATATCCTCTCTCTTAAAGAGCCCTGCAAATCCACCATTTTTTTTCAAGTATATATATATTGCAAATAATTATTTTGAGTACTTATAACTACAATGAATGAGATTTTTGTGTATTCCACAATGATAAACATTTGTAGGCATAACTTGGCTAACTATAAGTGTTTTTCCAGAGTTCAAAGAACTAAAAATAAAGTGATGGAGGCACTTGTTAAATTAAATTTCAGGGCCGACATCAAGTCCCAGCTAGGGGCGAAATGATCTTACTGTAGGAGCCTAACGTCCCTGTGCATTCTGGGAAAAGCACGGCAGATTGGTTGTGGGGAGCCAGGCTGAGTGCGATTTCCTCTGTCTGGCTTGCCTGAGAGCCCTTCTTCCCCTGTGGGACCCTAATCCAAACAGAGTGGACCACGTTCTGTAAGTGATCCACCTCTGCATGCCAGACCTAATGCTCCCTGCACACAGCCACAAAATCAACAATGAGGCAGTGAGAGAGTTTATGTACCTTTGCTCAGGAAACTGAAATCTTCAATGTATATCAGCATAATTATAATTCAGAGTGTCCAGACAGTGGACCAGAGCTCTTGGACACAGCGTGCTGAGGGTTGAAACCTCTAGCACTTTCTTACACAGAATGAAATGAGTCATAATAAAAGCAGTAGGCAACATTCCTTTTCTAGGACTGAGGCCAAATACACAATGAAAACTGAGATGTTAGCCATTTATAAAATTCTTACTTACAGTATCTATGAAGGCTCTTATTTCACCACAGGGATAAATAGTTCTGTTGAAATTAATAACCCAAGAGAGGGTGGCATTGGAGTGGAGATGAGAAATCACAGTGCTGACCTCAGAGAAACACATTTTAGGAGTCAGATGTGTTAGCCTACTTGTGCTTTACATCCTTTAAAAAGTGTTACACACATAATCCACAGATTATGTTGAAAAGATAAAACAAATATGCAGTTTAAATATTCTTCAAGAGAATTAGTTTAGATTTAGATCTAATTGAGTTAGATTATCTCACTGAACAGAGTTCAAACTTGAGTGAAAGCAGAAAATGTTTTTATAGGCTTTGCTTATTGTTCTTATGTCATGGTCCAGAATGACTACGTTACTAAACAAGGAAGCAAGACCACAAACATCCAGTGAAAAGAATGCAGCTGAAACTTTGTAAGCACAGTTACAGCAGTCACAGAATTTTGAGATCTCTCCCTCTCTTTCTCTCTCTCTCTCTCTCCTTCCCTCGCTCCTAAATCCTCAGATGTAATATAATTTCTGTTAAAACTAATCTTGCATCTTCTTATCTTCTCAAAATCCCAGCTCTATGAAACCTTATTTTTCTTAAACATTGTGTAAACTGGCAAAAAGAGTGTAATCACAATAGTTTTTATTTTAATCATGTGTAGCCTTATTTTCTTTCTGTTTATTTAACAGGCATAACACAACCTGCAGGCACCTTCAGAGTGTAAGAGAGTAAGTGACACTAATACTGATCTAATCGGATAGCAGTAGAGTTACTTTATTGATCCTGAAGGAAATGAAGGTGTCCAGCAGGATAGGGCCCAATACAGCCCAGCACTGCAAAATCACTAGTTTATTCTTTCATTATTTTCACTGTAGCTTTTCCTCCCCTCTTGAAAAATGAGCCTGAGAATGTTTTGTTGTAATAAACATAATTGTTATACAGTATTAGAGAGATTTTCCTTAGTGGTTGAACATAAAAGCCATATGTTGACTGAACTTTCCCATCTAAATATCTTTGGCCTTACAATTCTGCCCCTCCTGAAATCATATGTGGCCCTTCTTCTGAAAGCCACTATATATATACTCTCCGACTGTTCATGCCAAGTGTTAGGCCCTGACTTAACTGTGTGGTCAGTGGACATTTCTCTGGCTTCCAATGGCAAGGTCCTCAAGACTGTTTGTTTGATTTACTTTGTCTCTCCCTCACCAGCACAAGAGTACTTATGCTAACCCTTTGGTATGACAAAAATGCCCTAGCAGAGGGCAAAGACAAGCAGCCACCCTTCTGACACATGACAGACCAGAGTTTTTTTGAGCACAGTCATTTATGCACACTATTCCAAGACACATCAATCTTGTTTGGGCAATGCTGTTTTGCTGTTCACCCCCCCTCTTTTCCCAAGGAAATTCACACCAGGGACCTATAATGCTTCCACTTCACTGATTGTGATCAATTAAATATGGTTACATTTTCAGTATTTTCAGACAGTGTAGTTTAATATACCCTCATTATAACAGCTAATATGCCGTATTCCCAGAATGTGCCATAATGCCTGTGATAACCAGTAAAAGGCATTTGCGTCTCCTGTGTAGTCTATTCTACAGCAGTTTCAAGACAAAATTCAGATCTGAGATCATTAAATTACTGTCAAGAACAAAACAAGGCCAATGCATATTGGATTTGCCCATCATCAAAAATCATAACTGGATTATGAAAATTCTCATTTTTATCTTTAAAAAAATGCTAAATTCCATGTAGCCTGCAACAATGACAATCAACTGGTCAACAATAAGAAAATGTAATCCATTTGAATCATCTGTGACTGTGAGTGTAATAATCCTGACTGGAATCCTTACATTTCTGTGATTCACATACTGAAGGACAGATCAGAGTATCTCCAGTACAACTGAAACAAATACCATGAGTTTTTCTATTTCAATACTAAACCACTAATAGCAGGCAGGGGATATACAGGCATATTTAAGAATGGCACAGTTTTGTACTCAGCAGTGTCATAGAGATAGAAACACTAGGTTTAAGACATTTATTTTTCAGCTACACCATGAGGTCATGAGGAGTCAGTACTGGGAGATGAGGAACCTCCTTGCAGACTTTGCAAAAGTGTTTGATAAACTCATGTCAGGAAGATTAAATGGAAACTAAAGAGCTCTTTCACAGCAAACAAAACAATGATAAATTGAGTGAAACTCTGTAATACTGGTCCTGAATCAGGCCGGTTTTACTCAAACTAAAGAAGTCAAATTAAAGAATATTTCTCAAGGCTCTGAAAAGAGTCAAAGGAAAAGAATTACTCACTGTAGCTTCAAATTACTACTTGCTCGTTCAGATATTTTGATCTGAATATTGAGGTTTCTTCTGGTCCAGGGCACAGTCACACATTACATTTTCCTTCTATTTATCGAGAGTGAATATGCTGTATGGTATGGTATCATATAAAGAGATGGAGAGCAATTGTCAGGCAGAGTACAAACAATCTTGAGCAGAAATGTCAAGTCTTGGCAAAGGCTGTTGCAATGGACCCAGTGCCAAACCTCCTGAGCACAGCCCTGGAACATGACTGTCTATTGAAGTCTCAACTCTGGAGGAGTTTACTTCAGAAATGCTGGGTTGTTAGGTCTTTCAAAAAATTGCATAAACCCTTACATTAGGGCATGTAGAAACATTTTACCAGTTGCTGAACAATATTAACACATTTTTAATCATGCTTTAATGGCATTGCATTGCACCATGGCATTTCTTATAGAAGATGCATTCAAAAAAGGATTTGAATTGATTTAATGCATCATTGGCTAGAAATGTTCAGTACATATGATGGCCATTATATTGACCACATCGTAAAAGCATAATCCAAGTACCACAGTGTATGCCAACAAAACTGAAGGATTTGGTTTGCAAAGATTGCTTCAGAACAAGGTTCTTTAAAAACAAAAATCTGGAACACTGTGCTGACTGAAATGTGTTATAGCTTTCTTCAGTTTGCAATTTTACAGACTCTTCACAATGAAGAATTGGGGGTTTGCAAATCTGCTTTTGCAGATCTCTGTGTTTTGAGATAACAGTACAGTACACAGTAGGGGGAATATTCCATCATCCTGCGTATTATTTTACTTCCTTCTCTCTCTCTCTCACTCTTTCTCTCTCTCATACATATATATGCATATATGACACATTTGATCAGTGAAGTGTGAGACTAGCCTAACTCATTTGCTTCCTCTGTCCTCCTACCTCACAATCATCTCTGCTGAGTGTCATCCCTGCCTCCCACTGGCTGACTCCTGTCACCAACTCCGCCTGAGTGGATTGCGACCAACTTCAAGGGAGGGCCATGCCAGGACTGACTCTCCTTCCTAGAGGCCCTTCCTAGACGCCCATGGGAGGACCTTCTCTCCTTCCAGAGGCCCCACGACTGACCCCACTTCACAGGAGTCACAGTCAGAATGGGTCCTCTCAATGTTACCCCAATGATTTATCTCATTTATTGACTTTATCATTATGTATGGCTGCTACTGCTCTGTCCTGCCATAACTGTTGACAAACACCTATGGCTTGACTACCATGTAATGTTGTGTTGGACAATATTTTGTGGAGTTATTATGTTTTTTGGTTATTATGATGCTAGCTAAACCCATGGACAAATTGTATTCTATCATTGTAACTACTGATTGAAAACAAAAAGACTTCTGCAAGACGTGTTCTACTAAAGACCTTGATTTATTCTTGTTATCTTTGAAACATGGGTTTGTGCCATCAGAACCATTCCTGACCCTGCATCACAATACTGCACATTTACTCTAAAAACAAACGATCATAGAAACAGGGTTACATTTACACATATTGCATCAGAAATGGATGGACAAGTATGTACTTATGATGTATACTTATGATGTATACTAGAGTCCGCTCAGGCGCACTTATCCTTTTGTGCTCTTCATTGTTTTCATCCAGTCATTTTAAAATGTACAACAAATGATATGACATTACAGGAAGACACTTGAGAGAGTTTTTGTTTGCTTCTATACAACAGGCAACATAAAGACAAATAAAAAACATCTAACTAAAAAGCTAACCTGTCAACTTCTAAAACAGCTCCCTGCTTGATATCCTCTGAGACGTAGGAGACAAATAAAGAACAACAGATGATTTGATGAGAGAGTGAAACAGAGAGAGATTCTGGGGGGGGGGAGGGCATGAGAGAGAGAAAGAGCACCATTGTAACACAAAACATCTTCAGTAAAACATCAGCTTGCCAAAGTCAATCCCAATGGAGCCAGCGCCCAGTTTTATATGTAGTGCTTCAGCCCACGTCTGACTCTCCACGTCTCAGTGAGTGAAAGCCACTCAGTCTGTCAGTTTTCCTCTTTTGCTTAGGGGGGAAGGGTGGGTTTCTTTGCCATGTAAGCAGCGGGGATGTCTGTGGGGCCCTGGTGCTTTGGGCTACCCCTCTGTCTGTCTGTCTGTCTGTTTGTTTGTTTGTCTGTCTGTCTGTCTGTTTGTCTGTCACACAATGCCGTTCTCCTGCCTGGGCTTGTGTGTGACGGTGCTCTGAGGGGTGTGCAGAGAGGGGGCCAATGTGCAGAGGAAGCCTGCCAGCAGGGTGAGGCCCAGTCCCCCCCAGGCGCTGAACATGGACCAGCCGTAGCCGTGGCTGATGTCCTCGGGCAGCCCGTACACATAGCGTGGGTAACGGGAGAGCTGGAAATTAATTCCTGCCACACATGTGCACAATGAGATGATGCAGCATGTTCCTGTGGGAAACACAGAGAGCCCTGTTACCTGTTATGAAAATATGACTGAAATCTAGCAGTATTCTATGCAATGATGTCCACTGTATACACAATCCACAGCATTTAGATCCTCTGTTCAATATTTCTATTTCATGCATGGCTACTGGACTGATTATGGACATAATTGAGTCCTACATGATATTTCTTAAAAAATTACAGAAAAACACCACTCTATTTTTTATAATAATGTTTAGTGTGTACAGGGATATCATTAGAGATCAGTAACAACAAGTCACCACATCAGAAGTTAAAGAGACGATTAACAATCTTCAACCACAATCACGGAAAAGTTAGGACGTTGTTTAAAATGAGAATACAAACAGAGTGGAATGATTTGCAAATTGTGTTAACTTATATTCAGTCAAGAAAAGAGCTAAGGCAGTAAAGGCAGTTTTTCACTTCACCTAAGAAGGACATCAGCATTTCCGGATTGTGTCTGAATATGATTTTATCTTGCATGGCAGTTTTAGCAAGCAGGTTAGAGTTTTAGCAAGCATCTGTGGATGGAGCATCATTCTGGGTTTCTAACCTAGAAAGGTTACGGTAAATGTTCCTGAATAATCCAATGATTTTATCTACAGAAACAGGTCTAGTTTAACGCAGTGCCTTAGATCTCTCAAAGACCATGGCCATCCGTTATTGTTTTTCAGCATGGTACCTTTTGCAGAGGAGCCTGTGCATTACAGATGATGAAATTCTTCATAATATTGTGTTGAGTAGCATTACTGTTATGTTGTTGCATTATTTGCCCAATAAGGTTTAGAGATGAGTTTCCCCACATCTTTATTCCTGAGGGACTCTGCCTCTCTTAGATCTTTCTCTGCCCAATCAAGAGGCCAGTTAACCTCAACAGTTGTGAAATATTCTGCATGGTGTGTCTTACACCAGCCTTTTGTTGACCCTGTCCCAACAAATTTGTTGGACATGTTGGCATCAAATTCAATCAGTGCATATTTTCATATTTCATATGTTGTATTTATCCTTTTTGGAACTAAATATGGGTTTATGAGATTTGCAGATTGCAACAACATTGTTTTTTTTCACATTTTACACACCATCCCAACTTTATGAACATGGGATTGTTGATTATGTGGTTAAAGGTAACAACCACAAAAAAAAACAACTTCTACACCCTTATATTCTCAGCTTCACAAGAACCAGGAAAAGCACTGACAGATGTGCTTGTAGTGCAATTCAATTAAAATCCCATAGCTCCCTCTTGTGGTGAACTACCTATATTGCATGATATTCGACCTGAGCCACACTTACCTCCCATTAGGAACAACAGGCCAGCTACATACTGCATCAGCTCGTTTTGTTTGCAGCAACCCAGGAATCCTACCATCCAGCCAAACAGAATGATAGACACAGCCATTCCTATGAAGCCAGCAGTCATTCTCTGCAAATCTGAAACGATTCATAATTTAGGCATTTAAGCATGAGAGAGGTTTTATTCAACCACAGGAGATGCTAAATGAGTTGTAGCATTCTGTCATCTATCTTTCGGTTGTGTGTATGCAGTCTTTCACTCTGAGCACTTACGCAGAGCATGCCACTCATCTTGTCGTATAGTCTTAGTGATATTGAGTGGCAGGTCACGCGGGATATTTGCTGAGGAGTAGTAGTACTTCACTGGGGTACAGCGCTGAAGTAAACCTGAAAGAACACAATATGTGACACCTTTATCCCTCTGTACATTCACTAGCATCATGAGACAAGTCCAGTTCAGTAATCTATTTGCAGTCATGGTTCACTGCCCACAGCCTAAACATGGAGGATCTGCACACTAGGCCCACAAAATAGTTCAAACAAAATAGTTCAAGCTGTAGGATAAAAGGCTTTGTGAGCCATGGACAATATTGCAATTATTCTTCAATTAATTTTTGCATTGATTATGCAACATAGAAAGAAAAAAATAAAGCAATTAGTCCCTTATATGATTGCTATTAATTGATACACCGGTAGACACACTTGTGGTTGGCAGGCTAACCATTAGGCCTACCCAGAACCACAGTGTCTAACTATTCTCTGTGTTAATATAGTTAATAAAGTTAAGTTAATTAGTTAGTTAGTGTTAGTAATATAGTTATTAAAGTTAATATTAGTTAGTTAGTGTTAGTAATATAGTTATTAAAGTTAATATAAACAAAGCATAAATGAAGACAAACCCATAGTTTTATGCTCTTTAGACCTAAATAGTCCTGTCTGTTTTAAGAAAGGATTTATTTGAATAAATAAAAAGGGGCAGTGTGAGCAAGGCTAGTATCTGCCAGATAAGAAATTTCATATCTCCCTATGGCCTCTGGGCCTACCAAAATATTATGTTCATTAATTAATACAAATCAAAAATTTTTTTTTACATGTGGGGATGATTCTGTATTACCCCCTACTCTAAGGACAACAGCTATAAAGGTCCCTTTCATATAACACATAGTGGCAGGACTTTGCACAGTTACACAGTTCTGCCCTTTGTAATTAAAAATGTGATTCTACTTCATTAGGCTTTACCTAGGGGCACTGCATCAGTTGCAAATGGGTACCCAGCTAAGGCTGTTATGGGGACTTCAGGTAGGCCTATTTCTTTACAAACAGTGATCATTTTAGTCTAGTCAAGTTTCACTAGATTTTGTAGGAGCTGCACAACTGCCACTTCCTAAAGTCCATGTCCACTGTCAAGAGTGGCAAGCATTTTTCATTGCTCAGAGCTATATGAGCAAACATTTTGTTTCTGGGGTGTAATAAGGGTGTTAAAAGAATATATGCCATGACTCATGTAACATATCACAGAAATGGACATGCATAAAACCAACGCACTGGTGCTAATATACGTTGAGCCATGGCTACTCTGAAAATACTACTGAAAACCACTACTGAAAAGTGAGTTCATCTGAAATGGCATGAAAGTTAGATATGTTCAAGCTGGGTCGTATTCAGGTTTATGTGTGTAAGTGCCCTACATTTGTGTCTCCAACCACTAAATCTGCTGCCAATCGAGCGTTTGGTTTCTGAGCCGTTCCACTACCAAAAATCAGGACCTTGGATAGCGTCCAACGCCCTGCTTGTCATATGAACTCCAGTTGTTGGTTCATTGACCCTCAAACAAGCAATCTAAAAGACACACACTAACACAACTGAAATCAAAACATAAAGACAAACATTGAAGCTAATCCACACCAAGCTACATTACATAGCCTAGTAGCATAAACAACACGATGGCGCATGGGGTAACTGGAGCGTAACGGTATTGTTTAAATAATCTCTTGACGTGATTTGCAATGGACTCGGGATTACAGATAAATAACAAATCCTACCTTTGAAAATCAGATCCTCATTTTCTAAATCGAAGCCTTCGCGGTGACACTTTCTCCACAATCCGGTTACAGTAGAGTTGAAACGCCGACTGCAGCGGGATTCTATCCCCGCAGCTGGAGCAATAGATTCCCGTCTAACCCGTAAAAGAGCCCCCTCACTGGTCTTGGTCCTCTCAACATCATTTCCATTTGGCCGCATTCGTAAAGGAAGGTTTTGGCTTGAAATATAAATATACCCAGGGTCAATCCTTTTGCTGGCATATTTTTTACACCTTTCTCTATGCCGCCGCGCATCAGTCTCATACCAGTAGTCCGTGCTTATGGCCATTGTCAACAGTCCCAGAGCACAGAAGGCCAAGAACAGTCCGGCAGCTGTTAATATCCTCATGGTGGCCATGTTCAGAGTCCGCTTGAGAGTCCGGGTTTATCTTTAGCAGAGACGTGTATGCCGCGGCATCAATGTTATCCCGGGCCCGAAATTACGGTTTGCCAAGCATCGGCCAACGCACTGCCGAAAAAGGCATCGATTCGGTCGCATGAAAGATCCATAGCATTTAAGACATTTTAGCCCTGTGTGATAGATGTTTTTGTTGTACTAAGACATGTTTTTTTTTTCTCACCACCTGAGCTGCTTCCGATGTAGACTCTCATCTGATGCTAGCCAATGCTATGAGGGGACAGCTGATGAAACCTCTTCGGATTCGTCCGGACAGCGAGTTGCGAACATCTGATTGCATGTATCCAAGTTAACATGCAAAAAATCGAATGCCTTCATGGATTTAGGTTTTGCTCAGTGTGGCCTAGTTTGATAAAGACTGATTAGGTAAAATAGCATCCAATTTAGTTCAGCGACAACTTAAAAAAATATTTAAAACACTTTATTTTTATTTATTTATTTATCAATTATTTTTTGCCAGAAAATGTAAATGTAAAGTTGTCACCCTGATTCCCCAAGTATGTGGGCTACATAGTGATATTTCAGTTTATAGGATTATGGGTGGATGGTAGGCTCACTGTTCACTGCTTCACTGTTGATTTGATGTTCTTTGACATTTCATGAAAATACATTTCTCAACACCTTTCTTCGCCATACGTTGTAGGCCATACATGTAGGGCTAGTACCTGATGTGTCTTCACAGCTGTCAACCTTTTGGTTATATTTTTGAATAGGCCTATGATGAACCATTGCCATCCCCCTGCATGTCATTTGTGAAAGGCTGGATGGATGTACATTACAAAGACAAAAAGGAGATATCCTATTGTTATGCTTTACTTTTAGGAAGTCTCAATAAAATATCATGTGGTTACCACTTACCAGTAATTGCACACACACACACACACAGAGAGAGAGAGAGAGAGAGAGAGAGAGAGAAAGAAAGAGAGAGAGTCCTTGTCATTTAGACCTGGTTCCAAATTATGTTTAAGCAAACCAAGCAATTATTTTTCTAGAGTCGCTGGTGTGCATAGGTACTCCACAAGGAGAAGCACCACTGACTTTGCGTTATACAGATTTAAAAGCTCCATGGGAAAGGGTTCGTTCTTATACTCATGAGCAGTTTTACGGAATAACCTACAGCCTAAAAGAGATAGCCAGCCTTAAAGACAGCCTTAAAGAGATAACTTTGCAGTAAATCCCCATAGTTATATTCTTTGCATTTATTTATTTTGGTATGTATTTTATTGTATGTTTGTTTGTCATACTCACCTATACATTAACACTGACTACACTTATGCATACACTTACATACACATACAAGGACCACAATGGAAATAAGTTCCTTGAGCTTTTATGTGTCATCCTTTTGACATAATGTGCAAAGTTACATTATGTCAGGCACAGACAAGGCGGAGGAGGCGGATATTCAAACAAGGCGTCTTTAATAAAGCAAACGAACAATACATAACAAAAGTCGCGTCCGTTACTATAACGGAGAGAACTGAAAAGCACAACGCTCAGAGGTTCGGGAAAATCTAACACACAGGAGTTTAGGAGGCGAAACACAAAGGTACAGAATAAACTATTAGCAAACACTGAGAATCACAATACCGACTGGGGAGTCTTAGGCTCGCGGGGCGTTCAGCACGGGAGATCGCGGGAGACGGAGGAAACACAACAGACACGTAGGAAATCCAAAGAAACATAGACAAGGCCAGACACCAGTTGAAGCAGGGGGGAGGCTTAAGTAGGGTGGAGACCAGGTGACACCAATTAATACTCAGGGGAAGGTGAACGTGCACAGGGAAGTGGGAGCGAACGGGGAGAGGGAACGAGAGTCTGTGAGGTTGAGAGAGGGGGCGAGCCCGTGACCAGATCTGCTGCCGACCTGACACATTATCAATCTTTATTTATTTATTCTTTGTACAGTGTCAATAAAGAACATCAATCAATCAAAGACACTGACGTGCACATTTTCGACAATGAAAACAGGTGGTATGAGAGGGGAGTGAAGGAGGCCATCTATGTCTGTCTGGAACAACCAAGTTTGAACAGAGAGGGGCTGCGTCATCATCTATTTGCTACATACCATTCTGCATTGAGATCCCATCCTAGTAAGTTTGACTGCTCTTCACCATCAGAGCAGTTCTCCCTCTCTGGATCCTGTGATCATAATGACTCATAATGAGGTGTGGTCTACAGCTCACAACTCCACCTGCAGTCCAGAGACGTACAGTATTCCCCTGGATTCCATCACCAGACCAGAACTGAAGAAGCCTTTTGGATGAAAGTTCAACAAGAAGTCCAGCTGCATACAACAACTCTTTTGACTCCTACTGTCAACAGTTTTCTTATTTTTCCTCTGACTGTCACACATAGATTCCTAGATTGGCATGGTACTGTAAGCTTGTGCAGGACTCACTACAGACTGTACATGCGCAAATGTAACAGACTTCATGTTCTACCAGAAAACACTGTAACAAAAAGAACTGTTGGGGACAGATCTGCAGTCACTGAGCCAGAGGGTTGCTTAGTACCATCTGAGGGCAGTAGGGCACATAGTGGAACACATTTGTGGAATGGTATACCAGAAAACAAATGATAGCATTGCATTTTTTGTTTTATCACCCTTTGTATGCCTATTATAAGCCAATGGGATATATTACCGCTAAATAAGGTAAAAAGTGTAACATGCAGATATCCGCACCAAACTTCCCCAGCTGCTTATTCAGGCTACATGAAGACAATACTTTTCTAAACACTTTGCAAATGTGTGTAGATGAGCCATCATCTACTGAAATGTTTACATTTTATGCCACAGGTTAGAGGGGCCTACCAGAAGTTGGTTTTGCTGTATTTGAAGCTTCAGGTACAGTGAGCTCACGGGACAGCTTAACATGTAAAGGGAACCCAAGTGGTGGCCTTACTGCAGGATTGGCAGCAGGTTCATAATTGTTTTCTTTTAAAGAAGAAGTGTTTTTAGTGATACTTTTACTCCCTTTTCTTGGTAGACATGACACTCTCTGAAAAACAAAGATGATGCACAGTTCACATTGTATGTCCAAGACAAGATGTCCTCACCCAGAACTTCAGGGCACAATTCAGGTCTGGAGCACTTTGGAGCTTCAAAGTTGTTGTCGTAGAAGGAACATTGAATCCAGGGGGTGGCTGCACAGTTGGTGTTGTCTCAGGGTTAGGTAAGCCAAGGGGTGGCTTCACTGTAGGTGGTACATCAGGGAACACAAACTCAAGAGGTAGCATCACCATGGGTTTTGCAGCAGGTGAAGCAAACCCAGGGGATGGCTTTACTGTAGGTGTTGCAGCATGTTCAGCCAAACCAGAAGGTGGCACAGGAGGTACATGGAACCCAGGGGGTGACTTGACTGCAGGTGTCATAGCAGTTCCAGCAAATCCAAATAACTGCAAGTGTTGCATCCGGGACAACAAACCCGGATGGCATCACTACAGTTTTTGAGGCAGGTGCAGTGAGCCCAGGGGGTAGCTCGCCAGTTGAACCCAGGGGGTGGCTTCACTGCAGGTGTTGCAGCAGGTATAGTAAATCCAGGAGGTAGCTTCACTGCAGCTAAAACCAAAGGTGCAGCAAACTCAGGGGGTGACTTGACAGCATGTGATATTGTGGGTGGGTTTACTGAGGTTGTTTCCACATATACAGGGAAACATGAGGAGGGCCTGAAGCTGCCGCAGGTGCAGGGACACCTGGGGGTGGCTTGACTGCAGTGGTGATACAAGTGTAAAGGCTGAATTGGAGAAAGTCGCTTGGAAAAAATATCTGTGCTGCCGCTCATAAAAATATCTTTCCCAAACGTTCTACTTTGAAGGTTCCAAAAATGAAACATTCCATAATATCAAATATAGCCATGGTAATAGAACAGTATGGTACATTTTTTAAACCACTGACAGCTCACATCATTGACCTACCATTTCACGTCCAACACATAAGCCTCTGAAGAAATATCCTATGCTAAACAATATATATATATATATATATATATATATATTTTTTTTTTTTTTTTTTTTCTTAGCCAGTATTATCTTACCATAACTATTCCAACTACATTTGACATGAGCCTTCCTACACTTGGATGACCAGATGTCCTTGATTTCCTGGGACAGTTCCCAATTTTAGTGGCCTGTCCCCAGTAGCATACAAGAAAACCCACTTGACTGATTTTTGAAGCTAAACGTTGCTTATTTTAATGGCATTGACTGTAGAAACAGGAATGTCCCAAGTGTCTTCAGGGATTTCCCCGATTTTCATCTCAGAGATCTGTTAACCGTAACCTACACACATGTGAAATTAAACAAATGAGTCTAGTGGGCAAATGGGCAACTGGGCAAATGATGACAAAATATTTTATATTAAATAAAAAATTTATTTATATCTGATGAAAAAATAATAAATATTTTATTGACATGTCCATACATCAGCCAGACCGTCAGTCCAGGACTAGTGAGTAGGCCTAGGCCTAAACAATGAAAAAAGAACACATCTCTAGCATAGAAAGAATCTCTCACTCAACAAAGTTGCAACTCTAGCGTTTCACACAGAATGACTTGTTACAGGCTTGGCATTTTGTTAAATAAATTCCCATTTCATGGATAGACAAAATTCAGTTTCATTTTTAAGGAGTGTAGCCTACTACGGGTGCTTCTGTGTAGCCTCTCCTTGCTTGCCCCTTACACCTCTGTAACATAATATCTTAAAAATACTACAAGTCTATATCTGACAACTTATCTGAAATAATACAAGATAATATAGACTACAAAAAGAACAACTACATTGCACATACTGCATGGCATGGCATTCTATGTGGCTTTGGGTTGCATGTCTCTGCCAAGGGTAGATTTGAGATGATCTGTCGTGGCAAGGGAAGATGTGGCATAGGCCCTTTTGGTAGCAGCTACATTGATAAAGAAAAAAGAAAGCATTGTAAATCAACCTTAAATCCCATTTACAGAATACAACCAAAAGAACTAAAAAAATAAATAATAAATGGTGGGATGCACCACCTATTTCAGCCCCATAGCTGAAAATTGAAAAAGAACGTGTTTCAAAACAGTGTAAAACTATAGACGCAGATGCATTGTCCATCATATGAGGTGGGACTTGTCTCAGTGTATGTTAAATTACATCTGGTGGGTGTAGGCATTTTGAAAATATATAGGCCTACTGTAGGTTAGGCTGTTGGACCAGTCCTATGAGTTTAGGGTAAGACTGGAACATTTAGGTTTAAGTTTGAAGGCTCATTTTCATACTTAAACATATAATTATATAATATATTAGATAACATGACAGAAAAGTTGCAATACAAAAACGTGTCTTAATATACATAATTAACTGAGGAAGTTTTGTGGGGATATCTATTACGATTTTGACCCCATTATTCTGTATTATAGCCCTCTTTAGACAAACAGGGTGACAGAACACAAAAAGCTACAGATTGGAGGTGATATTAGGGTAGATTATTAGATATTAGGCTTTTAACTCAATAAGCAAAAGCAAATAAATGGGCATTTGTTATATGTGAGTTAGTCATATGGGATCAGGATCCATGCAGCCTACCGACCGAATCCAGCGACTAGGCTGCTTTGAAGTCGGGACCGACGAGTGACGTCGCGTATGGGGTAGGCTATCACCTTCAGTCAAGATGGTTATGGGGATGGCATAATTTGGTCACCCCATGTGAAAAGGTACAGTCCCTAGCGCATCGTAGACCACGCACAGTCAAAACGATTGGCAGGCAGGGCCGCCTTCCTCCGAACCTGGACAACGGAACGTAACCCTCTGCAGGCACATGGCCCCGCAACACACCGCCACAGCTCCTCCACGTCTCACCGCCACATTCATAGCCTCGGCTCCAGTTTCGCTACACTCTCTCTCACAGATAGCCAAAGAAATGTGAAAATAGCGGAAAGGGTGAAAATAAGAGTGAGAGTTGCGGTATCAGGCAGCCATCGTGCGGCGCCATCACCATAGCAACTCCATGACTACAGCATAAATACTATGTAAAAGCTTAGTAAACTATTAGGCCTAACCAAAATAATGAAATAGAGACACTAGTATGGATCAGCATGTCATTCATGTAACACTGTAAAAAGTTTTAACAGTCCTGTAGCCCCTGTGATACTCCAAGTCCTACCAAGTAGGCCACCCCTGCATCACGGACCGCTTGCTATATTGAATCAATATTTTTGCATTTAAATAAGTTACTACACAAAATGTGAGCATGTTGTGTTCTATGGTATACATGTGGTACACAACAATGTAGAAGCAATTAGGTTGTATTGGGGATAGTCTGAGTATAAGATCTTTGCACTTTACATTAATTCTCTCTCTCAGATGGAAAGTGAAAACACCCTGCTCAGGGTAGAGTGCACTGAGATTGGTAGTGACACTACATTAGTAGTGACACTGGTCAAATTCCTGCCCAAAATTGTTCTTTCTGAGACTAAGCTCTAGGCTTAATGTAAACATAAGTACTGAAACTGTGGCCACTTCCTCATAGATGTTGATATAGTGCTTTGCTTTGATAAAAAAAGGAACAAGCCACTTTCCATACTTCACTTTTGACAAACTCTCTATTACTGACAACAATGGTGGAAATTTGGATTGTTTGCATGAAGATTTAAACTTTTAATTTCTGAAGAGAGATTTTTTGCAAATACAGTTTTTATGTAATTTTTACATAAAAGTACACTCATACTGGGGCCATTCACATCATATGCAATTTACACTGTTTTAAACAGCATGCATATTCTATTTACAGCTAAATACACACGTTCATATGAGTATACCTCTTAGAAAGCATTCAGATATATACTGTTTATTATTATATTTACACTATTTGGGTAAAATAAAATAATTCCGGTCCATTCCATCTGACTCATGAAGTGATTGTTTAACATCACGTGACTGAAGCGTGCATCACAACGACACAAGTAGCACTACCCTTTCAAAAGCACTGAGGAACTTGTGAGTGACAATTGGTATTTGCTTAGAACAGAATACTGTTTTCACTTTCATCATAGTCTACGGTAAATCTGACAAGGATTACAACAAGAGCCTAATAACAAGTTACCACAACACTTTATAGTGCTCTGTCTAGAAAAAAAAGAGAAATTTCTATTGAACAGATTTTGAAGTCTAAAAGGATCGAATGGAGAGCTATGTGCTCACATCTGTAAGTTTTTATATTCGTATATCTCTGTTTGAATGATTTGGATGGCTTCCATCATGAGTTTGTAAATGTAGATTTTAAAGCTGTGTTAGTAACCTCACATATAACTTAATGAAACTGTGAAGATTTATGTTGACTCTTAATGACTTAAAGACTTATGTTGACTCTTTCCTAGATTAACTGAACATAAGGGAGTTTTTCCTTGCCCCTGTTGCTCTTGGGTGCTCCTTCTGTGAAGCGCCATGAGACAATACTATTGTAAAAGGCGCTGTATAAATAAAACTGAATTGAATTGAATTGAATTAATGCTGCTCTTGATAATCCTATTAAAGCCTTCAGAAGACTTGCTTTCATATGGCCATGATCAGTGTCGGCCAGCATATGATTTCTATTCCCACTTCAGCTCTGACATCAATGGCCATGGAGGTAAGTGCAGAAACTGAGGAGAGTAACAAATGCTGTGCTGTCTCAGAAGTGGGAAGTAAACAATGTCAATATCGTCAGCATACAGAAAGCTTTAAAGCAACACTATGTAACTTTCCACTACTTTTTGATGTATTCTTTTATCAGATTTTCACATTATTATTTTCGCACCTCTACCATCTCCCAATCAATTCGGTGGCATTTAAGGGTGGATAAGCATTTCTAGCAGTCATGCAGGATATCCAATGCACAGTTCTGGGTGGTGGGTAGGAAACTACCATAAAATAAAGGCTTTACAGCATGACTTTGCTGACTGTATTGCCATCAAACATCAATCAGCATCTTCTAGCAGTACCAGTAGGGCTCTGGATGTTTTGTGGGCCTTTTAGATAGCTAGTCCACTAGTTTGACAAAAACTCCATAGTGTTGCTTTAAAGACATTGAAAATATTCTCAGGTATATCATAATAAGATCCTAGTCATGTATCTAATCACAACAATCAGTGTTAAGAAACCTTTAACCTTTAAGATATATACAGTATCAAAAATATATACCTGAACAAAATTAAGTAATAATTTAACTTCAGACTGAATAAACTTTCTAACTATCTCTAGTGCAGAGTGGATGGGAATGCCACCCTGTCCATTTTCAGTACAGTGACACAGGAATACCCCCTGGATACCACTTCACTGAGCTTCACCCAGCCCCATTTCATTATGGTGAAACTGATTCAGTTCATCATCCATTACAACCAACATTTGATGGACATTCCGCGGATATTCCTTCACAGGTCAGACTAGTCAACAATACATATCACTGACAAAAACACATACACGATAAAACATAATAGGCTAATATTATTTTTTTAATTAAGAAAGGTATGTCTGGGTCAAGGGTTTTGTGTGTCATGCATAGATTTCTCTAAATGTTGCAGAACACATAATTATCTGAAAGACAGCAATAATAGAGTATAATGCTGGCAAATCAAAACAAGCTTTCATTTCATACATGGTCAGCCAACAAACTCTACAACTCATAGGAAATGTGACCTTAACACAAACTTTTTCTGTGTTGTTCTTGATCTGCCTGTCATTTTGCATGTCTTATGGTAAGACTGACCAAGTCTGTTCTAAATGTAATGGTCTTCCGTTTCACTTCCATTATTCAGAGACGGTCTGTTCACGTAGACGTATGGATTACACAACTTTGCTTAATCACCAAGCTGTAAAAATTGGAATTCTATGGATTATTCGGAAAGTTGACTTTCTTTAAGCCTGGTCTGAGCCTTACTCACATAGAAAATTTACTTTAGGTTTATGGTATTTATGGTGTTTATGCACCTCAGTCGTGCTTCCTCTTTCTGTTTTGGATCTGAGTATTCTCAAGAAAGGCAGCACAGCTAGACTGAGAGCAATTTCCTCTGTCATTTCATTGGATGAGCATGTTGTCCTGAGCTGATTTACCAAGGAACTGAGGAGGTTAGTTCTCTTGTGGCATCCAAACAGGAAAAACTGAAGAGTGGGCAACTGAAATTTAAGTATTTTTCCATTAGATTTAAGCTACAGGTTTTAGGCCACAGATAGCATACTTCTATCTAGATCTACATACTAGATTATTCACTTGCACTAATCTTATTTTTCTCATGGTTCCTTATGTATTTCAGGGGAATATATACATACATAAACTGATTGAACACATTTTCTATGCATTTAAAGCGGTTCAGTTTAGGTTTCATTTCGAAGGGGCCTTCATTCACCCCTTAATGAGCCATTTAACCATCAAACTACCTACAAAGCTGATAAATTTACCAAAAATGTTGCCTGGTGTTCCTTTAAATGAGTGATTCCTGACACTCCAGCCCCCCCCCCCCCCACCTCCCCCCACACACACACACACACTCACACACTCACTGGTGCCACTGCCAGTAAATGCATATTCCTGAGTTCTCTGTGTTCTCTCAGACAGCATATACCTCCCAGGCCCTATACCAGCAGCACCAGCACTCCCCTGCTGCTCAGTACAGCACTGACGGTGAGGACCCACGAGGCCAGAGCCCCCCACTAGAGGTGTCTGAAGGGGAAGAGGCTGACTTCCAGCACCATACCCACGGCTTGGGCACTGCATCTAGTGAGTACTCTGTGCCTTCACAGTGCCAAATTAACAAATGAAACAGAGTTGGGAACTCTAACTAACTTGACTAATCAATAAGTACTACACATGGTCAAGAGCTGACTAATAAGAGCGGAGTTATGACTATGTTTCAGGTAACAACAAGAAAGTGCGGCTGTACCAGTTCTTGCTGGAGCTGCTTAGGACTGGGGATATGAAGGATAGCATCTGGTGGGTAGACAGAGAAAGGGGAGTGTTCCAGTTCTCCTCCAAACACAAGGAAGCTCTAGCCAACCGCTGGGGGATTCAGAAGGGCAACCGCAAGAAAATGACCTACCAAAAAATGGCCAGGGCTCTGAGGAATTATGGAAAAACAGGAGAAATTCAAAAGGTCAAACGAAAGTTGACCTACCAGTTCAGTGGAGAGGTGCTGCAAAGACTACCCACCAACAGAAGGCAGTATAACTACTGATGAACACTGCTTTAGGTCGGACCAGAAACATTATTGTACTATTGGCCTTTTCACCCTTTAGGAATTCCTCATTGTCTGATACAACATGATGAATTTCAAATCATAAAATAAGAATTGCGTTTTCTGTATTATAAATTCTTAGTTTTTCCTCAATGAAAGACAACCTTCCTCAGTGGTATAAATTAAACTGTTGATCATTCCATATATCTACATAAGCCAACACTCCAACTAGCTTAGAATGATTCATGTCCTTTCACTGTCATGACTTATGATGTGAGACACCATTTATTAAAATACTCACACATTTATGTGCATATATGTAATTTTGCTTGACCCTGTCATGTTTAAGTCATAGGCTATAGGTGTTTTCCTATTCACCATGTATTTTGAAAAAATATTGGAAGTGACTGAACAGCAACCCAGTCAATTCATTAGAGGTCTGGTGCAGAATTCCCCCGCAGTGTCACTTTACAGTGAAAAGCAAATGCTACGCGCTACTCGTATGCTGATCTCTGCAGAAAGCAATGTGTGGTATGAATTACATGAAAAATATTGTATGGGGCTCAATAAACTTTGAGCCAGTCAAGTAGAGCATCTGCAAGTTAATTAATTAATGAGGTACTGGCCATGCCTGTGTACTGTGGCACATGCAACATGCCATTTTGAAAACAGCAATTGCCTCTGTTTTAAGGGAAGTAACAACTCGTAGCTTGCAGTAAGGGGAGGGCATTTCAGTTATGGTTAGTCTTCCGGACTCTTCTGCACAAGGTTAAATTTAATGTGGCATATTTCATGTGACTTCTGGTGTCTAGCAAACAGACGACTAAGTTATGCTGACTCTGAACTGAAGTGTCTCTTACTGAAGTCAGCATCTGGTGCCTTTTATTATTTAGCATGTCGCCAGTTGTTCATCAACAACCTCTCTGTGTGTAAAACGAGAAAAAAATGTGTAGGCCTACCTCAGTAATTTCTGCAGGGTTCTCATTCTTTAATTCATCTGCAACTACTGCCAAATAATGTGAGGTTCTCCATTTCGTCGCTTAAATCCTACATAAATCTATCAGAAATAAAAACTAACCGTATTGACCAATGTGATTGTGTATATGTCTCATTTATTTTTCAGCTAAAGGAATACATTTTATTGAACGGGTTCATGGACAGTAATTGGACAGCTGAAATGGGTTAAGTGAAGCGTAGTTGTGGCCGTTTAAAAATAGCAATCTTGCTCAAATGGAAATACCCAGGCTAATGGAACTGAGTAACGAGTAAATCTGTGACATCAAGGCAAAGCATTTTTTACGGCTGAGTGCTTAGGTACTGATTGCAGTGTATATTGTGTCCTGATCATACATTAATTTAGGAGTTTTAAAATTAACATCATGAAATAAAAGCCGTGTGTGTATTTCCTGAACAGAGATTAGAAGGCTCACAGAACGCCCACCTTCTGTAAATCTAACCAATCACTTAAGAGGGCTACTGAAGTGCGTCTCGCTAGCTGCCTTTTGACCAATCAGATACGAAAACGTTTTCGGTGCAAAATTTGAATCTAGAAAACAGTGGAAAGTTATTTCGTTTGGATCTTGGTGGAGTGTGCAGCGCTACATACATTTAGCAAATTATAACTTGATTCGATGTGCTATTATTAGTCAGAAGGTCAAGAAGACGGCATTTCAATTCTAAAACATGAGGAAGAGGTAGGTAACGGGCTTTATTTCGATATTGTGTGAACAGGTTCCTGAAGTTCCCTAACGGACAATCAGCATTACTTTAGCTAATGTTAATGCTAGTAATAGATAGTGGTGTTTACTAACAAGAGTCATCAAGGTTATGGCATAATGTCAAAGATTATGCTACAGATTATATTAATTTAAAATGCTAACTAATAGTGGCATCCCACATCAACCTGGATCTACTTGAATTTTAGCATAAGTTCACGACAGAGTAACGTCGAATTTGTTGACCCGTCTCTCAGCTGTAACGTTAAGCAGGAGAAACAGTGTTAGCCTACTGGTAGATCACCGTCAACTTCAGCCACTATCATAGCTAGCTGGTTAACTGCTACCTGTTACGAGTTAGTTTTTACATTGATCGTGGGGGTAGGACCTTTGATAACGTTGTCTAATAATGAACGGATTGACATCTGACTTTAACAAAGATGCCATCTAGTTCAGTTCGTTCTATTGAAAGAATGCCATGAAACGACAGTTAACTTAAAATGTTTCTTATGGATAAATAATGTTGATTGCCAACTCTTGTGGAGTTTATGTAAGGACAGTGAAGAACAAGCGCCTTTCTTAAACTGGTTTGGTTGGTTTGCAGTGAGGTGCATGCATCAGAATCGGTGGCGTGCCTGAATAAGGCTTTGAACCACCTGAAGGACATATGGGAGGAGATCGGAATTCCAGAGGACCAGCGCCTCCAGAGAGTAGAGGCGGTCCATATGCATGTCAAAGTGAGTCATAATACAAACACTTCAAGTGCATGGTCTAGTCTTTAATAGCATTAATATTTTACCACTTTGGAGAGAAACAAACTACTGGAATTCTCCCTGTGTACACCAAGAGCTAGATAGGCTCTGTATCCACTGCATCATACTTATCTTGCCCACTCTGATTGCCAACTTGAGGAGGGCAGTTTTTTGTGTGTTCAGCTGGAACAAAGGGTCAGAGAGTCATTTGTCATCTGCACAGATGCTTATCCATAACTTTTCAGGAGCCCAGTCACAATATGATGCTGTGGTTTCTGTACCACAATTGCTGCTTTATCACAGATATTTTCTGATCCTCAGAAGGGATTGACTTAATTTGTCTTAAACACCTGTGTGTGGTGTTTGCAGAATCTTTTGGATATGATGATTGCTGAAGAGGAAGGACTGCGAAAGAGGTTGCTGACCAGCATTGAGTCTTGTCGTAAAGAACTGAATGTGTTGTGCATGGAGCTGCACTTGGAGCCTTTTCAAGTGGGTTTTGTTCATTCTGTCTGGTTTGTTCTACATGTAGAACAAAGAACAATGGTAAAGCCTCAAAAGAGCTACTGATTTGGTTGAATGAATTGGTTGACAACAATATAACAAGGGGCTCTGGACGATTGTTAGATTTGCACTTGATGCCCCAATAAGAGTCTGTATATGAGTGGCTGGCCTGCTGTCATTCTCACAGACTACAAAAAAGCATCCTTGCATGAAGAGCATATCTAGTTCACCACTCATTGTTGACATTTTTTGGGTTTGTGTGTAGGAGGAAGAGGGCTGTACTATGTTGCAGCTGGAGAAAGACATGAGGACCAGTGTGAAGACTATGATTCAAGAGAAGACCCAGAGAATGAAGGATCTAAAGGAACTCCGGGAACAGGATAAGGACCTATGTGACATTTTGTGCACAAGCTTCTATGCCATTGAGATGGACTCTGTTCCCTCCTCACAAGAGCTGGATGGATACCGCAGTCACCTTGCTACTCTTAGAGCTGAGAGGGTAAATGTTCATATGTGCAGTTTAAATGGAAAGAGCTCTGAACTTGTATTATGAAACAAATGGAACATGTTTCTTGTGGTGGTCTGTTTTACCACAGAGTGACTTTGAGCTTGTGTGTGTTTAAACCCCTGTTCTGTTGGGTCTGTTCAGGACCGGAGGCATGCAGAGTTTGTGGGCATTAAGAGACAGATCATTCACTGCATGGAGGAGCTGGAACAGGAGCCGGACACCAGCTTTGAGCGCGATGTTGTGTGTGAGGATGAGGACGCCTTCTGCCTCTCAACTGACAACATTGTTGCCTTGCAGCAGCTGCTCACTCAGGTAGGACTCGCCTATGCAACATTAGTGATACCAGCAGCCAAGAGGCCATTTGGATTTACACTCAATACTGAGTGTGTGTGATGGCTACTCTCTCTTGTAGTGCTAGTCACTGCTGGCCACAGCAGCTCAGTCCAGCCAACACCCAGCAAAAACAACATGGCTTAACAGCATAGTTCACGATGAGTCATTTGGTGGGTCTACATTAGAAGCTGTACTGCTAAAGTTTCAAAAATCCTCTGTTTGCCAGACTGCAAATCATTAGACAAATGGATTCGGGTCTGCAGTGATAAGAAAGAAATGTCAATTGCATTTTCAGTGCTAGCCAGTTGTGTTTCAAGGTACAGTCTGTCTGTTGAAAATGTGTGGAGTCCTAACATAAGTAAAGGGTTTTTGGGTTTGGTTTGAGAACTGCAGGCAGGCGTACCCATAGTGTGCATGCCTTGATATCCTTGTGTTGTTATTTGTCTTGTGGTGCAGCTGGAGGGCCGCAAGGCAGAGATTGAGGCCCTGTGTGCTTCCTACTGCACACGCATCCAGGAGCTGTGGGAGAGACTCCAGACTCCTGCTGAGGAGAGAGAGAGCCTGAGTGAGCACATGAGCGCATGCCGCAAGAGGAACCGAGAAGCTGTGAGTCCACATGCACTGTTTTTCACCTGGCCAACTGACCAATAAGCTGCAGCCTAGCCAAGAATATCTGTGCCTCCAAAACCAGTGCACTTTATCTGACTCTTCATTTGTACTTTCTTTCTTTTCTTTTACTCCTACCACAGCTGGCAACAGAGGTTCAGCGTCTGGAGAAACTGAAAATCGAAAACTTGCAAAACTTTACCCAATCTGTCCGTGAAGAAATTGCCCACTACTGGAATATCTGTTTCTATAGTGTGAACCAGAGACAAGCCTTTGCCCCATACTCCAGCGGTAAGCCATGGCCATCACGTCCAGGGCTCCTGCAGATGTCCTGGCTCACTGCAAATGTTGTCATTCTCTTGCAAGGTTTCCTCAGGGGGGAAGTGTTTTGTTTTTTTTGACTGGTTTTGTGAATTGTCATGTTTGCTGTGGGATAATACGTTTTGTCATGATTGCAAGTGGGTGAAACCCCCATAGCAAGGGCTACTCCTCTACAAGATTGAGAGAAACTAATTTTATTGTATATTAAATCTACATAGAATGGGAAGTTCGGTCTTTGTCACTGTGGCAACATAATGAATATTTGTGTTCACTTTTTCAGCTTTGAGATTTGTCATCGTTATCACTATTTTTGGTTCTGTGTAAATGTAATTGAATTTAATTTTCAATCTATTTGTTTTGGTCTTACAAAGCAATAATTTTGAAGTCAGAAACTGTCATGTCAATATTGGTAATTTCACCCACCTCCAACATTCATATGGATAAGGGCACCAATTCTTACAATATGGCATGCTTTGTGACTAAAATACAAAAGCCTACATATGTTGTCTCTCCTTCTTGGCAGAGGACTTCAGTGAGGAGCTTCTGAGTCAGCATGAGGCAGAGTTGGAGAACTTAAAGAAGTACCACGAGGACAACAAGGAGCTCTTCACTGGAGTCAACCAGTGGCAACAGAACTGGACTTTGTACCAAGAGCTGGAGGTAAGCACTGCCTGTTCTGTTCACCTACTATACTGGAAAGCTTTGCTCTCAAGCTCGTTTTGCTCAATGAATGATGCCTCAGTACAACTTCAATTCTGTCTAGTTCTTTATATATCTTATAATATGTCTTTTTATTATGTTCTAAGATTAAAAACATTTAGAGATAAATTATTTGCTCAGGACTGGGTATTTTTCTGTTTAAGAAATCCAAAGAAATATTAGCCCTTATAGTTCACATCACAGAGCCTCTGGATGGATTTACGAACAAATATTTCACTGATCAATACAACTAATTTCTCCCACAGAAAAAGGCAAATGACCCATCCAGATTCAATAACAGAGGGGGCAATCTCCTCCGAGAGGAGAAACAGAGAGCAGATCTACAGAGGAGTCTGCCAAAGGTGACACGAGGCATATCCTGTTGCCATCATGCTGTGATGGTGGCTCTTCGTTTGTGGTCTGTGTTAGTGTGGTTTGAAACCTGCATTCTGCATTGTTCCTCAGCTGGAGAAAAGCCTGAAGGCCCAGATTGACCAGTGGGAGCAAGAGCAGGGCCGAGCCTTCCAGGTGAACGAACAGAAGTTCTTGGAGTTTGTTGAGGAGCAGTGGGAGCTGTACCACCTGGAGAAGGAGAGGGAGAAACAGGAGCGGGTAGGAGGCAGTGCCTTCCAGCTCTAAGCCTTTGTTTATGGCCGACTGCTGTTGCCTGACCTGTGATTTCCCCTGTCCAAATACAGCAACTGAAGAAGAGCAAACAGACGGAGGAAGACATGCTTTATGGGACTACAGTGAGGACGCCCACCAAAAGAAGAATGGCAGGGGCTCACACACCAGGAAAAACACGCAAAGTATGGACCTCAGATAAGGACTGATAGACTTTTTGAAAGCCCTTGAAATCCTTAGATACTAAAATTTAAAGTTTTGAAGAAACTGATATTTGTAGCCCCCCCCCCCCCCAATCTTAAGGTTCAGATGTTAAGAATTTGATGACTAAAATCACTCTGTCTGTCTGTCTCGGTCTCTCTGCAGATGAACACTACGTCTGTCATGTCCACTCCAAACACGACGCTGCGCTCAGCCCACGGGGGCATCGTTTGCCAGTCCCCAGTGTTGAGACCACCTCTGTCTGCAAGCAGGGTAACAGGAAATTAATTGGCAACAGTGACTTCAGTAGCGTAACAATCATCTCGGATACAGCTGGAAACCTTTATTCTGCCATGAAACTAATAAAGCCTTTCTTTGCTGATTATCTCTCCTCTATCCTGCTATGGCACTGTGTGTTATCTGTTCTCTAAGCAGCTCGTTGCATTAATCTGTGTACCCCAGGTTGGGCTCGGGCTGCGCACCCCAGGGCGTGGCAGGACTCCCCTTGGGCTGGAGAGGAACAAGGAGAACCTGTCTCATCTCGGAGGCTCCCTGAGGACCACGGCTGCCAGCCCCCAGAAGAATTACAGCATTAACTCTGTTGCCAGCACATACTCTGAGTTTGCGGTAATCCAGTTTTTTATGTTTCAGTGATGTTTCATCTCGCTTTTGCAGCCTGCTGTCCAAACAGGGAGGCTTTGGGCTTTCTTTGGGATACTGCACCAGCAGCGTTTCTCTGAAGGAGTACTCTAGATGTTTACAACTTAATTGCACATAATACAGAATGAATACAGAACTGGCTAGAAGACTGGAATGACTAGAAAAACTAAATTGTATAATACAGTAAAATAATCTGGTTCTGGGGACAGGTTTCACAAAATATATGAGCAAAATCACACATTTTTGTTAAAATGAATTAGTTTGGGATTAGGTTCCACAAAATTATTGTAGCTGGAAATTACGGCATAGGAGGCCCAGGACTATGAGCCGTTTCCCCTTGCGTGTGTTGACATCTTCTTACCAGCAGAGGGCACTTAGGCTACAGCTCAGTGCACTTGCCTGGTTGGTGTTACATCAGAGTTACCCATCATGGTAATTTATGGATCTAAATTTGACCTCAGTCAGACTGTTGCTCAAACACATTCAAGTTGGATAAGTTGGTGCTAAGATGGTGTCAGTATCCTAAAATACAATAGCATGTTGCGTAAGCACCAGTACCCAACACAATCATGGAGGAGAGAATCATTGGTCTTATTGCAACGGTTGTTTATCAAGGGTCTCTTATTGTCAGCTGACAGTTCCCTGTAGCAGGAACATTGTGGCTCCTGGAGAAAACTTTGTGTCTTGACTCAAATAAACAGGATCATGGAATAATCCTATTTTAGGGGTTGGATGTAGTTGAATACTGATTATGAAGTATTATCCAATCCCATGCCTTGGTTGTTTACCAGCCTTGGTGTGGTGAGTGGAAGTTAAGTGATGGTTTACATTTTGTTTCTAGAGGGATTGTATCAACCTTGAGTCTACCATCCTAAGGTTTGTATTCAACAGCTATTGCATGTTCAGTACTAACACACCAAGAGCTCTTTAACCCTTTCCTACATGAGTTCTGTTCTTCTTATACTCTTTTTGATGTAATGATAAAGGCTTCAAGCCCCGTTCTCACACATTAGACAGTGCACACACAAAATTATTGTGTTCTAAGAGGTTGGTTTATGTTCGGTGTTTGTATGGGCCGTGTTCTGGAAGGTTCCCTCTAATGCTGATTTCACCTGCAGTAGGCATACTGATCTGCTTGCTGTTGGCATTTTAACTGTGCTGACTGTCTGTAGACTGCCTCTCCCAGTGGTGTCAGTCCCTACGGTACACCCAGTAGGTCCTCCCCCAGGATTCCCAGCTGAAGACCTCAAGACCTCTTAGGTCTGCCAGTCAGGCAGCTCTGGACTAGTTTAAATTAGGTTAGGTTAAGATAAGGGATGCACTGATAGGGATGCTGTTATTGGGTACAGGTGCTGCTGGTGCTGCTTCATGGCAATATTAAAGAAATTTGGATTTAAAAATAATAATAAAAAAAAGGAAATGACTCAATTCATGGATTTAGTTTTGTGACATGCACCTGAAAAAAAATGTTTTTCTCTCTGATTGTAATGCCTCAGTAAGTACTCATTCTCAGTTGCCTGTATCAGTGCATCACTAGTCTTGACTGAGTCTTGACAGTTTGGATTTGAAATGACTGGAACTGGAAACACGTACCATTAAAGTCATCATATTTTTTTTGTTTTTCCTAATGAAAGACCTCTTTGGAGTGGATCCTGTGATTGTAATTCTGCTCTTTTTCCTCTCCCAGCGTGAACTATCCAATGCCTCCAAGTCACATGGAAAGAAAGGATCACTGAACTCTACCATTACACACTGACAGCTGAAGAGACTCCTCTCTGCTTGCCATTCTACTTATCTACTGCCTTGCAAGGAAATGTAAGCTATACATGATTCTTCTGAATGTAAATGTATTTTAAATCCTTCAAATGGTATACGTGTACATATAACCTTATTTTGCCTGTCATCTTTTCTCAAAACACTATGTTTTCTGTCACCTAATTAGAAGTCGAGCCACTGCTTATTGACTCTAAACTCTTATTTTAGTAGTGTGTTCAGTAGATTGTCTGCCAGTTTAGGGTGGGAATTATGCACAGTAGCTTGTATATTTGTATTTTTGTGCTCCACCAGAATTGTTCTGATCTTTGAAAATTTTCACTGTATAAATGACAACTGAAGCGGCACTGCCGCTGCTTGAGTGGCCATAAATCCACTCCAAAGGAATGTTTTCTATCACTTTGACATGGGCACGTCAAGTTGTGAAGTAAACGCAATGCCAAAGGCTCAACACTTCTAGTATGTAAGTGTGGGCATGATGGTTATCTTACTATGGCAAGAGAACTCAGGTTCACCGTGTAAATACAGGGACGAGCAACTTGCAATAAATGTTTTAGTGTTCCAGTGTTTGGTCTGCTGCTGTTTCTTTTCTATGTGACATTGAAAGCCTTTTATTCCTACCATTTTGCCTCTGGAGACCCTATATTACTGCTGAGTACCATATGCTATGATTCACTGTGTTGTTGCTATACAAGTACTGAACAGGATGTACAATATATGGTTTTAAAAAAAAAAAAGAAAAGAAAACATGCTTGGGTTTGTCAACTGTATTTTTCTTTGTTAAAGCAACAGTCTGGTGTAAATCAACTCCTAGCCCTGTAGCTTGAGGTCATCAAGTGCTGTTGGTTGGAATAAGACCAAGAAAACTTGATACAACAGAGACCGAAAAGAAAAACGGCAGCCAGTGCTAACTGATAAGGGCAAGTCAACTTGTTTCATTTTCATTTTGCTGTGTTCAGTTAGCATTAGCTGCTGATTTAAATTCGGCCTTTGTACCACATTTTCTCATTCTTCTTCCTAACAGAACCCGGCGATCTCAAACAGCAGGGCTATGGGTTGATCCTTTTCATCTCAACCTAGTGAAATATAGTGAATTAAGACTTTATATGGTTCTACATGCAGGCATCTTTTCCTGTTCTGCATTATTTGCTGATACATTTACGAAAGGGACTGTTGTTGTCCATGCAGTCATGGCTAATCAGAAGCGTGTGTGTAGCGCCGTGTGGAGTGTTCATATGGTGTTCATCATGAGCTCCTCTAAGGCTCTCTCCCTGTGGTTGCCATGCACCAGCAGGACTTCTTTGATGGCATGCTGCTGGAAACCCATCTCATTGAACTGAGTCAGGAGACGCAAAAACTCAGCAGCCTGTCAGGAAAAACAAACACATGGGCTCAGTTGCCACCGTGATTCTGACTGGTTTACAGTATGATGTCCAAACAATGAGCTCCGCACACATGCCAGTCAGGAAGTCATTACCTGGCTTTCACTGTAGTGAAACATTTCCAAAGCCTCCTCCACCTGAACTACGTCATAGCCCAAGCCACACAATCGTTTGCAGGCCACCAGGTAATTCAGGATCTGTGATCAAAAAGTTAGTGTCACTGATGTCTGTGTTACATGACCAAAGTGAATAAAGGTGGGGTGAAATACAGTCATTCATATATTCAGCATTGCAATGATAAGCACCACAGGACAACCTATAGTGAGTAGATGATTATGTAATATATATAACTTATTATTGACCATCGGACCTGTTCTGGTTTACGAAAGCCAGTCCTCTGCAGTGCAATGATGGCTGTTCGGAGAGAATAGCCACGTTCAGTCACAGCATCTAGTAGGTCCCTCTCGTCTGGACTGAGGACAGACAGCAGCTCTGTTGACGAGACTTGCCCTGAGGGGCGTCCAAGAGAGGTCTTGCATCGCTCCATCCGCTAGAGGTGCACAGAAACACACAGTTACATAGTTGTATTTTTCTATTTCAATCCACTGAAAATCCATACCCATTATTTTCAGTGACCATCCTGCTATTGGTTTACATTGGGACACAATGGCTGAGTCCCATGGTCCTTCTTAGCGAGGCACTTCACAATTGGCTGATTAATGCCAATTCAGTCTTTGAGGGTTCAGGGCTTGGGAGACACTGGGATTCAGCATATATCTCCTGGGAACTAAGGGGGAGGGTGATGGCAGAGGCAGTTAATGGTTCTAAACCATCTTTGGTGATATTTTACTGCAAGTACTTTTCACCCTTCATAAAAGGCTTTCTCCTTTAACCATCCCGCTGGTTGTAGGTTTGTCCCATTGTTTGTGTCTGACACCTAAGACCAACAACTGTGCAGCTATGTATAGCTCTAATATGGTCATTAAGTTTGCTGATGACACCACTGTAATGGCCTTATTACCAACAATGAGACAGCCTACAGGAGTGAAGTCAGCAACTTAACGCAGTGGTGTCAGGACAACAACCTTTCTCTCAACATTGCAAAGACCAAGGAGCTGATGATAAACTTAATAAAGAAAGGAGATCAATTGGACCCCATCATGATCAATGGTTCTACAGTGGAAAGGGTGAACAACTTGGTGTTCCTTGGTGTTAACATCAAGAAGACCTTACCTGGTATAGCCACATTGACCAGATTGTTAAAAAAGCTCAGCAACATCTCTTCCACCTCAGACGACTAAGGAATTCTGCTATGCGAACAAAGATCCTGAAGGCCTTTTATAGAGGCACCACAGAGCCTCCTGACCAGAAGCATCACTGCATACCTACCAAAGGAAAAGCACTGCAAAGAGATGTGTGCACAGCACAAAGCATCTGTGGATGGGATCTGCCCTCCATCCAGGACTTGTATAAGAGGCAATGCATCAGGAAGGCCAAAAGAATCAGTAAGAACCCCAGCCATCCTAGTCATGGACTGTTTCAGCTGCTACCATTTGGCAAGCGATATCGTAGTCCTAGGGCTCGGACCACCAGACTCCAGAACAGTTTTTTCCACCAAGTAACAAAGCTTATGAACATTGAAACAGTGACAGCCTAAGCCTGTGCCTGTCAGTGTTTTCACTACAACACTGCATTTTCACACACACTCTCTCTCTCTCTCTCTCTCTCTCCCTCTCTCAACATTTAACATACTATTTATCTATTATTTATTTTTGAGGGGCAAAAACACAAGAATTTTACTCTCTTACAGTGGTATAATGAGATATAATAAAGACTATGTTGAATCTTGACTCTTAAGAGCCCTTGCCTGCACAGTGGGCTTGTGGTTTCTGGACGTGGAGATGTGGCCAGCTGAAGATGGCCTGGGTTGCAGCAGAGCGGAGGAGACTGTGACGGGGGCTGGACTCTGCTGGCTCTGTAAATGCCTCCGGCCATTGGAGAGAGTGCCACGCCTCTTCTTGGAACCCCTCTGGCTGTGGCACTGGGGGCTGGCCAGCCGCTGTGGGGCCAGTTGGATGTCCTGACCAGTGGACAAGGATCGCCTAGGCCGCGAGGTGTTCCGTGGGGGCGACTGTCCTGATAGGTGAGCAGAGGTGCTCTGCTGAATCTCCAACAGTCTGGAGCCTTTCCGCTTGGCCCCCGAGCTGCGTGGCCGCTCCCCACACTGACAGGTGTGGAAGGGGACGCTGTCCTCCGTGGAGGAGCCTTCATCATCTTCAGAGTATCCACCAGCGTCACACTCGGACTCGAGGAGGAACTTGACTGAGCGGTGCTGGTGGGCATAGGCTGTGTCAGCTGCGCCCAGACTAAGACTACGAGGGCATCGCTTGGACTCACTGTTCCTCCGTCGGGACATGCGGCCCTCTTGGGGGCTGCTGAACATCATCCAATGGGGAGGGCAGGAGGGAAGAGTGCGTGACTGAGAACCAGACAACTCCACATTAAGACCACAGACACCTTGCAGGCTGAGGACCCAGTTTTCCACTGTGAATTCATACTGTAGGGGAGAAACATACACCATTTGGAAACCAAATCCAAGCTTCTACCACACTAAATAGAACTCCACAAATAGTGCCAGTATTAACAATCATTTAATAAACACTCTGTGTGTCACTGTGTGTGGAGGCACTCTTACTGACTGATGCATCTGAAACTAAATTAGCTATCTAACAAACATTGCTAGATGCTGATTGGTATTTGATGGCAATGTTATGCTGTAAAAGTTTTTTTTTATTATTTTGTGGTGTTTTCTACCCTCCATATTTCAAATAGTGGTGAAAAGTAACATACTGTTGCTTTCATTTAAAAAGTAATCCCCACCTTCGTATGTTGAAGTATTTGAGGGCCGTCTGGAATATTAATATTTGGGGCCATCACCTCCTGAATCTCCTCCAGTGGCTCATCTAGGGCACCCATGGGGATCTTAAAGGGGATGTCTTCAAAGCTACACATGCTGATGAAATAAAAAAACTTGGTTATATAAAGTATTTGTTTACTGAAGTGCACCTGAACAACAAGCAGCTGGAGTTTCCATAACATGATGTTCCTGATTGGTTAAAGGGCCCTTGTGCTCCTGTGTAATACCATGCGTAGTGGAATTATCCCATTATAATCAGGTTGTGCTAATCTTTCACGTGTCCAATACACATGTGGACGTCTTCATTGACACAAGTTTATTCTAGAAATATGTACATCTAGACAATGAGGTTAACAACTTATCAGCTGTGGAGAAAATATTGTATTTGTTCCAATCCAAGCATTACAACTTCAAATTAATTTGTAGATATACATAGAGCTACTGGACAAGAGCCAATAGATACCTTGGCAGACGCAGATTAGTCTAGAATGCCATCTCCCAACACCACCACGCCACTTCCAAAATACTTACAAACACAGATGTAATAAAGTTCAAGAAGTTGAAGAGACGGGAGACTAGTGTAGAGTTGTCAGTGTAGCGCAGAGGTGTGTTGCAGACAGTTGCCAAGGTGCAGTGTCAGGTGCAGTCTTCCAGGTCCAGTGTCTCAGTGAGGTGTAGGCTGGCAAGAAAGCTCTCATGATCCCTTATGATCAGGCTTACACAGTCTGAGTCACACATGCTTAATACAACTTGTTTACAATACACACCCCTCAGGCATTTGCAATGCTCACATCCAAATTAGTGTTTATCCTAGTTCACATATTTCAGGAGGAAACGTGATAGTGACAACTGGTGCTTATTTGCTTCTAACTCGTAGAACTATATGCCTCTTCACCACAACAGAGAGATGAAATGGGTTCTGAGCTACTGGGCAGCATAACATGCCTTGAGACACATTCTTCAGTCAGGGTGAACGTTCACTTGGATTACAACACTGACTTGTGTCAATGCCACACTCCCAAGAGTCCACTTCCCTTTACAGAGGTATTTATACACAATGCATTCATCAGAGCTATGAAAAGACATGTGGTTATGCTCTTGGCCTGCCCACATCATATGTGTAGTCAGTGCACTTCATTTTTTCAGGGACAATTACTTTGAATTCTACGACCAATTCATTACACATATGTCCAGGGTTGTTCATAAACATACAAAGAAGACCATCTGTACAGATATACATTTTATTTACGTATTTAAACAGTCATATCTATAAATTTTTCGCATTTTCAAACTTAAGGGCATATAGATTGCTGTGTTGACCTCTGAGGGAAAAAAGAAAAGCAACAGGATCCTAAATAATTACATGAATCAGAAGAGAAAATAAAATTAATCTCATCATGTACTGCATTTTAAAAATCACAAAATGATTATGTGGTTCTTCTTGGGATGACAAATGTAGTTAGCCAGTGTGAGACAGAGTGGGAGTTAATAGGAAGGAGACTCATGGTAGCCTAGCGTAGCTCACACCTCCAGCTCCAGCTCCAGCTCCTCCTTAGCCTGCTGCCCACCAGTGTGGATAAGGCAGAGACTCAAAACAGAAACAGTTCAAACGGAAACAACACTTTATTAGCCATTAAAAAAAAAGATCATTTTTTTCCTTGCTGGTTTTGGTGTGATATGATCTTTTCATTTAAAGACAGCCTGGTCGTTAGCAACTCTACACAGCAGGAGAGCTTTAGTATCCATGTACCATTTTTAAAATGGTGGGGAAAATAACATCACAGTTAGGATGTGTTCTGGAATATTCTGCCCCAGTAAAAAGGGACATGGTAGTAGTAGTAGTATGTACTAGCTAACATGAAAAGACTAAAATCCATAAACATTCCTTTCCTACCCTATGCCTTCAAGTGTATCGTATGATCCCATTCAGGGTAATTCTTTCCCTTACTGTTGTCGCAACACACTTAAAGTAGCAAAATACCCAGGAAGAAAAATTATCTTTACACAGATAAAAATGTTAACAATCCCGAGGGATTGAATAGAATATAGTCAATGTGCATCCTTTTCCTAATGAGTCCAATAATCCGACACACAGGACCAAGAAGATGGGAGATTCAGAGGGTTGTTCGTGATTTTTCAAAGGGTCTCTTGGATTAACTAACATCTTCCTCAGTCTACTGCAAGGATCAGCAAAGACCTGATCAGGAAGGGCCCCAGGCCTTGCCTCCAGGACAGCGTACTACAACTCATTGTTTAATTGGAGAACCTGTGTCAAATCACTGACAGCTTGGACAATCAGTTTTTGGCAGCGTCCGCCTGCCTGGGCCAGTTCTCCTCCTCCACTCCGGAGTCGTACTCCTCCTCAGACGTGTCCTTGGCTGGTGCTCTGTCGAGGAAGACCACAGGATTTTAAACTTCCAGCCTCTACAATCTGACCTTTTTCCCAGTGACATTGTTATGATTGGAATGTTAGCACAGAGTTATTTCAGAGCCTCTACTTGCCTGATATACAGAGGAGTAATCTTTCCTTGAACAACATCTTTGTTTAGCTCCACAGCAGCAATGTCAGAATGAGGTACCTCAAACATGGGCTCCAGCAGAAGTTTTTCCTGTCAGGCATTAAGGATATTACAAATAAATAACATGATTCTGTATACAAGATTCCCTGATTGAAGCCATCGTTGTGTAAAGATTTGAATATGTCTGTACCATGATTGATCGGAGTCCACGGGCTCCTGTCTTCCTCTCCAGAGCAAGTCGGGCTATGGCACGCAGGGCGTCTGGAGTTACATTCAGATCACACTAGCCAAATGGGAGAAAAGACACATTTAGTATTCAGTATTCAGTATTGAGATGTCTGAAGCTGTGTTCCATGGTCTCCAACACTTCTTCCACAAGCAACACAATGTAGTGTATATGTACAGGTATGATGTATAGGTGCATGTTTGAGAATGTGGCAAACACACAGAGAAAACAAAGTAACAAACAACCCAACACCTGGGGCCCCACTGCAGGCAAGTGTGTCTACCTTATCCATGCTGAAGAGGGCCTGGTACTGGGGCACAACAGCGTTGCGGGGCTCGGTGAGAATGCGAACCAGCGTTTCCTCATCCAGGCTGTGCAGGGGAACCACCACAGGCAGGCGGCCCACAAACTCAGGGATCATCCCAAACTCGATGAGGTCCCGGGCTTCCACGAGCCTCAGCAGCCGGTCCTTCTCCTCCATCTCAGCCACAGCGTCCACCTCCCCGCCTGTGGTGTTGGCAAGGTCCGCTGCCGCCGCCGCCCGTCGGCCCTTCCCTAGGTTAGACGGCGTTCCGAATCCCAGGTACTGTTCCGGAACATGGGTGTGTTACTAATGCACATGAACAATTCCACTGCTACCTTCTAAGAATGTTAAAGAGACAGCATGTGAGTGAGTGTGGCCCTTCTTCAGCTCACCTTCTCATTCTTCCTTCTGCTGATGATTCTGTCCAGGCCATTGAAAGCTCCCGATGCAACAAACAGAATGTTGGTGGTGTCCACCTGCACTGTCTCTCCCCTCAACTTCCTGGAGTTTTTCTCTGGGACATTCACTATTGTTCCCTCCAGCAGCTTCAGCAAACCCTATGGAGGGAGACAAGGCCAAGGCATGAGCTCTAGAAATGGTACGACAGTCAAAGATATGCCTCATGAGCAAGTGAACTGGGCCAAGGGGTCTTAAATATCAGAGTTTGCAGAGGTTGTATTATACGGCCATCATTTGATTAGCGACTCATCAATGCAGAGGGGGTGGCCTTCCAACCTGTTGCACTCCTTCTCCGCCCACATCTCTCAGCTGATGGATTCCAGGAACACTGCCAATCTTGTCCACTTCATCCAGGAATACTATGCCTGCCAAGACACAGACAATCATCAGGTTCTGGATACTGCTGTATGAAAAACTTTATGGCTGGCTCATAAACTCTGATTTAAGATTCCACATTTTGATGATGGGACAGGTCAGTGTTCTTTATGTGAGAGTGCAGAGATGAAGTGTTAAAAAACTAATGAATACACATTTGCTCATATCTGACTGTAGCTATTTACTGAACAAATGCCCATGGCTGAAGACAGTGCAGCTGCAAGGTTCTCTTTCTTACCTTGCTGGGCTTTCTCCACTGAGTAGTTGGCATCCTGCAGCAGTTTGGCAATGACTGACTCAATATCCTCACCAACATAGCCAGCCTGCGTCAGGGTTGTGCAGTCACAGATGGCAAAGGGCACATCCAGACATTTGGCTAAGGTCTGTGCCAACAGAGTTTTACCTGTTGATAAGATATCGTAAACACCAAGGTCAAGTTCACCGTTTGTGACACCAGAAGAATGTTCAATGTTGCTACAAGACATCACTGTTTATCAGTGACCTATTTCACCACAAGTTACACATCAATCAACATAAATGCTTTGTTTTTATTATGGCAGGCTTTTCTGGTAGAGGACTACAAATGATGAGAAGGACTTCTCTCTCCAGCACTGCCCCACTGACCTGACCCAGTTGGGCCCAGAAGCACAATGTTGCTCTTTTCCAGTTTGATGTCACTCTGGGCAGAGTCTAGCACCTCCCCGCCCCTCTTCTCCTGAGGGCTCTGCTGAGTAGCCTGCTGCTGCACCGACGCACCCAGAGCGTTGCCATGGGGACTGATGCCAGCTATCTGAAGCAGTTCTGACAGGTCAAAGTAAAAAAAAAAAAAAAAAAAAAACACTTTTACTACTCAACAGTATTGTAGAATGACAATTTAATGTGCCATCCACTTGCTACTGCTAATATGCATATGCCAAATGCTACTGAAAATAAAGTGTGCCTTTTTTCATTTAATCAGATATGAAAAACGAACATAACAAATACCTTACTAGCAATTAGTCCTAACTAACAGTGGTCATTATGACCAAGCTGGATCTATAGCAAAGTCAGAATTAGCTGACCATTTTGAATCCATTCACTCACCTTGAGCATCTGTGCAAAGTTACAAAATGTTTGTACTTCTAAATGCCTGAAATATTACTTTCTTGTAGATAATTCATGGTTGTTTGTCCTTCTCTTATTCTTCAGTTCGTCTATGTGAGCATGCACCTTGGTCTAAGGTCATGTCTACTAATGACAAATCAGCATCTGCATTTAGCTTAGCATACCCATTCTAAAAATATCTAAATAGTGGTGCACAGACTGTGTGCGCATGTTATAGGGTAAACATGCCACTGATATGGATGGCCTCAGTGCCTTGACACAGCTCTGAAGTGGGTCAAGCCAACATTACACCACTGATAACATGCACTAATCATCTGGCTGTCTTCCCACAGCCAGCTGCATGAACACACCTGAAAATGGCAGCAAGCGTACTCATCTGCATGCACACACTAAAAGCACATTGACTGAGGTGGGGTCAAGTCACTAATTTGCAAGTCCCAAGTCTCAACACTCAAGTCAGAGTCAAGTCCAAGTCGAGACCAAGTCATTTTTCTTCCCTCTTTCTCAACGCACGGTAGGCGTTTTCTCAAACCTAACATGCATTCCCTTCAAATATGAATATGAATTAGGGAATACATGTGTGTGTGATTGTGTGTGTGAGAGAGATGAGGAGCACGAGAAAGTGCACACATGTGCCACACAGCACGAAGGCAATGAGAAGGTGTATGTGTGTGTGTGAGTAAGTGAGTGATGATAATAATAATAATACTAGGATCATAAAATGTTCAGTGTATACCGTGCTGTTTTCATGGACAGAAAATAATTTGCTGAAAATATAATTACACTGTTATCTGCAATTTCTGGAACGCAAAAGCGCACACTGAACTGAACTCTCTCTTTTGCCACCACCTACCTGTTTGCCTCTATGGCAGCAAGCACCACATAAGCAATCATTTCCTGATTGGCAAATTTAGGTTTTCTTCTTCTATCGTTGCAGTCCAATATAGCAGATAGATGTGCCACAAATGGTCAGGAGATGACAGAAGCACACAGACATAACTGAGCAAGTCAAGTCGCAAGTCATGCCTCATTCTGTCAAGTCAAACCTGAAGTCATGAAAATCATGACTTGAGTTCACACCTCTACACACTGATGGTGTTTTTAGTCTTCAGCTGCACAAATAACAGCACACTTTGATGAAGCACACACAACTGATTGGATCTAGGGATTCTGGTTCGTGCATGCAATGCCACTTTCCCTAATGATACCAATGTTATGTCATAAGAACAGCCCATTTTCAAAGTCCAGCTGCCAGACAGGACTAAAATGTCACTCCAGTGGGACATAATCCAAGTTTTAAATATAACCACCGGGCCAGGGTCCAGGAGTAGCTACTGAATGAAGACAGGCTGAGAGAGCGTGGAGCCCCAGACTGATAAACTGGGTCACAGGGATACAGTGGGTTTTCTTCCATAGGTCACAAAATGAGTCCTCTCCCACCCGAGGCCTAGTTTTCATCTGGTCATATTCACAGGGCTCATCTGGCCTAGAACTCTACAAGATGGCTGTGAATGTTGCATCAGCTCTACAGTAAGGGCATATCTGCAGCAAACACACCAAGAGCTTCTAACATTCCTTACATCAAAATCACCTTTTCCCATTCATGCTCAAAAAAATGCTCACTGGCACTAAAAGCTGCCTTATGAGCAAATGTTAAAAAAAAAAAAAGCATTAACGAGGTGCATTGTATCTTCAGGTCTGGTTTGGAGAATAAATTTTACACCATTCACACAACCACAGCCCTGCAAGGCCACCGGAGGCTCCTCAACATTTTTCCCTGCTTAGTCACCTCAAACTCTTCATGGGTGTGACTGTACGTGCACACAGGCACGTCTGTAATATTTGGCATTTGTACAACAACAAAGGATGAAGACACTAAAAACAAATAAATTGAAATGACTAAAACAAAGGGGTGAAGGATGTCAAGTGTGGTGACTGAAATGTACTGGTAAAGTCTACCAACATGGACTAGACATTATGTGAGGTGCAATTAGCAGAACACTTACTTGTGAATCTGTATTCATCCTCCCGTCTTCTGATCTCTAACTCTATAGAAAGAGGGGGACAGTTATCTTATCGCACCTACCGCCATTACAACTGAAGACCAAAAATCATTAGTAAATGCTGATCCCATTAGGACGGCCTTCAATGCCATTGTCCATTACCGTAACCTATTGGACAAATGCCAAAGCATACAGACAAGCACACTTGAACATGGAGCTGGGGAGCTTTTACAGTGTCTCAGTCCAGTGACCAATGCATCAGCCAAGTAAGCTGTTAGAGAGCAGCGAGTGTGCGTGGCGTGTGGGGGTGCAAATTCTACCCACCCCGTGGAGTGAGAGAGTTCTGCTTCTCCACTTCCACCTGCTGACGGGCTCCTGCTGGGATGTTGTTGTAGATTCTCTTGTAATGGTTATACACAGCTACTGCCAAGACTTTCTTGGCATAGGATTGGCCAACAACATACTTATCGAGGTAGGCATAGATCTATATGAATCAGAAATCAATGAAGGGGGAAAAATGTCAATTCTGATAAATAATACTAGTGTCACTATCTATTTAAAACTTAGAGTTATTATTATTATTATTATTATTATGTAAATAAAAGAAGTATAATTTAAAAAATTATCAAATGAAATATCATCTGTGTGTATATGTGGTCAGAAACTTAAGCTTACCTTCTTAGGCGGTGGAGGTGGCTTCTGTGCAAAGGCCAGTTTGACCGCTTCAGCAGCAGACTCAGCCTCCTTATTGAGCCCTTTCTTGGAGTCAGTCTCAGACAGCACCACGAAAAAGTGGTGACATTTTTCACACTTCACAAACCGTGTTGAAGCTAATGAACGCACACACAATTTAAAAAAAAAAAAAAAAAAAAAAAAAACTTTCAGGCAGGAAAAAAAATATGTCATTGCAGAACAATTAACTGTTCCAGATGTGTAACTGTATTACATGTCTTAACAGCACAGAGGCACATCATGCACTCACTAACTCACTGCCTCAGTGCTGAATAAGCACATCTGAACGAATCTTCCATGTAAGCATCACTTACAGACAAAGGTCTCCACGTGAGTACAGGGATCTCCACACTTTGGGCATCGAAGCTGACTGCCCCCTTGCCAGAACCTCCTGAGCCTGACAACCTTTTCCCTCCCCCTTCCGTCATACTTTTCTGTCGGACACAAGATCAAATTGGATTAGATCTACATTACCCAAGAAATACATTACAATACTTCTATGAAAACTGTATACCTTTGCTCCATCTGAGCCTTCCTTAGTGGTCCCATCTTTTGATGCGAAACACACAACAGTTTCAGAGAATGACCTGACACGTACTGAGGAGGGTAGGTGGGCCTCACGTGAAGCTGGTCTGCTTAAAGCAAACAGCTGAACCCGTGACGTGGAGAATCCTGTGAAAAGATGCAGGCCATTCAAGTCACTCCAGACACACAAACAAGCACATCTATTCACTAGAAACACAAACAAATGTCTCTAGCCAAAGAGTGTAGTGAAGATTTAAGTCATAGATGGATAACCATGTGTGTGTCTGAGCAACTTCTTCACTCTGTATAACTGTCAACACAAGAACATATTCAAGACTATTTATTTACAAATATGTTTACCCATGTCTTCTAAATTCTACAGATTGTACATTTACACTTTTACATTATGACATGGAGACCATACATATTTATAAATCTGTGAGACATTTCACATCAAAACCTTGACTGACAAGTAAAGCATAGACTGATAGATAGAGCAGTATCCACAAGTTTTCTGTGCAATATTGTGGTGTTAATGCAACACTGCAATGCATGCTATATTTACACAAAACTTACTAAACTGTCACTATTTAAATGTTAATATTAGGATCAAAATTCAGATTTAATACTACATACAAGATATTTAAACTGATGCAAATAGCAAAAAAGTGCAGCGCAGGTGTATTCCGAAACTAAATGACACTGATAAAAAAAACTTTGGCATCTGTGCATTTGCATCTTTTCTGTTATAATCCAATTCAGGCAAACCACATTAAGTACTCCTTTCAAGTTTAAAGACTGTATTCCAAAAAGCTAGCACATGCACCCCTTAGCATAGCTGACTATGGAAGAGGAATGGTTTCAGAAGCGTTACATGAAGCCCTCCCTCGTTCCACCCAACCGTTTCACAATCCCCCTGCCGCACGAAGGAATAAAGTGTTTACGTAATTAATGAAATTGGGATATTTCAGACCACACTGTTCACTGGGATATTTCATTCATACCAGGTTCCAGCAGATTGTACATGGATAACAATGTCACTTGCCAAACTAATGTAACAAAAAATGTAACTTATCAAACTAACTTTAATACGCCGTAACAAGATCCGCTTCATCAAACGGACACGCAGAATTCTATTCGTGCTTAATCGTTAACGTTACGTAGTTCACTACCGAAATGAATGAACAAGGTTAACATAAACTTACATATAACTTGTGTACTTGAAATGTATACACTCACCTTTTTGTGCTGTATTAAGAAGTACCCTCGCAGCAGACGTGCGTGTGCAGCAGGACATATTTATGTCAAAGTCTGGGAAAAGTCAGAGACATGACGCTAGTTTGATCACAAACGCAACCCTGCAAATTTGAGAAATTTTTAGGCCCAAGCCTATGGAAAACGAGGAAATTCATACGAGCCGAGTGGAAAACCACTGGCTACTCTACAAATAGCTAGGTTAAAACTAGCCGTCAGAGGCAAGCTAGCTAGGTTAAAAACATCCCATAGCAAGCATTTCCATTGATAATCATGAAAAAAACAATGTTCTATATATAGACAACTGACCTAACAATGAAAATGAGGTATGGGTTTAACTTAGCTGTTTATCAAGTTTCGTCACTTACTGGTTTGTCCGAGATAGGACCAAATAAGTATATGGCAGGATTTTCCACCAAGACTTCGTTAGCTCGCTAGGTAACGTTAGCTAGATTATTTCGTCGAGTCACTGTATGGATATCACAGACAACTACACGGACATGTAATATGTCATGCCAATGTCACAGCCTATGCAGATAGCATGGCTTTTCACTCTCTCTGTCACCTCACTCTGTCAAGGGCCGACTTTTGTGATGTAACCTCTCCTGTTACGAACTAGGTCGGCCAAACCGAGACCTGGGGCTAGTTACCAAAGCCTCTAGTTTTAAGTTGCGTAGACGAGACCCCTGATGGCTGTTTGTATCACATGGTACACAAGGGGAGGGCAAGTTATTCTTCTACTTCTGTCAGACGCACACGGTGTTGGTGGTGCCGCCTACCGTGACGGGTGAAGACTTACTTCGCTCTATGGGACTTCTTCAAAACAACACGTCACAGACAAGGATTGCATACCATGGCAATTTTAATACAAACACATGATGGTATATTACATTTCATACGTCTTACGTTATTATAGCAGGTATCCATAGCATGTTGGACCATTCATTTAATAAATTAAATAAAATTGTTAATATCAAAAGTATCAAAAGGTTTTCCAGTTTGATTTATAATTGCTAGGAGAATCCAGCATAAATAATTACTCTTCTCTGTCATCCCTTTTAAATAGTCATAGCCTACGTGATAAAAAAAATATTACATTTACACAACTCAAAGTAAACAAAAACAATTGATTGGCACAAGTGAACTCGGCTAACTGAAGTTGCACACTCCAAAATCCATCCTATCCAGAAAAAAAAGCTTGTTTGGCAGACATGAAACAACAATAACGTCTGAATCCAAATGTCCTCCCTAACCCCTGAACCCTCAAAGACCTAACTGGCATGAATGAGCAATGTCATGAAGTCAATGTCTTTCAGGGTTAAGGCCAGTTTGATTGCAACCATTGAGTGGTTTCCCTTCATTATATTTGGGTTATTCATAAATGTCTGTTTCCCCCTAATACTTTGGTGAAAAATAAGGCAACCAAACACAATCCCTGATGATAATGTTTTGTAGTATAGTGCAATGCACGTTCAGTCAACAATTTGTTCTCTCATCTTGGCTGTGATTTCCTCCCTGAGCTCACAGTGTCTGTTCAAGTCCTTCACTTCAAGGGGTAGGGTGCTGTTCCACACCATCAAAACAGAGTCCTCATCTGTAGGAAACAAAATGAGGCTTACAGATTAACACATAAAAACTGAACACAAACCAGAGTTGTCAGTGACTTTTTCATAGTTTACAATATCAACACATGCAGTGTCTAAAATGCAGAGGCAGTTTTCAGAAGATTTACAATATGCCCCTACCGCACTGATTCCTGACTTGATCTTGGGCCAGTCGTTGTCGTTTTCCCAGTACCATGATGACATTTTTCCTGTTGAGTGTTTCTGCAAGGAAGAGGAAGAGAAATTTGACACAGAAATGTACTCTAACACCACACACCACAATAATGGAAGAGAGCTGGATTTGTTCTGTACCAATGAGCACAGAGGCCATGCTCCTGACTGAGTGGCAGTGGAGACTGATAGCCTGCAGTAACTGCCTGTTGGTCAGTTCCACCAGTAGAATATGTCCAGCTCTGGTCCCGATCCACAGCGTTGTGCTGTGCAGCACCAACAAAGCTTTTACAGTGGCCCAAGATGGCGTCATCTCTCCAAACACATCTGTGCTGGCTCTCCTAGACTTACGGCTGGCGTTAGGTCTGGTAGCATTCAAAATGAACACATGAGACAACACTTACATTAGCTCCTCAATGACACTTAAGAGTAACTGTATAAAACTATGTAGACAATAAAGCATTCAACAGCACAGCCTTTATCAAAGCCTTACTTGCACATGTTTTATCCAACAAAACCAATGGCAAATAAACTGGTCACTTGTATATGTGATATGGTGGAACCCACCGCAGCAACAGGGCACAGTCAATGAGGTCAATGAGCTTGGCACTCTGCTTGTCCCAGACTTCTACCACCTGGCCTCCAACTTTGCTCAGGAACACATGCTTGTCCACCACCAGTCGCGATACATTTGTGCCGCTGTTTACTCCATACTGCTGCCTCCTAAGAGGACACACACACACACACGCGCATGCACAAACACAGTATTACAATTCATAATTCAGACATTCCATAGATTTCGCTGGTCACTGATCTCATTGTTCTGGTGTCACTTTAAGGAAAATTGGGAGCATTTTAACCCATAGCCTGTTGTTCATGGTCACTGAGGGGTGTTGGTAGGAAAAAGACTGAGAAAATTAGGTAGACAACAACACAGAGCGAATAGCAAACTGGCAGCAAACGCTAACTGAATGGGGCAAGGAAGATAAAACTGAAAGTGAGTTTCTGTGCCCTGCTCAGACACTGTTAGCTGTCGGTTCGCTATTCAGTCTGTGTTGTGACAAATTTGATCGTTCTTTTACCTACTGACAGATCTCTGTGACCTCAAACAACAGGGCTGTGGGTTGAAATTCAGAATTTTGCTTTAACTGGTCTTTCTAATGAAACCTTTGTTACTGATTATGGCATTGAATTGTATATTGTAGGTCTTGTCGAACACTGCCCAAGGTAACAAGCAACTCAAGGCAATCTTGTGATCATACTGAGGTAAAACCATTTTTGTACTACTGTCATTTAGTGCTGTGTACTTACTGAGACTGTTGTCTGTGTTTAGTGTCTATTGTTTTCCAGATGTCATAATCTGTAGTGAGGGAAAGCACCCTGTTGCCACAGCCAACCCACACTGTGCTCCTGTCCGGTGGGTGAGTGGACTGGCACAGACACACCAGAGGGGTGTTCACGTTCCCCACCTGGACCGTCTTTATGGGTGCCCCATTGAGCTGTCACCAAACGTTAAAGAGAGTTACCATGACATGGCTGTACACACCAGTAGCAATGGCCACATTGCTAAGTTTTGGAATAATTCATCAAATGCTTGTTGATGGTACATGCTTGAGTGAGGATTAGACAAACAAAGTCACTGAGGTTGGGTTATTCTGTGGGGTTTAGTTATTCTGTGGGGAAACTTTTACACTGCAGCAATGCCCTGACGGTGACTATAGTGCTGTTGCTTGTGTTTACAACTGATTTCCTAGTAACAATAAGTAAATAACTGAGTTTCCTAATAACCCCACTGGTGTCATTCCATTTATTCAGCTACACTACCACATTTCAGTAACATGAAATATTCTTACAAATGTCAGATGCATGTGGATAATGCACTGTGTCTCTACACATGACAAGAGTGTATCAAATACTTGTGGATTTGTAGAGATCATTGTACCTTCAACACTGAGTCTTCATAAATAACCAGTGTCCCATCTGCTGTGCCAATCAACAGGTAATTCTTCAAGCAGCTTGGAAATAAACAAAAAAGTGTGACCATTAATGACTATCAGCCACAGCACACTGTCAAAACATATTCCTGCTTTCCATTAAGGCATATAGTTTAAGTAAGTAATTCTAAGTAATCTTTGGATAAAAATTAGCAGACTGACTAAATAAATAAATAAAAAAAAACATTTCCTGGAATACTTCCCTGTCATGGGGATTTCTCACCTGCGTGGTGCATGTGTGTGAAAAAACAATGATGTCACAGCGTCTGACACCTTCTGAAGGTGATGGAATCTTTCAGGGTTTGTTGTGTCCATGACAATAAGTGAGCCAGCCTGTGTTCCAGCCACGAGCCAATCGCAGGCCTCCTCAGGTATTCTCACCATCACCATACACAACACTGGGCTAGTGTCAACCTCCTGCAAGCAAATCACAACAGACTGCAGGATTCAGGTCCATATCAAAACATCCCATCACAGCCCTGTCTGTCTGCATTATAGTCACTGAAGTCTCACCAGATGCTCCTCTCAAGAATAACTGTCTATGCTTCCCCACTTTCCTTCACGTACACTTGCTTTTCCTCAGGTCACTCTTTCTTCTCTTGTATTTAGTTGTTTACTGTGTCTTTTTATTCCAGTCCTCTGTTCTACTTCACTACATCTTTTGCGGTTTCTCTGATTTCTGTCTTTACTCAATTTCCATTTGATCTCATTGGGGTTTGATGGGATGGCATATGCATTTTTACCTATGGATGTATGTGCAGTAGTCTACATTACAGCAGCTTTGGGGCACTTAACAGCTGTAGTTACTGTGTGTGAGTACCTGAGTAGAGCTTTTCTCAGACTTTAGATCCACTGAGGAGATGCAGCCAAGTCTCTGACTGCAGCTCCCTCCACCCAGCCACACCTGAGAGCCCTGCTCCCCACGGGAGAGCGTGAAGCACTCTGAGGACATTCCATACACAGTCACCTCCCTCACCAGACACAGCATCTCCCCCGAGTTCAGCCTGTCAAACACCTACAACCACATCAGTACAGGGGACTCAACTCAGTGCACACACATCACTGACATTCATACCAAAGGTCTAGATTTTTCTCTCTGGAGAAGTTAAATGTTGGACAGTTCAAACATGACAAGTCTGAAGTGGCTGCGGGTCCCAGGCGCTGAACTGACCTGTGCTGAGGTGGGTCTGTCCTGTGGACTCTCCTTCAAGCAGTCCCACATCAGACTCTGGAAGCCTGGCCAGGGAGAACAGCCATAGTGCTTTACTGGGTCTTCAAGAGAAGAGAAACAAATCAACTGCCTCTTCAAAACACCTCCACTTCCATACTGGGTTCAATGGTGACAGTACTGACGTTGAACTGACTACATGAGAGATGTCTGAGCTGCGCTACCTGGTAGTTTGCCCTGCACTGCTATCTCATCAAATTCGCTAGGAAACTTCATGCCGTCAGAGATGCGCTCCCCACAGGTTAGAAGATCATACAGCAGCAGGCCGAAGGAGAACACATCAGCCTGCAGGTTATAGATCACCCCACCACGCGCCACCTCAGGAGCACGGAAACCTGACAAGCACACAACACACAACATAACTCAGGTCTCTCTATTATCTCACGCATTGGATTTTTAATATAATGTAATGAAACAACTCACTAACCAGATCTATAAGACAACTAAAGACAATTTATCTGTTTGTGTGTCTATATTAAAACATTTACATTACTTTTACATTTAAGCACCACTTACAATAAAGCCCAATCAGATGATGACACCTTTTGTATAGCCCTCCCCTATGTATTAACCTCATAGCTGAAGATATTTAGCGAAATCAATTAACCTCAGTTGGGAAATTTATGTTACATAATTGAAGTTAAGCAGACTGATGTGGAGGCTAACAGGCTAAAGCTAACGCTGGTGCTGGAGGTCATACCAGGTGTTCCCTCAGAGCTTCTGACACCCATGCTGCAGCAGTACTGGGAAATGCCATAGTCTGTGATCTTGGCAATGATCTCAGAGTCAGTCTTGAGGCTGAACAGAAGCACATTATGGGGCTTCAGGTCCCGGTAGATAATCATGGAGCTGTGCAGATATCTAGACAGACCAGGGAGACAACAGGGAGGAGGGACAACACTCTTCATAAGGTGCTGCAGTTTCATGTTTGGCCTGAATTCTTAATCTTACACTTTCTATAAGCCAACAGAATCAATGTTAAATACATGTCACATAATGTCATATAATCAATGTCATGGAAGCTGAAGTAAGTGCTTTGGTGAATATTCTCATAGGATGGTCTAGAAACCTTCACCAGTGAAGCTGCTGTATAGGCCTCTGCTGAGGAGAGAAATGCTTGCTCTGCTGAATGTCAACTGAACTGTCTGTCGGGATGCTATCTGCGAAACATGCTGAGCTAAGCAGTTTTTGGTAAACAGGGGCAGGCAGGCGGTGGTGGTGGTGGTGGGGGCGGTGCTATGCACTGTGTGCAAAGTACCTCAGGCCATCTGCCACTTGCAGGGCGATCCTGTGCTGGAGCTTGTGGTTCAGGCTGCTGTTCTCGTGCTCAAAGAGTGTGTCCAGCGAGCCCAGCGGGGCCAGTTCCATGACAAGCACGTGACGCGGGAGCATCCCGGCAGCCAGCAAACCCACCAGACTGGGGTGGTGCAGACGACCCAGTACTGCTAACTCCTACAGATGAGGGGGTCAACAGACACTGCATGACAATCTCAAAATCTCCTCACAGTGAACACAGCACAAATGCAACCTTTCTCAACACTTTGCCACACTGAACGCTTCCCATGTTTGGCAATGATTGACGTCCTGAGTAAACAATTCAACACATACAAGACAAACATGTCATGGCTACTGGAGCTATAGCTACTCCAAACCACCACCATGAATCAGTGTCATATTTGTTTATATGAACAAGACCTTGTGTGACTGAAAGAGTTTCCGTAACTGAGTGAACAGCTCACCTGTCTGACTAGTCGGTGGACATACAGCTCAGATGCATGCTTGTTGAAGATCTTGACTGCCACATCTTCATTCTTGTAAATGGCTCTATAAACAGAGCCAAAACCTCCATCTCCTACAAGTGGACATGCATCCACACAGACACAAATAATTAACCCAATTTAAGAAACGTCAGAAGAAACAAGTTTACCAATATTAATCATCAAAATGTACACACACACACACACACACACACACACACACACACACACACACACTACCAGATTTCATCATCTGATCCTGATCTTTTCTGACTGATGCCTTGAGGACGGCAGGTGAAGATAAACAGTGTTAACTAAATCCAGTCTGTAGAGGTCTTACCCAGGAGGTACTCTTTGGAGAGGTCCATCTCTAGCTCTTCACTGTTGAGCATGGTGCTGGCGGGCTGGTCACTCAGGATCAGGTCAGGGGAGACCTGTGCAATGGGCACAGTGCAACGGGGATCATCTGGATTCACCAACAGACAGTCTGAAACACCAACACACAGTAATATGAGAGCCAAACATGGACTTCAAAACCTGAATAGGTTGCAGATGACTTTCAGCAGCCATGCATTGATGTGTATGTTTGCAGCCCAACACACAGACCTTCATCTATGTTGCGGAGCACATCCTCCAGCAGCATCCTGTCGCACTCCTGTGCATCATCAAAGCTGTACAAGGCCCACCTCTTCAGCAGGGTCTCTCCATTGCCATGAATGTCTGTGGTGAGAAGGCCTGGGAACCACTCCTCCAACAGGGAGTCAGTGTGGTCCACCACCTGCCCCAGTAAAACACGACCTACAGGAGGAGATGCACGATCACCTGTGACACCATGCTAGAAGTGTACCTTCAGTGGCATCTTATCTGGTTGATAGCTGTCTAAAGACACTCATATTTGCCAGGTGTATTTAGAGTGGCAACTGAACTGAGCCAGTTTTCAGTGTAGTCTAGACAAAGGGCTTTGTGTGTCAACCCCTAATGCACATATGATAGCATAATTACATTTCGTTTTTTTAGGATGCTAATGTTCTGCATCTAGAGATGACTCCCATTGCACCTTCAGGACAGAAAGCTCTTGTTTAGCGCTATTACCTTTGCGAGAGCAGGGCACAATGATCTTGATGACGTTGGCTGGGCCGTTCTCTACAGTGTCCGCCTCCACTAGGCAGTAGGCCTCTGGGGACCAGCTAAGGTAGATGCCCGTACTCCAGTACAGTCGGTTGGGCTTAAGAGCTTTCTCTGCTCAACATAAACATAAACACAGACCAGCAGGCTAGCGCAATGTTTTACATTTACACTTATGCATTTAGCAGACACTTTTATCCAAAATGACTAACATTTGTCAACTATCAATTAGTTCAGGGCCAGTCTCCCCTAGAGCAACATAGGGTTAAGTGCCTTGTTCAAAGGCACAATGACAGCCAGGATTCAAACCCCCAATTTCCCAACTAGCTGGGTTCCTTAACCATTACGCCACCACCACCACTATGATTCTTTCCCACTCCAGTAAAACTGGCTATATAATACATACAATTGCAATTCAATACAGCTGAATGTAAGATATGCAGATACACAGATACAAGTGTTGAGTTTCTGAGTCGTGAGATGGTGGCACCTTTTCCACAGAGCAAGAATGGCGAGACCTCGAGGAGTCGGCTGATCTGCCTGGACCAGTAGCCCATGGGGAAGTAGGGCATCTCATAGACACGCACGATGACCTCCGAGTGCTCGCAGTGGGGCAGGTCAAACACGGGCTTCTGCTTATATAGACTTGGCACACACAAACAATATCTATGTTAGATTTGCAACTAAACAAGCTGATGATCATGACAATTGCTATGATCTATTACTGATGGTAATGGCAGCTAAAACTGCTGAATAAAGTTGACTTTGTGTCCACTGCACATTGACAGTAAATAGTTTGCTGGATGGCAATTTGGCTAGTAGCCAGTTGGCTACCTGTTCGGAATCAGGAACTGGTCTGTCCCTAGAGGGAGAGCGATCTGAAATTTCTCCAGAAGTTTGAGGTACTGAGTGAGGAGGCTCTTGGGAAAGCAGCGACTCTCTGTGAGAAACACTTCCAGCACGGAGCGCTGGACCACACCTTGCAGGTGCTCACTCCCGCCACAGATCTGCACGCCCAGTGCCTGCAGGGCAGCAAGACACCATTAGAGCTGGAACACAGACACACTAGTGGACCTGTCAGTCACTGGTGTGTGAGCTAGTATGAGAGAAAGATATAGAGGGAATTCGCCATTGACAGTCTAGAGTGGCTGACTGTGTGCACGGATGCTTTGAAATGATGATGATACACACATTTTCCTTTCTCTGACTCTGTGAGTGTGTGTGTGTGTGCGTGCGTGTGTGTGTGTACCTCAGAGATAATATTGCAAAGCCACTGAGGGTCTATAAAGTAGAGCTCCCCGAGTTGCAAGGCCGGGTCATCAAAGTGCATGAGCACCCCTAAAAATCAAACACACACACACACACACACAGCTTTAGCTCCAATCTGGAAACATAAATACACAAAGAGATGGGCTGATGAAACTACAGCAAACAAAAGTTGCTGCATACCTTCAGTGTTGCAACAGGTGCAAGTTAACATAAACACCACTGCTCCACTACCACAACAGACTGAAAGTGTCTCTGCATATCCAGCAGAGTTAAGCCTTATTTCTGGGAGCTGTGCCAAAGAAACTCACTGGCACACCAGACTTCCTTGCACTGCTGGCATGGAATAAATTAGTTCATATGATCATATCTGCCCTCTGAATAGTTAACCATGAATAACCCTGGGTGATGCTTTCCATGAAACAATACATGAAAAATGTGCTTATCTAAACAGTGAGCTAATGTTGTCATGACACCAAAAACAGGACTTTGATGTAATCCTATGTCAAGCTGTCTTGATCCCAATAGAGACATGGCACTAGAAAAGGGTTTGCAGGCAGAGCATGGAATTAAAATACTTTCTTGCATGTGTCAATTGCCAATTTTTAAAACTTTAAAACATGTTACGTTTAGAGTACTGTACGGTGTCATTTCAAATTTCAGGGCATTGTCACTATGATCGTCAATACTTTTCGGTGCACCACAATGCTTTAAAACCTTTAGCATCTTTGTAACACATTCTATATCCAAATCAACTATCTATTTTCATATAGGCTACCCAATCCTGGATACATTCATAAATACTGTATACATGCACTGCATACTATTCCAGTGACTAATACGTTAAAAAAGTCATGTTTAAATGCCACCAATATGAACCATTTATAACCAAATCAATTTCCATGTTATTATAAAATACTACTATAAAATAAGATTGTTATGGTTGTAGTTCCCAGTGGCACAGAGAGTGTCCCATTTCTCACCTGTCTCTGAGAGGAAGCTGATGGCGTGGGGCAGCTCGGCCTCCTCCAGCTGCAGCTGACTCCCATGGATGAGCTGGACCAGTTGGTGGTGCATGAGCACGGGGAACTCTGGGGCCACCCGCTCCCTCTCCCTCAGCAGCCTGCGCTCCAGCTCCACATAGGAGTCTGGCACCAACTGACCCATCACTGGCTGACCCTGGATCTGATGCACACACACATACACACACACAATGGTGCACTGAGATGAGCCACACATAAACACTGCGGCTGGGCAGTTGTAGAAGCGGATATTCTATATCCTACGGTAGGATTCTACACATAATCCTGCCCTCTGTCACATAATCCTGATTTCCATGTAGTTACATGTTACATGATACAGTAGAAAAGAGAATCAGGAATTTAAAATAACCCATGTTCATAGTGGGGAGATGTAGTTAAACCAAGTAGAGATACATGATACGAAATATGAAATATGTATGCAAGTAAAACACTGTTTAGGTTACCTTAAAGCCAACCGCTTCCCTGATGATGGCTTTGCGGAGCTTGTTGATGGAGTCGGAGTCATCAAAGATGGAAAGTGTGTGATGATCCCGGATGACTGGGAAGCCTGGCTGTCCACACAATTCCTCTCGGACCTTCTGGATACACTCCTCTTTCTGTCTCTCCTCACACTTATCCATGTGAGTCCCCAGCAGGATGACAGGAGACAGGGGGGCCACAGCCTACACAAGTGGACAGGGAGCACACGCAATATAACCAGACCACATCAGATAACATAACAGAGAATTAGTGAGGGGGTGAAGGAGGGTAGATGAATATGTAGACTGAGTATACTTTTATGTTGAAGAGCCAGGGCTTTATGGCATCCACCTCACTGGCACCCTTGCTGACATCGTACACCACCAGATAGAGTGCCCTTGGCCCCATGAAATGAGGATGGGACTCACTGAACTCCTCTCCACCTGTTTAACATGGAAGTTGAACAAGCCAAGCCTCTACTGAATAGCAAGCCACTGAATGTTTTGAATTGAATTACTGGTGTTAGCTACTTGTTCGTGTCCTTTTGTTGCATCATCTGCTAGAGTTTGTTCACCTGAGAAGTCCCACACGTTGAGCACCATGTTCTTTCTGTCTCGCTCACGGATGCTCCAGTCCCGGACGTCGATGCCAGCATTGCTGCGGTCCTTGTGCAACTGTGCCCGTTTGAGCCTCATCAGCTGGTGGATGAGCGAGGTCTTGCCACTCTGGGCGTTCCCCACCACGATCAGCTTCATTCTGTGATATGGCACCGCCTTCTTCAGCCGCTGCTGGAGAAATCTGCACAGTGACAGGCAACAGGTTTAAAACATTGGGTGATTACTTGTTCTTAAATGCAAACAGTTGTGGAGCATTTGAGAGGGTTTTAAAATGGGTGATGTACAACCTTCCTTTGAAGTGAGACTACCAATAGGAGGATTTTAAAATCATATCAACCAAGCGTGGCCAACCTGACGATGTCTCTGGTTTTGTTCCCAATGTGTTTGAGGTTCAGCTGGAGTTTAAGCCCATCCAGGGGCAGGTCCCAAAGCCTCCCAAGTTTGCCCATCTCATCTGGGAAGGAGCGCAGGCCTTCGTTGTGGCTTACATCTAGAGACGTCAGCTCCTCCAGGAGGCCAATCTGTGGAGGGATCTGTGACCACAGGCAAATGTCTGAGCATGAGGACTTCAGGGCACAGTCTTTCACTAGCACAACTCTGCACAACACAGCAGAGGATGGACGGCATGCTGAATACCTCAGTGATCTTGTTGTTGGACAGATGAAGTTTCTCTAGGCGAGCCCATTTGTAGGCAGGTCCACTCAAGTCAAGAGCACTGATGCAATTGTGACTGAACATGAGCTCCCGGAGATTCCCAGATGCCCAGGCACAAGGCCCAGGCAAAACACTGATCTGATTATTCTTCATATCCAAAGATTGTAAACTGATGGCAAAGAGAAAAGGATAGATGCAGAATCTGGGATGTTGCCTTTTTTCCACAGTGAATGTGAAAATTATCTTAGTTTTAATGGGAGAACGTGATAATTCTCAGTATGACATTAAGCATGTCAAAAACATAATAGTTTAATAATACCATAATATGTCCATTGGACAACAGAACTACTTACTATGGCAAATTCACAATGACATCAGGTACTTCTGTGAATTTATTGTTAAACAACTTCAAAGCAGTTATTTTTGTGGGAAGGTATGGCAAAGAACCTAGAAAGAAAGTGCATGGTTACATCATTAATATTTCTTTCACCCAAAAACAGAAATCTCTCAGTCACTGAAAGTCTGCATTTCAGTAAAGCGTAGTGGCCTTCCAACACATCACACAAATAAATCAAAGAGGTCCTCATGCAGTCATGTCCAGTTTACTGACCTGACCAGACCGCTCTAACTTACTGAGTTTGTTCATCGAGGCATTCAGAATCTCGAGTCTGGGGCACGTGGACAAGACGTCACTGGAGATGTTTTCAATACAGTTCTTGCTCACATCAAGAACTTTCAGTTCAATGAGGGAGAGGGGATCAGAAAGAGTGCTGATTTTGTTCCTGAAACACACAGAACACAGGAGGCTCAGAGGGACAGAGGGAGACTGCAACTAAGTGACATCTACTGCCCAAGAAGACTCCATTTCCCAGCAGTCAACCCACCCCTCTAGAAAGCACTCCTCCAGTCGCTCCATAACACAGCCAAGTTCACTGGGGAAAGTAGTGATGTGGTTAAAAGAGAGATTAAGCTGCCGCAGAGTTGAGCAGCACACAGCGGGGTCAAAAGTCAACACGGGGCCCACACAGTTCCGTGACACATTGAGCGTGCTCAGGGCAGACAGGCCCAGGATCTCAGCTGGCAGGGACTGGAGCTGGTTGCCTTGGAGGTCCAAACGAGTCAGTCTCGTGAGCCACTGAAACACATTACCCACACACAGATGGATCAGATTCATTCAACAGAACATACACAATAAGCCTCCCAGAGTGGCTTTGGGGGCGTTTAACCCTCTATCTGGATTCGAAGTTGGATGTGTGGCTACCTCACACAGGGAGCTGGGGAAATCGGTCAGGGAGTTCTGGCTCAGGTCCAGGCGTAGCAGATGCTCCAGCTGCTGCTGCACGGTCAGGCTGTCCATCAGACAGCTCAGGCTGTCCAGCTCATTCCCTGACAGGTCCAGCAGACGGATGCGCTCCCTGTCTCCACCTGACAGCGAGGGAGAGGAGCCGTCGCCTGGGCTCAGGACTGAACAACACAGCAGAACCAACACAGAGGCAGAGTCAGTACTAAACAGACCATTAGAGAGAGCCACCACAGCACCCCCGGGGCAAAGAGGAAGACAAATATGCCTCTAGCAGTTCTGTTCTGGCTTCCCAATCACAATAAAGCTATAAGCCTCGAGATTTTTATTGGCCAAACACAAGGCATGCCGGGCAGCAAATATATATCTAGAAAAAAATAACATTGCAAAATCAACGTCATCATGAATATATGATTTGTTTTCCTACCTTTGGGACTCTGCATGTGTCTATTGAGCTTCTTGTGTAAAGACTCATGTGAGTCTGACTCCACCTGGCCTCCCTGGGAGAGAACAAGAGAGGATACAGAGGACAGTGAGGTGTTAAATGAAGCCATCTTAGCCAGGGTAAACAGATGCTGGAAATGCCCCAGTTACCTCAGCGCTGTTGTGCCTGTGTCGGCCATTTTGTCTTAAGGCTGACCTGGCCCTCTGCTCCTCTGGGGAATCACAGCAGAACTTCACTACACTCTGAGCTCCTTCACTTTCTGTTCACACCAAGTAACATCAATAACATGCCCTTAGATTACTGTTTCAGTCAGGCCTACATTTTTATCTTAACTGTACAGCAAAGAAAACTTGGACTACTGCAAATTGTTTTTACATTGGTTTGTGAATAAGGTTTCTTAAGGTAACCTGACCACACACACACACACACACACACACACACACATAATGTATATATTATATTAGTCTTGTGTGAGGCCTAAACATTTGCAAGCAGAGCAGGACACCCACCATCACTCTCAATGTCCTCAAAGGTAAACACAAGGCTGTCTTCTAAAGAGATGTGACTGGAGTCATCACTCTCTTCTCCTGAGAAGTAGCCGGATGTGAAGTCATTCAGCGTCCCAGGGGAGCCCACTGTTCCTCTCCTTCTCTGCAATGCCTGGATCTGTCGAGCCAAACTTTGCCCTTTACCTGCACCCACACACACAAAACACAATTATAAATGGGCAAGCACCTTTCTAATGGCTACAACAAGGGCCTCAGGACATGAAGGAGAGACTTACAGTTCCTCCTGTGGCCACTGGGAGGCACTCTGCGTTCAAACAGGAGAGGGCTGAGCCAGGCAGCCTCCAGACGGCCCAGCCTGAAGCCCCCCAGGCAGAGGGCGCTGTTGTTGAGGTCCAGGCCCAGACGGCCCAGCAGCAGGATGACCACGGGGCCGTCCCCCCGCCTCACGCACGTGCTCAGTGCGCCTCGCAATTGCTGCTCATGAACACCCGCACTTAACAGCAGCTCCAAAAGAGCCAGTGGCCCACCCCTCTCACACACCTGCCAACGCACGCACGCACGCGCACACACACACACACACACACACACACACACACACACACACACACACACACACACACAGACAGACAGACAGACAGAGACACACACAGACACCAAATTCAATACAAGGATAGAGGTATAACACTGCATTTCCTGGGAATCACACAAAGGCCTGATTATGTCTTGCCTGGTATATGAGGGAGTCGCTCTTGGTCTTCTTGTTGATGTCGGCTCCCAGCAGTATGAGGCACTCGGCCATGAGCAGATCCCCAGCCTCACACGCCCTCTCCAGCATTGTGTACTTCATCTCTCCATCAGCCACCATCTTAGACAAGCACAGACAGCTCACCCTGTGCAGCTGTCACACAGGCACACACACAGGCACACACACATACACACACACACACACACACACACACACACATACACGCACACACACACACGCGCACACACACACACACACACACACGCACACATACACGCACACACACACGCACACAAACACAGATTTTAACTGAATTCAAAACAGCAAAGCTTTTACGATTGTCAGAGGGTGGCAAGGCCTCTCTGAAAAGAGAGAAATGTGAAGCCAATGCTAGGCATGGTAATCTGATTCCAGCTCATGCTTACAGCATCACTGCGTTGCTCTGAGGAGTGCTGTCTTAACTGCTCAAAGATCTCTGTGGCAAAATTTTCCCTCTCCAGTGCAAAGGCTGCAGCAGAGCAGGTGTCCATCAGTTTCCATGCTACCGTGAAACCCTAGAGAAACAGGATGCCAGCCTTATACTCCAATGAGTTACAAACAAAGAACACAAACAACATCATTTCCTCCCTCGGAGTGCTGAGGTTTTACCCACCTTCATGCGCATTTCTTTGTCTTCACTGTACTGCCGCACAGATTGCACGATTACAGAGGCCAGCACTGGGACAATGGTGCGAGAAAGCTTCTTTTTGCTGATGAGGTAGAACAGGAGGCTTAACCCCCAGTAGTGTATTTCTGCAAAGGAGGAGAAAAATAATCACCAAGATTCATAAGATTTCCCGTCAGGTATCCCACTGTAAGTCAAACTTAAAATTCCATGACATTCCATGACTTCTCCTGACTGAAACGCAAAATTTCCATGACCTTCACATTAATTAAGCAATAAGCCCCAAGAGGCTGTTCTGTACTGTTAGGGGCAAAGAGCGCGGAGAAAATTGTTAATTTTGTCAACAATTCCTGTCACAAGTTGGCGCTAAGTTAAACTCAGTGGGCATGTAGATCCACTTGAGTTTTAACATATAATAGGTTTTGGTTCTGGGTGGTGGTACACCTACACCTACACCTACACCCCCCAAGCACCACATCAATACAGACCAAGAAAGAAGCATGGAAATAAAGACACCTAGATGCTATTACCAAAAATTCCCTTTTTCCGTGACTTTGTCCACAAAAATATCAAATTCCCTGATTTTCCATGTCTGGAAGAGGCTGTATTGAAATTCCATGATTTCCCTGAAATTCCCTGACCCGTGGGAACCCTGTCCTATGCTCGAGGTCTTCCAAATGCAGCAGAGAACTCTTTTAGGTGCTTTGTGTCTTACACATTACACTTCTATTGAACTTAGGACATGGGGAATCGAAGCTGGTGACTATAGTGAGTACATGGATTTGCCATGTTAAGCAGGTGGTTTGCGGTATAGAACGCATAATCCTGAATGCACCAGCAAGGCTCATTAGACACATGCATGCCATGAAACTGACTGACTCATTAAAATGGCTAAAGTCCCAAGACTCACCACGTTTCCTAGGAAACATCTGTAGTGTATGCAAAACGGTATCTATCGCCCCCTGTTGGCACATGAGGTCTACGGCCCCGGAACCCTCGGCAAGCTCGGAAAGGACACGGAGACCAAACTCCTGAATGTCTTTGTGGCTGATGAACTATGGACATAAAACACCAGCTAAGCAATACATTCAACCAACCAAATGTCCAAAAATTCATTCAATGATGTAATGTCAACAAAAAGACATTTAGCTAACTGGTGAGATTAAGTAAGATGTTAACAGTTTATAACAGACTGACAAAGTCAGTCACAGCACCTTTAAAACATTTTGACTGAAAATTGTGGGTTCAAATACCAGCTGCCACCGTTGTGCCCCTGAGTAGGGCACTTAACCCTAAGTTGCTCTCGGGGAGACTGGCCCTTATGTAATTGATAATTGACAAATGTAAGTCACTTTGGACAAAAGCATCTGCTAACATGCATAAATGTAAATGTAAATTCTATTCATGTCTGATTGTTGATGGCTTAGCTGCAATTTAAGGTTCACACATTAAGTAGTCAATAGAGATGAACACTGAGTGGATTCTGGTTCTCACTCTGTTGAGCGCCTCCAGGTAGACTGTGTGGGCTCCCTCCAACACGCACTGATTCTTCAGCACCCTTAGGGACACATCCTCTGCATCCGGGTCGGCCACAGACATGCCATGCTCCTGCAAACTCCGGTCTGCTCAGCAGAGCACAGGTAGCACAGGTAGCCAGTTTTACACTCCATTGGATCATACCTGCTTCTAATCACAATGTTACAACCTGCTTCTAATTACAATGTTACAACCTGCTTCTAATCACAATGTGACGCTGCTAACAATGTACAACCTGCTTCTAATACAATGTTACAACTGTTATACAATGTGATGAATGAATGCCTAGTATTAAAAGTGAGAAATACACAAATTATCTGTTCTAAGCAATGGGGGGACTCTGTACCACCATGTCCAATGCCCACTACATTCCTGTTCAGAGCAGCTCAACACATCACTGAACCATACTGTTTTTCAAGGTTAAAGGTCAATACTGTTTTTCAAGATTTTGCAGGTATACTGACAAACAAAAGTGATGACAAAAAACACAGAAGCAGATTACCTGGGTTTAGGAAGGTCAGACTGGCCTGCAGACCGTCTAACTGAACTTGTGGTTTAAAGTTATGCTTCCCCATGACTTTTAAAATCAGATCCATTGCCATGCTGGTCTCATCTAAACTTGCCCTCCTGGAACAAAACACAGTGAGTCAGAAGCATTTCAGTTACTGTACTTCTCATCTTCACTAGTTGCAGACCACAGAAACACAGCTGTTTGAAAGGGACAATTTGAAAGGTATTACAAAAAGGATTCTGGTTTTAATACTGTAATTTCTTGACTACTGACCAAAGTTAATACATGCAGACATGAATGAAATTTAAATTTACATTTATGTATTTTAGCAGATGCTTTTTTCAATTATCAATTACATCAGGACCAGAGAGCAAAATATGTTCAGCTATGACAATTAACTTAAGCTATGAAGTTAATTGTCAAAGAAATGACGAGTATCGCATTAGATACTCATTTGCAAAAGTATTGATACCAACTGTGCCATCTTGGCCTCCCTCAGTTGACATTTAATTTCACACAGTACTGCTGCAGTCACACAGGCACACAGGCCCCTCCCTCACTAGCACAGGGACCACTAACAGAGCTGTAGAGCTGGCTCAATATGGCAAGAGTCTTTATGAACACAGGTAGTCAAAAATGCCTCTGAAAGCATTGTCAACTTGTCCTGTTCGGTGGTATTGAAAATGGCAGCAAGTATTTTTCTGGGGCAAGCTCACTGTGATGTCAAACAGAGAGCATGGCTCAGGGTTCTCTCACCATCCCTGAAAGAGATGCCGGAGCAACCTGCAGCCACTGATGGAGACTCTGGAGGACTTGATGTGCCGCTTCACAATCTCCACTAGGTTGAAGTGAATGCCATGAGACAGCAACTGCCTTCGGATTTTACCTGAACAAAAAAAATATAACAAATGGTTCCATTCATTTGCAAAATTGTGGAATGTTATGCAGAATAGCCCTCATTCACCCACCATTCTTATGAAGAAATATGTCTTAAAACCCACTTTCACAGTTTTCAAGATTTCTCATCTAGTATTTGTTTCAAGGTGAAAACAGAATCTATATACACTCAAGACTACTTGAACAGTGACTTGTTTGTGCAAAAAATGGTTGTTCCATTTCTTCAATTCTGCAGTTGTGAGATGTCACAGGACTCTTTTCAATGGGTATCTTTTAAATGGGAACTGATAAACATATTTCAGAAAATTCTTAGGAAATCTAGACGCACCCTGGCAGTGGCAAATAGTTTTGCTCTGCAGCTACATCTAGCCACGCAACATAAAGTATTACCAAGCCTTGGTAAGACCAATCACCAAAGAAGAGTCGTTGGGTGGGCTTAGCAAGATAACGACAGAGCTGTCAACAGTGGCCAAGGAATAGCGGTCGTTTGAATCGGCTTTGGCATCGACTCGATAATTCAGACTTGGGCTTTCTGTTGAAAGTTGAGCAGGAAAAGGCATTTCAAAGAAGGAAATAGGCTATGTGCTGTTTTGCTGATGTTGCTGTGATTGGCTGTAGTGCTATCCAGTTTGAAAGACAACTGCTGATTCTGCCCCTATGTTTGAGCCCGGTCTATCGGTCGTGCCCAGACTACACATTCTGATGTTATATGATGGCTTGTCAGGCTAGGTGAATAAGGCCCATTGACCATAATCAACCAGCTTGACAAATCATTTACAGCTTCACAGAGCGCATCCACTTGCTCTGTTCCAGTGTTGATGCTAAATGGGCGGTGTCAGGGCCTAACTCACCATTTCTGTGGATGAGTGTGCAGAGAGCAGCAGTAGCAGCCTGGAACAATCCAATACAGGTGGAATGCAGCAGCATGGCTGCCATGATCTTCCTGTGGAGTGGACTCCTGACACACACACACACACACACACACACACAGACACACACACACACAGAGACACACAGGTTAGGGGTAAAGAGGTCTGTGTGCTTTTACAGGGCTTTTCCACTTTCCACTCCACCATTCTTCCACAACTTGACTCGCTTTTTTGGTTTTCCATTAGGGACTGGACCTGGTACCTGGTGCTCCTGCTAGTACCCACTCTGATGAGGTTCTACCCATGCTGAGCTGGTCCTAATGTGCCACGTACAGACTGTAGGCCAGTGACTGGTCAGAGCAAGGGTCGTTGCAAGCAGCCAGTGTAATACAGTCACATTGTCATATGCAGTGGCAGACACCCCAGTTTCCTGGGAACTCCAGGACATTCCCCTGTTTTAATAGCTGCTCCCAGACACCCGTGATTCATATACAATCTCCCTCAAGTTGCGCAGTAGGCAACCGTAAATGTCTTTTGCCAATGGGAGAAGTAGATAGAAAAGAGACAGAGACAGAGACTAGAGACTATGTGCAGTAAAAGGCAGTTCTCTGCTATGACCCCACTAACCCCACCCACCCAATTCACATTGAGGAGGTACCACATTGTAATGGAAAATGATGTGAACTACCAAATGAAGTACCAAAATGAGTAGAGTAGCACTACAACAGCATAATGGAAATGTGCCAACAGTGTGTGCGTGTGTGCATGTATGTGTGTGTGTGTGTGTGTGTGTGTGTGTGTGTGTATGTGTGTGTGTGCTCCACTCAGTGGGCGTACCTCCCCTCCTGCTCCTCGCAAACATTGTTCCACATGTGTGCACCGCCATGCAACAACAGGCTGTTGACTGCCAAGCATGCTGCCTCCTAGAGAGTGAGAGGACCAGATGTTAGCAGAGCACCAGACGGGAGTCAGTATTCTGGAAATGAATCCACTGCCAAACTCTCCACAGTCACTCCTCTGCACAAGTTTGTTAAACATACTGTTTGAATTTCTATTGTCCCAACTTGCTCTCAGGAGGCTCTTGGATTGCCTTCCACATCTCAAATGTCATCAGTGCTTCATTCCACACTGGTGTTCCCTGATATGTTACTGTATATCTGGCTGTACCAAATTTAGGAAAGTCAATTCCAAATAGGAAAGTTGAAGAAAATCCAGATAGCATGTACCAAATTCTTTTTCACATATTTAGTGCACTGTGGCATTTTACTCCCATTGCTTTAGGGACATTCTAAATGTATGGAGCAAAACTGGGTTAGAACTGGAGCCTTTATCTGAAAGCAAAAACGGGGTAGCGCTGAGTGCTATGCTCACCTGGACCGCAGCATCTGCTGTGTGAAGCTCCAGGGCTCTGTAACACGCCTCCATCCAGCACATGCCTCCACCTTCCTCCCCCTTCACCTGACGCTGCTCCACCTCCCCCTCCTCCTCACTCCTCTCATTCTCCAGCCCTTTGTTCAACACTATGGTTTTGGCTAGAACACAGAAATGATCACCTTATTTACTGCAACTCAACCTCAACTTACCTGAGCAAAGCTTTGTCTTTTGTGGTGTCTTATTTTGGGTGTGAACACACACAGCACAAAGGACGTAACATTGTAACACTGTGTGTGGGTGGACAGAAGTTAGTGTGAGTGATTGCATGGTGCATGTATTGGCTGGGGCATGGATGGCTACTAACTGAGGGCAGCCAGGCAGGTTAGGGCAGATGCTTGTAGAGTGGCATTATCTGGATACTTGAGGCATGCCTTCACTGTGACTCCATGGACTCCATTCAGCACCAGTATGTTGTAGTAACTCTCTGAGAAGCCCCCACAGCAAAGGAAATAAACAACAAGGGGTGGGAACAGGGAACTGAGGATCAGATAATCAAACTTAAAACTCCATGTTATTCAGAAGGCTATAAAGTCAAATCCACCCACTTGTGACATTCCAGCAGAAAAGGACCAATCAGAGAGCACTTTGTGACCCATAGTGCTGGTAGAGGAGGCCTACCTGAAGTAAACTTTTGAAGCAGGCAGCAGCCCACCTCCTGCAAGGCTTCTGAGTCAGGAAAGGAGAGCATGGTTTGACTGATGAGGGAGTAGCACCTCTCCTTTTTGCACATGAGGATCTCCACATTGCTGGCTGCCGAAGACGAACACAGAAAAGGCAGTTAAATGGGACTGAGGGCAAAGTTGCAAGCAGGTGGATGGAGGTAAGAGTTCTGCAGGGGGCGTGTAACTCACGTGGGCCTGCTAGTGGCAGTAGCACTCGTAAGGCATGAAGGAGCAGCTCCTCATTATCTTTGAATGCATGAGCTGCCCTCAACACCACACTGTGATCCTGCCTGTCCACAAAGTCCACCAGGTGCTCTTCTGACACTAGGCAGATGACAGAACATCACACAGTCATTCCAGACACTTCAATGATAGCTGGGTAGATGGTTTTTAACTCTGTGACACTGCTTTTGAGAGTACGGGAATACGTACTTATACGTATGTACGTACTTTGGGAGTACGTGATTTTACAAAACAAAACAAGACAAAAGCCAAGACGGGATAGAATACTTAGATATGTTGCTTGACAACGAGAGATGGAACTAATGACCCACTCTTGACCATAACAACCAGCCATTTAGAACTACTAATGGCAGTTTACCCTGGTAAGTTTTGAATGAGTCAACGTGTGAGTTGACTCCACTATGTGTCGTGGCTTTATCACTATCTCGATCAGCATTATTCTCTGATATATGAATGCTATGTTGTTCACTATCCCTTATTTATATGATGAGAATAACATAGAACTTAGAACATTGCTAACATGGAGCATATTTTGACTGAAAAGTAACCTGTTGCTTTTGTTTTAAAAAAATACATTACTATTAATTTCATTTTAGACAGTAAGAAGATACTATTTCATTTCACATATCACAAAGAGTCAAATTACCACAAGCTACGTGTTCCCAAGTCCCACATTCTCATCTCCACTAGACATCATGCTACTCACAACATGCTACTCACATCCTGTTTCCCACTCTATTCATGGAAATCTGCCTCGTCTAGAATAATTACAGTTCCTTAAACTATTACCTTAAAAGATACACGACAAATGGTTTACTTATTTTTGCCTGAAATGTAATTATTCACAACAATACAGCAGTTTTGATGGAATATATCTTGCAGTGTCTAAATTACACCATGTGGTGTGTCAAGTTTAGACAAACAAGAAGATTACACAAAGTGATCAGAAGCTGTGCCAAATTGCAATAAGTGCATGTCATACACACCTCCTTCAAGAAGCACCTGCAGAGCCCGACAACCCTGCAGCTGCACCTTTTCACTGTCTGGGAAAGATTTCATCCCTGCCACAATCAGATCAAACACATCCACATCCTGCTCCAGAATCTGCAGTCGTATGTCCGCTAGCAAAACATCAAAACATCAACATCAGTGTTTACAATCCTAGTAAAGGCCAAAATGCCTATAGTTTACATGTAGTTTTCAGTGTGGATAGTTTTCAAACTCTTCCATTGTCTGCATAGTATAGCACTTCACAGTCAGTGGAGAGCTCGGATGCTGTAGTGAATGGCTGCAGTGTGCAGGCTTCAGTTTTATGTAATATTGGAACTGTATGTGTACCCTGTGAGTTTAAACCATCTAATGATTTAAGTTGATTAATTATATCCAAGGTTAGGCCCAAATGTGACCTACATAAGATACTACGAATGCCTCCTCAGGCTTACAGCCAGCTATGCACTATTCAGCTATTTCACACAACAATGCATAAAGTGTTTCAGTTTTGCAAACTACTTACAACAGCAGACTTGTAAAAGCAACCTTCAAGACATTGCCTGCCAATTTCAAGAGATTGCCTGCAAATGGAGCCTACAATGTGTTGTGTATAGTTTGGACTTGAATTAATAGTTGTAGTATAACAGTTAGTTTCGTTATGAGAATAGTGAGTCTGCTGTGAAGAGTTTTGGTTTGTTTTATGAGGACAGTATGTTGTGAATAGTTTTGGTCTGAGTTTGTGTTAAGGCATCAAGGCAACACAAAGGCAGCAAGGTGCTTACGTGATCTAAGAAGATGTCCCAGGGCTTGCAAAATTGCTGTCACAACCCCACACTCTGTAATGTGCAGCCCCATCATCTTAAGGATCTGCCTGTACGTGCGCACATACGCACACACACACATGCAGACACACACACACACACACACGCAGACACGTAGATACACACATAGTGTGGGTTGTTTTGATCAAAAAAGAGCCATAGAACATTAATCAATCTTTCAAATGTCTCATCATAATACTACAGTCAGAAATGTTGTGTCTCACAAAAGTGAGTAAACCCCTTACATTTTTCCAAATATTCTATCATAAATTTTCATGGGATAACACTATAGAAATGAAACTTTGATACAACTTAAAGGAGTAATTTTACAGTTTGAATGGCAGTACAGATTTATTGTCCTCTGAAAACAACTCAACATACAGCCATTATGCCCTCACATCTGGCAACAATAGTGAGCACACCTTACAGTAAGCCTGTCCATATAGTGTCCTATGCCTTCAACTTTCTCAGCAAGGCAGTTCTCATCTTGGAGGACAATACAGCTATAGTGCTATATGAGCTGTACAATAGCTGGGTTTCTCTTCAACTTATTTGCATTAACAAAATTTGGCTGAAGAATATGCGTGTCTGCATGAATATGCGTGTCTGCATGTGTTTCCATCAAGTGTGTAATGTAAATAAAAAATGAACATTAGACTAATCAACTGACGTGTTCAAACCAGCTGTGGGGATCAACATATATAGACAGAAACATAAATGTGAATATACGCAAATTAAACTGTTTCCATTGACTTTAATCGCATTATGCCTTATTCGCATCAAGAGTTAACCCACCCCCATTGAGAGAATTAAATTTATATTCGCATTAGTGGACTGATGTGAATTTGCAAGTGTTTCCAACCAAGGATTTCCTAATTGCATCACTTTAATGCAAAAGTTTGATTTCTATAGTGTTGTCCCATGAAAAGATGACAGAACTCTGAGGGGCGTACTAACTTTTGCAAGATACCGTACATTTGAAGTGGATGCTTCATAATGAAAGTATGCACAATGACTAACTACCTGAGCTTACATCCTTGCTCCCACTCACTCACAAACATAAACTTCATTCATAGCTTACTTACTGGTGAACTCCCAAGACATCAAAGTCCTTTGATAATTCCAAAGGTTGGGCCAGCTTTTCCAAAGTTGTAGGACATATTTCTATGAGCCTGCAAAGCAGTGACCACCCTACCTGTAAACCAGACAACCACATTCTTTCAAAGAATGGTCAACCATGTTTTTCTGCTGAACGGCTTCTACTGCCTGATTGCAGTTCTGATTACCTGCTGTACTCCCTTACTGCCGGGGTAGGATTCCAAGACAACCAGCAGTGGCATGTGCGCCTCTTTGCCTTGAAAAAGTTCGGCTGCCAAAAAAACAAATTCATTTAGAACTAAATGTTATGTAAAAACTATTTATAGTATATACTGGCAGCATAACCAAAAATAGAACATGTTTGTCCCTTGCACCCATAGGCTACACGATGTTTCTTGCATTAGTTCACGACTGACATAAAAGCTAGACTTAACTGGGAGAAAAACATCACAAATATTGGAACGCTCAGACAAAATAGGATCTTACCACAATCATCCGTATGCGCTAGAGACAGCAGATCCGTCATGATCTGTACCATGGTACCTAACTGTTTTCCCTCCTGTAGATTACTTAGGCGCACGAGTAACTTTCTAAGTTGCTCCTCCAACTCCACCTTATTCACCATGTTCCTCTTCGTCGAACTCGTGCTATCTTACCTTTGAATACATTTAACGTGACAAATCCTCGTGTTGAGTTGAATTTACGTCGCTTTGCAACAATGTTGCAGCGATGCTAAACTGTTACAGAATGTACACAGATGTTGAAAACATTCCACGACACTTTTACCACAACACGCCACATGACTCCATGTATTGCAGCTTCCCTCCGATTGTAAATAGCGTCATTCTTCTAACTTTTCAGAATTTATGAAGACATGGTTTCCTTTTTGCGTATCCACCATGAACTCAGGAGGTTTCGATTTGAAATCAGGTCTGTGGAGAATCACAGGCGTGCCCAAATCTATCGCCAGATGAATCATATGACTCCTGTAACTTCGGAACTTCCTGTTTGGGAACACCAGGAGGTAAGATAAGCTTGTATTGACATGGTGAGTTTTTATGTGTTTGGTTTCGTAATAATATAATCAAATACGCTATTGTACATTTGGCGCTATTTAGCACACTGATTCGCCATAGACCGACCGAAATGATCAGTTTGTCATCTTCCGGTTGAGTTCCAGCTAGCCAGTGAATTCTGAGCGACGCATTGACTAACGTTAGGCTGAATGCATTGCTCATAAATCTGCATTTCAATGCACTAATTGTATTGCCCATAGCATGTGTTTTATATTATGCAAAATGTATGCTTAGTCAATTCTAAATTAAAATAGCTAGCTGGTGGAGATATAGGGTAACATGTTTGTATCTTTGCAACGTCTCTTTATGTGCAGATCAGAAAATGTTGTCATTTTATATGAAAAACATATTATAAATGGTGACGAGATGTAAGCGTGCAAATTGTTAGCTGCTCCTTTAAAGTTGTCGTAATTACGCATGAACACACCCCTTAAGACGTAAGGAAAAGGGACGTTGCATAGACCAGCTTGAGGCGTCTACGAGACAATTCTTAAATGGAGTTAAACTAAAGTCGTGTTACAGGCCAGTCATTTGCCGATGACAGGCCACATTTGTTTTACAGCATGCTGGGTTTTAACCATTTCATGATTTTTCATATGTTTTGAAAAGTAGACCAGGTCTAGTAGTGCTTAGTTGTCTCTACCGGCTTTGGTTGCCCAACTCACACAGGCTCCTTTTCCTCCTATGTTTTGTAAACAAGGTGACAATGGATACAAGCTGATAAATATAACCAAGTCTGTGGAGTCAATGGGGAAGACAGATGACGAGCGAAGCCTCATCAGGGCTTCTGCCGACCAAAGCATTAATGGACCTGAATCTGCTGATCATGTTACTATTGACAAAGGCTCCAAGGATGCTACTAATTCATTCGTCTACGTCTTGGCATTTTTCTCCGCCCTTGGTGGCTTTCTGTTTGGATATGACACTGGAGTGGTGTCTGGTGCCATGCTGTTGCTCAAGAAAGAGATGAACCTGAGTGCGCTATGGCAGGAGTTACTGGTCTCCAGTACAGTGGGTGCTGCGGCACTCTCTGCTCTGGCTGGCGGGTACCTAAATGGATTGTATGGGCGACGAGTCTGTATCTTGTTGGCAAGTTTTATTTTCACTGTAGGTGGCCTTATGTTAGCTTTAGGTCCGGACAAAGAAGTTCTGCTTATTGGTAGAGTGACAGTTGGACTTGGGATTGGTAGGTTGATTTCTAATTACATGTTAAACATTTTACATATTGAGTGGCTCTATATCAAGCTTCTAACTTAGGCCTGCTGTCGCCTGGTGATATCATATAGGACTACGTGATTTCATACAAAACAACTGATTAAAGCAACACTAGAAATTGTCTAAATCAATGTCAATGTAAAAGACATCTTACAAAAGGGGTGGAGGCTCAATCACATTTTAAAGTTATTTGGGGGCACTCAGCATGGGAAAAAATGCAACCCCTGGTCTATGAGGCTCATGATCTCCCTCCCTCCCCCTTTTTCCACAGGTATTGCATCTATGACAGTGCCTGTTTATATTGCTGAGGTATCTCCACCACAACTCAGGGGACAGCTTGTTACCCTCAACACCCTGTTCATCACTGGTGGCCAGTTTATTGCCAGTATTGTTGATGGAGCTTTCAGTTACATGCACCATGACGGTTGGAGGTATTTCAGGCTTAACCTAGAAGACACTTTTTAGTCTAATGTCTTTATTATTACCTACTAAGCTACTAATAGCCCTTGTGTACTGGACTGTAGATAACAGTGAAAAGATACTGTGGGAAATATCTCTTGTTACTTCATACTGCCCTGACTAATACTGCTTTTAATACTGACTTTTTATTACACCATGTTTGCTCTGATAAAAGGCAGTGTTCTTCCTCTAATTTCTGAAAGGCCTTGTGAAACTTCTTGGAAACAGTGAAGAGGCTGTGATCTTAAAGAGCTGTGCTGTGTTTGTCTTAGATACATGCTGGGCCTCTCAGTGGTACCTGCTCTGCTTCAGTTCCTTGGCTTCCTGCTCCTTCCTGAGAGCCCACGCTGGCTCCTACAGAGAGGACAAGCCCAGAAAGCCCAGCAGGTGCTCATCAAGATCCGTGGCACTGCGCATGTGGATGAGGAATATAACGCCATTAAGACCAGTATTGAAGATGAGGGGGGTTCTGGAGGAGGTGAATATATTGTAAATTAAATATAGTCTACCTAATTCCTTAACGTTTATAACGTTTATGCATTTAGCAGACACTTTTATCCAAAGCGACTTACAACTCATCAACTATCAATTTTTTCAGGGCCAGTCTCCCCTAGAGCAACTTAGGGTTAAGTGCCTTGCTCAAGGGCACAACGGTGGCAGCCGGGATTCGAACCCACAACTTTTCAGGCTACTTACACGCTAGCCAGGTTCCTTAACCACTACGCTACCACCACCCAATAATTCCTTATTGGTTACATGGCCTTCTTGCAGATTGGGGTCAAGTCAATGGAATTTCTGTTCTTAGAGATTCCTGCCCCATCTTAAAGTACATTTTACACACAAGGTTTCAGCCTGTTTTTACACATTTGCTTGTTAGCTTGTCATCTGAGCCCTCTAGACAGTCAACAAACTATCAAAAACCATCTCAAAGACTGAAAATATGCACAGCTTGAAGACACATGAGTGAACATGAGAGTCATTCAAATGTTATTATGCATATGCTACAAATCTGGACTGCACCTTCAATAGATGACAGTGCAGTCTCTGTGTCCTGGCTAGGAGATTGATGTCCAGTTATTAATAATAATAATTTATAATTAATAATTAATAAATTACTGTACAAAAACTATTGTGATGAGAGAATCCCTCTCCTACAGGGGGGTCAGTGCTCTGCCAGATGTTGGCCAGTCCCCCTACACGACGGGCCCTTATTGTAGGATGTGGGCTTCAGATGTTCCAGCAGCTGTCTGGGATCAACACAGTTATGTGAGTATTTCACAGTCTCCCGTTTTCACATTTTTGTGAGCTTAGTTTTGTGGATAGTAATTATTATTAATTAAACTTGAGATCAAATCTTCACAACTCTTGTCAAATTAAATAGTTTGGACCGTAGTTTGGTGTCAGGAAATCTAGGCAAGGCAAGTTTATTTATATAGCTCATTTCATACACAGAGGCAGTTCAATGTGCTTTACAAAGATATCTTAATTGACCTATTCCCCCTGGGCACAGGTGTGGTGACATTCTCTGATGGGGAAAATTTGAATGTGCAAATCACAAAGCATCACACATCATACACAAAGCATCATACACAAATCATCTGTTTTCACATACATCATGATTAACTGAAAAGAGTTTTGCCCCATATAGGAGGCTACTCTGGGTTAAAGTATGATGTGAGTGGTATAAATGAAGCGCCTATATATATATATATATATATATATATATATATATACATATATACATACACATATGTATGTAATTACTTTCTCATATATATATATATATATATATATATATATATATATATAATGTAAATTGTCTCTGGTATGTTCTCAGGTATTACAGTGCCACCATATTGCAGATGGCAGGCGTGCGGGATGATAAAATCGCTATCTGGCTAGCAGCCGGCACCGCAGGCACCAATTTCCTTTTTACCCTGGTGGGGGTGTGGCTTGTGGAGAGGGTTGGGCGCAGGAAACTGACACTGGGCAGTATTGTTGGTAAGGCCAACGCTGAACTGGCAGATAATCAATTTGCCATATTTCATTTGAGGGTGGGGGCTTAACATTGTGTTACAATGTGACCTAATATTTGGATCCGTAATTCTTACCTTGTGTTCAGATCGAAATACAAAAAGTGTGTGTGTGTGTGTGTGTGTGTGTGTGTGTGTGTGTTTATGTGTGTGTGTGTTAGGTACAGCTTTCAGTTTGGCTGTGCTTGGTATTGGGTTTCTATTGTCTGCCCAGAATTCTCCCCCAGTCAATTCCCAGGCTTTTGGCCCTGTTCTCAACTCGTCCTGCACACAATACAGGTTGGAATGTCTCTATAACACATCCTATACTAACCTCTCACACTAAATATCTAAGTAAATACTAGTAGACAGCAAACAACACTCTCATTACGTATTTTTGTTCCCTGAAAATACTTATTTTTTCCATGTAACAGTAAATATGCACTACTTATCAGACTGTAGTAGTAACCTGAAATGTTTGTTGAAGATTCTGTGAGCCCTGCATGCTCGACCCAGACTGTGGCTTCTGCTACCGTGAGAATGGCACGTCATTGTATGACACATCTTGTGTCTCTGTCAGTCAAGCCAACCCTGAGGAGGCTGCTTGGGGCAGGTGGGCAACTCATGTACTCAGCATACTAGTACATTCTCTCTTCTTACCTTGGTGTGGTCTGTGTGACATAGTGATTTGATGGATTTTTGTTTTGTTTTGTTTGTAGGTGCTCCAATTCCTCTCTAGAAAATTCTGGGATATTCTGGGCATATAATTATTGCCCTACTCGCTATTCATGGATTGTCCTGCTTGGACTTATTCTGTACTTGGCCTTCTTTGCTCCGGGTAAGATCTCCAAGCCTAGAAGATGCCATGTTTACTCTAAATCCGTACTTTTGTTCTGAATGTCCATTAACTGAATGTCTATGGTGGGTGGTCCCTATGTAGGTATGGGGCCAATGCCTTGGACTGTCAACTCTGAGATCTATCCTCTGTGGGCAAGGAGCACTGGAAATGCTTGTTCAGCTGGTGTCAACTGGACCTGCAACGTCTTGGTGTCTCTAACATTCCTGCATGTGGCAGAGTACCTAACTTACTATGGTGGGCTTGCTTATCTAATGATCTTAGAATAACTTAGAATCACTTTTGTAGTAAAGTGAAAGTAAAAAGAGACATATCTGTTTTGTTCTTTTAAGTACACTGTGTTGACCTCTTACCTCACAGAAATAGTCCTCTGTTTTTGAGCCTGATAGGGATGCTGAAGAGATTTTGTTGTGTTGTGTCAGGTGCATTCTTCCTGTACACTGGACTGGCACTGTTGGGCTTCCTGTTCATCCTCAGCTGCCTGCCTGAGACCAAAGGCCTGAGGCTGGAGGACATGGAGGGCCTGTTTGCAGAACAGCTCTGCACCTGTGGCACCTCGGGGCCCTCACACAGACATTACATCAGGGTAAACGAAAGCAACTTTCAGTCTGAGAATGAAGCATCTGACGAAGACTTGCCTTAGGAAGAATTGTGGAAGCTGGCTCTCGTCCTTCTTCTCTCTTTCTCTTTGTAACATTCCGGGATGTGGGTTTGGTGAGCCTCGGACCAGTCGGTGTGTGGGGGATGAAACTGCCGTCACTTTTGAGCCTTGCTCCTCATGCACTCCAGAGAGTCAGCACCTTTGCTCACACACTGGAACTTCAGCCATTTTCATGACCCTTGCTCTTTATGCATTTCAGAGTCAGTAGTCAGTTAGAAACCTGTCAGGTACTTCAAAGAACTGGACAAACATGAAAATTGCTGTGAAGGTCTACAGTGAGTAATAGTATAGCAGTTACATGATGGTGAAACTATTAAGGTCATAAGCGTTACTTAAATAACTTTAAATTCTGTAGTCTCTGGAGTGCAGTTGGGTGGTAGAAGTACATGTGTTTTCTGCTTGGGATGAATGCTGAAAATATCTATGAAATTATTCTGTGGAGATGAAACTGTGAAATTGCCCAGCTCGAGATGTTATTTGTATGTTTTGGTGATTCAAAGAAACAATATTGCCTTTTCCAGCCTCAAATGGAGTTAGGCCAAATGCACTATAGATCACTGGAACGGACTACTGCTGTTTCCTATATTACAGTGAGTATGGCAAGCATTTATTCATGTGCCACTGCCCTTTTGTAAACCAAACTTTTCAACAATTGCAAATATATGAATAACAGAAGAGATGTAAGCCTTGTTCAGTACTAATTCTTTTTATTCTGCTTCATGCTATCTTCAGTTGCCATAGAGCTACAGTCCCCTTTCATGGAATGCTTTACTGGGAACAATTCAGTTAAAGTTAAGGTACTTATAGATATGGCATTCAAAACCATAGGTGGCATATCTTTATTTTATGTTTCTTTAATGTTTTTGGTTTTCTTGAATGAAATCATTCTATTTGCCTTTTGCAGAACTCTTTATGGGTCTTTCAGAGGTTTCTGTAACTGAACTGACATGCATTACTTTCTGACATTTCAAATGTCCATATTTACTGTCCTCATGTGTGGAGTGACATTAACCATATTGTTATATGTGATACACTGTCTAGTGCTTGATTTTGTATTGATCTACCATATATCAAAGGGAAGGTTAATTTATTTGTCCAGATTAAGGACTACAGATTTAGTAGAACATGTAGCCTAAATGATCAAGTCCTTGCCATTTTCTATTCTGCTTCTGAGTATTTCTCTGTATTAAATATATTTTATATTGCTAACTGTTGACTGCATTTGTATATCTGCGTTATGGTAGAGATAGGTATAAGATTTATTCAAGGAAGTTTTAAAGATGTTTATTGCATCACTTATATAGAAATACTGGCTCGAATGCAGTGTCTCATGTAGCGAAATTGATTGATTTTTAGTTTATCCTCTGCACTGAAATGTGTGTGTGAGGGAGGTATGTGAGCCTATGTTCAATATACAGTATTTGTACTATCATGACTTCATAATTTAGAGAAATATGGTGTGAATCAATCCATAGCACTGTTGATTGATGTCAGTCAGTGCTGTATGTAGGAAAAAGGACCAAATCATTTGATATAGACTGAATAACAATCTGGCAGCTAACATTAATTGAATGGGGAATAGGCAAATTAAACTGAGAGTAAGTGTCTATTCCCCATTTATCTAGCATCAGCTGCTGGTCTATATTGTATCAAATTTTCTCATTCTTTTTCCTAGCAACAACACAACAACAGGGCTCTGGACTGAATCACACCGGATTTCTCCTTTAAACTCAACGGACATCCACAAACATCCACTTCTATCAGAACATTCATAAAAATTCATTAACATCATTTACTTTAGTTGGTTGTTTTTATAAACATGTTATTGACAGCGATGGCCCTTACAAAAGTACATTCATGGACTTTTTAAAAGGAAATTTGCCGGAGAGCCTCTAATCTCAGTGTGGAGGCCTGGTACTCAGCAGATCTTTGCTGATGGCTTGGGCTTTTGTTCGGCCAAATGAATGGAGTTTCAAAGAGCTTGACATACAGTCATGGCCAAGAATTTGAGAACATCCTTGAGAAATATTCTTCTGAATGCTTCCTTGAAAAGGTAATTGGAACATTCTGTCATTTTGCACATTTTACGATGGTATTGTGAACAGTATTGTTGCTACAATTCTACAACAGAATCACAGCCTCACAATATCCTTCCTGCTAAAGAAGTATGTCTGGCGCTCTTGATCCACTCTACCACAAGTAGCTGAATGTGGTGTAATGAAGTGTTGGCTGTGTGATGGTCGTTGGTCACTGCAGTGAACTGACACATGACACAACCTCATTCATGCACATGCCTTCATGTGAATTAAATCAAAAGCACTTGGTGGTCTTAAACTTTTGGCCACTGTAATGTATCAGGTCAGCATGACTGTACATGCATAATATATCTGGTATAGATGAACATGTTCATCTTATATATACCAAATGACATGCAGCTTCCATCTGAAATGGTTCTCTACAGCATGTGGACAGTGATATCACTGAGCTCCTGTTCTGTAAGAAAGCAGAGAAACTAAGACAGGAGGCAGAAGCAACAGTCTGTGACCTGTTAGAAATAGATTCCATGGCAAAGCCTTGGAGTGCCTGTAGTGTAAAAGCTGTGGAGGTCAGAAAACATGATAACATGCCATTAGTACACTACAGGAAGTTGTTCCTTACTGGCAGGCCAAAGGTCTCTTACTATAAACATTACACGGCTCTTTGTAATGCATCTAGAATGCTCCTTTCACTTCAGTAGGACTTCCCAACAATCTACGGTCTAATATTTCTTTTTAACTGACCGCTCTTAAGGAAAGTGAAACAAAACGTTAACAGATAACCGTTAGCGGAAGCAATCCATGTTAATCATTACAATTACTATGTTACCAATGATAACATAGCTTACATAGTATAGATAGCTTGATTGTCATGTAATAAATGTATTCAATAGGTAGCAATGTAATAAGCAGGATAACATTCAAGATTCAAGATTGTCTTTATTACATCTCATTATACTAGTATAAGTATAAATTCTTGTGTTTTTGCCCCTCAAAAATAAATAATAAATATATATAAATATAAATAAATAAATTGTATGTTAAGTGTGTGTGTGTGTGAGAGGGGAAGAAACAAAAATGTTGTGGAAAGACTGACAGGCACAGGCTTAGGCGGCCTTTGTTTCTGTCTTACAGCTTGGTGGAAAAAACTCTTCTGGAGTCTGGTGGTCTGAGCCTTAAGACTTCAATATCGTTTGCCAGATAGTAGCAGCTGAAACAACCCATGACTAGGATGGCTGGGGTCCATACTGATTCCTTTAGCCTATATAAATCCTGGATGGAAGGCAGGTCACATCCACAGATGCCTTGTGCTGTACACACAACTCTTTGTACTGCTTTTCATTTGGTTGCAGGCAGAGAGGCTTCCAAACCACGCATTGATGCCTCCAGTCAGGATGCTCTTTGTAGAGCCTCTGTAAAAGGCTTTCAGAATCTTGGATCGCATACCAAACGTCCTTAGTCATCTTAGGTGGAAGAGCCGCTGTTGGGCTGATCTGGTCAGTGTGTGGGGTTAAACTGGTCTAGGAGGCACCTGTGTTGATGGTCAACGAGGATGAGATGATGGAGCCCATTCTCACCACCTGGCGTCACCCTGACAGAAAGTCCAGGATCCAGCTGCATAGACTGGTGTGTGGACCAAGATTCGAGCTTGCTGTCAAGTCTACTGGGGACAATGGTGTAAATGCAGAAGTATAGTCTATAAACAGCATCCTTACATAAGTATCCTTCTTCTCCAGATGTGTCAAGGAGGAATGCAGTGAGGTGGTGATGACATCATTAGGGGATCTATTCTGTCTGTAGGCAAATTGATGAGAGTCCAGAGTAGGTGGAATCATGCTGCAAATTATGTTCTTCACAAGCCTCTCAAAACATTTCCTGACAATGACAGTGAGTGCTACAGGACATCAGTCATTCAAGGTGGTAATTTTGCCTTTGGCATCAGGATCCTGTTCCCCGTCAGGAAATATTTTCCTATAATGACCGACAGACAATCCATTATGCCTTACATATGTTATAGCATAAAAGGCTGTATACCAGATAATATTGCTAAATATCCTATTGCTAATAGTCATTCTATTTATGGTGTCTATATAGCTGCTCTGCATGTGAGCTATATTTACAAAGCTGCAAATATGCTGTGCTAACTGGAATTCCTGATAGCATGCCCTGGAATAGGCCTACTCTGTACGGCAGTTTGTGGGACCATGCCTTTTGTCTGGCAAGCAATCGCACATGGATTTGAGGCAGGGGATCTGAAAGTGATCTGAACAGATGGTTTTGCAGTTGTTTCTTAATGAAAAAGAGTTGTGTGTGGAGAATTTAATATTCCGTTCAATTCAACTATATTTATACAGCGCCTTTTACAGTAGTCTTGTCTCATGGTGCTTTACAGCAAGGAGCACCCGAGAGCAACAGGGGCAAGGAAAAACTCCCTTGTGGTAGCCAAGAAAGAAACCTTAGGCAGATTCACGGCTCAAGGACCCAACCCAACTGCAGGGGTCATGCAGGAAAAGTACAATCTGTACTTACAACGTTAGACTACAATTTGTCCATGATTTTAGCTGAGCATCATAATAATTCCAAAATATTGTCCCACAACATTATGTGGTACTCAAGCCATAGGTGGCTGTCAAAGGTTATGGCTGGACAGTGTAGTAGCAGTCAGAGTCAGGGAGTGAGATCGATCATGGGGGTAACATTGTGAGGGTCCATTTTGACAGTGCCATTGTGAGGAGGGGTCAGTCGCTGAGCCTCTAGGAAGGAGAGTCAGTCCTGGCATGGGTGGGTGTGTGTGTGTGTGTGTGTGCGTGTGAGAGAGAGAGAGTTTTACACATGACACATGAGAGGTTTATGCAGGCACTAGGATATAGCAGCAGAAGGTTACTCGTCACTCGTTGCCTCCCCCCCCCCCAATATCCTTGTGAAGAGAGCACAGCAGCGTCTTTTCAGCCTAACACATGGTAATGTCACATGTCACATAATTTTCATTGGTATGTTTATCAGCTTACACTATAAAATTCCAATGAATTTTCACTTACTTTCATAACTGTTTGTCAATTATTATAATCTTGTTAAGATAATAGCACTGGCCATTTAAGGGCATGGACACGTTGACAAGCTCCTTCATTCTCCACACTGGGTGGCAGCATTTCCTTTCTAAAGCTCAGCCAGCTGTCAGCAGTTGCCAGACGTCACTGAACACTACACATTCTTCTCAGAACTGTTTTACACTTTTCAAGCATCCACTCGTGAGGAGGTTTGCATCAGATAATTTGAACAGGGTATCCAACAAGGGTAGGCTGTATGAATCAGTTCCAATTAAGCAATCTCAAGATGCAGAATGCAGTTAAAACATGGGTGTGGTTACATGCACAGAGAAATTTGATTAAAATTTGATTAAAGCACTTACTGGATTATTCAGAATTCTGAAATATCTCTGCTTATATGCTAAAAGATTAAATTAGATAGATTGGTCTATACAATCTTGATGACATCTCCAATCATAAACTCAAATTATAATCTGAAAATTTGGTCACATAGTATGTATTTATTTATAGCACACATTTTCTAGTTCAAAGGCCACTCAAAGCACTTTTTACACAAAGACAACATGTACACTCAAGTCTACAGGCAACGGTGTTTCGCTTGGTGTGAATGTACATGTGAGAATTTATGCCTAAATTATCAGATTGGACTAAGATAGTGCAGTTTATTTAATAAGATTTCATACATTTTGATTTCAATCTGATTATTTGACTTACATGATGATTTCTATTCAGAGTAGGGTGAATAATCAGACTGTAATCTGATTATTTGTTTGCATGTAACCGCACAGAGAGAGAGAGAGAGAATGAAATGACCTGACTCTCAACTTCCTGCCTCCTTCCTGCACCTAGTTGTTGAAGTTATGTGCTATGGACACAGCTGGGTATCTGACTGAACAATAAGCCTAGAACTCCAGGTCACCTCAGATTCCAAGTTACACCTTCTTCAGACACAGACAGGTGATACAGAGGAAGTGGATAAGGGTGGAGCGGTGAAACCTGGGATAATTGTCAAGAAAATCTGTATAGTCTGTCAAGCTTCAGCACACTGGACAAACTTCAGAACATCAAGGAATCAAGGAATAGCCTACACACCAAATAATAGTAATAATTCTATATCTCCTTGTTTAACGAACATCATGGATTGCAATCATACTGCTGCACGAAACACAAATTAACTGTGAACACTGATTTCACTATGTCAAGACACAAGACACTATTTTTGCATGAAGTGTTGCACAGCATTAGTAGGCCTATAGGCCTATATCTAAAGATGCTATACCTTTCGGGTATGTCTCTCGCGTAAAGGAGAGTATTATTCTAATGAAACCATAGCTCAGACCGTTTAGTTCAAGGTAATGAATATAACCTGGTGATGTCAACACGGAGCCATAGTGTTTCTGAACGGAGGGCGTGGTTTTGTGATGCATTGCGGCTCAGTTGCTCCAGCCAGTGAAACGTGTGAGGAGTTGCCTGTGGTCCCGGTGTCCACTGCACACACCATGCTGAAATGAAAGAATATGGCACGCGACCACTAGGCATTCCGCAAGTCAAGAATGGAGGGGGAAAGGATCTTGAAAATAGTCATTACTGCACAGGAGTACAGCATTCTTTTCATTTAACGCAATCGTATAGTCTGTCAGCATGTATGGGGTAAAACGGAGGTGAGTTTGGGCTGCTGCTTGCCCGCTCACTGGTTTAGAAACTGCGCATTCTCTCCTTGGCGATTGGGAGGCGCACTGCTCGCTGGTCTAGACTGATAATTTTTCCCACTCCGAAACAATAACACACGGAAATCATGACAACAGGACAAGACGAGAGCTCAGTTCGTGTGGCTCTACGGTAAGATGCTGTTGATGATGCAACGCAAGCTAACATTCACAGACTAACTTGGCCTCTGAGTTATCTACCTGCTGCCGCAAAACATGCATGTCTATGATGTCAAGGGGACTATGCTGCGTCTTCTGCCTCTGTAGAAGTTACAATGATTAAACATGGGCTAGCTTATTCATCCAACCATTCATCCAAAGCTTAAAATATGCCTCATCACTGTTTGGTACCTACTGTGCTCTTTCTTTATGTGTGCCGTTGTGTCTCTCGAGGACGTGACACTTGCAGCCCAAGCAGCGATAAACCTTGGCATATTCAAGAGCATTGTTGTTCGTATTGGTCGCAGTGCCAGCGCATGTTACAAACCGACAGGAAGTGTCAAGATGGAAAGATATCGATTACTGTTTCCGTCGGCATATGGCTCAGGCCAGGCCTAGCCAGGTGTCTCCAGTGCTGATAACGCCACGCAGCAATTATTAGGGTACTACACCATTGGAGTCTGCACCCAGCTAACGATAGCGATGAGCTGGGTGTTTCTTCCCTTCAGTTTTGCCTTTGCGTAGTATTTAGGTCAGTGTGGCAAATGTGGATGCTTGATTCCAACGCTGACGGCTGAACGACGGGTAATCAATGAAAAGAAAGCTTTTGTCAGGAGCACACAACTTGCGGAAAGGCATCTAGTCAGATTAAGGGATTGCGTTTTTTGTGATTACCGCCCGCTTTCTTCCATTTTTCCTTCACAGGCGGCTCCACCACTGAAAAACGATTCCAAAATCCGAATCTGAAATGGGCTACTAACTGCTATTGGTGCAAACGTCATAATATTTCACCAAAAATTTATTGTGAGACCGTTAGGGTGTTGTAGGGCCAAATAATCAGGACACAGAAATACACAACGCATTATACATATAATCAACTCTGCTATATTTTGTTTTGCCAGAGAGCACTATGCCTGCCCTAGGCCAGTAGCAGTGGGGATTTATAAGATAAAGGATGCTCTTTGTGCACTAGTAGAATTTGCAGTTTCGAGAAGTGCTTTGTTTTAGACAGATCAGTGTTAGAATAGGTGGATCCATGTGGTTTCATGCCCTGCTCGACACCTGGGTCCATGGTTTTTTGAGTCGAGCGCCCACACGTCTGATTTTGGGGTATTAGCTTCACAATGGTTACATGGAGACTCACAGAAAAAACTCAAGATGCTGTCAGTTGAGCCCACACGCTATAGCAAGTTATTGGAAACCTGGCCACGTCACTGCACATAAGTTAGAAATGGCGATAGGCTGCTCTATATTAGCTTAAAGACAAAAGTTGAGATACACACAAATTCTTCAACTTAACCACTACTTTCTTTTTTTCCATGGCGTGCCCCTCAGTGTTGACCTAGGCAATAGTCTCATTAACAAATGGCTTTGCAGGGTGTCAGTGTTGCACATTTGACCCTCACAGCTTTTTACAAGCTGTCAACACAGTCCTGAAGCGAGGCTCAGCACCTGGTTTGTTTCACTTAGGAGCAAGTTATCCATTTTCAAGGTACTTCAGACAGTAGGCTATATCTTTAATTTCAAAAATGTTGTTATGTGTCTCTAACTGTTAAAATTGGCTTTACTTGTTGCTGTCCAGCATGTTGTCAAATACGCAGTACTAACTGGAAAAATGAAGATGGTGAAAATGGAAAGTCACAATGGCCATGGAAGAGTGCAGTTAAACAGCATCCCACTGTGCATATGTTAGCTTGACAGACTTTTTGTTTTGCCTTGCCAAAGTACTAAACAGATTGATAGTACAGGCTGAACCAGATGGAGTTAAGATTTGAAATGCTCTACAGGATAGAAAAACTAGTGTGGCATGACTCCTGTGTCAGCAGAGGATGTCTTGTTTTTAGCTGACCTATGACAAAGCAGTGACAGTGCAGTTTTACTGTGATGACAGACCTACTGTAGCCATGGATGAGTCAGCGTCTCCAGGGACAACTGTTGTCTGGTTTAGCTAGGCATGCTCCATTCCCAGAGCATCAGTAAGAATGGAACGAATATCAGTGATTGATCGATGAAAATTCTCAACACTTCAACATACCAAAAACACTCTATATCTTTTTATTTATAGTAGGAATAGTCAATCATTTGGACATTCAAAACTTATGGTACATATACAAATGTTGGATTGCCAAATACTGAATGTTTAATGTAATTATGTGATATACGTAATCTACGCTAATGCCTGATTTTTACGGAAAGGTTTTAGGGGTTGCATTGGTGCATACATGATCTAGAATGGAATTTGTGGATATTCTCTTGTGTCCTGTGCCCTGTATGGAATACCTTTTTGTCTGTGTAGACTAGTTTTTTAGTTGTGTGCTCTTACAGCCAAGATCTAAGCATAGGCCCCAGTCAGACTGAGGCTGGGCTTAAATAGACATCAGGATCCACTGAAGCAGCACAGGCCCTTTCATTTGATCAGACTTTTGCGAGTTTTGTGCTCAACAGGGTGAGAAACATGCCATGCTGGAGTCTGTAAACCACAGATTTGTTTTTTCTCTCATGTTTGTAATGGGTCCAGTGCTTCATGTGTTCTGCTGACAGAGCCAACAGACTATGCTAAACAGATCAGGATAATTACACAGTGACTGGCATGCTTGCCCCACCCATCCGCTCCCTCATGTTTGCCCTTCCCTGCTCCATGTCTGAATGCTTGCAGTGGGCATCTGAAAGCAAATGAAATTATTTAGATGTTGTATCCATGCGCAGTATATCTTTAATGTTCAGTACTGTGCGTCCAGTATTGTGCCTCTGAGCTATGTTTACCTACCATTCTCACTCAACTTTTGACCCCTCCACACCCCCAGTTCCTCAGCACTGTACACACCTATAGCCTTCTCCTCCCTCTGTGCACACCTGATCGGTATGTTCTCTCCAGGTTGCCCTTGTGAACCCAGGCAGGGGTCCTCTGTTCCTCTTCCTTAGTGGAATCCAATATTGGCATTAATAAATTATGCAAAGTTCTTCCTATGAGGGGATAGACCTTTTTTTGTTTTGCATTCTTGGCTTTCACAGATGTGTGTAGCTATTAGTCTGCCTCTTGTGGTTGCTTCACCTCACTGCTTATCATGTGTTTTGATGTCTCAAGAGCTTCACATGGTGACAGGCTTCCCCTCACACTGGTTGTTGCCTGCTTTGTTTTCGATGGCTTTTGTGCCCCGCTGGTCTGTCAGAGCTCTTGTTGACACAGAGATGAGAGTCCTCTGTCAGCAAGGCACGCCTGAGTAGCACTGAACTCAGGGAGGATTGTGACGTGGCTGAGAGCAGTGAGATGGTTGACGCTATAGTTTTGGCCTATACGTCCATACATTTGGCTCTGGCCCCAACTAACATAAGGCTTGTCATAGTAGAATCCCATGAGGAACAAACCCCCCCCCCACAAACACACACATGCACACACAGCCTATTATCTGTTTTAAAGGGAAGGAATCCAGACACCCCTGAACTATAACTCATTTCACTGTTTTCACTTTTGAGCAGACAGACAGCAGCATCGTTCCTCACCACAAGAAGTGTCCTCTGGATGGTAATTCAGGATAATTGAAATGTTTCCTCACTAACCATTGAGTCATTTGTCATTTGGCACATAATTGCAGATCATGTTTTTAGTTAAGCTGGTCCAATAGGAGCTGGAAGGGATTCAGCATGGCCAGGGCCTCATACAGCTGACTTTATCCCCAAACTCAGCATTTACAGGATTAAGAGCAGATTACGCTGGGTCATTCTGAATATGGCACTGTAACCCTCAACTCTGTTCTTTGGTTATTTTAGTGTAGGCAACTAAATATGCAGACTTGTCACTGAAGACTATCAGTTACCCACATATAATTAGGCTGTACAGTGAGGAGAACTGTGCAGAATAAATGGCTTACAGCTTGAGCATGGCTACATTTACTTACTTAGAAAATCATTAGGCTAGAGGCAAGGTATCTCACACTATATATACACCTTATATAACTAGCTGTAATGGCTTCCCTCTGAGTGATTTTATGGGACATTTTACAACTGATTTGTGTAATTGCAGCGGTTGTTGCAAATACCATAAGTAGCATGATATTCAAATATTAGCTATCTATCTTCAGAACAAGTAGTAGCCTCATGATAGTTATGCAGAAGGAGAATAGCCTACTTGATATGCTGTGGTGATATGGTATAAAGCAATCTTGGCATTGCCTGTGAAGTTAATGCTTTCCTCTTGTGCTCTTGAACAGAGCCTGAAGAGTTAACACTGCCTGACTTGTGACTTGTTGGTACCTGCTGAACATACTTTTTTGGAGTAGAGGTGATATACAGCATACAGTTGCCGAACACACCATGACCCATCTCACTCCTTTGAGTTTGTCACTATGCCTGGCCGCTGCTACATTGTCCAGCCATAATTCCTGATAACCACCTATAGACTGATTACCATGTAATGTAAAAGTGGGATAATACTCTATTATGAACTATTATGAACCTTAGCTAAACCATAGGCAACTTATAGTCTGTCATGGTTACTACTGATTGTAATTTTTCTCCATGACCCCTGGCAGTTGGGTTAGCCCCTTGAGTCGTGGATCTGCCCAAGGTTTCTTCCTAGATTAACTGAACATAAGGGAGTTTTTCCTTGCCCCTGTTGCTCTTGGGTGCTCCGTCTGTGAAGCGCCATGAGACAATACTATTGTAAAAGGCGCTGTATAAATAAAACTGAATTGAATTGAATTGAAGTGGGAATTATCCAGTTGGTTGGTCATTGGTGTTAAAGGGGAAAAAAACACATGGTAAGTTAGGCCTGTGTTTTCTAAGATTTCTGTTTGTTGTCCATGAAGGAGTTCAAGAAAGGGAGATCCTCTGCCTGGATTCTAACTTGAGCGTTGACTTCCCTGCCATACACAAATAGTTATTAGGGTCAGTTCTGTTTAGCACTTAATTATTTCAGAACTGACATGTATTGTGATACACAGTCAGTACTCAGTCCTAATATGAACCCCTGCCTGCCTGTAAAGACCAGCAAAGCAAGCACTGCATTGTAAGCAATCAGTTTATTTAACATAGCAGTTTGTGCATCCTTCAAATAACAATGAGCTGAGACAGGTTGTTTCCAATAAAACCAATACAAGTAGACTGAAAAGTGAACTCATTAGTGTTTTTAAATTCATGTCTGTGAAGGTTGCTGGTAGCTCGGTGTTGTATTGATGAAAACTGAAAAAGCTTGTGGTGACAAAACTTCAAATCCTGTTCTGTCTATTCCTAGATGGAAGATTGAAATGGCCTTGTTCAGTCCCACATCTATGTAGATCAGGTGGTGCACAAAATGCTGTGGTTATACAGTTTAAGGGAATCAGGTGCTCAGGGCCTTGGCCCATACAGGCATTTTATGTGCAAAGCTCTGTCTCGATGTCTTCTACTGGAAATAGGATGAGTAAATGAATGCAACATTTTTCAGATTTGGCGCCAAGATTCCCGTTCTAAGTGTGAGCTCTTCACCAGGATGACCTTTGCTCTGGAAAAGCCAATCCTGAAATAGAGTTGCCATCCTGCAGAGTGGCCATCTATCTGACCCTGTCCACCCGTGCCTAACCTCTGACCTGCAAGCCATAAACCAAGTCTCACGATTGGCTGCGATACAAATAGCTTGCTTTCCAGTTAAGCTTAAGGTGCAAACATATTCACCTCCTCTCCCACCCTGTTCTCACATCAATCAGGAGACTTGTAGACCGGTGCCCAAAACATAACTGTGCTAACTGCTACTACTTTACTACTAATTCAGTGTCATGGTGTGTGGCCACTAGCTACCCAGGTTATTCACTATACAGTGGGTCAGAAACCACAGAGCCTTTACAGTTTGACTTTGTTTACTGGCTAATTAGTTAGGAAAAACAATAACGGTACATGAAATGTGAGAGTATGAGAGACTATAAGATGAGTGTGTACATATAGCCAGCACTTGCCTAATGACAATTTGACAACTTTGTCACTGTCATGGTAATTACCTGGTCTTGACACTAATGACTCAGGTTCCACCTTAGCAAGCCACAGCCTGTTCCTCAGGAGAGATGGCGAGCAAATTCACTAGATCCTGGAGAAAGAAGGAGGATAATCAGGATTTTGGGATGAGCTCTAGAACTCTGTGGGAGAGGGGATAGAGGCAGAGCAGGATTAGCGGCTGCTGGAGAGAACGGACTCAAATGGAGATAAAAAAGAAACCATCCACTAATGGAGTCCTTTTGTTCCATCTGCTTCACATAAGGCAAGAAGGATTTGGTTTCATGCTTGTGTCTTTGTATGACCAAAACTCCAAGAAGGATCATGACCCAAAGTGAAGAAAGTCTGAAATGCATTATGTCTATATGTCTGCCTTTCTAAGCTTTAAGTTTTGTGCGTAAATGTCAGTGTTATTTTTTGAAAGGCTACAGATAAGTAGTAGTATGACAGTAAGACGTTCTAGACAGACTCAGCATCTCTCTTTACACGAGACATTAAGGATTCTTATCCCTTTTTCTCTGTCTGAGTGACATTTATTTAGCCTGAGTAAAGCCAGACCGCACCTCAGTCAAGATTGACAGAGGGCCTGGGTGAGGTTGGCTCATTCACTTTCCATAGTGGCTCCTGTGCTTTTAGTGGTTTGGGAAAAGGTGGCAGTGGACTCTGCAGAACGAATGAAGATTTGCCAGCATCTTTTGCACTGTCAGACGCACTTGACATGCTTCATTTTAGTCTGGTTTAGAATTCAGAAGTAAGGCTACTAATAGTGCAGTAGATTTTTCTCAACCCTTTTAGATGATACTGGAGGACTGGTACTTGTTCTGACTGCAGAGAACACACCTGAGTCTGCAGAGAACACACCTGAATCTGCCCTTTGAGAGCTTTAGTGCTGGGCAGTGAAGGGCACATGGGTCTTGTCCTCTGCCTGTCTTCTCATGTCCCTTCATTCCTCTCTTTCTCCCAGCTTTATCTCTCTCCACTCCCTCCCTCTCTTCTCAGTCCAGTGCGAAAGTGTGCCAGTGCCCAGGTCCTGTGTCACCCCGAGACACAATGGAGGCAGTGTTGTTCTCCCAGCAGCCATTGTCCTCTGTGGCCAGAGCTCCACAAAGCTGCCGTTATGCAGCCTGAGAGAGGCACAGGGCATAGTCAGGTGCTGCTCCAAGCCACTGCTACAGTCCCATTATGGACCGATTTCTCCTTTAATCACTGAGCAAGCTTCGCCAAGATATTTGCTTTTAGATTGAGCTAGATTTATGACTCTCAGACAGCATAGAATATATACATTAGCATCAAGGTTTTGAGTTGAGGTATTTGACAGATCTGAATCTGCCTGATTTCCTTGAAATCTTCTGGAACCAGATGAAATGACTCACCAGCACCCTCATGATTCAGTCTCTGATAGCCGAGTTAAGTTGCTGAAAGTGCAAACTCAAAGACACACAAACACAGATGTCCCCAGATAATTATGCTAAAGGAACTTCAAATCAAATTTTGAGCCTAGAGTAATAAATTACCTTATTAAAATTTCAGCCTGGTCAAATCCACACTCAAAAATAACAATAGTTCTCTCTGACATGCAGTTTTAGTTGGTAGATAAGGTCTCAATTTTTTGGTCTCTTCTCTTAGGATTCGCCCACAACTGGCCCGAGAGAAGATCGAGGGATGTCACATTTGCACGTTTGTGACCCCTGGAGAGCCCCAGGTCATCCTGGGAAAGGACAAGGCCTTCACATACGACTATTTGTTTGACATGGAATCACAACAGGACAACATCTATGCCAACTGTACAGAGAAGCTGATCGAGGGCTGCTTTGAGGGCTACAACGCCACGATATTTGCTTATGGACAGGTGAGTGAGCAGGAATACTGAAGTAGGCTACAAGCCAAACGGGTCATGTTGTGCCTTGTCTCAAACTGACTTTATTGGAACCAAAACCCCATTCATCAGACAGCAAATTCAGGTCATTCTGCCTCCAAATTCCTCTCCAAAGGTCATACACTCTACTTTTCTGAGATTCCCTCAAAGCTAATGAGGTGTTGTGGCATTTGTGTGATGGGCTGCAGCACAGGGCACTAGCAGTGTTGAGGTGTTGTGGTGTTTGTGTGATGGACTAGAGCACAAGGGCACCAGTGGTGTTTGTGTAGTGGACTAGAGCACAGGGGCACTAGTGGTGTTTGTGTGATGGTTTGGAGCACAAGGGCACTAGTGGTGTTTGTGTGATGGACTAGAGCACAGGGGCACTAGTGGTGTTTGTGTGATGGTTTGGAGCACAGGGGCACTAGTGGTGTTTGTGTGATGGTTTGGAGCACAGAGGCACTAGCGGCTGTCTCTACCAGCTGACTCAGCAGTGTCAGTCTATAATCCCATGTGTTTACAGAGATGAGCCTCCCCCTCTATTTCCCTGTCAAATCCTGCTGATTACTCCTCCTCCAGCATGCTGCCTTTCAGCTTTTCATGTGCTCTCTCTTTCTTTCTCTCTCTTTCTCTCTCACTCTCTCTCTCTCTCTCTTTATCTTTCTCTCTCTCTCTGTCTGGCTCATTCTGTCTCAAGTTTGGCTCAGACTCCCTTCTTTCCTTTCACCCTCACTGACGTTGCCGTGACAACCAGGCTCCTGTCTGTGGGGCTCATTGAGAGGCTATTGAATGGCAGTGCTGTGTAGGGGCGGAGCTGTTCTACAGGACACCTCACTAGAGGCATTAAGACCACACTTTAGGTGCTATCCATGTATATTTCATATGCCCCCCCCCTTCCCCATGCTGTAGAAATGAGGGATGACCTACATTCCAGGAGCTGGCCTGCTTTTACCGCCCAGCCCACCCCACCCCACCCCACCAGCCCTGCTGCCCGTCCTCGTCCCGTGGCTGGCACTCATCCGTGTGCTCTTCCGTGAGCTAATCCCAGCTTTGTAGCAGCTCCAGCGTGACCTCGGCCTCCAGGCCGTGGACGCCACCTCTGGAAAATCATCACTTTCACACGCATTGCACCGACCGCATGACTGACACCTCTCAGCCCTTCACTTATTACATCTAGAGCACTTGTGAAGGCACACAGCCAACTTTCCTCATTGCCTCATAATCTGAATTTACTAGAGCTATGTAATGTCTCATAATCTTGTGAGATTAGGACACTGTTCATCCTCAGTGTTGCTGAAGAGGTTGTCAACAGAGATAAAACAAAGCGTATATGCATTTCTTACACTGCATGTGGTGACTCTGTATGTTCCCACAACCCCCAAGCGGGACTCTGTTGGAAATAAGATCCAGGATGTGTTAACTTGTCTCCTCTTCTTCACCTCCTCCCACAGACTGGCTCAGGGAAGACCTACACCATGGGCACAGGCTTCGATGTCAGCATCATGGATGAGGAGAAGGGCATCATCCCACGGGCAGTGGCCCACCTCTTCAAGGGCATTGAGGAGCGCAAGCAGACGGCTGTTGAACAGGGACGCCCTGTGCCTGAGTTCAAGATCAACGCCCAGTTCTTGGAGGTATATGATTTGTTTCACTGTTCAGGGCAGGTACATTTACCCTGTTGTGTTCATTAGTTGAATTCAGTTTGACCTTAATGTTCAATAATGTTGATTTCCCCATATAAAAGAAGACTGTCAGATTATTGATCTTGTTCACTGTGGGATTATGCCAAAATGGCGGTGGCCTTGTGTGACTGCTAGCTGCATGGGCCTGTGCAGTGTCCACTGTCCCCACTCTGCAGGGTCTCCAAGCCTGAGTTCCATGGCAGGTCTCTTGGGTTCAGCACTCTATTTCTGGCCCAGTTTATTGAGGATGGGTGTTATTTATCGTGTCCCTTCCCCTCCTCCCCCCGTCGCTGCTTCCTAAATTAACCTTGACAAGTGCCTCCCTCAGCTGTTTTCCAGGGGAAAGAGGAGTTGGGCTGAGGAGGGCTGTTTGGGGTGGAGAGAAATGGGGATCTAATTATTCAAGTACTGTACCTCCAGTTTCCACCATGTTCACATAGCCACCTTGTCACAGTGTATGTTTTCCTCGAAATATTCTTCTTTCTTCTGACACATATGTTTCTTTAAAATAATCATGTAATTCCTTGAGTTTTTAAGGTATGCTTCTAAGATGTATATCTTTTCTTCCATTTTGGCCTTATTGTTAAATGAAATAATTCTAACGTAAATTTTGAATTATGATGTATATTTTCAATAGTTTGAGTTGTGTGTGTGTGTGTGTGTGTGTGTGTGTGTTGCTTGTTGCTTGTTTGGTGCAGCTCTATAATGAGGAGGTGCTGGATCTTTTTGACTCCACACGGGATATGGAGGCACGGAAGCAGAAGTCTCACATAAAGATCCATGAGGATGCAAATGGAGGGATCTATACAGTGGGGGTGACCACACGCACGGTCTCCTCAGAGGCTGAGGTAGGGAGATGCTCTGATGAGGCTGATCACTCTGTCATGGGGGTCTGAGAGATGTGTGCATCCTCCCTTAAGATCAGACATCAGTAGACTTCAGTCTAGAACTTCACCTAAAAGTGCTTTGGTCATTCATTGCTCATGTCTCTCTCTGTCCGTGTGTCAGATGATGCAGTGTCTGAAGCTGGGGGCCCTCTCCCGGAGCACCGCCAGCACCCAGATGAATGTCCAGAGCTCCCGCTCTCACGCCATCTTCACCATCCACCTGTGCCAAGTGCGCGTCTGCACCCCTGACAATGTACGCTCCTGCTCACACATATCCTTCTGTTATATTTTACACCTCTCCTGTCTTTCTCTACCTTCTTAATGGTGCTTCTTCTTGTACCATTCCTTCTTAATGACATTCTTTAAATATGACTCATACATTTTACTTGCATAGTGATTGCCATATGATTATCCCATAGTGTATTTAGTATGTGTTATAGAGTTCTCAAAAACTTGCACTAGTGTTGCTAATGTTAGTTGATCAGCAATAGTATTCTTCTGTGATAATCATGTTAATGTGTTTGTTTTTCTTGGGCTGTGAAGCAGGGCAATGAGACTGACAATCGTTTGGCTAACGGCTCATCTGAGATGGATGAGTTTGAGACCCTCACGGCCAAGTTTCATTTTGTGGACCTGGCCGGTTCGGAACGCCTGAAGCGGACCGGGGCCACGGGGGAGCGAGCCAAAGAGGGCATCTCCATCAACTGCGGCCTGGTGAGGATCCACTGCACACTCTCATCTCTGGTCTCATCTGTTGGGAATGATGTGGCAAAATCACTGAGGTTATTTTGAGGTGATTCATGAAAATAGCAGTAAAACAAGCAGGAGTTATGTCAGCCAGTAAAAGTTGCGATTACTCCCTGTGGATTTGGTGCACTTCTGCCCTCCTCATGCTGCCCTCATTTCTAACCGCAATCCTTCATGTTGACTTGATGGCCATCTAGTGGTTGCAAGTGACAGTGAATATTCCAAGCAGTTGAAAGCGGCTATGGATATGAGTGTGAAGATGAATATGACCACCGACCCATTTTGCTGAATGATCCTCTTTTTCTTGGTGTAGTTGGCACTGGGGAATGTCATCAGTGCTCTGGGAGACAGAAGCAAAAGAACATCCCATGTGCCTTACAGGGATTCCAAACTCACACGGCTGTTGCAGGACTCTCTGGGTGGAAACAGGTCTGTGTGGAGCAAGCAGCTTGCTCTGCTCATTGGTGTCTTCACCTCAGTCCCGCATGTCTCTATGTGTTTATGGCTCTCTTAGTGTTGGTGTGTTGGTGTTTTTGATGATGTTGATGTGTGTGTATCCCAGCCAAACAGTGATGATTGCCTGCATTAGCCCGTCCGACCGTGACTTCATGGAGACACTGAACACACTCAAGTACGCCAACCGAGCGAGGAACATCAAGAACAAGGTGGTGGTGAACCAGGACAAGGCCAGTCAGCAGATCAGTGCTCTTCGCACTGAGATCGCCCGACTCCAGATCGAGCTGATGGAGTACAGGACGGTGAGCCGCACAGCCACATGCTCCAAATTCTACACCTTTACAAAACCACAAACCTACGGGAGCTCTCAGGCTTGCTCTAAGGATGTCAGGTCTTGGGCTCTGTGAAGTGCTATGAGACTGTTTCTGTTTGAATTGATGTGCGTTTTGGACTTGGAGCATTATGAAGCAAGGACTGAGCATGGAGTAGGAGTGCACAAGTTACTAGTGTAGAGGAACATCAGGGAGATTGTGAAGAGTAGATTTTGGTCGCTCTGATTATTTTTAGTTTGATATAGGTATTTAAGACTTGGCTCTGATTTAGGCATCCTCCAGAAAATAGAACTGCGGGCATTCCTAAATCCCTTGGCTAGCAGCACTAGCCTTTTTCCAGTCCAAAGCTAATTACAGTTCTGTCTCTGATGTGCAGGGAGTTTCTGCACCCCAGGCACTGACCTCAGCTCAGTGATGGACAAGAGAGGCTGAATTAAAGCCATCCACTGGGAGCCTTCTCTAATTCAATCGACAGTCCAAGCCCATTTTCCTGTGGTATCAACTAGATTAATAAGGCGGAATCAGATCAGACTAGTCCACTGTAGCCTGAAGCTTCTTTCAGTGTATCTGTAACTGTGACTGTGTCTTGTAGTCTGAGCACCAAGCTGGTCACACACATCGGCTGCTATAAATACTCTGTCTAGCCAGAGCTAACATCTGGGTCAGGCCTGTTTGAAAAGTCTGCATAGTGATTTTCTCTTTGCTTTCTCTTGAACAGAAGGCGGTATTTTTTTGGGGGGGTGATTGAGTCATGGCAGTTCTGCTGTCCTGTTGCAGGGGAAGCGCATGGTGGGGGAGGACGGCATGGAGAGCATCAACGACATGTTCCATGAGAACTCCATGCTGCAGACAGAGAACGCCAACCTGCGGGTGCGGGTCAAAGCCATGCAGGAGACCATTGATGCCCAGAGGGCACGGCTAACACAACTCCTAAGCGAGCAGGCCAACCAGGCCCTGGCCAACATTGGTATGTGCCAACAGGGTACATGTGCCCAGAGCGAAAGCCACATGATTAACTTCATTGATTTGTCATTAATTGGGTACAGCTTTATAGGGACGTATTTTTCCAGTGCTATATTCTTTCAGCCAGGCTATTGCCACCTAGTACCGCCACTCAATATTGCTTTTCACTACAGTACCAGTCAGGGTGCTCTGCAAAGGCTTTAGTATCCCCAACTAATACCTTAGCATCCAATCAGCAAACAGAAATTGAAGGCAGAATAAGTTTAAAGAAGTTAAAACAGTGCCCATCCCACCCCAAAATAATAAATATATGCCTATCACAAGTGTCCAGACTCTTTTCACTAAGTGAAGGTGAAAGTGTCTGGTCCACCAGACTAGGATCCTTGTTCTTATCCATTTCAAAAATGTTTACATTTTTATAAATCAGATTTTACACCTTCAATGTTTTTTGATTCAAGTTCTTAATATATTGTCAGGTGTATCTCTTAAGTCTTTAGCACTCATCCTGACTGCTTATTAGTTTCACAAGCCAACAATCTTTATGTGGTTCTACATGGAAATCAATAGTTAATATGCTTTATCACACGGCTCTATGTAATGCTGTAGAATGTTCCATTCACTTCAGTGGGATTTCCCAACGTTCTACAGTCTGATAGTTCTGATAGAACGGACCTTTGCTAAGTTTAACCGACCGCTGTTATGGAAAGTGAAACAGAACCATAACCAATCAGCTGATCTGTAAGTTAACAGACCACCGTTTTTGCAGAAGCTATTATCCATCTTAATCATTAATATTACTGTAATAGCAGTGATAAACATGCTTCGTTGTCATGTTATTGATGCAGTAGGTAGCCATGTAATAAGTGGGAAACGTACCGCAAGGCGGTCATTATCGTGGAATAACTCTCTTCAGAGTGATTCAAGAGCCCTCTGCAGGCGTCGGGTTCCCATCACTCTGTCGGGAGTTATTCCACGATGATAACCGCTTCGCAGAATGTCATCCTTTAGGTATGTGATATATTTATTTCAGTTCACATAAGGTTTAAATGGACCAGATGTTGCCTTATGAAATGATATGCAATGATTTATAATCATTCATTTATATTCATTCATTCATCATTTATAATCAATCATTCAAAATGGTTCCATTTGTATGGTCGGTCCTACTCAACATCTGCAGGTGAAGGGAGTGAAGAAATCGGCAATATGATTCAGAACTACATCAAAGAGATTGAAGACCTCAGGTACAGTGTCAAGGCATATTGACGTACAGTCTGTTGAACCTGATTGTGTGTGTGTGTGTAGTGTGAAATATTGATATGTGTGTGTGTGCGCATATCCAGGGCCAAGCTGCTGGAAAGTGAAGCAATAAATGAGAACTTGAGGAAGAACCTCTCTCGCGCCTCCAACCACTCATTCTACGGAGGACCCGGAAGCTTCTCTGCTGCGCTTCTGGGGCCGGGACCAGACAAGGAGACAGCGGACATCATTGAGCTCGCCAAGAAAGATCTGGAAAAGCTCAGGAAGAAAGAGAAAAAGAAAAAGAAGAGGTAATAAGGACATACTGTATGTATGTCATATATTGGCCATATGTTGACATATGGAGTCTGTTAAGGTGATGCATGAGAGAGATTTTTCTTCATGCATGATGCCCCTCTGAACATTAAGGCTGGAGAGACCACCTTACCTTTATCTCTACAGTTGATCAGCCAATGATCCCTTCTGTAGCCACTGGATGATACCATTTCTTCACTTATTCTTCCCTCCTGACCACTGTGTGCTTGTGTTCTTAGAAATGATCATGAGAAAAGGATTTTTGCCACTTGTATGACCAACCCGTATGTTTCAATGTTGTTTAAAATGGAATAGTCATCCAGTATGTTCTTGCCTTGACTGTTATGTATTGGTGTATTGGTGTGGACTGAAAGTGTGTGGGTGCTCTATCAGGTGTTGCAGGCTGTGCATCCCACTTATTTGGGCCTTAATGTTTCTGCATCCGTACTGCCAGCAGCTGTAGAGGAAGGCAATGAGGACAATGGCTATATGAGTCCACTGTTAGCAGCACTCTGCCCTCTGACATCATCACTCATCTCTTTATCTCTCTTGCTTACTCTCTCTATCTCTCTCCCTCTCTCGCTCTATCTCCGCCTCTCTCTATCTGTGTGTGTCTGCCCCTCTCTCTGTGTCTCTCCCTCTATCTGTCTGTCTGTGTGTCTGTGTCCCTCTCTCTCTCTCTCTCTCTCTCTCTCTCTCTCTCTCTCTCTGCCTCTCTGTGTCCTCTGGTCCTAACATGTCTCCTCTCCCCCTACCCCACCCCTGTGCCCTGTCACCTCTGAGTGAAGGCTTCAGCAGCTGCTGGAGGAAAGGAGGGAGGAGGAGGAGATGGAGGAGGACAGGTTTGTCGTTTGTCGCGTAGACTCCCCCTGCTCATCCTTCCACTTTCAGTGGATCCACCCCCTCCCCCACCCTTACCTTCTAAACCCTCTTTGTTTTAACAGGTAGTTGCCACACCTGAAGAAGAGCCTACTAACACTCTTCAAGTCCTAAAATGTCATTTTAGCCCAGTTTAGCCATGTAACATCACCATCCGCTCTGAGTGACTTACTGAAAGCTCATGGGTTTGGACAAATGTCACTTGTGTGTGATACTCACACATAACATTCGAAGTGCTATTGTTCTGCTATTATGTTTCTGTGGTCTGGTAACTACCTATTTTCCTCCCCAAACTGTTTTGTTTTCATTTTCAGTTGCTGCAAATAGAACACTTTTCCTCAGTTGTCACTTTTTCCAGATTTATTGTTAAAACACGCTGACTTTGACTGAAAGATTTGCCAGATTCATCTAATTTGCAGCTAGTTTTCAGCTTACTAAGATTTCCTTTTGCATGTTTTCTCATTTTACACTTTTCAGTACAACACATTTTGTAATGTTTTGCATTTTCATGGCAACTGTGGAGCATAGCGGTTATTTCAACTGTTGCGTCAGTCAATTGTTTACCAATGAACATGTTCTAACATGGCTGCTGGTGTCCCCCAGTAATGTGAAGGAAGAAACTCCAGACAATGAGCAAGAAAAGGGAGTGGAGAAAGAGCAGCTGGAGCCAGCCAATGAAGATGCAGAAACAGTATGTATGCTCTGCCCACTGCCGTCATTGCCTTTACCGATTGGCTGTGGAAGTTTTTGCTTGATCATCATGTGCCTCTTCAGGAACAACAGGAGGGAAGTGACCATGAGGAGGGGGAGGAAGAGGATGAGGAAGATGAGGAGGAAGACATGGACGCTGAAGAGAGCTCCGATGACTCCGACTCTGAGCTGGATGAGAAAGGTAGCCCTCTGTCAGAAATACACCTTCTGTTAATTCCTATCCAGACTGTCGTAATGTGCGTTTTGTGTTTCCTCTGCAATTCAGAGAACTTCCAGGCCGACCTGGCTAACATCACCTGTGAGATTGCCATCAAGCAGAAGCTGATCGATGAGCTGGAGAACAGCCAGCGGCGGCTGCACACCCTTAAACAGCAGTACGAGCAGAAGCTGATGATGCTGCAGAGCAGGATCAGAGACACGGAGCTGGAGAGGGACAGAGTGCTGCACAACATGGGTATGAGCACAAGGCACAGGCATTAGCACTGTAGTCACCTGAGTCACTCACCTATGAGAAAACCACATCCCAATCCAGCTAGTGATCTGCAGTGCTGCTGCTGTACATGATGTGAATACGCTTGTTTGCTGGCCCAGGGTCTGTGGAGACATGCACGGAGGAGAAGGCCCGCAAGATCAAGGCCGAGTACGAGAAGAAGCTGGGCGTCATGCACAAGGAGCTGCAGAAGCTCCAGTCGGCTCAGAAGGAGCACGCCAGGCTGCTGAGGAACCAGTCGCAGTACGAGAAACAGCTCAAGAAGCTCCAGTCTGAAGTGGTGGAGATGAAGAAGACCAAGGTAACGGGGCAAGGCCAGTCTGGACGAGGGCCTCATTCACCAAAATCTTCTTCAAGATTTTCCAGTCCAATTAAAAAAACTGCACTGGTACAAACAAATCAGAAGACTACACAAGTGGGTTCTAAGAACAAATTTCTTTGTAAGAATGGTTGGTGAAATGAGGCCCATTGTCCTTCTCTAGCACTAGGACACATGTTGTTTTAGCTTGTGTTGTTGGCTGTATCTTCCGTTGTTCCCTATTGGTTAATGATTTTGATGCAGTGGACTGCCATATGCCGACCCCACCACTAGTGAGTGCCTGTGGGCCTGGCAAGCTCATGCCATGGTTGCTGATGGGTGCCATGGTTGCTGATGAGTGCCATGCTCCTGTTTGTGACAGGTGCGACTGATGAGACAGATGAAGGAGCAGCAGGAGAAGAACCGTCTGACGGAATCCCGCAGGAACCGGGAGATCGCCACGCTCAAGAAGGACCAGCGCAAGCAGGAGGTGAGAGGCACGGAACAGCAGGACTTCACACAGTCTCAACAGCACTGGAGGTCAAGGGCACAGACACGTGGGACTGTTGGAGCAGAATATCTGATGTTGTTTAAAGGACATCAGAATCAGAATTAATTGGCCATGTATACTTACATACACAAGGAATTTGTTTTCGGTAGATAACTCTCGGTATACGGTAACTCTCTAGTCATACATTCAATATATAGATATGTAGTCATATACATTCAATAGACAAATAGTGATATAAACAGACACATACTGTACAATAGAGTCAACAATATACACATAGGCACATCTGTACATAATACAAAAAAAGACATAATATATAAATAATATATGAAGACAAAGTACACATGGAGTGGAATGTAATGCACATGTAATGCACATGTAGTGTGCAAGATGCATTATTGAAATAAAGCATTTAATGTGTAGTGTGCAAAATGCATATGAGGAGAAGTGGGTAAATGTCCAAAGCGGGAATGACCTACTCATCAGCAGTTCAGGAGAGAGAAAAAAAGTTGTTCTTGTTACTGGTTGTTTGGTGTGCAGGGATCTGTAGTGCCAGCCAGAGGCAAGGAGGTTAAAGAGAGAGTGTGCAGGATCCTTCCAGAGTACAAGGAAGGGCGTTATATTAATATTACATTAGGAAGCAGTGAAATACAGGGTGTTGGCATGGCAGTCAAGCACTGTTAATTAGCAAATCAAATGTCTCCAAATGAGGACTTTGGAGAAGCTTGTGTAAGAATGTGGTGTGATGAACTATTTTGATGCTTCCCATGTATATATGCAACAAACAAGCATGCTCACAGCAATCCTGTGTGTGTGTATGTATGTGTGTGTGTGTGTGTGTGTGTGTGTGTGTGTGTGGTGTGTGTGTGTGTGTGTGTGTGTGTGTGTGTGAGTGTGTGTGTGAGAGAGAGAGAGAGAGAGAGAGGTGAGCTTAGTTTAACAGAGACATTCTTGGTCTTTCACAGCACCAGCTGAAACTTTTGGAGGCCCAGAAGAGACAGCAAGAGCTGATCCTGCGCAGAAAGACTGAGGAGGTTAGAATGCTACTGCTAAACACTTCTGTTGGCATGTAACTTTTGTTGACCACTCTAGTTGGTTAGATTAATGTGTTTGTGTGTGTCTGTGTGTGTGTGTATGTTTATCTCTTTGTGTGTACTGTGTGTAGGTCACTGCTCTGAGACGTCAGATGAGGCCTGTTTCTGGAAAGATCAACCGTAAGGTCAACCCTCAGGACTCTCTGCAGGACTCTCGCCACAGCACAGCAGCACGCTCTCACACAGGCTCTGGCCTCAATGGAACCAGGTGTGTGTGTGTGTGTGTGTGAGAGTGTGAGAGAGAGATGGAAAGAGAGTGTGTGTGTATGGGTTTGTGTCAACAGATGTGTGTGCAAATGCCTGTACATGCTTCCTGTAGCTTTCCTGAGCATGTTGTTTTGTGTGCAGGATGTACCATCGCAGGACAGCAGGGGTGTACTCCACCCGAGTGGCTCGAGGGAAGTGGCAAACCCTGGAGCGCCGCATCTCTGATGTCATCATGCAGCGCATGACCATCTCCAACATGGAGGCCGACATGAACCGTCTCCTGAAGGTGCCGCTGTCACTCTAGCTACACACTGGATAGCGTGACCATCAACACACCAACAGTCCTAAGTCCTGGAGCTAATCAACTGTGGCACTAACCATATTTCACACTTCAACAACAATAAAAACTGTTGTTGGGCATCATGAATCCCACCTAGCTGGGCTCTGTAAGATGTGAAAATAGATCATTATGTATAGAGTGAAATTTGAGACTTGTAAATTCAGGCACAGAACATTTTTGTGCTTCAGGCTTCGTGTTGCTCGCACTGCATACACCACATGTAAACAAGTGTTTGTGCCCTGTAACCCATAGCAACGGGAGGAGCTGACCAAGCGTCGGGAGAAGGTGAGCAGGAAGAGGGACAGGCTGTCGTCTGAGGGGGCGGAATCAGAGAAGGCCGTCCAATCTCTAAGTGAGGAGCTGGAGTCTCTGGTGGCCAACATCGACTACATCAATGACAGCATCGCCGACTGCCAGGCCAACATCATGCAGATGGAGGAGGCTAAGGTGGGCCTGAGATGGTGATTAGATTAAGGCCTCGTCAGAGTGCAGCACTCAGGGATTAAAAACAGACATAACAATGAAAGAAACATGGCAGTTTTAATGTCATTTGAAATAGGAAATTGTGACTTGGATTCCAGATACATAACTTCTCTTTGGTGTGACGTGTTCTTGTGTGTCCTCTTGTGTTTCGTGTTTAGGAGGAAGGAGACACTGTGGATATTTCAGCAGTGATTAGTTCTTGCACCTTGTCAGAATCTCGCTTCCTGCTGGATCATTTTATGACCATGGCCATCAATAAGGTACGCATAGACTGCATCTTTTGAAACCTATCCCTTCTTCCACTGCATGTTTCAAGCCTGAGAGTAGAGGTGCTGGAGCTGTCACTCAAAGACAAAGGGCAGGCTGTGTTTTCACCACCTTCATTTGCTCACTCACTAGTCTGTGCATAATGCATGTGTGATCTAGGGAATAATTGTGTGTGTGTGTGTGTGTGTGTGTGTGTGTGTGTGTGTGTGTGTGTGCGTACTGTAGGGCCTGCAGGCAGCCCAGAAAGAGTCTCAGATCAAGGTGATGGAGGGTCGGCTGAAGCAGATCGAGATCAACAGCGCCACTCAGAACCAGCTGCTCTTCCATATGCTGAAGGAGAAAGCTGAGTTTAACCCGGAGCTGGACGCCCTGCTGGGCAATGCACTGCAAGGTAGAGCAGCCCTGCCATCTGTGCCCACTACAGGGCATTAGTCAATGAAAGGCCCGTCTCCACATCTAATCATCTCTCTAGCATAAGCCTCTATTGACCAAGTCAAATTTGTATGCATTTGTCTAAACAGTATTTGGTTCCAGCTGGAATCCCTAAGTTTGTGTATGGATTTCATGTCCTTTAGATGTGAGGCCTGCAGGCCTCCGGGCTTGCTGCTGAGAGAGGCTCAGGTGTGGAGTCAGGCCAGTGGTGTGTCAGTGCATGGACAGGCCTGCTGTCTTGTGCTCCTCTGCTTTATGTTTGGGTCTACATAGATGCTGGACTGAAAGAAAGTTCATCTAAACAACAACACAATTAAACATAAGGAGGCACATTTGACCATTTTCACTCTGTTTTAGTCTTTATGTCTTGGTATATAGAATTCATTTGTCATTCAGGTATGTATATCTGCTAGTGGATGGGAAAAAAACTCTTTAAACAGTGTGTGGAATACTTAAATGTCGTCCATGTAGTTCAAAGTCATCAATGTAAAGATCACTGGCCAGCCTCCTGTAATTAGTTTATTTTTAGCACCGTTTCGACAGCATCTATTGGCCTTTGGCCTGTGCTACTCCACTGAAAAGTGGCGGCAGCAGCAGCACTGTTACTTTTTCTTTGGAGATTTTGGTTCATTTTGGTTTGACTTGGGGGAATGTGTTTTGATTTGTGTGTTGCCTTTCTTCTGTTCTCCCCAACCCCATTTACATGGTTTGAAACAGAGCTAGGTACCATGCCACTGGGTAAGTAGCAGATGCCAACCTTCTCTGTTAAATGTCCGCTGAGTGCATGGATGCCTTCTCCTAAGACTAACCCATGGCTAGAACAACATGAGCTGGTGCATGAGGGGTTGCTGTCGGGTATCCATCTGTCTGCCCCCCCACCCCCGTACCTCCATTAAAATACCCCCTGCTCCCAATTTCATGCTGCAGCAACCTCCCATTTAGCAACATGCTAGCAAGTCAGTACCACTCAAGGACCCAGGAAGCTTTTCACAGTTCAGGTTGGTTTTCTTAGCTGACCTGCTTCATGTCCAGTCTGCTAACGTTTCTCCTGCTGTTGTTCCCATAACCCCATACCTCAGTCAAAGCCTGTCCCTCTTTACTGTGTCCCTCAAAGCCTGTCTCAAAACCTGCTTACTGTCTAGCCAAAGCTCAGTCTCCAGTGGTCTCATTGCGTCTGTGGTGGGAGGTTTGGTAGGGGCCGAGAGCTCATGGCACTGAAAGGGAACCGTAGCATGGACCTGCAGAGCTGACATGACATTGCCCCAGCATGGCCCTCCAGCTCGCCCGCCCACCCATCTGCTTTCCTCATCACTCTAGAACCGATTGGGAACCACCCAGCATATCAAAGGGTGGATGGGGATAGAACACTGTTCCCCAGGGTGTAATGAAATCAAGAACAGTAGTAAGTGTATCCTAGAAATGAGTTTGGAAAAAAATTTAAAATTGATTTTTTTTCCCACCTTTTTTCCCCTGTCATAGAGAATGGAGATGACAGCAGTAGTGATGAATCAACACAGAGTCCAGCCGCAGATGGAAAGTAAGCAACTCTCTTGTTTGCAGTTACTTTGGTGGAGAGCTAAACCCAGTAGGACAGCTTGTCAAATCCCTACAAAATGAACTCTTGTGTGCTGGGTGAAAAAACACTATTTTACCTCCTAGATCAAAGCTTTTGAAGTGGGAGCTTTTTGTTACGCTGACACTAAACTGCCTTTTTCTTGTCCAATGACCAGTAGCAGTATTGCTGCAGCTATTAGTGTTGAGGGAGCGCTAGGCTAGAATGATGATTTTCAGAACTGGGGCACGACTCACGACTATCTTCTCTTCCATCTTCAATTATAAGAAGTGAATGAAAACAAAATGGAAAAGACTGGAACATGTACATGTCAAGGTCATTTCACTGTATTTAAATGCAAAGAATCATGCAAATGCAGCCAGAATGAATCCATTTCATTTTCAGTTTCTGATTGGATTTAGTTTATGCGTTAAATTCGGAAGTCCTCCACATTGCCTATGTATGTGCATGAATATTCCTGACCTCTTCTATGCACAGGCAGTCCGTGAAAATCACAAGGCCTATCAGAGTGTGAATGCAAGTGAAATGTGTGCTTCATGTCCTGGTGTGTAATCTTGGCTAACAGATGTCTTCTGTGCCCTCAGCACTCTATCCTCTGACCTGCTCAAGCTCTGTGGAGAAACCAAACCCAGGAGCAAGGTGCCAGCTTCTGCATTAGCTCTTCATCTTACAAGAGAAGTTCACATTCAAAGCCAAATGCAAACACAAATCCATCCAGAACTAAACAGAAATGTTTCTGATGCAGATGTTATAGTTTTGAGCTTTTATTAGCCAATGCAGCTGCCCATGAGGCACTGAGTGTGTGTGTGACTAAAAGTGTGTGTGAGGTGAAGCTTAAGTGTGTGTCTCCCCTCTCAGGCTCGCAGGAGAACTACCACCCAGATGGAGCTCCTGTATGCCAGCACGGGTGATGGCACCCTCGACACACCGACTGGGGAGTTGGGCGGGCCTTTGCACCCTCTGGCTGACAGCCTGGAAGGTGGCGGAGAGCTGGAGTCGGCCGGCTCCTCTGTCAGAGACAGGGACTTCATGGCCCCTGCCTCAGGCCTCTCCTCTAAACTGGCCAGCATGTAAGTCAGGGCTGCTGCTGCTGCTGCAGATGCCACCACTGCCTGCATGAGCGCATTGCTGCTTGTTGTTTGACATTTGCATGACATTTATGCCATTCTCATCCCTCCATCTCTTCCTCCCTCTCTCCCTCCATCCCCTCTGGAGCCCCTCCAGAAGTAAAGATGGCAAAGCCCCTAAAGGAGTGATTCTAGCAGATGAGCATATTTTAGGCTGAGAGGCGTGAGGCTGTTCACTGTTCACTAGAGTATTGAGGCCAGTGCTTTTGAGGCGGCTGCTGCGTGTTGTCTCTCAGAATAACGATTAATCATTCTCGCGCTTACTCTGCTTATTTCTCAAAGAGATGCTTAACACAGTATAGGCCACCACTTCTCTTTCCTGACCTGACTGACCAGTTTCACACTCATCACTGCAATCACTTCACATATTCTGAAACGTTCTCACTAACAGCAGCACAAAGTAGTCAGTTTATAGCAGCCAAGAAAGTTTTTCTTAATCACAGGACCTCAACAGTGTGCTTCGGCTCACTATCAGGTAACAGAGTTTGTGTGTGTGTCTGTGTGTGTCTGTGTGTGCGTGTGTGTATGTGTGTTTGTGTGCATTTGCTTCATGTGTTTCACTTTATGTGTTTTGAATGTTATTTTAAGTTATGTTGTATTATGTTGTGTTTTGATTATGTTTCCTTTATATTTGCATTACTTTTCTGTTTCTCTGTGTCTTATCATCATCATCACGTGTGGAACTTTAAACATGCCAGCTCTGGCTCCAGACCAGCGTCAGGGCCAGACAAACGAATCCCAGAGCCATCCCCACTCACCCGCCGGAAGACTTATGACAAGGGACAAGCCCTGAGTGACAGAGTTAAGAGCAAGGAGATTAAACAGTAAGCACCAGTGGCCACCAGAGCTGCCTCAACCCCTGCACTATGACTCTATAGGAATGGTCATGCGAGGTTGACCCATGCCCAGTGCATACTGACCTTAATACTGATTCATCTTTCAGCTGCTCCGCATAGCCATGTGTCTAATCAGTGGTGTTTCTATTGAGTCAGCATCAAGGCCAGTGTTCACAGGGCCAGAGTGCTCCCCTTATGATTTGCCCCTTTCGGGGAAGCATGCTGTCTTAATAGATCAATCAAACTTAGCCGTGTTAAATAACCACCCAAGAGCTCCTGTCCTGAGTGAATGGTTCTTATCCTTGATGATCTGAGGGAACAGATATGCCCATGTGAAAGCCACAGGGCAAGCCATCATGGAGAGAAAAGAAAAGGAGTCCTTTTCACATCTCAACTTTTCTTCGAATGAAGATCATTCAGGGTTCATCTGATTCCTTAGCCTTACATGCCCTGTGCAATCCTGTATATTGATTCTGTAATATATAGTGCCTGTATTTGAGATGTAATTGATATTTTCTTCTCAGTCCAAATTATCGAAGATAAAATTGCACAATCAATACAATGCTATCCAAAAGGCAGCTAGATTTGACCCCTCAGAACCCCCAATGCTAATCCATTTTCAGAGTGCAGAGAGTGTTTCCATGAGACTGCTAACATAATAAGACAGCAGTGAAAAATAACTTGAAAATCAATTCAAGTGTGTCAAAGCATTTGAACCATTAATAAAGCTCAAATTTGAAGCTGAAAAGGTCAGTGACAGACAAAGCTGGTCTGCAGATGGGCACAAATCATTGTGTGTAGTTTCAGCCCATAACACTGAGGCTACACAGGAAATGTGTTCAGATTTACTGCAGTCACTTTGGATGTGAGAGAAAGATACTACAGGCATCCATTAAGTGCTGATTGGATATCAGTGGAAGATACCTTTGTTTTAGTCTCACTGCATCTGAAGATAGCTTTGTTACTCTCACTGCATCTGAGAGCACTGGAGTGGAAATTGGAGTAGTTTGGGTTGAGATGTCCTTCAAAAAGTGTGTGTGTGTGTTTGAATGAGTACGTTCTCCTCCTCAGATGAGTTTGTAAACATGTTGCTTGTGCAAGTGAGATCCAGCAGTGCCTGTTTATGTTGAGTCTCTAGGTCACAGGCCCTTCAAGCGGCTCGCCTCGGCTTGGCTGAGGAAGGCTGCTCATATAGGTGATGGTACTGTAGAAGTGGCTCTCGCCAGTGGGATGGTCCCTTGAGTACTAGCTGGACGTAAAGATGCTCTTCTCATTCGTGCTCTCATTATTTCCCTCATTTCATTTAGCTGCATGTGGAGGAATGGGTGGATAAGGCCCATCAGCATTTATGCATGCATCTGAGGGTGTTTGTTACTTTTTTGTTTAGTTATGCTTTTGTTGTCATTGAATACATTTCTATTTAGCATGCTAAAAATAATCAAATTAAATGCTGTGGTGGTGGAGCACAAAGGATTCAAAAGCAATTGCAAAATCTCAGGAAGGGTTCTTGATCTAGTAGCTGGTTGATAGGCCGCTGGTTGTGTTGTGTGACATTGGTTGTTTGCTTTCCAGAGGTGTGATCAGCCCAGTCCCAGTGCCCAAGAACAGTCGCTCAGGCACGCTGCAATGTGTGCACGTGGCCGAGGGCCACAGCAAGGCCGTCCTGTGTGTGGACTCCACCGATGACCTCCTCTTCACCGGCTCTAAAGGTCAGTCCTGCACTTTCCATCACAATCCTCTCAATAGTCGCATCACTGCATAGACACCAAATAGAGTATGACACATAAACATAAATCTTTAGATACAATTTAAAGGGACACTTGGCAAGATGCTATACTGTTTTTAATTGTTGTTAATTTACCAGCCTCATAGTCACTTTGATGGCTAAATTACATTTATTACCTTGTTAGTCAACACAATTCTTTGAAAGTTGTCATTGCAGACTTGCATGGTGTCCCTTTAAGTATGACAACATGAGCATGACATTGCCATAGCAAAATGTCTCAGAAAGATAGTGGCTTTCTCCTTATGTCCCAGATCGGACGTGTAAGGTGTGGAACCTGGTGACTGGGCAGGAGATCATGTCTCTGAGTGGCCACCCCAATAACGTGGTGTCAGTGCGCTACAGCTCCAGCTTGGTCTTCACCGTCTCCACCTCCTACATCAAAGTGTGGGACATTCGGGACTCGGCCAAGTGCATCCGCACTCTGACGTGAGTGGGCCTCTTCGGGGGAGTCAGACAAAAGCTTTGGACTCCTGTTTGGGTTTTTCATAGAAACACTTCAATAGAGCTGAATGAAATGGGCTAGAAAGCAGGCAGTATTCCTAGATATTGCACTTGGACACATTTTGAAAAGCAGATTCACCTTCAAGGGTTTTATTTCATATATCCAGACTTGTTGGAATATGTTCATGTTGAAATATGTAATGTCTATAATAATATGCTGAATGCTGTCATTCCCATTTGTCTAGCCTCCCACACACAATCAGTGATTAATGAGCCAGAAAAGGCATTTTGCTGTTTCCATTGTCCCTCAGTAACACTACTTATATTATGAGTCTGTTGATCAGTTGCTTGAAATATACTGCCTTATGGCTTCACAGGCTTTGTGTGTGTGTGTTTCTGTGTGTGCACGCGCGCATGTGTGTGTGTGTGTGTGTGTGTGTGTGTGTGTGTGTGTGTGTGTGTGTGTGTGTGTGCCTGTGTTTGTGACTCTGTGTGTGGCTTTGACAGGTCCTCTGGTCAGGTTAGCACTAGTGATATCTGTGCAGCCAACACAAACCGTGCCGTTTCCATCCCGGCTGGAGAGAATCAGATCAACCAGATAGCGCTAAACCCCACAGGCTCAGTGCTGTACGCTGCAGCAGGGAACTCTGTGCGCATGTGGGATCTGAGGAGGTGAACAGCAGACCAGCACTACTTTCATCTGCCCTTTATGTGTCCATCTCATCCACATCTCTTAACCTCTTCATGTGATCCACAGGTTTGTGTCCACAGGAAAGCTGACAGGCCACTTAGGCCCAGTCATGTGTCTGACTGTCGACCAGACCACTAACTCCCAGGACCTGGTGTTCACTGGATCAAAGGATCATTACATCAAGGTATGTGTGTGTGTGTGTGTGCATGTGTAGTGTTGTGGCTCAGTCTGTGCTGATTGACGTGGCTTTTCCCTTGAGCTGCATTTGACTGACTGGCTGTTTTGTTGTTGTGTAGATGTTTGATGTGAGCGAGGGCTCCCAGGGAAGTCTAAGCCCCACACACAACTTTGAGCCTCCCCACTATGATGGCATTGAGTCATTGGTGGTGCAAGGGGACTGCCTCTTTAGTGGCTCCAGAGACAACGGCATCAAGAAGTGGGATCTGTCCCGGAAGGATCTCCAGCAGGTAAGACAGACTGCCCTGGAATTATTCAGAGATTACTCTCCTTTCCAAAGCTAAATGTGTATCACGCTATATGCTTGTATGCATATAATCTGGTTTATTAGAGACTCAGCCAGCCATTTGGGATTGTCATTGTGCTGCATTATATCAAGTATCTGTATTCCGTAAGGTATTTGCTATGTAAGGTACATATGCTATGCTAGAGCCCATGTTGAGTGTGTGCTGTGTATGTATTTTGTTGTGTGGCTCCAGCAAGTGCCCAATGCCCACCGTGACTGGGTGTGTGCTCTGGGCGTGGTGCCCAGCTCTCCGGCACTGCTGAGTGGCTGTCGGGGAGGCGTGCTGAAGCTCTGGCACTCAGACAGCCTGGCACCACTGGGGGAGCTCAAGGGCCACGAGAGCCCCATCAACGGCATCTCCACCAACAGCAGCCTTCTCTTCACAGCCTCTGAGTGAGTAGAAACACACATACACACTCACACACACACACACGCACACAAACACAAGGTTGCACAAGCAGACTACTTCCAAAGTGCATCCACTTGAATAGTTTTCTTCCCGTCTGAATATCCCTGCAATTCTAAACTTCAGCTGGACAGTGAAGATTTGATGTTATTGTTTTTCAAGGTCATTAATGTAATCAACAGGAAACAGCATCAACGTCATTTTTCTGTGTCTTTTTTCCCGCAGTGATCGGACTGTTAAAATCTGGCGTGCTCGTGGGTCTCTGGATGTCATGCCAGATGGTGTGGACAACACAGAGGAGGCTGGAGCCAGCTAGGCCTACAGCAGCCTCCTCTCCACCACTATGGAAGGACAGAGGTCAAGGCCAATTTGCACTTTGACCCCTGCAGCAGCAGCAGCAGCTTCTGGACATACCTTAGCCATGTATCAGCTATCCTCTTTGTTGTGATCTTGGAGCTGACCCTCATACTGTACTCTGATAGATGTGTTCACGCCTAAAGGAGTGTGCAGTGCATATTTCATTAGGATGTGGCTTACTCTGTTTTCTCCCTTGGGCCTGTTCTGCTGTTTGACAGTGCTACTTGTTTCTGTAGCTCATCTCTGTAGCACTCTCAATATGAAGCCACTGTATTGCTCCATGGCAGTGTTGGTATTTTAGCCCATGTTCACTTTGTCGAGGCCGCTTGTGCAGCACTGCAGCTGGGACTAATGGGGAAGGCTGTGGGAAGATGTGAGCCGGAGGCCTGCAGCTGCTCACATCTGTCTCCCCCTCTGGACACACATAGGGGAGTATGTCACTCATGTCAGCATGGAGGCCGTTTGCAAGCCATTGAAAATAGCTTTGTGGGAATGGGCTGGTTTCACCGTACCCTTAAATGTGCCTCTGTGGTCTTGCCTCGTGGGGACCTACAGATGCTTGCCAAAGCTCTTTGTCCACCATGCCGTGAAAGAAATGATGCCGTTGTAGAGTAGCACACTACCCCAATCAATGGAAAAGTCTGTCTCTTTTCTGAGTAGTGTCACCTAGCTTCTAGATGTCCTCCTCACTGCACGTCTAACTAATGAATCACCTCACTCTCACTCTGTGACTCTCATCGTCATTTAAAGTTGTCATTTCTTGGTGGCAGAAGTTCTCTCTCATGTGAAATGGTATTTCTGCTGCTAAATTCTAACTCTAACCTGTGACCTTAGAAGACTCCCTTTAGAAGGCAAGTTGGGCGGCCTAACTTGAAGGCATACTGTTCTGTATATATTTGACTGGAAGGAGAGAGGAGCATACCTGTGCCTGTAAGCCTAATAATGTAGACCAGCCTTTGCATAAACCTGGTTCATGTAAACTGTTGTGTGCACTAGTTGACATTGTCACTGGCTTTGTTTCTTTTCAGATGAGTACTGGAACTTGGAACCTGTGAACCTATACTGCTCAAATAGGACTGATTCTGTAGATGCCTGTACTAACTATAGGTCTTAAACTCTTTTCAGTCTGTTGGGATAAATGGAGAAGTTGGATATGATGTAACCGGGTTTGGGAGATGGCTGTCAAAGACTGCACAGTAGAAGCACTATAATCTCTTCATTCACTGTAGGTTTGCTCTATCCTGCACAGAGCAATCCCATTTAGTGTTCAGATTGTATTTCATGTATGTATTTATGTGTTTCAGAATCAAGATTTTTCTGTTTTAGTTGGCAGACAACACAGTTGAAATCTAACAATGTTAGTGTCTGATGGTACTTGAATTAAATGACATCTGTCAAAGATTGTTTGGACCCTTTCTCACCTCATGTGTTTTGCATCAACTTCCAGTAATAAACCAATGACCTCACTGAAATACACTGGTGCCTACATTCTAATTGTTCATACGGTTTGTTTTAATGAAAAATGGTCATGTAGTGGGTGATTTTTGAGCAGGTAAAGGCAATGCATTTCTGTATTAATGTACTTGTTTCATTACAAAGATAACAACTTCAAATTCTGCTCCATGACTGCAGACAAGTGAATAATGATGCAGAAAGCTTTCTCTCCAGGATCACAGTGAACCTGGGCCCTCTCTGAATGAGAATGTAATCGTGTGTGGCATCAGCACAGGCAAAGAATACAATCATGCATTAGTGTCAGGCCTTCTCCAGCCTCTACTCCACTGGCCACTACACAGGGCCCTTTTAATTGTCCCATAGCAGTGTCTAGGCCAGCACTGTAGGAGCACATACAATAATTCATGTGGAAGATATCCTGCAGAAATATTGTAATGTCTGCAAATGAGTCAGCATTTTTAGGAGACTGTTGAAGTCCAATGTGTGCCTTAATGGATGTTTTACTGGTATATTTAAAGAAAAACAAAATGGCAAATAGTCCATTATTCACCCATGCAACTTTATTTAATATACATTGGTCAGTGTTCATCGTAGCCTGATGGTTACTGGACAAAGGCATTTGTCTTACTTGCCAGCTTGAATCTTAAAATAGGTTACAATAGCAAACTGAGGTTACAATAGCATTTTCTGTGTTCATAGTCATTTTCAAGGTTTTCAACATGTTTCAAGTATAAATCAAGCTATATAAAATCTGAACAAATGGGCCACTGAGAAGCCAGTGATATAAAAGTAATCTCTATGTAAGCAGGATGTTGTTCAAATGATGCAGTTAACTAAAAGGAAGTGGAACTTCCATCTCTGATCTGATCTGGGCCGTGCCACTCTGATTATGGCAGCACTCGAAAAAAAATACCACTGGATGGCAGCGTTACCATCATATTATCCTCTTAATTTTATGCATTACATTTGCAGTTCATGCCAGTTTGGAGTATGCATAATGTATCAGTCATAATAAATAGACTTCTGCCAAGGAAAAACACAGGTTGACTTAAATCTCTTCCATATAATAATGTAACAGGGTTGTGATGCATTAAAAGTATTGTGGTTTGGTAGCCCAGCTAATACCTGTATTGTTAAGTACTGTTATTAATTGGTGATTGTTGATCATTATTATTAATGCTGTAGTAACCTTTGTTTATTTACAGAATCTTGCAGAGTTTTATTTAATGAAACATAAGACCTCAACAATACAAAATGTGAATGCCCTCCAAAAAGCCTGATTGTATTGTGGCTCATTCATTCTGCTAACGGCAGCCTTCTTCTGTGTTCAAGTTTAGAGCATGACAAATATTTATTGATAACAATGCATGCTTTTTATGAGTCAGATTTTTCAAAAGACTTGTTTATGTCCCCATACATCATGACTCATCAGAAGCTGCAACTACTGCTGCTGACATGATGGCAGTGAATTATACATCTAAGCTTCAAAGTCATCATGAGACATGTTTGGGTCATGTTACCACTGGATAAAAGAAGCACCAGGTGTTCTAACATCATGGCTCAGTTTGTCAAGTTTGTGTGGTGGCCTTCTCTGCAAGTGAATGAACAGTAAATATTTAGCAGCTCTGGATGAACTTCACCTTTCACTCTCGGTGAGATCATTTTCTGTGCCTGTGTGATCAAATATTTCATGACACATCACGTACCTTATATCATGTTGAGATGAAACTGATGTTTCATGCTACAAGACTTGTAGCAAATAACAGACAGTTGACATGTTTCAACAAGTCAGTGGCAAAATGTAAGATATTACTGAAATGAAAGTGAAATTTCATTTCAATAATAATCTTTTTGGAATGTTTAATAAATAAAATATTGATTTATCTAGTTCAGTATGCTCCTTGGCCTACTGAAATGATAATAGCAGCCGCATAGCATAGCAGGACAACAGCACCCAGTCAGCACTATAAATCTAACGGGATATGAAGCAGGTGTGCCCATCTCAGCTCAGTGGGCTGCGTCTATAAGGGTCAACCAGCCATTGCTGTTACTGCTAGTCTAAACTGAACTAAATGTCCTGATAGAAAAGCTTGGTCTCTCTCATAGCATCATGATAGAAATGTTATGTTCAGGTGCACAGCTCAAAGATCGGACACCTACGGGTGTAGGTTTACCTCTTCAGGGATTTTAGATTTTTATAGCCATAGGGTACAGAATAGACACCCTTTATTTTGGTATCAAAGGTTAGATTAACAGTTTCCACTGGGCTGTTGAGAACTGATCTCGGTGGCTTTAACAAAACATCGCAGGCTACTTTACAGGCTTGCATTCTAATCTTGTGTATTTCTATTTCCAACAGTTAAAATGTAGCCGAGAGGTTGGCAAAACACGGGTATTATTCCATGTCGGATAAAAAGTCTTCTATTAATTATAGATTCACAAGACATTCCACTGCACAAATAAAGGTGTCTTCAGGCTTGTTCACTGGCATTTCCCCACTCGGCATCTCTCTCTTTTAATTAGGAAGGGTCGACTTAGTCCGAGTGACGTCGAGAATGTAGTTGGGTGACTCCCCTCCGCGCGCACTATGCTTTGAGTCTGTCTCTCGCACTCACCAGGTCATCATCGAGAAAACGCATCTACAAGATTTGTTTTCCTAAACTTGAGCAAAAATGTCGGATATGAGACGTAGCTCCACCATGAACAGCTTCGTGAATATGGCGTCTATAGGGGAGTTCGATCCGCTGACGGCTGCCATTCCCGCCACCAAAGTTGAAATCACAGTCTCGTGCAGGTGAGTATGCTAGAGCGCCTTGTGGTTATTATCATCCTCGGTGTGCTGGCCAAACAGAGCCGTGCAGATGCAATTTTCGAGAGCCGTCGTGCGCAACGGCATTGCTACTGTGGAATATGAGCCGGTACCCTAATTGTCTGTTTCATTTTGATGGAAAACACCACGTCTCTGTATGGTCTGATGTAAAAATACCAAAATTGCTATCTCGAATTTATGTACAATACATGTAGGTGATGATGGAATTTGCGTCTGTACAAGAGTCAGATTATTCAGTTGTAGTTCAAAGTTTTCTATCATACACCAGAAAAAACGTTTTTGTTGTATATAAATCCATTCCCGCAGAGAGAATACATGTATATTCTCTGCGTTTTTATTTTATTCTTTAACATTTTCATCCAAATAATTCAAATAAGTCGATGTCGAACTACCTTGCTTGTAGGCTACGGTGCATGAGCTGTGACTGTGGGCACTTGTAATTCTGAGACGATCTATATTGGCCGTGATACGAAATCAGTTGTAAAGAAATTACGGATGATTCACGGATGGCACTGCATTTCCCTGAGGTTGGCGTCTCATAGCGGGGTCTCGCCCGCTCTTTCCTCGTCCGTGTTGCGTAAGACTTGCGCTTCGAGTCAGCCGCAGCCCGCGGTCCACTGGAGCCCTGGACATCACGCGCTCAGGTGCATCATGTCGCTAACAGCTGTTAAAACTCTTCAGGGTTGAGCATACTACAAATGAAATGCATCATGCTTACAAATATGATAACTACCTAACAAGTACAATGAAAGTAAACTTAGGTTGTTTGTTAAATCGAGAGGTGAGGTGAGATTGATGGTTCAGGGAAGAGTGCCTAAAAGCAATTGTAAGAGAAAGAGTACCCTGATAAATTAATCTCCCGACAGACAAAAAACTGGCTTTATTTTAGTTTGTCATGTTTGTTAGTCGCAGCCCTTGTCAATCTTGCCTTTGTAAGCTTGTTCATCTGATTTGTCTGACACTACAAATTGATAAAGCTATTTATCAATTTCATAATACAATCATACATCCCTAGTTCTATTCAGTGAAACACATTGATAATGACAAGGTATCCTTACTTTGTAGTCAGTTACTTGGGTTATGTATGGTGACAGTGAAATATAGGCCTACCCGATATTTTGTTTTCTATGCACTTCACCTGACTCCTTTTTGTGGCATCCCTTCTCCTCATTCCCTCTCAGGGAATGGCCCTAGGCAGATGGGCCAGTCTGTTGAGTGGGGTTTCCTCTCAAAACATTCCAGGTTATGAATCCCTCTATTTACTTCTTGGGGTTTCTGTAAGCTGATAGTGTTCATCATTAGTGTGGGTGTATTGTTTAAACTGTAAAAGTTTACTAAATATGCTGAATTAAAATTGAATACTGTAAATGTTTTGGGACCTCTGCATGTTGTTTCAATGATTGTTGCCAGCCGCCGTTTGTGGAAATCATTCCATGCAGAAATATTGCAATTAATTATGCACTATTTTAGCCCCTTCAACTGCAGATTTCATCCCTCAAGCAAAATTGTGAGATGTTCAGTTTTAGCAAACTTTACTCACTAATGCATCTGCCCAAACACACTGATGTTTAGACATCTGAACGGATTTTGAACATTTTTGAGGCAGAGGATTGAAAATACATTTTTTAAGTATCTCTCTGATGTCACTTACAACACCATAGGTGTTCCCAGTAGATGCTACATACCATTATATGTGTCCCTTGTACAATATCCATCTGAAAGCTGTCATATTGAATAATTGACTGAAGCAGTCGGGGTGTGCTGCAAATTGCCAGAAGCTTCTCACACTCTTTATGTTACTGTGCACCAAGCTAGGAAATGGACTAAAATCATTCCCCAGTCCCTGTGTCTTCTCGTTAGCCTTGATCTGGCAATGTTTATTTGTTTGGCATAGAATATGGTTTTGTACAAATGTCAGAATTCAGTGGCAGTATAAAAAAGGTTGACAGTTATATAATTATTCTGACTGTCCTTATTCAGATATTAAGATATTAAACGAAATTAATGAATGCAAATAGGGCTCTCCTCCCTCCCGGTCACTTGATAAATCTGCTGCCGAGTAGGCTATTACAGCAGAAACAGTGCAAGTGGATTTGCAAAAGAATATGCAAGTGAAAATGCACAAAGGGACTTTAGGCCACTGAATATTCCAGAGCAATGTGTACCGAGTTTATATGGCACGTCATTATTAGCATCATTACTTTCATTTCATTATTGTTACCTTTATTTCCCAGGATTCAGGTTTAAATCCAAATTGCCTCCAGCTTCCTGGTTGTGTATTTTTTTGTTAGTCCCTAAATTATGCTATATATATATATATATATACATTCATGCAGGTACTCTAGTTAAACATGACCCTTGCCATTTCCTCCTAGTACTCTAGAACTGGTTGGCACATCTACCCTCAAATCTGCCTCCTCTCAAGGTTTATTTTGAGTCTTTCGTCAGACTCATTGATCAGAGCTGAAGGTCATTTCCCCTGTGACCATCTTAAACCGTGGGAAAGTAGTTGGCAGTATTGGTTATTTGAGCGCCGCTCTCAAGACAAAAAATCCATTCATGTGGGAATGGTAGTCCTGTGGACAGGTATAGAGAGACTTAAAGGCACTGGGTGGGGAAGTGGCTGTAAAGGCAACAGATGATAGCTAAATATTATTTACCTTATTGGTTTTCAGCAGTGAGCAGTGTATTTTATGAAACAACTGACAAAGCAGAAAGAAAGTGATTGATGCATTACTGTGTTATTCTCTTTGCTGGGAGAATTATGCACCCATTCCCCTGATGCATAGCTCTGAAGAACAGAGGGTTCAGTTAATTTCCATGTTTCAGTCAGCCATTTTGTTTAAAAAGGTCTGACGATCAGGTATTTACACTTAATCAATTCGGTAATGACAGAAAGGCAGCGGGCCAGTGCTGTTCATCAATAGTTTTTAATCAAGCCTCAGCGATAATGCCCTAACTTGCTCTTGGGATAAGGATCACTTGACTTTTAAATGTAATGGAAGGCATATGTTAGTCAAGCCAGGCATGATTTATTCAGGTATGTTGTTTATTGGACATCAGTGCACTTAGCAGAACATTACTGACATGTCATAGTCGTTTCATCACAACTTCTCTTAAGTTATGATGTTTAACATTATTATGGCAACAATTCCATGCTTTTCAGTCAGAAATCTGTCTGTAGCATCAAGTTAGGTTCTGAAATGTAGTTGCAGCATTTGTGGGAAGCATCATGGCTTATAGCCGAGTGATGTGGGATCCAAAGCCTCCTATGGGTAGGGAACTGATGGGATTTAAAATGGGAATGTGATGTTATGTGGAGACTGCACTGTAAATCTTTCATAGGAATTCTGCTCTCTGCATGGCTTACCTTCACTTTCCTTGAAATGCTCCAGATAGAAAAGCACCTTGCCCATTGCCAGGGTGGAGGACTGTTTTCTTAAGCATTTTCTGCACATAATGTTGACTGGATTAAAGGATGCATATATTTGCGTAGAGCTATCCTGCCTACTCATAATCAGAATGGTTGACACCTCTAAGGCGTTTCTTCTTTGCTGACAGTATCGAAGGGAACTGAGAATACAAAAAGGGATTCACCACTGTGAAAATCATAGAATTTGATGAATCTTAGGGATAGAATTTGTCATATGCAATGATTTTTTTTGTGGAGTGTTTGATCTCTTGCAAGTAATGAAATACAGCTGACAGAAATAGAGGGGCCATTGACAATGGTTCAGTGAGTGTCCTTTTCATGGATGACCAGTTTGAAACTCTTGCCTCCTGTCCACTGTATTCACAGAGTGTTGAATATCTCTTACTGTTTGTGCAAAATGAAGTGTCATTACTGTCCCCTCAAGTGACAGTGAACTGAGCCAAAATGCATGCAGGGTTGCTATCTGACCAGTTTTGACACCATAATACTAAAAATTTGACACCGCATGTCTTGCTGTATGGGATATCCTAAAGCATACTAGGAGATGCTCTGTCATATGGAGAATAATATGGGGAGTGTTTTTGGTTTGTGCTGAGATGCAAGTGTTCAGACTGTTGTAATAGGTTTTATTGGATGTTGAGGCCATGCATATGCAGTGACACAATCAGCCTAGCCCACAGCAACATCACACTATCTTCATATCACTTCACTTGAGCACCAGCGGGGCAGCTGATCTAGATACATCACTCCCAATCAATCGCTGAAAGATGGTTGGGGCTTTTGCATGACTACTTAAGTCTACACAAGAAGGAAAGCCTCAACCCTCTGTGTTTCTGCCTGTTTCATGCAATAGATGTTTTTGGGAGGCCTGTTGAATAAATCATGTCATCATTTCGGCTCTGTGAACACCCTTCACAGAAAAAAGGAACAGGTCATGAAAGGTTTATGTTTTAATGTAGGCTTTGGCAGGACATCAAGCAGCATGTTGTAATGGTGAACATCTCCCTCAGTTGGTGTTGCATGCTATTCAACTTTAGCTTAAGTTTTTGGGTCTCTGAACTCCACGCTTGATGCCCATGTGACTTGTGCTGTCAGTGTTCTGCTGCAACTGAGGTGTAGTCATTGTACAATACAAAAGCTAGTAGGCCTACACATGTAATTAGACAAATTGTACCTCATTTTTATTTATCATGTTACAATCACTCCTGTGGAACCTGAAGAAGCAGAACAGGCTTATAGGCTGTCTATTTGGGTTCATGTACCAGAAAATATGAAAGTTGATTTTAACGCTAGAGTAATTGTTACGTGTATTGTCTAAATATTTACAAAAGATTATAGAACTTAATGGGTTTCATAAAGTGATGTTCACATATAAACGATGAACAATGATAAACAATGTTCTTAATCATCTTAAAACAAATCTAATAATATTGATGCATTTTTTTCATTGCCACCACAGAAATCTTCTGGATCGAGATACATTTTCCAAGTCTGATCCAAGTAAGTTTCCTTATTTTTTTTCATTCAACGTTTAGGAGAATGGGTAGAATTACTGATTATTGCTGATTTTTTACATTTGCTGTTTTTTGTGTCACTCATAGCAAGTCATTTATTTTGTATTTGAGTAAATGTTGTGATACCATGTTAAAAACACGGTACTGTAAATCAGTATTCATTTGGTATGATTTCTAAGTATAATGCTCCATAAGCCCTTTATAATAAATGGAGGAGGTACATCTTGCCTTCCGTTTTCAGTCTTCTCTACATTTGTGTGTTTGCTGGGACACACAGGAGTGGGTGGATGTTTGCTTGTGTTTGCGTCGAGAGAATGTCTGTGTGTTTATGCATGTACTTTATGTGCGTACTGCGTACATATGTGAGTGGGTGGATGTGTGCGTGCGCGGATGTACAGTATGTGTTTGCGTGTGCGTGTGTGTGTGTGTGTGTGTGGTTGCAGTACCCTGTGATGCATATGTTGCAGTGACAACTTGGATATTAATGAAGTTGTGTCTCCAGGTTGTGTGTTATTGTTCCCAGCGCCTAAACAACTCCATTAAACACCAAATACAGCACTCCTTCTCTTCAAACCCTTTAAAAGCCGCAGGGTTCAGACTACACTCCTGCTCCAAAACAAAACAACTCCATTGTGTCTTGTAATTTGACCTTTTCTACTTTAGTTGTTTCTTTGTTTTGTTGTGTTTTGGTTTCATAGTAGATATTCACATCTTGCTGAAATGCAAGGGTTTGGTTGCAGATTATAATAGGGCAGTGCATGGCTGAGTGTGTGTGTTTTACGCTGTACATGCATCAGATCTGCTGAGTCCTGTTGTTATGTCTCATAAAGCTGAATCTTATAACCTCTGTAGCCAGCTGCTCTGCTTGCCTGCAGCCCTTAGCTAATTAACATTGCAGAAGTGCCACATATTATATCCAGTGATTAATGATAAGACTATCCCACACATCCAGCTGCATTCAAACACAGTCTCTTTGAAGCTGGAAAAGGAAACATCAGCAATATTTAGTCAAGAGAGAGCATGGGGAATATCAAGTAGCTTATCAGACGAGAGAGACAGGTGGAGACGAGAGCTGGAGAAAAATGACAGAAAAAGAGTAGCAGGGATTGGAAAGGGGCCCAAGGGAGAGAGATGGGACTAGTTGTGTATAGTTGACATTGAAGGTGGGGAGGGAGAGAGAGAGAGACAGAGAGAGAGTCAGTGCACTGGTGCTCCTGGGCCATGCAGAACATTTGAGGAAACGTCAGCAGGAAGAGACTGAGGGTGAAGGGTTGGCCATCCATTTATGCAAGGAGGCACTTGTGCTGAGCCCGTGTCTTAGCTATGCTGACGTTATTGCCCAGGTCGCGCAAGATTAGAGCGCCTCAGGAGATTCCCAGCCAGAAGACACACGTTTCAGTGACCACAGGAGGCTACATTTAGAACCAGCCCTCATGCTCGCCACTGCTGGGGATTTTGTGCTACACTAGTTACTTTGTGCACGTGTGTTCATTGTCTGTTTTGGAAGGATGTGCTCCTGTGTGTGTGTGTGTGTGTGTGTGTGTGTGTGTGTGTGTGTGTGTGTGTGTGTGTGTGTGTTTGATGAAGTTGTAAATAAGTCATTTGCGATGGTGTATGATTACGGGTGAGAAGAGGGGGCTACGATAATGAGTTGTAACAAGATGTTGGGTCCTGTTTTCCTTCACGGTTGTGTGCCCAAGTGTCTGCATGTGGTGTTGGATTGAATCTACATTCCCCCATGTGATGCAAGATGACATTTAGGCTGATATTTAATCAGTCACATCGGCTTGAGCACACAGGCTCCATATACAGTAGCCTACACAGCACAGCTGCAAAACTTCACATTTTCTAATGCAGAGTGCTGCAGAAAGTAATGTCAAATACAGACATTTTTTGTCCACTTTAAGCTTTTGACCTCCATTGTCCCATTAGCTTCATCCATTTTGAAAGGGAATCTCCAATTAAAATGAATCCAATGTTTGCAGCCATTTAGAAGTAAATAAATCCCTGGACAAGGTTTCAGAATAATGTGGAACCGAATAAGAAGGGTTATGTACTAGTTTGTGACAAATGTCTGCGGTGGGATCCTATGCATGATCATCTCTGACCAAATTAAAATGTGTGCACATGTGTTTCTAAATGTTGGACATATTGAATCTATATGTTTTGTGATAAACAGTGATCCATAAGGTGAGTTAAAGCACCTTAATGCAGATTTTATGTGTAATTCCTCCTATGTCTCTCCTCAGAGCCACAAAGCCTCACTTGAGCTCACTGATGTGGGATTGATTTGATAAGTTTTTAGTGATGGCACAAGCTTTTGTGAAAACCACAGAGTTGGTCATATGCAACCACTGCCTCAGCTGGCCAACATGAAAGTATCAGAGGCAGTCAGTGTATGTATGCCAGCTGATCTCAGCCTGTGAGCGCTGCTCATATTGTTGCCTTTCTTCAGCACATGTCTGATATGCTGGAATCAGTATAGCCATGTGAGCACCCCACCCCCCACACCCACACACACACACACATCACCATCACATACACGCACGCACACACAAGGGGCTCTTCTTCCCAGCAGTTACCATATGAGAACAATATAGAAGGCTTTATTTTGGGATGAGTCTTGGTGGAAGTTATTAGTTCAGTTTTCAGTGGTGAGGGCCCGCGGTCAGCGTAAGCAGATGGCTCATTAATGAGTGGATGGGTGTGAATTGTTTCAAACGCCTGTCACAGCTTGATTGAAGCTGTGTTTTTGCTCTACCGGTGCTGATGTTTACTTGGGCATGGCATAGTAACATTTGGGTCCTTGAAGAGTTCACAGCAGTCTCTCTCTCTCTCTCTCTCTCTTTCCATCTCTCTCTCACTTTCTTTTCTATTTTTTCTCCTCTTCTCCTTCCTCTTCCAGTTTGCATTCTGTACACTCAGCTCATTGGAAATAGAGAATGGAGAGAGGTGAGTGTGGACCACATCAGTTAATTTGGTCTAATCAACCAGAGCAGTGAAGTACTGAATAATTCCTGAGTTGTGTAGTCTAAAGCAAACCCCATTCTGATTTCATTGAAATACCTTCCCCTCACTGTGTCTAATACACTGTGCTATTCCCCCAGTTTGGCAGAACAGAGGTAATTGACAACACCTTAAACCCAGACTTTGTGCGGAAATTCATCCTTGACTACTTCTTTGAGGAAAGGCAAAACCTGCGTTTCGACCTGTGAGTAGATCTGGGTCTTGTTCTGCATGTGCATGTCTAAGTGAATAACTGAATCGAGGTAGCATGAATGTGATAAATGAAATATACAGTTGTCACTGCCTTCCTGAACACTGTTTATCCAGTTGCCATTGGCTCAGTGAGTGTCACATGTTGTTTAACCACCGTGTGATTGGCTACTCTGCGGTGGGAAGTGGGTTGCTGATGGATGTGACGAATGCATAACTACAATCTGTGGCTGGCTATAAATAGCTGAAATATCAACAAAACACTCATGCACACATACAGCTTACACAGGTCAGTGAGGCAGAAAAGGTGTGTGTGTGTGTGTGTGTGTGTGTACATCATGTATGTACAGTATGTTCTGTGCATATGCAGCATCATTACTTATTTAATTCCATAGTCCCTCATCCTAAGCAAATGTATTAGTGTCCCCCACTCTCTTTCTCTCTCTCTCTCTCTCTCTCTCACACACACACACACATACACACACACACACAATAACACACACACACACACACACATGCACACATGCACACACACACATACTGCTTGAGCACTGATATAGGCTTGCTGGAGTGAGAGGGAATACCAGGGCTCTCTTCTGTCTGCACACATTTCTCTCTCTTCTCTAGTGTTTCCATCCCTTTGGCCATTCTGCCTCTCCCTGCTGCCCCCCTCAAACACACCACCACTCAGCCTCGTGCATGGGAGAGTGTGGTGGAGCTCTCTCTTGCTCCTTCTGTGTGTCTGTGTGTGTGTGTGTGTTTGTGTGCGTGTGTGTGTGTGCAGAGGATTACACAGACTGTGTGTGTGTGAGAGAGAGAGAAAGAGGACGGTCTTTAATTTCTCTGAGATGTATGGTTTGGACAGATGCTGCTGGAGAGGTGCCAATGTGTTCATACCACACCCAGGAGAATGTCTATTTGTTTATGTTTATTTGTGGAGTGGGCAAATTTGCACTGTATAGTGTAAGCGTTTGTGAATGAATGAATGAATGAATGAATGAGGCAAACGGGAGCCAAGCGTGAGGCACACATGTGCCTTTGCTGTGTTATGTAATGGCTCTCTAGTCTTGGACCATTCTGTTGCCCATGATGCATTGTTGTGTCATCTTTCTCCCCTCTCTGGCGTAGCCAGTATGTCTGGGCCAGTGTGAGAATGACACGGCTGGACTAGCCAAATAACCAGCAGGGCTGAACAACACACAGCACATAACACTCTTTTCACTACACTATTTTCATATAGATGCAGGGGGAAGTTTTTCTGAGCTCGGGTGTCGGGGTTGGTTATCAGGCCAACGTGCACACAAAGCACTTTTCATGGACAAACACAATTCCACATTCTTCTGTGTCCTCTGCTGAGGGTGCACAGTGTTCAGTATACAGTATGCAGTCTCCTGACTATGTTATGGAAAAGCCATGCCACCATGCACTGAGGGATGAGTTGCATTCACAGGTATTGCCTGTCATCACTTTGCCAAAGTTTGTTCCATACATGTAGTGTGAATTGGAGAAGTGGAGATTCGTTAGGCTCTGACTCATTAAACCTCTGACTGACTTCTCTTTCGCCCTGTCAGGTATGACCTTGATTCCAAGAGTGAAAACCTGTCCAAACATGTAAGTACCTTTCAGTGTCTGACCATCTCTGGTCAGACCATCTCTCTGCCAGTGTGTTGCTTTTGACAATTGACATACTGCAGCTCGCACCCTCCCAGCCACACCTAAAAGAATGTGGCGTTTGATCAGTGCAAGAGATGTCCAGCCCCACAACTACAGGTGTACTCTCAAACCAGGTGAAGCTATGATGGCACTGCCACAAGGCATTGTGGGAGTTGTAGACATGAGAGGCATGCAGCTGGACATGTTTTTCTTCTGTCCTTCTTTTTTTTTTGGTGGCGTGGAGGCGAGCTCTGGCCCTGGGGCAGAGCATCAAGAGCAGACCCAGTGGAAGTGAAGCTTGCTGGGGTGGAAGAGGGTTTGATCCGCTCCACTTGAATGCCTTTGTATTGGAACCAAGACATGGAACAATGCATTGGTCTTATTCCCTACCCACTGGGCTCTTTATCATGCTGAAACAATCCCAAATAAATGTCTTAAATGATTTGGACATCCCATGGCACAGTAGGAGGCATCCTCCAGACCCCTGCGACCACCGTCTCTGCCAGTGTCTATTTCTGTCTTCGTCTTGTCAAAAATGCACAGAACAGCCTTGTAGAGAGCTATATTTAGATACAACTCAGAGGGATGCTTCTCTTTTTAGAACAACTTCAGTGTACAGTACACAGACCAAAGCATTCATTTAATTGAGTTCAAAATAGATGTGGTATCACCCAACAGGAACAATTTTTAGACTCGGTTGAATATTTAATTGCTTTCAAGTTTCTATATTAAGATTGTTACATAACTTCTTATTGTGGTATTTATTTTGTAGTTTCTGGAACTCGTTGCAGGCCTCTTCGTGTTCACTTATGTCATTGTGTGTACTGATAGAGCTGACAGTTCATGACTCTCTTTAGATGTCTTCAAGAGTGCAATGTGCTGTATGTGTGTGTGGGATTGCATAAAAAGGTTTTTGAGAACTGTCAGTCATGAGTTGTCTTGAATGCAGCTTAAGTACGCACTTAATATGTATTTAATGGAGACATTACTACAAATACATTTGGTAGGAAGTGATGTTACAGGAGAGCCCAGGACCAATTGGTTTGCCTGATAACTTCAGTGAAAGTCTTGACACAAAACTAGAGTACATTATGAGAGTAGATTAATATAGTAGTTTCTTCACATTCTGGTGCTCTTTCTTTAAATGACAACTATTACCTGTGCTGTCAGTAAGAAAAAGGAATGAGAAAAATTTGGTACAACATAAACTGATAGTGAACCGGAAGCAAAAGCTAACCAATGGGGGCAAGTTAATGTAGTTTTAGTTTAATTTGTGCCCATAGGTTAGCCTCAACTTCCAGTCCACAATGTTGGTGCATGTTTTACCACAATGTCTCATTCTTTTCTTATCAACAGCACTCAGTGAAAATGGCTGAAGTTTATCTTTAAGTGTACATGTATTAAATATTAATTCCCCTGTACAGTTTGATGTAAACGTTGTGAAGTGCGTCCACCAGGCTGCACTCTCAAGGACGAAAGGGAATACATATATCTTTTTATTTTTCAATCCATCCTCTCTTCCAGAATATTGTATCTATTCTGCCCTATACCAACAACTACTGGACCAAAGGAATGCTTAGTTCTATGAAGTTTCTTTTCACAGCGGTTTCCATTTCAAGAGCTTCATTGATGTTACTAAGTGTTTGCATGTATTGTGATTTCTGAGTGTTAAGTGCGAGATACAAATGTGTTGTGTTCTGAATGTGCTTCTTTGATATCATGCTTAGGGGGCTGACTTACTGGCCCAAGGGAGGCGTGTTCAGTGGCATGGTGTGACTCCTGTGGTGGTGTTGTGTGTGTACAGGACTTCCTGGGCCAGGCTTTCTGCACACTCGGCGAGGTGGTGGGCTCACTGGGAAGCCGCCTGGAGAGACCCTTGATGTGAGTCCACTCTATATTTAGCACATAGCAGGGACCTTTATGCTCAGAGCAGGAATGCTGTTCATTAAACACTCTGTGTGATCTTTCAGAACAAAACCCACTGCTGGACTCTACGGCTGATAAACTCAACCAGTTCAATCAGTGCAGTGGCAGAGCAGAGCAGAGTGTGGACTCTAATGTGTCACCTACCTTTGCCTGTGCAAGCAACTGTGGAGCTATCCCAGCTCCCTGAAAAGATAAGGCAGACATGGGAAAGATAATGATTTGAGATAGAACATGTTTACTGAAGATTTTTTCTTGTGAGTGCATGCTCAGGTCAGTTGCACAAATTACACTACGTAGATGTTCCAGAAGGGCCTATAGGCTACAATTAGTAGACCATTTTCATGTTTTCATATCAAAGTTATTTCTTTTAGGATTTTAGATGTTGCTTTACTTGCCTAAATGCCACATCTTAATAGCTGCTTGTAAAACAGGACAATTTAAATGTGTAGAAATTGGAACAGCTCACGTGAATTTGATCATAAAGAATAAAACATTTACATTACATTACATTTATGCATTTAGCAGACGCTTTTATCCAAAACGACTTCAACTATCAATTGTTCAGGGCCAGTCTCCCCTAGAGCTAGGGTTGCTTTGGGTGCCTTGCTCAAGGGCACAACGGTGGCAGGTGAGATTTTGGGAAAACAGTGGTGGGAAAACAGTGGCCTGTCCACTGGCCTGGCCTATCCTACTTAGCAGTTACATAGCTGCCATATTGGTTTTGGACTTTCCCTGAGTTTGATGCTGACAGGAATATGACATGGACATGACAAGATTGCATAGGAATACTACAGGCTACTGTACTATAGGCTACTGGCTCATAGGGAAAACAGTTATGGTTATCGTCTATGCATTGTATCAACTTGGTAGTTCTTAGGCTACAACAACAATTTTAACATACAGAGCACTAATCAATAATTAATCCTCTCATAATCGTAAAACCTCTGCGTGTGTGTGTGCGTGCGTGTGTGTGTGTGCGTGTGCGTGTGCGTGTGTGTGCATGTGCAGAAGCAGATGCACTCATCTGTTCATGTATATTCTGTAGTGCTCCTGAAAGTGTCACACATGAATGGGTTTATTGAAGAATGACACATACTGTAAGATGATGATGTAAGAATGGGCCTCTCTCTTTCAATTATATAACAACATGAGTCTCTGTCCGCTTTCATTCATGCCTTGGCTAACATGTTCTCCCATGGAAGCCTCTACATTCAGAGGACAGTTTCAGGCAAACTGATAAAAATGGTAGTGTGGTGCTGAGTAGTGTGCAAAAATTTCTTCCAGACTAGTATGAGCACTGTTGACCATCAAAGCCATAGCATACTTTTTAAATATGTATGCTGCCCAGTTCTTTCTTTCTTTCATCCTTCCATCTTTCCTTAATTCCTTCCTTCATTTCTGTCTCTTTCATATAATTTCATACAATCATACAAAAATTCACCAGCCACTTTGCAGGCACCTAAAAGGAATCTGATGAGCTCTCCTGTAAACATGTCTGATAAATAATGACCTTAACTAGAGTAGGCAATCAGTCATTTAATCAGTAGGTGCAGTAGGTGATAATTTAGAATAGATACAAGACTTAATCAATCACTCTCAGTATTAATGAAGAAAGTTAAAAATACTTAATGGTTAATAAATTATGAATATGCATTTCCTCTATTGAGCTAAGCTTGACATGGATGCCATAATTAAGAGTTACGTGTTAAACAAGCAGTTAATTCACTTTTCCCAAGTAAATAACCTTCTACATTATTAGTGTCAATTATTAGCCAGAAAGCCAGAAGATTTTAGTTTCAGATGGGTACTGAGTGGGGCAGTTCAACTCAAATTGACCATTTTAAGAACTGCTCATTGATTGTAAAAGCATAAAATTTTGAAAAAAAACTGAACTCCTTTTTTTTAGATAATAGGGGATAGGGCCACCCTACCATATTGCTGTATTGTTAAATTGTTAAAAATGTCCCTTTTACACCACTGTTACCTGACAATTTGATGAAGTGTGAAGCATTATTTTCCACGGGATAAATTATAGCAAGGTTGGTCATTCTGGTTACTACAATCTGTCTTGTGGGACAGAATTCAGAAGTATACTGCATAATCAGATGCTCTCGTCTTTCATCATCTAGCTTCTTGGGCATCTCAGTAGCCTGATAAATGGAGTTGCTGCTAAATCAACACACTGGCTATTGATCACAATGCTGAGGAACAGTAGAGATTATCACTAAGGCTCCACACAGGTCAAAAAGATGATCAATTATCCACAGAGTCAAGATGTGTGTCTTTACATAGTCCACCGCTGTGCTGGAAAATACACTATATACATACTTACCTACTAGCTTACTTCACAGACTCTGTGAGCAAGTTGTACAAAATGAGGTAGATCTGATTACCAGACTCTGATACTAACAAAATACTTATACTGTCACGGGAGAAGTCTTTGGGGTAAATGTAGTCATCGTTACCATTTGTTTGCAGGTAAAAATCCCTCTAAATTTTGCATGCAGTCCATCATAACAGAACAGGATTTTATATCATATGTAGATATGGTAGATAATGTAAGTTAAATGAAATCACAATATGTCTGAAATTGACACCCAGTTGTACATTGTCTCCACTCCACCTTGTTTGCTAACTGTAGTAAATTCAGTGTTTTATTTCTCTGTTTCAATCTAAAGCATGCCTTAAGGGTAATCAGAGATCTACTTTGCAGACAGTGTATGTGTCTTCCAAACTAGGAGTTATATAATAAATCACATTTCTGGTGATACCAATGTGAATAGAAAAGATTCCATCATCATCATTGCATATAGATTGTATACAATTGCATAAATATGATAATTTTTCACCAACTGCAAACTTCCTCTTTAAAAAGCATTGTTTTAAAAGTATTCAAAAACTTTCTCTTATCATGAAAATGGATGTCAATGGTAAAAGAGAATGATTTTTCAGCTGAATTATTGTGGAGTCCAAACTTTGCTCAGCTAAGTTGCATTTACTTACTACATATTTCATATCAAATCCACTGTCAGATCCAGATGCTACGCATAGTGATTCACAAATGCTCTTCATCAGATGACAAATTTGTCATTGCCCTATTTTACTGTCCTGAAAATGAAAACATTATGCTAATTAGTCTTTGAATATTTTAGGACAGTGCACTGATTATAAACATATTTGCATATCAGTAATCAGCTATGATGAACATCAAGTGTCACCGGGGACATTTTCTTTAGAAGAACTTCAGTTAGGATGCTCTTAGAACTATTGATTCAACCACATTCTCTTACTGTTCCATTTGCTTTTACAGTTGACTTTTTATATTTATAGTCTCCAAAGACAGAGTTTGGTCCTTGATGCCCAGATTATCGTGTCAGATTGGTTTATTTAAAGAAAGCAACAAAAGAGATCACCTGTCTGGCTCAGTCATTTAATTAAGTCTTTTATGGTTCCAGAATGCCTGCTGTTGTCACCAACTTTTGTGCCACTACTTACCTGCCTACCGTACTGTTGTGTGTTGCAGGGGGATTCCTGGTAAGAACTGCGGCACCATTATCATCACTGCTGAGGAGCTAAGTAACTGCAGGGTAAGCCATCTATGAGTCTGATAGATGATGGTATATGAGCTTAGTGTACCAGACTCACAACTCCCTTTATTCTACTACATAAGGAAAGTCTGGCTACTCTTTCTACGTCATTGAATGTAGTCTACATTCAATTCAGCCACCCTAAAATGGACCTAACGTGGACGTGCATGTCTACATGGAATCTCCAAAGCTTTTTGAAACATTTTGATGATTGCACGTGATTATGGTTTAACCCTACTTATACTACCTACCTATACAGAATAAATTCTTAATTCAATTAAAATGTATTTCATTATGCAATTTATATGTAAGTATTTTGCTGTAATGCTGAAGGTTTTATCGTATGTCTGAGATGCTTGATATTCCTGTTTGCTTATCTTTTTTTCAGGAATCAGTTCTGTTGCAGTTCTGTGGGAACAAACTGGATAAGAAGGACTTCTTTGGGAAATCAGATCCCTTCCTTGTCTTTTACCGCAGCAATGCAGATGGATCGTGAGTTACCAGTTCATTAGCTCTCACTTAGACAGGGCATAGAGTGGAACATCAACAGAGATCTCTTATTGCTGTCTGGATAGCATATAGCATCAAACAGTGAATATGTGTGTGCAGGAAGCTCTTAGACTCTTTCAGATCTTTCAAATTTTGCTGTTTGTTTTAGACACATCTGAAATAAATTAGAATAAATTAAAACATTTTTTTTCATCAATCTACACCCAGGACACCACAATGAAAAGGCAAAGGTGTTGCAGTGTAAATATTAACAATCAAATACTAATATATCCATGCAGTATTCAGACCCTTGTCTTGTACTTGGTTGAAGCATACTTGGTTTCAGTGGAGCATAGGTCTTCTTGAATGGTCCTACGACTCGCTTTTGCAAGTGTATCCTTTTCCTCTTGTTCAAGATCATCCAGACAGGATGGAGAGTGCTGAGAGGCAGCCATTTCCAGGTCTCTCCACAGATGCTCTACATTTATTTGCCTCCATCTTCTCTGTGCTGCTATTAGTCTTTCAGTCAGAGAAAAATGGTGCCAAATCCACATTTGACTTTAGGGATAAGATTAATGAGCTAATGCACTGAGCACTGAGCACTGAGCCTGCCTACTTCTATACATGCTAGTGGGTAATCATCTCTGCAATCTTCATTTCATGCAACCAGAGGATTTTGCTTCTTATGGTCTGAGGTGCTCATGCGTTCAGGTGCTCTTTGGCAAACTCCCAGCAGGCTTATATGGCCTTTACTGAGAAATGCTCTCTGTTTGACCACTCTGGCAGAAGGATGCTCAGGACAGAGTCTCTAGAAACACTCTGCAGCTCATTCAGATTGTCCTCTGGCCTCCTGTTTACCTGCTTGTAAGCTGATCTGGAACATGAAAGAGCCTGAGAATATTCTGTTTGTGCTCTAGAACACATTGTGCATTTCAAGACCCACCGCTGTTCGGGCCTCAGTGTTATTCTTTTAAGTGTAGGCTACAATAAACAATGAAATGGATAGACATATTAGATGTTGTGTTTCATTGGGTTGGCTGCCTTGTTTTTTATTCCTCTTAGGTAGATGCTTTAATCCTAAGAGCCATGACCAGTGACTACTAGAGGACTAACATAAGTGTATTGTGTTGTGGCCTGTGTTTGGGCAGATTCACCATCTGCCATAAAACAGAGGTGGTGAAGAATACTCTGGATCCAGTTTGGCAGGCCTTTAAGATTCCCGTCCGTGTCCTCTGCAATGGAGACTATGACAGGTTAGCATGCCATGACTCCTTTATATATCTGGACTTATGGGCTATTTGTACTGTCCAAATTAGAATGATACAGTTGTTGGCATAAATGTTGCCTATAAAGAATGCCTATGCAATAATAGTCTTTTTCATGCAGAGAGATAAAGATTGAGGTGTATGACTGGGACAGAGATGGCGGGTAAGAGTCACATGTCACCTGTTTGAAATAATATTAGTCATTAAAGTCAGACGTCCATAATTCATGTAATCAGATATTATTATTTTTATAGAGAGAAAACCTAAAATGCAGACCAGAGATTTCCCTTTTAAAAGCCCTGCTTAAATGCAGTGAACAGTTAAAAGTATTTGAATTGAAGTGCATTCCATATGGCGGTGCTTTCCTGATTATCATTTACCTTCCCTCCCAGCCATGACTACATCGGGGAGTTCAGCACTAGCTACAGGGAGCTGTCCCAAGGCCAGTCCCAATTTAATGTGTATGAGGTGAGTCACCATTGCCCAGCCATCCTCTGTGTCTCAGGATTCACTATGGTACAGCTATTGTAGGTTCCTGCATGTGTACACATATAGCACTTTAGCTGGGCCACAGGTCGCTTCTGTTGTTTCCTGTTGCAATTAGTCAATTCTTACACAGTGTGCAGTGTTTGTGATTCAAAGCGATGTGAAGCTATTTTTATCATGACCTTGTTTGCATGTTTAATTAGATATACATCCTTGATGTGTACATTGTGAAAGCCAGAAGGGCATAGCAGTGCATTGAGTTATTGTTTCCATCTGTGCTTTAGATAATTAGATGTTATGGCACTGAGAGTCTGTGTCATCTATGCACGTGTCAAATTTGCATTAGTTATATTATATGTAGATTAACAGCAATGTTTCTTGGAGCGTCAAGCTTCTGTGTCCCCTCTGCACTTTGCCTGCTAATTGAAATTCTTCCGCCTCTTCTTGACAGAATGTTGCATACTTATTTTGGCCAACAGCGTAGTGCACCAAGAACATGTATTGCAACAATGCAAATGACATAGCAGTGTGACGATGTAATTATGTTGATATTTTTGCACTCAAATAGACAGGTGTGCCAAGCCATGATTGTTGTGCTTGGGCTGAGAGAATAAAGCAATCCCGTTTCTCCTTATAGGTGGTGAACCCAAGGAAGAAGAAGAAGAAGAAGAAATACAAGAATTCTGGAACCGTAAGTTCAGCTTTTGAACCAGCATCCCCCCCTCACTAATAGGAGCCTTCTAAATGGAATGGAAGTAGGCTAAAGAAATCATTGTCCATGTTAACAAGCGAAATGATTGGTAAGACTTCTTATGCAAGGTCCTACTTTCCATAACACCTTCATAAGCAATGCATCATGCCTTTATAAGCTGTATGTAAGCATTCATAAGTGCCTCATGTGAGCATGCACTGGCCAGCTCCTGTTCCAGGCTCCCCATGTCACCAGATCAGCCCTGAGATTCCCATGATCCACATCCAGTAGCTGTGATCACATTTATGAAGTGTTTATGTGGCGTTTGTGAAGGAGCTATGCATTGCTTATTAAATGTGTTATGCCGTCCCACCACTGGACTCTTAATAGGAAGTGTTACCAAATTTTCATCTTGACAGGTGACCTTGCTGTCCTGCCTCATAGACATCGAAGTCACCTTCCTGGATTATATCAAAGGAGGGTAAGTGTTTCAGACCACCGCACCTCTGCAGACAACATCCTTGCTCCTGGACAAAATGGTAGCGCTCGCACGTGTGTGTATGCACATGTGTGTGCAGTGCGCATTCGTGTGTATGCATGACTGTGTATTTGATGTTTGCCACAGCTGATGGCTTTTCTTAATGAGAGTGCTTTGCCAAGTGCAAAGAGGGTGGAGAAGAGACAGGGAGCATGGGCGAGAGAGAGAGAGAGAGATTCCTCTTGGTATAGACAGACCTGCTGCTGGGTCTTTCCAGGCGTGAAAAAGCCTCGCCTACACACACAGCGCTTTCATTTCAAACAGGGAACAAGAAACTCCAGCATGGTTAAACTCCTGCTAAAAATAGCCCTGCTCAGAGTGGGAGGAGTTTTCTGGCGAGGGCTTAAAGATCTGAGCAGGGGGACAATGGCTTCCCACTGCAGGTGCCACTCGCTTACACTGCAGTGACCAATCTGTCTCAAGGCATAGCGTAGTGTAGCGTCACGCATACATTGCCTAATTATGCTCTTCATTAAACAGCCCCCTTTTACCACAGTAAACATTAGAGAATGTCAGAGGGTGCATAACTGTGATGGATTACAGTCTCATTTACCTACTGAGTCATAGCCAGGACAGACAGACAGACAGACAGACACACACACACACACACACACACACACATTTCTGCAGCTTATATTTCCTTCAGGTATAATTACATTTCTTGTCATCAGTGTTATATGTTTAACCATCCTCTGTCACTGAGCTATTATCTCCTCTGCTTTCACTTGTAGAACTCAGATCAATTTTACAGTGGCAATTGACTTCACTGCATCAAACGGTGAGTGTGGTGTGTGCCAGATGTGTGGGCTGAACTCTGCTATGAGCCCCTCAGCTGTTTTTGCTGAAGCCTTTGTGTGGTGTTGTGCCCCTGAGCAGGTAACCCATCCCAGCCTACCTCACTGCACTACCTGAGCCCGTACCACCAGAATGCCTATGCCATGGCCCTTAGAGCGGTGGGCGAGATCATCCAGGACTACGACAGTGATAAGATGTTTCCCGCCCTGGGCTTCGGAGCAAAGCTTCCACCAGATGGCAGGGTCTCGCATGAGTTTGCCTTGGTAAGACATAACATTTCTAGGGTGCAAATAGATCTGTTTCCATGTGCTGCTTTGCCCTGTTTGTCATGCCTTGATTCATCCAAAATGTAGAATAGAAAGAGAAGGCACAGAGGGGATTGAGATAGCCAGTGTTGAAGCAGGAGAGCTATCTTAGTGCACAATCCCTATCATACATGCAGAAGAGTATTCTCTCAGCACTCTGCACTACTCAGAGCAGTGTACTACCAAAGGCTCTCACCGATCAGGACTTCAGGACTGTACCTTGTGTTGGAACACTTTACTTTTTGACAGCAAACCAGCAATTATACGTTTTGCTCATTTCTGTTTCCACGGTGACAGTGTCTTTGTGTGTGCTGTGCTCCCATTCAGCCTGAGGGCACAGAGCTGGAGATGGGCTCCATATGCACTTCCTCAGCTAAGCATTTAACATTTCCTTAAGTGAGCTCCCTGCTCCGAAGAGCCTGCTGCTGCCGCTGCGGCTGCCGCTGACAGTCACGGAATGATAAAGGAGGAACACTTTATCCAGCTGTCACAGTCACACACACTCTGTTGGAAAAAATCTCAATGACAGCATTTTTCTCCAAGTGCACACAGTCTTGTTAATTGTGTCCCATGGCTATGAGGCAGCGGGCGTTTTTGCTGTGGAACTTTTTAAATAATAATGACTCATGTGAATTATCTGTTCCTCATTTGATAATTGAAATAAACAGAGTAATGTAGTGTCCCTCGCCAAAGCTCAGCTCAGCTAAGGGTTTTCAGCTATAATTGTCATGTATCGCTGACAAAATCTACATATTTTGCTGACAGTCTATCGTGTTTGATTATAATTTGTTTAATATACTTGAAAAGGATGGGATAAGCATGTGCTGTATAGTGTTATTAATTGTCCAAGTACCTCTATTTTTCTGTTTAGTTTAGTTATATGTTTTGAGTAATTTAAGGTCAAATATTTTCAAATATTTCAACACTAGTGAAATTCCTGATATCATAAAATATCATAAGCCTCAGGACATTGTTGCTCCATCACTGCACTGCACTATATATAAACTCAGCAGTCTGTTCCCCATAGCTTAAGGATCCTAATACGTGCAGCTAAAACATGCTGCAGAATGATAGGAAAAAATCTGGGCCTAAAATAGGCAGTGATCAAAAGCCACCAGTAGGCTAATATTATGATGGGTGTGATATGTGTATGTACAGCAGGCTATGTAACCTGTAATCTGAATGGAGTAAAACTGACTGACTCTCTGCAGCTGCAATCACCTGTCCATGACCTGGTTTCTAATGAGTTCTTGTCATGTGCCTTCCCCACCCCACCCAGAATGGAAATCCTGACAACCCGTACTGCAGCGGAATCGAGGGGGTGATGGAGGCCTACTACCAGAGCCTCAAATCAGTCCGACTCTACGGCCCTACTTACTTCTCACCCGTCATCAATCATGTAGCCAGGTTAGTGTCTGCCGCCTCCCCTTGCACCCCATAGATGATATGCAGTGTCACTCCAGTGGCTCACGAGGCAGGAACCCCAGCAGGTGCTCTCTGCCAGTGAGGCGCATTGACACAGAAGTAATTGCATGTTGAAACAGGCAACACCCACACACACTAAATTATTTAGAATGGCTTCTCTTATTAATGTGATGTGGCCCTGTCATCTACTCTTTATGGTCAGATATGCTTCCCTGGTGAGAGACGGCTCCGAGTACTTCATCCTCCTCATCATCTCTGACGGGGTCATCTCAGACATGGCACAAACTAAAGAGTCCATTGTAAACGTGAGTCTGCCTTCCAAGCTTCACGCACAATATCACTTTTGTACTGTACACTTTTATACTTTCTTTCAAAGCCTATGCACTGTGTGTCTGTTTTGGATTTCTGTGTCCGGACCTGTCAGACTTTATTATGAGCTCGTGGGATGGTTAGATTTGTGTGCTTGTTCTTCTGCTCAGAGTGGCTTTTCTGTTGCTGCAGCACTATTGTGTCTGCCCAGGTTAACACAGTGTGTCAATCATAGTTCAGAAGGAGAGAACGCTTTGAAAGTCGGCTGTAAATGCACTGATATGCTGACTGCTCACCATGGCAGTACCTTAGGTAGTTCACACGGGTGTTTGAAATATTTGGAAAGAAGTTTTCTTTCTTTGCTTGAAATAAGAAGACAAAGTGGTGAAGAATTGTTCGCTACATTTTCTATTGTCTGTCATGACAGCAGGCAAGGGGCTTCTAAAGAAACACATTGTCAAAGAGTCATATTATGAATGTACCTTACTCACACAAATAGGTAAATCCTAAGCCATACCACCCCACTGAAAGTCAGAACATTATGCTGTGCTGTTCAGTGGAGAAACATCCAGTAAATGACTGAAAAACCTCAAGCGTAAAATTAGGCAGAAAAGATTAACAGCCACTGGATTCCTGATCCATGAAAATGATGATAGCCTAATTGTTGAAATTCAGGACTCAGACATGCTACCAAGACACAGTCATACAGGTTGCCTGTGCTTTAGCTATCAGGAGATAGTTACAATGTGTTCTGTCAATCTTGGTGACATTTAAAAGTCACCTTTTGATGTTTCTTTGGAATCGTGGATTTGCTCTGTTTGCAGTATACAATTCTTTATACTGTACATGCTTAAAATGTCTTTCTTTAGCTGTGAGAACCATATGAAAAATTGCTCTCAGTAATTTGCATCTTGTCATTGTTTCCCCAGGCTTCCTGTCTTCCAATGTCAATAATCATTGTGGGAGTAGGACCTGCTGAATTTGATGGTGAGAGAATGCACCTTTTGTTAATGTGTGGCATTTTGTCATTAGCCTGATTTTTCTGTTTATCCCAAGTAAGTAATACTGTACTGTGTTGTGAGTAGGAGTGTGTGTGGGCAGAAGTATGCACAACATTTTTATCCATGTGTGCTATGCCGCTATATGTTGGTGGCAAGCCAAAGAAGTGATGAGGTTTTGTTGAGAGCCCACTCCTCCAGTAGCGATCCCAGCCCGTCAGTGCCACACTGCTGCTGGGACTGATCTGACATCAGCCCAGCCCCTCACCCACACTGCTGCTGGGACTGAGCAGACAACAGCAGCAGCCTTGACTTTGCTCGGCTCCACTGCCTGATCTGCAGTCACATGCCTCGGCCATCGCATCACCACAGGCCCCTTCGCTTGAACATGAGGAGCTATACTATATTTATCACTTGCTCTTGAAAGCCACAGGGATCTCACTGAACAAGTCTATCAGATTCTTGTTTTCCTTAAAGATTATAGACAAATATAATTATGTAGTTTTTTCCTTTTGCATTTTTAGTATGGACTGTAGAAATGTATCATGCTACTTTTGAGACGGGCAGATTTACAGTGTCTTCATTGCCGAAATTGTTCTTTGAATTTTATGTAATTTCTTGTAATTATATCAGTATTGTCTGTGCATTTCATAAGGGATGCAGGGTAGCAATGTTGACAATGAAAGGCCGACAACCGCAATTCCACACACACACACACCCATAATGAATGAGACTGAGGGTTGTCAATGTATTGGATGGAGGTGTGTGTTCCAGTGCTGTTGTGAGAGAAAGAGTAGCAGTAATGTTACACATAACAATGAGCATCTAATCAGCAAATGCTGTTTTTCATAGATTTACAGGAACTGGAGCTGAATTTTAGAGCTGATGTGATCTTTTGTTCTCCTCAGAAATGATTGAACTGGATGGAGATGAAGTGAGAATTTCATCCAGAGGCCGATTTGCTGAGAGGGACATTGTTCAGGTTAATTTTCACTCCACCCTACCCTCTTTAAGTCCAACTTCAGGTGTTTCCATGATGTTATTACATTTATCACTTGACATATATTGTCCTTAATATGCCATTCTGCCTTTCTCTCCATTTCGTCTCTTGCCTCTAGTTTGTGCCATTCAGGGATTACATCGACCCCAGGGGCAACCACATCTTGAGTATGGCTCGTCTGGCCAAAGACGTCCTGGCTGAGATCCCTGACCAGTTTCTGCACTACATGAGAACCAGAGGCATCAAGCCCCAGGCTCCACCTCAGTCGTACACCTCCAAGCCCCCATCCGTCCCCATGCAGACCCAGATCTGAGCTCACACAGACAATCCCACTACTCCTCTTTGGACTAGCAAAGGCATTTGGACTTTGGTCAGAGGGCTGAAGCTCTCAGTAGCATCCTGAAATCTGAAGCTGTTGACCAAGTTGCCAGAGCAGGGAAATAGCAGTGTTTTCCAGGAGGGTCCTCCTAAGGCTCCCTGCGATGGGAAAAGATGTGAAATTTCTTTTCTGATCTTCCATAGCTCCTCTGCATTCTAACGACATCACACTGTTGTCACAAATCTCTTTTGAGACAAAAAATGTTTACAATTTTACTGATTTCTACTGATGGTTAATTTTATACTTTTTCATGCTAAGACCTGTTTTTTCAGAGGTTCTAAATACGTCCAGCCGAGAGACTGAAGCTACCAGGCGAGAGGAAACCTTGTGAGTTGTTTTCTGTGTGAAAATAGGCATGTTAAATGTGATCCGCATGCGGTGTCATCTCAGCCCTAACTCTCCCTCCACTAAAAACATGTCACACTGACATTGTGTCCGTGAGACCAACTGTAGCTCCTAGCCCCTACCTAAATGCCTCAAAATGGGCACATTCTCTTCACCAAGTGGATGGCTGCCTTATCCTCAGCACACGCACTGAAGCTGCTTCAAATGATATGGTGACTGTGTGTCCAGGGCCCAGCTGTCAAAAACATGATCACACTATCATTTTGTATGATTTTTATTGTCTTAAAATAAGCACATGCTGTTATTTATATATTTTTTTGCCTTCCTCATTTTAAGTAATGAGAAGAATTTCATGTTAATGGTTCTGTGTCAATATGTTATATGCTATTGCTCATCTGCAAGCTTCTCAGTTGTTCATTTGCAAGTAATGTTCAGTGCTTTGCTCAGTACGTTTGATCATAAGGCCGAGCTTCCTATTTCATTGATATGCATCAGATTTAACCATGTGCAGGCAGAAAGACATTTGGAAGGAGTTCAAGACAGAAACTGAGCCACTTTGTCTTAGTGTTTGGAATCAGCAGTGGGCATCCATGATACACGCATACTGACAGAGATTGTTTTGTTTTTGAGAAGGACCGCAGGCAGCCATTGGATTAAGAAGTTTATGTTTTTCTGCAGTGTCCTTGTTTCAGCCACCTACTTGTGACTTAAGAAAAGAGTCAAATGGCAAGAGTATGTATATTTACAATTACAATTTATACAATTATTAAAAAACACATTTCACTGCCATTACTTCTACTGCAAGTAAATCCTGTTGTGAGGCACAACAGTTGCTCTTGTACTTTACAGAGATGAAAAACTCCACAAATAATTATATCACCAACTGTATATATTTAGATAATTTCAGACTGCCTGGAAATATTAGACATTATCATTAAGAATATCGGTCATCATAAGATATACAATTGTGTTTGTCTTCAAGGAAGTGTAAGGAAATCATTAATTGTGAGGGTCTTCCTTTAGGGTATGGTCTGTGAGAAAGCATATCTCTCTTGGGCTTCTTGATGCTTCTTTAAAAGCTGAGCGAGCCCTGGTAACCAGGAAAAAAATAACTTACACAAATAGAAGAACTTCATTTATTTAACATGACAGGATGCCATCTTCAAACATACACCCACACACTCTCGCTCTCTCTTGGTCTCTCTCTTACTCCCCCTCTCTCTCTTTTTCTCATGCACCATACATCTCCATGCATAAAAAATGCAGCAGCATTTCAGATGCAAAACAGGAACTTCATTCTTTGTTCAGTAGATGTCTCTGAATCCAAAGACTATTAGCCTGCTGTTCAAATTCTCCTTGTGTGACGTTTCGAGCTGTTAGAGACCAACTCTAGACTTCTGTCAGTTCTCCACAAAGACAAGAGCATGTGTAGGCTTTGGTAAAAGTGCAAATGTTTGTTTTGTGTAAGAGTGGATACAACACACGCTGTGTGTGAATTGCCCATTTTTTGGTTAGCTCATAATCACATGCCGCTTTCACATCGTTTAACTTTGACCAAAATGTCTGAAACCTTGCAATTGGCTTATGTTCGCTACACGGTGGGCAGATACTCTGCTTTAACCAATTGTTTGGTCGTGACGTATGTTACGCGCTGGGACGCATCGTTGCGGAGCTAAATGAATTTGAGCGGACGCACTAGGTGGCGCTAGCCTGGCTAATCACACGCTGCCTCTCATGGAGAACTCTGAGGAGAATGGATTTGTGGGTAATTAGTAAAGGCCATTAGAGGAACAAAACACGCCCCTATGAGTGAAAAGGTGATCCAGCCATCATCCTCATAATCCCCATTTTACTTGAGGCTTTGTTATTTGAGTTACAGTGCACACAAAGACATAATGATGAAAAAATATATTATTGTACATATTCTGAGGACATATGTAGTCTGTTCTTGTTTCTAAGTAATGTTTGTAACATTAATTTTCTATCTTTGGCACTTTGTCCTTTGGCTCAGGTGAAAATGTTTCACAATATACAGTTAATCAACTGCAGCTGTTCAAAGAGTCCTGTTTTGCTCAGTTTTGTGAGGTTTTATGAGCAAAGGGGTTTTAGCATGACATAGCACACATGCGGTGTTCAGCCTCAGGTATATAGTGTGAGTAGTCTTGAGAAGCACTGAATGATAACAAAAGTCTCTCCACTGTCCTTACTGAGGAAACTGCCCTGCTTCCAAATAAGGCTTCCTCTAAAATCCTGCCTTTTCCACAATATTATGTGTCTTCATTTATACCATAAAGACATTAAATAATTAGTGGAGTATTATCATCTAAATATTATGAAAGAATTATTATGGACTAAATTAATTCAAAGTTGTGAAATTCTAGGTATTGTTTGATAACATTTGTCATTTGTCAAATTCTGGATCACATGGAAACCCCTGAGGTACATTGGGCAGTCTCCTTTTGGTGACGCTGTATACAGTGTAACATGTACAATGTATTTTGGAGTGAGATTACTATAACATGACTTTTACACAGACCTCTCTACACTCAAAGTATTATTATTGCTGATATCATTACTTGTTATTACTGGCTGCTGCATTTGCATGTGTATTCTGATAAGTTTGATGCACCTTTTCCTTGACTTGTGACTTGTGTTTTATTGCAACAGAGAATTTGCCTTAAAATCACACTGAACTCTTGGAATTGTGCAATGCCTTCAGTTTGAAGTAAATCCATATTTGTCTCAGTGCTCTTTGATTTGATGATGTGTGAGTAGAGTCTTTATCTAGCAAAGATGCTGAGCTTCCCAAACCTATGGAAACAATGTAAAATATGTAAATATCATCTCAAATCTCAATATGTACCATATTGTGCTGTGTATATATATAAGTATATATAAGTAATAGTCAGTATAGCTGGCTCACAATTAAATCACAGATAGAGCAATGCTGATCACATAAAAACATGAATTCGCAGCAGTACATCTTAGTCTGTGTGCATTCACAGTCTCAGCACTTAGGTCTCACATTATGAACTGACTTCTAATATTAGAGCATTATAATAAAAGGTTTCTGTCAGTCCTGTAACATGTTCAGTTTAGTTGGCCCTATGGGAACTGAGCCCACATAGCTGAGCCAAATTGAGCTGCTTGTTGTGTTGAAGGCAGTGGTGTGACACTGCCTTAATCAATAGCTATGTGAATGCATTAATTTTCCCATGTCCATCACTATAATAGAATAGTCTAGGTTCTGTCCAGTACATTGAGCAAAACATCTATTATTATATCAGAAAAATGGCAACCAAAATCAATCTCTGACAGAATGCCAAAAGGCATGTGGTTATTTTAAGGTACGTGAATTGAAAATATTTAACCTAACAAACAATATGTAATATGCAATATTATTTCTCTTCTTAGCCAATACATATAAAAGTTGGCATTTCTAGCGCTGCAGTATATTTAAATTCTGATCTTGTACATTTGATCTACCACAAAATTGAAGCACTGAGGAGCTACAAAAACACCAAGGGGAGTGTGAGGGTCAGTATGCATCCTGGACTTAACGCACTTTTCATGCAGTTACAGAAACAGACATCTAGGAAGGGTCTTTGTGCAGGCTATTATGATAAAGATCTGAGGGATAGTCTATCATGCTTACGTATCATTCACAGGATGCCATGCAAGCACAAACCTAGAGCACTGGGCACTCAGGGAGCTGTTAGGGGTAACTGTAGGTGCCTTGCTCAAGGGGCACCTCATCCGTGGACGTGAACAAGGGAGAGCTAGGTGCAACCACTCCTGTCCATACTGAACCACCGCTTCGGTCACAATTCTGATGCCCTTATCATAAGGTTATGGCTGCCCCACAGGGAGAACTTTCTCCTCTGGCAGTCAGAACTGGACCCCAGCATGGTTACACCTGCTTTGTGGGCATCTTATGGTTATGGTGTGGGGACCATTGGCCTACTAGTTATGGGACTTGAAGACTGAAGCGTGGCTGGTTTGATCTCTGACCAGTACTAAAAATCCAATAAGGCTTGATGAAGCTTGCAATGTGGCTCTCTATATAGGAAAAACACTCATTCACACAGGGCAGAAGATAAATAAGTGGGTGGGGGATGAACTAGTCACCTCTTGTAGAAGTGGGGACTTCCTGCAGCCCAGCTTGTGCTCTGACATATCAACAGGGTGCCCATGGTATGCCAAAGAGATCGCCTCCACTTGCCAGTGAGAGTCTCCTTAGAGACACTTATACGTCTACTCATCCTACTCCAGAGCAGCAAACAGCTATTTACTGTTCACAAGAATACAGGTTCCTGGGCATGTTCTGGTCCCAGAGCCCACTGTAATCATGCCCGTTGTCCTCCAACATGGTCCTGCACATGTGGATGGGTAACACTGGAAACGTGCTGCCATGGAGTATTGCTCATGTTTGAATAGTCTCTATAGTCTGTTTTGATGGGCAAGAAATGCAACAATGACTCAGTGTTACATCCAGAATTTCACCCGTTGGTAATGGAGATTAGTTTGGAGATTGTAACAATGGAAGAGACTCTTCGAGGTTCTGAAGATGGAAGAGAGACGGTTCTTCTGGGGGCACACATCGATGGAGGTGGGCCATGCCCTATGAAAGAATTCCCCTAGTTGGTAAGGTTTAGATAAATAATGTCACAGGAAGACGATTCCCATTGGGTACCATTGAGTGACTTGGCTGAAAGACAACCTTTATACTTCTTTTCACACTTACACAACATACCTTTAAATTAGAAAAGCATCCGGAGAGCGCAGACCTCAGCCAAGGCAATATAGGGTCACTGACACATACAAAGGTTACAAATCCCAGACGGTGTTCCGGATCACCACCAAAATTGAATCATCTGTTCCTTGTCCTAATACCCGAAAATTTCATCCAATGCAGTACTTTTCAAGTTATTTCGTACACAATCAAACACACAGACAGACAAACGCCAGCGAAAACATAACCTGCTTGGTGGTGGTGATAAAGTTTTTTGCACTTAACCCACTGTGTGCTTTCTGTTTAGTAAATATTTTCCCTTTTTCCATCTTATCAAATAATGAGCGGATAAATGCCATTATAGGCCTATTACAGTAGCTCTATCTCACATTATTACATTACATTATGTTTATCAATGTATGCAACAAATGAAACCATTAGAGACAGATAGATAGACCTATAGCCTGCATTGGTTTGTAGGAAGGGATTTAATTACATTACTAAACTATCTCTCCAAACTGATGTAAATGAGGTGAGATATAGCCTAGGAAGATATAGGCTATTGAAACATTATGATTAATAATTCTGTAATAAAACAGTAATACCCTCACAGAAATGTTCTTGTGCAAAATAAAAATCGCATTTTTCAACTAGCCTAATAATTGCCTAAACTGTGTTGTGCGGTAGCCTAGTATCTGCCCTGTCCAAAAAAGTCGCGGTCTCAGTGGCTATACCGCCAAGTTCCAGAACATGACCAGTAGGAGGCGCAAGCCTAACTAGCCTGCGTTATCACGCCTTGTTGACGTACACATGAACAGGAAGTAGACTGGGTGGCGTTGAAACGACACATGTGTTGAGTTGTTTTTGCGAAAAGCCGGGTGAGAAACCTGAATAAAAGCTGTTTTTATGGTGAGACACAAAAGAAAGTAACTTATTGTAAAATGAAACCTAAGCTTATTCGTCTTCGCTAAAAGAGCCCAGTTCTCATTCAATCTTTTCAACTGTTCGACAGTAACGTTACCTAACACATGTACGTTAAGTTACCAAAGATTTTTGTGGTCCGCTTCAACCTTCTCTGATATTACCTTTTCCAAAGTTATTTGGCAACAATCTGGCTTACAGGGTGTTTGACTCTAACTGATAACTGGTTTAGTTTTATATTCAGAGGTGAGGTAAGTGCCGGACTCAACAGTAAACAGTTAGCTGCTGCTACAGAAAGGGATTTTGAAGAGCTGGCCTTTTTGGCTGTAACGTTAGGCTATGCACAACAACATTAGTTCTAGGTTGCTGGTTTGGTGTACGTTCATCTTACTAACTTAGCTTTATCAATATATTTCAATCAGTGGATCATCAGCTAGATGCAAATAACGTACTTAGCCTGTTCTTCTCCGTTTTATTTGATATCATGTTTGTGTCATTTGACAGGCCACCAGCATCATGGCTGAGACGGCAAAGCTGTGCTTTCACAACAAAACAGCCCTTGCACCGATGGTTCGTGTGGGAACATTACCCATGAGACTGCTTGCACTGGACTATGGTGCTGATATTGTGTATTGCGAGGTAGGAATCAGTCAGCTGCCCAGCACTATGGTTTTATCTGTCTTAAAGATGTGGATACCAAGTATTAGATGACGACCTGATTGATTAGTTATACATGTGTCGTGTCCATTTTGTTTTTACAGGAACTTATAGATATAAAAATGGCTTTGTGCAAGCGAGTAGTCAATGGTATGTATATCTCCTCTCAGGCTCAGTTAGTACTGGAGTTCATGATTAGTTCAAGTTAGCTCATTAGTATATTTAGAACAGCGAAACTGTATTCAAAGTGTCTTCTGACTCTTGAAGGTTGGTGTGTTGTAATGCCTTCTCCAATCTCCTTCATAACTGGCAGAGGTGTTAGAAACTGTGGATTATGTCGCCCCTGATGACCGAGTCATGTTTCGGACGTGCAGCCGTGAAAAGGACAGAGTTGTCTTTCAGATGGTAAGAGTGTTTCTGGCATAGTATCCCACACACATCACGGGTGGTTTAGAAGTGCTGTTTATTTATTAACAGTATATTTTCTCTTGAAGGGAACTGCAGATCCACAGAGAGCTTTGACTGTTGCCCAACTTGTGTAAGTTCAGAGTATTTAACCAGCACTATGTGATGTGTCCTTGTATTTTATGTTACTGATATTTTAGGTGTACTTAGAGTCTTATGTCAGTGTTACTGACACTGAAGGAAATTATAGTGTGTGCACTATATAAGGCAGATTTTGGGCATGTCATAGTGTCAGGCCTGTTGATGAGCGTCTGTGGCCCAAATTTGAACAGTATGTGCAGCTCCACCAATATCAACAGACTTCTGCTTGCTTATTTGTGACCATTGGCAGCAGTAGCTGTAACTGTAAAAGCAGTAAAAGCAGTTTATTTGTATTGTACATTTCATACACAACCAGTTCAATGTGCTTCATAGAGACGACAGAAATAAAACACAGTTTAATAATAAACAAATAAGCAAGAATGAATAATCAAATATGCAAATATGCATTGAAAATTAAAATATTTAAAAGAAAAAGAAAATAAAAACTTCTAAGACAGTAAATAAGTTGAGAAATAAACCCATTAAGAAATTGGTTAACAGCACAAATGCACTAGAGTTAAAACTAGTCAGTATGGTAAGTCAGTGCTGTCAGTTTTCGGTCGGCGCAGTGTGTCCACACTATTGTGAACCCTGCAGTGGCAGATGTGACTATCATGGGAATTTTAGGAGGTTTGATGACAACCATTCAACCCCCCACCCCATGCTCATCTAGTGCTCATGTCATTTTCTAACCTCTTATGCTTTGTATTTGTGTTAATAATGTGCAGGCAAGATGATGTTGCTGCTATTGACGTGAATATGGGCTGTCCTAAAGAGTATTCGACTAAGGTAAACACTGCTCTACAGGATTTTTTTTCACAATTTAACTCATCAGTAGAAAGGTAGGAATCAGTTGGAAATTATTATTACTAAGTTATTTTTAAAGTTAAATTATCTGTTGCACTGTATTTGTATTGAACAGTGTATCAGTTGGCCCTTTCACTCTGAGCGACATGGGGTCAGGTGTCCAATCGACCCGCCTCGGACCCTAATGTCAGAGCCGAGGCGTGTTCAGTGGGAAAGGTCCTAGTCCGTCCTGGGGTTTACTGCAGGGTGACGATGTATCACGAGTGCGACCCTCCGTTTAATTAAATGCGTTTGAGGAGGTGTATTCATGTCAGTGTCATGCAAACTGGGGTTTCATAGTGTTCTTACTAATGGCTTTACTCACGGCATTGGCTTGCACAGGTAGAAGTTTGTTGGTTGGAGGCTACCTTAGAAAGCACAAGGTGCTACATGTCAAGGGATATTGGCAATATGGCAAACAAAACTGGTTGTCCAACGTTGTGCAGCTAGCACACATAACGTTAGCTTTGTTTTGCTGATGATTTAACATCACCACCATCTGCAGTAGACAAAAAAATTGCTGAATGTTACCTTACACAGTCCAGCTTTATTGATAATCCACATTCAATTTAAGTTCACCATTGCCAGTATTTCAGTCATGTAAGCATAGGCTACAGAGCAGCAGATTGCTTAACTAAGAGATTTGTTTACTGGCTTTCTACAGAAAAATAAAGCTTATTGAGTCTATAGAGCTCTCCCTCTGCTGGCTACCCTGTGCAACTCTTCTTTCTGAAGATAACTCCGCTCCCAACTTGGTAACTTGGCTTTCTGGCAATACCCCTTACTTTTACACTCCACAGCCCGCAACAAACTCCCAATTTTGGGTCCCTAGAATGTAGTGGGTTCCATACGCTTAGAGTATACTTGTAGTATCACCGTATTAAAGTTGCCCTGCCATACATCTGTATGGTATTTTAAATTGTTAACTGGGTTTCCAAAGATGGTTTAGTTGGGCTGAAAATGGTCCAAGGAAATCTTATCACTATATGCAACCTATTCAAAAAGCTCCAGACTAAAGTGCCTTGTTTTTCTGCCTGTGATAATGAGCTTTGCTCTGATCTGCTGCTGTCATGTCATCGTTGCAAAGCATGTTGAGTGAATAGGCTATTTACAGCGTGGTCTATCTTGCGTAAACTTGATCACCTTTTCTGATTGGCCTGATTTCTCAGTTTGTTTCGTCCCATTGGCTATTGCGGACAGCAAAGACTTTATTACATTTTCACATGCACTATATAACTCAAACTCATATACACAAATTAAAAAACAACAGGTAAAAACGCGTTTTGTGTGGTAGGGCACCTTTCAGTCCTCTCACATGTCTACTCAGCATTACATGCTGTGAAAGTCTCTAAATGTTTGTATTTTTTGACGTTGTTGACTTGTATTTGCTCATGCAGGGTGGAATGGGAGCTGCTCTTCTCTCAGACCCTGACAAAATAGAGGCAGTAAGTTCCACTCAAGATGTTAGTTGTTACAAAATAGTTCTCCAACTTGTGTTTGAGGTCTGTTGTAGTTAAATTAAAGGATCACTGACTTTCAGTAGCATTTTGTTTTAGATGACTCTTTTGTTGTGTTTGTGCCTGTGTATGCCTGTGTCCACCACCAAAAATTCTCTCCTTTTTTTAAAGATTTTGACCACACTTGTGAATGGCCTGTCCAAACCTGTGACCTGCAAGATCAGAGTTCTTCCATCAGTCAGTATCTAATTAATGTTCCATACATTTGCCCAGGTGCTGAAGTGAGGATAAATGGTTTTCATCTCAAATGTTATCATTTCTGGACTGTATCTTTCAGCTGGAAGACACTGTGAGACTGGTGAAAAGAATAGAACAGACGGGAGTGTGTGCCATAGCTGTGCATGGCAGGTAATATGCTCATTCCTCTGGGTTTGCATCTGCTAGCTTGTGCTTTCATTTTCACTCAGAGTTGTTCCGGATGTAATATGGTGTTTGTCTTTCTGAATTTCTTTGTAAATATTGTCCTAGAATTCTGTTAAAAGATGCACTTGTAAAATGTTAGGTGAATGTAGGCTTGTTGTTTGTGGAATAATGCATATAAGCTTCTGTTGATACCACTGAACGCTATCTGTACATCAGATTGAAAGAAGAAAGACCACAGCATCCTGTTCACTGTGACTACATTCAAGCGGTGGCTAAGGCTGTCTCTATACCGGTTATTGCCAAGTGAGTCCAGCATCGAAAACATCACTGTATCTGTCTGGATTGTTTAGTTGAATGCTGCGTCTCAAACTCTATTCTATCCTCAATTCTTTAGTGGTGGCTCTCATGACGTGGTGAAGACCTATTCGGACATCTCCAAGTTTCGCGAGGCCACTGGAGCTAGCTCAGTGATGCTTGCCCGTGCTGCCATGTGGAACCCTTCCATCTTCTGCTGCAAGGGGGCAGTGTCTGTTGATGAAGTCATGGAGGAATACATTAAATACGTGAGAGAGTCATTATTATAGCATGTCTGTTTTTTCTTTGTTCAGTTTTTCTAGTTCATAAGGCAGCTGAGCTGTCTTGGATTAAGGACCGAATGACTTAATAATTTAACAACACCTCCCTCAAGACATCAGTCTTCAGGAAAGTATGAATTTGAATGAGGTACTTGAGATGCACTAATGCATGTATTCTCTCTGATTTTAGGCAGTTCGTTATGACAATAATGCTTTCAACACCAAGTACTGCCTGTGTCAGATGCTGCGAGACAGAGTGGAGTCACCCATGGGCAAACAACTCCATGCTGCACAAACCAATAAGGAGATCTGGTACAAAAGCTCCACCTCTGTTTGATTGGGCTCATCTCTCCCATGTGTGTTTTGCAAAATGTCTGTCCTGACACTGGACCGTGTTGCTGTGTTTGTGTTTGTCAGTGAGGTGTATGGTATGATGGAATACTATGACAAAGTAGAGTCAGAGCTGCAGCAGCGCAGAGAAGCCCTCCAGGAGAACAACAGCAACGCAAGCCACCCAACATTAGAGGGAGATGTCATGACCATGCCTGTGCGCTTTGAGAGGTGTGGACAGAACCAAATGTTTTCATTTTTGTTTTTACACCCATTTCTACCTATTTTCCACACATTTGACTTGACTCAGTGACTGTTATAGTTGTTGATCCATGAAATGCTGAAGGCAAAGGAACAGTAATCCGTGAGCATGATGTACTGTTAAACATGCCAAAGTTTTCAAAGAAGTAGTGGACACGTTGTCCTCTCCCATTACTTCATATACTCTACAACAGAGGGAGACTGTTATGTGCTGTCTCAGTGACAAGATTATGCATGTCTGTGTGTTGTCCAGAAGAGAGTACCCCCCTCAGATAACCCCCAAAATGTACCTTCTTGAGTGGAGTCGCCGTGAGAAACTGGAGCAGCCAGTGTATGAAACGGTGAGTGGAGAACCAAAACAATTCCCCTGTTGCCTCATAAGAATTAAGTGTCTTGGTGCCATTAAATGGTGCCATTAAAATCGTTTATAATTAATTTGTAAGTTAATTAGTGTTTGATGGCTGAAATATGTTACATAAGTAGAAAAGATTTGGTACACTGTCAAATCCAGCTTGATTGATGACAGGAAAACAGCAGAAGTAGATCAGTATTAGTATGTGATCTTGACCAATATGATCTCTATGTACTGTACATCTGATCTGTAATGTTACCCTTTCCAGGTACAGCGCAGTCAGGACCGAGCTTTCCAGTCCACTGTCACTGTGGCAGAGAAGAAGTACAGATCCACTTTGTGGTACTCAAATCTTTTATTATATATGCACATCTCATCCCCTACTGATACTGCTCTGCTTTGTAATGCATGTCTGTATGTCTGTCCTCTGTGTATGTAATATGAATAGCCCTGTGGCAGGCCCTGCTGTTCTTCTTTGTTTGACACAACTGTCTGTGTCTTGTAGTTGTAACAGAATCACAGATATGGTGAGGGCAGGAACAGATCTGTTTTCATCTTTGTCCTACAGGGAGAAGTCGAAGAAGTTTGCAGAGCAGGCAGCTGCTATTGTGTGCCTGCGGGTTCTGGGCGTGCCAGAAGGACGCTTGGGAGAGGACAGCTGTGGACTGGTCAATAAACGGAAGAGGGACGGGGAGGAGAGCAAAAATGGGGAAACCCAGCCAGAGGACAGTCCAACCCAAGAGTTAGGCAGCAGAAAAAGACACATCAGCCAGTCACCTCAGAAAGCAGAAGAGCCTACAAATAGAACTGACAAAGAGGCTGTCATCAACGGCTCACATCGTCACCAGACAGCTTCATAGACTCAGCCTCCTCAGAACCCCTCACAGGAATGACTGGTCTCTTTGAATGATTAATAACAGGATGCCTGTTGTTCACAGAGAAAAAAAAGAACTCGTATTATTCTGTTCAAACTGAACTACAAAGTTATATTTTCTCAGCATTCAACTACATATCTTCTGTGGGGATTTACATTCTGCATGTCTTCAGTTTCCTTCAACATGCATTAAATGTGGAGACAAACCTGTTTCTTTTAATGTTAAAAGATATTTGTTTGTTCACTGCATGATGGAAATTGTTTCCATGTCTACCACCTTAACAGATTCCATTTTATATAAAATTAATTGATCCTCTGCTAAAGACAGAAATTGAAAAGTGCCTCTGCCAATGTTATAATTATAATGAAACTACATGGAGTTCCATTATAATTTATGAATGCCTTGATTGAACCTGCAGAGGGCAATGCAGGTGCATTTGTTGAGAGAGGACTCTCTTAAGTTTCAAATGTCTTAGAAGTGCTACGGTTTAAGCAGATATTAGTCAACAAGGATTTTTTTCTAATTTGAACTTCATTAAAAGCTTTATGATCTGGAAATGGGCTTCTGTTTTTGTTTTGTTTTGTTTTGTTTTGTTTTGTTGTTTTTTTCTGTGGTTGTTGTTGTTTATACTTGCATTCCAGACTCGAAAATGTGCAAATTGCTACTTATTCTAAATGGCATCAGATACGTGCGGCAATGGTTGAATTTTGGTGAAAGTAATGTGATATCAAGTTTGATTATGTAAGAGAGGGCCGCACTTCAAAGGCTACGCTTCACTGTATGGCAGGGAGGGGGAGGTCCAATGCTGTACTACTACTCAATGTTGTCTTTCCACTCTTGACGTCATGTAGGAACTGATGTCTTGCCTTTTTATCTAATGTTGAAGTTACAAATGTTAGTATTGCTGTTTTAGGGGGGTTAAGGAAAGTATTACGTTAGTTTAACTAGGCCTAGGCCTACTTCAGGTTCAAGTAACGACAGCGGAAACACTTGTTATCAGAAACAAACTTATGCAAACCGTGGGGTATGTTCCGCATTTGCACTCTTCGGTCTGTGACTGTGTGGCTCAACATTAGCCAGCTCGACAAAATAAACTTTTTCTGCAAACTGTAGGATACCTCAAGGTTTTTAAGTGTTAGGTGATCGGCCGTACGGACTGGACAAATGCAATGACGAGCGCAAACTACACAGACGAACTAGACTTCAGACTTACTTTCGGGGAAGACGGCAGACAGCCGCTAGGCCAAGCAGGTAACGTATTTGTATCGTTTTCAGTTGTGGATACGCTTCCTAAGAGATGTATTTTTACATGCTCCTGTAAATTGACATTACGGTTTGTAAAGAGACACATCAGTGTAAGTGTATGGACACCATGTCAGACACCCATAAGTTATTCATTGCCTTGTCTCTCGTTTAGCTTTGTTTATGGTGTTCCTTTCGGTTCTCCATGTTGGCTCGTGCGTAACTTTCATGGGCTGTCATAAATAGTGCCGAGATGTCTGTGGGCTGGATGTGCATGCGTCAGTTCAAACAAAGATAGAACAAAGGTATTACCATGCCAGCTATGTTTACGTAAAATTAGGAGCTTATTAAAAAACAACTAAAATGCTTCAGAATTACATCTCATTCTCATATCGAGATCTGTAACAACCATCATGATAGGCAACACATTACAGCGGTAGTGAAAAACTCTTCGTTCTCAGCTGCATCCTCTGTTTTCTGGCCAGTGTGTCAACTCGCTATTTATACCAGGCAGCTGTTGAAATGGCAATGGCCGTGAAGTTGCTCTACTGTCTGGATTTCTTCTCACTTTCTCAGTCCATATGAGGCCACCTAGGCTAGCGTGGCTGATTGTGTGAGTGCTTCTTTATGTATATGATTTGATTTGATTATTATTTTTACTCTAGATATTGGCCTTAATGATGAATGCTACTTCCTCAATGTTGGCCTGCATCAATCTGCGGTTAACCAGTCTTTAGAGAACTTGCAGCAGAACCCTCCAACATCATTTCCTACCACAGAATTGCAAAGTCTTGGTACTCATGATTCCAGTCAATCTGTGCCCAGAGAGACTATACATAATACCATAGAGTCACCCTCGAGGATATTTCACTGCCCTAGTATCCAGATCACCTCCATCCCTACCAGCTGTAACCATGACATGGGTGTTTGCCAGGACAGTTTGCAGATGCCTAGGTCTGAGGCAGAAGGCGGTGCTGGCTTATCAAGAGACCACCTATACCTCCCCCTGGATGCCTCTTACAGAGATCAGGCATCCCTTTGTCCCAGTCCATGCAGCAGTCTGTCTTCTCGCAGTTGGCTGTCTGACGCCTCGTCCTGCGAGTCCTTCTCCCATGTGTACGATGATGTGGAGGCTGAACTCAATGAAGCAGCAGCTCACTTCAAGTTAAACTCCCCTCTGATGTCTCCCCTTACCTCTCCCTTGCCCTCACCCCTGGCCTCCCCATTAGCATCCCCACAAGTTTCCCCCATGGTCTCTCCATTTGGTTCTCCTGGATCCCAACCCTTTGGGCCTGGAGAGGACCCCTGGCTTCGTTACCATCTCCAGCATCCTCCTCCCCCTGCGCAGCCCCTATTTGCTCACTCGTTGTCCCCTCATCAGTCTCCCTATCAGTCTCCACGCACCAGTGTCACAGAGGAGACTTGGCTGAGCCCTCGGCCGGCCTCGTCTTCTTCACGACCTTCCTCGCGACCCTCCTCCAGACCCTCATCTCGACCCACCTCCCCCTGCGGGAAGAGGCGACACTCATGCGCTGATGTGACCACCACAGGACTCCCCTCACCTCACCTCTCCCCCAGCCCCACTCCCACTCACTCTCCAAGGGGCAGCGTCACAGAGGAGACTTGGGCTGGGAACTCAATGCTCTCCTTTCAGCTGCTGCAGGCTGAGGTGGACGTCCCTCTCAAAACGAGGAGAACCTATCCGAGTCAGGAGCAGTGCAGCCCAGGTGTCCTTGTGGGCTCCCCTCTTGAGGAGCACAGCCTTGGGACTTTGCTGGATTACCCTACAGAATCATCTCTACCTGCACAGAAAAAAGAAGATATCGTAGAGCATTTCCTCTCTGTCCCCTCTCACTTCACTTGGAGTAAACACAAACCATCTCAAACAGCAGTTCAGATGTAAGTTAGTATGCACATTGCAAATATGACAGTCATGCAAAACCCTTGAATATGTGCTTGATTGTTCTTTCCTTTTGTTAATGTGCAACAGCGTAAACATCTGGGTGCAGCTTCTTGTCATTTTAGTAATGAGTGGAATCAAATGCATTTGCTGACTACACCTGACCACAGCTAATTTTGCCGGGTGTAACATTGTAATTTATTTTTAAGTCTGCACCCCAACTTTTCAGCCACACATTACTTGTCCTTGGATCATGTAGACAGATAGATAGAGAGATAGGTATTTTAACTTTGTCATTTCTCCTTTCAGAACTTCTCCCCTCCCTCCTCTGGACTGCCCCCTGCCAAGCCAGGTTGGGCAGTATGAGCTCCGGATAGAGGTGCAACCCAGGGACCACCACAGAGCCCACTATGAAACAGAGGGCAGCCGTGGAGCCATTAAAGCAGCTTGTGGGGGACACCCAGTAGTTAAGGTGAAGTGCGCTTTCATTGCATTTGGCAGGGACATATTAGCTGTGACAAATCAGATAAGAGCTAATAACAATGTTGTACATGGTATGTAGATAGTGGAATAGCCAGTCAGTCAGTGTCTGAGGATGATTCAGCAAAATAAGGCCTTGTATTATGTACCTGAATGCTGTGAGTAGAGACATAGGATAACCTTGACATTCAAGTACCATTAACAGGAATTTGAACACTTGGAAAGGAAATGTTTTAGACTAACTAAATATCTGGGTCAGATAACATAATTAAATACTTGTGTGTTCATTGTTCAATATTAGAAATTCATAGTTTTTTATAATTAGTTATTATAACAACCTAGAAAGACCAGTTTGACAACTCAACAAGTCTGTTTTTTCACATTGTTTATTTTTTAATATATAAATATTTACAAACTGGTTTATAAATTAAAAATATATAACACAGATAGCTGCTAAATCAGCAGTGCTGAGGAGTTCATTACCCTTATGACTTCCTGCTATGAGTGTTCTTCTTCATATCTTCACACATCTTTAAAAACTTGAAGACCTTTAGTTCCTGTTAAAAGTTTGCTTCACACAATTCTGTGCACTGGCTCCCACAGCTTTATTTAGAGTAAAACTACAGCCTTTACCTTTTTCTGAAACTTGTTCTGACAGTAATGGATTTATTATTAGGAAGACTGAAAAAAGTACAGTAATTTCCTGAATATAAGCCGCACCATGTGCAGACAGTATTTTAGACACGCTTATAAGACAAAGCAGTGTATTAACCAGTTTATTAAACATTACTTATAATAAATTAGAATCAGATCATGATGTAATGAGAAAGTGGTTGGAGGGAAAGAAATGCATTCCCCTGTATCAACCTCATGCCTGAAGACAAGTATTACCCTTAGTTAATAGTTGGGGAATTACAGTAGTCATTGAATCACATTGATTATTTTCTCTTACAGCTCATAGGATATAATGAAAAGCCAATCAACCTTCAGATATTTATTGGGACAGCTGATGATCGCATAATGAGGCCACATGCCTTTTACCAAGTACACAGAATCACAGGCAAGACTGTCTCCACTGCAAGCCAGGAGACAGTCATAAACAACACCAAAGTGCTTGAAATTCCACTCCTTCCTGAGAACAACATGTCTGCCAGGTATATCCCATTTATCAATTTAGTATCAGTCAATAGCTGGGTTTCCATCTAACTAGTTGATAGTTATGCAAATAAGAAATCCTTGGTTGGACGCACCAAATTTATTTTGCTCAGGGGGGAGTTAGGGTTATATTCTTGAGCTAAATATATGTTATGCGAATATGAAATGCAAGTAAGTTGGAAACCCAGCTATTGATTGTCAATAACAGTTGTATAAAATCAGCCAAAGACCACTGCATGGAAAATCAAGAGAACAATGTAAATGAATAGTAAGAACAGCATGCTGGTGAATTGTTTAATGTGTAAACATAAAAGTTTAACCATTGACGTGTCCCTGGTCAGTTTAATCAGAATTAATCATTGTGGTTTGATTAAGTAGATTTCGGACTCAAAAAACAACGAAGCAAACATTTTATGCTTGTTTTTGACAGCATTGACTGTGCTGGAATTCTTAAGCTTCGAAACTCAGATATTGAGCTTCGAAAGGGAGAGACAGACATCGGAAGAAAGAACACACGAGTGCGGATTATTTTCCGTGTGCATATTCCCCACGTGAATGGGACAGCACTGTCCTTGCAGGCTGCCTCGATTGCTGTGGAGTGCTGTAAGTGGCGCCTCTGTTCCCAGTCTTTACACTGTCTGTTGGTCTCTGTGATGCGTGTGTCTATCTGTGTCTCAATCTGTGTTGGTGTCTGTTTACAAGTCTGCAAGCTCTGAGTGCACAGTATGGGCATGCAAACGACTGTGTTTGAATAGTCAAAAAGGCCTTGTGTATTAGCATATGGCTTTGAATTTGGTCTTTTATTTCAGCCCAGCGTGCAGCTCTTGAGCTTCCTCACATCGAAACCTTCAGTCCTATCAGTGCCTCCATCACCGGAGGAGAGGAGATGCATATCAAAGGTCCTAATATCTTCCCAGATTCAAAAGTCATCTTTCTAGAAAAAGGCCCAGGTAAAGAACAAGAATTCGTTGTCATTTATAGTTTTTCTGATTTTGTGGTATTACAGTATCACTGAACAGAACAGATAGTTGCACAGATAGGATATGAGTTTAGCCTGAAGCAGTTTCAAGCAGTTTTCAAGCACATGGCTTGTCGTGGTTAAGAAAAACTCCAGACACTAGAGCTGATCATGGAATGTGTTTTATGTGTGAGCTTGGCTTGAGAGAGTGCTAGAATGTGGACATGCAGAGGACAAGGCATTTGGAGAAAGAGAGGCAGATGAAGGAAAGAACAAGAAAGAAATGAGTGCCTGCATTATCTAGCAGGAAGGGCTAGATGTGAAAGCTTAAGCATCTACAACAGTTTGATAAACACTTTATAATTTCCAGAGAATTGTGAAATTTTACTTTCTTCTCATTTATGCGAGTTATATCAAAAGGAAACCATGAGTACATTTATTAGGTGACGATAGGAAGTCTAAATGGGTAATAACACTTTATATGTAAGTGTCTGCAATAGGCATATAATGTCATCTAGTGCTTAGTGCTTAGCAAAGTGTCAACAGGGGACAAATGCACAGCAGTCATTTGAGGAGCTGGTAGAGAGACAGTAAATGTTACTGAAGCTGTAAATGACTTGAAAGCCAATTGAATGAATAACAAAGGATACAAATGCAGTTGCCATTTATGCAGTTTCAAGGACCTGTAGAGGGCATGGTTGATTTTTGTTTATTTATCTTATTTCATGTTTTAGATGGTCGAACTGTTTGGGAGACTGAGGCAAGATCTGTTAGAGAGAGGTCAATGGAAGTAAGTAAACGAGGAGAATGTATTATGAATTATACAACTCAAAATTACTAAACCTCAAAAAACCTTTTGGATTTCAAATTGGATTTTTCAACTAAAAGTGGGAAAAAGAATCTCTTAGACTGTGCGTTCATAAATTGCATGTTGGTCTATTTTTGCAGATGAATCTTGTGGTTCAGATTCCTCCATACCACAGTAGGAATGTGACGTCTTCCATTCAGGTCCAGTTTTATGTGACAAATGGAAAAAGGAAAAAAAGTCCAATGCAGCACCTGACTTATGTGGCAGGTATTGCCCCACGTATTGCCCCTCCAGACAAATCTCAGAAAATGCGAAGTAGTGTACATTAAAGGGAGGCTAAGCAAGGCTGAGTGGTTTGTAAACATGTTTTTTGACATTCAGCAGACAGCCTGGTCATTCTCCTCCTCTCCATTCTTACTTTTCAAAAAAAATCTTGTCCCATTGGCTGGCTCTGTAAACTGGAAGCAAACAATGTGGTGGCAGTCTGCCATTCAAACAATACCAAACAATACCAAAACACTGTACACTGTTTCTGTGGAAGCACTTAAGGAGGTGTGAGCTACCTCTCCTGAGTGGTTTGTTTGGGCTTTGGTATGTGTATATGTTGCCTTGGACAAAAACCTGCTGTTGTGCTAATAGAAACATAATTTAATATAATCTAATGCAACATCATGCAGCAGCATTGCTTGTCCCACCTTTAATGCATCATATTTGTCATTTTTTGAAATTAGTTTGAAAATGAATTTGGCATTTTGATTCTAAATGCTTCTATTTTGAAACAGCAGGTGTGAAGCAAGAGAGTGGACATCTGGGAAGTAGACATCCCAGCAGTGTTACTGGACCCCATGGAAAAACCCATCTGGCTTTTCCCCAGTATGCTTATGCTATGGATCAGTATCAATACACTGGAGTGCCTGCTTTGTTCTCCTCTTTGGACAGCTCTTCTGCCCACCTTCATAGCACCAACCTAGATGTTAGTCCGGATTCTCAACACTGGGAGGCCCTGGAAGGTCACCATAACAATGGCCAAGTTTGTGTAAACAAAGTAGGCAAAGTCTCTTCTCAGCTGTCCTACAAGCCCAATGTTCATCAGTCAGCCCACCAGCCAAGCTTGAGTTCCTTGAGTCTGGAGCCTAAGTCATTAAGCAGTCATCCCTCATGTACCAGCAATAAATCCTCAGGCAATGCCTCTCTCCTGCAGCAGTCCCCTGGGTATCACTACCCCAGCCCAGGGAGCAGACACGCAGCAGTGTGTAACCCAGGGCATCTGAAAGATGCTGTGTCATACTCTCTGTCTGTCTTATCTCAAGATCCTCCAGCCTTACACCAACCAGCCAGCCAGCCTAGAATGCCACATGGAGATCCCCGTCAGTCTGCACAAGCAGTGAGAAATAGCACATCCCCTTGGGATTCTGCGAGCCCTCTTGATGTGTCCCTGGTCACTCAGCCATCATTCCAGAGTCAGGGCGAGCTGTTTCATATCAAGCAGGAACCAGAGGACGAAGATGGGAACCTCCAGTCAGCTGGCCTTCACTTCACCCTTGATGATGGTAAGTTGTGACTATTGGGTATTATGAATCCCATGTCTTAAGGGTAGAATCTGTGCTTCTGATCCAGTACACTCAACCTGATTAGGTTATAAGAACAGTAGTGGTAGTGAGAAACAAACTCAAAGAAACAAAGGTGTAAATAGTTTCATCCAATGAACAAGTCATATTAATTGTATGAAAAGCAAAGGGGTGATATGAGTTCATTCAAATTGCAGATCCATCTCTACTCATATCTCTAATATTGCCATACTGATGATGCCCCAAGTGTACCACATCATACTTACCCAGCATGTTTAGTATTAAACATTTGTTTACTCTCCAGCAGATTCTCCAAATGGCAGCCCTAGTTTACGGATGTCTGTCTGGGTTAATTATAGTTGGCAATCCTGCTGTGCACTGAGAAAGATGACACTCTCTCAGTGTGTAGAATGATGTTTAAGCACTAAGAGAGCTAAACATAGCAGTGCTAGCTAATCTTTGGATGCTACTGTTGTGCAGCTGTTGTTGTAAAGGGACTGTGTGATTCACATGAAATACCCGTGGCCTTTACATCAGGTCTTCTCAGTGGCCCATCTCAAGTATAAGTTTCCCACTTGTCCTTGACCTTTTAAAACTCCTCCTTATCTACCATGAGTTGGACAAAAATCTCTCTTCTAGTGTTTCTTTTCCACGTGGTGTTCTTTGTGGGTGTATGCTGAATATGTTAGTAATTCAATATTTTTAATGAGGTGATTTGTTTTTCAGCTCTTTGGTTGTGTGTGTGTGTGTATTAGATAAATGGGGTCGAGAGCGTCTCTAGCTCTGGCTCTGTGACTGGCCTCATGTAACTGAGTCTCAGTTCAGCTCCATGCTCCCATGCAGGGACAGGTGCAGGGAGTGATATCAGGCGTGCTGATTGAGCCATGTCTCCCATTGCCTCTCTGCACCAGCATAGGGATATTTCTGTCTTGCTTTTCATCTGCTCTTAAACACTTTCAGTGTACAACCTAGTCCCGTTCTGGGAAAAAATATATTAATAGAGGAGTGTGTGTGTGTTAGTGTGTGTGTGTGTGTGTGTGTGTGTGTGTGTGTGTGTGTGTGTAAATATGTGGACCTTTTGTTTAGGGGCCTCACTCAGTGTTGTAAATAGATGTTATGTGAGGGTGAATATTAATAGATACAGAAAAAAGTTCCAGGATGACCCCTGTAGTCTCTTTCAAGCTGAAGGGCATTCACATGACAGGAGACCATATGGGCATTATTTTGGTGTTAGACAAACAAGTCTAATGATTCGAACATCATTTCAGATGCTTTGGTTGCTGTGCTTTTCATGTGTCTGTATCGTATATCTGACAGCTCTGCACTGCCCTCTTAAGGTGGAAAAGCGATGAACAAGCTTGACTCTTGGGTGGGGAGGGATTAGCTGCAGCTTCTTCTTAAGAGTTATTTTAATGGTCACAGAAAGCTTCCCGATCAGTCTGTGAAATGGTCATCAGTGAAACTCACAAAAACCCATTGACATTTAAATCTAAGTGTTTTTGTTGTATGTTTTACAGTGAGTGAGATCATCGTCAGAGACCTTTTTCAGAGCCCAGATTCTGCTGGCCCCGAAGCTGCCCAGAATCACACCTAGCCCCTGGAACACATCCAGATACACCGCTGAAAAATATGTGTGGATATGTGATTCATTTGTGAGCCTTCCAAGCAGAGAGGAATTTTTTGTTTGTTGCAGTAATCTATAAATGAGCTGTGAGAGAGCAAGAGACACCCACAGACATGACACTGCATTAGTAGGAATTTGTTGCAGGTTACATGTGTTTGTTTGTATAATGTCTAATTTGGTCAGTTTTTTTAAATTAAGTAATTATGCTTGTAAATACAATTGTAACAGGTATGAGTTTGAAGTGCATTATGTATATACTGTATGCACAAATGCTGGATTTAAAATTTTGTAATCAGGTCCTGCCCCTGTGATTATTTATTTCAAAAAGATCAATTACATAAATTTGACCACTCCACCACAGTCTGTTATTTCAAGCCAAGTAAAGTCTAAAGGCAATTTAAATGTGAGTAGATGGCAAAAAAAATCAGGACAATAATTTTTTTTGCAAGTCAATGAGTTCTAAAGACCGCACACTGTAATTTGTACAGTGGCATAGTACTGTTGATTTCGGCTAGGGGTGTATTTAATGTACTTATTGTATTGAGTTGTTGGGTTTTTATAATTAGGCATGGTGTAGCAAATGTTTGAGATACTTCTGACATATGTTGACAACAATGGGACAACTTTTTCTAAATCAATAAATGAAAATGAGAACATTTCAGACCTGGTGTGTGTGTTTACGTGCACGCATGTGCAATATGTATTGAAATGCTTTTGTTGTGCTATTGCACTATTGTTTAGGATAGAGCCTGTATTGTGTCACTTTTGTTTCTGTATAAAATAGCAGAACTTTTTGACAGTCAATCACACTCCCCACAGCACTGCACTGAATCATATAGGCTTGTGAAGCTTGTTTAGTGCTGTCCCAGTAGTCCTTGGGCCAGAGGGTTGGTCGGTACCATCTGAGAGCAGCAAGGCACATAGTGATGGTGGTCCTTTTATGCCTATTATAAGGCTATGGAGGGATATATTATGGGTGACTAGGGTAAAACAATTTAACCAATAGATATTCCCTCAAAACTACCCCAGCTGATTATTAAGGCAATGATTTGTACATTGTACATGTAAATGAGCTATTATCTACTGAAATAGACATGTGTAATAATTTGCATTCATTTTAGGCCATGGGCTAGGGAGCTTACAGTGCACCTCTAACTACCAAACAAATGTTTGCGAAAAGTCTAGAAATGTTGAATACAAATTCTAATGTTAACATTGAGAAATTTGGGATTCACTACCTATTTCAGCCCCACAGGTATACATTGAAAATTTCATTTACAGCGCAAATACTATAAAGCAGTGGTTCCCAAACCTTTAACTGCTGCATACCCCCAAGACATGTCCTGCTGCATACCCCCGAGACACGTGGTACCCCAGTTTGACAACCACTGCTATGAAGTATGTATTGTCCATGGTGAGGACCGGTCTCAGTGCTTAGTAAAATCATGTCTGAGTATAGACTTTTAGAACTATGGGTTAGGCTGTTTACCTTGTTTACCCTTACAATACAGGCCAAAATTCATTATCTGACCACTTGATTCACCTATAGGTGTAGAGTATACAGTTCTATGTGCTCAGTGAATGTATGGAGGATGAGTGGACAAGTTTCACATCTTGATGTGATTTAACATACCAGTCTACCACATGAGTTTAAATACAAATGGATGATAAACATATTTAGTATTTAGTTCATATCACACTCGTATTACTACACTTAGAGTTACGGGCCGTGGGTGTCTCACAAAACATCAACATATCCCAAATGGCTTTGGCTTGTTTGTAAGCCTACCAAGAGGTCTTTTTATTTATAATGCACGATTACACTGATTAATTTGCGTTTTAGTTTTAGTCACATTTAGATCTGTGTGGGCAATCTGTAGATGTGAAAATCTTTCCCCAAACTTTAATGACCGGTGGGCCAAACAATTTGACTTCATCACGAAACAAACACAACTCAAGAACGCTGCACTGGAGGGAACCCGGAAGTGACTAGAGAAACTCCGAGAAAAAGCTAGATGGATAGATAGACGGCAGGGATCGGAGAACATAACAAACACATCGCGCAAAGAATAATTCTTAACGCTCTTGAACGTATGCACGAAAACGGCAAGCAACTAGAACCAGTCAATACCTTAAACTAGTCTCGTTTTTTAGATGTTTTTGTCTGTTTTTCACATGTGAACCTTCACCCGTGAGGCTAGTGTTATACTTAGCAACCTTAACGTTACCAAGCGGGCGCTAACTGCTATGAAAACGTATAGTCCATATTATATAAAAGTTAAAAATTTATTAACCAGAATTTCCAACAATCGCCATTACATTCTATCGATGGCGGACAGGTTCTTGTGAAGTCTATAACGTTAAATTGCTACCTTTAAGTTAGTTCACGTTAGCCATCATAGCAACGTTAGCTAACTTTGGGGAGAACTTGATTCAGTGTTTTGGTTAGGTATAGCGTTGAGTGTTTGGTGATGTATTGGCTAATTCAGAGGTTGAGGTAACATCAGTGACAAAAAACGAGGGGTTGTTGCCATGGACTGATTCTTAGTCCCTACTGAAATGCCACTGTTTAAATAGGAGCTGTCATAGGCAGTCAGTTGCTTACAAATGTTGTCTTGACTACTTTGCGCCTCGACAGTGACAGGTTATGCGCATCTGAAAGGGATTTGCTCAGTTTACGAGGCGACGAGCGCATTTTAAACACGTTGTTTGGTAGACATTGTTCCTGTTACGGTATCTGCTGCAATGCCCGTGTTCTTCTTGGAAAGATTTCCCTGGCCAAGTTTGCAGTCTTATACTGCCCTGAGTGCCATTTTGCTCGCTGGTACTGTCCTAAGTACTTACACTATTGTGACCGAACCTGGGTATGACGCCTCGCTCTCGGAAGAAACCCAGGTGGATCTTAAAGACCAACATGGGGAAGACGGAAAGGACGACTTCTGGAATGTTGCTTCCAAATGCCTATTGTACCTGGTGTCTGACAACCTTTTTGTCTGGGTAATTTTACCACTTGCTATTTGTTCAACGAAGTGTTGTTGTTGCTGTCTAGACATCCGTAAAGTAGTGATTGGTGTATTCCAGGTGATGGTGAATACGGCCTGCTGTACGCTGATGCTTATAGCGAAAGCCATTCAGGGTATTGTGTTTGGACCACTGCGGGCCAGTGAGAAACAAGTAAAGATTGCCACATTGTTACTGTTCTTCAGTTATGACAACATTTTAGTTGATCTATTGGCATGTTTCACATTCAACTAAAATGCTTTCTTGTTGCAGCATTTGAAGGACAAGTTTTGGAACTTCATCTTTTACAAGTTCATCTTCATCTTTGGTGTGCTGAACGTGCAGTCTGTGGAAGAGGTTGTGTTATGGTGCCTCTGGTTTGCTGGCCTCATCTTCCTCCATCTCATGGTCCAGCTCTGCAAAGATCGCTTTGAATATGTGAGTTCAAGCACATAATTGACACTGTTGGGTTCTGAAAGAGTGATAAGCAAATTGGTGAAAACGCACCATCTGAGATTCAGGAGAGTTTTCACTACTTGAAGAATAGAGCCTATGGTCTTGGGCACCAAACACTTTCACATCATTTCGCTTTGTGCAAAGCGTCTGGAATCCCTCAGTTGGTGTATGTTTCCTTCCTCATGGGCAGATACTTTCTTTGAACTTTAAAAATATTGGGCATGCCAGAGCTCTCTCTTCACCTATTGGCCAGCCAAAAAATTGTTGATGGAAACCTAAGCTAACGGAGAGGTCCCTGACTGTGCTGTAGTGAAATGTGATATTGAGTGGAAGCTGCAGTGGGGTTCAATGTGTCTGTTTGTACCATGTGACTTGAGAATTGGTCTAGAATTTGGGTCTATGACTTACCTGGAAGGTCCATCGTACATCATCAACAAAGGGATGAAGGTAAAAAATCAGCTCAGTAAAACTGCATTAAGCTGGAGCTGTAAGTTGTAGCACATTTACAAACATTGCTGTGGCCATGCATGGTAAATGTCTGTTGCAGTTCATCATGTCTGTAGTACACAGATAGGATTCAAATGCTCCTGTGTAGCCACTTGTGTGACTGTGCTGTTGTCTCTTCAGCTGTCCTTCTCTCCCACCACGCCCATGAGTAGCCACATGCGTGTACTGGGCCTGCTGGCCTCCATGCTCCTGTGCTGCTGTGGCCTGCCTCTGCTCTGTGGCCTCATGGGACACTGGCATGGCATACACACCGTTGCCTTCATGGCTGCTGAGGTACAGCTGCTCACTGCATGTTGGACCAAAATAACTTTTTTCTTGCCAAGTGTGTTGTATCGTTAACAATAGCGGATGCTACTGACTGATATCTTTGACACTTTTGTCCCTTTTCCCATTTCTGTTGCAGTGTTTGCTGGTTACAGTACGCACAGGACATGTTATTATGAGGTAACTTACCATTCAGTATGTCTTAAGGTGTAAGGTGTGAAACCTAGAAGAGCTAGTAAAAATAACATTCATGACATGGTTAGCTACCAAGTTTATTCCAGATAGAGGAAATGACACCAAATATTTAGTTTGTTTTGTGATTGTGATATGATAACACGCTATGGATAATATACAGTGCATGCTACATAGTACATCCTTTTATTTTAACTTTTTCCCATCACACAGCCAGACTGCACATTATTATTTGGGTTTCACTCAGATAGTTCCACCCTAGCACATTATTATTTGGGTTCCACTCAGATAGTTCCACCCTAGCACACCCCCCAAGTGTAGAGTGGGAATAGGATGCTTTTTGTGTGTTGGTTGTTCTCAGGTACTCCATCCACTTGTGGGACCTGAACCATGAGGGCACCTGGGAAAGTAAGAGCACCTATGTTTACTACACGGACTTCGTCATGGAGCTGGGCCTGCTTTGCCTTGACCTGATGCATCACATCCACATGCTAGTAAGATTTGGATTGCTGATTTAGATGAAAGCACTGCTCCTCTAGGTGCTGGCTTTGGCTTTGAAGAGTACACTTATGGACCCTGGATTCAATCAGAATGAAGTTTTTCAGATCTTTCCCCCTTGGTTTTACTACATTAGTTTCTATAGTATTTATCTATAGTAGTTTCAGACTATTATTACTGCTTTCTTCTGTTTGTAGCTATCACTAAATAGAGGCATTCACATTAAAATGTATTATGTTAGATCAAGATCAATGGCAAACACTTCCCATCTGGTGAGCCTCAGTAGCAATGTCACTTGTCACTCCTCAATAGTGTGATCATGGACAGCATCACTTTTTGCTGTGCCACATTGATGTTGTGTAAGCCATGCATACATGTGATGGTGTATTTGGGTTGCTTGAAAGATGTGATCTCCCAGCACTGTGTATACTTCAAGTGAAATGTCTGTCCAGTTGATTGATTTTTATCAATTTTTGTTCTTGTGCTCGTTTTGCAACAGACATGTGATCCAACAACAGTTTGAAACATAGGTAGAAAGTCATGGTTTGAATTTGAAAACATTTTTGAAATATATCTTGACATATACCTGGACATTTTTGTGCCTCAGCTGTTTGGCAACATCTGGCTGTCAATGGCCAGCCTGGTGATCTTCATGCAGCTGCGCTACCTCTTCCATGAGGTCCAGAGGAGGATCCGCCGCCACAAGAACTACCTGCGTGTCATTGACAGCATGGAGACCAGGTGAAGAGCTGTATTTATTGGTGTTGACATTTGATACTAGCGCTATATCAAAGGTTGCCATGTTAATGGAATGTTTGTTCTTCACCTCAGGTTTGCTGTGGCCACCCCAGAAGAGCTAGTGGCTAATAATGATGACTGTGCCATCTGCTGGGACTCCATGACTTCAGCACGCAAGCTTCCCTGTGGTCATCTCTTCCACAAGTAAGCATTTATCCTGTCTGTTGTATAGGGAGGGAAAGGGAAACACAGCGATCCTAACCTGAGAGCCATTCTATTGAAATCGAGCCATTCTATTGAAATCATATATATGATATATATATATTACATCACATATATAAATATACCACGAAGACAGGACATTGAACTTGGGGACCAAAAATATTTTTCATTGTATATATTGGGATGATCTACTGACTGTGAAAATGTGTCTTTTAAAAAATCGAAATTGTGCCCATCTAGTCAGAAATGGACTGTACATGATTAGCATATAGTTTAATCTTGTTTATTAGTACAATTAACTTCGACTATGGCTTTGGATATGACGCACACTACCAACTCTGAGTAGTACTTCAACACCAATTGCTGTAACATCGGTTATAATCTCACAGTAACCATCATTGAATCAATGTTTTGCATGTCTTATGGAAGCCACAACCTTAACTTCGGAGTGTGAACCAAAATATAATTTTTGAAAAGACATTTCTATTCATTTCGCTATTGAGGTTGGAACAGTGCCAGCCGGGGGCGAGAAGATTACTTTCCCTCTCTATTCACTCTCATTTCAGCTGTATTTTTCTCTTATTTATTTGGATTAATAAGTTTACTTTGTGTGTCATCCTTGATACCTGTCTAGTTCCTGTTTGCGCTCCTGGTTGGAGCAGGACACTTCCTGTCCGACGTGCCGCTTGCCTCTAAACATCAGTGAGGGCAGCCGTGAGCAGGAGGAGAGGGGCCGTGAGCTGCTTGGTGAGAACTTGGCCCCCAGGCCCGGAGCTGATGCCCGGCCCCACATCAACCAGCAGAACCACTTTTTCCACTTTGATGGTGAGCTCACTTAGAGGGGTTGTAATGGCAGCAGAGCTGGAGCTGATTCTCCTCTCCTCTTTAACGGTCACACTGACTGCTCTCTTGGTTTCTCCCACAGGCTCCCGCATTGCCAGCTGGTTGCCCAGTTTCTCAGTGGAGGTCATGCACACCACCAACGTCTTGGGCATCGCTCAGGCCAACAACTCCCAACTCAACGCCATGGTGAGGGTTACTTTCAGTCGCACTCAAGTGCTTACATGCAAGCTAATGACAACATTTGGAAGTATGAGGGGAGTGTTGCAGAAACAAACTATCAGAATTAATACTGTGGCCAAGAATTGAGCAGGAAAAGCATGGCTTCCGACTGTTGGAACGAAGTGAATTACCTCGAGATCAGTCAATGATTCCTCAGAATGTCTCTCAAGATCTTTCTCTCAGTGTGTGATCTATCATTAATTGCCCCCCCAGGCTCATCAGATCCAGGAGATGTTCCCACAGGTGCCCTACCATCTGGTTTTGCAAGACCTGCAGCTGACCCGCTCTGTGGAGGTCACCACTGACAACATCTTGGAGGGCCGCATCCAGGTGCCCTTTCCCCCACAGGTACTTCCCCCACCACAGCAACACATGATCCATCACATGATCCTGGAAAATTCTGGATCATCACATAGTCCTGGCATGGCTTATTTGTGTGTTTTCTCCATGTCACGGTACACAGGCCTAGATGTTGGCAAGATGCTATAGGTACAAGCCAAACATGGAGGCAGCAAAGCCTGAGCTCTCTCTGCTGGTAATAGCTGGTAGTGTAGTGTTGGGCCAGTTGTGCTGTGGCTGGTTGTGAGACCCTGAGATGATTATGGTTATTGATTCGTAGAAGTGAGACACACAGATTTCAGAGCAGAAAGCCCTTAGGTGCCCTTAGGTGGATCACATTGTGTTGCCTTTCTCAGGTGGCCGAGCGCACCCCCCCACCAGTCAACCCATCCTCTGAGGAGCCAGCAGAAGCCTCTGGTATGGCTGCCTCAGCACCTGTGGAGACGGAGGACTTCGAGGTGAGGGGAAGCCGCTTCTCCAAGTCTGCAGCAGAGAGACAGAAGATTCTCCAGCTCAGGAAGGTGGAGCTGCTCCAGCGAGCCCGCAGGTCTGACTATCCTCTACACTCTACTGGCACCACTCAATCAGTCATAGTATACAGACAATCATGTGTAGTATAGTGCTTTTACTGCAGGAACTGTACCTGGAAGGGCTTTAGAAAGATAACAATAGGAAATGCAATATAACTTTTGAATGGATACCTTGGGCAGAGAGCAGACAGAGCCTTCAAAGAAGCAGAGAGCAGACACATTCCATAGGAGAGGAGGAAGAGACCTCTCACAACAGGCTTACAATAAAGAAATATGAAATGGAGTAAAGTGGAACTGAATCAGAAGTTTCAGGAGTTTGCCAGTGCCAGTTGTAATGTTTTGGCTAATGTGTGCACATGTGCAGCTTTGTGAGTGTAAGATGTCCTGTGCTCCCTCAGGCGTTTCCTCAGTAAGAGTCCTGAGGAGGGCACCTCCAGCTCCCTCTCTGTGGCCACCACCGATGAGGAAGATGAGGAACTGTCCGCAGGGGATGAAGGTGCTTTGGCCTTGGACTCCGTGAGTGTGCGGCGCAGAATGCTGGCCGCCGCTGCCGAGCGGCGCATGCGGAGGCAGCCTGAGGCTCCCCAGTGAGCGGCCCCCGCCCGGCGCCCAACCCAGGAGGCCCCCTTCTTCCCCCCCATCCCATCAGCTACCAGCAGAGGAGGCCACGCCTGTCACAGCCCCCTCCACTAACTCACCACTGAACCCCCTGGGGCTGAGAAAGAGAGTGTGGAGCCCAGTACAGCTTTGGGAGGAACTCTACATGTGACTGGCCTTGTGACTCGCAGGCCTGCCAGACCCCCCAGTGGCCAAGCAAAACCCAATCTCCACATGTGTCACTTTACCCTGCCAGTCCCCAACACCTGCAGTAACACAGGTCATCCTTCAGATGAAATATGAGAAGCAAGTCCACTAGAAGGTCTCCAAGGTCGTCATAGAACAGGGTCCTGCCCATGTCATTTGTGCTTGAGAGCTGCGCGTATTGGACTTTTATTCTGTAGAGCGCCTGCTAATTAAGGCTATAGTATGTTAGCCTTGTTAGTAAGTGGTCAGCCGATTGCAGTATGGAACGTTTCATTCTAAAGTGTCCAAGTGTTCTCAGTTGAAACTCAACATGTTGCATTTAGGTTTAGTGTATGACCTACGTAGAAATGGGAATCTTAATTCTTCCCAATTTGAGAAAAAGATGTTTTGTAATGCTCCATATGATCTATTAAAGTGTTGCATCATGGCGTCTGACGTGGCAGAGTGATGGTATAGAACCATCAGGCTACTTTGTCTCACCAGTGCCAGCGAGCAGCATCCCATGTCCCAGTGTGTGAGCTCAAGAGGGGGTTGCCATGCGTAGGGCATCTGGAATAGTGAGTGCCAAAGCACACATCCCACACTGTGTGGTTGTGGGCCACCTTGTGCAGCCTGAAGAGTGCTAGGACTGCTAAGCTAGTGGACTAATGATGGCAACAGTAGCGGTCCAGTCAGCTCACCTCTCTTTAGGCTTGGTGTGCTCCTACTTATCTCTCATTCTCTGCTTTCTCTTTTCATGGTTCATTCTCTATTTGATTTCCCTTTGTCTGGTGTAAAAGCATAGCATGGGGATTTTCTTTAGGCAATTGAAGCAATAAACAGGTTTTCCCATTACAGTAGCATACTGACATAAAGCCACAGTATTGGCCCCTGTATACTGAAATGGCCTTTTGTCACCATGACATGGGCTTGTGTTATGTTAACTGTGTAACATATGGTAGATTAGACCATGTATATTTGTAAGACTGTGAGCAATTTTAGGTATCTAGATGACCAGTTTATTTATGAAATTTGAATTCTTTTTGTCATGCTTGGATTTCATGTAGTTAATTATGTTTCAGACTTGTGTTTTGGTGTAAGTCTTGTCTATGCATGTTCAAAACTACTGAACACTGAATGTTTTCTTATTGTGTCCTTCCTGTGGCCACTGGTATTTCCTCCATGTGCTGCCCAAAGCTGTGTGAGTATGATGGAAGTGGTGAGATTGCCACAGATCTTTGTATTTCAGGTGCACTGCACCTTTGAAACCCAAGAACATCTCAAACTCATGAGATGTTCACCTCCCTGTCTGAGCTGTCTCTGAGTTCACTTCATCACTGTTTACAGACTTGCATACATATGATGTTCTAGCCTTGAAGATGGTCTGGGAAGAATCTGAATGCTTTTGTACAAGTTCTTTATTTGTGCCTAACTAGTTTGTAATGAAGACTATATAATAATTAATTCTGTGAATATCGTTGCAACTACAGAAGCTTTGAATGCACTTGCAGTTGTTCTGTGGTTCTTTTCAAGTAGATGAACTCAGTATACAGCATCAGGAATATTAGTTCAGTTTAACTCACCTATAAGTTTGACTAATGGCTTTTGAGTGCTTAAGGGTTCTCTCAAATATTTCTAATTAAAAGATACTGGCCCATTCCTTGGTGTGTTTCTACTATATTAAGGATGGTTTTACAGTATTCTGTACTTAGTTCTTAACTTCTAACATTTTGCATGTTCTGTATATACAGTAGATGTTGTAGACTGAATGGTTAGTCCTGTATCCCTGTAAAAGTATTTCCAGTTGTCAATCCCAGTTGCACTGCAGTCTCAGTTGGCCAGTGAAGAGTGGACAGTGCGCTCAAGTGGCATAAATATGATGGTGCATGTTAGTTAAAGGATACAATCTATAATAAGTCTGTCTTTCTAATGTGTAGTCTTTACTGAAATGAACTTGCCAGCATTTAGTTGAAATGCTAATGTATGCATCAGACATGGTGTGCATACTGAATCTGTAATATCCCTGTTGAGTTAAGGTGTACAGTCTGAGTGTGTATTTACTTGCGTGAACTAATGCTTTGATTTCAGTTTCTAATGTTTGGCAACAATAAGCCGTTTCTGTGCAGGGCATGAAGTAAACCATTGCATTTGTGTCTCAACACATAGCGTCTCCTCCCAGAGTGTCTCATCAGTGCCTTTGCCAGAGCTGAGGCTGAAGTCTCAGACATTTCCCTTGGAACTGCAGAGAGCTTTCATTCTCTTCACCTGGGCCTGCAGTGGCTCTGGGATGGACAGTCACTCTTGTTTGTTCAGTTTGAATATTTCATTGTAGTCTGCTACCTAGAGGTCAGAATGATTCATCTAGTTTTAATGCCCCTCCATTTTAAACATTCAATTTGTTCAGTCATCCCTCCAGGTATTTTAATGCAGATCTGTCAATATATAGACTATGTTGTTATTGATCCAATGATTTAGCAATATCAATTCAAAACACATCAATCACACCCTCCAAACAAACAACAAAAGAACACTTCCATTGACTTTACTATTGTAGCCTTGTGTCATGTTGGCCCTCATACTGATTTAAATCAGGAAATCACAGAATTATTTTGCTTTGTTGGATATGGTTGCCAATCTTAAATGCATATCCATGGCTCTGCATGTTTATGAAGGGCTTTAGAAAATGTGCTCTCCTGGTGATAACCTTTCATGCAGCAGGCCTGACTTCATTCAAATTCAGGAAGATAGCAAAAATGCCACATTCACAGTCAGATGAGCTCCTCCTGACAGCTTGATTATTCAGATGGTAATTGCCCTCCGCCTGGAGCCATCTTGGCTGTGGACATTGTGCATATTCCTGCATGAAAGGGATGTGTCATTCTCAGCAAAGCATTGTCCACACGCTATGCCTCAGGAGACATGAGAGGATCTCTTCTCTGCATAGCTCATTTCTTTGGACTATGGGCCTAAATGGCTTCATATTATAGCAGGTGTATGTGTCTCCCTCTGATGTACTGTCCCCACTACCCAAAAACAGCAACCTTGTGTAATCAGAATCTGTCCTTTCTTTTCTGCTACGCTGGAAACCATACTTCACAGATGTCTTCCACAGTGATGGTACAGTCTTCTGTTGTGTTATTACATTTGTAAACATATTTATTTTATTTGAAGCTTATTGTTTTTCTTCATATGAATCTATATTATATTATTATAAGTGGTTGGGTTGACATAAAGAATATGATTACTTGATGACTATAGATAAAACAGATGGGTAGCCCACTCTTCACCATGTAGTCTAAGCCATGGCTGGGTTCTTTGTGTCTGTTCCCCTGCAGTGTGTTAGAATGACCTCTAGAGTGTGCCCTACTTCCACGCAACTGCCATGGGCACCTAAAATGCACCACCAGAAAACTAGTGTGATTATTGTAAATATGTTCTGTTTGCTTATGACTGGATTGGATCAAGAAATTGATTTGAAGCAATTTTAGAATTCAAATATGAATTACTTGTAACTACTTATAATATCTGTTATTCATATACTCATGTGGAAAACAGAATACAGAAATGATAATGTATTATTGCATAGTTTTGTTATATTTATTGTCTTGTTGATGTTAACATTTGTTTCAGGCTTTCAGCTCTTTGCTCTTTTCTTTCCTCCCCAGGCGTCACTAAGACATATGGATGCAATGGAGCAAACTCATAGACTGACTGGACCATGGATGAGATGAAACACTTAAAGATGAAGATGGCAGGTAAGAGCGCATGCTGATAATAAAAGCAATGTCTTGAAAAAGAATTCAATTCAGCACATTTATAATCCTTATGCCAGCATGTGTTTTTTTTTCTTGTCTTTGAAAGAAACTGTCTGTGCTGATTTATGCATATATTGTTAAATGACAAGAAACGAGAGATGAGAGTTTACTTAAACCAATGGGCTCTCAGAGGCCTGCCAGCCTTCCGCTCATGTCCTCAAAGCTACCAACCACTCACACTCTTCTCACAATCAAATATGTATCTGGTAACTGTATACATTTATTATTCCTAATGTGTCCAAGTTTGATTGTCTGGTGTTTGATTTACAGAGGCAGGAATATCAACATTTCATTCCAAAAGATTCTCAGTGGGGGAATGTATGATCCTCTCTGTCAGTTTCAATTCTTTCGCTTCTCTACCTGCCTGCTTGAGAGACAGCTCAGCAAAAGTCACATTCATGTGGCGTGAAAAGCATCTGTCAGTGCAGTTGAAGGTGTTTCAGCTGCGCTAGCAAGCCCAAATAGCTCCCTGGAGTCCTCTCCTACTGATCCAAATCAGCAGCGCTTTAAGCTGTCACCTGGAAGCTTTGTGACACGTCTGAATGTTCCTGGAATGCTTCCAGAGGAGTTGATCTCTCCTTTCAACTTTTCCACGGTGTGCACACAAGATTCATCACCAAGTCAAGTATTTTGTGATTTGAGACGCTTTTATTTGTCTTGGAAAAAAAATACTGTAGAGATTTGACTTGACACAACTTTGATTATTTTTCTTTTTACACTCATTGTGGAAACTGAGACATTATTTTATATTTATTTCATTATTATATTGCAGAATAGGAAGCACTTTGACAACAGATGTTTAAATGTGCCTGGTGAATAAATTGAAATCATGAATGCCCAGGTGACATAATTCTGTCATTGTGTTCATTGAGAAGGTAATGCGTGATTGATTAGTTAATTACCCCGCTCTCCCTCACTGCTCACATATGATATGATGGATACAACAGCTACACATCCCACTACTGTGTACTGGTGTTTCCAGTAGACACCAATCTGTCAAATAAGCACTACTTGCACTAAGCACTGTCATCAGGACACTCATCCAGATGATAGAAGACATACCATACATAGAGGACTAAAATTGGGATGCTTGTGTCCAGTGATTTCAAGGAGACGTTAATATTACCGCCTGTGTGTGCTGGTATCAGACTGTGCAAGTATCAACTGCTTAATCCAGTTCCTCATCCAACCTCTGAAGTGATAAATAGCATTTTGTCAGTGTTCTGCGATGAAAGGTATTGTTTTTATATTTTATAGGAGTGCAGCGGTATGAGCATATAAGCATAAAGAAGTGATGTGAGTGTGGGATGTGTGTCAGGCGTCAGGTTTGTGGGTTGGTGGCTGGTGGAGAGGAGTGTTCTGTGTGGTAAGCAGTATGTCAGGTCCATGGCGGTGGATGGAGTCGGGGGTGATGTAAAGTGTATCAACAAATTCACCGGAAAAAGTATGGGCGCCACTCTTGCTGCGGTGCAAGCACTGAGCTTTTATAAATTCCACTGATAGCCTTCACTGATAGCCTCCACTGACAGTCTATTGGGCCCTTAGATGGATTCTTCTGGAATAGGTGTCTTGCAGAGCAGGGAGTTCTGATGTGTTCAGTGCATTCAGTGTGTTTAGCGCGTTCAGCTGAACATACTACTCTCTGCAGTGTACTGCAATCTCAGCCTGTGCTATATATAACATACACACACACACAGAGAAAGTTTAAATCATCTGAAATGATTCAGATACATCCTAGTTTTTTGTGACAAAATACAAATTGCAGAAAAAAATGTACAAAATATGTATTTTTAAATTTAATTCATATTTCAAATACATTTAATTTGAATACTGCCCATCTCTGGTCACACCAAGCATGTTCACATATACTTACACTATAACATAAATGTACACGTGTGTGTGTATGTGTTGTGTTTGTGTGTGTGTGTGTGTGTGTGTGTGAATGTGTGTGTTTGTTTGTGTGAAAGAGAGTGTGATCTTATGAATTTCTCAGTGTACTGGGTGGCTGCGTAGAGGACAAGGAGAACCATGATGCCTGATTGACTGTTTGTCTGGCCAAGGGGTGAGGTGCTGCTCTGTTGTGCTCCAGCAGATTGTTCCTAAAGAGGGAGAACAGCTGTAGATTTCCATACACACACAGATTCCTGTCCTCTGATAAGATTAGCTGGGTGTGCTTGAGACGGGCATTCTTAATAAGCGCCTAAAGCAGAACCATGGGAGAGGGGTCCTCAGAGACAGGCAAAACAGATGCACAGGAGCCAAATGTCAAGAAGGTAGACAGAGAAAAGACAACAAATAGACTATAATCCCACAAATGACATTGGCGTGGATTTACAAATGCTGTTGTTCCAATGATTTCAGCTTATTGCAGAGGAATTTTTACTTTCTCATTTACTCTAAACTACTCAATAAATATCTTTGTCTGCTCTACTCTGTTCTGCCATTTTGCAAGCATGGATACAGCCTGATACATTCATTCACAACGTAGTCAGTCACTACAGTCCACTGTTAGCAAACTGATGTGTGAAGGTCCAACAAAAATGGACAAATAATGTACAACCTGTCTTGCTTCACTGTTTAAAATGATTGATGCAGACTGTCTGGTGTACTGTAAAACCACCACAGGTATTGAAACCACTGAACTATTACCAGGGATGTATCCCAAGTCAGTGCTCAGAACACCTGCTCTTCCCCTGATAGTCTTTCTGGCTTCAGCTTCTCTCTGCTGAGATTCACCTCTTAATCACACTTCTCCTCCTTGGAGGTTCTTCTATCTTCTACTTTTCAGGAAAGAACTTAATTGTAACCTTAAATGAATCTCTCTCTTGCTTGTCTGCTCTTCTTCCCTGAGTTACGTAGGTCTGTCCATCAAGAGGAAGGCCTGCAATCTTATGAGTAATTAAGTGAAGTGTTCATTTACATTTTCTAATCGTTCAGGTGATGCCCTGCTTAACCTGATATCTGTGGGTCAGGCTCCCATGCTCATAAAAGTCATAACTTAATTATATGCATGATTAGCTTCATGCTCTGCCATTCCCCATTGCTGCTTTGCTGGAGAAGCAGCCAAGCAGTGCACTGTGTTTTTTTTTTTTTTTTGATGATTAGGCTACTGCACCTCCTAAGTCCAGTTTCTTCCTCCTCCACCAGGAAACTGGTCCAGCTTATGTCTGTGCTGTGGGCTGTATACTGGAGCACACACTTACTAAAGGATCAGCATATGCAAAGTGACATCCTATATTAGGTCACCATTGAAATGTAGCACCATGTGGATACCAGGGAAAAGTTGTGTGTCATAGCCTACATTTTAGTAGTAGGATTTATGTCTTCAATATATTGTATTCTTTTTTTACATTACCATAAGGAATTTTCTCGCATGCATGCATGAGTGTGTAATAGTCTGTGTTGTGGTCATCCTTCTTCTCTGTCCGTGAGTTGTGGGCTCCATAGAGAGCCATTGGTTCTCGGCATGGTTTAGGCGATGTGGAGACCGAGCTTGTCCAGGCCAAGGGTGGCACTGCAGTGGCTCCACAGCTCCATCTGCTCCCTGCTTGAGGACAGGCTTTATGTCCTGTTTGTGCGTCTCAGGGGAGGGGGAGGGTTCGGCCTCCTCGTGGCAAAAACATCAGACAGCTTCTTGGGGCAAACAGTAGAGGTCATGAAGAAGCCACTTGAAACAACATATTTTGACCTTCCTATCACTCAAAAAGTTAAATGAAGTCTTATATGCATTTGTAAAATGAATGTCAATGTATTCTTTTATTACAACTGACAAAATAGTATTTACCAGTAACTACTGGTTAGCACTACCAATAAAATTTAATGAATCAAATAGTAGAAAACTATAGTATAGTACATTTGACTCCTTTAGAATACATGTGTATAACAGTTCTTTAGGCAATGTCTTGTGGTATGAGAAACCGTGTTTGGCATGTGTTATAGACATTATATTAGGGGAATGACAGACAGTAGGCAGTGGAACACAAATGGCATCTAAAGTACAGCTTGCCAGCCTCCGGATGCCCAGCCATACACCCTGCTGTGTGATCTTCTGCAGAGAAGGAAGGATATGTGTATGCAGCCTGCAGGTGTGTGGATGTATGGCAAAACATGCTTCTATGAGGCATACTGTGCTCTCAGCCTGACATGCACTGGCTGTGTTTGGACTGAGCTCTTGCTTGTCTATAGCAATTGCATTTCTTCCTGTTCTCAGTGGTATTTTCTGATAACAAAAAGTCTCTGAAGGTAAGGGAAGCCCTCTGAGGGATGCATTGGCCCATAACTCAATAAAGGGCCAAGTGTTTGGCTTCTCCCTCTGCCCAGTGCCCACACATGGTCATAGTGGGCCATAACCAGGTTCTATAGACTGACCTAGTTTAGTTTCGTTTTTGGTTTATTTAGCAGGGGCCATGTACAGAACAAATCCTATACCAGAGTTAGCTGTACAGTTAATTTGCATCTGTGGGCTCCCTGGGCAGGAGGCTAAAAAACAAACAAAAAAAATAAAACAACATGGACAACACATACACTACTGTTGCCACCACAACTAGATACACTCTAAAAATCAGCAACATCATACTGAGACAACACAACAACACAACGTGTATATAACAACAAAAACGTTGTCACACTTGGACATTATAGACAATGACAAAAGGACACTACTATCAATACACATTGCATTACCTTCCTAAAATAATCATCATAATAATCATAATTTTCCAGGAATTACAAAAAATTACTTTTTTAGATTATTTGGGCAAAAACTACATTTTTGACAAAAAATGCAATTATTTTGGGAAGGTGACGATAACACATAAGACGGCACACATCACACAAAAATAGATTAATGTTCACATTTTTGATTAGCCTTCAGCCATGTCTTGAAGGATACTTTTCTACTGCACTGATTACGCTGATTGGCCAAAAGAGGTCTTCCTGAAACTCACATAAGACCCTTAGTTTATCTCTGCAAAGGGATATGTATTGCTTGAGAGTTGGCAGTGAAAGATCATAAATACGTTTATACATCAAGCACATATCAGCAAAACAAATAAAGCTTTCAAAAGTTAACAAGTTGTGTTGTATTATGATGATGGCACAATGATGGTCAATTCTGTTTTTTAATCAAGAACTTTTGTAGCCTGTTTGTAGAGGGTGCCTAAAGGTTGTAAGATATTGAAAACATCATGCAGTGTATAGTTTAGCAGCAGCTAGTGGTAACTGGTGCCTAATATGCCTAAAATTAGCTCTGACACTTTTGGATACCTTTGTGTGCTTTTTAAAAGTTAAATTAGAAACAGTGATTACATCCAGATACTTAACAAAGATATTGGGTTGCTGTTTTGTGTCATACCTCTTGATGAAGAAGTACATGGCTACTGTTTTGCTCATGTTAAGAATTAGACAGCAGTATGTCAACCAATCTAACACTTTGTTTAAAGCTGTTGAAGCTGTTTAAAGTTTTGATGCAGCTCTTGGCATGTGTATAAATAAATGTGTCATCTGCATACATTTGAATGTGACCGGTAAGTCATTAATATATAAACTAAATAAAATTGGTCCTAAATCGATCCCTCCAATAGTGCTATTGGAAAGGGAAAAGCAAGTGCCAATAATTCTTGTACATTGCTTTCTTGAATCTAATAAGATTCTATCCATGTCAGAGCATTAGAAGAGAACTTTGACAGTTTGGACAACAAAACGTAGTGGTTAACCTTGTCAAATGCCTTTTTAATATCAAAGGAGACATTGACCCTTGTGTGGAAGCTCACGAGATCCATACTAGATAATACCTTAACTGCTACCATCTCAGTGTATATACTCCCCAACAGACTGTCAGTGTATATTTATTTTTATGTACACAGCTGGTTGTGGTAAAGTACTGTATACTGACATAATTGTTAAGTTGCAGTGCTTTGTTGTGCTTGGGCTGCAATGCTGAAAAATTACCATTTTTTCCACAGTATGGATCAGCCCCACCTGGGGTGGGCCTAAGGACCAACAGCTGCCATGTGCTGCTCTCTGGCACCAACTCCACATCCCCTTCTAGGCTAACTCCTTTCTCAGTGTACCCTGCCCACCTGCCATTTGTCCCTCTGGCCTCCCCTGTGATGCAGTCTCCTCAACTCTCAATTCCAAATGGTGTCTCCTCAATGGGTCTCCATACTCTCTTGTACCTCCAGCCAGCTCTTCCCACAGTTCTCCAGTCCCCTTGGCCTGTTACCCTACACATTCACCTCCTGTGAATGTCACCCCAATCCCCTGTCTCTGTCCCCCCCCCACTTCCAGACACTCCTCACCCATATGCACCCCTGCCTCGCATTCCACTGCCTCCATCTATTTCACTCCAGGATTTAGATCAACATATGCTCTCCCACCACTTGCCTTCCCCTTGCTTGATGGCACAGCATACATCTGTGGCTCAGTGACTGCACACCCTTAGGCACTGAGACAGACAATGTTCCATTATCTAAGACTGCACATTTTTAGCACTTAGAGAATATACAATTGTATACTTTTATAAAGTTTGTAAGTATATACAATGATGCATTCCTAAAACAGAAATCTTTAGCATCACTGAAACACAATTGCATATATTTTGCTGTTATAAAAGGGTAAAATTACTTATTCTATGTTGGAAACGGCTACCCATTTTTAACACTGAGCATGACAAACAATAGCAGTCAGGCAACTCCAGACCCTTGCCTGTATGCTTAGTCAGTTGGGCAAGGCTGGTTTGAGTTTGCGCTGTGCAAACTTGCAATGATTTTCTATACACAAGCTTAGAATTCTGATCATAGATTTGCGATACATTTGCCATAAATGCAACACACATTTTTACAGTATCATGTACTTTATGTAATGGTAGTAACCTGCTTTTAAGAAAGTATGCAAATCTCCCTTCTGATTCTGTAAAGGGTGGGCTGATTCATAGCTACCACAAACATATGCAAATGTGTAGCAAAGTAAAATCTAATTTTCTGAATTGATGCAATAACGTGTATAACAGCATGGGAGTCAATTGAAGTGTATCCAACGACGCATGTTCAGGCTGAAAGTATGTGTGTGAGCTTGCATCCATAGCAATGTTTGCATACTTGCTTTGACCATAAATCAGCCTTAAGGGATGTTTGTGACGGCCTCTAGCACCTATGGGATGCTGGCATGCCTGCATCACAATCTCAGGTGCTGCAAGTGCACAGGATCAGGGCAGGGCAAGGTGCAAAATTGGAACACATCTATCACTCCATAATCTATCTCACAAAAAACCCAGTAATCCATCTTTAGACTTTACTCAATCAAAGGAAATGCAGAACAGGGTGGTAATTTTCATGCACTTTCACTCTTGAATCAGCACCATTACTAGTGGAGAAGACATGGAATAGATGTATAGCATATTGCACCTTGTTCTCTGGTGTTAAAATAGAATGTATTCAACTTTGATTGGTCAAAAATAAGATCAAAAGCAGTTTTCCAAGCTCAGTTACCTTTAGGCCAGGGAATGACATGGCATGTTACACATGTAGGGCTTTTTTCAGATTCGCTATTTCTAAGTTAAAGATTTACTGAAGGAGGACAAAACTGTGTTTCATGTTGGTGCTGGCTCTGTATCCATACACAGCCTCTCCTAAACCAACCAAGACAAAGTAAAATGGTTTTCCATTCCATGTCCTCTTTAAACTGGACCCACCTCCAGAAAGACATCATCAAGACAGTGGGGAAAGATGTTAACAATTGCACGTTCACATTGGTGTACTTGGGCTAGCGTAGTATGTCAAGATTATTTTAACGCTTGGCAAACTACAGAAATAAATGCAAGCAGACAGTGAGAGATTACAGTCCTTAATTACCAAAGCATACTGATTGTGATAGCTTCGTATTTCATGAGGTTGCCTTTGCTTGGTGTGATATTATTTGTGTGGCGGAGAGGACTCTGGGGTGCTGACGCTGTGACGCTTATAATGATCCTTTCAATTAAAGGAGATCCCTGAGGCAGGACCACAGCTGCCTGTTTAACTAGCACCTCCTCTTTCTCCATCTGACCTCAAGCAAAAAATAATGGTACCAAGCAGGACCATTTACGTCTGTTTTCAGAGAGACAGAGACCCATCTATTATTAAGCAAATTGAGCCATCACTGTCTCTAGTGATTTGGGTCACAAATGAAATCAGTTTCCCAAGCCTGGAGGACCCTTGTGTGATGTTTGACTGGGCATAAGAGAACCACCTCCAGAGAAACCAATATCTGTCTGCTTAATCAGTATTTATAAATAATGTTTATGAAAATGCAGCCAATCTGTCTTTGCATTTATTCGCTGACATATTTATGTATGTACTTGAATACAGATGGGAAAATGGATGTGATGCTGGCCATCGTCCCTGCTTTTCCAAGCTTCAGGAAAGCATTCCCAGAATAAAAAATGCTCATCTCTTTTATCTCCCATCACAAAATGAACAAACCCCTCTGTGACCTTTTGGAAATTACAAATCCCTTTTTCAAATACCAATAATAAAATCTCAGAGGGGTTTACGTTTAGAACAAAAGCCAAGATGCATGCACAACAAAACCTTTAATGAATCCACAATGCATGATGGCAATTAACGCCTTTTAATACATTATGACTGACAGCAACAATTTATTCCTGCTCAGATTATGATTACAACAGTTTGGGCCTACTCGTTAGCAGGAATTGCTGTGTCCTTTTTGAGAAAATGTTTTGTTTGTATGGTCTCGCCATGACCTGTGTGCCTTTAAAAGGTCACTTCTTGTTCTAGGCTATGCAAAAATGTCTATTAATATAGTTTTTTATTGACTAATATCCCATCTATATGCTCTTATAGGGAATGCTCTTTGTTTTAGCCATGCTATTAATGAAAGCAATGAAAATAACTTGTTAATCATAGTTACAGCATTTAATACATGACATCTTTCAATGATTGTCTGCTATTATCATTTTATTCCCCTATTGGTTTACTTCATTCCCTGATGGTTTAATGGGGCATAGAGGTTAATTGTGTGTATGTGTCAAGTACCTGGAAAGAAGTCAGTTTCTGTGTCCAGCTGATACTTCTATGCAGCTCGTAGTGGGAAATACCAACTAAATTCGAGCAAATGATCCATCCACTCAATACAAATCGTTGGTTCCTCACTGTGCGCAGACCATGAAAGCACATTCTAAAGTATGAAAAATCTGCATCTGAGGTATTTACTGAAGTAATATTTATTTGACTTTACTAATTATTACTATTTATTTACTCTTATTTACTGAACTATATCTGATTGGATGAGAAGCACTCCATGCCTCATCATGGGAAATAATGCGGCCTTGTGCCTGTGGCCAAAACTTAGCCATACCAATCCCACTCACATCATGCTGAATCACTTGAATATAAAAATCAAATATATATTACAGATGAAATCCAACCTTTTTACCCAGTACTGAGTTCCTAGGGAGATTATAGCTGCAGGAACTTTTCAGCTGTTCTAGCAGAAGAAGTAGATCCAATATTACAGACCAATGGAATGTTGCTATGCTGATAATCACAATGATAAGAAGAGCCAACCATCCACACTTCAGCTGATATTAAGATCATCTGATATCATCTGATATTATACTGTTATTGTGATTTTGTACAGCTCATGTATTTGGTACTGCTGCAAAATCAACATCTTATAGACACTCACAGGTTTGAACTGACAATTAAAGCTTTTTCTTATAGACTCTTCAAAATAATACAAAAGTAGTCATTTTGTCATTATTAGAACACAACTCACATCTGGGGACCTGACTATCCACCGATTCTTTACTTTTCTGTGATTTTGAGATCACATTTGAGATCACTGACAACAGCTCGGTGTAATCTCAAGAATAAGCTCACTCACTGTCAGTTGTATTATACTTTGTTATTCTTATTCCTATTATTCATTGTATCATTCTTCTCTGACTTAACTGTTCCCTTCATCTGTTCCGAATGTGTCAGATTTCAAGAGTTAATGAACCCATAACCAGTGTGACATTCAAGTAATGGTCAGCTGGACCATTTTCTCCTGTGCTGGACCATTGTTAGTGTCGGGCTATATGCACTCTTAGCATTTCTCTTCAAACCACTAAAGGTAACTCACGCATTACTTTAAAACAGAAACTGGAAATTGAAAATGCGAGGATTACAAATTTTATGTCATTTAAATGTTTATTGTTCAACTTCATTGTTTATCATTTACCACCTGTTCTTAAATGGATATACTGTATGAGAAAAATGTGCTTGACATGTAAAAGTCTGACACCTGTCTGCGAAACTAGGTAAAGTTTCACATTGTGTTTTGAAGCCTTTCACAGAAATGCAGGGCCTAGATCAATTTATAAATTATGCAATTTCAAAATAATCAATTTAGGTACTAAAGCCATCAGGGCCATTAATAGATAGCATAATGAAAGTAGAAAATAATTTTAAAGGTGTGTACAAAACTATTGGTTAAAAATAATTTGGAATTTCGTTCTAAAAATTGGCAAGCGTGCTAACTCGTGAATTAGTTTCGTTATGCAGTGTACTTGGTAAGAGTGACTTTACTTTTTCGACTTTGAAAATTATTAGAAGTAGTTGGTCAGCTGAGATTCTTATTTTTCAGCTGCTGACCCCAAGAGCAAGAACAGTCATGCGATAAAAATCCTTTGTTACTGTCATCGTTTAGCCTACCTCCACAAGATCCAAACATGCAGTCTCCCAAACTAGCGGGTTACGTTGCTGGCCCCAAATGAGGACATAAAATGGATTGCTGACAATATCAATTTCCATCGCATTCCTTTATTGACATGTCATCATATCGTATATAGCCTATATCGATACGTTTATGGTTTCAGAGTTTTATGTCCCGCTCAAAAGCATCGGCTCTGTGTGACATTTTCTGGCTTAATCCACTCAAATGGGTTGCCGAACCGATTTCTGATCCGTTTGGATGCCCTAGTGAGCCACAGTTCGTGAAGCATGTATATATTGATGATGTACAGTACAGTTGGCGTGGGAACATGGCATTATTCAGCAAAGACCACTGTGATGTTGACCGAAGAGGTGATTGCACGCGTGTGGATATCACGGCGCAGCCACCTTCTCCAGAGACCTGGAACGGGCTATTCCCAGAATCCGGAGAGGTCGCAATCTCGGCGAGCGACCACAGTTTAGGTTTGGGGTTAGGGGGCGGTGACAATTCGACTGGTGTAGGGGTAATTCTCCCATTAACAGGTGACTGCGTGCATGGTGACCCACTCGCTCCCGACGGTTTCTTATGCGCAAAAGCGTCCACGTCCGGAGAGGTGATGGAAGCCTCACGTAACCTGTTTTCTCTGTCCTCCTCTGTCTGTTTCTCTTGTTCTGAATAACTGGGATCCGGCCCCGTTGTCCTCGTGTCTTCATAGATATCACATATGTTTCTTGGTTTGTCTTTGTGATCATCTGGAAAATAGTAACCTGTTAGGCCACTCTGACAATTTACGAGCAAGAAACAAAATCATACACCCTTTGGAAATTTGTTGACATTGATCTTTCAAATAATTGTATCGTATTTGCTATTTTTATTCAAAGCAACTTCACATGACCATACACAAAACCAAAGTCACTGAAATAACAAATGCAAAAAGTCACCTTCACGCGCAATTCTCTGAAACCTGAGTTGCTTACCTGAGTCAAGAGATGACCCGCACAACTCACTGGCCTTGACGACTTCCGTGTCCTCGTCATGTTTTTCCAAATCAATGTGGTCATCCTCATCCTCGTCCTCGCTCCGGGCGTGTGGGGTCCATGTCAACTTATTCTCCTTTTTCAGTCTACGCCTGGCGTTGGCAAACCAGGTAGAAACCTGGGTCAGAGTCATTTTGGTGATAATGGCCAGCATGATTTTCTCACCCTTAGTTGGGTATGGATTTTTTCGGTGTTCATTAAGCCAGGCTTTGAGAGTGGCGGTGGCATCCCTGGTAGCATTTTTCCGGTAAGCGGGGTCTCCAAACGGATAGGCACCAAGCGGGCCGACATATGGGTGATACCCTAAAGACGCAGTCATGCTTGACGTGTGGTCAAGTGGAGATCCCTGCAGAGTACATAAACATAATCAAAATAGGAGTCTTGTCATCCTCATGATGTTAAAGTCCTCGCTGTTCATCAGCTTTGTGACTAAAACACCAAAGCACATTTCTTATTCATCTTCATACTATAGTGAATTACTCAAATAGGCGAGATCATGAGAAGTGAAGAAATCGTAGCATATGTGCATGCTCGTTTGATTTACAAATCAAAATGGTAAATCTCTGTATCTCCCCCTGACACACTCGTTCACGCAGTGCCAGTGAAGCAATGAAATATATATCCCATATAAATATGTATATATGATAGAGACGAGTGGCTTAACAGTCGCTTTACCATTCTCGACTCTGTTATTTATGTATATAGACCTATACATGCATTTATTTTATTTTATTATTTTTTTTACGGCAAAATGATCAAATTTGCATTTACCAGACTGACAACAAATACAACAGTATATTATGTTGATACCCTAACAAATCAGAGTATTTATATGTTGATAGCCTAAGGACGGCAAACTGTCATTACGTTCCAACTTTTCACAGATCTGGTTGCTGTAATCTGATACGTCATTTTGTTAAAATAGCAAGCCAAACTTCAGCGAAATTCTGCATGCACTTACCATAAAAGAAGAGAATAACGCGCTTCCTGCATCTGTCCTGAACTGGACGGAGTTCAAGTTGACGGACTGGTTTGAAATGCCGGGTCCGACGTAAGGCGCGAAGGCAGATCCCGATGATCTCCCTATTTCCTCAGGTCTGGGTCCAGAGATCACTCCTGAATTGTAGTTCGGGGCACATGGATAGGGTGCCAAGGGAGCTGAGGGTTGGTACAGGTACCCCTGAGGATGCGCCATCCTGGGTGCCCCATAAACGATCTAGCCTGCTTCTTGGAGCTTATAGCCGAAGTCCTATTTCAAGTAACACTATGTCCGTCACAGTTACAGATTGTTCGTTTCTCCGCTCATATGCGTCATGAAAATGTTGTCCTCCATGTCAATGGCGATATGAATACCGCGGGGAAGTTGGCTGGACGTTACAGGTGTAGTTGATGATGTGTTTGTTTATTCCTAGGTGCTCTTTAGCGAGTTTTCTCAGTGACTCAACACGGTCGTCTCGCTCTCACATGCCGAAGCCCAACTCAGAAAACAGCTTGACATTGTAAACTCCGAAGAGAATTTTGACACCTTCTACGTGCCAGACGCGCTCCTCCTCCAGATCTGGACGGTAAAGCAGAAGGAATTTTAATAGAGCGTCTCAAAAGCATTCTAATGATTAGCAGGATTTTGAGTAGCCGGAGTTTGCTCCTCCGTATTGCTTTTCCTTTCTTTGCTGTTGTTGTCAACTTAAAGCCCAATATCAACTCCTTATAACCAAATCTGTTCACAACTAGAATTAGTTAGTGGCTATTTCATTCTCGTCCCTATTATTTTGACTGCAACGTACACGAATAAAGATAAACACAAGGTAAAAACAGTGGGATCAACTCACAAATAAAATGTCTAGTTTGAGGGTAAATACTGTTTATGTTTTTCACAAATGTTCTGTGGACAATGTTGTCAATGCCTTTCTGTATGATGGAATAACTAATTAGGCAACTTAAGTAAGTTGCACTTGGGCATGCAGTAGGCTACTGATAGCCTGAGGTTCCAACAACCTTCATGCATGCATAACTTTAAAGCTCACGTTCATCTGAATGAACGTGAGTTGATGTGTGTTACAGCAAAGGAGTCATGAGTTAATCTGCAGTAGGGAAGATCGGACAGGAGGCTGCGCAGTAGAGGCGAAAGCAACTGTTCAAATAACCTGTCCCAGCCATGAAATGAGCAGGTTAAGTGTAGCCCATAACAACTAGGCTATTCGACCAAAAACAAAGTGCTTGACTCTGTAGGCTAGTCATGTGCCTGTCATAGGAATAGTGACACAAATAATAAGAGCAACTGTCATCAGAGACCCAGGTAAGACAACTAATTAACTTAACACAGCGCCGACTCATAGCGTGTAGTCTTATAATTAACCATTTATTTCACTGTATTAATAGTTATTTAATTTGTTTCGTAATTTGTTATATTTCACTTCACTTCCCAGTGTGTAGCTCTCTGTAAACTCATTGATGCTCTGCTCATATGAATGACAGACTTTGGCAACATGATGCAGCACGACTTGGCTTTTCTACCTATAGCAAGTGCTTTCACTGAACTGTCAGTCTACTGTCGACTGTAGCCTAATCTTATTCGGATCACTGACTATTATTAGCCGGCATTACCAGAGCTGTTGACAGGGATAGGAAATACTACAGAGAAACCACGTGGTGGGTGTGAGTTAGAAGACAGCAAAGCCCACAAACAAAATACGTTTCAAGCGCATTTAAAGTTACAGCAAAGGAGAAAATGTTACATAATAGACTATGTTTACATGTACTTAAGTATCCCGAATACGATCCCGGCTTTGCGTTTGCACATGTAAACACCTTTTCCCGAATTCAGTATCCCGACTAACCCCTTATCCCGGTTTCTGAGAAATCAGTATATGGTAGGTGGAGTACTCCGAAAGAAACCGGGATACTTAACAGCTTCTTCTGCACTTTCATGTGTGGCTGTATCTTTGAGATGTGTCCATATGTGATGTGATGTGATGCGATGTGATGTGATGTGATGTCTACATGTCTACATAAAAGAGAGTAGAAAGAGACAAGGTAAATGCACTTAATAATTTAATTATGCACTTAATTTCTCTACACTGCGTTACACTATTGCACTTTCAACTTAAAATAGTGCAGATTCTATGTTAGCAATATGCACTCCTTAGTTAGTTAGTTCTTTCATTGTGTTGTAGCTTGAATGTTATCCTCTTTTGAAAGTCGCTTTGGATAAAAGCGTCTGCTAAATGCCTAAATGTAAATGTAAATCCTTCTAATATGTCCATGAATGTATTAATTAGGTGAAACAGGGTGTGAAGTATGAGAATGTGTAAATATTTATGTACTGTATTGCTATACTTTTATGCATGTCTTTATAGCAATTGATATATGGACACAATATCCATACAATCCATTCACATATAACCAATATGTGACGGTATACCAGTTTATGATCATTTCAGAATGGTGAGTGCTTCAGTACTGAATTTCCATTAATACTTTTGAAGATATGACCGAAATACAATGAGACAGCCCCTCTCTGTCTTGTGTATGCTGTACTTGGCATACAAATTTGTGCTTGTAAATATGTTGTTTTAAAATGTGCATGTCTAATATTAAGGATTAGATTTGAAAAGACAGGAACCAAAGATTAATTTAATGTACTAGAAGAATGTGCACTAGATGAATGGTTCTGAATTGTGGAGTATACTCCGTTTTCTGAAACACTAGCCTCAAGAGTGTAGCAGTGCTGTTCTGATGGAGTGGGAATTGATAGGATTTTGTGAATATCAATCCCATTGTCGATTCTGCTTATCGGTATAAGCAGTCAGTATGAATTTCTTACTGTTCAGAGGTTATTCTACACAGCTTTCTAGTATCAGCATATAGGTCTATAATATAGCCTATACTACTAAGGTGAACATAGCAGCTCATTAGAACTGTTTTATCTGTTTAAGTTTTGTATTCTTAAAGACCTATTGCCCATTGTCTGAAAAATATGCCGGCATTGATAAGAGAAACTGATAATGTCAGAGAGATACGATTCCAGTTAATTGAAGCTTTCGATTCCTGTTTCTACTTGATTCCCAGTTCTAGATTCCCACCCACAGTACCAAATATTGGTACATAATGTGACTGCCACATTCTGCTGTGTTCGCAATCCAGAAAAATAATAAGACGTGTTTCTAAATATATTTCCAACAACCAACAACCTTGTACATCATCACTCCTATATTTCCCTAGATTCTCTCCCTTAGTTGCTCATAATTGTTGTATTTCTCATGTGTATGTCTTATTTTCTGACATATACATGCACTTATACTTTTGCCATTATATTATAAAAAAACGTCCTGAGACTTCTGGCCGGTAGTGCACAAGCTCAGTTGTTGACCTGACTAATGTTGTTACTGTGATAGACCATCTTGTAATATTACCACAGAACATGGATCACAGTTGCTCAAAAGAAATGGTGCTCAGGGATTCATTTATTGTTCACAGGAAACAACAGAGTACAATGACAGACGACCTGCAAACCCAAGAGTTCCAGCAGTCCACCAGTGAAGAATCCACCACACAAACTCACTCAAGTTATCACTCTAGTCCCCCATCTACAGCTCATATCCAGGACATCCCACAAGATCTTTCCTTGGATCAAGAATCACCTGAAAATAAACTGGATGATGCCTGTCATGATCATGCCAAAGAGTATATCATTCCAGCTGTGGTTCTCACAAAGGCCAGTGAGGTAAGTTATGTCACTTGCGTTCATCACAGCTTCCACTTGTCTCCCTCTCCTTCTAGTATCCTTCAAGTATCCATCCATTTTGGAAAAAAAACACTATGAAACACTGCTGAGGCTTTTCCACATCTTTTTCTGTAATTATGTGTATTTTCATACATTTTTACTTCAAAAAATCCTCATTGGAACATAGATTGATTTGAAAACCTTTTTTTTTATACGTCATTTTTTTCTCTTAGTATGTGTTGTCTTTGCTGTTTGTGCTTATACTCGGCAGTACCACCAGAATCCCTCCGAACACACACACACACACGCACACCCTGCATGCACAAATGTACAACTATCTAAATTATCATTTGATTTGGAGAGCTTCTATCTGACCTGGTTACATGTATCAAACTTCAAGATTGACTAACAGTAAATAAAATATAGTCCAGTCCATTGGTCCAATGCTGTTGTAGATGTCACTTGCTCTGAGCCAAAAAAGATGGGATATTCACACAGAGGACAAAAATATGTCCTTTAGCCTCACAGCTCCACAGCATGAGGCTAAATCTCCCGGTTAGTATGGTCTGCTTGCCATGGTATTTTAACATGTATGATTTATTCAACAAAAAAGTAAAATCTAAGCGTATTACCATAATTTACAGATTATTAAAGAGCTTTGATTTTATAAACTTTCTTTATCTGTAAGGTTATACATAGGGGAGGGCTATACATGGGAATGTACCTCTTTTCTTTATTGTGCGTTCTCATTAAATGGCCTGATTCTGATTAATTATAGATATTGGGTTTATTCTGTATAGGTAGTGCAGTTAATAAAAGGATGGGTGGTCAGTACACTGGTGTAGTCAATACAAAGTTTTGTTGTTTTTTTGGTTGCATCAAACATTGACCTGGCTTATACTGGATGCACCTTTTTTGTACCTTTGAGCATTCTTAATGCTTTACTGAGTACCAATAGCCTGATGGAGCAGAGTCTTTTATTTCAAAGAGTCTGAAGCTTCGCAGTGGGGATATGTTTACTTTCCAGTGGGTGGGCACTTTGTTTGATCTTTAAAACTACTGGGTCTGTCCTCAATTTCAGTTTGCTGATTGGTCACTAATTTGGTTAGCCTGATTGGTCAGCCTACATAGAATGTCAGTGCTTTGGGTGTTGAGATTAATACACTTTTTTTTTTTAAGAAGTTGTGGTTGCTGACAGATTTTTCTTTAGCTGTACTTGTGTTTGCCTTTGTTGGGAGCACAGTATGATTGGTTGGAATTGTATTTGTTCTTGGTTCTTAGAATAGTGGAGAGCATGTCTGCTGTACACTATCCTTTTAAAAAGGTAATTGCATAATGAAACGGACATTTTCACAGGTTGCTGCTTTAGCCATTGTGGTAAATAGCCCTTTTACTCACTGGATGGCCACTATCTGTCTTTGACTTGCTTGAGAGATTTTGGTTCAATACAAATATTGTAGGTTAACCGGACATGTCCATCTAGGTCTTTATGATGTGATGAGTATGTGTGGTAACCTTTTACTTGAAGATGTCTACATGTCACTAGTCAACACATACGGTACCACTTTATTTGAAGGTGTCTACATAAGAGTGACACAAGCCTGTCATAAACATGACATGATGTGATCAATGACACTTTTTTAATGTTCATGACTGTGGTCATTAAGTGTCATTTGGTTTTTCTAATGTAAAGTTGACACTGTTTGGATGCAGACATTACAAAAACTGAGTGACATTTGACAACAGTCATAAACATTACTGAAGTGACATTAATGTTCATGACACACATCATGTCATGATTATGACAGGCTCATGTCATTCTTATGTAGACACATTCAAAACAGTGGTAATGTATGTGTTGACCAGTTCTCTATGATGACTCATAACTCTTTTATAGTATGAGGGCTACTTTGTACAGACAAGAAAATCTCTGATCCTATATGCCCCCAAAACACTTACTAAAGATTGTCCCCAAACCTTCATATAGACCTTTTCCCCCTCATAATATATGTAGCATTTTAATTTAAGAATGCACCGATCCAGCTTTTTTGAATCCAATACGGACTCCGATAACTGGGTTTTGTATATCAGTCAATACCGATCCAATATCACGATTGAATTAATAAACACCTTCATAACTAATAACATACTTAAATGTAATAAATTGTTATTTAGGCTATATCATTAAAAAAAAAAAAAAAAAAAAAAAATATATATATATATATATATATATGTTCCTGTTTGTAGGACTAGTTCTAATTACGTGTCTGTCACTTTAAATTTCTCAGCATGGACCTGTGTGTCAGCAGTGAAACTTATGGTGTAATGTATAACTTTGTTCAATGCAAGCAAGGTGCTAGTTGAAATCAGTGCTGAAGGTGAATGCATTACATTATATTTTCTATTGTATTAGTGAAAATAATTATTTAGAAACTTAACAACTTGAGGAAAATCTTTATCGTCACATGCATTTTATTTGTAATGATTTTGGTGAGTAATGTTAGACTGCTCTTACAGACCCAACAAGCAGAAAAGAAGTGAGCTAGTTGGATAGCGGGCTACGCTAACGGGACAATCCAGATGTATACACATCTGGCTGTTTATTTGAACCTGCAGTAGCCTAAACAACCATAATTTCGTAGCCTTTATCTTTGTAGTTTTACTAATAGCACTAAACAAATTACTGTTTTCATTCAAATACACCTTGCATCAGCACATAGCATAGCTGAAACTTCATTGGTGCATCCCTATTTTAATTAGATTTTGCCTTCACAAACAAAATGCACACTTTAAGTCTTTGATCTTATGTAATTATGTTGATGAAACAAGAAAGGTATAAAGTTCACCCGTACTCTTGTGAACAACAGTCTTTGTAGTCTGACAATTATAGCCATATTCTCAGCAAATACCTAGACATGGTGCATATCACTGGGGATGCAGGCACAAGGCTTTGATGGAGAAGGTCTGGTGTTCACCGAACCCTTTCGCATATATATGGAATATTTGAATATCGAAAGCAATATTTTGCATTCAAATGAGTTCTGCCTGTCTGCCTGATGGACAATTGCAACATGACCCCAGCCTTCCTTTGCATGTAACCCAAACTTAACTGTCAAAATAATCTCATTTTCCTTCACTTTGGGGAGCTCAGCAGCTGCAGTTTCACTGGTAAACTGTGTCTGCACATGGAATTACTCAAGGTACTGGAGCAGAATAAGTTAAAGATTTAATTAATTTTAACAAGTGTGTGATTACACGTTAGGAAGGAATTAAGTATGCTCAGTATGCACTTTCGTCCCAATGATATTTTGTTATTGTTGTTTTAGTGTCCACACCAATACAAGGAGACAGAACAACCCTGGAGATGGTGTAATGCAAAACAAAAAGTAATATTTTACAAATGTCATCTTTAGATTTAGGTGAAATAGGCCTAAACAGGTCAAATATATGTTCTGTTATTCATAGGTGCTACTGCCTGTCTGGCTGCTCAAGATTTGGACAGGTGGTTGACAGGTGATGGCCAGGTCAAGTCCAAAGTTTCATGACCATGTACGTCCCTAAACAGTGCATTTATACACAGTGACCCCACAGCAGTGCAAAGAATAGTCAAAGAGTTATGTCTGCAGTGGTTAACTGACTGGCACCTATTTTAAATTGAATTTTGCCTCGGCCAGTCTTCATCGGCCTCTCCAGTGTGTGTGTGTGTGTGTGTGTGTGTGTGTGTGTGTGTGTGTGTGTGTGTGTGTGTGTGCTTACTGAAGTGCACAGTTTCTCAGCACATTCACCAAATTGCCTGTGAGAAGGAAATGTATTTAAACGAAATTGACTTCAGAGATGAGAGAAACAAATGATACTCCTATCATGCATAAAGTTATTCCAAGCATTCCGGGGGACACTAAATAAAGGCTTTGCTTGGAGTGAAGATACCAGAGAACTCATATTAATGCAAATAAGATTAGCTGTAGTATTTGTTTCCCATAAACAATTCTCAGCAGCTTATTCAGCTGCTCTGAATTCCTCTGCTATGTACCTAGACAGAAAACAGGATGAAATTTCAAAATTTTTAGTATCACCAAGAGTTTTGCTTCATTTGTTTAGATAGTCACTTCACTTTATATATCTACTGTACATTTTTACATAGGATCACATTGGACATTGGAGTGGGAGAAAGAGATGGGGTGGGATTAGGAAATGGCCGCAGGTCAGACTCCAGTCGGAGTCCCCATGAGCACCAGCCCACACAAGGGCCGAGGCCAGCAGCGCCACACTGCCCCCAACAGCTTTGGATCTTTCACAGCCCTATGAATGCTAGCTCTGAACAGTCATCTTAATGTGGGGCATTAAAGAAATGGTTTGATAATATCAAAAATACCTTTGAAAGCTACTTCCAAATGACACTGGCATTGTCCATCCTTTCGATGGCGTAAAAGAGAGACAGGCTGAAGAGAGGTGAAAAAATTGATTATGTGATTTGTGTGTTTATAGATGCAGTAATTCAGAGACACAAAGCTCTCTTTGGGAATATCATGATTACACTGTGCTTCTTGGCAACAAGTAGACAAGCTTAATGAAACAGAGCAACTCTTTTCTTTTGGTTCCAGTGTTATTTCCACTTAGCTTGGCTGTAAATAAGTTAATAGATTGGGTGCGTCTGGGTGTTGGTCAAATTAATATAAATTTATTTTCTATGATTTCAGTTATAACAGTTTTTGAGCTGCTAATGTTGCCTGTTGTATATATAATACACACAGATCAGATCCACAGCAATTATGCATAGGGTTCACAGTAAACCAAGTGGCTCAAAGTGTTCTGTATTGAATTATCTTGAATAAATTCAGGAAGGGATTATACAGAATACATATTTGAAAAAAGAATGCATTGATAACTTTTGGATGCTGAAAGGTCCCTTTTCTTAATGTGGATGTTTGTCTGTCTCCTTCTGCTCTTTCTCTGAACCCGAGGGAGAACGTCACAGTCTTAGAAGGGGGGTGTGATAGCGACAGCTTCTCCAAATCTATTTGTAAAATGAGCCAGGGTGCAGGTTTGTTGCAATAACATCCTTAGAAGATGCCTTCCATTTCTCTTCCAACAATGTCTCTGCCCAGAGGTTGTACTGTATCCACAGATAAACTAACATGGAATCATTCTGAATGTATAAATGAGTGTCTGCATAGATTTGGTTCTCTGCTGGAAGAAGTACAGTTCAACAGCTTTAAAGACATCCTCGATTCAAATCCTGTCATGGCCGTGTGTGTGTCTACACTCTGGCTGTCAAGGTGGTGTGAAATCACAGAGTTGTTTATATGCTTTGATATGTCACAGATATAGAGAGGCACAATGACAAAAGGTGCTCCTGTCTTTTTACTCTCCTCTCCTCCCCCATGCTAAGAATAAAGTGCTTTTGTTCATGCAGTGGGTGCTGGGAGTACTACAGTGCTGTTTAATGATGTGTAGGCTTCAGTGGGGCCCACTATTCCAGTGGCCATGCTAGCTGCTTTTGTTGTGCTCCACAGCAGACATTCAGTCCAGAAGTTCTAGATCAAACCACTAAAACGGATTCAACCGTATGCTATTTTCTAGCCTTATGAACACTTGGTGAGTTCAGTAGAGCCATGGAATATGTCACCCACTTTTGTAGTTTCCTCATAAAGACACAGGTTGAAAGGGATGATGTGGTCTCAAACGTGAATTGTTTTTTTTATCTTTACACAGACTTAGATTTGTGTAATTATATGTGGTTTTCACAAATAATAACAGATTTTGTGCACTTAAAATTACAGCAGTGCTTTTCACACATTCTTAACAGACCATAGTAGTTAAGTAGTTAGTTACTGTCTTAACAGACAGTAGTAGTTTAAAGGAGAAATCTGGTGTGAATCAATCCATAGCCATGTTGGTCAAGGTCATTGAGCATTGTCTGTAGGAAAAGGAGCAAAAAAAATTATATATAGCATAGGTGAGCAGTGAACCTGCAGCTAACACTAACTCACTAAACTCACTTTCAGTGTTATTTTCCTATGCCCCATTCAGTTAACATTAGCTGCTGGTTGCTATTTGGTCTATGTTGTATCAAATTTTCTCTTCTTCTAACTGCAGCACTCGGGGACCTCAAAGAACACGGCTATGGATTGAATCACACTGGATTTCTCCTTTAAGCTGAGCAATGCTCTCTGTTTTGAAAAAATGACTGATGCCAGTGTAAGCAATAGCTTCACTTCTTGTTATCTCTGTCCAGTTACAAAATGCAAGTATCCACCTACTGCTTTCAATGTGAATACAAAATAACCACCAGTCAGGGAGAGCAATCTCCTTTGAAGTTCCCTAATTGACCAATACAGCTTAACTAATGTTTGGATATCTTTTCAGTTTCAAATAGCTCATGAAGGTTGTCAGAATGTAAGCCTTAAATACTCTAAGGCGGAATCTGATGTTGGAGTAATTGCCTTACATTGTGAATTGGTGGAGACCCGTATGTTGTAAATGGCAAGAAATTGACAATGTAAGAGTATGAAATATGTGATATGTAAAGTGCTGTATAGGCCCTTCTGCAATAAGTATACACCTTTTTGCATTATGCTATCTGCTTGGAATGAGAGAGCTATTTTATTCCCAGTTTTTAGGTTGGTTATTTGTATAGCCTCCTGTCTTCTTACAGAACAGAACATACAGAATGTGGTCCCATCAGTCATATTAGCAAATAGCAAACCTAGAAAGAGAGACATCAGAGCGTTAGGGGTAGGGCAAGTGTTGCTGTGGCCGGGCGATATGGCAAAAAATTTGATCACCATATATTTTCCCATATTTACTGATACTGATTTTTATCATGATTAGGGCTGGGTGATAGAACTTCAAATCAAAATCATCTTTAATTGACTGGACTGGGCAGAATCACATGACAACACACTTTCAAGGAACAGTACATGAACACACACAGCGGCATGCACAGAGTATAAAGAAAAAGTTTACAAAATAAATAACAGTATAACAGTAATGATAAACAACAATTGGTGGTCATATCCTTGATCATTGTCAATTAACATTTTGCGATTGTCGGATCAGTTAATTTTTTTCGATTAATTGCCCAGCCCTACCTGTGGTTCATGGCACAGTCACCCTATTTCTAACATATTATGTAAAAGAACAGTGACAGCCATTTGCTTGTCTGTGTGATTTTGTTGTGTATGCAAGCAAAACCTCAAGCTTTGAGCTTTATAAGGTTTATTTTGATCTGAATTTAAACCTATACTTTACTGAATGGGAGCCTCTTGTCAATTTACATAATTACTGTCATTATTAGATGCAGGGGCATTGGCTGAACATGAATTGGCTCCATAATTATTGCAGGCAGGAGTACTGCTACATCTTATATGTAATTAACTGAATTAAACTGATTGGTTTGTCTCTAGTGTGTACTTCATCTCTTTTTGCATTTCAATCTATACTTTGCTTAAAAGAGATGTTTGTCAAAGCATTTAATGTCATCAGAGCCCTTCAGTAATGAGTCCCCAAGGGGCCTGGGATTCTGGAATGTTTTCTCTCTAATTAAAGCCTCAATGGGATGTTTAACTGCTGCTACTGTCTTTGTGAAGAATTAATTGCATGCAACAAGTGTAAGGATCCACCCTCACAATAAAGACTTGAATGGTAAAGATGCTCTTTTATGGAAATCCTACAGGACATAATGTAGATCTGAAAGGCAAAGTGTATATTGAAATGCATGACTTTCCCTCATGTTGTCTCTGTGCTTTCCTTCTTTGCTAAGGATACTTGAAGGGAAATTGTATCATACCTTTTGGGTCTTTCTTATGAACAGTGATAACAGTCCATATGTTGAGGGCTTCTCCTGTGCTTGCTTGCAGGCAGCAAAGCTGGACTGTGGGACCCCACAGGAAGAGCATGGAGAGACAGAGACTCTGTCTGGTTCCACCAGCACTGGCCACTGTCAGAGTGATCTGGCAGACCTCCAGTCTTTGCGCAGTGATACAGTGTCCTTGGCAAGTGAAACGGCCATCTCCCGAAAGGTGAGTTACCCTCACACTTTTCCTGTAGTGAGACTGATGTATTATCCCTTATGTGTGTTCCAGCTACCTAAGGCTTTGATGTAGATGCAGGTCTTTCTGACACTACCACAGTCACTGAGTTAAAAAGATGGTGTGTAAATTCCTGAGTTTCAGGGGATCCAAATGTTGTCTATCAGCGGGGAGTAAAGCACACATCAGTGATATAAGACCTGCCAAATTGCTACTCTCTGCCCCGGATCAGAGTAACCATTTCAATTGGGAGGATTGCTGCAACATCACACAGTGTATTCCATACATTGATGAGACTTTGGTGGCCTGCCATAGTCGAATTTGTCCTGCCGTGCTCTAAATATGTATGGACAAATGTCTCTTTTCAGTCTCTTTGGTTTACATTATTTTTTATTCTTTCACCATTCAGCTTTGTTTGGGAGTAGAAACAACATATATGAAGTTGTAATCAGAACAGGAGGAGTGTGTTAAACACAGGCTCATCCATGAAACATAAGCGCACACAAACCAAGAGTGGAAAAAATGGAGTGAATGCTATGTGTAGGTCCACAGCAGCCATAAAAAGAGTTCCAAAACAGTGATCTAACTGAAAGAGCACAGAACCATAAATCAACACATGGCCTTTGAGGTTGTTCTCTGTGTTCCAGAGTGATGAACAGGAGTGTCTGGAGGATGATACTCAGAGTGTCACTGCGTCCTCCATCACAGTAAGTTGATTCTGTGCTGCACATAATACTGACTACCAAAGACAATTTCAAATTCCTTCTTACATTTGTGCAACAAGCATTATTTTATCATATATTATTTTATCAGTATGACTCTGGCAATCAAGCACCCTCTACATCATCCACATCCTCCCTCTTAGAGTGAGTTATGCTATTAGAAATTCACCTTGCTCACTTAACAGTGTAGCTGAAGTACTTTTTCCCTTGGTATTGAACATTCTCTATTCTAATATATATGTTGTGGTAAACCACATTATTATATGGGCATGGGCAGGGTTTTTGTTGTTCAACTGACAATCAGGTGACCTGAATTCAGTTCCCAAGCCACATGTTGGAAGTCTGTGACACTTTGCATAAAAGCGTCTGCTAAATACCTACCTATATGACTTGTTGGATTACTTCATTTTGTCTGGGCATAGAGATTTCCTTTTTTCTCTCTTTCTCTCCTTTTTCTTATTCCACAATTTAATCCACATCACCATCCAGATATTATAAACTGTAAAAGACAAAAAGACAAAATAATGTTCATATTGGGAATCGTTGGTAGTCTAGGAATAGATTTTTGTTTTGAAACCTTGGATGTCCTTTTACTCAGCATGTTTGTGGAAGACAGCCCCCTTGGTGAATGAACAAGCTTTTTAATTAGCGTTGTGGTAACACCTTTCTCCCCAGTTTATCATTCACCTGCCCTCTAAACAGGGGTGTGAACTCTGGCGTCATGACAGTGACCTAGCATGTCATTGATTAAAGCAGAGCTCTGTTATGAGAAACCCAACTGACACAAGTGGCAGTGCTGGCCAGCTTAGCGACATGATGATTCAAGGACATGGACCCCAAGTAGGGCACACACTGTACACTGCAAACCCTTTCTTAATTTTAGCCTAAAATGCAGTATTCTTGGCTTGTGATTTCAACAGTGCATTGTCTGGCTGAAAATAGAAACCACTGATTCTGATTCTTTCATGGCAGTGGCCAGTTTGTAATGATTGTGATATTGCAATACTGGCATATAGTGGGAAAGGTTGGAAATATACTGGCTGCTCACTAAATTGAGCTACAGTTTGTTGTCATGTACAAATGTAGATCTATGCTGTTCATTATTAGTAGATCATAAAAAAGTGTATATACAAACATGACAGTGAAATAAACAACAAAACACAGCACTACCATCAGACTAGTTTGACACTTCTAAATATACCACAAAAGGTACATTTATATTGTTGGATTTTTTTTAATGTTCTTGAATGATTTGAAATAGTAGTAAATAGTATTTTATTCATATTATTGTTTTCTGGATGAGAAGTCTCTGTTTCCCTAGCAAAGCCGAAGCAACAACTACCATAATGTTAACCAAGCAGCAAATTATGCATACCCTAAAAACCAGCAAAGCAATCACTTTATTATAACCTTGCAACACCCTAGCAACCTCACTTACCCTAGCAACCACTACCACAACACCTACTAAGCAACTGTCATAGCACCCAATGTGATTAACCTAGCAACCAGCATAGCAACCACTATATTTACTATAGAAACCAGCATGACTGCCCTAGCAACCGTTTCAGTTATCCTAGCAACATCCTAGCAATTGCATGCACTAGTAATTCCGTTAAGAGTTGTGTCTCTAGTTTTTAATGTGTTTTTTTTTATTTGCATTTTATGGAGCCCCTAAAGTCACATGGGGAAAGAAAAACAAATAAAATGTTTCTGGTGCTCACAGAAAGTTTTATGTACGCACCAGAAAATTTCTGCTGCTCACGAGAAGCCTGAAGCAATCTGTAGTTGTACTTCTTCTGATGATTTTTGATAAGTAGTCTGTTCTCTTTGCATTTTGTGTACATCCATCTATACCCACAGCGCTGGCCAGATGTTTGTAAATACTCATGAATGAAATTAGCAATATGATCCAAAATGGTGTATCCCTTGTGCTGAAGGCAACAAGACCACAAGACATTCATTTACAGATGTCTTTCAAGTAATGCAACAGTGTCCTTGTAATAGGTCAAAATAAAGCCACACAAACTCATGTACTGTCATATTTACAACGTAAACCTGAAATACATTGGGTAGTCAACCTGATATATGGCAAGCTTACAACTGACCTACTTTTAGGTGAGCACCAGCAACTTTCATGTGTGCACCAGAAAGTTTCTTTGCCCATGTCCCTTTAGGGAAAATATATCTATACACAGTGCAATACAAAATGCTTCCAAACTCGAATGCTGCCTGTGACACTATTTCCTATTGTTATGGTTACATTTGTGAACAAATACTTGTTTTACTTGTGTACACATATCGACGTAATCCAGCATTTTGAGTAATCTTCACTTTCCAATCCCAAAAAACTAAATTCCATATGGAAATATAAAAAATATAAAAAACACTTGCTTTCTTATTATGACCTGTTTTGAATTACATGCTGCATGTGCATTCTCAGAGTCTCTAAGTGAGTTTTCTTATGTCAGTGTAAGGCTTTTGTCTTTAGTTACTGATCTCAGACAGACTTGACATTTAAGAGTCAAGGTCAGCCATCCCCTACATCTGCCATCATTTGGATCTTGTTCAGGTTTCCTCCATTTGGCACGGTGTGCTTTTAATGTAGAGTCACAGGTCAGAGATGGGCAAGGCCACAGGACCCCCCTGCGCCACTGACACTCTGTCTTTCCCCCCTGGTGCCTAGGGATGTGCCTACAGTCTTACCCTGCTCCATCCTTCCTTCCTCCTCTCACCTGTACTTCTACTGGCCAGCCTGCTTAGGAGTCTAACTCTCCCATGCTGTCAAAGCCCAATCATTTGATTGATTTGTTATGCATTCCTGCCCTCTTATGAGACACATATGTCTCATCACTGCTTCCACAGGGCATTACATATCTCACAATGAAGTGAGTTATGGATGTTGTTTTAACAGCAGCATTTTATGACACGGACTCCCATTTAGTTGTTCAAGGCACAAACCTCATGAATTAGTAACGTTGCGATATATTTACAGGGTACAGATCACATTATCTTAGTGTTGTGTCCAATTTTCTCAAAGCTAACAGCAGTGTATTTGTGAGATTCAGTTTAGGAAGTTCAGGGTCAGAGATCACCTGTCTGTCTGCATCTGTTTTGGGTTGCACTGATGGTGAGCAATGGGCACAGCCTTGATCTAGAGTTAAGTACAACTGGAAGTGACTGCTGTAAATGCAAAAGCTGTGCAAACAGAGGTTGTGGAGGCCTAGACATATTTAGACATTTACTTACTGACCCAAATCAGTTCAGGGGCACTGAAAGGACTGTTTGTGTAATCATGCCAAAAATGTAATGGAGAAGCATAAAACCCATTGCTTTTTTTAATAGTCATTCATGAATATTGGACTTCTGAATGTTTGGAATGGTCTGTTCAGTTCAATGCAACTTTCCGCAGTATTCCATGGAGTCTTGCTAAATCCTGTTTAAAATATGGAATAGGTTTCCTCAACCCATGATGGATTATGCCATGGGCTACTTGATAATATTGAATTAAGCATGGAGCAGCATGTACTGTATATTTTGCAATGATTACTGTTACCATGTTACTGTAACTGGTCTGCGTGTTAGCTCAAAAATCTAGGTAGGAGTGATTTAAAGTGTTTGCTCTCTGTGAAGTATTCTGCTAGTATCCCATCTGACATTATTTTCGCTCTCTCTAGTCTCTGTTCCATCGTCTTCAGATGGATCCATTGGAAAGAGACTGGCTGCGATGTGCAGCTTTGGGGAACACGCCTGCCCTCCACCAGCTCTTGGAACAGGACCCAACGTTGGCCTCCAGGAAGGTGAATCTTCACACAATACACACAATACTATAGTATAAGTATTTAAACATGATAGACAAGTATCACTCCATTCAGTGTGTAGATGCAGTGTGTGCTGCTACTTTTAAATACTTAGAGATCAAATTCAAGACGAATTTGACTGCTAGTATACTCTGAATTGATGCAAGCTTTTTGTTTGCATTACAAATTTTAACATTGTGTATATTTGTTAAGACTTAAAATGCCCCAGGCTTAGAAGTCTTGCAGAGCCCAGGAAAGGTATTTCCCGGAGAACAGATGAATGCTAAAAGGGGGAAAGAGCTGGCGTTGGACTGCAAGTCTGTTTCTAAATCGTCACATATGTGCCCAGCAGCAGCAGCAGGCTGTGGCTCGGCAGGAGAGAGGCACAAAGCAGCAGCTCTTATTAAATTTCCATGAAGTTTACTGAATTTGCAGGATCAGTGGGGTGAGGTCGACAGGGAGCGGCTGTCACTGTTACTGCCTGGAGTGTGCTATTCCAGCCACTGACAAGCATCACCACTGTGCTGCTGCCGTTGCAGTGAATACTAGCAGGGAAAGTGCCGTCATGACTAAGTAGCATGGCGACAACAGCCACAGCTCTCTGCTGTTGCTCTCCAGGCTCAGCTCTAGTTCAAATACTAATATCTCATCTCTAGTTTTGAGAACAAACAACAAACAACAGACGCAATGGAATGCAAAACTCCACTGAGGTACTGTCAATATACACACTAGTGTCAACAGTAATGCTTCTATGATAGCTGCATAGTGCCATTTAAAAGGCACATTTCGGAAAACTGTGCCTGGCTGATGAGGTCAGAGCAACAGCATGTGGTGCCACTTGACGGCCCAGCAGGGTTGCGTGTGCTGAGGCCTGGAGGCTGCTGGAGCAGTGGCTCTCAGATGGCAGGCCCCAGCACGCCATGGGGGAACACACAGTGCCTCCAGCACCTGCAGCACCCACCTCCATCAAATCAACAACTGCTCTGACGTTCTACATCTCTCCCTCTTTGCTTGGCTTGGACACATTAACCCTGCCCTCCAATTAGCAACTACTCTAGAAAAATATGAAATTATCAATGAAAAGGTCTTCTCCCTAATGTTCTCAAGGACAATGTATTCTATTGTTTAAGGATTTTGAAGAGTGCTTTTACTTTTCCCCACATGGCACTATCAGTACTGGTCTTGAGCTCACTCATTTGACCTTGATCACAACACAAAGACTTCTTCTCCTTTTGTTAATGCCCTCAGGACTTTGTGACTGTAAGTAATGGTCCACAATGGTCAGTAGAGCTTTCTTTAAAGTGGTTTTGTTCCTCCTCTCTTGTGAGTCTTCCTATTTCAGCCCTTGTGAAGCTCTCTGTTTTCCTTCCCTCTGATGCGTAGACTAAGCCGTTTAACAAACACAGCTGATCCGGTAAACTCCTAGATGTCCTAGGCTGTGAAGATCTGTTCCTCTCGCGCATCCCCTAAGATGTGTGGAATTCTCCCGTAGTCTCACCTTACCTTGTTTTGTTGGTGTTGCTGGCTAGAGAGGTCCGTTCAGTCCGTCACAGGCGTTCACATGCAGCGCAGCTGGAGAGAACAATGAGCTAAAGGGAATAAGATGTGTAAACAATAACAAACAGGAGCTGTGTAATCTGCTTAGAGTCAGTAATGAGAGGGGAAGCCCCCTGGCACTGGGGGACACTGATCCGCTTCTGATTGGATAATGGCCCACTGTGGATCAAACAGAAAGGTGACAGAAGAGTAAAGGGATTAGGGAGAGGAATCCCCCCCCTCTACACACACACGCACACACACACACACACACACACACACACACACACACATCAGAGCTCAGATCAAAAGCCAGTCTCTCATCCAAAAGTCCACAAAACTTCAAACAGGGCTGTTTCAGGTCGGCATGCATAATATCTCTCATGTAAATGCTAAACTAAGTCTTGGCTTTGTCTGTCATTCTTGAGTGGTCAGCACTTAGGGCAAAGTACTTATTGGACTTTGTACTATTAGTTGTAGTATAGGATGCATCCTAACTCAGATACCGTGGTGTGCTCTGACTGATGTTCATGTGGAGTTAGTAGGTGGGAAATTCCAACTTAAATAGGCCCTGTGCTCAGTGTAATAGGTTGTTTCAAACAAGGTTACATAGTAAATGTGACGCAGCATTCTTAAATAGAGCTTGTAGCATAACTGAAAAATAATTCTAATTCTTTTCCTTCATTTTCTCTTGTTTTCTGGGAAATGGGAAAAATGGGAAAAATGAAGGGGGTAAGTATTTAATCAGCATTTGATATCTGACTTGCTTTGGTGATTTGCTTTACTGACAATGGCAATAGAAAAAGTAGGAGTATTTTTACATAAACTGTGTATCTGCTTTCCTCTTTTTTCACTCTAAGGCTGTTTTTATCTTCTTTTCTGGCAAACCATAACAGTGGAATCTGACTACCTTTGCTTATACTAGTGAGACATTGCTAATGAGCATGATAGTAGTATTTATTAGTGTTAATGTCTGTGTCCATTGAACACATTCTCAGGGTGTAGAGGAGTGAGAGTCATGCTTGTGTATAATTATAGTATAATTACATGGCCCTTATTAAGCGCAGAAGCAGCCCAGATCCTAGTGGCCCAAAGGCAGACATACACCTCTTTACACTCCTGGCTCCAACCCTGTGATTAGTATTCAGAGTGGAATAATAGGATTAAATTTCATCTGGAATCCTGGGGAATCCCTTTTACTAGACCCACTCGCATGGGTTTACTGAGAATATCAGGGTTTGTAGCAAATCATGGCCATTCCCTTTATGAAGTGGCCATTAGGCCATTGACTATTGTCCATTATCTTCTGCTATGTCAAAAGCTTCAAAACTAAGATTACATACAGTTTTCAATGGCAAATAAAACTCTTTCAGTGGTCTGTGGTGTCAGCAAAGACGCATTTCTCATGCGATGTGATTTTCATATTTTCCTCTGTTACATTCCAAGATGTTTAGGGTGCTTTATTTGTTTATATATTGATAACAAATACAACTTCGCGTAATCACGTAATTTTTGAAACTGCGTTTGAAACTGTTATTTCAGAAGATGTTATAGAAAGGTACTTGTTTAAGTCCTTTGTTATTTCAGAAGATGTTATTGAAAGGTACTTGTTTAAGTCCTTTGCTGAGGTGCTAATCAGGCCCATATGGTGGCAGTTCCTTAGGGTTTGAGAAGACAGGCTCCACCTCGGCCCCACACGGGCACGATTGACTAGGCCCACAGAGAGGCCAGCTAAGCTGCCTTTTCAGAGGGGCTGAAAGAAGGACCTCCATCTGGCCCTCTCCCCAGGTCTGCCTGGGTGTGCTCAGCCTCGGCCACTGACACTCAGGGCTCCCCAAGCAGCCTGGACATCAAGGCTGTAAACTAGCCCCATTCCAGAGAGTTACGCCTCTTTTCAATGTTCAACTCAATCAAAATGGCAGATTTGAAAGTCACCCCTTTTAGATGTATGCCTCCTCTTGCTGTTTCTGAAGGGTTCACTGGCACCTTTTTCATCCTCACAAGTGAACAATGAAGTGAGCAGCTCAGAATTACTGGTGAATAAACTGGCAATTTGTCCACTTTATGATGCTTAGAATACCAGTAAGAGATTTTTCATATAGGGTACAGCTGGAAGATTCATGTCTATGAGTACTTGCTTTGTTTCATTGTCATGATCTTCATGATCTAAATGATCAAATGGAAACATAAGAAGGTAGACTAATTATATGATATTTAGTTTTTATGTAAGTATGTGTATGTTTTCAGAATATTTGTTTTCAGAGTATGTTTCAGAATTCAGTGATCCTAGGTTCGGGTCCCACAAATAAATGCATTCCCATAAATCATTTGCAGTTGTCATCCCAAATGCTCATTTGACAAAGTTCTGAAAGTCTTCCATTATCATATGGTACATATTAAATAACTTTGTTTTCCTGAGAACCATGGCACTTTTGGGCAATGTTAAATAGGTTAGAACTTAATATTCTAGCCCATGGTGACGCAGGGACAGAGGCAGTCAAAGGAGGGGGGGGGGGGGGGGTTCAGAGTCCATGTTAAAGAGAGAAAACAACAGGGCTGTCAAGACAACCAAGCTCCTGTGAAGGCCACCTTGTTTGGATTGGAGATGTCCTGACAGGCCTTGTGTGACCAGATACATAGTTTCCATTCATCTGTGTGCAGATTATGGGTTACTATAGTTTCCCTAATGCTCAGAGAAGCTCCTGTGGATTATGTGTGGAAAGAAGGTTAAAGGTGCTGGTGGTGTGGCCTCCCCAACAGCACATGTTGAGAAAGTTAAAGCAGACTGGACAAAAGTGCAGCTCCACGGCTTTGATATCTGGGTTGCGGTAATGTAGTTGAAGCAGGCTAAGTTAGCATGAGCCTTTATCCAAACAGACTCGTGGCAGCAGTCCACCGCATTGAAAGAGGGAGGCTGGTTACACCATAGACTTTTTCTGCTAATGTTCTTTTTGTATTGAGATTGGATGATATGGGTTTTTTGTTCTTTTTTACCACTATGCGATGGCATTGGAATTCCAGTTTGTAAGTAATTTCTGCTGTATCAAAACATAGCAAATAGCATGAGTGCAGGAGCATGCAGAGCCTAACCCTAATGCCTCATTGAAAGCAACTGTGTATGTATGTCTGTGCATGTGTGTGTGTGTGAGAGAGAGAGAGAGGGGGGGGGGAGAGATACTTCAAACTTTATGCCTGGACATAGTCTAATTTTATGCTTCAGGAATAATCCTACATTGAAAAAAATCAATTTAGTTTATTATCTGATGGGGTGTAGACCACAACCAGTGAGTAAGTTGATGGCTGTGCTGAAAGTTGACACTTTCACATCAATGGGCTTCCATTATTGCAAATTAGCCAGCACAGGAATGATTAGTAGCTACGCTCATCTGTTCCCTCACTGGTAAATCTGCTTATGCAAATGGACCGTGAAGGTTTAACTGAAATGAGCCTTTTGCAGACTACTCTGCATCCCTCTCCACAGCAGTTCTGTGTGGGGAAAGAGCAGCTTTAGGCTGTTTCTCAGAAAAGGCTCTTATTGTCACTACATTTAGTTGTCTGATTATAGCCTTGTTTCAAGCTCAGTTAAAGTTGAGTGAACGCAAGTAAAAAGTGATTCCCCTTGCAGATTGTTCTTAAATGATTCTCTATCTGATGTAGATATCTATATCAGTATCTGATGGATCCTGTTTGACTGTGCTTACAGTCTAGACACCCTGTTCATGAGCCACTGTGAAAGTATGGGCCAGTCAGTCACCAGTAGAGGGGCAGTGGTAATAAATGGCAATAAATTCGGTTTTTTGTGAGAATAAAGTGAGAAGCATCTCCATTGCAAAGCAGAAATATTTAACTGAGAAACAAACAAATGAACAAAAGAAACAAAGGTTCTACGTCATTGTCCTTAAAGTGATAGTGGCCTGTGGCAAATGAGACTGAAAGTGAGTTTCTGGCCCCATCCATTTAGTGTTAGCTGCCAGGTCGTGTTAGCTGCCAGTTCACTATTTCATCCATTTTGTACCAAATTGTTCTTCCTAGTACTTGGTAAGCTCAAACAACAGGGATATGACTGGAAGAACTCTGGACTATTGTTTTAAAACATTGTGGGAACCTAGTGTATGTTTATGTCTGTAAGTGGTATACATGTGGTGTTTACAAGTGGTAAACCTGGCTTAGTTAACCTAAAAAACTTGATAAACTTGCCAATAGATTAGCCTGCTGGCTTTGTTTAGTTAGGAGAATGAGAACTCCAGGCGCTTCTATTATCAGGTTTACCACTACCTCTGATCTAACTTGCCCAGGTTTGCCACTTAACCACCCTGGTTGGTGGTGGTGGTTCCAAAACCAGAAAACACTCCCGCTAATGAAACAAGTTGTGTCCACTCATAAAGTCATCAGTATTAAAACCAGTCTCGGCTGACCATAGACCTCCAAGGCCTAATCCAGGAAGGAGTCACAAAGTCAGAGCGAGATGTTAGCCACCATTGGCGAGATTCATCAAAATGCCTCAATTTGAATTCCCTATTTAGTGTTCCCAGACACCCTTTGTCAGACTAGACCAGACTAGTTTTTTAGTTTTTAAAGTGAAGAGGATTCATTCAGAATTGGAGGAGTCAGTTTGAGTGTCTGTCTCTCTTCCTCTCTCTCCTTTCTATGTGTGTGTGTGTGTGTGTGTATGATGGGAAGTGCTGAGCTGTCAGATATGGTACATCCAGTCACAGGGCTTCATCTCTGAATATTCATAGATTCAGCAGTAGTTGATAGGGTACATCACAATTAAGTCTCTGATCAAATCACTATTCATTTCATTTAAGTATATTATTTTATAGATTGTATATTTATATTAAGGATATATTTTAGAGATTGTATATTAATAAGTTATAGATAATGCTAGATATTTGATTCATAAGAGTATGTATTTGGGTTTGTGTATGGACCTAGTCTGTGCATGTGTGTTAATTATTTGGTACTCTTTAGTGAATGAATATTCATTTTCCAAGTGCAATGCTAATGAGTTGGTGGAGAGTATGCAGTGTGCTTTGTTGGCTTGGTGGGTGTGCTGTGTGAAGTGGTGTGTAGCAGCCTGAGACGGCTGGAGCGGCCGTGATCAGCGCACTGGCAGGCCTGTGTGACTGACAGACAGACAGGGCGGTGAGTGATGTCTGCTCTGTGTCTCAGACAGCGCTCCACTGGGCAGCCAAGCAGGGCCGTCTGGAGACAGTGGACATGATGGCCCGGGCCGGCGTGGACGTCAACCTGAGATCAGTAAGAGAGCTGACAGCGGCTGCAACCCTGCCCAAAGCTTTACACCTCTACTGGCCCTCAAACACACATGCACACACTGGAGGCCTGTGGGAGGATGTACACTCTTTCCAAACAGGACCTCATGAATTACATTACAAACATAAACCTAACAATTCCAGGCATAAAATGGAAAGTAAAGACATTTATATGATATTACTGGTACAGTATTAGCCACGGCGTGTGTAAACCACGAAAAAAATTATTAGTTGCGCTTTTGTATTGGCAGCTTATTAAATATTATTTATAATGAATCAGAACCTGATTGCAATATAAGACAGAAGAATTATGCTAACAAATTCTCTGCCATGGGTAGCCTGCCTCACAGCTGAAGACATCTACCTATTTGACTTTCAGAGGAATGAAGTATTTCATTTCCAAACTCAAGATACTCATTGATGAATTGAAATTTAGTGGTGTAGACACATGAAATAACAATTGATGTCAGTCTGTAGCTGATATTGTAGTTTGTATAGTCTTATGACGTGATGCAGAGTTTTCCAGTGTCAAATGTCTTTCTTAGCATTTGCAGATCATATATGATATGAATATGAAAAATGACTGTGTGTGTGTGTGTGTGTGTGTGTTAGAGAGGTGGGAGAGAGAGAGAGACTGTGTGTGCATGCATCTGTGTGTGTGTGTGTGTGTGTGTGCATGCTTGTGTTTTCTAAAACTGTGGTGGTGAATTTTATGGCAGTTGAGTGTTGTGATTACTTAATGGCTTCCCAGACAGGCGAGGCTGCAGAGTGAAGTCCTATTTGTTTGTTTGTGTGTGTGTGTGTGTGTGCGCGTGCGTGTGTGTGTTTTCCAGCGCTGCACTAATCTCCAGTGCTCACCCTGCCTGTGCTGTGATGTGCACACCAGAGATAATGCTCTAAAGCCAGCCGCGGCTAGCAGACACGGCTGCCAGTGGCTTCATAATTACATAATTAACTCTTTGTCTCTAATCGTTATGGAGGTAATGGTGCCATAAAAATGGGGCCTCTGCTGAATGGATAGTGAATGAAAAATCAATAATCCATACAGCACCATCAAGGGCTGAAGGGCCCTCAGTGGGATGGGCATGGGGACGCCACGGCGCGTCTCACCCTCCCTGCTCCTCGGGAGCGCTCTAAATGAATTTCATCTTGACATTTAAGCACCCAGTTGACATTCAATTGAAATAAAGAGCGCTTCAGCCCTGCGTGCGCAGTGCTCCACAAGAGTGTAAAAATAACAAACTTATCACCACTTACACTACTCCTGTCACGCTTTGCTCTTCTGGCACGCACTCAAATGAAATGCCATTATATTGAAAAAGGAGCTCATATTGCCATAGATTTATGACTGAGGTCGTGAATCTGCTCTCTAAAAAGTAAACGCTATGTAAATGATTTGAGATTTCTCTCTGCATTTCTCCCTCTATCCTGATGCACGCACCGTATGGACTGACCCTACACAGCATGTGAGTACTCCACCTGTGTCTTTGTCATTGGCATTATGTGTTTCCAAAGAACTCTATAAATAGATGAACTTCAATTTGTCTCCCTTATATGAAAAAGGCAGGCTTATGGCTCTATGCCTTTCAAATGAATAGAGAACTGACAAACCCTTCTAAAGCCAAATTGCTTTTAATATCACTGTGAAATTAGGTTCCTGACCCTCTCGCTCTGATGTACAGTATGCTTATTCCCTATCTTTAATATTCCCTGCCTTTCTCCATGCATGGAAACTGATTGATGACACATCTCTCTCTCTCTTTCTTTCTCTCTCCGCTTCTCTGTCTCTCTCTCACATTCTCCATGTCTGTCGTAAGGGGGTAAGTTATATCCTAATACACCTGTGAAATGAAGATGGATTTGCTGGAAATACACTTTGGAAGGAGCATCCTGCTACAAAAGTACCCACCCCCCCACCGGGAGAGGAGAAAGAGTCTTACTGCAGGGCATGCTTTAGTGAGCCATACAGGGGGAAACCAAATCCTATCTCTTCAACAGTGGGCATCAAGCAAATAGGTTTTATTAATGATTCAAAGGGGAGACACTCTGATGTTTCTGCACATTAGAATAACAAAATTCACCAGCCCTCCCCTTCCAGTACACATGCAGCTCCTACTGTGAGTACTTATGCAGGGGATTTCAGGTGAATTTGGTCCCATGTTTCTATAACCTCTTGGAAAGGACAATATAAGAAAAAAATTGCATGGTTTTACATGTTACTAGCCATGCTAGTTCATGTACGAGTCTGAAGCCTGAACCAAGCAGTACCCAGTATTTTTTTTGTTTAATCATTTCAATTAATCATATTAATTCAATCAATCAATCAATTAATTCACCATTCACCTGGAATTCACCAATTAAGTGTTTTACGGCACAGCACCTATTAGGCAAATTGATTTTACCAATATAGTAACCCTGACAACTGAGTATGTTGTACTGAGGATTTTCAAAGCAAGCAGTGTACATTTCTAATGAAATCACAAATGTTAAAATGTTTCACACATTATACATTCAACATTAAATATATTTCTTCTGTTTGTAAGGTCTTCATGGTTGCGTCATAGCTGTCTCACGATACAAGGATAGTGCAGACTAACAGGGATCTCCTAGACATTAGTCCCTGTGTTGACATTTTTCTTTGAAAGGTCACAGTAGCTTTCATGAGGTCACCAGTGCTTTGAGTTTGAGTGCAAGAAAAGGCCAGTAGGTGACCATCCAGGGGGGACAGAGAGAGTTGAAGATCAAAACGTCTGTCTCAGTTTCATTCTAACGTGACTAGTAAACTACAGACCACTGAGGACAGGGTAACATTCTAACATGACCAGTAAACATACAGACCACTGAGGACAGGAGAACCCACCTTCCCACCTATGGACCTAGAAGCTAGAGATGCACTAAACTCACTTCAAAGGATTGATGGCGATTTAGCCATTGCTTGTGTCAGGCCTCAAAGTTGCACTTGAACACACCCAAAGGATCATTGTCAATGGCCAGTTGTCACCTACATTCTGCACACATTTGCATACAAAGCACATTTCCAAACATAAATAAATAAAAATAATGTTTGCTCAACATTTTCACACTACACATTAGAAAGATAGCTTCCCAATGGTCTTTTCTATATATATTTTAGAGGCTAGTTAGCCAGTTAACAATCAGAATTTTGTGACTTTGATGGAGCCATCAGTAAAAGAGAGCACTTGATTGCTAGTTCAGCTAGCCTACCTGTTACCAAAAGACTCAGTGTAATAATCACCAGACTTACCCCTACAGGGATACAATCCCAATAGTTAGCGTTCTGACTTTGGGTGGCACACAATTGACACCAAAAAAGGTAGATTTGTGTAAGTGAAATCACTGCTGAAGGGGTGAGGGGAGGAGGAGTGTAGTGATGGCAGTGAAGTTGCCATCTCCAGAGCTGGTGCCAGATCAAAGCCTCCCCTGGTGAGAGTTAATCTAAGGTGTGCTGTGCTGATTGCCCGCGTGGCATAATCAGACAAACAGCAGACACATTAAGCCCTTCAATCACTCTGCTCTCATTCCATCCAGCTCCTCTCCTCTCCTCTCTTCTCCTCTCCTCTCCTCTCCTCCACTGCTCCCATCCTCCTCCCTTCACTCTATCATGTCTCAGAAAACTTGTCAGCTGGCCGACCTTTGATTGCCTTTATTGTTCTGTATGAAAATGGAAGGCAGCAGATTGGGGGGGGGAGACTGTCTCAGCATGTGTGTGTGTGTGTGTGTGTGTGTATTCTTGTGCATGCATATGTATTTGTGAGTGATATGAGTGTGAGTGTGTGCGAGTGCGCACACAAGTGTGTGTTTGTGTGTGTTTGGGGAGAGTGCTAATGTTTGTAGATGACAGGCCCACTGTTCACCACAGCAGGCTTCTCGGTCAGACAAACAGGCTAAATCTGGAGGTTCCTGTGAGCACAGTGGTGTGTGAAATGACACCCAGCTGCTTTTTAATATCATGGCGGACTGACAGACACCACAGGATGCTACATTTACATGCTAGCCTTTATCTTCAGCTATTAGACTCCGCTTATTTATCAAAGTCCAGATAAATGGACTTTGACCAAACTGTCTGTGTAGGAATCATACGCAATAAATGGGATCACGTACTCTGTAAGTGGTTACTGTTACGGTTTTTGAAAGATAAAGATAAAGAACAGAGATGTTTTCTGTTTTTGTGTTTCTGCTCAGGGTTATACGGCACTCCACTTGGCTGCTCTGCATGGACACTCCCATATCATTCAGCTCCTCCTCAATGACTACAGTAAGTCATCAGCCATCCTCACATCCACAAATAGGGAGACTACTTTGCTCTTCCTTCTCCCTCTGACTCGCTCCACATTCGGGCACTTCAGTGCCTGAAAAGCCCCTCATTAATACATGATCCGAACACAAGCACAACAGAAGCAGATAGGAAAGAGCCCCAGATGACAAGCCTGTGTTCAGAGCCCTCAGACAAAAGAGGGCCTCTGGGGCCCTCCTAGACCACAGAGGGGCCAGGGACCCCAGCACCCGCACTCATCAGCCGTAATGAGCCAAGCTAAGATACCAGTCAATAGAGCAATTCATTAGACTCTCCCCTGAGATGCTCAGACTGGACGTGGGGAATGTGGACGTGGGTGGGGGGTCTTTGACTGAAGCCCCCCATGCACTGATTAGGTGTCCATATGTTGTGTGTTAGGAAGCCGCCTAGCTGCTTGGTGCTAACCATTCTCCAAGACACATATGGCTGCCAGGGTCACTGTTACCGGACACTGTCTGTGTAGGCACAACAGAATTTCCATATGGTGAGTGGAAATAAATACTCAGAGCCCTCCTCCAGCCAGCCTCCCTGCTTCCCATGGACTCCTCCTTTGTGCTCCTGCCACTGAGAGGGAGCAAGCAGAAAAGAGATAGGGCTCACTGGGGGAGGGTTGAAGGAGGGATTGTAGGGAGGGGTGAACAGAGGGGATTCTAGAGCCCAGGAAATCCAAATGTACAAAGTGGTAATTAACTGTATACGTTAACAATTCGAGGTGGCAGGCTTTTTGAACACAGTCATAATTTAGCTGAGATAGACAATAGCATTTACACAATACACCAAATATATCTGCAAGAGAGAGAGGGACTGAAATCATTATTAATACCCTTACATATTTTTATGATGAACTAGACACTGAAAAAATAAAGGAACTGGAAAATAAAGAAGTGGCATGAATGGATGCATAGAGATTTGATGCTTCCAGTTTTTGTTACCACACCATTACAGTCAAATAGCAACACATTTTCATTGTCTTTACCAACTGTGAAATACATTTAAAGACATTGGAGCGCACAGCACCACATATTGGATAAAAATGCCACACTGTTAAAGAATGTACATTCCAATATAGAAATGTTTCCACAGAGACATAGCCTTGTTGCAAAGTATAGATGCTTAGTAAGAATGAACTTATTGCATGTAGGAAATCTGAGAGCCATGTCTAAACCTATCTTAACACACAACACATGCAGCTGTTGAGAGTGACAGCTAGTATTCAGAGCTGCTGTAGAAAGAATCCATTGGGGAATACTTACATTATCTAGTTTTACATAGTGATAGCCATCAGGAAACTAGATGCTCTAAGAAAAATGTCTGAGACTCTCCTGGGCTTTGTAATCAGCAACTAAAATCTCTGTGCTGCCTGACTATGGTAACTAATCTAAAGGTTTTAAAACGCCTGAATATTATTTTATGTTTATACAGCACATTAGGTTAAGGGCTTGGACGAGCAGAGGTGATGGCAGGAACTATTGCTTACCGTATCTTCTTTGATGTAAATGATGTAAATGTTACTCTTATTCATGCTAATGTTGAAAATAACAACCACAACAACAACAGCAACAGCAACAACAACAACAACAACAATAATAATAATAATAGAATATTTAACAGTTGTACTGTTCATATGAGTGCAAAATGGGTAGGCAAGCAGTCTCTGCAAATGTCATGTTGAATATGGCCTTAAGCTTCAAGACATGAAATAGGCCTATAGACATTGATTGAATTAAATCTTACCCATCCAGTCTTTTTATATTTAAACTAGTTGATGTTGAAATGTTAGGTTAATGAATGCCATTCCCAGTTTGAGTTGGAGCCTTTCATATTGAGCACTCGTGTGGTTGTGGAGCATGTGAGCGCTGCTAATTACAGCCATCTCCCCGGCATTTGTCACTGGCTGCTCATGTTGTCTCCCCTAATTGATTGAGCTGTGGGAACTTGCACTCAGTCCGTGTGTTGAGTGAAGCTGTGCCAGGCCTGTACCCCATCAAGCTGGCACGCCCCCACACACTGCTTACTGTTGGCTAATTGACCACTGTGTCAACATGGCACTAGGCTGCTGATGACAGAGTGATGGGCCAGATGTTTAATGTTTAGTTACTGATTGCGTTTGTATCAGGCATTTTTGCACTTCCCTGTCAAGAGAGAAGGGCTTGCACAGTTGGCAGTACATAGGGCAGTAGTCTAGTTTTCATTTCCTGCACTCCTAGTCCTCTACACTTAGCACTGCTACGATAACTAGTACCGCTCAGTTGGAATTGATCCACTTTGAATTACTTGATGTAGTGGTGTTGCACTTGAACTGAACAAAATCCAGAATTAAACTGGGCATATGTGTTGATACAGGTACCCCAAATGTGCTGTTGGATGTGCTATTATTCCTTTACTCGCATTTTTACAGTGGAGCAATAATAACATTTTAGTATGTGTTTTTGTCTTAATGCTACCATTTATACAGATCATTCTTCTGCACAGACGTCTGAAATTTAATCTGAAGTGCAGCAGCAGTTTCAGTATTAAACGGAATTATCTGGTATCCATATTAATTCTGTAGTATTATTATTATTATTGTTATTATTATTATTATAATCCAAAAATATGAGTAGGTATTTTCACTGATAAAGTAATGTGTAGCTCACCCAAAGTGATCCTCGTCTTGTTGGAAGTTTTCTCCTAGACTGCTGAAGTGTTAATGGTTGGTCCTATGGCTGTATATTACACATATTAGAGAGAAGGTTGCCATCAACATTTGGATTTGTTTATTTATCACAATAGTAGGCATATTGGGAATAAAGGGGAGGATGCCTTGTATTGGCAGAGGAGAATGTGTTTGCCAGCTCCAGCCACTGTGACTCACACATCAGAGGGTTTAATGTGTGCTGTGTGGAATTTAATTGACTGATATATTTTCCTTAAAAGGTTTGTTTTTTATACAGCCACACCTCTAGGGGTGCAAATGTATGATGTTTAGTGTCTTATGTAGATGTAAAATCTGCCATCACATGATGCTATCCAAACCAGAGTGACACTTATTGTCCTGTCATGTTTTAGTCTGCCCTACGGACCAGGGTCAGTGTTCATGCAACATGAGGGGCCACATCACATCAATGGTTGAAGTGGTTGGTGTTCCTACAGCTCCAAATTAGGAAGGATTGCCTTCTAGAAAGAACAGAAGCTGCTCTTCACACTGCTACTGTTGTTTAGCTAGACAATACAGACCCAAAGCTGAATACAAAGAATTTTTTTTTTTTTTCAAAATTGCCTTTTGGCTTGATTATAAATAAATAGATATTTTAGATAGATTAGATAAATAGATATCTTCAGTTAAGACTTGTCTTCAAGTGAGCCACAGAACATTAAAGATTATGACAGACTTGTTTTTATAACTGAGGCAAGGTAATGTTTTGTATTTGGATATTATGCAGGTTTAACTAGGCAATACAAATCATTTAAAAAGAAGCTCATGAACAATGTAGTGACTACTACTGAATATCTCAATGTGCCACACTATTATTTCCTTTTATTGCTGATCCCAGTAAAATTGCATTGCTGAAAAATCTAGAGAAAGTGAAAGGCATATTTCATCATTTTAAACAACTCCAACGTGGCCACCCTAAAACCAGTCCTGTTTCCAGATTCAGTTGACTGCACTGGAGGCAGATGCTAATACTGCATGTGTGAATGTCAAATGAAGTATTTATAAAAATGCATTCACTTGTCACTCATTCTGAAAGGCATCACAGGACGCTGACACTTCAAATAAAAACAGAGGACGTTGACCTTTATTACTAAAGGCTGGGCTCTGGCGCTCTCCCATTCTCTACAGCTGCCCTGCTTTCAAATGCACACTTTCCCCCTCATCCATTCTGTGTTATCTGAAATAATTATCCCACCACTTCTCAGCCTCTCCCTGGTGGCTAGCTGGCGCTTAGAGGCCCCTGGTTGGGGGGCTTTGCTGGGGGATTGGAGCTCCAAGTGGCCTGGCAGCCAGCTCTTAATTAACCACCCAGGTACAAGAGCTGCTCCCAGACCAGCACCTGTCCATATGGCTTCAGCCAGAGCCCAGTGATTAGCAGTGCCAGCAGCACGGGACAGACAGAAGGGCTCAGTCCCTCAGCCGTCACTAACCCGCACTCCATTACTTTTAATGACTCCCCAATGGTGGACATGACAATGCTGGGGATCCATTTATTAATTTAAAGTACCAGGTCCGTTTGGTTCTTATACTGTTCATGGTAGTCATTACAGCAACACTCTCTATGTGTGTGGGGTGTGGCTGGTGGGTGGGGGGTGTCTGCCATTATATTTCTGCTGTTCTTTTCCCAGTGTTCAGTGTGACTCATAACAAACAATTCTTACATTTATATTTAGCATTCTTTATTTAGCGTTACAGATTGAATGAGCATTGTGTTTTGTGTTATTTATTCATTTATTCCAGCATCAGGTTCTGTTACACCTCAAAAGAGAGAGAAAAAAAAGCGTCACTAAGCTGGCCAACTGATACTAGTGCAAATAATATTTTCCTCTAGATCACAGGTCTGTGTGTGATGCAGTGGCGTTGTCAACGAGAGTGGGTGGCATTAAAAGCCCATTCATGTCGTTAATGACCCCCATAATGGCTGTGTGTGTATGGGAAGCCAGCGCCGGATAATATGAGCACCCTAATGCACACAGAATTAAGGAACAGCTGTCATGCCATGAAAACGAGATGAAAATCTAATGTGCTGCCAGCACTTGAGCATCTCTCAGCCCCTCGCTCTCTGGCGATCATTATCCTGCTCAGCTCTCGGAGAAGTCTCTTGAGCTGTTTCATACTTAGAAATGACATATTGTATTTGAAACTGAACGAGCCACTTAAACAGCTATTGAGCATCTTTCGTTAGCATGTACCCTATATTTTAATCGAGTCAAATGAATGGGAAGTGTCAAGGAAGCGTTTGTTTTTGTGTTAGATGCCAAAGCCAACATCAGAGACTATCATGGGAAGATGGCGGTGCATTACTGGACTGGGAGCACAGATGTCTTCAGTAAGCCCGGGTCCCAGTCAGGTGAGGTTACCTGCAACTGCTGATGCTGTAAAAAATCTTTATGCTTCCATGTTTGAGAATTTATGTCCTGTCGATGTATGTCCCATGTCTGTGTGTGCCTTTATTTTAAGTGACTGCCGCTACTGTGTGTGTCCATATTGAAGACTGACGCTAGTTTCATTAACTCAGGTGGGAAATGGTCAAGAGGAAGGCGTGGCCAGCGCTACGCCCAGTTCTCCTCTTTGCTGATGTCGCGCTCTCGGAGCAACGGCCACCTTAACATGGAGCAGGACTCCCAGCCTCTCCCCCTGAGCCGTGGCCGCTCGTCCTCCTGACTCATGCCTTTAGTGGATGCACCCAGAGCCGGCGATCGAGGCAGACATTACACTCTCAACTTCAGTGAAGCTCAGACATCTAACAGGGAATTGAGATACAAGCTCGGTGAACAGTGCAAAGCAGCATATTTCACCATGCTGTCTTTTTGGACTGAAACCAAGAGCAAATGTTCTGCTATAGCATTCATACAAGGCTTAGTGCCAGAGACATGTAACAAAAGCTGATAGCAGCAGTCCAATCCTCAGGTGTCAGCAGGAGCCTCTGTTTTCTATAGACTAGACTGGGCAAGGCCAAATTAATGGAACTCGCACACACATCCGTATATACATACATAGCCTACATACAGACAGATAGAAATACATACAAAGTCATGTGATGGCCTTTCGGAAGCCCAGCTATGGAGGAGAATGGGCTGTGTGTTAGTCTGACACTTCTAGCTGTATATGTGTAGTCATCTGCAGCTCTGGTCCTTTGAGGGGGTGTGCAGATTGTAACAGAGTCTTTTGTAGTTGCATGTGATTGGAGGTTGTTGTAACCCACACACACAACACACACACACAGAGAGAGAGAGAGAGAGAGAGAGAGAGAGAGAGAGAGCTCAGGGTAAGATTTCCACTGGATGTATGTATGATCTATGTGCTGATTGGGTTTTTCCTAAATCTCCATGCACTGCCCTCTCCCTCTTACACTTGCAGTACATGACATGTTATGAGACAGGCAGAGTGAAGGAGATGGAGAGAAATTATGTAACGCAAACTCAACTCAAAATGCTTCACTGCTAACTGTACTTACTAGTATTACAAGGAACCTGTTTAAATATTTGATCACTTGGTCAGACCGCACTGACATCCCAGTAAGAATGTACTCAAATAAAATGGATAAAACAATACATATCAGAGTAAGTACCTCTACTTATTTTCTTACAATCAACATAAAGTCCATTTAGTTGAGAGATCACCTGAATGTGTTAAGAATATAAAAAATGGTAAAGTATATTACTGTGTGTTTAGTTCAATTTAAATTTATGCAAAATTTAAGCAACATTATATTTTCAAATAATATTGTGAATTGTTCTTGTTTTGGATTTTATTTTGGAATGTCTCTGATGAGAAATAAAGGTCTTTACTTACATACTGTATTCAGTACTACTGATTTTTTTATTGTTTTTTACTGTTAGTTGACATTATTGGCCTTTAATCATTTCCAAGTGAATTTATCCAAATTGACATGATGGCACATAAAATTTATTTCCTTTATTTTTGAATTCAGTCTTTTCATACGTCACTCATATAATTGGTGCAAAACATATTGGATGTTATATTATAGATATTAGATTTAGACTTGCACCAATATAACATCATGATGGAAATTTGCCCTAATTTGTTGGAAACAATTCAATAATTGACCAACATTTAAAAACCGATCCAGCAGGCGGAGGGGAAGTACAAACCAGGGGAAGTGAGTCAAATAGAAAATGCAGCAGTGTTGCTTTCAGAAGGAGCTCCTCTGGCAGCAGTGTTGTAGACCAAAGACTTTGCCTCTGTCCTCTTCTAAAAGTTTGGCAGGTTGTCTCCAGACATGTAGACACAATCTAAAGTTAAGAAGTCATTGTTTAGGGAGACTCTTGACACAAAAATGTAGATGTGAGTGGCAAACACAAGTGCACACACACACACACACTCACATGCACGCTGTCCCTGACACTTTACATGAGTCCGAGTATGTTTGTAAGGGCTGGTCTTTCTCAGGTGTGTGTGATGTGAGAAGGATTTCAGTCTGGGGTGGGGAGGCAGAGGTGTGCTGTGCTGTGAGTGTGGTTGAGATCAAGGCGGAGGGGTTAGGTGTGCTTGGCTCACATGCAGGGAGATGTAATGTTATATTTAAATAAATGTACTTAAATATTTCAAAAGAGCAGCATATCTGTGCATCTTGTATTTTGACAGGATTACTGAGCTGATGTAGTAAAATTTCGGTATCCTTAGCAAATGCACGTGGATTGAAGTTGACAGCGTGACGCTGGCATCCATGAATATTGGGACCATATGTGGGGGTGGGTTTCTGCCCTGGTGTGACATTCCCAGTGCAATGTGCATGCACAGACACTGCTGCAATACCACCACAGAAATCCTACTTATGCAACAGAGCTGGATTGTACAGTGATTTCTCCCTGCGCTGTAACACAAGACATAATGACAAAATATTTTATTAAATCGTCATACTAATATTATGTATTCTGATATAAAAAGATATGTTTTAGGAAGCTGAGCTGACTGAGCATGTGCTGACATTTTGAGTGAGTCCTTCTGACACCTATAAAGCACCCAAGGTCAGGGTGAGTTCTTGTCAAACTGGCATCTTAATGGAGCTAATAATTTGTAATGATGGATGGAGGAATTCCTGGCCTGACTCTGGCTTAAAGATGTTCCTGGCCACCTGGTCAGCCATACCAGTGTGTTTGTGGTGCTGTAGCGCTCTCTGTCTCTTTGGAGAGAAATCTGAATGAAATATAATGTCCCACACATTTATGACATATAGGGAACTGCAGACTATCCCCACAGATGAGGAAGGTACTCAAAGAGAAAGGAGCGAAATGGCTAGGAGCAGCCTATATAGTTTAGCAGGAGTGATGTTTGTACTGTGATAATCATCCTGAACTGAAGTGAAAAGGTGAAGTGGACTGTAAAAGGCAGGAATGCCTGCCAAGTTTAACTGCATTCCTTGTGTCAGCAGAGTAAAAGTCACACCCCCCTTTGAGGATTTTTATCACTTCTCTTTACCACTTCTGGTTGGCTTCTGTGAATCAGCCCTTTACTTTTTTAGTGAGGGTTGTAATTAGGGTCAGCTAGGCTACATCAGGAAATTTGCAGAGAAAGCTGCATTATTCTGACTACATAGAATGTTGCATTTTCAAATACATTTTTTCATATTTACTTTACAGCACAAGGAAGATTGATCAGTAGGAGCTGAGAAGAGACTACAGCAGAGTAGGAAAAACACTAAATCAAAGATGCTGTCAGTCAAGAATATCATCTGTTAGGCTATTAAAGTAGCATAAACAACTGTACATCCTCAGTGATATCCCCATAATGTCCAGTCCAACCAATCACATTTTAGATCAGACTCTTACTGTGATATGTCTGCCATCTGATGTATTTTTTTGTCTTTTCAACAGCTGTGCCCTTAACTTGTGTTACTGTTAGTTAGCTTGTGACACGTTTCAATTTCACTGTTAAAGACACTGAGTATCAGTCTGAGGCCTGTCCCTGCGAAATCCTCAGTGGGGTTGAGTCTACTGTAACAAAAGAACCCTCTTAGTTAACCTTGCCTGTCAGCATAGCGGGATCCACTGGAACCTAATACAGGGGTCATACATCAGTGCTTAACCTGCCTACACTCTTTCTCTCCCGAGGCTGCCATTAAATTGATCTGCCTAAAGGATTCTCAGCTCTCAATAGTCACCGGTTTGGATTACAGGCCTATTTGGACAGCACTTTATCTGCGTAATTGGTGATCATGACTCTCGAGGGTCACGAGGAGAAGAGAGTCAAACTCAAGTGAGTAACCTTAGAGTCACTAGGCAGTGACAAAGACACCCATTATTGTTCTTTTTCATCACTCCTTTGGCACGCCGAAATATCAACAGAAGTCAACAAGATACACAATACGAAGAAATCTGGTCATACAAGGAGAACATAATGACATGAAAAACTGTAAACAGAATTAGACAGGACAGTAGGACAATTACTCTTTTGGTTAATGCCATGCAGAATGGTCTCAAAGGGTGTTACATAAGTCTTCTAATTCACAACTACTTCTAGAAATTATTACAACAGTGTGATGATGGCTGTGCGCGTGTGTTTTGAATCACATCTGTTTAATGTCATGTGATGCTTTTTTTTGTTTTTATTTCTCCTTTCTCTGGACTGTTCTTCCAAAACAAAGATGTTTTTCACATATGTAAAAATAAAGGTTAATCCTGTGTTTACTTTAACTAGCAAGCTCTTGTGCACTGTTATGTTTCTCAGAAAGGAAGTCTGCTTTAGGCCACACTTGAATGAAAGAACAAAGGAGCGTTTTTGTGACATATCAAAAGAACACAAACCGATCACAGCACACTCAGCGTATTATTTGGGTTGTCTAGACAAGGTTCATGCGAATGCTACCTCTGACATGTTTGTGTTTCCCCAACAACTACACACTAAGCAAACACAGCAGACAAAGCGAAACACTGAGTTTATCTAGATACCAGCAGTAGATCAATCAAATGAGAAGTGATTTGGAGCTCAGACCAAGGTGTGTTGCCCTAGATTGAACAGGTGTGCAGTGCTGAGTGCCAGTAAATGACAAAGGTACACATGCACACACATCAAAGGCACATTACTTGTGCTTTAGCTGCTCATTTAAATGGAGGATAATAGACAAGGGTGTTGATGGTACAATTCACATTTATCTGCCATTCATGATTATCTTACAATTAGTCACTTCCATTCCGTACACCAGAATCATAACAATTTTGCAAGTTGTCTTTCTTCAGCACAGGTTCATTATGGGAATTGCAGATTTATTGTATTTGGTGCAGCAGCTTCAGACATAGACTAAAACAATACTAATCATCATGATATCTCTCAGGTAACACAACAACACCCCAATGACTGCCAAAACCTCCATCACCCCAATGACTGCCAAAACCTGCCACAACCTCCATCTCTCTCTCTCTCCCTCTCTCTCTCCCTTTCCTTCTCCCAAGCAAAAGGAAGTCATGATTAATCCCTCTTTGCTTTATCTGTGGCATGAATCAAGTATACATACTCACACTATTACAGGACTGATAAGGCTTCAGTGATTAATGTGCTCAGATGAACTGATACCTGTGGTCCACTGCATCAATGTCTCCCTGGTTGGAAAAAAGGAAAAGAGCAGTCACCAGCTCAATGGCTGAGGGGGAATGGAGTTGTAAATGTTAGTGATTAATATATGTGGCATGACCGAGGTTACAGGGGAGCCCTCACTCTAAACAGCCTTCACTTCCAGAGTCCTCACAGGCCATCCAGGTGCAGGGCCAGAGGCTTCATGACCACACCCAGAGGAGCTTTGGAGGGCAGCCGTGGCCTAAGACACAACACAAGCATGACTATCTTCAAGAATTTGCTCTGAAATATTTCTGCAGGCAGCAAACGGCCAAAAGTTGCTGTTGTTATGTGTCCATCAGAGGAACTGAATGAGCTGCAGCAGCAGAGTGCCTGCTGAGAGTGTTTAGCAGCGTGCCGTGTCTGCAGGTCTGGAGGTCTAGAGTGACGAATGAGGGGAGGCCTGACAGTAGAGGACAGAGCGAGTTCCTCCAGGCTTCAGCTTTCTCACGGGCTAGCCAGCCCACTCCTCTCCTCTCCTCTCCTCACGGCTCTCTGGGCCTCTCAGCCTGGAGGGGCCCTCGGTGTCAGCCTCTCACCCAGGCCTGATTCAATTAAGATTAAGGAAGCCAGATTGACAGAGGTCACAGGGCAGCAGGATTGCTGTGTGCGCCACACAAAGTATGCAGAGTGTGAAGGTTTGTCCTCCCTCTCCTATTAAACCTGTGCTGTGCTCTAGGTTGTGGCTTTTCCTGTTGGAACCTACAGGAATGCAGAGAGTGCAGTGCTTCTGTTTATTAGTATACTTATTGAGACAATTTTCTATTTAGGCTACATACACATATGCAAATGTATGGTACATTGTTGTTTGTACGCATCTACACAGTATTTTAATACATTCCAGCATTTATATTTTTGCAAAAAAATATCTTATGGACAAGGACAATTATAATATATAAACAGGCCTATATTAATTTATATTTAATTATACTTTTATTAATAAATCTATTATGTAATATAATGTATAATCAATGACCAATAATTTACAAATATACTGTATATTTACAATGTTTTTTACATTTTAGCAAAGTTCATTTTTCTTTGCTGAATCCCTGAATCTCTTAATGCAGTAAAAGTATTCACTCACTCTTAATGCATGTAAATATACAAGTAGTTCCCACTTTGGCTCCCATGTCATTATCATTTGAACAACAGTGTCTTTAGAACAACATCTTTATCCACAAATCACTTTCTCAAAGACGCAACAGCATTATAACCCCTAATTATCATCAATTATGTGTCCCCAACTTCAAATCAAGGAACACTTAGTGGGAAAACAGAGTAAAAATTAACCAAAAGCAGTGACAGAGGGTGTAATTGGCCACTTCACAGCCTGGACACAAAAGACTAGCTGGATGGGCTATTTAGCCAAATTAGATGAATGCTCTCTGCAGGCCCTTAAATACACTCCTGACTGGCAGCACAACAATGCGTTGACCTTTCAACTTTGCCACGACCCTCCCCAGCCTGAGTTAACTGCAGCGGCCCCTCTCCCCTCCCACAGCTGCGTCTTGTTATGACAGGCCAATAAAGCGGGCGGCAGCCAATGGGGGCTGAGCGTAAGCTCAGTGAGGAGGCGGCTGTCTGAAAGCACAGGAGAGTGGAGGCGTTAACTCATCAGTGGCCATTGTCCAGCCCAAATGGCTGTCACACAAACCCTCCCTGAATGGGAAATGATGCTTAATGACATGGAAAAGAGCTTCAAAGGTTAATAGGCTTTCATTGTGAGATGCCCACAATACTCAGGATGTCTTGAAAATCACTGTGGCACTGATATACCTTGGAAATGTTACATTTTTTTCAATGCCTGCATTTCTTACCAGTTTATCCATGTGCTATTTGTACACCACTCCTGATGCCTTAAAATGTGTCTGTGCATACATACAACCTTGGATCTCTTGGCTTTTTTTCCTGAGCGGAATAAGTGAATGATATCATAAGTCTGTCAGAAGATAGTGCCTTGTCTCTCTCTGTTGCTCTCTGGGGTAGCAGAAGGATCAGGACGATGTAATCTCAAGCAATTAACTGCATTGTTTGAGAGCGCAGCAGCATGGGATAGATATCACACTGGCATGTGCATATGTGTCAGTTTGGCTTCAGACGGGTAATGCAGATGACAGCAGCGATAGCTCTTGCCCCAGTGCACTCTGGGAGTTTGCCTGGTGGAAGCTGGCCTGGCGCTGAGTCTGTCTGTCACTTGGCCCTAGGGAGCCAGGAGCCATGACTGGCACAAGCACTGCACTGGGCTTCACAAGCTCTATTTGTGTCTCACTACACGCGACACACACACAATATACTGAGTCCATCCAGTTAGCTTTTTGCGATATGATGTGTGTTTTCACAAGCATTTTTAATGTGTCTTGGCAGACGCTTTCCCCAAAGACACTTTCCACAAAACACACATCATCACATCATCAAAATTACTTGACTAAAAACACAAAAATATAGGCCTAATATAAACATTTTTGTAAAATTAGAAACATCGATAATGTTAAACATGGCAAAAATATTTTTAAATGTAGATATACAGTACCAGTAGGATAAATAAATGTGTGTGTGTGTGTGTGTGTGTGTATGTGTGGAGGGGATTAGGGCTTGTGTGCTGTGATGTGTTCTCACAGACTGAGAGTGACTGAGAATACTGGATGAGTGGGGTAATAGCAGAGAAGCCTGTGTGTTGTAGGCTGCATCCTTAGGGCCAGAGCTCTCTGACATGAGCAACTCCTTAGAGATACACTATGTAAGACTTTTTGCTTAATGTACTAGCTTTCACTAATGACTCATTATGGGGTGAATGGGGGCTCCAGCAATTTAGGATGTTGGTGTAAGTGCAAAAAAGGAGCTGCCACAGACGCGCTGATCTCTGGGTCTCCATGAACGCCACGGGGCAGCTGCAGTAGTGGGCACTGAGTGGAACTCCTTCAGCTCAGTGGTGAGTGACTGCTTGTGCTGATTCAACTGCAGCGCAGATACTGAGCAAAGCTCACAGCCATACATGAGGCAACTGCACTTCTTAATATGTGATACTTCTTAATAGGGCTATTTATAGGACAACCCTATGCTTGCTCTCCCAAACCGAAACTCACATTCACCCATTGCCAAGGTACACATTACATGCAAAGCTGTGATGTTGTGTATTTAGTCAGGCAACATTGCAGGATGCCAAGTTCATTGACCTATCCTGAGTCAAATTCTTAATAATCCATTATGAGACCTAGCAGAAACCTCTGCTTGTGACGCTCACACCCAGTGAATAAACATTACCAGATCCAATTTTTAAAAACATTAAATTTGAAATTAGTCTACTGTTCAAGTTGTGATAAAGGAATCATTTTGCTAAAGTGTTGTAGGAATGGCTAGGAGAAGAGTGAAAGAACAACTTGAAAATCTGAATGGTTACAGTGATGTCAGAAGAGGAAGTGACAGTATGTTCTATAGTTCTTTTCAGACCCATGCCTGCATTAAATATGATGTTTACAAAAACAGACTCAGTGAAAGTATTGCAGCTTAGTATCATTAAGGTGTTTATTTTCCCCATTGTTTATTTCTCCATAAGTGCCAAACTCATGTGGTCTACACATCTACATATTTGTGTCAGTTATTATGATAACACTGCATTCATCTTGCAAAGAATTTCCTAAATTTCCCAACCCCAAACCAGTATAACTAGTGCAACTATGCATCTGCTTTTGCTAAACATATTACGACACGCACAACAACCAGATTGTTGTACAGAGCAGATCATGTGACCTAATCAAGCAGGGACATAATGAAGAAAAGCAAATATAACCCCACGTGTAGCTCTGGGCTGAAAGAGTAGAAAGGCTGGGGAGACACACAGGGCATCTTGAGTTAGTCCTCTGCTTTGCTGCCATCATCATTTTCCACCCAAACAGCCCAAGTCCTCGCTGTGCTGAGCCTCCTCTTCAGTTTGGTGTGATCTCTCCACTCTACTGTGGTCTGTGTGCTGCTCCTCGGCTCTAATTTCACCCCTCTGCTTCAATCCCATCCTCATTTCAAACAGTGCGCTGATGCCACGTTAAACACAAACAACACATTAGCACCGCTGGCAAGCCAGGCTGAAATCAGAGGACGCCTGAGTCACCTCCTCTGCACCTTGTTCTCCATGAGGAGGAGGGCTGGGGGGGTGGGGGTGAGGGGATACTGTGTCACCTCCACACAGAGCCTTTAGCTTCAGGCAAAAACACACAAAGCCAACTGCTCGCTAATCAGCTTTCATTTGCCCGGCCTGGGGCAGCCACTGGGACAGAGAAATGATTCCTGTTGAAGTGAGTGTTGGCGAGAAGTGGTGGGAAGTGTGTGTGTGTGTGTGTGTGTGTGTGTGTGTGTGTGTGTGTGCGCGCATGTGGATACGTATCAATGAAAAACAATACATTTCATGTGTCAGGATGAAAATGATATGTAGTTGCAAAGCTCCAAAGTCAAATGAGAAAGCCATTTACCATATCTATAAGCACGGCAGTTATAGCCTAAACATAAGAGGGGTAAAACAATGGAAAATCATCAGACTGAAATTTGTCCATATCGGTTTCAGCATGCTCCCCTCTGCTCCTTGTTACGCACATATCCATTTCCTCCATTTCTCAAAAGAACTGCTGCATTATTTATTCTCTATATTTATTATTCAAAACCACTGAAACTGACAGTTTGTTCTGTAAGGGGAAAGCATCAAATATAAATCAGCCAAATAAACACTCCAGTCTAATCCCCAAGGCCAATGTAGAGGATATGTCTCTTCACTGATAGATTGTCTTAGTGTTATAAAGGTCTACAGGAAATGTTGATGTTCTTATCAATTCACTTGCAGCCAACCTCATAATATGTTTCATTCAAAGTGTTCAAAAAAATGGCAGAGTGACATAGTGTATTAAAAATGTATTTTTACAATATTAGAATAATGACATTAAAATATTCAACATTTAATGAACAAATGTGTAATATTTTTAAAAAATCTGAATAATACTTTTCAGTCTCCTGGAGATATGATTGTCATTTTATTTGTCATCTTTGTGATTCTGCAGCTGGCCAGTGGAACCTGATGATTTAGGATAAGTACTGTGTGTCCACAGAGCATACAATATCACATGCAGTAAGCACCACAGCAAGCTTTAGGTGTGTTTGCTATTAGTTTTTGAATATTCAGAAATAATAAAATGATACAAGCTGCATGCAAATGCAGGACAAAGAATGTTTAAAAATCCCAATCCCTCACCAGAAATCCCAAGAGGTGTGTACTGTTACTGAAAATGACACATAGTGTATAAGCCTAACCCAGCAGAAACACTATCCAAATGACAGGACTTATCAGTCCCTTTAGGAGGATTTGATCAAGGTAAAAGAGTGCATATATAATGTCTTTCCAGATAGCACTGTTCCATCAGCCATGGCGTGGGAGATCCTCTTACTGAGAGCCACCAAGCTGTATTTCATACAGTGTTCTATGATTTGAGGATAGACTTGTACCATGGAGGGCTGTGTGTGGACTGCACGATGCTGATGGACTGGCCCCTGTTTACATGAAGGCTGCTTTCCTTACAGTACAAAATATATGCAGTGCTTTATTGTAGCGCTCCCCTACTTTAGTGCAAATCATATGGTTTCCATGAAAGACTGACACCTGACTGTGCAGCAACCGTTTCAAACAACATGGGATATTGTTGTATCAGAGCTTTAAGCATGTCTTTTTGGTGGCACTGAAAAGCGAAACTTTTCATCAAATATATGATTGCTTGGCTAACCCATTTAACTATTTATGCAAATAGCACATTGTCCTAGGCTTTAGCAAATCCCAGCCACCTCACAATGCTTACCACCGCAGGCACTTGAAAAGCGATGATAATGAATAAATCATCTCCAGCCTTAGTTAACATTGCACATCAGTACAGGCTTAGCTAAGTGGCGCAGCTTCAGTAAGACCAGCATCTCTACTCATACCCCCCCCCCCCCCCCCCCCCGCCTTCTGTTGTGTTGTTCTGTAATCTACCAGTCATGTATGTGATTGGATTTCAGCGCAACAAAAAACTGAAATTACACACCTATTGTGCGGCAGCTAAACCCAGTAAAGCAGTGAGTATGGTTGGGTGCTAACTGCTCTTTTGGAGGATGCTGGTCGAGCTCCAACCCTCCTCTTCACTGGAGCTGGGGAAGTGCTAATGAGATTAGCCACTCTTAGCTCTTCACAAGCATGGACTGACACATTCAGCTTGACAAATGGAAAAATAATGGGAGTTCTGGGTAGACGGAACTGCGTTTTTGGGCTGCCCCTCTCAGGAATAGGAAAGACTCTGTTCCAAACAGAACAACTTCTGAAGCCATCGAAAACGGCGAGCTTCTTCATAGCCCTGATTCTGACCCATCTGTCATGCTTCCCAGTAAGGCTGTATTCATGCTTTAGTATCACAGAGAAAAAGATAAGATAGGCTGTAACTAATACGCCACACAATATCTAGTTCCACATCTCAGATAAAGAGAAAAATGCTGCCTTAGAGCTGGAATACATATTATCTGTTCAGTGATCATATTAAGAGCAGAGGCGACAGAAGTACTTGCTAATAATGGTGTAAGTGACCATGTCTGGTTTTGCCCCAGTAATGCTTGTTAGCAGCTATTTAAAGTGCAACTGTTACAAAACAAAAGTACATTCAGTGTAGTCTGTCGTAATGTCATGTGAGTGGATGAAACAGTGGAATCTGCATGCAGTACATTTCAAATCAAAGCATGAATACCAACAGGATCATTTATGTTCCCATTTTAAAGTAAAACAGAAAGGTTTTGAGTCCTTCACATGATCCAAAACATTACAGTCAGCTCAGGTGTAGTTTTATGTGTTTACAGTACTGACCACTGTCACCATGACCTAAGCAGCATCTCAGACCTTCATGACAAGAAGCTTCCTCTCTGCATATGACAGACCTTGTTTTCTGTGAACAGACTCGGATTTTCAGAATGTGACAGAATAAATTTAGTCACATGTGATTATCAAGTTCCATCATGGACACAAAGTGTAAATAATGTCAATTTCATGTGGAAGTAAAATGTATCCTGAAACTGAAAGTGAACCTCAAATACTAATATGTGAGTCATACAATATACAGATCAAACCAACACTAAGGCTATGAACCATACTGAACCATACAACCTGTTCAGCACATTGTTTAGGATAGACCTACAGGTGTAGACAGCTTCTGTTGGCTTTGTCATCTATCATGTCATTTAGCTGACCTTGCAACCTTGACCCATGCCTTCTTCTCCGCTGTTTGGAGATTTCCCAACAGAGTGGCAGCATTATCTTCTTAATAAACATGGAGGGCTTGTCACATCCCATTAAAACTCTCTGCAGACGTGAGCCCATTACCACACATACTACTGTCAAACACGTGCTATTAGGTCAGGGCAGGTGTGTGTGTGTGTGTGTGTGTGTGTGTGTGTGTGTGTGTACAGAGGAGGTAGCAAACATATTCTAGCAAAAAGCATACATACCTCTGTTACCTTTAGGATGAGAATTGTGCGTTATTGTATGAGCTTAAAAAAACCCCAGAGTGAAGCCTAGATATTAGATATTTTGATTAGATAAAGACAAGCAGTCCTAAAAGATGATTGTATTTCAGTCACAGGTACGATATAGCCGACTACTTGAACATGTCCATAAAAAAACGGAAAACGGAACAAAAAAAAAACATTTTAATAATCAGACACCTAAATTGAACTAATCTGAGCAAAACATGTTTATTAGCAATAACAACCACAAATTCTGTAAGAATCCAGTGGTGTATTTTCATGAATTCTTTGTTGTTTTAAGAGATATATTCAATTCAATTCAATTCAGTTTTATTTATACAGCGCCTTTTACAATAGTATTGTCTCGTGGCACTTCACAGAAGGAGCACCCAAGAGCAACAGGGGCAAGGAAAAAATAATCTAGGGCAGATCCAGGTAGGAAATCTTGGGCAGATCCACGACTCAAGGGGCTAACCCAACTGCCAGGGGTCATGCAGAAAAATTACAATCAGTAGTAACCATGACAGACTATAAGTTGCCTATGGTTTTAGCTAAGGTTCATAATAGTTCATAATAGAGTATTATCCCACTTTTACATTACATGGTAGTCAGTCTATAGGTGGTTATCAGGAATTATGGCTGGACAATGTAGCAGCGGCCAGACATAGTGGCAAACTTAAAGGAATGAGATGGGTCATGGGGGTAACAGTAAGGGTCCAAATATTACATGCAATATTAGGGTAGTTGCTGTTAAAATGCACCCATAAAATGCTGTCCTGTATGAGTGTAAAGGGGTAAATGTGATGAAGGGGACTCTGCTGGAAGCTGCCATGTTGCTTCCCGGCAAGTACTGCTGGAGCATGAAGACAAATAGCTATTATTGTGTGGCGTGCCTAGGCCCAAGCCCAAGCCCAAGTTGCAGCCCAGCAGCCAAGAAAGCAATTAATGTGGAGATGAGCAGGAGAGCAGCTGGCCTGAGAGATGGAGCCTCCCTGCACCTCCGCCCCCTTCTACTCCACACACAAGACCAGACCACAGCCCGCTAGTTATTGTACATTTCAATTAAGGACTTGTTAACACTCTTTATCTCAACCGTCACAAAATGACCATTGCAATGCATTGTGCATAAGGAGGGGAAAACTGCAGGGGCAGATGATTGGGGCTGAAATGAAAACTGGGCGCTGTGGTTTCATTGGGATCGGGCCCAATAGATTCAGAGGAGGCGGTGTGTTGTAATGGACCCGGGCTCAGTGGTTAATGGTTGTTTAATATGACCATCACAGCTCCCAACTCCCCCAGCAGCCTGAGCACGCTCGCCAGCCCCCCCCCTCCGCCCAGCCCCTCTTTAACACTCATTCAAGATGACAGGAAAAATGAAAGCATTTGAGCTCTCAATGGAAAAAGTAATCATTGGGACATTATGCTCTGCTTGCCCTGTCATGCAAATACAGGGGAGAAATGTCACCAAAATGTGGTTAAGGGCTGATGCCGCGTTGTTGAATCTCAGCTACTGGGATGATTAATAATAATAAATAAATAAATATAAAATCTTCAATTTGTATGTAAATGCACTGAGGGTTCTCGTATCACTGTCTGCTGCTACCTGCGTCTAGAGACAGATCATAATAAAGTGAAGTTTAATGTGGTAATTATGGGGTTTGATCATGATTCAGCTGGCCTGCTGGAGCTGAGGGCTAGACACACAGAGCCCTGTGCCACACTGTTAGCTGCCTGCGAGACACTCCAGGTGCTGCAGGTGTTTAGCCTCATGCTTTGCACTTCATAGCCTGATGTTTGTTTGGTTCTTGTGTAGACTTATATGTTTGCTTCATCAAACTGTAGGATCTTTTCATGCAAAAACTTCCCATTTCTCATACATTATTATTTTCTCAAATCACGGGCCAGTACACTTTAGATATCTGTAACAATTAGCATATAAAACACACAATATGGAGACACTTTGCCTGAGGAGAGAACAATTCTGTGTCTCTCTGTGAAAGTTCATTCCCATCACAAAGGAATGAAAATCATGCTACTGCATCTCTAATAGCTTCAGACAGAAGTCATTCAGGTCTGCTTATCTTCAGACTCACTGTAAATAAGTCTGCTTTGTATTAAATTGGATTTCACAGATCACCAAGGCTAGCAAAATGCATCCACTCAAGTGTACCTCTTCAGAGAAACTTATCAACATCTTTAATAATATTTGGCATAACTGCTGCATTCATGCAATGCCTTTAAATCAATAAACAACATATAAATATTAATAGTTTTGGACTGTGGTGCTGGAAGGCAGACCTGAAGACTGGAGTCAATAAACCTAAAACCCTATTGAAAAGAAAGCATGAGTTAACTCTTATTCACATTTAAGAATATTATGATAATAGGATGTGAAAATAAAAAATATAAATAAGAGAAATCATGAGCAGAGCCATGATGAAGAAAGTGAGAGAGAATTGAAACATTTATTGTGTCAAGTACTGCAGGTTTATCTAAAACCTCTTTCAATTTAATAATATAGTTCTGGAAATATGAACTTTAAACTTGTTGGAAAAACAAATAGCAGTTTTTTCCATTTTGGCAAGAAAATGTTTGGCTAGAGGCTAAGAAAATGTATGTGTCACATACGTGATGTGTAGGCTACTGTCAACAGCTACATTCAGTTTTGTGCTGTTGATAGAAATATTTATTTTAAGATTTAAGATTCCAGATTCCAGATTGTCTTTATTAGGCCTACATCTCAGTAAAATTCTTGTGTTTTTGCTCCTCAAAAATAAATAGTAAATAAATAAATGGTAGGTTAAGAGTGTGTGTGTGTGTGCCCGCGTGTGTGTGTGTGTGTGTGTGTGTGTGTGTGTGTGTGCCCGCGTGTGTGTGTGTGCAAAGGCTGACAGTCACAGGTATAGGCTGTCTTTGTTTCCATGTTCATAAGTCTTATAACTTGGTGGAAAAAACTGTTCTGGAGTCTGGTGGTGCGAGCCTTAAGACTACGATATCACTTGCCAGATGGTAGCAGCTGAAACAGCTCATGACTAGGATGGCTGGGGTCCATGCTGATTCTTTTGGCCTTTCTGATGCATCGCCTCTTATACAAGTCCTGGATGGAGGGTCATAACCATAGAGTTGCCATTTTGGATATTATTCTCTATCTATTTCATTGGTTAGTTCAGTGTCGCCTTACCTGACAATTTCAGTCTTTTTCAGTTCTAATCCTAATCATTTCCATATGTATTTTTCCATTTTCAGGACTGTTAGTAACCCATGTGTGTACGGCTAGGCTCAGTGCTATGAGTGGTAGGCACACCGCCCCAGATGCATTGATGAGTGGAGGGGCAGACTCTAAACAGCTGGTTAACAGCTGAATTCAGCTCTCACAGGTGGTGAATGTTTTGACCAACCCATTTTGTTGTCTTTGGTAGAACCCCAGTCATTACTTGTCTCTAAGTCAAACAGATGTGATTCATTGCGAATTTCACTCTTTGGCCTGAAAAATGCACATTACACAGCACATGTTCCTTTAGTATTCCGTTTAAGAGCTACTCTCTTTCTGTCCTATACCTTTCAATTTGTACCCAAATATTGATGAGTGCCGCAACTTCAAAAAACCCTTTCCTTCCATTTGTCTCATCCAAAGAACTTGCAGTTGTAATTAAATCATTAAATTCTTGTCCACGCTTCACAGAGCATGGAGAAATTAACTTCCCTCCAACCTCATTTTGGATTTGAACATGAAATAATGATTTTCTGCCCGTCTAATTACAAACCTAACATCTGATCGCACCAACATCCGAAGGGGATTAGCAAAAGCAAAGGCATTAGACCTCATTACCAGCTTGAGTGCAGAATTATTGCCTCTTGTAATTGGATGGTGAGATTTATATACAGATCAGGCAGGTCTCCCTAATACTGTAATAACAAGCTTCATTGGTCAGCCACTTATCTGAACTTCACAGGTAAACAAAACAAGAGAGGGAGCTGAATAAGCGTCTCATTAACCTGTAACCCCTTAGCACAGCTGGAACAGTCATGTTTACATTAAGGGAAAATGGATTCATCCATTTCTTCAGCTCACTGCCGAGGTCCTGTACAAACAGTCTGTTCCATTTATTTAACTGAGGTAATCTGGAGTGGGGAAAGGGGGAAGAACTGTAAATGAGCTGTCTCTTCAGCTTGACTGAACATATCTATTACTTAAGGCTAACTGGCTGTGAAACTATCCATTTTGAGCATTAGAATGGGCCACTTTCTTCAGTCTTAAAGGGAAAGGAGAATATTGATTCTGGTGCAAGTAGTCGACAGATTTGCAGAGTATCAACCAAAAAATATTTTTTGTTTGTTTTTGTCTTCTTTTGGAAATGTTTAATTTAAAATGTTAATCTGGGTATATTGTAAAATCTAGAAGCAGATGTCTGGAAAGAGAAGAATTTCTTATAAGCAGCAAAATGCTTGAATAGATCATTGGTGCCTTCTTTCAACAATTAAGCTAGTCTATTCCCATGCGTGAAATATGAAATAGACCCAGATTACTGAGTGAGTATTTGAGAGTATCCACTTAAATACCTCCAAAACTAATACTGACAAATTTGTAAATCTCACTCCTTCAGACTTTAAGACTGGTGAATGACACTATTCCCTTCCTTGCCTACACTATGGCACCCATGGCCAAAGTTGCTAGGTCTGCCTTGGAGAGGGAGCCCTTTCCCCACAGATTGCACCAGTGCCATGAGGCTGATCAGGGGAGATTCTGAGAAATAGCCTATAATTAAAATCTCTGGACAGACCTGTTCACCTTACTGCCCAATGTATCAAAAATGCTGCCATTCTGAAATAGTATGGCACCTCAGTGCCTAAACTATGAGACTTTTTATCACAAGAAGTTCACTTATAGCACGTGTACGAGTCAACCCTGGTGATGGTAGACCGACTACTAGTGAACTACATTATTTTTCTCCATATCTATTTCCAGGGAATTCAACCATAATACCTTGAAAGTGCTTGTACTTCACACATTCTCTGGGAAAACTCAGCAATATAAACTGATAATCGTAAGTTAAACATTTATTCTATTCAGCTGGACAGACCAAGAATTAATGCAGCATGCACCATGTCCAGTGAAATAACTGTAGTGGTTGAGTGCAACCATTACTATCAAAACTTTGCGTTATTAAACCTACACAAAATACGTATAGGCTACGAGAGAGGGAACACGCGGACATGCCAAAGAAAAACAAAATCAACAGAGATGGGGGCTGTTAATGCGAGTGTGTGGCTCTGAGAGAATAGGGAGGAGCTTCGTGTGGAGCAGAAATGTCACTCACACCAAGCGCTCTCATCTGTGGCAATCTGCGAGGACCTGACCCCCGAGTAGGCAGATCAGTTGCAAAGTCAGGGAGGAGAGTGCAAAGGGAAAGCGCCTCCTAATACTCTCAACGGCAGACGCTGCCGTTTTACTTAACTGCTGTGAATTGGATCATTTTGTCAAGGGAGATTCTGGACCCTTTGCGGTGGTTGTAACCTGTGGTATGACCATGTCTCTTCCTCAGCTGGCATATCAGTATATAAGACCACCGTGCTCCTCTGAGCGCCACGGCGTAGGGAACGGCAGAGCAGGGACGGAGTTTAGTCCGTCCGGCAGCTTGTCCAATGTGTTATCCACGATGTACGGAGCACCTTTCGCAGGCACACAAGGATACGGTGCTTTTCTTCCGTATTCATCTGAAGTCGCTATTTTAAATCAGCTGGTAAGTTTACTATATAATGTTTATTCTAAAATTGAGCTTTGTGAACTTGAACTTTGTTTGTATTTTTGTCACGCAAGGTAATTAGCCTAGTATGTCCACTTGAAGTAGTAGTAATTTTTGGCACCACTTAATATTTTGCGCAGTACTTCACGAAACTGTCGAAAGTAGGCTGAACATAGTTTCACTGGCAAACTTTTATGCGGCCCAAGCTGCTGTCTGTTATTTATTAAATAGACCACGCTCTGCTTGTGTTCATTTAATAATGATAAATGGGTCAGGCTATTCAAACATTTAAATGATCTACAATTAAGCAAACTTTCGGTTTATGCAATATGTGAGACAGTGCAATTTATCTTATTTCTCTGTTCCCCTCTGACATTCACAGGGCGCTCATTATGAACTCAAGGACGCCCCTGGCATACAGCACCCAGGACTTTCTCATCACCCGTCGCCGTTTTACCCATACGGCCAGTGTCAGTTTGGCGATCCGAATAGACCCAAAAATGCTACGCGTGAGAGCACGAGCACACTGAAGGCCTGGTTGAGTGAGCACAGAAAGAATCCGTACCCAACAAAAGGCGAGAAAATCATGCTGGCCATTATCACTAAAATGACTCTGACACAAGTGTCCACCTGGTTTGCCAATGCCAGACGGAGACTAAAGAAAGAGAATAAAATGACTTGGATTCCAAAAAGTCGAACCGATGAGGAGGAGAATGGATATCCCAGCGATAACGATGGTGAAGGAGATAAAGAGGACGACGAAGAAATTGACTTGGAAAATATTGATACAGACAAAGTAGAAAGTAAGGACGATTCCGATTTTCTGGATGAAACGTCCGAAAGAAAACATGCTGATAAAAGTGATTCTGAGACTTCAGACGCTAACGAGGCCCTACCCAGACATGGCGCAAGATTTTTAGAACATCCTATAATGGAAAACAAAAGTAGCTGTGAGGTCCCAGGCAAGCAAGAAAGCAATTGTTTCGTACAGCCAAGTGTTACCCAACCCAGCGATAAAAGCATAGCTATGCATGAGCTACCCAATAACACTCCACCACAAAAACCAAAAATTTGGTCTTTGGCTGAAACTGCAACAATGCCGGACAACCCTCGAAAGTCTCAACAACTTAACAGAACCGCTGCACTTGTTACTCATCCGGCCATAACTCCACAGAAACCTCTCTCATGTACAGTGACGAAACTTCCAAACTGGACAAAATTAGCGTTTTCATCTCATCAAATAGCTTTAAACGACCATTATCTTGAACTTGCAAAACAAGTTTCTTTGAATAATAACTTCCTGGTCAGACACCGACATGAAAAGGATCACAGTTAGATTGCTGTCTAGACTCACGGACTGTTGAATGAGAACGCTTTATAGCTCAATGAGTTTTAAGTAAAATATTGGGATTCAGTGGGATTGTCATTAATTTATTTGTTGTTTTATTTCAGGACCATTGGTAAAATAATATGTAATAACAAACTATTTTATATTATGCCGTGATTTTTATGGCAAAAACATGTTATGTCTGATGGTTATGTTGATATCCATGAAATTTGTGTGGTGTAGACGTCTTGCATAATTTAAACCACTTCTTGTCACACATAACAAATTGATGACAGATTGCACAATAACAAACTATGACCGTTATATTGTAGGCCATCCCCAAAACAATGTGCCTTTAAAATATACATTTTCAATTTGTAATTGAAAATCTTGCGTGCGCGTTTGCTATTGATATTTTATTTCTGAAATTGTAGTTTTTTTCTTTTTTATGTTTTTTTTTTTTTTATGTTTAAGATGGAGATTACTGCTGGTAGCAGGTCGTTTTTGGCCCCACCTCAGAGATCCGGAGGAGAAGGCTCATATCTACATTTGCAAGCATGTCCAACGGGCAAAAAGAAATTATTATAATTTTTTTTTTACTGTCATCTGTCATGGGCCTACACAATATGTGAATTCTTGTTTAAATGGGTTTGTTCATAGGCATACACAAGGAAATTGTATAAAATAATCTGTGAAAGCTGAAAGCTTTATATTTTGGTTATTAAAACTATTGCACCATGTTTCACCTTTATTCTCATTTTTGAGATAGACTATAATAGTGTGTATATATATATATATATATAGACACCATATTTTAAAAGAAAGAAAAGAAAAGACAAAGGCATATTAGCATATTAGAGCGTTGCTTTAGTTTGATAGCCTATGGCCAGTTTTGTAACTGGAAAGGAAAACTCAATTTGTTTTTATGGCACGAGTAGTAGGTCTAAACTTCTTTAGTTTCATATAGTCTATCCTTAACAAATCTGTTCCTATGATTGCTTTCAACCCTTTCTATCTACATACAGTCTAACGAATGCACCATTTGACGCTCGAGCTCCCTCTACAGTCTTAACAGTAGAGAAGCTTCTCGTACGCCGAGGCTTATTTGGATACGATATCATTCCCTCGCGGGTTGCGCATGTGGTTCCTCAGACATTAAAACATATAACATAAGTATTTATTAGTCAAGACTGTAATACAAATATATTAAAATGTCTGAACAGTTGTTGCCTAGTTTTGAGTCTTATGCTTATTCTTTCATGACTTATTTATAGCCTATGGTCTGTGTTGGTTTTTGGTGTATCTGTGGTGTTTAAGAGAGAGAAAGAGCGAGAATAAGAGAGAGTAGCCTTAATCAAGAGTTTGTTTGGCTCTTGATGACTCCATAAGAGTAGGTGCTTTTTCTCTTAACCACAAAGGCAAGATTTGTAGAACAAGGCAGCTCTATGCAGCTGAAAAATTATGCTTTTATCAAAACTTGAATTTCCTCTCCAAGAATTAGGCCTGCTGAGCAGTTATGGAAATCAACCCTTTTTTTTGGCAAACTGCACTAGCCTTGTTTTCTTCCTCATCTACTAAAATGGCAGAACCTCCCAGTAAGATTTCTAAATCACGTTTATGGGAAATCAGATTTTGGCCTGTTGTCCTTGGAATGCAAATGTAAATCAATTATCATGATGTTTAGGAAATTAACCATAACATTATCCTATCCAATGAATCTTAGCAGTAATAGTGTACAACATTGACAGAGCATTTGTAATATTTGAGAAGGTATTTATTCAAACAATTGTCTTTGTTAAAAAGATCATAGCAGACAATATTGTTATTTACAGAACAGGGCTAAGGACAGAATGTCTAGTATAAGCTGTCTGATGGCTGTGGTCTGTTCTTGCTATAATGATAGTGTTGCCTTTCTTTGTGTTCGACAAAAAAAGACAAAAGAAAAGGAAACACGCAAGAGTGAGTGTAACGTTGCCCTTAACATTCAGAGCAATGTTTATGATTCATCACCATGGCCCAGAATGTAGACACCATCTGTGAGCTAATAAGACAGTTTCTCATTGCCTGTGTAACTATGATGAGAGAAATGTAACAGGACCTCTACATTTTCAACACAAGGGCCCAGCTCCTGTGTAAAGCCCCAGAGCACTTTGTGTGAAATACATTGTGAACTGCATAGTCAGAGCCACAAATAATACAGTGAGTCAGTAGGCTCTGTGGACTGACACATCTTAAACCATTAACAAGGTAGACTGAGGATCTCAGACTAATTACTAGATATATTTCATGAGCATGAATAACATGCTGTAGTACTCAACTCAGGTCAAATGAAAGCCTCAGTGTTTGTGTCTGTGTATGATGTAGAGAGCAGAAATCAGGTCTATATAGGAGTAAGCCTGAAAAAAAAAAAAAATAATTTTATATTGTATCTGTACAGCAGCTAAAATATTATTGATCCTAATGTAATTATTTTGAGAAGAAATAAAGTTATGACAATTGCAGTGTGACTGACAAAAACTCATCAGTATGTGCTGGTGCAATGTGTAAGTACTAATATAATGGCAAGAGTTCATGAGAGTAAGAAAGGAATGGTCAGTGAGGATTGAGGAAATACTCAGCCGTCCTTAGATGATTTATCTTTGGGCTCCCCAACTCTGGTGTGCATTCCTCTGGACAGATTCATGAGCAGGCTACACCCTCAGATTCATGAGCAGGCTACATCCTCAGATTCATGAGCAGGCTACATCCTCAGCTGTGGTGCTGAATGAGGATTCATCGGTGAGGAGGGCATGTACCCAATGACAAGACGAAGCACTTAGCAGTGTCATATATCCTGTACCTCACAGATAATATAGCAGTCCATTTGATTTGACGTCAACAATAAGATTATTTGGTGTTAAATGAGGCTCAAAATAGGTTTGAAGTGTTTACATTGTCATGATTGTTGTCATGCTCAGTGGTGGGATGATGGCACAAAGGGTCTCATCTCTACTCCACTCTGACACAACAGGCTACAATTTTCCTGCATTCCAAACCACATAACACTGCCTTTCTCAAACGCTACAGTGCAAATTCAACTTCATTGACTTTCACCACTAAAAGAACCTGTTGATGTGTATTCTTAGTTGACCATTGCTCTTTCCCCTAGTGTTGCTTCAACCATGTTCTGGACTGCTGATGTGGGATTGGCCACCCCAACTGCTGTGCTATGAGTGACACCCTGTCACTGCCAAGCCACCTTTGGAACACATGTGGACACAGCCACAGAAGCTGTCCAACACCCTTCACACACCCATGCCTAAAAACACTTCCAGGATGGAGATGTGGAGATCTCAGCCTCTTACACCAGCCTGCTACATGACCCCGGAGGGAAGGGGACAGGGCAGGGCCTGCTCTGTGAAAGAACACACCACACTGCTCTGTGTCCTAACACACACCCTCTAATGAAGCACCAGCACAGGGCCATGCACTCATTTACAATGGACATGCATGCCAATACACAGTTGCTCACACTAATATAACAACAATGCCACTTACTTCTTATGTCTTTGAGGAGAGCTGTTGAAGCTAAAACATTCTAAACATAAACAATATATATAGATCGAGAGATAAATAGACAGATATTTTTACTTTTAACTTTATTGTCAGATAAATATGAAAGTGTTCATGTGTCCAAAGCATAGTATTATAGCTCCATTTGTGGAAATAGATACATTTTGTTTAAAATAACAGACTATATTTATGTACAATATGTCTGCATGCTAATGTGTCGTATATAGTTGAAAAGACTTATTCTGCACCTACAGAAAAGCTCTGTGGATCACATATCAGAGTCTCACCTCCACAGAGAGCTCAGTGCAGATGAAGTGCTCATCATTTTGCATGGCTGGGCATAGAGGATGCAGTTCAGCTTGAGCTCATCCCCTCTGGCTCAGTTTGCCAGTGAATGCACTGAGGTGGTGCCAAAGCTCTCAGGCTCATTTACGGACACTCATCTGAAATACCTTTCCCCTCCCTGTGTTGCTCAACCACAATTAACCTCCACTTTCACCACGTAAGCTGTAAGCTCTTCGGGAGCAAAGTCATTAAAACAAGGGGCACCGTCAGGGGATGGGGGGGGGGTGTAGTAGTTCCCATAGATGTGATGTATTTCATATGCACTCTGTGCATAATGAGCAGATCTCCAAATAGGAAGATGATTATGTAACACATACAATTCATAATATAACTTCACTGGTTATATTATACTGGTCAAAACCTTCCAGTTGGATTTGTTTTTCAGAAGATAAAAAACAATCAATTATGACATAAGTCAACTTGTAATTGCAACTATGGTATCTTTCATTAGAAGAGTATTTCTTCCTTTGTAAACTTTGTGTCCAGAAAAAAAAATGCGCCAACACGTAGACAGACTTTTTTGTCTGTCATAGAACAGACATGCCCTTCACATGCCGCCTCCCGCATGCGAGTCTGGAGCTGCGGTAGTTGGAGTTTATTTCCTTGAGCGAACATCTGTTTCTCCATGGACACACACCTTCCCCATGTTCACGCCACATTCAGCAGAGTGAGGTCGTCATCAGGGTCATCAAACACCTGCGAACACTTGCAGAGCAGTCTGTGGTCTAGGTCAGCCTAGAGCATTCTGAAGTTTGGATATAAAGTGCTTTTTTTTAATTGGATAATCATTACTCACAAATGTATTTATTACAGCCTGAAGCGTTTGTTGGTAAGGACAGTTTCTCTTACTGTGACCCAGTCAGCTGCATCAATAAGTCTATGACGTGTTTGTGAAACACACAGTACATGTGCCCGTTTATTGTCTATATTTAATATTAATTAACCATAAATATATAGCAATCAACAGACTAAAATTTTAAAGCATGTCTCTGTATGCACTACTTTTGCATTACTGTATGCATTACTTTTAAAGAGTGATGTGAACAATGTTAATGCATTATGCCTATGAAGAACTAGGAACTGATAGTTCATGAAAATTGTAAAATTGTGAAACACTTTTTCCACTTTGTATTCCTTCACTGACACATGCTGGCTAGACAAATGCTTGGACTCTAGTCAGGCAGCAGAGGAAACAGAGAGGCGCTGGTGTTTTTTTCTAAACCTGTCAAACTCATTCTGACTCTGCATTCTGATTCTGTCACTCAGTTGAGGAAGCAAAGCAAAAGCTCTGACCTCCGTAAATGCTCCGGCTCTTTAAACGAGTCTCCAGTGGCAACAGCATCAATCTAACAGTCTGCCCTGGAAAACAAACACACTGTGAGTGGCCACACATACACACATCCAGTGGCCACACATACACACTCATGGCTTTGACAGGCCACATTTAAATGGTGGTCTTCTATGAATAAAAGCACTGATTATCACAGAACTCACATTATGATGCCATATTTGAATCTTAACTCAGTGCAAACAGAGGGTAAATGCATAATTCATCCCTGAACCCTAGTTCCACATACAGTGATCTTATTCTCACCACAGAAGGAGTATCCGTTAAGACCATCCAGGAGAACCACTGAAACGGTCCAAGTTGTGAAGCATATTAATACATTGCCTTATTTGAAAGCAACTCTAAGGAATCTTGTTTATGTTTAAGTTTGCATTTGTGACGTCTTGAATGCAACCTTGGGTGGATTGGTAGACTTTGACGGGTATGTCAAATTTACAAGCAGAGCACATGGCTACATTTATCATTGGTCGGTCCATGCTGGCACTACAATATTGAGGCTAGTCACCAGGTCAGACACTAGATGCTTGTCCACAAATCAGAGCAAAGTATATTGGCAGAGGAGATCAGGCAGTCTTGTTCTCTCTGGTAACCCAGCTTTGGAGTAGGTGAGTAGCACACTCATTACTGTAACAGTCAGTCTCAATCATTTCAGCTGTTTGTTCTCCAATAACGCCTGTGTAGTATTTACAATAATTCTCAGGAAAAGAGAGGATGTCAAAACAACACAGTACAGGACCCAGACAGCTTCCACCTTTTACCAGCACTTCACCACCACACATCCGCATCATTCTCCCGCTCATCCAGACTAATATATATTGGCCTTCTCATCATATCATCCCACTCACATTGGTGGGGGGAGTGTGTGTGTGTGTGTGTGTGTGTGTGTGTGTGTTGGGGGGTGGGTGGGGGTGGGGTGGGGGGGTCATCAAACAAATCTGTGAGCTCTATGACCATCATCACTCTCACCATAGGCAATTCCCTATGCCAAGAATCAGCAGCTGGAAAGGGCCCTTTCTCTCTGTTTGCTGTTCAATTTGTAGTTTAATATCCGATGTCCAGAGAACCCTGTCTAGCCATTTTAATTACCCAATAATGACCACATATTTGCTTCTGCCATAAAATTGCAATAGTTCTTTGTGTTTCCAGCTTCCGTATACATTGACATTTTATACAATACCAGACTTGTTTGTTAAATTACCTTTAATCAGTGTTGAATATTTTATCTGCTTTGAGATTGTTCATCAACTGACGATTTAAAGAACTGTAGCTCCATGACTCTGTGCAGCAGGTGACAGATTACGTTCAAGCAAATAAACAAAATCCACATGAAAAATGTGAATCCAAGAGACAAAAAAAGTTTTTTAAAAGCCAAATCCCGAGCTCGTAAAAGCAGTCCTTGCGCTGACTCTTGACTGATCTCCTCTCATTCACACCAATAACTGCCATAGCGGCTGAGGTGCCTCTGAGTTGCATTTTCCTCTTTATCTAATAGAAAGTAATGACACAGACGGTGTGCCAGGCCACTTTGGCAGGAATTGGAGCCTCCGGGGAGATCCAGGGAGCCCATTGTGTATCAGGCCCAGCAATAAGAATAAACGCATAGGGGAGTCTATTTGGCTCAGTGCGATGGCTAGCCTCTCACTAATGGAGGCCCAATAAATCTCCATGTCTCCCAGCGAGATGGGAATGGTTATCACATCACTCCAGAGCTGATGTGACTCTCGTCTAACAGAGTGACAGCTGCACCCCCACCACCACCACCACCACCACTTGATTTAGCCACAGGGAGGCCTCTGATGGGATTTGGAGAGACATGAAATAAAGACAAAATGACAAATATTGAATATGGAAAAAAATAAATTGAGAGATGAATGAATAACTGCAGATTTCTTTTTTTTTTATAATGAGGACCATGCAATGGGCACAAAAAGGATAAAGTAGATGCCATAATAAATAAAAGTAAAAAATCTTCACACAATTCTGCGATCTGGAAAACTATTTGTACATAAATCTCAGTATAATCCTGATGTCTTGTTTATTATTCTCGTTTTCAAAGATTGCATACCCCAAAAGAAAGCTGTAAAATGATAGAAATCCCTTGCATCCAAAATGCAAGCAGTAAACTCGTCCATTTACAGAGGCAGAAGTCCAATACTTCCAGAAGCAACGTGTAGATTGTTAAGCAACATAGAGCATACTGTATCACTGTATCACTGAAACCATTGGTCTGATTGGTTGTAGGCCTGTCCAGTAGTATAAAGAGCCATTTTGATGTATGTCCATTGATCCTGCCTCACAGTCTCAGGTTGAAGTAACAGGTCTGTAAGAGCCATTGAGCAAAGCACAGGACACTGCTGATTGGGGCAAAGAACTAAGAACATGATAGGATTGATCACAACAAATTTGGCTGCATTTCCCAGACACAAACACATTTTAAATCAATCACACTCTATCACAGAATGAATGAAAACAGTGTTACATAACCATGGGGTGGAATGGCTAACACTAAGCAATAGCACACCTGCACTAAGCAATAGCACTTGGACTTTTACTGATGTCTCCCAGGTTTCACTTTTGGTGTGCACGTGTGTCATATTCACTTTGCTTTTCTCTGCCAAGAGAAGAGTGCCATAACTAATATGGGCTTCCATACCAGACACACTCCTCCTGTGCGGGTGTGTGGGGTGGGGTGCTGCTACAGTTGTGTTTACCTCCAACAGCTCTCAGTGAAAACCAAGCCACACTAGTCTAATTACTCCTGCAAGGCCTTCTCCTCAGCTGTCACCCACTAGAAGCTTCCAGAAACCTCAGTCACATTCATTGTGACTAACAGGACAGCGGCTGGACTATATTTAGGGGAATGCTGTGTAATTATAATCAGCAGTGTCACCCAGATCTCTTGAATCACAGACTCCATGCTTCATTGATCATTACCAGCCTTCAAATGCAGCTCAGCATTTAGTGACAATGGAGGAGAAATAATAAGGCTGGAAAAGTTGAATAATTGATGTGGATGCTCTGATGTTCTGAAACAATGGCATCTTCATCATTACTATGGAGAGGAGTGTTAAGAATTCCTACGTTCCCATTGCCTGGAAGACTAGAGGAAAGCAGACAGCCCACGCACCAAACTCCAGGAGTCCAGTTCAGCTTGAGAGAAAGCAGGGAGGGGTGGCGGGATAAAAGGAAGCTGTCAGTCTTGGCTAATGAAATGTTTCATTTGTTTGTTTGCCTCTGACAGGACACCTCAGATGTCATGTTCATCCAGCCAGCAGCCTCTCATTAATGCTCATAATTAACTGTGGAACTGTCAAGACCACTGGCACCTAACTAAACAGGAGCCAGCGTGGCAGTGCTCTGAGATGCTGATAAATCACTGAGTGAAATAACAGCTGACAGACACAGCACAGGATGGGGAGTCGCAAGAAAAAAAAAAAAGAGGGGGAAACACCAACACAACATCTGGGTGCCTGAGAGTGGAGAAGGGAGACAGAAAGGCGACAGGGAGACAGAAAAAGAAGCCTCGTCTGATTCGTTTTATAAAGCTCCAGTGTAGGCTTCACAACAACCAGGAGTCTGAGCAGGTGAACACTGAGAGGTTTACTTGCTCACTTCCTTCTCGGCCACGGTTTGGCAAAACTGTCTCTGCACTCTTCACTGGATGGTCTCGCTGAAATCCCACGAGTGTCTGCATGGATTTATGACACATTTAGCTGTCTCTGTGTGAGGAGTGTCAGCCCATTAGACGGGGGTCTGAGCGAGGAAGAAAAGGTGACAGGGGAGAATCATGTGGCCATTATTGTCAATCATCACTGGATGGGAAGCTTCAACTGCTCCGTTTCATATCTCACACAGTGATAGAGTTGTCCTGAGACAAAGAAAACGGCTCTAATGCAGCCCAGATAGGAATGAAATTCATATTAGTCTTTTTTCTCCCTTTGCCAAACAGGGTTGGTGAAGCGTTTGCCCAGAGGCCGTCTGAGTCTGATCAAGATTACATTATGAATGAATAAGTAGGCTATCTCTAAATCACACATTTGGGGGACTGCTTCTAAGTGTTTCTCTTATGGTCTCAAAATATTGGCTTGTCTCCTTGGACGGATAAGGCTCAACAGTCAAACATATATCCCATTTCTGAAAGATGCTCATTTATTGACACATTTGCTTATTAAATGAATACAATTTAAATGTGATTAAATTTGCTAGTTAAATGTCAGTACAAAATTGCTGAACAAAAATTGACTGATTTTGTAAATTCATAATGCAATGATTTTTATTCATTTGCAAAGCACTTTTGCTAATTAACCATTAACTATTTATTCAGCCATTGCTTTTTGCTATTAGTTATATTGTAGCATTCTGTTATGGGTGTCTGATGCAACCTGAGCCTTGCTGGTGAGTGTGTTTGGTGGTGGCTGTGACCATGTGTCCATGTCTGTATGTTAAACACAGCTGACAAACTGTGTCACTGGACTGGGTAATTATGCCAATAGATGTGCAGATGTTGTGTTATGAACATAATATGCACATTTTACTTTGACACTGTTTCACAGGAAATGCTATACAAGGAAATTGTATCTGTTTACATTGAAATTTACTAAACTCATTTCCTGTCATGATGAACTTGATCATGTTTTTAAAATGTGTGTGTGTGTGTGTGTGTGTGTGTGTGTGTGTGTGTGAGAGAGAGAGAGAGAGAGAGAGAGAGAGAGAAAGTATATTTGCCGGATTAAATTTTGGATTATCATCAGTTTGAGAAATTGTTAAACACACAGGAAGTGTTTGCTGGCGTTGGTCAAAGTGCCAAGACTGAATCCCAGCAGCATCTACCACTCTCACCCTGTGGAGCAGCCAGTCTGTTCACTGACTCCTAATTATACCCCATCTGACACATTTCACTGGGCCAACACAGAGCACCTCTCCAGTCATCTACACCAGCTCAAAACAAACAGTGACAATAATGAAATGGCCCGATTAAGAGTAAATATACAGATGCATTTTATCTATTCCTTCTGTTGACAAAGGGACACTTAGCTCCTCTCTGTTCTGTGCAAGCCCACAGACTCACAGCTCAGTGGCATTCCTGAGAATTAGGGGGGTTCATGCAGATAGCACAGACATGTTTTACTCTCTGGGATAAGCCCCCAGAGTGGGCATCTGCTAGTAGAGGGGTGTGTGTACATAGCTGTTAAGTCCTACATACTTCCATAGCTCCATTCCTCCTGGATGGCTCCCCGCAAGTAAATCCCACATGATAAGAAGAGGTTAGCAGAGACTGGTCACGGTCCATACTGCTTAGGCCACAATAATTAAAGAATAACAGCAAACAACATTCTGCTACAACAAATGGCATCATATACTATGAAGATCAATTGACAGTGAAGGCACCATCCACACATTTGCCATGGGCTGCAATTGTTTTTGGAATCCAGGTAGAACACGTTGGAATGGCAGTAGTAAGAATCTCCCTATCTCTGTGCAATGCAAATAACAGTGCTATAATGTCTGACAACCTTAACTCAAACAACTAACGTCTGAGATAATTCTGTCAGAAGTCAACAAATAATACATAATTTATTTTATGATTTATTTTTGGAGGATTTTACTAAACCTGCATGTTATGTTGTTGTATACATAGACTTTACTAAAGTGTGCCCATTTTGGTCTCTTCAGATATTTTACTGTACTACTTGATCTTGTCTGCATATAGAACACAAGGCCCATACTGTGTTTACACTGTTCACTTTGTCACTTCAAAGTATTGCCAAGTGCACCTAATGTGATCACAATATGCAAACACGACGCACACCTCTGAGCTTATCCCATTCTGAACACAATTACCCCTGGATAATTAGCTCAGAGCATCGTATCCTGTCTGAAATAAAAACAGACTGGACCAAAGCTTCGCTGATCTCCGGACGTCATGTTCTTGTGTAAAATTAACGACACTCAAAGCCTCCTCCTGGCAGGGGTAAAAGTGCTGGTACAATTACCCCTAACACTGGAGTAACAGGGCACCAAATGGTGCCGTCAGCCTGTGGTTTAATTGCCTTGGCACTGCTGCCACTTATAATCACCTGTCATCACAAACAGGGGCTGCATCTGTTTCCACGTCTGTCCCGCCTGCCAAAACGTGCCAGTTTGAAGAGGAGACGGCTTTCGCTAACACCTTTCGCCCAGACCCACACAGGGAAGGTCACTCGTGCAATCAGACATCAGATGTCCTCCCACAGTGAAATCATTTAGAATGCTGCGCCAGATTCCACTTTCTCCCGTGTCAACCGAAAAAAGCCCAGGGAAAATTCTGGACACTTCCAAGCGTCTGTGTGCAAGCAAATTTGTCCAAGTGCTTGTCTATGAGCGAGAAATATTTACCCCAGAATTTATTTTAAGTCTTTACATCTCTCAAAGAAAAACATATTCCCAGAAATAAACAATTCCTCATTATCCAACAATGACATACCTAGACCTGTAAACTTAATTACAGTATCAAAGGAGAATGTAATTGTAAATGGAAGAAGGCCATGTCAGCTCTGTTTCCCACAGTGCTCAAGCTAACAGAGCAGACAGCACCAGCGCTACAGTGAAGTCCAAAGGCCCTCAGCCAGTGTTAATTGACAGATTGAGGAATGGGTCAGGGGCTCCACACCTGATGGGAAGATGCTAGGCGCTGCCATCACACACCTGAGTGCCAGTCTCTTGGGCCAAGCTAAAGGATGGGCAAGGTGGCTGATGTATGGTTGCGGATGGGTGGCACAGCTGTTGGCAGGATGGGGCACTGGAGGGGGGACCTCTGCCTGCTGCTCCAAAATGCTGATCTGAGGAAGTACAGAGGAGAGGGAAAAAAATCAGACTTTAGTGATGAGTATAAAGATTCATTTTTATGAGAAGTGGAGTGTATCCCACCGATTTCATAGAACTGATGGTGAACTGTGTGTGTGTGTGTGTGTGTATGTGTGTGTGTGTGTGTACACCTATTTGAAAAGAACAGCAGTGGTCTTGTCATTGTCTAAAGACCAGCTGAGGGACAGCGCAGAGAGTGTGTCCTGTTTGCTAGAGAACATGAATAAATGATTGGGACTGTGGTAAGTTTGGGGCTGCCAGTGCCCGAGGAGGCAGCTAAAGATATGACAGGTCCTCTGCCCCCCCCATGGGGCTGACCTCCCCATCAGCATAACTCCTTTGCAATGTGGACTCTGACAGGAACAGCTGTGGCTCTTAGGACAGATTGATGAAATTTTCATAAGCATTTCCCCTAAGTTCCAGTTCACCTTCAAGATAATTTATGGCCCAAGCACATGCCTTCAAGAGGCAATATGCCTGGCTGGAAATGAACAGGAACTGTCGTGTAAACTGTGATTAACAGCAATGCATGCAGAGCAGAAGAGAACTAGCACCAACTGGACATCTAATCATATTAGGCTTAATATTAATTGAGATGAGGGATTGTAGAGTGTCCAAAACAGAACATTCACCACCTCAGACTTTTGTATGCATAAATAAACAATTACGTTTCATGACTCACATATGAGTTTAAAATGAGACACCGTGAGATTTGGCTGAATGTTTTGGACCCTGTGCCAGATACAGCAAACAATCTTTGACTGTGAACAGCAGACTGCACATGAGAAAGTATCTGTGTGTCCACTAACATGCATGGAGCACTGCCCATTTCCATTACGATGGTCAACCTTTCTGAACCTTTCTGATTCTGAGCTGTTACTGTGCTAAACTGTTAAACCCTTCTGGACATGCTATGTAGCTTTCTCTATGATTGGCACAATAAATGTTAAATGTTAATGGAAAAAATTATCTCATGTATTTTATCATTAAAAATAATGACTCCTGAACAATTTCCACATTATTAGTATAGAGTGAAAGGTTAACAATGAAATTAGGCTAATATATGTTTGCCAGTAGCAACAGAAATACCAGTGTTCACTGTTATGTTGACCAGGCCCACAGACCCAATAGAGAATAAGAAGATGATAAATGTGATTGTTTCAGATACACCAGGAGACAACATATGTACACACAAAGATCCCACATAAGCTATATAGTCTGAGGAGCATATGAGCATCTCTTCACAGATCATTTATCAAAGGCAGTCCGCCAGACACTTTGCTGCCCAGGGCTGCTACCCAGGGCTGCTGCCCTCTGCAAGCCCCCCTCACACACACACACACACACACACACACACACTCACAAATACACTCTTAAATAAAAGAGCAAACTGCAGGTAATTGTGTAATGACCTTTCTAAAAGGCCCTACATTGGCCTCAAAGTATCCCAACAAATCCCCAAAGCTGTTTTGCCGAGGGGTCGACTTGCTTGTAGAGTCACCAGCCACATTTAACCAGTCAGCTCACATCCTCTCCCTGACAGGAGAGTCAGTGTGGGGTCAATTCCTTGAGTGGAAATTGAGCTCTGGGTCAGAGTGGAGTTTACGTGTTATCATCCTTATGCGTCTCTTACCCCTGACAGGTTCAGACATCCGCATGGAGCCCAGGAAGCACAAGCACATTATTAGATCATTATAATCATCTTTAAATTGTAATGTGATAACGCATACATACAAAGACAGAGAAAATGTGCCTCAAAAATGGGCCTCTTTTTAAGCTGCTTGACTAATTCGCTCTCAAAGTCTGAAATACAACAGGAGAGATTGCTGGCCCATTGTGGAAGTCAGTCAAATTTTGGGTTATTTGGTAAAAGGCCAAGATACCACCAAAACCCATGCATGTTATGCAGGCCTACAGTCTTGTCTGGTCTATCACTGTTTTACCCACGCAAGCAAAAACATACAAAATGAATGAAACATTCAAAAGACATGTTTTTAACGTTCAGGATGCATAAACCATCCAGATACGGTTACCCAGTCATGTCAATGTCTTTCAGTCCAATAATCAACATATAACATATACAATTCTAAAGCACTCTTTGGCTTATTGTTTAACCAATCTCATTAATCATTCAACTGATAAATTATTAATTAACAAGTGCAGCTTTAAACATTACTGTTGAGGGTTATTACTTAAAGAGAATGACAATGCTTTTATCACCTCTCATGGACCGAGCAGGGAGCCAGCCTCAAAGACTCATTTGCATATTCTATGATTCATGAAGACTTAACCCATTATAGTGCTTAATTTAAAATCAATGTCAATTGTATAGTGCTGTCAATGTTAATGCATTAATGTATGTGATTAATGTAAACATTTTAGCAAGTTATTTTTTTTACGCAAATTATTCATGCAGACGCATACGTCACACTACCCGTCAGCGCCCTCATCATTTAAACACACCGCAAGGGCTGTGATTGGTTGAGTTCGTCCACTCAAATTGTTTTGTTTTGTATGTTTCAGCAGCCCAGTGTATGTAGTTTTAGCAACATGCTGGTCCACAGTATAGACTGTAAATAACATGCTGGTCCACAGTGTAGACTGTAAATAACATGCTGGTCCACAGTATAGACTGTAAATAACATGCTGGTCCACAGTATAGACTGTAAATAACATGCTGGTCCACAGTATAGACTGTAAATAACATGCTGGTCCACAGTATAGACTGTAAATAACATGCTGGTCCACAGTGTAGACTGTAAATAACATGCTGGTCCACAGTATAGACTGTAAATAATTTAACACGTCTTTTGAATTAGAGTAGCAGGATTTCCCGACTGTACTGTGCCTGTCTTTAAATTCAGCACTTTGTCAGCAGGCAGCACTTAGGCAGGCTGTCCTGAGAAGTTTGCTTGTTAACAGGACATAAACTGACTGCCCAGAAACCTTGTAAACAGCTCTGATATATTTTTTTGTAACAATGACATTGTTGAAGTATGTAGTTTCTCTTTTAAGAGTAATGTGAAAAAATGAAAGCATGACAAAGGAATTCTCTTGACTCGACTGCTTCATCGAAGGGTAGATAGTTCCACTCTACGCGAACATGGACACACTCGACGCAGAACCATAACAGGAAAACGACGGAGACTAAGCAAAGATTGCCCTTAGAGATAAAAAATACAAGCAGTAGAATGCAGCATAATGACGGTTGTAGATGCTTCAGAATGGCATTTTTAAAAGAGCTGATGGACACGTTGAATGAGAGCAAAGAAAAGGCCAAACCATGGCCACTATGCCGTGGCAACTATACTTTTACATGTTGTGTAAGAAGCCGAGGAGCGCCACTTTGCTGAAGCCTGCACTAACCAGGGGCATGTATGACATAATTTTTTCACAAAAAATAAAGGAGAACTCCAGAACTTTCAATGTGTGATTAATTGTAATTAATTGTGATTAAGTAAATTTTTCTATTGTGATTACTCAGATTGATTGACAGCACTACGAATTGCAATAGGACCCAGCCTTCGATCATGATGTAAATATATCAAAATCACCAAAATAAACAATCAATCTTATATTGAAATTTATAACAGTTGGTTATTACAGTAATTGTAAAGGACATTTGCCAGCATCATCACAAACCAAATGATCCTTCTACAGTATTTTGTACATATCACACATCAAAAGGCTTTCGGTGGAATCTAAGTGTATAGCAGTGTTTTTACTACTAATGCCAGAGTACGTAGCAGAGGCATGGTAAGAGGATGATGAAACAACAGGAGTGAAAAACTATGAACATCTACAGTAACATGGGTGCAAACAACCTACTTCAATTTAACCTTGTTTAGCTATTACCAATTATATCGACAATACACTTCTCAAATACTTTGATATTACCATATGACCAAACCCTACATCCAGCGTGGCAGAGGCTGTGCAGATCCACACAGTCCACCCCCTGTCCCAGCTCCCACAGGGGCCGTAGACACAGTCAGCCCAGCCTGGCCAACGCGCTTACATCTACATCAGAGCGTGCCTTCTAAAGACAGCAACACAAAGAGACTTTATGAGGTGGAAGGCATTTAAAGACGTGTCCAAATTTTAGAGGAGCCGAGGACAAAAGTCACAGTAAAAGGGAAAGGATCAACATATTGCTCCAATAATGGAGATGGTCTCTGATCCACTTGGGCATACCACAGTAGACAGAGCTTTTGTCACTCGCCGATGCTCTGTCATTCTGTCCAACTGTTGCTCACATGCTTGGCCATATGCTCTATAAGGAGGAACTGAGGCGGAATGATAGGGCTGGCCTATTCTAGGGCCAATAAAGAGGAGAGATCTGTACAGGCTTCAATCAAACCTGCCCCTAACAACACCCTACCCACAACATGCCCTCTTGGGCTCAATCAGGGTTCAACAGGCTTGTGTTCCCTGCACTCAGAACAGACATTATTCTGGTTTCCCAGAGTGATGTGAATGAAGACTTTGCATTCAAATGTTTGCTATGGTTGGAAAGAAATTAATGATAATATAAGATTGAGAAGCTCAAAACAGCTCTCTGCCTGAAATTCCATGAAATGTACTTGTTTGGAGTGTTGTAGACCATCACAACGTGTGTGTGTATGTGTGTGTGTGTGTTTGTGTGTGCGCGCACATGAATTTACCCAGGAGACCCTGGCAACAGTTATTGTAAAATGCCCCAGTGGCTCCCGTCTGTGTAAAGGCTGCATGGCTGTGGGAAGGGCAGGGCGGGGTAGGGTGGGGTGCTGGGGTGTCCCTGGCAAGCCGGTGGAAATGCTTTGTGTCAGGCTTGACAGTAAAGGTCAACTAAGCTGAAACACAGGTCAAAGAAGTGCACTATGGCTCTTCTCTCCTACAACTCCATTCAGCTGTCCAACGGCTTCAATGCATTGTGTGCTTGGCTGCACAGGTCAAATGTGGACTCACTGTTCCTCACGATGTTCTTCTTTGTGGCTTGGCCACAATGAGTGATTTAAAGCAAGCTTCGACCTCTGCTGTGGGCACTCCTTCATGTCGACTGCTACACCACACATGCACATAGACAAAAGCCACTGCTCAGCCAATCGTTACCATGCCTTAAGGTCACGGACGTGACCCTCACTCTTGGGGTGCTTTGAGGAGAAGCTCTTGACAAGAACAAAAAATGTCTGATAATGCCTGAGGTAGTTGTGAATGATCTGATTTTGAGATCGGGATTCCTCCACACCATTGAGAATACCATGGATGAGGTGTGGGAGTAAGAGAGACCTGCCTGATCACATTTGCACTCACAAGAATCAGTCTTACTCAAACAGCACCAACTGCACACAGTTGATGGGATAAACTTTGATACTACATGGTGCCTCTAGCTTTAGAGATGTTTATGTGTGCTGAATTAAATGTTAAAAGTGTTAATTGATTTATATGATATACAATCAGGTTAGGTTATATGAGTTACATAACCTTCAAAATCCATCTTTAAAACCTGTGTTTAATATATTTTCTCATCAAAATGCCTCTAAAAATTCTGATTGAATAGTCACACCACAGTGCATTATTTTACATGCACACAAGGAATTCAATAAAATCATTTGAATGCAGCAGGATATCAACAACCATACTATTGTTCGCATTTCTGGTCACTGTAAGGTAATTAGCGAGAAAGACTGAGCGCCAAGCTAGCTTTTTAAGGCGCCCAAATCTCAGCGGAGAGAATCAATTCTGCTTCCCTGACTAACTGCACTGCAGAGAGGTGCTCACACTTACTGGGCAATGAGAGGATTACTTCACACTTCAATTCATCAGAAACATAGTGCCTTTAGAACAGGACTCAATTCAAACTTACTTACATCGTAATGAGCATGAAGTGGGTTGATTCTTATGAACACTGTTCTTTTTTATTTACTAGTATCTTCCTTCTGTCTATTTTTATTGTTCTGTTTTTGTGAAGGTATCTCTTTTGTGTCCATTTGGTATTGCTGAAATGTAGGCTGCAGTGGTCCAGGACGCTGCTTTTTCTCTGCATTCTTTTGTGAACCTACTGGTTACCAATCAAAAAAGAAAAAAAAGAAATTTACTTACATATGTGAATGCCAAAAATAATTTTGCTCAACAAGCATTTAGGCTGTAAAGGAATCTGATGACCAAAACAAAATTCTGTTTGTTTTTTTCGTGGCTGTGAATGAAAAGCTAAACATGTTTGAAATCCATCTGGGCTGTGCATTACAAAAAATGTCGTTTATACTGAAGTGAGCAACTAATATTGGATTTTGATGCTTGAGCTAGTGACACAATGTAATACGATGTAGGCTACTTTAAAATGTAACTTAAAGGGAATAAAGAGGCATTAAAACCTTTTTTCCAATATAATTGAACATATCTTTAAGTCTTTTCTCAAGACGATGGCACACAAGTGGATGGGCTTGTACTGTGACACATAGGCCTAGTTGATGAGCATGACCCAAAGGAAATGGAGCAGTGTCAGTAAGAGAAGCCCGTAAAGTGATGATGGTGACGGAGCTGAGCTGCACTCCATTCATGTGGAGCTACAAAGCTGAAAGGCGCAGAGGCTCGGCGAAACACAGCACGGGATTCTATAGCCATGCCTAATCACTGTCCAGATTTCCCAATGGAGTTGATCCATTTTTTTCTCTGGGGTGCCATCAAAAGAGCTTGTTTATCCTCTCCTATAAGGACTTCAAAGAGTGGCAACTATTCTGCATGCTCTGTCTTTTAAGTCATGTTTTCTCTTCTGCTGTGTTTCTGGTTTACAAATGGTTTGTGTATTCCTTCATATACAGTAATCATCAGGAAACAAGCAGGTTTACAGTGGATACAATTAAATATATCATCATAACATTTGTTCCAATTTTGTGGGCTTACAAAAACAATGTTAGATTTGATGCAGGTAAGCTAAATGTGTCCTAATTTCACTAAAATGCTCACAGGAAATATTCTCAGAGATGGCTTACCAGGTTCTGTCATTGTTGATATAATGCAATATAAATACAGTGGCTTTATGAGAAGGTGGAGCAGTCTCACAAAGATTCAACATATTATGTATTTTAGAATAAATAAATTAATAATAAATGATACATAAATGTTTACAGTCATAAGACAAAGACATAATTGACACAGTACACCTTTTTGTTCACTTTTTGCTCAATTATGTGACCATGCAGAAAATGATTTCTTTTGTGGTAAATGTCGAACACACTGCCTACATAAAAAATGATTTAGTCAAAAGAAAATATTTACCAATTTGACCCTGGATCCAATATTATTTAAACAATATAAGAGGAACTGTGAGTCAATCATTTGTCCTAATTTGAGAGTGAGAATGAGAATCTGTTTGTATGTTTGCATATATCTGTGCTCATCCATCTCAGCTGGTTAGACTTTTTGGTTGGCTGGCTGTGACCACAGGATCTAGTGTTCCATCAGTGCCCCCTGCTGGCCAGCATCAGGGCTGCTGCTCTGCCAACTCCAATAGGAGCCTGTCTACCAAGTGGAAGTGAACATGTGCCCTTATAACTGTATGTTCATCATCACAGGGATGGGCTCTGTGTTTTGTGCAGTAGACGTGGCCTTTGTTGCTGCTGACAATCCAGAGCTGTCAGCTTCTCCCCAGCACTGCAGCAGAAGGAGTGCAGAGAGACTGAGTCAATGTCAGCCAGCACCAAAGCACTTTGAAACATCGCTCACGCTTGCAGAGTACCTTATTAATTCTGACAGGTCAAATTGTTTATTTGTCCCGCCTCACACCTGGCAATTACAGGGACTCCCACTTGGCAAGAGTTATTATGATAATGTGTCAATCATGTGGCAGAGACTGTTAGACTCCCTCCATGTCAGCAATGCTTTGGAGAGCAAGAGAGAGAGAGAGTGTGTGAGAGAGAGTGAGCAAGAAAGAGAAAGAACAAGAAAGAGAGAGAGAGAAAGCTGTCAGGATGGCTGCTTGGATGGCTGACGCTCAAATAAGAATAAAAAAGCAGATGGCTTGATGTTGAGAAGGATTTCCCCTCACAGCACGTGTTCCACCTGGGTACAACTCAACGCTGACATTCCACAGGATTCACTCTCAGTTACTGTATTAAGTTGTTGTGCTAACCACTTGCATCAAATCATGGAAAGTACACTACTTCAGAGCAGCTTTGGCTAAAACAGGATGGTTCCCTTCAGTTGTAGACAAGGCTGGTGAAGACAGTGACTGTCCACATACAGACAAATATACAAACACAAATGCGTCATGTGTAAAACAATACAAGTCACCTTGAGCTCCCGTTGTTCACCCAAAGGTCAACTTTCAATTCAACTGTAGAATTCAATGTGGTTAAAGTTTAAAAAAGAACCTGAACAGTTTAATAGAATTTCAATGTATTTAAAGTTTAAAAGTTTCAGGTGTTGAATCAAATTACACCAAACCAACAAAGCTGTGTATTGGTATGAGCATAATTTGTGAATTTATTGAATAATAAGTTGTGTAATTCCAGTGGCAAGGCAAGTTTTCAACTTGTCTTATTTTAGACCAAACATGGTGACTTTCTGCTGTACTTTTCTGTGTAAGTCAGGACAGAATTTACACCATGACAGAAGCTGCTATGATTGCATCACCACTGACCAGCTCCACAGAGAGGGAACTTAGCGGCAGAGCTTGTTAAATATGTCCTTTGTTGCACAGTACTATGAATCAACAGCAGGTTATAGGATCAAAGGCCATCCTCTCAGGAACATTTCATTTCACTGTGTTTCTCAAATAAAATATCATGTCAGGGGGAAACAACCAATCTAACCCCTACATCTGTCACTCTTGGTTGAGTCCTAGCTAGTCTTTAGATAGGATCCTCTTTATTTCTGAGGGAGAGATAGAGGGGGAGAGTAGACAATAAAGTAACTGCACTTAAGACAGATTTGCCCGAGATGTGTCCTGTCACAACATTATGCAGCCTCAGCTCAATGGCATGGGAGTGATCACTGTGTTGCTACAGCTTGTGGGCTGTGTTCAATCCTGTTGCTACAAAGTGTGAGGTTCAAACACACACTGCTGAGAGAACAAGGCAGTCTCTACTCTGGTCCTGTATGAGCACAGAGCAAATAGTGGGCCTGTGCAAAATACCTCACACCACCAACAAATTCCACAAAAAAGGCCACTGCACACCAGATGGGTTTTCACTAAGGTTTGACAATATCACACCTTTGAAGTGAAATTGGAATGAAAAGATGAAGACACATGCTTCCATGTTTATTTAAGTACACAACCGTATAAAATCTATTGTTATTTCATTTGCTTCTGTCATTAATGTTACACCGCCTTATCAGCAAAATAATACAAAATGAGCATTTCAAACTCTTTAAGAGACTCTACTTACTTACTTTAAGAGATCATACATTCCTTCACAACTCCTTCTCCTTCACTCATTCTTACACACACACACACACACACACACACACACACACACACACACTTACATAGTGAGGAAGTGCCCTTGTTCCCCTCTGACAGAGAGAAGACAGATGCAGGTGTTTATTGAGCTCTCTGCTCATATGAACATGTGACACCTCAGCCTGAACCAGCCTGCTCACATAAAAGTGACAGATTGGCAAACACTAGGACAAGCAGCCTGTAAAAGCCACAGCACCTTGCACTTTACCTACGGGAGTTTCAAAGCCACAGCACCTTGCCCTCTACCTACGGGAGTTTCAAAATGACATCCTGTTCACCTCTTAGCTGACACATCTGGAAGTCTGACAACACACCTATGTGAAACAGGTACATGCTCAGATTCTATTGCTAAATCCCGTTACATGCAGCAAAGACACACAAGCCAGCTAGACACAACCTTCACTTATCCTGTTTCAAAATGTTAATTAATTCATCAGATGAATATTCCATCTGAGGTGAAAGATTTCTCAGCCATTCAGTGGTACATGAACTCTATGCTCACTAATCACTAACCCTACCAATGATGTGTGACGTACAGCTTGGAAAGAAATAGGTACTAAATTATGCAGGTTACTCTCTGCAGGTGTAAGAAATCATACTCATTCACTGAGGTTAAGCGCTCTGATGGCAACAAATCCTGGGTCAGTGATTGAGATCTGAGCCACCGCAACATCACACAATCATTAAATCTCTCTGTCTTGTTGTGCAAGTGTAGACACAAGCTGTCCTTTCATATTGAGCACAGAGAGTGATAACCTCTGCCACACGGAAAATGCACATGGATTTGACATGAGCAATATAAACCAGCTCACTTCATATGAACACATGAGACGCTCATTGTGTGCCTATCACACTTACAAAACACATTCAAAAACCTCACCACAGTCAGCAACAGTCAACCGCCAGTGCAAAGATCAAAAAAAAATTTGTTGTTTTAACATGCAATGATTATGTACTAAACAAAAACACCTGTTTTAACTCCCATTGAAAAGCTTGTGAATCATACAGTATAAAGCCTGCCCCATGCTGGATAAGCTGGTGTGACTGGTACCTGTATTTTTGGCAAATTGATAATGAACAGTAATAGTTTGTGTCTGGACAGACCTGCAGAGTACACCAGTGCACACCAAAAGGCATATTTATTATCTGTTGTCTTCATGAAGATGATTCATCCACCTAATAAATCATAACTGTTTCTATCTTAGACTCCTACTAAAAAATAAAAAATTAATCATTAATCAGTAGCCTGAACTGTTAATTGATAGTTGTCACCAACAGCAACATTTTTCACAAATGTTTCCTACTTCCTACAAAAAAGACATCTCTTTAACTCTAAACATTTGACTACTGGCAAACATGGTGGCCAGCCATGTCCTCCACTCCGGACAAAAATTAATATGTTACTTCAGAGCAAATGACTCTGTCTTTCTTTAACTTTCTCTAGTACAGTAGCTTGAAACTGTGGAATATTAACAGCTTGAGATGCTTGAACAGGCTGATTTAAAAATGTAATGTTTGGAGAAACATGCTGTGCATATATTAAAGCAATGTTAATGTCGAGCTAGTGAAAACTTCAGTGACCCAAGAGTGACTTTAACACCCAAGGAATGTCATAACTGTCACGTACCGAAACCTCAAAAAAAGAAAAGACAAACTGAAGGGACAGTTTATGGCTAAGTGAGTTCAACCACTGTTCTGTGCCACTACTAATTAGCATAGATCAGTGGTGGAGCAGGCTGAGGGGCAGGAGCACTGGCCACTCTGGGGCAGAGGTGAAGAGATTACAGCAGACCCTATGACAACCAGGCCAAACACACACTCACACTTCAGTGCCACGGGTCAAAAAGGTGGCTGAGCGCAGAATGGAGTGATGTCCGAACGCCACCTAGTGACTCCCCATGAGCATGCTGGAAACCAAAAGGGTTTGGCATTGGAGTCTCTTTTTGAACACATGAACACAAACAGTACTGAAGAGTTGGATGCCAACATAACCCTCTACAGTGGACACTGGTTGTGGTCTCTTGGCAGAGGAGACAAATAAATGCCACTGATGAGATTGCTGAGCTGTTTAAGCAATAAGCCCTGAGAGGCCGTTCTACACTGTGAATATAGCACAGCTGAGGGGTGGTGTTAGGCACGAGGCAAGCAGACCGAAGCCCCTCAGCTGTATTATATTCATGGTATAGAACAAACTCAAGGGGCTTATTGTTTTTCTAAAATGGTTACCACACATACCTAGCACATACCTATTTATTAGACAAACCCACAGCAACAGAAAATGTAGCAATTAATTCCTAAACATCAATTCCTCTGCCAAGAAATACATTTCTTTCATCTGGATGGTTGCCAAGTAATGGCAGAAACACAGCCAATGTAACGTTTGAATGGCACAGCAATATAGAATGAAATGCAGTCTCAGCTGCGCTACATCAGGGAATATTCATCGGCATTGAACGCGATTCAACCAATCACAATCAAGGGCTGGAACTATCTATTTTAGAATGAAAATTACAAATCTGTATAGTACAATCAGATTTAATAATGGCACTTCCTCTGTGATGACCCCTTGCTCATCTCATTGTTCAGAGTCTTGGAGGGTCACTTCTGTTTTTTTTTCTGTGAGATGCAGTTTGGCAGGGGAGATGGATCTTTGGCTGGCAACAGTTAGGTAGGTCAGGGGGTCTGAGCTGCCTGTCCCCCCTCCTCTTCCTCTCCCCACCCTATATCTTAGCCTGACAGGAACTGCCTCATGTTTTTACTCTGGCATTCATCGCCGCCCCTGTGCCCAAGTCAAACTCATCTGAATAAATCTCTTGGACTCTTTGGAGACAGGTCTCATTTGGGGAGAAATCTACCTATATTACAATTGAAAACAGAGCACAGCAGTCAGAGGAAGTCCTATTTTCATGCACTTCTGCTCATGTGGTTGACAGCACTGGTCTGTGGCAGAACGGATCGCTGAACAAAAGCCTGAGAACCATAATAAAGCCCAGAGGCTGGCTAGCGTGCTAGCAGTCAAACTCAGACAAGCTCCACGTTACACCAGGCGAAGAGCGCTCACTCACATCCACATCAACCTGTTTGAGCCGTACCACAGACAAGCAGCCCGGCCGAGGGTCAGAGGTTATTGACTGGGGAGACAAGGATGAGAGGCAAACATCATGCACCAGTGCTTGCCAAGAGGACACCCTCTGAGGAACATGCAAAGCGCTCGCTCATTCTGTCCACTTAGGCACATGTGTCAAGGTCCTAAATGAGCTCATTACCAATTCATGAAAGACACAGAAAGATCTCCTGACACAACGCCAGTAAAACCAGTGAAACATGTGGTGTCTGTGGGAAATAAAACATGTATGTGTTTGAATACTGCATTTCAGACGACTTTCAATGGAAATGGCAAGACTTGCTGTCTGTCACAGACAAGAGACAGTGATGGACTACTTGACATGCTTCATGAAATGAACCGAAAATGTCTAAGGTTTGCTGCAACACACCATAATTCGCTCACCTTGTGAGTTCCAGTGTTTTGCATTCTGCAGACATTCTAATTTTAGTTTAATTCTGTTTCTACAAGAGTTTTATTTACAGAGATTTCTATTTTACATGATGCCTGTATGTAGTGCATATTCCAAAATACCTAATCCAATTATTGGATGTAATTATTTTAGGGAAATGAGACTACACATATTCACAACAGAACTCTGGGTCCACTTCCATCCTTGAAGAATGATCCCAGACATAGAAGTTCCTTCAATTCAATTCAATTCTAGGAAGGAAAAACTCCCTTAGGTTTAGTTAGTCTGGGAAGAAACCTTGGGCAGATCCACGACTCAAGGGGCTAACCCAACTGCCAGGGGTCATGCAGGAAAGAAAAATGAGTGGAATTATCGTGAGTCTTCTAAGCAGCAAATCTTAAGACTGTGAAGACACAAAGACATAGGCCTTGCTCTAGGTCTAGCATAGTGTTAAATGTAAAAGTATTCCACATGATCAAATTGTTGGGTTTCAGGACAGCCCTTTTGCAGCCATTCCTAGGGATTATATTCCAGACTACTCTACTGATGAGCATAGTCAGCTGGTTTGGTCAGAATGAGATATGGACTTCAAGCTGTTTTCTAATTGCTGTCTATTGACGCATCATCCTCATAATGTCCCCAGTAATGCACAGTTAGATGATTACCACAAAAACACAGAAAGTGGTTTGCCTGGTGACATTTGCCTCAACATGTAGACCTATGTATGCATCATGTTTCCCAGTTTCCCTGAGCACCTCCTCCTAACGCCCTCTGGTGTTTCACAAAAGGCATGCTGGCTACAGGCAGCTAATTGTAAGGATATTGTACTGCATGGTACATAAAACAGACAACAACCTTGCTGAATAAATGTTTATTACTTTTTGATGCATTTGATATTTCATTAAGGGGATTTATTGTGTTTATTGAAGGGGGGGGGGAGAGGTTGGAATGAGAATGAGGCAGTGATCAGGCAGATTTCTGAAACCCATTCCAAAAATGGTTTACTATCTAACCTGATTCATTCTTCATCTGCTCAAAAACATTCTCTGTCAACCTCAGAACTAGGAACTGTTTTTGGATTTGAAATGGCTCATGTTAGAACATGAATTTTGACATGAAAGACCATCTTCAGTCTTGAACAAAGCCAGCTGGGCGTCCAATGTCTCTTCTTTGAGGAGCTCAGACACCTCCTTGGTGGTGTTCTCAGTGTCCTGATGAGTCTGATGTTGATCTTTGACATCCTGATCAGAGCTCATCTCTGTAGACACAGAGAGGCCTTTGTCCTGCTGAGGTGATGTCCCAGAGGATGCAGTGTCCTCAACATGTCCTTTGGTGTCCACATGTTCTTTATTCATGGTTTCATCCTGGAAAAGTTTAGGAAATAGCAAAACATCACTCCACCTTGCCTGTGTGGTCACAATAATATTCCACACAGACAGAGGAAGAGACAGAGAACAGAGACTTACTGTTGCTGCAGGAGATGAGGACAACTCAGTGTTCAGGACCTTCAGAGTCTCTACTGACTCCACCTCTGCACCCATAGATTCAGCCTTCACAGTGGGACTGCTAATGATGCTCTGACCACTGACATCATGACTGTCAGAGTTGTTCTTATGGTGCTGATTCGGGTCCACATTGAGTGGGTTGATGTCTGTGATTGTAGGGAGCTCTGTGTCCATCTGAAGAGATTGTTTAGGAGTCTCTGTGTCCTGGATGCCTTCTTTGGGCTCTTCCATCACATTGCATTCATCCTTAACCTGACCAAATGGGACATCAATATGAATTGTGAATTCTTTCTGGACTTACTAGCACACAGGATACAGGATACTTAAATGAGAAATCTGGTGTGAATTGATCCATAGACTGTTGTTTGAGGTCACCAAGTGCTCTCAGTAGGAAAAAGAACAAGAAAAATTGATACAACACAGACCAAATAGTGAACCAGCAGCTAACACTAACTGCATAGGGCACAGTAACTTACTTTTAATTTCATTTTCCCATGCCCCATTCACTTAACATTAGCTGCCAGTTAGTTATTCTGTCGTATGTTGTATCATATGTTGTATCAAATTTTCTTGTTCTTTTTCCTTCAGACAGCACTCTGTGAACCATAGACCTTGAACAACTGGCCTATGGATTAATTCACATCAGATGTTTCCTTTAACAGACTCCACCAGGACCTAATATGTTTGTGTAAGGAAGGTGAATACTAAACATGCATTCTTACATGTACTTCACTGGGTGACAGGACAACACTGGTGAGCTTCCCATTTTCTCCATCAGAATTAGTGATCTCCTTAACAGCAGAGATGACCATCTTCTCCACACAGGGTTCCCAAGGAGAATCCATATTAGCTTTACGTCGCCTCTTTTCTTCCTTTCTCTGAGTCTTTTGGCTGGGCTTTTTGGTGGAATTAACTGCCTTTTTCTGAGGAACAGATGATGTTTTCTGCTTTCTGTGCCCCCTCAGAGCCTTCCCTTGATCATGTCCTTGTTTTAGGTTGACACTGATGTTAGTTTCATGTGTCTCATCGGCTGGTTTATCCTGAGCCTTGCTGACCTTTGGGTGGAGCTCCTCGTTGATGAAGGCCTCAGATGTTTTACCCTCAGCCAAGACAGCATCCTTTTCCGTGGTGTCTTTATCGCCAGCCATGACATTTGTTGTTGGTGGTGTGGCAATGGAGCAGGATGGTTCAGCATCCATTTGGAGCTGAAGACCCTCTGGTTTTGCCTCCTTTGCTTCCCCCTCACAGTCAGTAGGTTTAAGCAGCTCAGAGATTTTCCCTTCATCCTCACCAGGGCACTCAGACACTCTGTCTGTCACATCATGAGAGTCATTACTGCTGTCCCTTTCATCCTCATGACAAATCTGACTTTGCTCAAAGTTCTCCTTACACAGGTGGTGTGCTGCCTCTTGGGAGAATGGAGTCAAAGCATCCACACTCAAAGTGTCCAGTGTGGTCTTGCCACCCGTCATCTCAACAACTGTGTACTCTTGGACAGGCTTAGAAGAACAAATCAAACCATTGTCAGCTATTTAAAACTAAATAACAACTGTTTAAAATTATACAACAATGAAATTTTGTATTTTTTTTCTATGACACTTGTGGTCATCCATAGTCAAGAGTTCTAAGGTTTCTGGCTTCTTTACCTCCTCTTTGGCATCAATCTCAGTGGGTTCCAGGAGAGGAGAGACCTCCTCAGTGGCATTCTCAGTGTGCTGTTTCATTAAAGACTGATCCTCCACACTGACCTCCTGAACTGAGCCTATATCTGCAGCCACAGGCGTGCCTTCCACCGGCCGAGCAGATGGCAGAGAGGTTGCAGTGTGTCCTTCAGTTCCCATCACAGGAACTTCATTCAAACTTTTATCCACAGACTCCTGACAAAATGGCAAAAGTGTGTTCATTACTGTTTATCTACATAGTTAATCTCAGGCAGACAACTATCAAATGTTCTATAAAGAGAAAAAATGATGGACAACTTACAGTTGCAAGAGGGGATAACTCTGTCTTCAACAAAATCTGTTGGATCTCCAGTTTCTTTTCTTTAAGCACAAGTGAAACATGCTCAGGATCCTCAGTGTACTTTTTGTGATGTTTCTCATGGACCTCCAAATCAGTGCCCAACTCTGCAGTTACAGCGTGGCATTTGTCCCTCTGAGATGATCCCACAGAGGATTCATTGTCCTCGACACCTCCTTTTGTGCCCCTCAAAGAAATGTCTTTGACACATTCATCCTCAGACTGTTGATGAAAAATGCAACTGATAATTATTGTGTTCAACAACACAGCACAATGTAGCTGCTACCGCCAAATTAGGCACTGCCAGAAACCCATGGAGTCAATTCCATATGCACAATTTTGACATCAAACACCACTTACAGGAATTGTAAGAGAAGCGGAAGGTTCAGTCCTTAACAAAGCCAGCTGGGCCTCTAAGGTCTCTTCTTTGAGGAGCTCAGAGACCTCCTTGGTGACATTTTTAGTGTCCTGATGAGTCTGATGTTGATCTTTGACATCCTGATCAGAGCTCATCTCTGCAGTCACAGAGAGGCCTTTGTCCTGCTGAGGTGATGTCCCAGAGGATGCAGTGTCCTCAACATGTCCTTTGGTGTCCACATGTTCTTTATTCATGGTTTCATCCTGGAAAAGCTGAGGAAATAGCAAAACATCACTCCACCTTGCCTGTGTTGTCACAATAATATTACACAGAGACAGAGGAAGAGACCGAAAACAGAGACTTACTGTTTCTGCAGGAGATGAGGACAACTCAGTGTTCAGGACCTTCAAAGTCTCTCCTGACTCCACCTCTGCACTCATAGATTCAGCCTTCACAGTGGGACTGCTAGTGATGCTCTGGCCACTGACATCATGACTGTCATTGTTGTTCTTATTGTGCTGATTCAGGCCCACATTGACCAAGTTGATGTCTGTGGTTATAGGGAGCTCTGTGACCATCTGAAGAGATGCTTTAGGAGTCTCTGTGTCCTGGATGCCTACTTCGGGATCCTCCATCATATTGCATTCATCCTTGACCTGACCAAATGGGAAAATCACTGGGATGAGCTGAGTCAGCATTTTGCTCATGTCATTGTGGCATATAAATTCTTTTTGAACTCACTAGCACATATGGTACTAACAAACAGATACTTAAAGGAGAAATCCAGTGTGAATCGATCCTCTGACTATTGTTTGATGTCACCGAGTGCACTCAGTAGGAAAAAGGACGAGAAGAATTGATACAACACAACCCGAACAGTGAACCAGCAGCTAACACTAACTGAATGGGGCACAGTAACTTACTTTCAGTTTAATTTTCTTATGCCCAATTCATTTAACATTAGCTGACGGTTCATTATTCTGTCTATGTTGTATCAAACTTTTGTTGTTCTTTTTCCAAAAGACAGTACTCGGTGACCTCAAACAACAGGTCCATGGATTGATTCACATAAGATTTGTCCCTCTGAGGTGAAGCCACAGACGATTCATTGTCCCTGACACCTCCTTTTGTGCCCCTCAGAAAATGTCTTTGACACATTCATCCTCGGACTGCTGATGAACAATGCAACTGACCATTATTGTGTTCAACACTACAGCACCATCTAGTTGCTACTGTCAAATCAGGCACTGCCAGACACCCATGGAATCAATTCCATAGGCATAATTTTAACGTGAAAGACCACTTACAGGAATTGCAAGGGAAGTGGAAGGTTCAGTCTTCAACAAAACCAGCGGGGCCTCCAAAGTCTCTTCTTTGAGGAGCTCAGACACCTCCTTGGTGGCGTTCTTAGTGTCCTGATGAGTCTGATGTTGATCTTTGACATCCTGATCAGAGCTCATCTCTGTAGACACAGAGAGGTCTTTGTCCTGCTGAAGTGATGTCCCAGAGGATGCAGTGTCCTCAACATGTCCTTTGGTGTCCACATGTTCTTTATTCATGGTTTCATCCTGGAAAAGTTGAGGAAATAGCAAAACATCACTCCACCTTGCCTGTGTGGTCAAATAATATTACACAGAGACAGAGGAAGAGACCGAAAACAGAGACTTACTGTTGCTGCAGGAGATGAGGACAACTCAATGTTCAGGACCTTCAGAGTCTCTCCTGACTCCACCTCTGCACTCATAGATTCAGGCTTCACAGTGGGACTGCTAGTGATGCCCTGGCCACTGACATCATGACTGTCAGAGTTGTTCTTATGGTGCTGATTCAGGTCCACATTGACTGAGTTGATGTCTGTGGTTGTAAGAAGCTCTGTGCCCACCTGAAGAGATGGTTTAGGAGTCTCTGTGTCCTGGATGCCTACCTTGGAATTATCCATCATATTGCATTCATCCTTGACCTGACCAAACGGAAAAATCACTGGGATGAGCTGAGTCAGCATTTTGCTGTCAGTGTCATTGTGTTATATGAATTCTTTCTGGACTCACTAACACATATGATACTGACAAACAAATACTTAAAGGAGAAATCCAGTGTGAATCGATCCATACACTGTTGTTTGAGGTCGCCGAGTGATTTCAGTAGGAAAAACTACAAGAAAGATTGATACAACATAGACCAAATAGTGAACCAGCAGCTAACACTAACTGCATAGGGCACAGTAGCTTACTTTCAATTTCATTTTCCTATGCCCCATTTAGTTAACATTAGCTGCCAGTTCATTATTCTGTCTATGTTGTATCAAATTTTCTTGTTCTTTTTCCTACAGACAGCACTTGGTGACCAACAGGATTGATTCACATCAGATTTCTCCTTTAACAGACTCCATCAGGAATTAATATGTTTGTGTAAGGAAGGTGAATACTAAGTATGCATTCCTACTTGTATTTCACTGGATGACAGGACACCTCTGGTGAGCTTCCCATTTTCTCCATCAGAATTAGTGAGCTTCAGGTGATGCACATCTTTGTCCAGGGCATTTCCAGCCAAAGTGGTGGCAGTTAGGAGGGCAGAATCACCCTGCTGTGTTCACCATCATTAATGGCACATTTTCCTTCACTTGCAGGAGACGTATGGTGCTTCCACTCCAAGTATCGTTTCTCATTTGATTTCTTTAAGGCATTCTCAAACTTTCTCTCAGTCACTTTCACTTGTATAAACTCTGTTTCATCCTGGGGTTAAATATGAAGTAGTTTAGATTAGATCATGTTCACCCTTTTGTAATCGTGCAGTGAAGGTGAAATACAATGATTTTAATCATTCACATTTTTCGTTTAAGCTTACCACCAAGCGGGGCGGCGCCTGTTGATTCCCTTGGCCTTGCCTCTGCAGTCCACACCGTTTTACCACTTCTCTGATGATGGTGTCCTTGATGATGAAAATGTATTAAAGTCATGATCATAATTATCATCTGTGTTTGAGCAGTGCAACCTCAAATAGACAAAGCAATAATACTGCAAAAATTCTATGACAAGTACATTTATGTTATTCAGTGTTTTTGTTTACTTTTTTTTTAAGGAAACAAACATTACATAGCCGACAACTGATCAGATTAAGTTGAATGTTTTTAGTTTACCTGAAAATCTGCTCTGAAACTAAAATGTTTCATCTGAGAGATGTTGTTGCTTCTGTTTGAGTTTGTCTTTGAATTAGCAGACTGTGACTCAGAGGGTTTTGGATATGTCTCGTGAAGGATCATCCAGGTGAGGTGAAACACATACTTCACAAAAAAAGAGAAAAGTTTAATGTTAACACAGTCATTATATTTCAGACAAAGTCTACATAATTAATACAGTACACTAAATGACGATCAGCTCTGTAAGTGTCTGTAATCTCTCAGCATAGTCAAAGTATTATCTTGTGGAAATAACTAACCCTTAGATAGTCTTCTTTAAGGCTGGTTGCAATGTGCTGTCCATGGTCTTTCATATAGCCCCCAGAAGGGCGTGGAGCTGGTAGCTTGGCCAGATTTTTTGGGCCCTGCCCAAGGTCATAGGCCTGCCAGATCTCCTTAACAGCAGAGATGACCATCTTCTCCTTCTCACATGGTTCCCGAGGAGAGTCCAGATTAACTTTACGTCTCCTGTTCTCTTCCCTTCTCTGAGCCTTTTGGCTGGGCTTTTTGGTGGAATTAACTGCCTTTTTCTGAGGAACAGATGATGTTTTCTGCTTTCTGTGTCCCCTCAGAGCCTTCCCTTGATCATGTCCTTGTTTTAGGTTGATACTGATGTTAGTTTCATGTGTCTCATCGACTGGTTTATCCTGAGCCCTGCTGACCTTTGGGTGGAGCTCCTCGTTGATGAAGGCCTCAGATGTTTTACCCTCAGCCAAGACAGCATCCTTTTCCGTGGTGTCTTTATCGCCAGCCATGACATTTGTTGTTGGTGGTGTGGCAATGGAGCAGGATGGATCAGCATCCATTTGGAGCTGAAGACCCTCTGGTTTTGCCTCCTTTGCTTCCCCCTCACAGTCAGTAGGTTTAAGCAGCTCAGAGATTTTCCCTTCAACCTCATCAGGGCACTCAGACACTCTCTCTGTCACATCATGAGAGTCATTACTGCTGTCCCTTTTATCCTCATGACAAATCTGACTTTGCTCAAAGTTCTCCTTACACAGGTGGTGTGCTGCCTCTTGGGAGAATGGAATCAAAGCATCCACACTCAAAGTGTCCAGTGTGGTCTTGCCATCCGTCATCTCAACAACTGTGTACTCTTGGACAGGCTTAGAAGAACAAATCAAACCATTGTCAGCTATTTAAAACTAAATAACAACTGTTTAAAATTATACAACAATGAAATTTTGTATTTTTTTTCTATGACACTTGTGGTCATCCATAGTCAAGAGTTCTAAGGTTTCTGGCTTCTTTACCTCCTCTTTGGCATCAATCTCAGTGGGTTCCAGGAGAGGAGAGACCTCCTCAGTGGCATTCTCAGTGTGCTGTTTCATTAAAGACTGATCCTCCACACTGACCTCCTGAACTGAGCCTATATCTGCAGCCACAGGCGTGCCTTCCACCGGCCGAGCAGATGGCAGAGAGGTTGCAGTGTGTCCTTCAGTTCCCATCACAGGAACTTCATTCAAACTTTTATCCACAGACTCCTGACAAAATGGCAAAAGTGTGTTCATTACTGTTTATCTACATAGTTAATCTCAGGCAGACAACTATCAAATGTTCTATAAAGAGAAAAAATGATGGACAACTTACAGTTGCAAGAGGGGATAACTCTGTCTTCAACAAAATCTGTTGGATCTCCAGTTTCTTTTCTTTAAGCACAAGTGAAACATGCTCAGGATCCTCAGTGTCCTTTTTGTGATGTTTCTCATGGACCTCCAAATCAGTGCCCAACTCTGCAGTTACAGCGTGGCATTTGTCCCTCTGAGATGATCCCACAGAGGATTCATTGTCCTCGACACCTCCTTTTGTGCCCCTCAAAGAAATGTCTTTGACACATTCATCCTCAGACTGTTGATGAAAAATGCAACTGATAATTATTGTGTTCAACAACACAGCACAATGTAGCTGCTACCGCCAAATTAGGCACTGCCAGAAACCCATGGAGTCAATTCCATATGCACAATTTTGACATCAAACACCACTTACAGGAATTGTAAGAGAAGCGGAAGGTTCAGTCCTTAACAAAGCCAGCTGGGCCTCTAAGGTCTCTTCTTTGAGGAGCTCAGAGACCTCCTTGGTGACATTTTTAGTGTCCTGATGAGTCTGATGTTGATCTTTGACATCCTGATCAGAGCTCATCTCTGCAGTCACAGAGAGGCCTTTGTCCTGCTGAGGTGATGTCCCAGAGGATGCAGTGTCCTCAACATGTCCTTTGGTGTCCACATGTTCTTTATTCATGGTTTCATCCTGGAAAAGCTGAGGAAATAGCAAAACATCACTCCACCTTGCCTGTGTTGTCACAATAATATTACACAGAGACAGAGGAAGAGACCGAAAACAGAGACTTACTGTTTCTGCAGGAGATGAGGACAACTCAGTGTTCAGGACCTTCAAAGTCTCTCCTGACTCCACCTCTGCACTCATAGATTCAGCCTTCACAGTGGGACTGCTAGTGATGCTCTGGCCACTGACATCATGACTGTCATTGTTGTTCTTATTGTGCTGATTCAGGCCCACATTGACCAAGTTGATGTCTGTGGTTATAGGGAGCTCTGTGACCATCTGAAGAGATGCTTTAGGAGTCTCTGTGTCCTGGATGCCTACTTTGGGATCCTCCATCATATTACATTCATCCTTGACCTGACCAAATGGGAAAATCACTGGGATGAGCTGAGTCAGCATTTTGCTCATGTCATTGTGGCATATAAATTCTTTTTGAACTCACTAGCACATATGGTACTAACAAACAGATACTTAAAGGAGAAATCCAGTGTGAATCGATCCTCTGACTATTGTTTGAGGTCACCGAGTGCACTCAGTAGGAAAAAGGACGAGAAGAATTGATACAACACAACCCGAACAGTGAACCAGCAGCTAACACTAACTGAATGGGGCACAGTAACTTACTTTCAGTTTAATTTTCTTATGCCCAATTCATTTAACATTAGCTGACGGTTCATTATTCTGTCTATGTTGTATCAAACTTTTCTTGTTCTTTTTCCAAAAGACAGTACTCGGTGACCTCAAACAACAGGTCCATGGATTGATTCACATAAGATTTGTCCCTCTGAGGTGAAGCCACAGATGATTCATTGTCCCCGACACCTCCTTTTGTGCCCCTCAGAAAATGTCTTTGACACATTCATCCTCGGACTGCTGATGAACATTGCAACTGACCATTATTGTGTTCAACACTACAGCACCATCTAGTTGCTACTGTCAAATCAGGCACTGCCAGACACCCATGGAATCAATTCCATAGGCATAATTTTAACGTGAAAGACCACTTACAGGAATTGCAAGGGAAGTGGAAGGTTCAGTCTTCAACAAAACCAGCTGGGCCTCCAAAGTCTCTTCTTTGAGGAGCTCAGACACCTCCTTGGTGGCGTTCTTAGTGTCCTGATGAGTCTGATGTTGATCTTTGACATCCTGATCAGAGCTCATCTCTGTAGACACAGAGAGGTCTTTGTCCTGCTGAAGTGATGTCCCAGAGGATGCAGTGTCCTCAACATGTCCTTTGGTGTCCACATGTTCTTTATTCATGGTTTCATCCTGGAAAAGTTGAGGAAATAGCAAAACATCACTCCACCTTGCCTGTGTGGTCAAACAATATTACACAGAGACAGAGGAAGAGACCGAAAACAGAGACTTACTGTTGCTGCAGGAGATGAGGACAACTCAGTGTTCGGGACCTTCAGAGTCTCTCCTGACTCCACCTCTGCACTCATAGATTCAGGCTTCATAGTGGGACTGCTAGTGATGCCCTGGCCACTGACATCATGACTGTCAGAGTTGTTCTTATGGTGCTGATTCAGGTCCACATTGACTGAGTTGATGTCTGTGGTTGTAAGAAGCTCTGTGCCCACCTGAAGAGATGGTTTAGGAGTCTCTGTGTCCTGGATGCCTACCTTGGAATTATCCATCATATTGCATTCATCCTTGACCTGACCAAACGGAAAAATCACTGGGATGAGCTGAGTCAGCATTTTGCTGTCAATGTCATTGTGTTATATGAATTCTTTCTGGACTCACTAACACATATGATACTGACAAACAAATACTTAAAGGAGAAATCCAGTGTGAATCGATCCATAGACTGTTGTTTGAGGTCACCGAGTGCTTTCAGTAGGAAAAACTACAAGAAAAATTGATACAACATAGACCAAATAGTGAACCAGCAGCTAACACTAACTGCATAGGGCACAGTAGCTTACTTTCAATTTCATTTTCCTATGCCCCATTTAGTTAAAATTAGCTGCCAGCTCATTATTCTGTCTATGTTGTATCAAATTTTCTTGTTCTTTTTCCTACAGACAGCACTTGGTGACCAACAGGATTGATTCACATCAGATTTCTCCTTTAACAGACTCCATCAGGAATTAATATGTTTGTGTAAGGAAGGTGAATACTAAGCATGCATTCCTACTTGTATTTCACTGGATGACAGGACACCTCTGGTGAGCTTCCCATTTTCTCCATCAGAATTAGTGAGCTTCAGGTAATGCACATCTTTGTCCAGGGCATTTCCAGCCAAAGTGGTGGTAGTTAGGAGGGCAGAATCACCCTTGCTGTGTTCACCATCATTAATGGCACATTTTCCTTCATTTGCAGGAGACGTATGGTGCTTCCACTCCAAGTATCGTTTCTCATTTGATTTCTTTAAGGCATTCTCAAACATTCTCTCAGTCACTTTCACTTGTATAAACTCTGTTTCATCCTGGGGTTAAATATGAAGTAGTTTAGATTAGATCATGTTCACCCCTTTATAATCGTGCAGTGAAGGTGAAATACAATGATTTTAATCATTCACATTTTTTGTTTATGCTTACCACCAAGAGGGGCGGCGCCTGTTGATTCCCTTGGCCTTGCCTCTGCGGTCCACACCGTTTTACCACTTCTCTGATGATAGTGTCCTTGATGATGAAAATGTATTATTAAAGTCATGATCATAATTATCATCTGTGTTTGAGCAGTGCAACCTCAAATAGACAAAGCAATAATACTGCAAACATTCTGTATGACAAGTACATTTATGTTATTCAGTGTATTTGTTTACTTTTTTTTTAGGAAACAAACATTACATAGCCGACAACTGATCAGATTAAGTTGAATGTTTTTAGTTTACCTGAAAATCTGCTCTGAAACTGAAATGTTTCATCTGAGAGATGTTGTTGCTTCTGTTTGAGTTTGTCTTTGAATCAGCAGACTGTGACTCAGAGGGTTTTGGATATGTCTCGTGAAGGATCATCCAGGTGAGGTGAAACACATACTTTACAAAAAAAGAGAAAAGTTTAATGTTAACACAGTCATTATATTTCAGACAAAGTCTACATAATTAATACAGTACACTAAATGACGATCAGCTCTGTAAGTGTCTGTAATCTCTCAGCATAGTCAAAGTATTATCTTGTGGAAATAACTAACCCTTAGATAGTCTTCTTTAAGGCTGGTTGCAATGTGCTGTCCATGGTCTTTCATATAGCGCCCAGATGGGCGTGGAGCTGGTAGCTTGGCCAGATTTTTTGGGCCCTGCCCAAGGTCATAGGCCTGCCAGATCTCCTTAACAGCAGAGATGACCATCTTCTCCTTCTCACATGGTTCCCGAGGAGAGTCCAGATTAACTTTACGTCTCCTGTTCTCTTCCCTTCTCTGAGCCTTTTGGCTGGGCTTTTTGGTGGAATTAACTGCCTTTTTCTGAGGAACAGATGATGTTTTCTGCTTTCTGTGTCCCCTCAGAGCCTTCCCTTGATCATGTCCTTGTTTTAGGTTGATACTGATGTTAGTTTCATGTGTCTCATCGACTGGTTTATCCTGAGCCCTGCTGACCTTTGGGTGGAGCTCCTCGTTGATGAAGGCCTCAGATGTTTTACCCTCAGCAAAGACAGCATCCTTTTCCGTGGTGTCTTTATCACCAGCCATGACATTTGTTGTTGGTGGTGTGGCAATGGAGCAGGATGGTTCAGCATCCATTTGGAGCTGAAGACCCTCTGGTTTTGCCTCCTTTGCTTCCCCCTCACAGTCAGTAGGTTTAAGCAGCTCAGAGATTAGATCTTTAGCAACTTCAGACTCACCACCAGAGTTCTGGTCCAAAGTCTCCTGATGGTGATCGCTGACCTTCTGATCACAGACCTCTACAAGCCTGTCCTCATTCTTCTCACTCTCCATTGCAGGGAGTTCAGACACTGCTTGGTTCTCAGTCACTATGGTGTCAAACTCTTTAACTTCTTGGACCAGGGAGATCTCACCATCATGGCCTTTACTTGAAGCCATTTCTTTCTCAGTACTGGCTTCAATAGTGTCACCCTTACTGGTGGAATTCTGAGTCTTTTCCTTACTGCCAGCACGTGCTTTCTTCCCTCGCCTCCGTCTTCTCCTCTTTTCTAAAGCACCGTGGGGCTGGAGGAAAAAAGTAAACCCACCTCAGTGACTCATTCACAGAGAATATAAAACTTGGTGAACTGAAGGACTGTTTGATTATTGAAGGATACTAATCTATGATGACTGAAGACAATATTAATGTAAAGAATTAGCACTTACCACAGTCTCATGGACAGGTAACACAGCATCTGGCAGAATCACAGTGGCCTCTTCACTCTGACTTTTCCCCTCGCCAGGGCACTCAGACACTCTCTCTGTCACATCATGAGAGTCATCGCTGCTGTTCTTTCCATCCTCTCTGCATATCTGACTTTGTTCAAAGTCCTCCTTACGCAGGTGGTGTGCTGCTTCTTGGGACAATGAAGTCAAAGCATCCACACTCAAAGTGTCTAGTGTGGTCTTGCCATCCTTCATCTGAACAACTGTGCACTCTTGGAGAAGCTGAGGAGAACAAATCAAACCATTGTCAGCTATTGAGTGGTGCACTTTTTCAGCAAGGACTGTTAAGACCAAACAAACATGGACTTTGTGTGCAGTGTTGTGGTGCAACAGAAGTGTTGCATCATTTGTCAAGAGCTTAATGGTTTCTGGCTTCTTTACCTTCTCTTTGGCATCTATCTCAGTGGGTTCCAGAAGAGCAGAGACCTCCTCAGTATCATTCTCAGTGCACTGTTTCATTAAAGACTGATCCTCCACGCTGACCTCCTGAACTGAGCCCATCTCTGCAGCCACAGATGTGCCGTCCTCCTGCTGAACATATGGCAGAGAGGTTGCAGTGTTCACCATGGGTCCTTCACTTCCCATCACAGGAACTTCATTCAAACTTTTATCCTCACACTCCTGAAAAAATGGCAGTGTGTTCATTACTATGCACATCTAAATAGTTAAACTTAGGCAGACAAGTCTCAATGTTCTATTAAGAGAAATGAGGATGGACAACTTACAGGTGTTGTAAGAGGGGATACCGCCGTCTTCAACAAAACCTGTTGGGTCTCTTCTTTAAGGACAACTGAAACATGCTCAGACTCCTCAGTGTCCTTTTTGTGATGCCCCTCATGGATCTCCAAATCAGTGCCCAACTCTGTAGTTACAGCATGGATTTCGTTCTTCTGAGATGATGCCACAGAGGATTCATTGCCATCAACTCCTACTGGAATTGTAAGGGAAGTGGAAGGTCCAGTCTTGAACAAGGCCAGTTGGGCCTCCAACGTGTCCTCTTTGAGAAGCTCAGAGACCTCCGTGGTGGTATTCTGATGAGTCTGATGTTGATTGTTTACATCCTGATAAGAGCTCATCTCTGCAGTCACAGAGAGGCCTATGTCCTTCTGTGGTGATGTCTCAGAGGATGCAGTGTCCTCAACATGTCCTCCAGTGTTCACAACATGTTCAGTCATGTTTTCATCATGGGACTGTTGAGGAAATAGAAAATCATTACTCCTACACCTTACCTGTGTGTAATATAATATAATAATATTATAATTTTCAGTATAATTATAATAATATTCAGTTTGGAACAGTTGAGCATTTTGGAACAGTAATATTCAGTTTGGAGACTCACTGTTGCTACAGGAGATGAGGACAACTCAGTGTTCAGGAACTTCAGAGTCTCTCCTGACTCCACCTCTGCACTCATAGATTCAGTCTTCACAGTGATGCTCTGACCAATGACATCATGACCGTCAGAGCTGTTCTTATGGTGCTGGTTCAGGTCCACATTGACCAAGTTGATGTCTGTGGTTGTAGGGAGCTCTGTGTCCATTTGAAAAGATGGTTTAGGAGTCTCTGTGTCCTGGATGCCTACCTTGGGATCTTCCATCATAGTGCATTCATCCTTGACCTGACCAAATGGGAAAATCACTGGGATGAGCTGAGCCAGCATTTTGCTTATGTCATTGTGGCATATGAATTCTTTTTCAACTCACTAGCTGTCATGGTACTGACAAACAGAATCTTAACAGACTCCACCAGGACCTAATATGCTTGTGTAAAGAAAGTGACTCGTAATTAAGCATGCATTCTTACATGTATTTCATTGGATGACAAGACGCAAGTGATGAGTTGTGGAGCGTTTGGATTCCCATTTTCTCCATCAGAATTAGTGGGCTTCAGGTCAGACGCTGTTTGCTTCTCAGTCACTATGCTGTCAACCTCTTTAATCTCTTGGACCAGGGCGATCACATCATCAGGCCTCATATCATGGTCTTCACTTGAAGACATTTCTTTTTCAGTACTGGCTTCCATAGTGTCACCCTCTTTGGTGGAATCCTGAGCCTTGTTCTTACAGCAAGCATATACTTTCTTCAGCCTTGTCCTCTTTCTTAAAGCACCATGAGGCTGGAGGGAATGTAAACTGATCTCAGTGTTTCAAGTGACTTTTACATAATTCCCTAACATGTTCTTTTCAAATTTAGATCATATAGCTATAATAAAGACAAACTGCAACACAGCATTGTAGAGCACAGTACACAGAAAAGAAGGACTCGTACAAATACATATCATTCTGCAAATTAACATCTTCAGTGTTATTCATACATGCAATAATGTCTCTAGTACAAACAAATAACCTTGGTCAGTATCTGACGGACCACACTTCTGGAGGATCTGGATTCCTGAATCCCCTCTAAGCACATATATATCTCATCCTAAAAAAAAAGAAAGGTGCTGATTTTTTTCCACCGTTGTTCCAACATGAAAATATTTGACATTTATTATATATAGGCTATTCATCCAGTGTAGACATAACATGGATATTTCAAGCTGTAAAATGCACAGAGAAAAAAGGCTTATGATTACTCACTAGTTCCTGCTTGCAACGATACGTCTTTTGGGCACTTTTCAGGATCTTCTCTCTTTGAAGGAGCCATTTCTCCACACACTTGTCATAATATTCATGTTTCCCTAAGACACCCTGTGTCACAGATCCATAGGGGGCTGCAGGGACCTTGGCATTGAGGGGAACCAATACCACCTGACCCTGGAGACGGAGGGGGAGGGAATGGGGTATGTTATAGATACATTTGTAAAATAATATAGAACAGTGCTACAGGGTGTTAAATATTTTAATCTTCACTGAAAATGCAAATGGGCTACAGAGCATTCTACCCAGCAAGCTAATCATTTGTTTTCTAAACAGGTATTGTAATTATAGGCAGATGCTATTATATCTCATAGCTGTCCTTAGTTTATTGCCTCTGTATGAATTTTACTCTGACTTCACCTGTACTTTGCCATCAATCATGAGAGCCCATGTAGGGAGGTGGCGTTCCGGTGGCCTACCTGCAAGCACATAATAGTCCATGTTCGAGAAGAATGCTAAAAATAATAACACATCAAGCACAACTTACTATTCATATACAGATAAACTGACAAAATACACACCTTTACCCACACGCTTCCTCATTGTGAGAGCTCACACTGCCCTCAGTGTATGAGCTCTACACTGTGAAAGACACAATATTACTTTTCTAATATTAAATACAAAACTAATGAGAAAGTTTATGAAAGTCCAAGAAAGTGTGCAGTTACAAGTCCTGGTTTGAATAAGGTGTGAATATTCTATGCCATCTGGAAATCCATGGTGTTCTATTCTGATGAGGTCATAAAGCCAGCCACTCTGACATCATGTAGTGGGTTACCATGGATCCAGCAGTGTTTCTTTTCTTTATGTTGAGGTTATTTTTCTACTCAGAACCAACTATATACAACTATATGAACAAAAGTGTTGATTAAATACTAAATTGCTGAATTCATGTGTGTTATTAAGACCCATTGCCACAGGTTAATAAAATCAAGCTCATCATCATGTACTTTCTAGCTTTGATTAGTGTGCCTTCACTGAAATATACCTCAACTCTGTTTCTCTGCAAAAGCCATCTGCCAAGCGAGTTTGTAGCTGTAAATGTGACATTTACTGTACAGTATATTGTCATCCAAAATGACTGTGGTACTCCAGCAGCAGCTGTTGCCAAAGCACCCATTTCTATGCTTTTGTAACGGATCCACATGATCTTCTGCTCCTCTGAGCTGTGAGCCACTAATAAGGCCTCAGGAGACAGAGCCAGTCTGATTCATTTGCATGCAGGACCCAAGACACAGGCACTGTTGAGAGATATTGACCAGCAATATCGGCATAACTCATGAATAGAGAAGATGGTGATTATGTGCCAGAGGCAGCATATAAACATTTACATTTGGATTTCACAGCATTGAAGAGATAGTTTACAAACAATATTTTGTTACGTCTAACTGGGTAGCTCCTAAAACACACAAGTGAGAGATGTCTCTTTGTGGCATTCTTATGTGGTTTATTTCACATGCTTCAGATGTCACAATTTAATGATTTTGCACCACCAAAGCTATCTCTTAAAATATATCAGTCTTTCACTATCCAAACTCTTCAATAAATAAGACATATGTACATTAAAAATATGTGCAAATACATTCAAAATATAGAGTGTTGTCAACAAGCATTGATTGCTATGACATTTCCTTTTTTTCTCAAGAACTGTTTTGAAAAATGATTTCCCTTGTCTCTTTACCACATGAAACTGAAGCAGTTGCCTTAATTAGTTGATGCGGCTGAATAGCCATGGATACTTCCATTAGCATTTTAAAGAGCTAAGTTAAATCCTATTAGAGCCAAATCAATTTTATCTGGCCTCTTTCATAAACACAACCATTTGATAGAGAATACCCTAATAAGGCTTATCTATCATGCTTTTCATTAAGCCTCTATATTCAGAGCAAGTACAGGCACTGCCATCGGACAGTTATGCTCTAAGCACAACAAATGGAAAAGACCTTTCATTATGAAAATTATTATATGCTTCTTAACCCCAGGGCACAGTGTGAACTGCCTGCACGAGGGCAAGTAAAACACTGTCTGTGCTGTTTTAAGTATGTTATACTAAATATATATGAGAATATGCGCACAAACCAGCATGGGGATATAGCATATAAAAAAAGAGTTTCAATGGTAGTGTTTTAAGCTTGGATCAGCGAGACAGACATAGGATGGTCATGGTCAGGATCCTCCATGATGGACTTCAGAGCATCTAGAGCCTCAATGGTCACCTTTAGACTGCCCACAACCTCAGTGCTGTCTGCAATGTCCACAACTGGCACAAGAGAAGAAAGAGAAGGCAAGGAATTGAAATTGCAATGGATGACCGAGACAGGCTGAGAGGAGACAGTGCAGTGTTGTATTTCTATTTAAATGCATAATTGTACACTTTTATATACAACCAGTTGAATCTGCGTTGGAAGAAATTGTCAATCTTCCATTGATAGTCAAACAACATTATTAAATGAAATATTTTAAATTTTTTAATTTTTTCCAAATGAAAGCTGCTGAAACCAAGGGAACATTTTTGGTTGATGACATTACAGAGTTATTCCATCGTCATCAATGAGCAACTTTTCAGAAATTCAGCATTTGCATTTAAAGCATTGCTGTGTGGAATGATAAAAATGTTATCCAGGCTGCCATGTACAGCCCTCTTGCAGGGAAAAGGTTCTACTCACTGTTGAGGGGGACATCCACCATGTCCTGCTGTCTCTCCAGAATCTCAGGAATCCTCAGATAGGCCACACCCACATCCTCACATTCCTGCTCCTGCTCCTCCTCCTCCGGGGGGTCACTCACCACAGTGAACTTGATGCTGAAAGAGCCAATCACAGACAACTTCAACACAAAGCCAAACAGGTGCAGGCTTGAGAAAGAAGCAGACTCTTTACATGTGCAGTTGTCGTTTTAATTTTAAATCTAATACAGAAGAACTGACCCAATCCCTAAGATTGGCCAAAAAGAGGACTTGACAAATAGCATCTCTGATCTCCAATCCCGGTGTTAGAATCAGAACCTTCTGAAATCTCATGGCTACTTTCGCTAATAATGTGCCCCAAAACTGCTGAGTTGCAGAACTGAAATAACAGATTTGGGCCGATTCACATTTTGAATTTCTCCTATACAACTCCTGAACTTCACTGAGACAGACTTTATCACATCTGTGGCGACAAAAACAATACGACAGCTCTTGCCAAAAACTGGCTGCCAACTCATACCTCTCATAGCGCTTGGTCCTTCGCTCCAGCACTGCTCGCAGAGCCTGCCGCCGGGCCTGGTTCTTCTCCACATCCACATGAATGACTACAAGAGAAAACAAACTCAGTCACACTTTACTGGCCAAATGATTACCATAATGCTGATGCATGAATTGTGTGTTCAGCATTGTTGTGACTTTTCCATCCATACCATTGCTATAATTGAAGTGGATGCTTTGTCCAGGCAGGGGCTTGGGCAGGGACAGAGGGGTTTCAACAGAGGGCAGATCCAAGATTGAGTACTCCACAAACAGCCGTGCAATGTTCCGATCAATGGCCACCCTCGCCCCGGCCCGTAGACTCAACGACACCACTTCCACACGGATGCGCTCAGATGGCTGAAAGGACACCAAACCAGTCATTATTGGCCAAGATACAGCTAAGCAACTTTATTTGTGTTACAGCATCATATCACAAGGCTTAAATACACAGCCCTTTGAAAACTGGTTTCTCACTAAGGCCAACCTGAAATCAACCTGCATTTATCAAGAAAACAGCTAACAGATAAACAACAGGCATAAGCTTAATTTAAACTCAAGTACACAGCCCCTATGGATCTTTATATCTGAGAAAGTGAGGAGTTGCATGTATCGATTTGACCAATTATAAGCACAGCATGTCAGTGATGAGAGCTCAAGAGAGCACAAAACATTGTGTGAAGTCCTGCCTCGCCATAAACAATGCTGCTGTATGTTTGGAGAGAAAACATAACAAAAACAAAACAAGGAAATCCACTTCAGACCAAACTTATGCACTTGTACAAGTTTGCTGAGTGAATCTTTCCTCTCCACTGCTGTCTCTAAATAATTAGCTCAGCGCAGGTGGCTTTCTCTATGCTCCCTCAAATAAGTTACCATGAAAACAAAACTTGTTCTGTTGCTGTTCGATTTTAAAATGCAGTTCACCTTGAGGCCCACTGCTCCAAGGGGTTACGCTTGCTGGGCTTACCTGTTTCCGAGTCTGAGTGCTATGACCTGGAACAATGCAGTCATCACTATCGGACAGGATCAATTCATTCACTTCTGAGGAATCCATCTGCTGGTCATCTAGGGAGAAGCCAAAGACACCACAGTTACTAACAACACAGCATGGGAGTGTCAGTGTTAACTAGATCCACTTCATGCAGTTAAGGTACACTGAAACATATCTTAATTCGCTCAGTCCTCTTATCTGGAATTAGTCGCCACTCACACAGAGAGCATTTTCAGAGACAAGATTCCCCTCATGGAAGTTAGCAGTTGCTTAGGAAACGGTTGCCTTGCTGTTGTCACAAGAGGCATACAACATGAATGTAAACACTCAAGCTCAAGGCTGTAGTGATTTTTTTCCCAGCAAATGGGAAAGACTGGGCATTAATAATTTCATTCACACTCTGGGAGCCACATCTTCCCCATTTTCTCATTAGCTTCTCCATGTCTGTCTGGCCCTCTCCCTTACAGTAATCCACTCCTAGCCCCTATTGACAAACCGAGGGCTTAAAGAATGTCTACAGGCCAAGGCCAGTTGTCATTAACATTTATGTTGTTAGTGGTTGAGACACAGAAACAGCAGAAAGAGTCAGTGTTATATTTGTGTTTACACAGCCAGTGCAATGTTTGTGTTGGAAGCTCTTCACTAAAATCCTGCAGGGATATTGAGCATAATACACATGAGAGTGAATAGGGATTGCTAGCAAGACTGAGAGGGAGACTGAACACAACACTGCTATCAGTTCTCTCTCTGGCATAAGAACTATTCACCAGCGCTCGATTACTCGATTCTAAATGAATGAAACAAGAGAGACTGGCACTCAATAATAAGGATTATAATTATTTTTTTAGTGATTATGTTTATTTTGTAGAAATAAAAAAACAACTGACCCAATTCTTGCTTGGGTATTTCCTCAGATATTTCTGACTCTTCAGAAATGGAGAGAGAACTTGATGCAATCACTTGACCCTCGGAGAAATGGGATTCTTCCTCATCTTCCTCTGCGTCATCCACACACGCTGGCTGGATGACCTCTACAGCCTTTTCCATCTGAGGATCGCATGGACACAATTATTAATGCAGGCATTTCCATTTGCAATCCCCCATGCCAGTTCTATTCAATAGTGTTGTCCTATCAAACCATAAACATTAGTAGCATGAGAAGTCCACATGCTGAGATGCAGTACCTGTGCTGCTGCTGGAACACTGCTCGTCTCTGGTTTGATGATTCGGCTGTTTTCAGACCCAGAGGGGCTACTCGAATCCACCTTCAACACAAACAATCCTCAAAGACTACAGCACAACATGCAGGGTAACAGATACTGCACAGTATGAGAAATGGAGACTTACAGGAGGATCTTCTGTTGTGACATCCACAAATGAGACTTTTTTGCTGGGTGCCTTTTGCTGAGTGATAAGTTGATTGGGTTTAGGTAGTGGAGTCTACAAAGATAGAAAACATTAGCCAATGAAACCCTCCAACCCTCTCACAAGAAAGTCAAAACCTTCACATTTCCCCTCATATTTCGTATTCCAACAGTTTTCAAACTGTTCCAACTGTTGAGCTTGAAGGAGAAATTTGGTGTTATTGAATCCAAAGCTGATTCAACCTGATGTTTGAGGTGACCAAGTGCTGTCTGGACGAAAAAGAACCAGAAAACCGAACAGCAAACTGGCAGCTAAAGTTATCTGAATGGAGCATAGGAAAATGAAACTGAAAGCAAGTTTATATGCCCCATTTGGTTAGTGTTAGTGGCTGATTCACTATTCGTTCACAATTTCTTTTTCTTTTTCTGACCAAACGCACTCAGTGACCTTAAACATGGGCTATGGATTGATTCACACCAGATTTCTCCTATAATTCAGAGGTCAGAGGCTACAAAGATCAACTGGATCAACTTTGGCAAAATTTTTGCAATTAGAACATTAAGACTGACTTTACTATATCAAGACAAAATGTTTTGACTTAAATAAATCCATGATATACTATGGTTCCAACCGCATTTCGTTTTATTTTGCTGTGTGAACATGGTATTCTGTCGGAATGTGAATTTTGGCTGCACTTGTGCTTTACTTGGAAACCATTCACCTAGAGGAAATATATTTTTTGGCAGAGGAAATGTTATCTATAAATAATTCGCTACATTTGTCTTTGTTGTATCTTCCTTTAATGAAACCATGTTAGGATCCGCGTTGTGCCTAACAACTCCCATTAGCTAAGCATAACTCACACAGCCTCTCGTGGGTTACTGCTTACTTATACAAGTCTCAAAAAAAAGTCACAGTAAGTCAGTAAGTCAGACAGTAAGGTTGATTGGAACATTCCATAGGAGTCCATAGAGATAATGTCAAGTTGCATGGTTGACTACAAATATGTCAGGTGAGGGCTACCCTGGGTTGGGTGTACTGGAGGCCAATAGATGATAGACGTTACTATAATAACTACATACAGTAAATAGACCAACATCAGCTACCAAACAAAAAGAATATGTGCAATTGTTTAGAGTTGCCAATGTTAAAGGCAGTGCTTACCACAGAGAGTGTGCTATGGCTGTGAATGTGGGTCTGAGGAGGTGCTTTCTGCTTTGGCTCTTCTTCCCTCAGCACCTTTTCCTCAGCATCTAAATCTTTCTCCTCAGTGCTCACATTGGCCTGTGTGCCTTTGACTATGAACTTGGCTTGCTCAGGGGTCACTGGAGAGCCTGGGGGTGGCAGATAAGTATACTTCCACTTCAGCATCACCTCAATGTGACCACTGGGACACCCTGAGGGATCAATCAGCTCAAATGTCCCTGGAAGACAATGGGACATATTAAGTATAGAAGACAATCAGAAATAAAAGTAAGAGCAATATTTAAAAGAAAAATGTATTACAAGATTTAGTTACTACATACCAGTAATGGACTTATCATGGGCAAGGGATAACAGTGGAACTCTGGCTTTTCCCAAGTACAACTGTTCCCCTGCGTCCTGGTCATCAAATACATAGAGGAAGAGTGCCTCTTCCCTGAGGTAGCGATCAAGATCAGAGTTCATTTCTAGCGGGAAGCCCTTGCAATCGTCAAAATAGGCATTATTACTGCTAGGGATGATTGGTGTATCATGATCAGGAAAGTCATAGAGCTTGTAGACCACATATGGGCTGGGCTGACGGTTGAGCTCCTGAGATTTTAGGTTGCAGCAACAGCGCACTGTGACGTAGAGCTCGTTGAGGCTTCCCTCAGGGAGAGATGAGGATGGATTTATGTAAGCACTCTAAAAACAAGACAGAAAGAGAGGGGGGAATGTCACATCAGAATATGGGTGCACCATCATTCAAAGTTGAGGACTGAGGTTGGATAAATTGACTGCTGGTGTCAAATCCAAAGGGTTCTTGTCACTAAAGTAAGCATCCAACAATCTAGTAGGCCATACCTGAGTATCTTCATTCATGTTGGGGCTCAGGTAACCCATAGCTTTAATCCTCTCTTTGTACAGACGGATGGCCTGCTCCATAGGCACCCTCAGCCGCAGCCAATAGTCCACAGTTCCAAATGCCTGGCTTTGCCCTTCAACACCTTCCAATACACATGAACAGTATTAGGATTCTCTAGGTGCAATCTAACCTTAGGGATCTCTGGCTGGTAATACATGTCAGCCTTATGATTGATTAAGACTGATGTTGGCGTCAGCTACATAAACATCATCTAAAAACACTCAAAATGTTTTTGGTTTTATAAGAAGCTTTAGAAAACCCTTTCACCCATAAACTGCCATTGTTTTTCACGTCATGCCTTCTGGCTAAAAATTTATCGACATCACCTGGTTGACCTAGTCTATGTACAAGCTGTTGCTGCACATAGACACCAAAAATATTGTTCCGCTTTTTTTTTTTTCCTCACTTCTCTGACAGTCTTAGTTTTCATATGAATTTCAAGTACTGGCTTTGCATTGTCCAACCAAAGTATATCTTATAAGATGCATATGCCTTACCAGTCGGGGATCCTTTTAAAAGAAGGACTCACCCACAAGGTGCAAGGTACCAAACACTTTTCCATTGCGGTCCAATAACTGGCTGAGACGCAAATGACCAGTTGCCATCGTCCGATAGTCGACGCCCTCTGCTAGCTGGGTTTCCACAGCAACAGTGCTGGTGTGAAGGTACTGTAGGAAGAGATCGTTCATGCGCACCAGGTACTGAGAGGTAAAGTTGTAGGCTGGGTGGGCCCCCCGCACAACGGGAGTGGACTGGATCTCAAAGTCATAAAAGGCAAAAGTGCAGAAAGTAGTAGGGTCAGGGTCACCAAGGTTGGCCAGGGCCTCAGGTGAGAAGTGAGCATTGCCAAAGTGGATCTCCAGAAGGTTCTCTCCTCTCTCCAAGTTGATGGTTTCATCAAACTCATCCGCTGTGTCCTCTTCGGTGACCTCTGGTCTGAACACATGGGCTTTAGTGCCATAGGCAATGTCTCGGAGCTGAGCTGAGGAGGCACAACAAGTCTTGATGTGAGTGTAGCCCAAACCTTACAGGAGGCAAGTGAAATTCTAACTGATATCGCTAAAATACATCAAGCAGACCTTCTAGTTTCTTGATTTTAGCAGCTCGCATGTCTAATAGATTGGCAAGCTTCTCGAGCTTCATTTGACTCTCCAGCTTCAAATCGTCTAATTTGCGGTTAACTGCCACAACTTCAGCCTGTGCAGGACAAACAAAATAACTTGATGCTATTTAGAAACAGTGTACTCATAACTCTGAAATATTTTGTTTGTCTGAATGAAGATCTTTACCTGATAGTCTTTATTGATCTTGTGTTGCATGAAAAGCAGGTTCCTAGTTTTTTCCAGCTCTTCAATGGTCTCAGCATGGGTAGCCTGCAACTCCTTCACAGAACGTTCCAGATCCACTTTAGCCTCACTTGGCTCTTTCTCCAGAAAATCAAGATCTCCCCTCTTCTGAACTTTGCGAACCTGAGGGAAAACAATGGCAAGTGCTTTAGAAATGCTACGATTACCATAACTGTGGAAAACCCCTTGGTTAGGAGAATAAAACACTCTTTTTAGCCTCATTCACATAAGTACCTTAATAAGCATCAGTGCCTCACTGAGCTCTGCTGCATCAACCTCACTCTCCTGAAAAAGGAATCAATCAATAATTAAAACCTCCACCCAAATGATGACAAGAATGCAAGCTGCACTGATGCATGGATAGAGTAACTAAAGAGTTTATATTAAATGTATTCTACCATGTACCTTTGTAAAAAATTTCATTCGTTCTTGAAGCTCTTCCAATTGCTGCTTCTGTTCTAAATAACGCAACTGGAGTTGTGAATTTTCCTGAGACAATTTCCCATTTGTATCTGATAGGAATAAAATAAGATACATCACAAAGCTGGATTCAGTCACTGTATGGATAATAACTAGTTAAGAAACTATGGCCTCTTGTTATCATGTTTAAACACCAGTACAACTCACTTCAAAGTCATGAGTCAACAGCAGTGCTATTTAGCATGATGGTATAACAGTACTTTGAATTACATGTCTATATTTTCATTATGTCAGATCTAATACACAAAGTACCTCTCTCTGCCTTGATCTTGTCCAGAATCTCGTTCTTGTCAGTTAGATCTGCTTTGAGCGCCATTTCAAGTTGGGCAATTTGAAGTTTGAGCTGCTGTTCCTTTGTCTTCCAATTCTGCTCCTGGCTCACATCAAAGGCACTGTTTGCAAAAAAGAAATAGCAGAGCATTTAGGGCTTCAACCAATTTTATGGCTGAATTTAAAAAGGGGAGACTTTAATGTTGAGAAAGAATGGCGATTTCCCACCTAGTTACAAGTTTATCACAGTTTTCTTTGAGCAGATCTCTCTCTTTCTCTAGGTCCACAACCTGTTCTTTCAGCTGAGTGGTACAAAGACTGTTAGTGACATGTCCAGTGCTGCTACAACATTTGTGAACCCTTTAAATAACTCAAGTAATCTACAGTGCATAATTTAAATGTAATCAAGAATGTGGTCAGATCTTCCATGCAGAGGAACATACTGGTGATTAGCATTCTTGCATTACCCCTGTGCTTTGGGTTCTGCCACTACATTTCTACTAGATTAAGATCGTGATCATGATGCATCTCAACAACATTCTGTTACAGAAATCGGTCATCATTTTGTTAAAGGAGAAATCCGGTGTGAATCAGTCAATAGCGCTGTTGCTCAAGGTCACTGAATGCTGTCTGTAGGAAAAAGAACCAGAAAATTTGATGCAACATAGACTGAATAACAAACCAATACCCTTTGTTAACAAAATGGGGCATAGCGAAATGAAACAGAAAGTAAGTTACTGTGCCCCACACACTAAGTGTTAGTTGCCAGTTCACTATTTGGTCTATGCTACATCAAATTTTTTCGTTCTTTTTCCTACTAACAGCAGTTGGTGACCTCAAACAACAGGGCTATGGATTGATTCATACCGTATTTCTCCTTTAATGGCAAGCAGATATTCGGAAATTCAATGGGTTCAAGTCCTCTGTGTAGAGTTTACATAACTGTTTTTACATCTGCAATTCCACCATTACATATGGAATGGCTAGATTTATAATATAACAAGTAACCATGCAAAAAAAAAATAAAACCGGTCCTTAACGTGGTCAAAGCCATGAGGCACACTGTGAGTGATATTTAACAAAAGACTGTATGTCAGGGAGAGATCTGACAGTAAGTCTATATTAAAACAAGTTAATATGTCAGGTGTACCTCCTCTATTCTCCTCTGTTCGAGAACGTTTAATTGTAACTGGCTCTCCAGATTCAGGTTCTTGAGCCGCTCCTCCTTGAGCTGCTCAGTCTGTTCATCTACCTTAGCCATCACCATATCATGGCTAGCCTTCAGAATCCTCTGGTTCTAGAATCGTTAAAGAAGACATGAATATGAATTTGAATATGATCAAAACTCTACAATAAGTCATGAAAGAGCTCTGACAACTAACACTGTAGGAGGCATGTGTAATATTTACACTTTCCAGCAGAGGGCAGACTATGATCTTAAAAAATAGCATTTCACCACTGATTGATTATTGTTCTATTTCTGTCTTCTAGATTTGGTATACTTTTCAACATATATTAAAATGACACTCTATGAAACAATGCTAGGACATCCTATGAAGTTAGTAAAATGATTTTTATGTTGGGTGTAATCTTGAACTTCTTACCTCTTGAAGATGTAGAAACTTTTCTTCCAGCACAATAAAAGCATTACCCTTCTCAGCCAGCTGTTTCTGGAGTTTGATCAGTTCAACATTATCTTTAATGGTTGATCTGGAAAACGCATGATTAAAAGTCTTAAATCTCAATTATTGGGAAGCCCCATTTGAAGTCTGTCTGCACTATTCATAGTCATAGTTATACACTACAGCATTCTGAAGAACCATATAATAAACGATGGCAATGGGCTCTGCATGGAAGACGAAAAGTCCCAGAAGGACGTTTGTTTTAGGTTGGTCACTCTTTTCTGGTGAATGTCTATTTTTGTGAAGTATGGTAGGCTAGATTAATATTAGGCATAAGTACTGGTTGTATAGTGGTGTTATAATAGTTTACTATCCAAAGTAAGCCTAACAAATAAGCCTTCCACGCTCCTTGACAGTTCAGGGTTAATTTCTTACTCACTTCTTAGTTCGTTCATAGCGACAGCCTCATTACAACTTTTTACCAATGTAAAAGCTAATTACTGGAGTGCTAATTACACTCCCCCCGTGCACATAGGGAATTACTGCACTGCACTGAGTTTAACACTTATGCAACAATACTCCAGACCTGAAACTCGATTTTAGCACTCCAGATATGAATATGAAACTCTTGCTCTTGTCCTTTGCTATTCCAAAATGGCCAACTCAATTCTACTGCAAGCTTACAGAACTGCAGTCAGCTCTCCTGACCAGTGCATGCTTTTCTGCTGTCTCACTCATTGGTGACCAATGAGCAGCTAAAAACAGGAAGTACCTCTGTCCACTGGCCTGTTGCTCCCGCAGCTGGAGGAGAGATTCCTCATATTCTCTCTCTTTTCTCCTTAGTTGGTCCCTGCACACCTCTGTCATTCTCGCCATCTCTTCCATCTGTGCTCTCTGGTTGTCAATCACATTCTCTCTTCCAACACAAAGCCAAGAGACAGACAACCACACACAGATACAAACACATGAAAACATTGTCATCTTCATGAAGGTCAAAACCAATACAGAACTGGTTTAATTTTAAAGTTTTGAAAGTCAAAATGGATCATACAAATTTCACATACAAGTTTCGTATTTCAGCTCTGGCATCATCTAGTAAGCTATGGCCATAACGTGGAAGTAGGCCCTGGGGTGGACGAGCACCCATGTCTCCTTCTGCACTCCTGGAGACTGAAGAGTCAGAAAATAAGTACACAAATTGTTACTGGTAGTTCAGCAAATACATTTCCACAAAATCCCAATGTAACAATATCAGGAAAGACCACCAGGAAAAAGATTACAGGTTACTGCAATACTTCTGTGGCCATAACAAGCACCTCTGGTTAGAGTGTTGGCATCTTGAGGTATGGCAGAGAAGTCGTTCCCCAGCCTGCGGAGGCCTGTGTTGATTCGTGACTGGATGTGGCCGTAGGGTGTGGGACGGCGACTCTGCACCTGGAGCTGCTGCTTGGCCGTTAGCAGGCGCTGTTTGAGACCTTCGTTCTGTTTTTCTAGCTGACGAACCCGCTCCTGAAGCTCCTCGATCATCTCCTCCATCTCAACATCCCGCCCTGCAACCATGCCTGATGACGTCTGCTCCATACGTTTACGATCCTTCACCAGCCGCACAAGTTTAGTAGCCATTCTGTCGGTATCAATCATGATCATCAAAACAGTCAGTCACATAGATCATTAACAGATAGACGCAATACAGTACAACAGACAGTAACAGAGAGAATTACAAACAAAACAAAAACTTCAATCTAATAAGTTATTAAAAGATTCTTCTAAGCAAGAGGAGTATACTATTATATTCCTATTATATATATTTATTTGTTTTTTTTTTTGTGTGTGTGTGTGTCGGTATATGATATGACTAGTTTAATGCCTTGTATTTTTTTTAATTATTAATTCAATGTTGAATCTTTAGCACCACGTTAGCACTAGAATAAATAACAATGTAGATGGTCTAAATCTGAAGTGCTATTTAAAATTGTGGTTAAGCCCAGGGTCAGATTTAGAATGAAACATCACTTTCATGACCAATTAACTAATTTATCAATTACCAAGTTTTTTCTGTTTTCTGTGTGATTTTCTGTGCTATAACTTCAGACTAAAACAACCTTCGCTTGACGACCACTCAACACCTAGGTGAAGGAATGTATCCATTTGTACCTCTTGATCTTGTCCTCTTGTTTGTGAGTGTGCTGTTTAAGTAAAAGGTTTTCCTCATGCAGACGGAGGTAGCGATCCTCCAGCTCTTCCCTGCTGACTTTTGACACTGCTTGCCTTGTCTTGGCATTCTGAGTAGTCAGATATTCTGCAGAGATTTTAGATAAATCAGTCAAAACTCGGAAGAATTAAGTCAGAAGTTACTGGTATATTCTTAACCATTACGACCACCAAGGAGATTCCAATGACCCAAACCTGGTGTCCCAACTCCTGCAAAGTTCAATGATATGTCCCGGACAGGAGCGTCACCTGCCGTTTCATCTGCAAAGCCAGACATATTTCTAGAAAAAGAGCAAAAGTAAGTTAACGTCAGCGCCTCCAATTACATTACACGAGGGGGAAACTGGGTATTAGCTACCCTAGTTACTTCCAACACAAAGCTACTTTGACAGCTCACTCGCTCCTTGATCTGCAAATAAACACGTCAGGCCTAACATTACTCTGCTAACCTGCCAGATAGGCTAACGTTAGATAAGTAACACTTGTCCCAAAGTTGCGTTCAACCAAGCGTTTAACCAAGGTTCAAAAACAGCATACACAACACAAAGTAAGCGAATGAACATCACTCTTCTCGTCCGTTACCTCGAAATTACATGAACACATCCCTGAGGACAGATGACTATCAATAACACGAAACACATATTTATTAAGAGTCAAATCCCATGCCATTTAAATATGTCCATATCAACATGACAAATATCTTTTAAAAACAAACACATACCATTTGATACGAGCAGCAAACCGTTATGCCCAACCAGCTGGCGCCTCCTATCCCCAACAACAGTTGCTAACCGATTCTTCTGGTATTGAGTTGTAGCTATTAGTAACGAGTTGGTGAAGGGGACTGCCATCTACTGTCCTGGTGTATAATAAAAAGAAAAATCATTTCCGTTTTTGCCTCGCTATTATGTTCTAATTTTTAAGCCGAATTAAGCAGAGTTTGACGAAATTATGGCTGGACAGTGTAGTAGCAGCCAGACATAGTGTTAAAGTCAAGGAGTGAGATGGGTTATGGGGGAAACAATAAGGGTCCATTTTGACAAGTGCCATTGTGAGAAGGAGTCAGTCAAAGGGGTGAAACTGTAATTCCCCCTACGCTTATAGAAAGCCTATCTTAAACAAGGCCTAGAGGATGTAGCCAGGGTAACAACCCAGACACACACACACAAAAAAGAATTAACTATGTAGGTTGGTCTGAGCACTAGGCATGCAGCTCATCACCAATTTGCCAAAAATCAAGGAACCAATTGCAACCACTTATCCAGCCTGAGACGGGCATTATGTAATTTACAACCAGTGAAGTCATCTGCATTACTGTAAGTATCTGTATATTAACATCACAGAAAAAGACCTTACTTGGCCACATTGACCAGGCGTATCATTTCCCAAAAGCATAGTTGCTAACCAGTTAGCAACTAAATAGGTTGGCAATGGGCAATTGCATTGCAACCAACAAAGTCAATGTCTCTTCCACCTCAGACTCAGACTGTAAGGGAGTTTGGTATTAGGTCAAAGATCCTGACCTGAAGGCCTTTTACAGAGGCACTAGAGAGCATCCTGACAAGAAGTATCACTGCATGGTTTGGAAGCTGCTTTGCCACCAAACAAAAAGCACAACAAAGGTTTGTGCATACAGTGCAGGCATCTGTGGATGTGATCTGCCCTCCATCCACTTACAAGCAATGCATCACGAAAGGCCAAACAAATCCCAGCTAGTCATGGGCTGTTTCAGACGCTACTATCTAGCAAGCAACACCGCAGTCTTCCAGACTTTCAGACAGACGCTTGTTGTTTTTTTTTCACCAAGTGATGAGGCTTATGAACACTGAAACATATTGACATCCTAAGCCCGTGCTTTTCAGCCGCTTGTCACTCTAACACTCTACTCTTTCTCTTTTTCTTTATCACACACACACACACACACAGATGGAAACTCTCTCTCTCTCTATTTCTTAACACCAGAAAACTCCAGAAAAACTCTCTTATATAATGAGATGTAAGTATTTGATCCCATCCATGAATTAGTGATACACACACAGCAGATAGTGAATACACAGTGAGGTGAAGCACACAACCTAGAGTAGTTTGAACAGTGAGGGGTTAGGAACCTAGATAAAGGGCAGTTAAACCATAGATGTGTACATGGGAGAGCAAGGCTCAATCACTTCAAAAATCACCTCAATCACTTCAAAATCTCACACTGGTTGTGCTCATAGAAATGGGAGATTAGTCACTCATTGCAGGACCCTGTGTAGCAATGTAGGGTTTTATGGCTATCTTGTATGGCTCTAATTTCAAGTCTAGTGAATATACTTTCACTGACAAATGATGTCGCAAGAGCTGTTGATCCAGTTGACACAGTTGAGCATGTCCTATGCATATCCACAGTGTTGTGCAGCCCAGGAATTGTGAACAGGGGACAACTGTGAAAGATTTTATACATACTAAACACAACCTGTTGTAGCCCCATCTCCTCTGGGTGCTACAGAATTCAGTTTGCCTTCCAAAACAGCCAGGTACAGCTCATTTCCTATAATGCTCATAGGTGACCAGCCACAATCTGTTTGGTTCTTTTGAGTGCTTACCTCGTATCTGCAAATAGATCACACAGAAATCAGTGATTCACACACATAGAGGAAAACAGCTTCCAGTTGTTAGTGTTATTATACAAGACAAGACAAAACAAAGGCAGGGCAAAGTATTTAAATACAATATTAATTATATGCTATTATATTATAGACGCAATAGAATTATTACCATCAAGCAGGCAACAACAATTTACACATGATTTCAGACACAACCAGGAGAATACGCTTTTCAAGTCCTTCCCAAAGCTGACCCCAACAGTGCGTTATATGCACATCAGCTCATCTCACACACTTCATTCTTATTCAGCCTATTTGGATTTTGGAATTCTGATAATTCTCCCACTAATGATGTTGATTTACACTAAGCCTAATACAAAGTACTGCACACAGAAATTACTGAAAGCAAGGTATTTTACAATCCCAGCAATACCTGGGACACACCATAGCCCGTTTACTGGACAAACTACACACGGGCACTTGCTACGCCCCCTTTTATACAATCGTCAAACCAGCTTTTGTTCACTGTATTTATTGGATACGGTCATGGACTTTCTGGATGTGTTTGCAATTCAATTGGATGAGAGCAATGTCCTGTATATTTTTTAACGTACAAAGTGTGTTTGGATTGGCTGTAGCAACACATGCCTTCTTCCAGCGATATGATTGGCTGAAAATATAGGTTAGTGGTCCGACAGTCATCACGAAGAGAAGAAAGTAGGTCACAGACCGATGCCATTTATGTCATACATTTTGCTTGCAACGTTGGCCTTCGCGTCAGTGAAGAGAAAGCTACTTGACATGCCCTAAAATCAGAGGCAAGTGTGGGGTTTTATTATTGAAATTGTTAATATGCCGTATGCCGTTTCAAGCCGATGAACAATTTATTTAATTTCCTAGTGACATAGCTAGCTATTGATTTGCAAGAGGAGGGGCATTCTCTTCAGGGTTCTCCCTCTGTAAAGAGCAATGCAGCTAGCTCACCAACTATTTTGCTGTGGGTTGTGGTGCGATTTTACGAACGATGGATCGTTCACGGTCACGGAAAGCAGCGTTTTACATACTGTGGCTTAAGTCTGTATGGTATTTTCTTTTGTTCTCTGAAGACTCGCCAACATTTGTCATAGACAGTCGTCATAGTGTCTTTACATATCTGATTAGCTATCAAGCTAGCCTCGGTTCTGTCGCACATCATCTTCAGATAGTTTCAACAACCTGCCATGAAAATTACGTTATGGAATGTCAGCCACACCACAGTATTAAGATTCTGCCAAAGATCATTGCTTCATTGCTAGATTCCTGACAGATTTATCTTTCATGCAATGTATTTGCGTTAGCGTCATAATGTTAGGGTACGGTTGTGTTATGTGCCGAGCTTTGTGTATGTTGGCTAACGTTAATTGTTGACGGCTAACGTTGATGTACATGGTTATCTGTAACGTAAGGTCAGATTTGAGTTGCTTGTGATGAGTTGGCTGAGTTAGCCATTTAACAATTATTATTTTCCAGTAAAACGAACCTTGGCTGCCCAACTGATGGCAGCCAAAAAGAGAGAGATGTTGCGAATCATGAGCAGTGTTGATCTGTTTGTGTGGTGAAAAGATGTATTTTGCTGACTTGATTATGTGGCTTCATGGTACCAGAGGCTTCTATAACTACAGGTGAAACAATGTTTCACCGAAAAATTATAATAAAAAAATCTCAGGACAACCAAATTTTTCGTGTGGATAAAATGATGTGACAACACTAATTTCAACTCCTCAATAACGTGAAATAGCGCCACCGCTAATCGCGGTGAAACAGAGTTTCAGTGAAACATGTAAGAAACATGTTTTCAATGTAAATCTAGCTCAAACCCCCGCGTCCCATTGGTTACAGTTATGTGTTGACCATGACTGACACAAGCAGCGACCTATCACGTACTGCCTTTATTGACTTGACAGAAGTAAGGGAAAAATCGGAATAACTTTACAGTGGAACTCAAACAAGAAACGCTACAAAATCGTATTTGGATGTTGTCAGTTTTATTTTGGAAAAAGTATTTGTCTGCAAATGTCCAAACTTCATTTACCTTTAAGAGCTGTAAAGTTAGTGTTAGCTTATTAACAGTGGCAAGCTGAGCATTTGAGTCAGTTCGCTAACTAGCCTAGTCGTTTCTTGAATGATCTGGACATAGATACAGACTGCAAGTCTGGTTAACGCCCCCAAAATGAGAGGGCGGGTTTGACACAGGGGAAATCAGCTAGTAAAATAGACAGTAAAAGAAAGGGAAAATAGGGTATAAGTAGTGTTCGATTTATCATGCAAGCGAGTGTAGAAGCACTGCTGCAGGTAGAGAAAATTGCTTAACAATAATAGATCGCAAGTAAAACTGTACACAAAGCATATGAAATTATTTGCCTGAATGATGACCTGTTTGCTTGCTTGGGTTTAGACGAATTTTCCATGATTTGGTAACTCCAGTAACACTGACAGAAGTGTCACGAGTGGACTCATCATTTTACTTCCTCTAATGGGCAGTTCGATTAGCTCAGTTTTGCAAGTTAAAGTTAGCTACATTTACCCACGTCATTAATGAGGGTAGCGAGTTGGCAAGCTAACAGTTATCAACCAAAATTGTCCTCATCATTGCGCTTGGAGTTGTACCAAGTTGACAATGCACATGTTTTAACAACATGAATTGCTGAATGCATTGCCCTCAGAAATGAGCAAAGCGCCATCTAAATTGTGTTAGGTATAACTACAGGGCACGTGATTGACTTACAGCCAAAATGAACCTCTGTTTTCCCCTACGGTACCCACTACGAGCTTTTTTGTGGGCGTAACGGGGCGTTAACCAGACTTGCCGTCTGTAATTATGGATGCTCGTGGAAAGGAAATTATGAAGTGATGTCAATCGCAGAGAACTTTCTTTCATGGGGAAAAATTAAATACTGAGACCTTCTATGAAAATGCCTGACAGTAAATGCATGGCAGTAAAGGCCGTGGTAAGCAAAAGACGTCATGTTCATTTTTCGTTTTTTGGCAACTGGCTAACTGGACTGGCTAACTTTTAGGCTAAGCTAAGTCCGTGGTAAGATGCTCGTGATACAGTGAGCGAACCACAACACGATTGAGGCTCGTGAGAGATATGGCTTTATTTGGCATCAGAGGTTCGTTTTGATCGGAGATTGAGATAAAAGGAGAGACTGAGCTGAAGTCTTAATTGACCATTTATCTAATGGAAAAAAAGTGTTGATTATGGCTTGAGGAGAGGCTAACCAGTCTAGATTACACTGCAGCACAGTCATGTTCAATTGAGTTGATGTGACCCTGGCTTGCTGTAGGAATATTTTAGCTGATTCTTTGGTGTTGAGTGTCAAGTGTGGATTCACAGTAGAACTGAAAATTTCAACCTCCAGATCCCTTTTTTTTGGGAACGTCAATTTCTTGGGTGAAACCCAAAACTGGAAACATTGAAGGACTGTTTCTGTTCAGAACAAACCAATTGGTAAAAAAATCTGGTTCAAAGCTCTGATAAGAGGTTAAAAAAAGAGGCTAAATCAGAGGCAGTGTTGTAACCATTTTCCTGTATTCTATCTGACTTGTCATGGAGTGATCCATCTACTAAAATGTATAGGTCTAAATGTAAACTGTCTCAGGATGCTATTCTTAACCAGATTGCACTTGTGCTGGCAGGGATTCCCTAAGTGCATATGATGTTGGGGCCTGAGAGTGCTTGAATTTCCAAGCATCTAAGCCACAGTATCTCTGCAGACTGGAGTGGGAGGGCCAGCTGCCAAAAAATAATTTAATTCTCAAGCCCTCTGTGAAAACCGTGTGAGAGTGAATGTTGGTGGGAAGGGAGAAAATGGTTTTTATATTGGCTCACTTCCAAAAATACTTGCAGTGTTACTTTTTATTTGCGAGGCCTGTATTTTTGCTCTTCTTTGTCAAATTTCAGGAATCTTCATTCTAAAGCATTTTGCCTACTTCAAATAGAAGAAAAAAGCATGTCCAAGTTGTGAGTTCAGTTTTCTAAGCTCTTTAAAGGGGGTTCAGGGTCTAGGTTACAACCTTTAAAGGTAGAGACTCACTGCAGGATTCTAAAGCCATAGGCCTATATCACCTGTACTCCCCCCTAGTCCTCTACCACAATATCAACAACAACAGTAGCGGTGTTACCTTTCTAGGTTCCTGGAGCACTTTACAGAAGAAAGGGGGGAATCTAATGTCTTTACCCACTACAGTGGTCTATTCAGGCACACTCACTAACACTTTTTACACAGCCCTGGCAGAGTCTGTTAATGGGAACCAGAGATTGTAGTTTCAACCAAGCCATAGAAATCCTAACCAGTACAGTACATCAGGAGCACTCTAGGAACGAGGGTGTAATTTCAAGTTAGGCTAAAATTGACTGATAACATACGTTTCTATCCAAAGCAACATGGATTTGCAGCGATGAGTTCAGGAATCAAACCCAGGTTTCCCAGCTGACAGTCAATAGCCCAAATATCAAACTTTCGCACTGCATGAATCGCTGACTGCATCTTTAAATAGTCAATATGTATAAAGAAAAAATGTGAAATGTTTTTGTGCCTTTGGTCTGTAGACCTAACAAAGAACCCTGCATAAACTAAATGTAAAACCTGCAACTGTCACATCCAATTGATAATGTATGCTTGTAATGCAACGGGAGGAATTTTTATTTATGTCCAAATTTTAAGACTTTACAAAGGCATCTTTTTTTATTCATTTGGCCAACCCGTTTATACAGAGTGACTCAAAGATGTCAGTTATTCAGAGCCAGCCTTCTTGGGACAGTTTATGATTAAGTGTATTTGTCCATTGGGAAAAAAATAACTTGATTTTCATGGAGATGACAAATTCACTTGAAAGTAAATTACCATCTAAGCTAATCTATATTGTGAAAACATAAATAAATAAATAATAACATGTGGCCCAAAACTTAAAGGCTAAACAGACCACAGACCTCTTCTAAGGCTTGATATATTGAGCAGTGGCAACAAAAGTGAAAATGAGTCAGATCTGTTTTAGCATTTAATGGATTCTTTCTTGCTCTGTCCTACACCCATTTGCCATGTTTCACATCATACATAACCTTGGTAACAAATGACTTTCTGATAACTCTGATCATTTTTTTTCATTGCTTTGAGTTGTGTGCATGTTTAGGCTATATAATACAAACATTCTGTCATTTAATTTTAATGTTTTTTTATTATTATTTTAATTTGAGTTACTTAAGCTATTTAGAATGGTGGACTGTACTTGTCCCAGTGTCCCATTTAGGGTTGACATCTAATAATGGAAGACAAAAAGCTTCAACATTTGCATGACAAATGAAGAGAATCAGTTACCCCCTTTCTGTTTGTGAAATAGTGTGGCTTGTGAATAGTGAAGTTTTTATTGTAATTTTGTATACTAAGTCTCTTTTAAATGCATACATCCCTTACATGATGAACCAGGGCGGTTGTGTAGTTCTGTCATAAATTATTCTTCTGAGAAGATTCTTCTGAGTTTATATTACTGTCAGTTTACTTCAAATAGCCCTCATCTTTTTATGGAGGTGTCTCAAACAGGTTAAGTGATACAGATCTACAACAATTGCTGTCAAGTTGGCTACCAGCAATAAACCAACACTATGCAACAGTTTTGTGGAATTTTGATAGTGTAATATAGTTATGTCAAGGACAGATAATGGCCTTCATATAAAAACAGAAATCCTTGTGCCCAGCTGCTTATGTGTACTAGGTGCTCACGAGTTACAGTTGTATGACAATCAAAAGGTCAAGATAGCTACTACACACTGAAATATAAGTATAAGTATAAGAACGACAACATTTAGTAGAAAGTAGACTGCATTTGCAAACTGGCAGCTATGCTAACAGATAGGGGCATAAGAAAATGAAGCTACCTTGCTCTCATCAGTTAGCGTTATTGTGATTTGGTCTACATTCCACTAAATTCTGTCCTTTCATACCTACCGACAGCACTCGGAATTTGAAACCTGTGATGCCTGCTCAGTAGCAGACTCAACTTGGCTTCATAAGGAAGCACCCCCACTTTCCACTTCGGAAAGCAGATCAAAAATCTGATGACGTTTCCATACACATAAGTATGCTCGGGCGTAAATAGCATTGTTTGCTACAGTTGGTCTCTGCTATTTCATGCTATATGCACCAGGGTGTAAACATTTACATTTACTGTGTCCACTGAGTGTAAACATCATTGATGGCTATGGACTACTCCCAGGTGCAAATAGCATCTGCTCTTAATAAAAAAATCCCTAAATATATGGCCTTTACAGCTGTAGGATATTAATTATTTTCTTAGGTAGACATCAAACTTTGCATAATCAGCTTGTTAGTTTGGGCTTTTGTTTACTTTTCCCTTTGCACCCTACTATATGTACTGGCCCTGCAGCCATCACCAGCCTCCTCCCATTAGTGTTGAGCTCAAGTAAATAGACATGAACATGTGGAGTTGTTTACATACTGTAACCCAAGGATCCAAAAGCAACTGTCAATTTTAGGAGCCCAAAAATTGCACAAAAAGTAGCCTAAATTCTCTTTTTAAAATAAAACGAATTAAAAACTTACTGATTAATTCTGAACTCAGTTCACAAACTTTGATTAAAAGACAATACACATGTTGCTCCGAATAAAGTACTCTGCCATTTAAGATGTTCTGTGTTCCATTTGTAATAATTGTAATAATTAAAAATAAAATACAGTTACCATTCATCATATCATTCCTCATATACCGTAAAAGTATCTTAATTTCCACCTTCTAGCCTACAGTTGATCATTCTTGTTGCACATGACATGAAGTTTTAAGATATGGAAGTTCCTGTCAATTTAGAAGTGATCTTGGATTTTGCACACTGAGTTGAACAAAAAAAATACAGCTGGGAATATCTTATTTTCTCTCTATATAAAGAAAACACGTGAACATGTCACAGGGTTTCAGGGGTTCACAGGTTGTTATTTTTAAATTTATTATTTTTTTATTATAAGATTTAGATATATATTCCTTGTATTTTTGAAGACATACCGCATGACGGCCCAGAATGTGACAACATACCAGCTGTTATTCAGATCAGATTTTACAAATAATGGGGAAGATGTACAAACTTGCTTGCTTCTCCAATAAGAACCTGGCAAACTAATGTATGACACAACTTGAGTGTCTTAGAATGAATCCAAACATTAAAGTAACAAAACTGTTTCTTAATGGTCACATCGCATGATATTTAATAAATCTGACACCCTCGGACAAAGTTTGTTTATAATTTATAATGAATGTATAAATACCAATACTGTAATACATTTTTTACAGGGCTACGAAACATGCCAAATAGGGCAAAAAATAAATTTAAATAGATTGATTGTAATTCTAGATTTCAAAAGAATATGCAAAAGAGTATTCATGGGCGGACAGTCGGCATGATATTTTGATGCTTAACATAGCAAAAAAATTACAAATACCAATAACTTATTAAATTATGACAAATAAATTATTCTAAAAAAGTTACAAATCCAGGGGTGGTACTATATATGTGTTTGGTGCAACATTTTGCTTTGGTTGTTTTTTATTCACTAAAAACAATTATAGATGGACCCAAAATGTTAGTATCAGGTAATTGACCCAAATACAGATTATTTTATTTAGAGCGATGCACAACATTCCTGAATACCAAAAGACACCAGTTTGCATGTTGTCAAGCCACCAGCTGTGCCAGTGAAGCTTATGGTGGTGGTTGCGTTGCCTTTTATGGAGAAAAGTTTTGTCTGCACTCCACTCTAGAATCTTTGGTTGGTATTAAGCCAAGTAACTTTATTTATTAGCTATAATAATCATAGATTTAACCTAATTTGAGCCAGAGTTGCCTAAAAATTGGAACAAACATTACAAAATTGACACTTATTTAATGTATGTCTGACTTCTTATAGATCACAGACATTTCAAGTGGATGGAAGGACATGCTTTGCGAATCACAAACTGAATGAATCTCAGTGGTAAGATTGGATATCTCACTGTTAGGCCAGAGCTCATCTTTCTCATTTAATAGCCATCTGTTTCACCTGTGAATCCTGCCTCTCTTCAGCAAAGCTCTCTATGCAAAGACAAGGGGAAGTTTGTGAGTGTCTGTGCTCCTGTGATTGTTTCAGATCTAATGGCAGACCAAAGAATGGACATTTCCTCAACAATGAATGAGTTCATGTCCCCCAGTTCAACTGATCTAATCAGCAGTTCCATCAACACTCCAGGCATGGACTACACCCGCAAGAGAAAGGGCAGCACCACAGACTACCAGTGAGCAAATACTCCACAGCAATCACATAGGATGTGCATGCTCCCTTTGCCAACATCTGTACTCTAGTAGTGCACATTTTAAGACTCTGTTTTTGTCTTTGTTTTCCAGAATTGATGGCTTTTCATTTGAGTGAGTATTGAGTCATGACACTTTTTATCGGAAACGATGTATTTTTTTTTTTTATGTACACACATTCACAATTTAAACACATTTACAGCCTTGGATGGATGTGGCTTTAAGAACCTTTCCAAGTATACAAGTATATGGACTATAAATTGTGGTCATCCTACCATATGACTGCTAAGTGTTACAGCGCCCTCTAGAGACAGAGTTTACTAATGTCCTAATGGTAAACTCACTCTAGAATGTCCTGTGTGAGATGTTTAATTGTGTTCCTGCAACTCTTTATTTGCTTTCTCTAGCTGATATTCAAGTTTTAAAAATTGATGTACAAAGGCTGAATTTGCAGAAATGTCAATACGTGCAGAATACAAACCATTAGCACCTTTAAACAGCTTAGACAAGTTTGTCATATTTGTTGGAAAAAAATGTTTTTTGAATACCTATATGAATAATTAAATATGTTTTGGGAAATGGAATTATGGAGAATGAATAGGAATGAATCCTTGAATAGGATTACATCCTCTAATGAATAGATAAAATACATACATACATTTATTAGACTGTGGTAAGTGTACCTGGTTGAGGAAACACTCACATATGAACATACTAACATCTTTAAATGTGTTCTTGTTGATGGTAGTATGTTGTCTGTTTACCAGGCTTTGAATTAAGTCACAACATAAGCCAAGTGTCTGTGTCAGAATGTGAAAAATATGGTGTAGTTACTGCCAAGAAGTAGCCCTCATTTGGAGGCGTGCACCTAGTGACTTAGATTAGTTTCAGTCTTTGAACCCTCCTCTTGTAAAGCTAATATGAATGTGTGTCTTTGAAGGGATAGCATGGACACAGACAAGGATAAACAGCTTGGGAGGTAAAGCATTCAGATTAAGGACTTCTGTCATTATGTAACACACAGTTCTGTGTAAGATTTTGGTTGCACTAATGGTTTGACAGTAGTGTGACTTTTTTTTTTTTTTTGGTAAGATTAACATTTTAATGTTCTCTCCATTGTGCAGAGACTGTGCTGATCAACAAGGGAGGATTAAAAATGCCAGGTATGTAGCCATGTTGCTGAATTCTCACTAAACTTGCTTATGATCCATCGGCCACCTTTTTTAACAATGTTGCTTGGCAGCCACATAACCAGTTCCATGTTTCCTGGTTGGTTGATCATGACTATATGCCCAGGGCCTTGCCTCTTCTCATGGCTCTTTATTTGGCTATTGATGATTTGAATATTCTCGAAAGCAAATATGGCTCTGAAATCAGTGGGAACATGCCAAACGAACCATACACAGCAACTTTTTTTTGTGTCAGCTTAACACAGTGAAGGACTGTTTTATTTTATTTTTTGTCTGTGTGCTGGGTTATGGCTGTTGGCAGGTCATGTTCCCTACCTAACATGTGCAATGGAATGTTAAAAGGAAAATCACAGGTTTATGTGGGGAGCTATATTGTGTATCACTTGCACAGCAGACCAAAATGGAACCCTTTCTTAGGTAATATCTACTGAATCTCTTTGAGAGACAGTGTTTCATAAAGGATAGCTTCTTACATTTGTGCTAACTACCATGTGAACACAGGGAGGCCCACAGTCAGATTGAGAAACGTCGGAGGGACAAGATGAACAGCTTCATAGATGAACTGGCGTCCTTAGTGCCCACCTGTAACGCAATGTCCCGCAAGCTGGATAAGCTAACTGTGCTGCGCATGGCTGTTCAGCACATGAAGACGCTTAGAGGTAAGAACAGCTAGTCTTTACCACTGCTCTGACAGATTTGGAAAATGTAGGTAATTCTTGGAGTTGGAGAGGCGAAACTAAATCCAAACTAAATGTTATTGTGTGTGACCTGCCAAGCTACAACTTTAAATTTAGCTTACACCAGAGGAAAACAGTCTTAAGGAGTTAAGCTTAATTTATAGTCGGCTGTCAATACACAAACCCTCTCCGACATGCTCTCTGATGGCTGATGGAGACCTTCCCCTATTTTCTATCTATCGGTGGACAAAACAAAGAGCCCACGAATAGAGCGAGCATGTGATTGGCTCGCTCGCTTTGTTTTGGCTTCTTGCTACCCACCGTAGGTATAGTTAGCAACATGCTCGTTCATAGTGCAAGCTTTGTAAATAATCTCAGACGTTGTTTTGGATACAGTGGAAGGATTTCCCGATTATCCTGTGCCAATATTTCAGTGAAGTTTTGAAATCAGTGCTTCATCACCAGGCATTACTTTGTAGGCAGGTATGTGAGAAGTTCACATGCTAACAGAACAACTGGCTGGCAGAAAAGTCGTAAATAATATATAAATAAGTAACGTAAATAACTTGGCTATTGAGAGGTGCTGTGTCTCCATTAGCAACATTCACAGAATGATAGCAAGACAAAGGCAAACAACTTTAATAATTATACTGGTAGGTGAGTAGACTAGTACCATTCCAACCAGTGTCTGGTGGTGTGTGTTGCTGTTACACTGTACACGGACACGGTGAGAGTAGAACAGTTAAAGGTACACGTCTCCGTCAGTATGACTTCATGTCTGCATATTGAAGGAGTCAGACAACCATAAACTAGGCTTTACAGTCACACGGTCCTTCCTACATACTGCTCTAAAAAGTCCATTGCAGCTGCAGTCAGTCATTAAATGGTTAGGCTGATCAGATCTTGGTGCTTATGTTTCTCATGAGCACAGACCACTGGTATCTCTATTGGTGCCTCAGCCTTTGCAACTTGCTGTAGTGCTCACCAGTTGCCATTCTTTCTCCAGGGGCCACCAATCCATACACTGAAGCAAACTACAAACCTGCATTTCTGTCAGATGATGAACTTAAGCACTTAATCTTGAGAGTGAGTCCAATCCCATACTGGTCATTTTTGTATTTTTCTCTTTGGTAACAAGTGAGATGTGTGACTGTTCCCTCTGTCTTGTCTCCTGCAGGCCGCTGATGGCTTTCTATTTGTTGTTGGATGTGATCGTGGGAAGATTCTGTTTGTTTCAGAGAGCGTTTATAAAATCCTCAACTATAGCCAGGTACATGTTTAGGAAGCTACCCTTGACCGTAGGGTTGCAATTTTGTGGTGTCGTCATGCAGTCATCTCACTTGTATTTATGTTTTTAGAATGACCTGATTGGCCAGAGCTTGTTTGATTACCTGCATCCTAAAGATATTGCCAAAGTCAAAGAGCAGCTGTCCTCATCAGACACCGCACCGCGGGAGAGACTCATCGATGCGAAAAGTAAATCACCACAGATCTCAACACCTCTTCTAATTCTAGCTTTGAACACGGGGTATGGTTAAACCTGTCTGTCTGCATCATTATGACCATTCTGTCAGAAGCTACAGAGATTCTCAAGAGCCTCTGTGCTCACAAAAGAAGAAACTTATTGAGATGCTCAATAAGGATTTTGAGTGTGCAAAGATTAACTCGTTATAGGCTGTCATGTAGGTCTTAGTTTTTTGTGTGTATCTGTAGCTTTATTTGTAGCTTTATTTCTTCACATGTACAAGACGTACAAAGGAATCGATATACGTTTCCCACACACTCCCGTGTGTGTCATTTCAACAAAGCGGAATATTAGCCAACCTGAGGTTTTCCCTGTTCTCTACCATGCATTTTACACTATAGGGGAAGCGATGGTGACACAGACTGTAATGGTTGCCTGTGCTCTCTCTCTCTCTCTCTCTCTCTCTCTCGCTCTCTCTCTCGCTCTCTCTCACCCTCGCTCTCTCAGCTGGCCTTCCTGTGAAGACAGACATCACTCCTGGCCCATCTAGACTGTGTTCAGGAGCCAGACGCTCATTCTTCTGTCGAATGAAGTGCAACCGACCTTCTGTCAAAATGGAGGAAAAGGACTTCTCCTCCACGTGTTCGAAAAAGAAAGGTTTGTCCTCGCCACTGGTGCATTTAGCCATGTAGGGAGTTGTTGAGCGAAGTGTCCTGTGTTCAGCATTATAAGTATGAATGAGATGTCTTTGCGCATCTCTAAGGACATAATCACAAAGTAATCGCTCTCTCCTGAATGGGGCATAATGGGTCATGCAGAACACTAGATAAGCTTTAAATGCTTTGGCTATTTAATTGTACTGGCCACTTACTGGCTAACAAAAGAGCTAATCCCACTGCGTTTTCTCTGGACTTTTAGCTGACCGCAAGAGCTTCTGCACCATCCACAGCACGGGCTATCTAAAGAGCTGGCCGCCCACCAAGATGGGCCTGGACGACGACAACGAGCCCGATAATGAAGGCTGCAACCTCAGTTGCTTGGTTGCCATTGGCCGGCTGCACCCTCACATTGTGCCCCAGCCAATGAACGGAGACATTCGTGTCAAGCCCACGGAATACGTCTCCCGCCATGCTATAGACGGCAAATTTGTGTTTGTTGACCAGAGGTGTGTGGTGGATTTTATCCTGCAGTCTAGCACAGTCAATACATATTGCTTTCTGTTGTTAGTCATAGTTAATAATTGCGATCCATGTTGTTAATCACAGTGTTTGTCATTGTTTAGGGCCACGGCTATACTTGCATATTTACCCCAAGAACTTCTAGGTACTTCCTTTTACGAGTATTTCCACCAGGATGACATTGGACACCTTGCCGAATGTCACAGACAAGGTATCAGTGTTTATAATCATTAGTAGTTTAATTTGGAAAATTGTGTCTAAAATGCTTTCAGTTCACTAAGTTTAAAGTATCAGTTGTTGAAGTTTAATGTGGTGTCTCCCATTTGCTCTGCTTGCATGATCAGTGTTGCAGATGCGGGAGAAAATCAATACAAACTGTTACAAGTTCAAGATCAAGGACGGTTCCTTCATCACACTGAGGAGCCGCTGGTTCAGCTTCATGAACCCCTGGACTAAAGAGGTGGAATACATAGTCTCCACAAACACAGTGGTCTCGTAAGTCTAAGCACCTTCTACTGCTTGTTACAACTCATCAGTACATCAGTGTGATAAGCAAGTCTGGTTACAGAGGGCCTCCTCCATGTTCAGATAAATCGAGTAAGGGAAAAGCTGTCTTTGTTGTCCTTCTCTCTTTGCCAAGCCCATCACCTGTTGTCCTTGGACTAATTAGAGTCCCAAAAGCTTAGTCTGTGAATTTGTGCTCCCTAGTGGTTAAATATAAAACAGTTTTTTGTCACTGTGTGATGGACAGTAAAGCTTCTTAAATCTTATTAGCTCTAAGAGAGATTCTAATAAGGGAGGAACTGTTATTTAAGGCTTGAGAATCAACATGGACAAGCATATTGATCACAGGCTTATGAAGAGATATTCATAATCTGCAGTCACTTTAAGACTGACTTGTAGTTTAAATAGTTTGATGGTGTGTGTGTGTGTATGTGAACGTCAAACTGTTTTTTTCACAGAGGGAGTATACTTGATGGATCTGATCCCAACTACCCCCAGCCAGCCTCATCGCCTCAGAGCATGGACAGTGTGTTAACATCAGGCGGTGACGGTGAGCATCATCCCAACCATTCCATCTTCTCTGGAGATGTTCCTCCAATTCTCTGAGACTCTTTTGGTGTTCTGTGTTGGACTCGTTTAGGTGCCGGTCAACAGTGCTTATGTGACACATTAGAGGGTATTCCATGTGGTTGAATTCCTAGGAGAACAGGGTCCAGAGTCTATAGAGAATCTGTCCAAACATCTTTTGTGTTGAGGCAGTAGGAATACTCATGTTTCAGCAAGCTGGAAAATAAATATGCTTAATGCCGAATGCTTCAAGATGTAAAGGCATAAGAGGATGGAAGTGTGTTGACGTTGACGTTGATGATGTCGATGTCGATGATGTTGATGTTGCTTAGCTTTGGATTGACATGTGTACCTGCAGGAGGAGGTAAGCGTGCTCTTCAGACAGTGCCTGGCATTCCAGGAGGCACACGTGCAGGAGCTGGCAAGATCGGCCGCATGATCGCTGAAGAAGTCATGGAGATCCAGAGGTGAGGAAAAGTGTGTGTGTGTGTGTGTGTGTGTGTGTGTAGTACTTTAATACCCTGTTACCATAAACTGTTTTAAGTAATTTTCATGTTCACATCTGACCTTAAAGTCACCATGTCCTTGTCTTTGTCTGGCAGAATTCGAGGTTCATCTCCCTCAAGCTGCGGCTCCAGCCCCCTGAACATCACTAGCACCCCCCCTCCTGACACCTGCTCTCCTGGAGGGAAGAAGGTCAGAGCCCTTTAGAGTGCAGAGGAAGTGTGCTCACTACCTCCAGCACCACACTAACACCTCAACATGCCTCACTTCCACCAGCACTATTGAAACCATGTCAATAATATAACCCATGTCTCAGGCAAGGCTGTCTTGCATTGTAGCTACAGTACATGACAGGCTCCCAATAGCCCACTGATCAGCGTCCCCGCCTTGCAGACTTACTTACATTTACATTTACATTTATGCATTTAGCAGACGCTTTTATCCAAAAAACTTAACTCAACTATCAATTGTTTAGGGCCAGTCTCCCCTGGTGCAACTTAGGGTTAAGTGCCTTGCTCAGGGGCACAATGGTGGCAGCTGGGCTTCAAACCCACAACTTGTCAGGCTACTTGCATGCTAGTCATGTTCCTTAACCGCTACGCTACTACCGCCTACTTTGTAAGAGGCTTTGAATAAAAGCATCTGCTAAATACATAAATGTAAATGTACATGCAAGCAAATCTGAAGTGAAATACACTGTAACAACACAGATGCTCCACAGATGATTTCACTCAACCTAGGCCCTAGGGTGTAATTACATCAACTGTACTTTGGGTAGGTGATGGAAATGGTTGTTACATTGTTACTTTGGTATGTTACTTTCTCACCCTCCCATGGTTCTGTTTCCGCTGTCTTTTGCAGATTCAGAATGGCGGAACTCCAGATGTCCCCTCTGCAGGAATGGTGTCCGGGCCGGATTCGATAGGATACCCATACTCCAACAACTCCATCATGAGTGAGTTAAGGCTTTGTGTGTGTGTGTGTGTGTGTTTGCGCGCGCGCACTTTGTAAAAACTCAAAATGATGACCATTGCATTGTCTTTTGCCCTTACCTCCAGGTGACAACTCCCACCTTAGTATTGACATCATGGACGAGCCCGGATCCAGCAGCCCCAGCAACGACGAGGCGGCCATGGCAGTGATCATGAGCCTGCTGGAGGCCGATGCAGGTCTGGGGGGGCCCGTGGACTTCAGTGACCTGCCCTGGCCCCTGTGAGAGGAGTCTGTGGAGCTCGCTTGGACTGCTGGGAGTTTTGAAAGGGGATGGGATTGGATTGGATTGAGGCTGCGCCAGGTTTTGAGAAATTCCCAAACATGAGAAGCTGGCACCTATGGAGGCATATCAGCAGGAAGCATGCCACTGCCCCTCTGCTGCTGAGAATGAGAGGTGCAGGGCTGTTGTCAAATAGGAGCTTTTTCTCACACACACACACACACACACACACACACACACACATACACACACACGCTTCAGTTCACATATACGCCTTCCCCTGCCAGACGTACTTCCATACTGCCTGTTCACAACAACATGCAAGGCCCTCCTGTCTTCTGTATTTACCAGAGCCGTCCCCCTTAATATCTTATCCCCTGAAGAAGAAAGTCTCATTTTTGTTTTAGTGTTTTGATGTTTTTACACTACAAAATGGTTTCAATGTTAAATATTCTTTATGTGAATTGTATCAAATCTTGTAATTCTATCATGTAAGAAATATTAATGCAAAGTATATACAGTAAAGTGTATTGTATCAGCAGTGAGATATTTTTAAAATAAAAGGTATTTGTTTCTCTTGCTATTGAGATGAAATAGATGCTCGTTTTTGTGGTTTGATGCTGACCGTAAATTCAGTGTAAATGACTGATGATTTGAAGCTTTATCAGTGTGAGCAGTAATGTTTTAATGTTATTCTAATCTCTATAACCATCTCAGTCTGACATGGATGATGCAAGCCATCCTTCTGCCCGGAAGGAGAAAATGGCTCGACTCCCTATTGGTCCAGACAAGAGATATTTTTGTAATATGTTGCCATCCAGTGGCAGAATGCTGGAAGCCAGGGAATGATGAAGGTGAATTGCCTAGCAACGTGACGGAGAGTTCCCGCTCAATTTCTCTTTCTCATCTTGTGGTCAATACTTCACATTCTCTAATTTCATTTTCTATATTTAGTAGTGCGTTGGCACTTGTATACATATATTGGTGTTTATATAAGGAAACATATATACTCAGACTCCTAACTAATTGATTAGAGGCTATACTGACATCCTGTTATTGAAGGACTTGGATTTTTAATAGAGTTCATAACCATTATGACTAATAACCCTGAGATGTGAAACAACACCTTAATAAGATGAAATGGAAAGGCACTCAGCTTCACTGATGCTTTACCATGGAATAAGAGTACTGCAGCACTGCATTTTTATGCCTACATACACATTGGAGTGTGTGTGTGTGCACGCGTGCCAGGAAGAGAAGACCTGAGTCAGTCTGACGTGAAAGTGCCCACTCCAAAGACTCCCAACCACACAGGGCACTTGATGTAGGGGAGCACATATAGATGATAGATGGTTCTCATTTTGCTACCTAGTGTGGAACCTTTCAAGAACTAGTCTGTCACAGATGCAATGGAGTCCAAGAATGAATGGAAAGGTAGACAAAGTAAATGGTGCCGGCTAACGATATGGTTTTTGTGTGATGCAGCATTACAAACGCCTAACTTGAAAGATGATATTAAATATTAGAAAAAGGCAAAAGATGGTCACATTGGACGCTAGTTAGCATGATGACAAATGGTTGCGACTGCATTGCACACTGAAGTATGAGGGGATAAGACTTGACTGGGCACTTGTTTGTGGAATCATTGAGGATGCCATGAGGATTTTTTTAATCGCTGCGCTTCAGTCTTCAAAAGATGCCGCCCTTCCCCTGGGCTCATCCTGAGCATGTGGGCCAAAGTTAGCACACTTGTGCTGTTTCATGCCAGAGTGACAGTTTGATGAGGATGAAATGGTGAAGTTATGCCTATAAAACTGTTTGCTGAGCTCAATCGTTTGGAGGTCAGTACTTAAACTACTGAGTACAAGCTAAAAATAATTACCATAAATCAACTCAAGGAGGGTGTTGAACCAATTTAGAACATCAAGCAAAACTTCCAGAGGAGACACAGGAAGTATCATTTCACTGCAACAAAGGGTACTTTATTGAAATGTGACATCATTTCTGCTTGCTGCCTACATAGTGGACATCAACGCTAGTCAGCTGAGGCCATGCTTCACAGTGAGGCAGCACACATGCTGGGCTCCTGTCCGCACTACAAGAACGTGCTCACAGGAAAAGTGAACCTGAAACATACGGACACACACACACACACACACACACACACACACACACACACACACACGTTGTAGCACCACTTCACTAAAGAGCCCCAAACAGTCACTGTCTTGCTGTATAAAACACACACACACAAAGCTGTTCTCAAAAAAAAAACTATTAAAAAAACCTTAACCCATTCCTAATAAGAGGAGGGTGAAGGTGAAGGTGAAGGTGAAGGCGAGGGAGAGGGGGGTGGGCGGGGGGGTGGTCAGTGAGGACTGGGGTCTTTCTGAAGGCTGTAAGGCGGAAGAGCAGGTGCGAAGGCCACAGTGTTTGGGCTGGCTCCTGGTGGCGGCACTGGCTAGCACACAGCTGGGTGTCACATGGCAGGTGAGGGGGCGTCGGGGTCGGGCTCATAGTGGTAGCTGGGCTGGGGCTGATGATTTGGCAGGATATCAAGTTCGTCCACCTGGGGCCCAGGGTGCATGACCACCAGCTGGTCCTGAGGAATGTCGGCTGCAGCTGCCGCCAGGTTGGTGATGGATTTGCTCTTGACACACTGGAAGTCCACGTGCCGGCTCTTGCCCTCCTCCTTCTCCCAGGACATGCGGATGAACGGCCGCTGCACATAGTTGTAGATGACTTCAGGCCGACCGCCAGGACGCTTCTTTACCTTTTCCTTGTATGTGGGGTAGCCTGCGAGAAGAGCGGGAACAAATGAATCAACTAACAACAACACTGATTTGCAGATAAACTTATTCCCAGCGATGTCTTAGCCCAAAGATGACAGATGAAATCGGAAATTAACAAAAGAACACAACCCAACTCAACAGTAAGCTGTGACACAGAGGAGCTGTTTTAATACAGCACAGTGCATTGCATACTGTTGCCTGCTGTGAATAAAAAAAATGAGGTCAACCTTGCTCAGCATTTTCAATAGATCATCAGCTTTATCATGTTGTAGCTTTCTGCATGTTACTGGGTGTTGTGGGGAATAATGTAGGTCAGAATTTCAGTCTTTTGCGTTTTTCGTATGTCTAAAAACACTGTGGCAGTTTCTGCCAACAAACAGATAAACCATGACATATCTGATAAAAAAAAAACTCTCCCCAGGTATCCTAAAACTCATCTCTTACCTTCAATGCCTAATCTGATTTTCTTCAGTCCTCTCTCCTTTAAGACTGACTTGGCGACGTCTCGGTTTTCAATGTATTTGAAAAACCTGTATAGTTTTGTGCTGTATATTACTGTAAACAAAAGAGAAGACAAACATATTTCTTTGTAAGGATTAAAGACATCTCTTAACATGAAAGATTCATATCTTTGTCAGCTGAATGCCACTTGTTGATTAGTGCCATAAAAATGCAATAGCATAAGTTGACAGGTTTTCAGAACCTTCCAGGTCTGCTCTGAGGAGTTTATGATTAAGAGACTGTTTCCTAGGTATGGATACTGACTCTGTGAGTACTCCTCTCCCATCTGCGGCGGGTACTCCTCGTCCCAGTCCACCACGTCGTCGTCGGTCAGCACAACCACATGACACTCTCGCTCACCACTCTGTGCACTGGCCACCATCAGCGGCAACACCATCTCCTCCAGGTAGAACTCAAACTGACGCCGTGCTCCGTCGTTAGACAGCTCGTGCATTAGGGCACCTGGGTTCCACAAGACATGCGCAGGAGATGTCAATTAGAATCCGTCAAAAAAAACACATGCCAACAGCCTCGGGCACATCATTACATGGGACATTAGCTTTCCATTACATTAGCGACTGTCCAGAACAGACAAAACCAATTAACATGTCAAAGCTGATCAATACACTTCTGAGCCATGACACACAGCAGTATAGTACATGCTAGAGCTGACAAGCAGCCAGAACACTGAATGCAGAAGAGCACATCAGAGCATTGCAATGTTGACCTAATTTCTGGCTAGCCACCCACAGAATGACGAACAACAAAAATAAAAGCTTTGTCAGTGGGCGCCCTCACAGAGGAAAAGAAATGAGGACTACATGCTTACTAAATGAATTCTAAAAATAGCGACCATAATAATCATGGTCCTAACAATCGAGTGCAACCAGTGCATCCTAATTCATGATCCATGATCCTATTTCTCTCTAGCAGTGGGGCCAAGGCCTTTAGCATATACTCACTGAGGTCTCTGCACTTGATGGTGCTGCAGTCGAAGGAGATGCAGAGGTAATCACATGCCTCCCTCAGCTCCGGAATGGAGATCCCATCAGGGCAGCGGATTAACCCCGACTTGTAGTAATCCTGCAGAGGGAAGAGTGCGGGGGAGAACACAAACAGGCAGCCATTACTCCACCAGCGCAGCTCCACAGCCTCGGTACAAAAGCAAGCAGCCAGCAGAACCCTTTCACCGCTCCCCACCCCACTCCACCCCCACTCCCACCACCACCACCCCCCCATCATGGCAGATCCATTTACAGGCAGTGAGGCAGTCAGTAGCTTCGCTTCCGTAGAGGACACAATCGCACGGGAGGCACGCCTGCCATCTCAGTAAGAATGGCCGAGGTCTCCTGCAGAGAGTGTTATCCTCGTTGCCCTGATTCTGGCACTGCCATGGAGGACCAGCATCTGCTGCTCAGAGGCAGCATGAGCACAAACCCACACAGGCGATTACAAAATTCAAAGCCACGAGCACCTCAGTGTATACACTCTCCTTGAACAAGACAAAGGCAGAGAAATCCAAGCCCTGTATCCTAGGCAATGCAGCACACAAATATAGCAACAAGCGGACTATTAACCCCAACAGAGGAGCAGTTCCAACAGGTAAAAGCAAATGGAGGTGGGAGCAAGAAGCTTCTCTCCCGGTTACCTCACACTCCTGCTCCCCAGCCTCAGAGACATGAAGAGAGCGGCTAATGGCGGAGCTGGTGCAGGCAGAAATGAAAGCTCTGGCATGCTGTTCAGTATTAACATTTGATCCTTGAAAATCGGTGTTACATAAGACTGCACACATAATCTGCTAGTCCTCTAAACTCTTGTGTGGCGGCAAACATCCATCCAGTGTTTTGCACAAGGTGGAAAAGCTGCCACTTTTTTTGTAATAGCACACAACTATGATATACTTGATTACTTTGCTTCTTTTATGCTCAGAAAGTGAGGTGACAAATCAAAGTCCATAAATGTCCTACACTTTCACAGGGGTAGCTGTGTAGACAGCTTACACATCAAGTCAATATCTCTCATACACTCACAACATGACTCAGATCTTTATGGATATACATCTCTGATCGGCCATTGTACTGACACTGCTATTGCTACTACCGTACAACATCAAATTGCAGCCCAGGCTTTTATTTGTCTATATTGCAAAATTGTCCCTGCTTATAGTTGGGACAGGCAGCTATTAGGGCAGGCTTTCAATCATTTTGGTGAGAACATTTGCTCACTAATAATAAAATTGGTCATTGAAAACATTGTAAATATTCTCCCTCTTCATATTACTGTAAATCCCTTGGGGAGAACCAGAAGATTGAAACAGGGAGTCAAACATTCTGGTTTTCTCAGATTGCAATGAAAATAAACAGGCATCATTTAGTCAAAACATAGAGCATGGTTATGTCTTTATCACAAAATTACAGACAAATGTTTTTTGAAGGTCTGGACTGATTATCATTTAAGCGGTTGATTTTTGTAAATCTGTAAAGAGTTCAAAAAGGTTTTATGCTTATTCAGAAGCTGTTAGTGCAATTCCTAATCCCAGTTTCATGCTATTCCTAATCCCAAACTTTAACGCAATCCAGCCTATTAGAAAAGTCTGTTGCGGGACGATTGAAACAGGCGTTTTAAAACACATAGCCTGCTTTTTATTACTCATCACTCATCCTGTGGCCGCTCAAATGAAGGACATCTGACAAAGGCATGATAAATGTCGAAAGCAAGTTTGCGATCTCCCAATGCCAAAGTAAGGGTGGAAATTTAGCTGTATAGCCTAGACTACTGCTTTTGTTCATGCCAGTTGTGCTCATTTCTCAGTTCAGAGTTCGTTATAGTGAGCAGCTCTCCATTCAAATAGATCAGTTAACCTGAAGCGGTGGATCTCACAGAGTGACTGTACTCACTTTAGGAGAGTTTATACAGCCAAAAACTAAAAATCAGATCAGGTTTCTACTTGAGGCCGGCATTTATAAGTCCAAATCAATAACCAGACCCGTCCTTTAAACAGGACCAGCATCAGATCGGGACTCAGCTACAATTTGAAGTTTTAAGGTAATACTGCTAATACTCTGCTCCTACTACTACTGCTACTACTGCTACTACTACTACCACTACTACAGATACTACTACTACTAATAGTTTAAAAATCAAAACATTGATCCAGGCCTACTTCATTTATAATCTGGATTATTTTGCAATCATGGAACAGTCTACTCATGTTGCACCTGAAGACTTCCCTTGAGACCATGAGTCACCATGTGCTCTGGCCACATTACCAATCAGCCAGGCTCTTTCAATACACAACACCTTTTCATTCAAGTCTAGTTTGTGAACAAATTATATCACACTTTTTTTGTAAAACAACGTTACTATAAATAAAAAATGTGTGCAAAAATGAACAAACTCAACAACCAACTGGAGAGTTTGGCAACTAGGCTGCCATCTGTACGTCGTCGGGAAACGACTGTGGCCCTACTGCTGCCTCTTTGCAATGTCTCTTCTGTCTTTCTCTTCGAGGAGAAAAGCAATGTGAATTCTTTCCTATCTTCTTTAAACAGGAGCCATTTGTCATGTGTTCCTCAAAACCAGATTTCAGCAGACCACAGTCAACATGGAAAGCATTTATTCCATTTTCTTATTCCAGGGCAACAACAAATGTGCACAGTACTGACTCTAATACAGTCTCAAAGGAGTTTCCCTGTCCATTAGCCTAGAATGTATAAACCTGTATAAAGTGCATTTACCTCACTGGTGTATTAACCAGTTTAAAAACATTTCCTTATTGTGTCTCAACTAAAAGAAATGGATTCCAATGTATAGGCTGTCCCAGTGTCTGAAGACATTTTGCACCTTAGTTAGTCGTCAGGAAGTTGGGGTGAGACAACTGTTAATGTCAGAACAAAAAGTAGAGGTAAAAAGTGGCAAAGAGAAAAAAAAGTAGAGGTAAAAAGTGGCAAACTAAAAGTAGACTAATACTATACTTCTACATAAACATTATGTAAATGCATTTATAGTTTAAAAAATGATGCAGGAATATCAGACTTGCTTGGTTTCAGGTAAGTGCTGATTTCATAACCTGACCACAACAACAAAGACTACCAACATTACTGAGCCAAAGCACCTCTTCCAGCCACAGTGTCAAAGGCACAGACTAGATCGGGACTTGGTTTTGACTGTACAAAATTCAGTGCCCAAATGTGTCATATACACAATTATTCAATTCAATTCAGTTTTATTTATACAACACCTTTTACAATAGTATTGTCTACAATTGTATAGTAATGGCGCCTCACAGAAGGAACACCCAAGAGCAATGTTCAGTTAATCTAGGAAGAAACCTTGGGCAGATCCACGACTCAAGGGGCTAACCCAACTTAAGAATAGTCTGGCCATGCCTTCCTAGCACTTCCGGTTGATTATCATCTAGCTCATGTGAGAGTCTGGATTTGATTCAGCTGAGTTTGTTGTTAGGGTACAATTCTCTGGCAGGAATAATGTGCTGCATTACAAACCCCTCATTCCAAAACGTGCTGGCACAAAGTCAGGACTTGACGTGAGATTTGAGAAGTTTTGTGTAAGACCAAGACAACAGTTTTCTTTTGTCATTTTGTTATTTTCTAAATGAGAGGCACTGTGTTTCAGATGAACATTGTTTATGTATGACCCCCATTCATGACCTTGACGACTTGGTGCTTTGCGATAGTGGTGCTGTTACTGCTTCCTGTTAGAAATGGTAAATGGCAAATATTTTCCCACTTAAAAAGCCAAATGTTTTAAAACAAATTTGTTTCAAATTGTTTGTTACAATTTTTTGTTCATCCTGCTGTTAATAGCCACACAACTGATATCATTTCCCATTACCATTTAAATCTACTATAAGACAGGTAGACTGATGACAAGTAATGACATGTAGTTCTTTTGACCATATAGGTGGAGAGATCATTTTCATTTTGCGTTTTTGAAGTAGAAGTTCACGAATATGATGAATTGCACTTTTACAGTCTATATATCACCATGAGCCCAAACAAGACTCTCCACATGATTAATAAACAAAGCCAGACATCTGCTAATCCAGTGAAAACCCAGCGGTTTCTCCTTTCTCTCTCATCACTGCAGAGTAATTCTACTCCAGAGCTAACAGCTCAGTACAGCTGTGATCGGAAGGGACGGGGGAAAGTGAGCAGTAATCTGAGAGCACACAGAAGCCTCCTTACCAGAATGGCTCTGAACACCGTGGAGCTGATTCCCTCGGCAACCTCGTACTCTCCTTTCTCATTGGGTCTGGTGAAGTTGTACTCCCTTCCAGATCCAAACATTCTACAATAGAGTAAGACAGACTCTTTAATTAATCTATCTCTTTTTTTGGCTGGAAAAATATATACTCTGCATGAATTCAGTGTACACCTGCAAAAATATGAGGATGTGTGGAAATATTTGGGTGGGTGCAGGGTAGGTAGAGGTTAAAGGTCTTTGTGCTGTACACGTGTTCGTTCTTATACACTGCAGCACTTTGTGCATTTCAAAACTTAAAATAAAAAGCAAAAAAAAATATCATGTCAATTTACAAACATGTTCATGTGGGTGGCCGCACCTGCCCAACATGGTGTTGGGTTGAGCTGTGAAGATGGAAGGGTCCACCACAAAGCGCGTGTTGTCTACGATTAGCGTGACTCGCTCACAGGTCCTGATGCTGCGCATGCCTTCCTTTGTGGCATCACTAATATAGGTCAGGTCGGTGGGGCTGTGGCCCTTGCAGGGAGCGTCGGCACTCAGCAGGCTGCAGGGGGCTGCTCTCAGAGGCCGTGGGCTGGTGGAGTGTGGGGGAAGACCTGAGTCACAGTCTGGGAGGAGGAAAATGCAGGACAGCAGCATTATAACTTTTCAGGCATGAAGCCACAGCAATCCGATTTTATCAGTCAACATGCTCAAAACTGTCACATTCAACAAAATCACAATTAATTTGGCAGCATGTGGAAATATGCTAGTTTTGATATCATCTACATGGATGATATAAACTGTAGTCAAGTATATCAAAAGGCAGATAAATATGCTCGTCACTGCCCCTGGTCACCCAGGCTATAGTCCACTACACTTTCACAGACAGCAACTCCTAAAAAAAATCATTTACTGCCGCTCTAAATAATTTACTTTGTGGGGAATGGTCCCCATAGCTGTCTGGCTGGTGATGGGTCTGTGAAGTCAGAGCTTAGAGGGGAGGGCACTTACCGCTGTGCTGCAGGCGGGTAGGTGAGGTGACGTTACGAATGCAGGGCGTGAGCTGGCCCTCGCCACGCTCATGGGAGGAGTCTCGGGAGCGGTCGCTGGAACGGCGGCGCTCCCTGGAGTGCTCTGGGCCACCGCTCGCTCCCTGCAAGCTCATGTTTGCCAGCTCCGACTCCAGGGCAGAGCCTTGCGACTGGCCACTGAGCAAAGACAGGAAGAAAGTTACAACAGTAGTCTTCAGCTGGCCCAGCAGCAAACAGCCCTTGCATACATGCATAATGGAAGAGAATAAATGGAAACACATACAGTTGATTGCCATTATCAGTTTATCAGTTTAGTTGTTATGAGTTTATTACTACACAGGCAGACATTACACATTTGTTATTATATATATGTATATATATGATTACAACTGAACGTCTAACATTCTACCAGAGCAAAGGTAGAAAAATGACTCAGATGGCTTAAACATCTGCTCATTGCCTAGAACTAGGTAGCAACATCAGCATCCCACCGCAGATTGCATGAATTGTCAATGAAATGTCCCTCCCTCTCCTTAACCATGCTCAAAGACATGCTCATAGGAAAGGCTGACTAGGCAAGGACACAGAACAAAGAAGATACATTTCAGCTGCTTTTTTTTTTTTAAAGTTCCACACCACACCTGCTCCCACAATCAAGTGATTCCAAAAAAAGGTATAACATATATTTATCTTTTCCCAAAAAAAGGTTACATCCATATGACGATGGCAGAAAGAGGTTACAGAATACAATTAAGACACCATTACTTTGCCATCGTTGATAGATTTTGTAGGTTTTATTTAAATCTTTCATATATCAAAAGGCTTCTCTAACCAATATTTGGAAAACCTCAGATAAAAAGAGACATTATACTACATCTCTTTACTTTCTGGCTGAATAATACACAGACAAAACAATATGACTAAACCATATTAGCCCACAGATTGACACTTAATGTCTTATTAGTGCCTTTATGTAAAGACCACTCAAGTCGTAAAAATCCACTTCACTATTGTGTATACTCATCCCAAACACATTAAAGATGATACCGACACAAGGAAATTAGGTCAACTAGATAACTGCCAACACAATATGTGCTTGATTGCGCCGACCCCTTGGGGAAGACACACAACGGGAAAGCATTATGAGACTATGCCTCTCCGAACATGACTTTTGTTAGAAAATGCGGGCCACAAGTAAAACTCTGCTTTTCTTGAGCAAAATTCATACCTTTTTCCTTTTTGGTCTGCAAAGCTGGTGCCCTTTACTTAAAAGAAAGGTTCCAATCAATAATGCAACGCGCTGCTGACACATGCGGTCTAATGTTACGCTGGAATGCGACTTCCAAGGACAGAAAAGCAATGTTTAGACTTGACTGCATCAGGATATAACTTCACTGCGGTATTACGTGTAATTACTCAATAATTTGTGCTTCAAAATCAGGGCTAACCGATATGCAGTTTCTGCAGGTCCAAAGCATGAATGCATCGCAAAAAAAATTAAAAGAAAAACATCACCTACCCGTCTTTACCACAGGGCGCTTTAAAGACAAGGCAGCAACACGGAAAGATCTGGGGTATAAGGGCACAAAAGACTTGCGGTCCTCCAAACAATGCGGGCTTTCCGGTTGGTTTAGCATCCTTGGGCATTACTTTCCAACTTCAGCATATTTCGCATACTCCCTGACAACTTGTTAGGTATGCGTACAGCCGAGCACGATGCCTTTGTCACTGACGATCACACGGGGAGGACATAGGGACAGTCATTAAGGATCGTAACGGGAGTGCCGTAAGAAATGAATGGCCGTTTCCTTTATCCAAGAGTATGACATGTACGGCAGCCTTGCTGACGTAGAGCGACCTTTCTATTCTCTATTCTGTGAACGCGCAGGATCCTCCTCCCATTTTTACTGAGGTTAACTGCAGGTGGTAATGGAACATCATCCAACACGGAAAATTATAAAAGATTTCAACTATATCACGAGACGCGTCTTGCTGAATGTTGCAATAATGCAGTTGACTGCCAAGGCGCTCACAGTACAGATGTGAGCGCCTGTATGACCGCGGATATGGACATAGCACTTAAAACAATCAGGTGAAACCACGCTGGTCGCTTTGCCTTTGCCTTCAAAATTCTACGTTTAACTTATTAGGATTTCTTTCGAAATTGTGCAGAATTCGATTTTGAGTAGAATGCATGCCCATTACTGACCGAGTGAAGCTTCAGAGCGATTAACATATAAACTGTTTGGCTACGTTATTCGTTAGGAGATGAGAAGTGTTCATTCACAATTCGCTGTCATAATCACAAACGAGCATTTTAATCGTCCATCGGAATCAACCAATTCAAAGCGTCATCTGATGCATAAAGGGGTTTCATTTGTCTTGGAAATATTTGGCCCAGAGCACCTACAAGCTTCTGGGCTGAGGGTGGCGGTGCAGACCTTCACTATCCACGCGTCAAAGGCGTTACTTCCCAAGTAAAGCTTTGAATAGTTTCAGAACAGAAGAAAATCTGCTCACGTTGGAAATTCCGTGGATTAGGGACACTTGGTCAATGGAAATATGGCTTCTCCTAGAGATTAAAGCCCTGCTTAAAATGGCAAAACTCTTGAAGACTATTATTTAGCCTATGTTATGGGTGTGTGACAAGATTATCCTACATATTAAACCTTGGATTTCTACTTCCCATATCCCAACCTACATACTAATTGCGAAGAATTTAGAATTTATTTAAGCAGAATTGACGGATCTATTCAGATGTCATTCACACTTTTTTGGATGTAAACACTGCCTGTCCTTAGAGATTTAAAGTCTACAGATGTTTTGCTGGCCTGGACACTGTTCAGCAAGCTCCTATTTTTTTGTACTGAACAGTGATGAAAATAAACACAGACTAAAAATGCAGATTTTATTCCATACCACCCCCCCCCAAACATCCCTTAGCCACATAGCCTATTGTAGGTGCAAAGAGTCAGCACCAAATGGCTCATCTAGAATTATTAGCAATACAGTCTAGTGGTTCAGACTGAAGAATCGCTCAGAGCAAAAGCCAAACCCTTGTGCACACTGCACAAAGACACAAGCACCATATGCTCTTATAGCACCTTGCCTGTAGTTTGTTGTTGAAGGTAGAGTGAAGAATTCTAAGTGATTACCCACACATGACTTTTGTAACATGCAGCAAAAAATCTTCTTTTGTTAGCACTTGAGGAGATCAGACTGCAAACAAATCCCAGTTTTTCCACAGGCCTGGGTCCCTGAACGGGAAAAGCAGTGGGGACAGCCTGCGCCTCAAACAATTCCAAAGCACTTAGCTGTGTTTGTCAGTGGGGACAGAGAGGAGAGTAGAGCTACTGCACTGGTGTGTTTTGTTTGCCCTTTGGGTCAAACATAAAGTAAGCTGCTCTGAACAAAACCACTTGCTCACAAACATAAACATGTGACATCACCCAGCGTCGCTTACCCAACCTTTAAAGAAAAGCATATTATGGCTGTCACCTATTTCACACAGCAGAATTTACACTGATTGTTTTGCACTTTTTTTGCATTTTACTACCACATTCTTCTATATCAATCTCAATGTGATGACAATGTGCCCTACAGCGCATCCCCAGATAGCAGAAATATGGTCATGGTGAGACTGCAAATGATCAGTATCTCATCATCTAAATCCCTCTCCACTGCTAGGCTACATGCTAGTCCAGTGGAGTCCAGCTTTCCCAGCCTTCTCTCAGTGAGTTTCATCTAAAATTTCCCAAGTCAAGGACACATTTTAAACAAAAAATCTCAAATCCTCAGACCTCAAATCCTTATTTTTTTAGTGTTGACGAAATATAGGACATCTTTCTCATCAGTACATCATGCCATAACTGACAGAAGTTTAAATTAGCCTTCAACAGTCAGTACTCATTTAGCATGTGTCAAACATGTAATCAGGGTATTTTACTGAATGAACAACTAACTATCTAAATATATACATAACCAAACATACACATGATATTTACCTTGAATGCTTATGAAGTTCACGAGACCGGCAGTTTGTCGTCAGATCCCAGGTTTCGTTATCGTTGGAGTTGCTGTCATACGACAGAGGGTGTGAAGCCATTACACTTGCCTCTGGGTTAAGCTCAGATGGAATCCTCTTCAAAAACAACCATATCCTGCAGAGATAAGTTAAGATGCATCAGCAACATCATAGCCTGTATCCCTAAGTTTCTTAAACAGCACCAGCCAAAGGAAAATCTGTCAGAATGTCCCTTAGGCCTACTGGTTTTACAGGTAGCCTCAATGGAAATCTGCCCAAATTGTATGTTCTTCTTGTTCAAAACACCACTGAGGAGACTACTGATAGAAACCAAAAATACTGGAGCTACAGCTTTATTGTCTACATTTTTCTACACAAGAAGGGATCATTTTTGGACTCATCCTTAGTTGTGGATATCCCTGTCTTATTCACAAATTAAACAAATCAAAACAAGCTATTTGAAGAGAAATGTGCAGACTTTTCTAGGCCTAGAACTAGGCCTGATCATGTCATTCATAGGACAGACCAATTACGTCAAAGTCCATTTTTCAAACCACATTCTCAAAACCCTTGAATCTTGTTACAAATCTGAACAATCACCTCAAAACAATTTTAACTGTGCTCAAAACCAGCTAATGGTCTCAGATCAGATCTCACAACAGAGTAGAGCCTGCAGAGCAGTGATTAAACAATGTATCAAACAATGGAAGACACAATGTTCAGGGATATAGCTTCTGGAGGAATTTGGCCACAGGCTGTAAAATGCATTTACAGTACCGTCTTGCAATTAATCAACATTTAGGCTTCGGGCCAAATAGGATCAGAGTGCACCCCATAAAGCAAAATGCATCATCTCTATGTTAAAGATTTTTGAATCAAGAATAAACCAAGAGTACAAACACCGGTTACTGCGAACTACATTTTCTGAAAGCCTATGATCTGTAGATGTGATTTACAGTAACATGCATTGAGACTTATCCCAACTTCTCATGCACTTGGATGCATAATAGAATTACTGTATATGGCTTTGAAAAAACAATGCTTTTCAATGGGCATGGTTGAAAAAGGTTTAGTTGAGAGGTGTGTGTGGGGGGGGGGGATTACTCTGACCCTATTTGGCCTACATTCTAAATGCTAAATGTTTGTATTCACTGCAATAGTGTCCTGTAAATGCATTTTGCATCACCAAAAATGAGTCAGGATTCAGCATCTAATGTACAATAAAAATAAATAGGGAAAATCTACAATCAAAAAATTAAATATTACAATAAAATAAAGAACAGGGAAAAAACATCACTCTTCCTCAGCGCCTTTGGTTTCTGTCCATTATTGATATAAAACTCAAGTTTAAATTCTGAAGTGGTATATACTGGTTGTTACATCATTAGACATAAGTGTCGATTTTAAGTTGTAGTGTTTCAATTGTGACATCTGTGCTTCAACTGTGTTCACCTTCCATCTTGTTTGGTTAACAGTATAATTAAGAAGTACATCGCAATGTGAAATGTGTGAAAAAATGTGCTAAATAAGTTTTACAAAATGGACCTACCTAGGTGAAAGTAGTCTATGGTTTTGCGAAAAAAGAGATTAATTTAATAAATGTGTCCAGGTATTTGAGAATTTGATTCAGAGAGTAGGGTTAAGTGTTTTAGCAATTGTGAAAAACTGTAACAGAAAAACGTTCCACGACAGTTGCCACTAGATGTCGCCAAAGTTCAAAACATGCATGCTAGCAGAGGATGTGTGTGTCGTCCTGTCGATGTTGTTATTTTCATTATAGTATAACAGTGATGGCTGTTTGGTCCCTCTCGTCTATTCTATAGTGTATAACCAGCCTTATCTGTTGTTTTTGCATTCATGAATGACATCAATGCGCAAAACCACATGTTTAATATTGTAAGCTACAGTGCATAGTTAGCAAGGAATGAGTTACATTTGTCCAGCAAACCTCGACATTAGCTACTTTTGCCAAGTAAACACACGTTGGGAAATCCAACCTAAACATTACCCGATCTCTACCATCGACTAATGTTGCTGTCAATTAAACACATCCATCTGATGTTTGTTCAACCAAAGATCTTTGATTATTGACTCCGTTACAACCCTCTCTGGTTCAGCTAGTTTAAGGATATCAAGTTCTGCTCAGTTCAGATATCAAGTTCAGCTGACGTAATGTTAATAAAAAAATACGTCGTCTTACAAAGTTACAAAGTAACACCAAACGTGAGTTTGCTGATGTTGGGTTTTCTTATCTCTACTTCATCAGATGTGCCATTATTTCTAACTTGACAGATCTAACCTAACCCGAAGTGGTAAGGCCTTTTACCTTGCAGCCTGTTAATGTTTATCACTGAAAGATCTTCCAAACTGAAAGATCTTCCAAATATGGAAACGGCTGGGATCACCACCCAACCATATACAGTACCCCACAGGCTCCAAAGCTAACCGAGCTAGGGTAAGTTATATGACACCTATCGCTAGCATTGCTGGGATTGCTTTTGACAGGCAACCAACCAAGTAAACCAAACTTATCAAAACAAAACTTCCGATTTTCATACCTGTCAGTTCAGAATGAAGCCCGTTGTAGAATGAAGCATTACAGACCTAATGAAACAACGTATGTCCAGTGAACTTAATGTTAAATAAAAAGTGTTAACATATTCTGCACTAGCTTACTAGCTCCCCAAGTCATTCTTGAGGCAAGTCTATGCTTCCAGTTCCGCTCGGTTCCGCTAGATACATTGCTGGACAATCATGTAGCTTAAATCTCGCGAGGATATGACGCCACATCGATCCATTTTTTTTTTTTGTGAAGCGAGGATAAGTAATAATTTGCACGCAAAAACTTGTTAGTATATCGTATTTTAGTATTTTCCTGGATTCGTTGATGAAATAATATTTCTGTCGTCACTATAGGTTACTCTAATTCTGAATACGCAAAAGTTGAGATCCCATATGTTCAGATTTTTTTTAATTGGCTTATGTTATGCCACTGTTATGTACACGTCACTGCGCAATTAGCATACGCCCAAAGCTCTATGTATGCATAGGCCTACTGTCCACATGCACATAAAGCAAACTTTGTTGGATACCAACAGCGTTAGCCTGAGCATGTTTTTCTGAACTATTTTCAAGTTCTTGTTTACGCGCTTCGCGACACAGTAGGGTGTTTATAGAGTTTTGTAGCCTAGGTTAAATTTGTGGTCACTTGAGAATCGCACTGCCTGGACTTAATAATTAGTCTAATGGCAGACAAAATGTCAGATGATTGTGATTATTGCCTCCTCTATCCACCTCACATGCACATCCACTTTTCAGATCTCAGAATTTTAATCATTAGGCCTAATGACTAAAGACCATGTGAACTTAACGATGTCATGGATGTCAGAAAATTCTCAACATACAATATTGCCAACAGTTCATCAAAAGGAGGGGGCTAATTTAATAAATAGGATTTATTGTCAGTGCTGACATAAGGTTACTCATCAAGCAGTGAATACAAAATTGTTATGAATAAACATCCAGTTACAACTGATAAATATCAAACAGGCTTATGCTAAAATAAAATAGCAAGAGACTATAAACTCTGTGGATCTTGTCTAAATAAATTGTCATGTTGGATTATTCCTTAGGCCTAGACTGTGAGATAAGAGTTGCACATTAAATAAAAAAAATTATAATAAAATAAATACAAAATATCAGAAGGTTGGATCTCAGGAGCTCACTTCGTTTTCTTGCAGCTCTGGGGTGAAACATGGCATGGGTGCCTTGAATAAAGTAAGGCCTTTTCCAAAGTTAAATGGATAAAAAAGTTTGGTCCCTCTCGTCTGTTCTTACCGAATGTCTCGCCGGGGTTTACAAATTTAAAAGTGCATGCTGTAAGCTGATAGCTGGCTTTGCCACATTTTTCTACATTCAAATAGTTTAGAATGAAGGAATATAAATAAATACAGGACATTTACATAAATAAAATAAATCAGTAAATTAAAATGTCATTATTTCGTATTGGAATAGTCAATAAAATCTATTGAAATCCCCTTTTATGTAAGATTGAGCTTTTCCAAAATTCCCAGTATGTATTCAACATCACCAGGAGGTAACTGCTCAAGTCCCGGTATATCTTCTGGAAGCAGCCTCCGCGCTCTCCCTCGGTCCCCTCTCTCCGAGTTCCTGATGGCAGCTGTGTGGATGTCCCGAAGCTTCATCTGGAGCCAGTCCTGTCTCTCCTGGATGTGTTTGTGCACTCCAACGTTGTGCATAAGCTGGACCTCGCTCACAGACCTCCTTCTAGGTATGAAACATTAAACATTCGTTCTTTTCCAGGTTGCCTAAAGTTTGAAACTGTACACTTCATGTGGATAAAATGGTCAGGTATTGGAGACAGTGGGACATTTGGAAAGTAATGTAATTAATTAGGTTAAATAAATGAAGAAGACCAACCTGACTGGACCGCATTCCGAGTGGACTGAGTAGTATAATAAACTAAGGATAAGAAACGCAGTTCTTCTGGTGGTTAACATGGTGGTTTGAAACCTGCAATACAAAGACATTTTCAACACAAAATTATAAGTTGAGTTTTACTGCGTTCTCATGTTGGAAAAATATTATTAACTGCCTATAGCATTGTATTGGTTAATTAATAGTTTTACTTGCCTCTTGTGGACGGACTTCTCCTAGAAGGACGTGAAAAGTTTATTTCCTGCGCAGATTTTGAGGCTAGATGAACTATCAGATAAGATTAGAAGCCTCGCTGAGTTCCTTTTATAGTCGTCTGCCCATTGATGAGCCGCCTTCATTATTGGTGTTGATGTCACCCCTCCCTTGATCGGGATAACCACGTGCGTGTCAACACTTCCACTCAGTTGGACGCTGCAGTGCAGAATTAATTGTTTTGCACTAAATGTTTATATATGCATTCATATTAGCCTATTTAAGTGACGAACCTTGTCTGAACCCGTTATAATATTTGCTAGCATGACCAGTTTACCAAGACACAAGTTATTGGTTTTCGATAAGCTGATCCAAAATTTATCCGAAAACATATATGCAAGGAAGGGTGTGTACCACTGACATGTTCCTCTCAACTCAGGAACGACTGATGAAATGTTAATGTTTTGTCCAAAGAGAGAGGTTACCTTGTTTTATAATCACAGCTTGATTTTCTTATTTGGTATACTTGCAAATTACGGGATGCTGGATATTTCGCAGTGGAAGATATTTTTATTTTCTTCTTGGAGAGTTTTCGAATGTCCACATTTTTGTTTGACTTATTATTTGAACAAACTTCAAATAAAACGTTTTTGGTAGTTTGATTGCATATAATTGCACAACCAACCAAACAACCAACAACCAAAGCAGTCATCCCGTCATTTTCCCCTTAAACATCACAAAAGTCTCATTCATTTTTAAGTTTTGGTAATCTCCAGTTATTATTTCATCATTCAGTCTGAGCCTTACACATAAACTTGAAATCCACATGTGTGTTGTGTATTGAAGAGTCAGGAGTCCCTCTGCAGCTACAGGTGTCTCAGGGGACCTCGTGGGAGCTGGACAAGCCTGTCCTAGTTTTATGGCCTCAACATGACACATTAGGTAACTATGACAGAAGTTTTCTAAATGGGGAAGAGGAATGGCTATGTCATGACACAGGGAATACGTCCCAGAGACGAACCAAACAGATCCGGCCTATAGATGTTCCCTTTTGGGCTGGTTAAGGTTTCTGTCAGAGCGGCAAGCATGCCTGCTGCCACTCACATGAGGAAAAAGAAGATGACGGCAGACAGCAAGCAGTCCATGATGTTACATGAAGACTTCAGCAATTTTGAGCCTGTGGGATACAGATGACAAGAGGGCCATCCCTGTTACCTCTATATAATGTTTGTTGGATTATCTGATGTCCATACTGCACTTAATGATGATATTACAAAGAGCCTCTTTCTGCACCTGTTGAAGTGTTTATTCTCTGATTTACTGTCATTCTGTTAAACAAACTACACAGGTGAAGCAATTAAAGTTGTTTACATACCATATGCACAAGATTTATGAGGCTGTGGGTCTGCATGGTAAAGATGTTGACCCCCTCTTCATTTTAGGATAGTGCTTGTATGGCCTACGGTGGGCATGGCCTGTTTAGATGACACCCACCAAACAAAAAGACCTTTGGCCTTTGCATGAGATCCTAAACCCTGTCAGTCCAAACCCAGGCAGCATTTAGCTTCATGGGGCAGGGAGACCTTTTAACCTCAAAACTTCAGTTCTCATTGCCTCATGCTGGATCAATGTGTGCTATGTCACTAAAGATATGTGACACAAATGTACTTGTCATTTTTATAGAGAAGAAGAACTACAAATCTGAGAGGATATCCGATACCACTTAGGGCCTTTGAGTTGAATTAACCCGTTAAGATAATTCTAATTTCACCTTGATCAGTTGTGTAATAAAACATATTTTGAGTGAGATTATTAAAATAGAAACACTAGCAGCATGAAACAGACAGAAGATATCCTTCATGGTTGTACTTTGATGGATCACACATTCAGCATGACCTCTGACCTCTTAATTGATTAATTCAGATAAGATTTTAGACCAATAACACATTAATAAATAATTTCATGCTAAATGAGGGTGTGTCAAAGTCAAGTGATTTAGTAGTTTTCTCATAGTTTCTGGTATTCTTATGCATTATGTCAAAACTAAATATTAATGCAGGTCAAATATTAATGCAGACTACAATTGTATTATGCAGACAGACTGTTGTATTAATTTAGTTTTGCACTTATATTTTTAAGCTTACAGACATCTAAGTCTACATCTAAGTCTAATAATGTCACACAGGAGAAAAAACTACCCTTTACGTCAGACAATCTCTGACTAAACAACAAATTCGTCACAATAGTCCCTTAATGCCGGCAAGAATAAATATAGGAAATGCGTAACTTTCTAAAAAGGTCAGAATTCCGAGCTCTCTTTTGAAGATGCTGACCGCAATGAAAATAAGTCTTGCTGTGCAGATATGAAATGACGGAATATCACTGCAGTGTCTCACCACCAGGATTCATGCATGAATGAACAGAGACAACATTATTCTACCTTGGAAATAAGCAGCAGTAACTTCACGCTTCCTTCGACCAAGACTGTCCTGGGCCCAGCAGAAGTGAATTCCATTTGTTCATTCAAGACTTTGTGTCTGATGTAAAGAAATATAAAGGATGAACATCTGGGCAGGGCAGTGTTTTTATTCGCCAAACACTAGTGTGAAAACTCTAGAGAGTGCTCTAGACCTCAATGGTGCCATCTATCAAGGATATCATCATAATTCATCACTACTGAGAAACCATTCGCCACCCACTTTACTCTCACGTGTCCATGTGATGACAGCAAAAGCGTGTGCCATTTCAAAGGCTATTTCAGGGAAAGAAGTGCTTCAGGAGGTGTTATTTGCAGCCTGTCACAGGCTGAAGACTTTCATGTCAAGTGAATAACAGGTAGTGGCCGGGTCATTAAAGATACTTCTGGACTTTCACACTTGAGAGAAGCTGCCATGAACGACTCTGTTCTGCTATCATGCTACCATGAGGGAGTTTCTTTTTTCATTCTAAACCTGAACATTTCTGGTAGGCATCTCTATATTTGTGTTACTGGGAGTCTGGCAGTTGGCCAATGATAGTATCAGTTCACTCTCTATATTGAAAACACTAATAAACCACTCCAATATATTTGACCTTTGTCAGTTTTACTGTTGGAAAATCATTTTGAGACAAAAGGTATACACCTATGGTGATAATACATGGCTTTTCTCATTTCTAACTCAATATTACAACACCCAGATGTGTCCATCATTTCAAAACGTAAAAAAAAATGTTCCATTTGAAGAGTGTACAAACTTTCACCTTTCAGATCAGAGTGTATCTAAAGAATTTCTAACACCAACAGTCTCAAAATACCAGTTGATGGAAGGACGCATGATTGCATTGGATAATGGAGCATTGGATGATAATGCTCAGTGACCTTCTACTTAATTCAGGGATTTACAGAGAGCTGTAATGTCCGCTCTTCATTGACGCCATGCCGGAAAACACTCAGTAGCATGGTGTTAACCTGTCTCGTCACTCCAAGACAACAAGAAGCACAGCATGCTTGTGTCGTAATGTGACATTAACAATCTTGCAGATTATCACCTTCTTTTAATAGAAGGGTTCAGCTTGGTTGGAGGCGCTGATGAGTGAATTATGACTTTCAGTATCCGGGCGCTCTGCTGAGGCAGTGAAAAGCTTGTGGCTACAACCAAGTGTTTTAACACTTAAGGGGTCATGCTGGTTTCCAAAAATAGGTAAGGCCTATGGTTTGAAACATTCATTGCCACAGAACTACAGATAAAACTAATCCCCTGACTTGGCTGGACATATACAGGCTAAATTAATGTAGCGCTTCTGTGAATGGACCATCAAAAGAGTAAAACAGATGGGGACCTCAGTACAGTCATGCAGTCATTGTCTTGACAAATAATATATATCAGTACATCTTAATATATTCTAAATATCTGGTTCAATCTAAATTTCACTTTGTATGTGCTGCACTACATGGATCAGTTCTGGAAGTAAAAATAGAATTGCGTGTGTCTGAATGTGTCTGATTTTCATAGTGTAATTTTGACCATATTTGCAAATCTCTGTCAGGATACACAGCATCTACTTTCCCCAATCTCTGCGGGTAATAGCAAAGCCACTACCAACTGTTGTACTTCATTCTGCAAACAGGAAGTGCTTCATTAGGCCTAGAGCAGCTCTGACCCCCTGTAGGCTCTGTGTGATACCGTGGCAGCAGGTAAAGCCTGTCTTGCCCGTAAATCACTCTGACACTGCAATGCAGCGCAAAAATGTCTGCCAACATGACATCACATCCATGCCTCTCTCCAAGGGGGGCCGAACTCTATTTCCTTACCTAGTCATTCTAATTTCAACAACAGCATTCGGTGGATATAAATGTAATAACTTATGTCCAAATGTTAAGTAGGAATCAGTTAGGCCTACTCTAGGCTATCTTTACAGATAATAAGGTAATCCTCATTCCGTGGCTCTGGAAATTCCAGAAATGTGAATAAGCCCTTCGTCCGACGTAGCCTAATTTGTTACATCACAGAATTATCATTGGTGAAATATTATTTCAAGAGTATCTACAATAACAGACGTCACATTTTATTTCCTAGGCGATAGACCAGTCATCAAAATAAACTTTAGTTGTGAGGGATTTCCCCTTGGTTTGGCCACAGCTGTGACTATAGCAAGAGGAGAGTGAGGCAATAAGCTTTAAAATACATGCCGAGGTGTCATGGACCCATGAAGACGTGATGCTTACCAGGATCTGAAAGGTGTGTAAATTGTGTACGCCTGCAGTAAATTTTCTAACATTGGGTTCCAGATCTGATTTCCCTCGTAGACTAGACTTGTAAAAATATAAAGTCAATAAACTGTTCCAGAATCTACTATCTTAAAAAAAACAGTCTATTTGTTTTATTGGGGAAAGGGAGCGCGAAGAGGAAAGCCTACGTCATAGCTTCACTTGTCAGCTCCGTCTCCCGCCTCAGCTGGCTGATGACTAGCAAATACATCATTTGGACTTCATGGGCAGAAGACCCTCGGAGATGCATTGAATCCCGACAGGGTGGGTTAAAATCACGATGTAACCATCTCCATTATCGTTAACCGAGATTGCATTACTATTTTATGCATGTATCTTCTGTAACTGCTTATTACACATGGTTCGTCAACAGTTCATGAAGTGAACTATGAAATATTTTAGCGTGAAACAATGTAGCATCGTGATGTAATACGCTGACAGTGGCCCCAAGACCAAATCAGTGATAAAGTAGCAACAAAAAGTAGTTCTACCACAAGCTAAGCTAATGAACTTGTTAAGCTTTTTCTCACCGCTTTATCTTTTGCTCTTATGCTTCTGGCTCTGTTAGTTGGCGACTGAAAAAAAAAACATCAACGTTGACTGGTGCTCGCACTTTGGAAGAGCAGATGGCCAGTGAATTGTACGCGGTAAGTTAAGCTTTAGTTTCTATTAAACTACAAGTTATTGGCCAGTTGTTTTTTCTCTCACACATTGTTCTGTAGCCATGCATGTTTCCCCACCCCATTGATTTGGCCCCAACAAGTTTAACATATTGAACAAGTATCTTTACTGTTTAGAGGGAGATGGCCAGATATATGGATGATGATTGCCTACCATCAAACACAATAAGAAAGGTGGAAAGTGGCAAGAAAAAGAAGAAATCCAAGAAACGAAAAAATAAGGCCAAAGACCTGGGGGAATGTCAGAAGGGAGAGCCTTCCCTCTGCCTCAGTTACAGTCCAGAGCACTATTCAAGGAAGAGTAATGATGTCGGAGAAAAGAAAAGAAGAAACAAGAAGAACAAAGGTAAATCAACTTTAAAAGACAAATCGGCACTGCAGCCAAGCAAGGTAGCACCCCCGTCAAAAATCTGCAAGCTGTCTTATGAGGCAATTGTCAAGAGCAAAACAGACACTCCCATCAAGCCCCAGGTACTTGAAGACATGAGCAAACATATACCAAAGGCTGCAAAATGTGCTAGTCAAGATCTTGGCAAAGCTCGACCTAAAAAAAAAGTTCTCTTTGATTTGTCACCTAAGGGTTCTGTAGTAAAATCATACGGTGATGTGGTACAATTTTGCTTTGTTAATGCTGGTGAGAAAAATGAAAACTATGCACCCACCCTCCAAGCAGCCCAGCATTGTGAGGAATCCCAGAGAGGAACTGAAGGCCTAGATAGCCAGGATCTTTTTATAACACAGAATACATTTTTATCTCCATCACTTTTCCAAGTGCCCAGTGATGAAGAATTTACATCAACCCCTGAGCTCAAACAGACAATGTCCCGACAGCCGCCGTCTGAAGAGTTACTGGCAACTGTTGCATCCAAATCAACAACTGAAACAGCTACTCAGACAGAGAATTTTTTCACGTCTCCTAAACATTCAACCTTTCTTAATTTCCAACTCAATAAATTGACCAAATGCATTGAGCAAGCTGTTGACCTCAGTTTGCCCCACAGAGAGCGAGGGCAGAGGAGTACCGCAACAATGCAAGAGGAGAGTGACCTGCATCACCGTGGCAAAACAGATCTTACTCAGATCAATTTTGTGCAAATGCGCCTCAACGAATCGTTCTTTTTTAAGATGAAAGGAGAAAAAGAGTCTCCAAAATCACAATGTCCATTAAAGAAGCTTGAAGATGACTATGGGAAGAAACCAAAAAAGTGAAAATGAACTGTTTGCAGAAAAGTATGAAGCTTTGAAGGTCAAATCAGTATTTCAGAATTAACCATTTTAGGTTTTGTTTATGGCATTCTAAAAATAATCTCACACACTGGGCCTACTGTTAAATGTTAAACTTTTGAGGCGCTCAACAAATTAATGTTTTGAGGTTATGAGTTTGAAGTGTTTTCCCTTGATTACATTTCTCAGTGCATTTAATGTTCAGAGGTTGGCATTTTGCAGAAATTGTATGGATTACAGTAATAAAAACATTTATTTTTGTTCTAGATGATTGTGTACTAGTATGTAATTGTCCATGGTTAATTGTGTCTGAATAGTTTGATTCCCATCCATTTCCACAGGTGGAAAAACACATAAACAGGGATTGTAACAGGTAACAGAAGACTGTAAAAACACAAACTCCCAGTGCTGGTACAACCCTGGGGGAAGTTTTCATCCATAGCTGCAGAACTAAGAAGTCCCAAAAGGGAAATGACAGGGATTAGAATGGTAATAGTTGATAGAGATGATAACATATTGGACTGTAAATTAAGAATCACAATGTATCATAATTAATTAACCAGTTCGTGAGTTAAGCTTTGGGGGAATCTACTGGTGATGTTTCCGGTTTCTTTTGAATCAGTCTGGCATCCTGGGGAATCATATTTGGAATTCCATCAATGATGGGGTAAGCGATGCCAAGCTCGTCGTTCACAAGTTCGTTGTTTTTTCCATCATACCTGAAGAACAAAGACATCATAAATTATATTAACAATTTGGAGAGTAGGGGCTCTCAAAACAGCAGTTAGTAAAATTAGTTACATCTTCAAAAGAACATGCCTGAAAACATTGTTAGGAAATTAAGTTATTTGCAGTCAACTCCAGTACTACTGTGTTTAACTTGTAATGAAATAACTCATTCACAAACATTACTTCATACTTCAACTTTTGAATTGGTCTCAACCTACAAATACATATTTCCCGCATTAATTTCAATTTATTATACAGCCTACCCGCCTGTACCATGAAGACCCATTGAGAAGCCAAGCTTTGACCTGAAATCTAAAATGGCTTTAAAACCCCAAATGAAATTCATTACTATTCATAGCCTACAGGCTGCTAACTGGGCTTAGTCTGCTAACCTCAGGCATGTTATCAAATTTGTTACTACCATAGCATACTCCCAAAACTACACAATTAAAACATAATGGTATCCTAGAGGTAGGCCTATTCCTACATTCATTGAAAAAAAACAGTCGATCCGAAATGAGATGACAATAACATTTTGTATCATATCCTCACCTCAGCTGTTTTTTAGAAAGCGGACATACGAGAAAGTCGAGAAGGGATGTGTCGAAACGCTCTGTGTTGACCTCTCCCCCCGCGTTTTCTGAAAACGTTTGACGTCTTTCTGATGTTGACACAGGGCTAACCCCACGCAAGAATGAAACAGAATTGCCTGGTCCCTGGAGAAGGCGTATTTTATCAACTAATCGTCGATATACAGCCAGAGACATGACCGAAAGACCTGCCTTCGTCCTGAACCTTGTTATTTATGAAATGACCGGAAGACCTTTATTCATCTGTACGCACCTTTAAAGCACGACGTGCAACATCAGCGCGGCCTTTAGTTCCGCCAGTCAATTCAGTTTGGTTTCACAGCTTTTAAAAAATAGCTACCAATCTCTGAAATTAAACTTCCTAATTAAACTTCATCTTAATAGTTGATTGCATGATAAAGCTTGCATGTCTGGAAGATTCTGGATTTTTCTGTACCCAGCTTACTTACTTACCACACGATGGCAATGTTAGGCTGTAACTTTGAGCACAGCGTAATAAATCTGCTGTATATTGCCAGCTTGGAGAGTCCTATTGTAGACTATGACCTTGATCATCAAACAACTATCCAAAGCCAATGTATATATAACATTTATTCTCCTGGGCAATAAAGTATACCAAAATGCTTTGTGATTTTGTGTGGTGAACATTTTGTCTATTTTGTTCAACCAAATTGTGGCATGATAAATAGGTAATTCAGGGCCTACTGGGCAGTTCGCTTCGGTCTTTTACATTTGTTTGACAATGACCTCTGCTGTTCTTACCAAAGCATCAGAAAAATAGAGTAGGCAACTTGTGGTCTAGCCTGATGTGGTGATAAGTTGTGAAGAAATGACATAAGATAAAATGTCTATTGTGGCTTTGGATCATGGATAGCTTAAGTTGAGTGTGTGAGGAGAAGGCTCTGACTCACAACAGACATCATAATAACTGCATGGGAAAGATTATGCTGGTGTTAAACCAAAAGGTATGACTAGATACCCCAGCACCTGTAGCTAAAAGCAGTTTCCCCATTGATTCAGTTCCCCAGAATCCACATGCAGACAGATCTAGGGAAACTCTATGGCGAAACTTGAACTTGAAGCAATGTCCCAAGCAGTGCTAGGCTATGTGCTCACTTCTGTAAACTACTCTGCTGAATACTAATCAGTACTGTTTAGAATAGTAGTTTTTGGTTAAAATTGTGTTCTTGATGTTGAAGCATTGTGTAAACACAATGCATTGTGGCAGTTTTAGCCCCCACTGACACTAAGAACATTTATCCAAAGTAGCAGCAGAAAATATCTTGTCTCTCGTAGTTGAATAATGGTACAACTGCACTGAGAGCAGATAGCCAGCAATACAAACTCCTGCATTGTTACGGACTCCTTTATATCGGAGAGCATGGCTCTCATACTTGAAAAACACAGCCTAATGTGCAACATTATCATATATACATATTTTTTATTAACTCTGTGCGCCTACTTGTCTGGCACACTCTGACTACTGATTTCCCCATGACCTGATCTAGAAGGTTTCACAGAGTTACAGCACTTTGCTAAAAAGATCTCTGAAATCCGTCAGAAATTTGGGTCGATTGACACTCATTTCATGTGACAGTGACAAGAGGCTTGCAGTACATGTTCAGTGGTATATGCCTGAGAACATTAGTTGCGTAGTTGAGAATATCTTGAGATACCGTCTTAAAATTCACTATTTATTTGGAACAGCTTTGAAAAAACACTCTAAAAACTCTGAAACCAAGTGTATAATATGTTCCCAACACTGTGATACAATAATTACCTAACCATAAAAGCAAGATGGAAGAGGGGATTATGTGGGTTATTTATGTTACCTTAAATTCCAGTTTATTTGGTGAGGTTTATTATTTATTGTGGTCCTCATTTCTTTAATGATAATTTGAAAACACTTACATTTGTTGCTTACAATTAGGTTGATGGCCATAGCAGGTCAGAGAAGCATATGTGAAGCAAAAAAGGTGTGAAGGCAAGGAATGTAGTAATCATAAGAGATGTACGTTTAAGTAAGGAGAAGATAAAAAAAAATCATAAAAGTTGATGCTTGGCATCAGAGTGCTGTGTTCATGTGAAATGTGCCTTATAAAAAAAGCAATGGCAACAAAACTACGAAGCTGCTCAAAACCTTTAGCTGTGTAGTCACACAGTGCTTGTATACAACCCTGACAATAAAAGCTTTCCTGTGTAAGACTAATTTTTGGCTAGTCTTACAGTATCTCACTCAGCACTGGTTTGAAATATCTACAACACACAAATTTTAAAGCATTCCAATCACTGGTGAAGGACTGTAGAAGAAAGAATGGCATATACATTTCACATACAACAACAAAACTTCACCTTAACAAAGCACTTGAAAAACAGCAGTACAGTACATCCAGTACATCCATGTGCTAAAAAGTTCCCACTCGAGGTCCAACACCAGTTCATGTAACACTCAGGACCTTTGACTCCCACGAGCTCCCCTCAGAGTACTAGCTTCCTATCAGTGTGCTCTGCTCGTCCCGTGCGCTGGTGACGCACCTCCAGGTGTTTACTCTGGACACGGTCAAAGTGCTGGAGCAGCTCTGTGTAATCCACATGAGCCTGATTGGAACGCTTGTTGTTGCAAGGCTTTGAGTCATCCCTGGGGGAAAAAAATAACAATAATAACAATTCGTTTTGATGTGTGATCATTTCAATGATGCCTGACAATGCCAAGATGACTTCATCTGTTTCATAGCAGAGGTGGTGCGGAGTACTGAGTCTGATGTACTTGTGTGTGGATGTACTTGAAAAACATGCAGGTAATTGTACATTTTACGAGTGCTGAGAATGCACCTGGGACTGAGGTGTGATTAGTGGGATGGTTGGCTAGTTGTGCTGAGTTGTTGCATACATACACAGTCCTCATGAGTTCTGGGTTAGGGACGCAACGCAGTCGATGAGACAGCAGCTGGAAGGCCTGGCTTTGAGGCAGCAGCATCAGAAGCCCATACAGAGCTTTGATCAAGTAAGGGTTGTTCTCCACATCCAGAAGCTGCAAACGCAAGTCTACAAAAGACAATAAGGGAAATGGAAACTATGATTTAGGGAACATTATTCACATGTGGATGTAAACATGAGGAGATACAAGACAGAAATGACAAAAATATCTGCCTCAAACTCACAGGTGAAGATGGGACTCTCAATGAGCTGCACAAGCTTGTCCACTTCCATAAGGAAATCTACAGTCACCTCCAGGTCCCCACTGAGGAACACATCTTAAGGAACCATTCAATACTTTACTCAGTACAACACATGATGGCTCTGTTTCCCAGACACTGAATAAGCCTAGTCCTAAATGAAGAAAAACTTCCACAGAAAAAAAAAGATTTCAATATAATATAATATAATATAATATAATATAATATAATATGCGTGATCTATCTATACCAGACCTGGATCAAACATGCCAGAGAAACATCTTACTTCCCACTTGATGGAACCAGGCAGAGGCTTCTAATTCAATGAAACAAATTAGCACATCATGAAGGATACAACTTCTGGATGAGCTCATAGGCATGGCGGTAATTCTGCGTCAGGAAGCAAAGGGACACTGTTGCCACAGGATTGTGACACCAGGATCGGTACAGACAGCAAAAGAGAGCACAACTCTCCTGAAAGACATAACAAAGGAAATATGCTTATTATACTGTACTATGGGTAAAAAAAACATATTCGAAAAGACAAACTTTGGATTCTCCCCTTTCTTCGTTGCCCATGAGTAGGTGTCAACCATACCCCCAAAAATTTTCACTAACCTGAGTGCGCAGATCCTTGAGTTGGTTGCGCAACTGGAACAACTCTGCTGATGTGAGCAAGATGGTGTTCAGTGTCTGCACCATGGTAGAGGCAAACTTCAGGTCTTCTTCCTTAAGCAAGATATCTGCCATGGAGTGAAAGATGTTCTCTGCGTGCAGAAGCAGACAGAGTTGTCTGCGGAGACACACACACACACACACACACGCGCAAACACGCAAACAAACACGTTTCTACATCTGCTGCCAGTAAAGACACTTTCGACAGGCAAAGTCATGTGAGCATTAGATTGGAGATACAGTATGTGGGACATTCATGTGTGTAGTGCCTGATCACCTGATGATGAAGGCCCCTCGGGTCTCCAGCAGCTTCCTCTCCAGACTGAAGCGTTTGAGCAGGTTAATCATGAATTTGTAGAAGTAGGAGTTCATGCTAGGGGTGGAGGGGGAAGCATCAGCCATTTTGGATCCTGTAAAAGTGAGTGGTTTAGCTAATCTCATGAACAGTGAAAGGCTCACAGCTGCCCTTCCCAGGCAAAAGGTTTTTGTCAAAGCTTTGTTATAATATGTTAAATTTGGTAATTTTCAAACTTTCATTTAATGGAATACTGATTTTGTACTAATCAACAAAACTCCTGACCATACAATAATGCCATGTAAAGTACAGTACAGTATAATACACTGTGTTCCCACTGTAAGTCAAACTTTTCCATGACTTTCCCTGACTAAAACACAACATTTCCATGACCTTCACTATAATTAAGCAATAAGCCCAGAGAGGCCATTCTATTCTATTAGGCACGAAGTGAGCGAAGTGAATTGTTAATTTTGGTCAACACCTCCTGGCACACCAAAACACCAGGCCAAGTGAAACTCATGTAGATCCACTTGAGAATACTTGAGTTTTAACTACACACCCCCCCTCGATTGAAATTCCACGATTTCCTTGAAACTTCCTGACCCCTGGGATCCCTGAATATAATTGTGTAGTCCATATCAGCCAGCACTGAAAATTCAGCAAGTAACAATATCTCACCAACAACCAGCTGATGGTCAATGTTGCTGTGCTCAGGGACCTGGAGTTCTGTTTTGCTGTCAGCACTGTCACACATCCCAGAGTTGTAGGTCTGTCCGGCTGGAGAGGATGCAATCTCTGCAAGCACTTCCAAATCTTTCAGTATCACCTGAGGGATTAAGGGGTTTTGAAATGTGTTACAGGAAAAACTGCTTTTCAACCAGATGCTCTGCATGTGGTCGGTGGACAGTATGTACGACAAAAAAAAAGAACTGATACCTCATCAGATTCATCAGAAAGGGTCTTCAACAGCATTGGGAACAGACTGTCTGTGTGTCTGAACATCTATGAAGAAAATACACAGAGCAACAGAAAGGTCATAGTAACAAAAGAGCTTTATATTGTGCATGCATTGGGAATCAATAAGGTGATGACTGTACTCACCTTGCGGGGTGTTTTTATGTAGAGGTGGTACAGCCACTTGAGGACAGCAATCCGAGTCATCATCCCAGTAGATGAATCGTGCAGGTGCCGATCAAGAACCTGAACTATTCCATCCAGATCCAGAGTGACATGCGCTCGATCTACGCTGTGAATGTAAGGTCACATGGGATAATGAGGAGACGGTTTCGGCTGATGGCGGCGGTTTCCTCTTTAGCCATAGAGTAAACATACAGTATAACTACTGAGAGTTATTGAAAGTTATGAGAGTTTGTCTGTGTTTATACATAACTACATTTAAAGTGTTAAGGCAGGCAAATGCTACTACACTGTATTTCAACAATACATGGTTATTATGTATCTGTCATTAATGCCCAAATCAAACCTTGGAAGGCAAAGGAAAATTGAAAACAGATAAGACACACAAAAGGGAGAGGAGTGGCACACATATAGTTTAGATATGGTTTGACATGGTCATCCTTCATTTCAGCACTTACCTTGCTGGGCTGAAGAAACTAATTTTGCTGAGACCAATGGACTCCTGAGAGGCATTGAGTGAGTCTACATAAGCAAGAAAAAATCATCATCAAAATCATTTTTAAAATGGGGACGGACACTTCATGTGTGACGGTATCATATATGCGGGCTTCTGTTTTAGGCATCCCACCGTCACACCCCAGTTCCTCCATTTTAGTTTCAACACTGGGTCAACATCTCTGTGGACAACAAACCATCAGCAGACAAAACCACATCTACGTCAAGTACTCTACTGTAACACCATGTCTCTCAATACCTTAGATCTGCTGAAACATTAAGTACCTTCAAACCAACCTTCATTTTTTAAATATACTGTAAGTTACACAGAGATGCCTCAATCTGAACAGACTTAGCCCCCATGAAGGCCAAGGTTTGAGTCCACCATGAGGTCAGTTCCCAAAATCAATCCCTATTGCTCTCCCTCACTAATTTCCTGCCATCTCTTTCTCTTTTCGGTCTGCTCTGCTCTCTGCTTCTACCTCTACCATGACCATCATCACGCTACTCCTGACCAGCTCTCTGGGAGCTGGGAGCATCATCCTATCTGGTCCAGGTGAAACATCTGAGTGTCAAAATAGACTAATAGGTTCTGCCAGCTTAAAAAGCCTTCAGCCTGTTCTAGCTGCTCTCCATCTCATGGGGTGGATGCAGAGATACTTTTATTAGTTAGAACAGGAACATTTCCTGCATGCAACTGTAGTCCATGTGTGCTTAGAGCAGAGACTGATAGAAGTCTCGCAGTAAACATGGGGCTCGGAATCAACAATGATAAGCCCTGAGTTTGTTAAAAAGCACCTGTCGTATCTCATTCTTTGTCAATTCAACTGCTGGCAGCCACATCACATAGGCATAATTGTGTCATCATCTGACTGTCTTCTGTGTCCTCAAAAGTCAGATTCAACTCTCTCAGAATGGACACTTTCAGCAAGAGACAAATCCTTTTGCCACAATATGTATGCATAGTAACTCACAACAAAAATGTGCACCTGAATTAATAATGGAAGACTCAAATCCATTGTGGTGTACTCAAATACAGAGAAAGATTAATAACTAGACTACAGGCCATTGTGAAGGTAAATACAGTTTGCTGGATGGGGCTTCAGGAGAGAGCAGAGTGCTTAAGTAGAGAACGCAACCATGTGAGAATAAATGTAAGAACAGCATGAAATACACTAGGCCAAAGACAAATCCTCCACGTGTGTAAGCATGTGTGGCCCCTAGTTTTACAATTTATGGTAACAGAACAATATCATTGGAGTAGATTTTTAGTACCTCGATTTGATTCCATTAAATCTGGACAAAAGCTCTTTACTGATTAGACCACATGTCCAGTTCAGCTCCACTGCTAGATGTGATTAATGTGAGAATGTCTTATTCATGTCCACCCACTGGGCATACATCAAGAACACAGGCTGAATGAAATGAACAGAATACTTAAAAGTACTGCATAACACCAAGCTGCTCTGAAAAATAACAAAGGGACTGGAACGCATTCAGAAACTGGAATATTTCCAGTGAGACTGACTGGCTAAACTGTTATATTGTTAAGTATGATTGTATTACATGACTGCATCATTATTACAAAAGAACTCTGTTCTGAGGACCAGATTTTATGAGAACTAGTCTTATGCATTTAATGAGAGACAAATCACGGTATATATTTCTGTGTAGTATGACCCATACCTTTTCATGGTAAAATTAATTTTATGCTGCAAGAGAAGTGCCTATTCAGCAAGAACATGCCTGCTTTTGCCAAAAGCCCCATGCTAGACAAAATAACAGCCAGACAGAACAGCATACTGCATGTAAACAACTTTGTACCACATTTAATCATTTACCTCTGTAAGTGGCTACCTTTCCCCAATTCAGCCTTCCTATGTTTACCTCTGTACTTACCATTGAGATCTTCTTGGGACTTGGGTGGGCTGTCCTCTTGGGGTAGGGATGTTTGGGACTGGGTTTCCTCTTCATCCTCATCATCCTCAGGGGTGACCAGTTTCATTAGACTGTGATTACATGCACTGGCAGCTTCCTTGGTGTCTGAACAACATGGCTTAAGGACAGACATACAGGAAGAGGATGTATTGGTATGCTCATATTTCCTTACTCCTGCTATGAACTCAGGTGGGTAGATGTTGTAAGTGTTGTACAATATATCTTGTATTCCCACGCTCTCTCAGTCTATGTTTTGGTCTTTCTCAAAGACTTCCTGTTATCTGCATGTCTAATTAACACTATCTGAACATCTTTCAAATTCTCCCTCCACCCCATGTCATCTCAAGGTTTACCCTAAGGCCACCGCCACCCCTACAGCAACCCTGGGAACCCTTCAGTGCGCTGCACGCCATTAGGATACTTTTCTTGCGGTCATCATAGGAGAGGCCAGGCAGCACAGCAGTCAGGATTCCTGAGGAGTAGGGCAGCATCACACGACCAGCCAGCTGAATGAACTCCCTCATCCACGTCATGGCTGTCAGCTGGATTAAGTCATTTGCTGAAATAGAGCAGTGGGACAATGAGTAATTTATTCTGAATGGCCCAGCCCAAGGATGTATTGACATGAAAATGGTGTCACTTTTCCACTCACATATTCGTCTACAAGAGTAAGTTGTTCTCATCGTGACAAAGTTTGGAACTCAGTGTATGAGGTCATAACATGTTTCATTTCTATTTATAAAGGCATTATATGTTAACAGGCATTGCATGTTTTTGCACAAATAAAGAATGTGCTAAGTTAACATAATAAAAGGTGTTTGACAAACTTCATATAGAAAGTGGAAAATTAATCTAATATTGAGTATTCATTTATTGACATCAGTTCTACGCAGACTTTAACTTTTCATACGCCCTAAATCTGGACAAAGGACAAAATGTGATCCATATGTCTGCAGTTCTTGCTTACTATAGGCTCCTTCCATAATGTGATAAAACACTATTACACTTACTGAGCTTGGACTCATCAGACACCTGGCAGTGGATGACCAGAATATTGGCCATCTCTGCAAACTTCACACTAGATGGGTTCTTTTTGATCTCCTTCAGAAACTCCCCCAAGACCACTTCACACCTGAAAAATAAAGAACAGTCATCAGTTTTTTCCCTTTTCAAGTGACGCTGAACAGTACAGAGAGGTAGACGCTGACTTAAAGACCAAAAGCACCACAGAGTATTTTTCCATGTGCTACATATAGGCATTCCTGCTATACTTCTTCAGGCTGGAAAGTAAAAAGCCCCTTGGGATATTTTATACAGGCCTGTACAGACTATACCGACAATGATGGTGTGTCAATCAAAGGCTGACGTACTGGCACCCAGCAGACTGTGTGGATTAACTCCACGTTTGGGGAACGGTTTTGGTTCAAGTCAACAACATCAGTCCAGACACCTCTAATGTCTGCTCCACCTACTGCTGAAGGTCCCTGTACTCATAGGGTCTCTGTGTGATTGACACAACTCCTGGTGACAGAGAGGCTTCTAAATCAAAGCTGCCTTATAACCTTGAGACTGGATCAATTACCATGGTTCATCTCACACAACTAGTGCAAGCTAAAAATGTGACAGAGATCTGGCTGCTGTGAAAGATCCAAATCCAGGGTTCTCAGACTAAAATTACCTACAGGCCACTTGCCAGGTGGTCTCCCTACAGCCAGGCTAGTACAATAAGGCATAAAGCAAACCATTTCAAAACAGTCATTAAATCTCCTCACAAATATAGCTTGTAGCACACTGCAATTTGATCCCACGTTATGTCCATGTTTCATGCAGTCCGCGGACAGCACGTCTCACTTTAATGACACTGTCCATCAAGCATTCTGCCATTGTAATGTATCTGAGACAAACATTTCCTTTCAAAATAAAATGCCATATCTGGGCAGAAGATATTCACAACTTGCAACATAACAATTCATTTTCAGTCTTTCAGAAAGTGTTCCTCATTAAAATACCAGTGTGATTCCTTTGTCATTGAATGTTATGAGGCAACTATTCTTCTACACGTTTGGTGGTACTGTCATGCAGTACCATCCCTCAGCACATCAAGCAAGGGAAGCAACTTGAGAGTGTTCACAACAGAGAGACAAGGATGGTGCCTGAGTGCAAGAACAGGACTTATGAAGAAAGGCTTGAGTATCTGAAGCTGCTATCACTAGTCTACAGAAAGGGGATGTAATAGAGGTGTAAGGAGCTGCACAAAGCTGTGGGCTGGGAGTTTGACACCACTGTCCTAATCAATGAGAAAAGGAATGCAGGCTAACAACAGTCCTGTCTATAAACTGCAAAGCAGTTTTTTGTTCCTTTGCAAATAATACTCACCAAATGGTATAATTGTATAATAATAGTATGTACTGTCATTCTGTAAAGATTTTCCAATAATTCTACATTCAAGAAATGCCTCACAGAAGATCCCACCATTAATTTCACTGAGAAAAGTGTGTTTTTAAATAGAAGAGAATGTTGAAAAGAAGAAAAGTAAAGTGGTTCTCACGTCCGTCTAATCTCCTTGCTGCTGTCTCCCAAAATCTGAAAGAGCCCATCCAGAATTTCTGGCAGGTAGTCTAGAAGGTTGATGTCAGGCACCGATTCCAACACCAAGATCTAAAAGGTGGTGGTACAGAGAAAAGCCAGTCTAAATGAAATTGTAAAATATGCATGTTGTCTACACTTGAAGAGGTTCAAATGAAATTACACAGAGGATTGCTTAAAAATACAAACAGAGTTGATTGAGAATGTAAACATTTTTGTAGTTGTTTGCAACTGAAATGCCCTTCTGAACTCTGCAATGTCATGTTGGCCAATCTCCATCATGAATGGCTTATAAGGGAACAAAATGCGACCGTGTTTTTAGTGTGTAGGATACAAAAGATTTTTAAGTACAAAATGCAAAATGAAAGCGCCTCTCTTACCCAAGAAATGATGAACTGACGCGCATACTGGTTGTTTGAATAGATCCGCTCACGCAGCAATGGGACGAATGCCACCAGGTCAAATTTGTTACTTTCTGTGACAATGTCCTACAAGATGACAACAGAGTTATAATGTCAAAGTTACAGTGTCAGGAATTACACATGCTCAGCTTTAGCAATTCCCATCACTTACTGTACGTTTGAAGCTAGTCATTTTGTGCATGAAGAAATCAACAGCCCTGTCTTACCTTTAACAGTCTATCAAGCAGCTCGGAGCCACTTTTCACATTAGGATCAGGATCTGCTGCAAGCTGTGAAAGAAAGAAAAAATACTTGCTCTCCGTGGGTGGACAGCATATATGCATAGGGCTTTCATAATGCTATTTTTCCAAATCCATTTTATAACTGAGATAACTAGATCAAATTCAGAAATCCTTCTAAAATGCAACCCTAATTTAAGCAACTGTTTACAAGAATATATGCAATAAGGATGTGTGGATTACCTTACTAAGACCATCAAAAAGCACATTGAAATGAGGCAGCACTGCTCCTCTGGCAACCTTCACAATATTGTATAGGGCCTCACATGCATAATATCGCAATCGGCTATCAGAGTCATTGAAGCAGGTTAGCACAGGTTCAATCAGCTCTTTCAGGTACAGGCCAGAATCCTGAAAGACACAATAAACAAGTCATTTTAGAGCTGTGTCTACAGCTGACAAGCACATTTACATTTTACATGGCAATCTGGTCATGCTTTGGTCCACTATAGAGCAGCCTAACATTCAGCTTCATGAGCATGCCTGTTAGCGCACAGTTTGGATGGCCTATTTGTGCTTGGCACAATGAACTCATGTCATTGGGAAGACTTGTCTCATTTTATGACACTTGTATTTTCACAACTTCTGGTAGCCTAATTTTCTGTAGCATACACATTTAACCTAAATTCCAAATAGCTTAGGCATGACAACAAGGAGAGGATAGCTTGTCAAGAATACTTTCTACAGCAGTAGAGAAACATGAAGTCTACGCATCAGCATTCATACATCAGTACCCAGGTATGATATAGTTGATAACTTATTTGTGGGGTGGGGTTTTTCAGAAAATTCAGGAAAGACCTCTTCCAGTTCAAAAGATGGAGACACAGCAAGTTTGGCCTAAATCATTCACACAGCAAGTGCATTCTTCTCTTACCTTGCCAAGAGCAATAGAGCAAGCTGCCAAGCCTATAAGCCCACCTTTGCGACTGTGGGGATGTTGAGAAAGAGCAAACTCTGACGCCAGGATCTGAATAACATGTCTGATTTGGGTGGAGTTATTTTGAGCCACAAATTCACGTACAAGTCTGTGTTAAAAAACAAGCATTTATGTTTTACTTATGCGTCCAAAAAAGTAGCATACACTTAACATAAGGACATGACAACTCAGAACATTGTGAATGGATTCGCTAGTTTGAAACATAGGATAGGACACCTCTATAGTTATGGCTATGAGATGAGGTGTAATGACTTTCCCACTAAGAACACTATCGAACTCATTCTACTTTACAAAACTAAAGAACTGTCTTGATGAATAATCGTTGGCTTAGCTCGATACGAGCCATGCAGATCACCTGATAAGTCAGATGACAAGTTACCATTAGTGCATAGCATTAGCCGATTAATCATTCAAATAATATAAGATAAATAAGATGATATCAGGAGAAAAGTGTGAATGTGAAATCTGGAAAGGGCTTCAGAAATGAATATGAACATTGACACTTACTTCTCAATTTCTAGAGCGGCAACTTTCCTCTTCTCGTACAATTTATCATTCAGAGCTCGCACTATGTTTGGGGTCAAAGGCGAAAAGTCCTTTTCTGTATTCATGTTCTTCACAACAGTTCACTCTACCGATGAGAAAAACACGCCAACCCTTTCCTGACCTTATCAAGGTACCACGCATACAAAAAAAAGAAACTGAAACAAAGAAACACAAAACAATCAATTGCTATAAATGTAACATCGCAGTAGGCTATAGTGTATCACGCTAAAACACATCATAAACTAACCACGGGAGAAGCGGTAATCGATTTCCGCTGGAAGAGATGACCAGCCTTGAAAAGACAGAGTGATGTGTTCAATTTGGGCTATGCCTGTATGTGGGCATAATACTACGCAAAAATATATAACGGTAGGCTAACGTTATCCTCCATAACCCGATGGATGCGTTAACGTAAATGTAGATTAGCCTTGTGTGCCGATGTTATGACCCTTCCCATGAAAAAATTTACAAATAAATGTCGATGACGTGCTACTATCCTAGCAGAGACCAGCGATAACACATAGGCTTTCCATTTGTGGCGATCATAACAGAAGTTCCTTAATAAATGGGCTCATTCGTGTAGCCATATTTCCCGGCTCACATGACTTTCTCTGCACTTTCCCAGGATGATAAATCAAACTCCGATGACAATGTGCCCTGTCTAGGCATAGTCTGTCGAGTCCCTACTGCTGGCAGTCGATATTCCCTTATAAACATAGGAAGCACATTCATTTTAGAATTTAAACGAACAGTGTTTTGTGCAGTTGTAGATTTGATGTTCTCACTGCAATTAAAAATAGCATTATTTACAATGCATTCTTTCTTTCTCATTATAATAATGGTTTCACTACTGGATCAGTGACAGGACCCGTTTATGATGCAACAAAATCCCACTTGTCTTCAATATCAGAAAAAAATCGCTTATGACTAGAGCCAAGATGTCCATCATGATCTGACGGATCATAACAAGCTGAAATGCTGAATTCAAATGCTTTGAGTCTAGGCAATTATAATCCACTATACGCCTACCATAGGCTTTAAGGCCTGTTGAAACGACAGGCCCGCTGGCCACGACGATCTTGCCCACACTTTGCATTTTAATACCATTCCATTTATTTTATTAAAATTTGCTACCCTGATATGCTGCAACTTGCAAACAAGCAGTGACCTACTGTGTGCCACAGGCAAGGCGTGAGCATTGCACGGCACGCCAAAATACTACAAAGGTTTAGACGTACATCTGTTTCGAAGCTAAGTCCATAGGTTTTATAGACTACATAGAGCAGCCCAAATCAACTCAGATAATTAAGCGCCTCTAAAAATTACACAAAACATAAAGAGACCGGTGTTCTTCATTAAGTGCAATCAGGTGACCCGTTTTGAACCAGGAAGACTAGCTTCAGGCCTGTTGCGTTCTCAATCACTTTGAGTTTTCGCTACCTTCCTGCAACGATATTATTTGCATCGACATTCGTTTCTACTTTTTTGTGTTCTTTTTCTCCCCATTGATTCCAACACGTTATTATGTATGATGTTGAGACATTTAGAATTGAAATCGGTTAACATGATCAACAGAAATAACTCTTATTTGCCTTTTCAGGCGACTGTAGGCTTAGTGGTGATTTACCTAGGCCTGATTTTTGGTGTTTCTGGTGAGCAGTGAGGGATATCTTACATAATCTCGGTATAGGCCTACAATAGTGTACTAACAGGTTCATTTATTGTAGGCCAATGCGACGTTTCACATTGCGCTAATGCCAGCAACTGTATACTATCTGCGGATGGACAGAGCTGCAAATGCGTCATGGGATATTATGGAGATCTGTGTGACAAAGGTAGGTGAGGATCAAGGCGAAGACGTCAAACAGTTTTAAAACTCATGTTGCTCATGTGGTCCTGTTGTCTCCCCCCAATTTAAGTTGCCTCGATGAAATTAATGTGCGGGAACGACTTCATTACCATCGCAATCATAGAGGACTTTTTCAAGTATTACAACGTGCCAGTGGAATCTCTGCACTTGGCAAACAACAGTTGCCGAGCACGTAAGGAAGTGGTCTCTGATGTTTCATACTACATAGTGCGAACGTCCAAAGAGCAATATGCAGCCTGTGGAGGCAAAGCTGTGGAGGTGGGTGAATAGCCTATTCCCTACTGGGATTAGTCCTCACATCTGGTGTTGTTTATGCATTTCAGCTGCAGTGGAGTTTATAGGTCCCACCTGTATTTGATTAGGTCATGCTAGTTAAATATTAGTTTTTTTCTTCATCCAACAGAAAAATATCACACACATTGCATATTCCCTAACACTGATGTCAGACCCAATTGCACATGAGAATATCATCAGAGACCCGACAGTGAAGGTTGATTACAAATGTGTGTATCCATATATGCGAGCAGTCAGCCTACCTTTTCCCATAAAACCCTTTTCCAGGTAATGTTATATTCTTTAAATATGCATAGTTTTTTTCAGCATAAAGTGCATCTTGTGAATGACTCTTATGCCCTTGTAAGTGAGACAGTCATGCGGGTTTATGAGTTGGATGCAAAGGTTGAGATGACCTTGTTTAAAGACCACACCTTCACGGATGCCTTCACCAGCGTTCCATCAGTTCACCTCGGGAACAAAGTGTATGTGCAGGTGTCTGTCACAGAACCCAAGGATTTCTTCCTGTTGAATGTGAAAGAATGCTGGGCCTCACAGTCTCCAGAGCACAATGATACAACAGGCTACAACAGGCACATATTGCTTCTGAATGGGTTAGTTCACCTAATCAAACATGATTGTTTCACAGTTTAGTCAGATCAGTGTGTTAAAAAGGGCTATATGTGTACAAGCTTGCCAAATCTAAACCAGACCTTTTCCATTTGGGGTTTTAATCAGGTGTGTCAATGATGAGACAGTCCTCTTTGAAAATGCAACTGCCGGTGAAATAGGAGGGAATGGCAAGAGTTCCACAGTTCGCTACTCCTTCAGAATGTTCCGCTTTGTAACTGAGCCAATTGTTGTCTACCTTCATTGCAAGGTGCATCTTTGTGCTCCAGATGATGTTGAACCATGCAAACCAGTAAGTTCTTTGCTCATGTTAGGTTTTGAGGATATGTTGTGCAATCCAGTTGGACATCAAAGGTTTAGTATTCTGCACACACTTCTTAACTATTATAAGAGTTTACCTACTGCAGAAACTCAGCTAGAATGTGTTCTTATTGATACAGGACTGTTTAACACAGGCAATTCTTTTTATTTTTTCCTGGTTTGTTTTTTAACTGGTCTTCTCATGGTTGATTGTCCATTCTTTCAGGATTGTAAAAGCATCACTAAACGAGAAGCTGTAACGGTGGACCCAAGACCCGAGACCCAAGGTCTTCTGTCTTATGGTCCTATTCGAATTGACAACACAGAAACTCCTAAATCTAGTACGTGTTGATAACTTCGTAATTCATGAGCTTTCGAAATACAAGTTGGAAATCTCCTCTCTAACCTGTTATTTTTTATTTGTCCTGACTTACAGCCCTGGTACTGTTTACAGATGCATTGATAAGGATGGTATTTCTTGTTTATTAATCCTTTTCAGAGCTGGTGCTTATGCTGATGCTTCCTGTTGGTGCAGTCTGGGTCCTGGGTTTGTTTCTTTTAATCCTTGTCACCTTTGCCAAGGCTGGAGCCAGAAGATTGCCTTCACTTTCAACTATTTAAACTGAAATAAAATACATAGTTTACTTTCATGGTGTCGTAGTACAGTTTATAGGTGGCGGGCATATGGGCACAAGTGTGTTCTCAAGCATGTTGATATAGACGAATAGACACATGACTTGGGCATCCCACATATCAGATGGACAATTAATGTACAGTAACAGTCCTGACTATAGATCCCACATATCAGATAGACATTTAATGGACAGTAATAATCCTGACTACAGTCCTTATATTACTCCTCCTATTTCATGCTATTTCGTTAAATCCTGTCAGACGATACAATTGACATTCACAGCTATGATAAATAAGCTAATAATAACACTGGACAGTTTCATTCGGTGGACACAAGAACAGTAAGGGGGAGTGGTGTGTTTGAGTTAGGCCTAGTATGTAAAGCGGGTGGGGCAGCAGCCTGGCTTGGGAGAGTGGGCTACGGGGGAGTAATCACTTAGAACTCTCGTCCGGTCGCCATCCAGAACATCTCCTGGAAAGTTATGCAGAATTTGGTCCATTTAGTGCAGTACCAACCACAACAGATGCGTTTGCATTCAGTCTTTCAATTGGAAAATTCAAATGCGTGCTAATATTATATGTGTGGATAAGGCAGCCAGTTGCGTCGTGATTTGAGGCGCACGAGGAATAGTCTACATTCAGCTGATAGACGGTCCGAAACTTGATCAAAGTTTCAAGTATTGGTCTTTCGACTGTAAATTCGCAATATTAATGACTAATGTGAAGCAGAGATTTATCGAAGCTTGAGGCTCGTTTCAGGTCCGCTTTCATCGGTGAATGAGCGCCGAATGTAAGATCATCTTTGTTTATTAGTTATTGAACAGCTAGTGTGCGGCCATGAGGGTGGTCTAGCGATTTTCTTAGCCACTTTGTTTTGTGTTTTCGGCCTCCAGGTTTTTTGACGGTCAACGCTATCCTGCAGACTGGTGAAGAAACGGGGTGCAATGTTATACCGATGCGGACGCATTTCTCCCGGATTGTTCAAATGGATAATTTTCCCGTTGTGGTTGGCACTTATTAGTAACTTCGAGGCATTAGCACAAGATGACCCCTTCAACGCAGAGGTAACCCTTTAGAATTATTGTAGACTATTGTTTTGATCCTCGAATTTTTATTTCATATGTTTTTACTTTAAGTCTCGTTCACAGGGTGCTTACAGAAAATTAGGCAAAAGGGTCTGTTGTTTTTTGGACAACGTTAGATACATGACAGGATAGCCTCACGATGCGATCTGTGACTTTGCCCAATGAGACAGTAGCCATTTCAGTGCGGTAAAAACAGTCACTTAAAAATCGTATCAAGCATCACACAGATACATCAAGATATCCCTGTTCCGACCCTTGACGTCTTTCCCAGTAACTCTTCTGGTCTCCTCCTTCAATTTTACAGTAATGTTTTGTTTCCTTCTCACAATCTCAGTCCTGGCTGCGGAAGTATGGCTACTTGTCCCAGGCTAGCCAGCAGATGTCCACCATGCAATCTGCACAGATTCTTTTGAATGCCATCAAGGAAATGCAGGGGTTTTACGGGCTTGAGGTTACTGGAGTTATGGACCAGGCTACCATTGGGTATGAATGCTCTTTATTCTCAAATTCTGCTTACAACTAGAGGAGCATGCATGTAAACACTGAAACTGGGTATTGACTCTTTTCAGACCTGTTTAGGTTAATAATCAACTAACAGGCTTTTATTATTATGTGAAATTAAACTCTCTGATGTGAAATTAAAATCTCTTTAACATGACTTCAATTGCTTTTAAATAAGCAGCGCAGAAACAACAACTAGTGTGTGACAGAGACACAAGTAAATATTTATAATTCAATGCATTATACCGCTTTAGTGCCATGAAAAGGCCTCGATGTGGTGTGCCGGATCGTTTTGTGCAGCCAGATGATGGAGGCGCACGAAGAAAGCGATTCGTACTCACTGGCCAAAAATGGGACCAGAATAAATTAACTTACAGGTAAACTTTCTATTTTTAAACTAGCATTATGTTTGGTCAATCTATGAGTATTTGTTTATGAGTCACCACCATGTACAAATCCTGCAACAGATGGATTTTGTTTCCTTTTTCTGCCCTTCAGTATTCTCAACCACACACCCAAAGTTGGTGAGCAGAGGTCATTTGAGGCTATCCGTAAGGCCTTTATGGTGTGGGAAGTGGTGACACCTCTTACCTTTGAAGAAATCCCTCATAAGGATATAAACAATGGCAGCCAAGGAGAGCCAGACATATTGGTGCTGTTTGCCTCAGGATTCCATGGCGATATGTCTCTCTTTGATGGAGAAGGAGGATCGCTCGCTCATGCCTTCTTCCCTGGTCCAGGGATGGGTGGAGACACACACTTTGACCTTGATGAACCCTGGACACTTGATAGCCAAGACGAGCAAGGTGACTAGAAGCTAAGATCATTCACTCAACTGGAGGCCTAAATGTTTCTTTGAGAAATATTGTATAATATGTTGTACTCATCTTTCCAGATATTTCAGAAGTTATTGGGTACCTCATTTTTCTGATATTTGTTTTCTGCAAAATCAGAAAGGATCTATTTTCACACCACTCTTTGTGCCAGGTGTTGATCTTTTCCTGGTGGCCGTCCATGAGCTTGGCCATGCTCTTGGTCTGGAACACTCCAATAACCCTTCCGCCATCATGGCTCCCTTCTACCAGTGGATGAGGACCGATCAGTTTTCTCTTCATGAGGATGATCTTAACGGAATCCATGAAATATACGGTGCGCTTTTGGCATGTGGCTTGTCATTGTAAAATATCTGTTCAAAATATACATGAATATATTTGAATATCAGTTCTGAATATAATATGTAAATATAAATATGAATGTTTAATTTGTTGTAGGACATCCAACCCTTGCCACTCCAACTCCCTCATCTGACATCATCTCCACTGTTGCCAACCGCATCACCCCCAGACCCAAACCCAGACCTACCAAACCCTGGGTCCCGCCTGTAGCTCCCACTAGAAGGACCTATCGACCAAGGCCAACAGAGCGATCTGATGGCGCGCCCCCCAATATTTGTGATGGGAACTTTGACACAGTCACTATGCTGCGAGGAGAGATGTTTGTTTTTAAGGTAAATCAAGTCATTCAATCTTGCATTGCAACATATTACTTTTTTAAGTCCATTTTATTTTTATTTAGTTATTGGTTTGTATGTCTTTTTTTAACAACAGGGTCGTTGGTTCTGGAGGGTCAGAAGGAACAAGGTTCTGGATAATTACCCCATGCCTATTTCACTGTTTTGGACGGGCCTGCCAAATGACATAGATGCTGCTTATGAACGTCATGATGGGAAATTTGTCTTTTTCAAAGGTCTTACTCTATTCTCTCAGCACCACGCCAAGTGCACTCTGTGTACATCATTGAATCCAGAGTGATTGCTTTCATTACAGTTTGTAACTGCAGTTTAGACCAAGAACTCCCACAAACCCATGCAGAGCTGTGCTATGTCTTCAAGCAGTCTGCTTCTCCCATTGACATTCTTTTTGCCAAATTATGTCACTAGTAAAACACTCTGAAATGTTAATGTGGAAAAAGAGCCTCTTAGTGTTCAGCACCTGGCACATCTGCTTAACTGTTGATTGCGTCATGCACAAAACCAGATGCTGACTGTTCTGCTTTCAGTTTGAAACTTTGGAAGCGGCAAAGTAGAGAGTGGACTCAACAGGAAAAGTTAGCAAGAATGTGCAAGAATTGCTCAAAATGCATTTGTGACAACAGTTCCTGGTCACATTTGGTTGTAGTAATTCTAAGGTGTGATGTTTGATATTGCAGGGAGTCAGTATTGGGTGTTTCGAGAGGCTGATGTGGAGCCAGGATACCCACAGGATCTCTTTCGGTATGGCCAGGGCATTCCCACAGACAGAATTGATACAGCCATTTGGTGGGAGCCAGCAGGCCACACTTATTTCTTTAGAGGAAGTCAGTAAGTATGTCATAGTCCTCTGCAACTCTGCTGTCAGTAGGAATTATTTTATTTTTGATATATTGTGTAGCCTGTTGTACTTGAGTAAGATATAGAATTTAAGAATCTACTATCTATCTATCTATCTATCTATCTATCTATCTATCTATCTATCTATCCTCCTATTTTTCCTATCTCTCCATCTATCTATCCATCTACCCATCCATGATCCATGAAAATCAGGCTACATGAAAATGTCTACAAAGTATATTTATATATACGTCAACCCCCCCCCCCCCCCCCCAGGTATTGGCGCTTCAGGGAAGAATCACGTACTGTAGATGAAGGCTACCCAAAAGCAGTGAGCGTATGGAATGGTGTCCCATCCTCCATCAAAGGAGCATTTCTCAGTGAAGATGGAGGTGAGTCTGAAAGGGATTTTTTTTTTTTATTATTGTTGTAACATTTAATCAACAAAATATTCCAACTTCAACAGGGATCTTTCAGTTTCAGTCTATGGCTTTGGTTTTCCTGTTCAGTTATCATAAATTCTTTTCTGCTTTCAATACAGCGTACACTTACTTCTACAAAGGCACTCAATACTGGAGACTGGACAATGTGAAGCTGAAAGTTGATCCAGGCTACCCCAGATCTATTGTCAGAGATTTCATGGGCTGCACTGTGGACTGGAGTCCAGATGTGGACACTGATTCCTATCCAGATGGGGGCAAAGGGGCTGATGAAGATCCTACCGTCAATGGAGACTCAAACCATGAGGATGGAGCGGATGAGGAGGATGAAGACAAGGATAAGGAGATAGATGTTGTAGTGAAGGTCAATGACAGGGATGATCATGTGATAACGTTGATCCTGATCACTGTGCCTCTGGTCCTCATCCTGTGCATCCTGGGGGTCATCTATGTCATCATCTCCACGCTACGGAACAAGGAGACGCCCAAACTGCTGGTCCACTGCAAACGATCCCTGCAGGAGTGGGTGTGATCAGCTTTGTACAGTGCAGGTGGATCAGAACCTCTCATCCTAACACACAGCACTGCACTCACTCACCAACATGCCTCACTTACACCCATAGTTCTCAGTCTCTCTCTGTCTCTTTAACACACACACACACACACTAAATTATCCCAAGTTTCCCAGAGGTATGGATCCCACTCCTCCTCTGTTCATGGTGCTTTTAACCCTTTAGTAGGTCTGGTTAAAGAGACTATTTGCACTTTTATCTACTCGAGTGTATTTGTTCAGGGGTTGGTTGTTTGTGTTGTGGTCATCTGCTCTCATAGCATACCTGTGTGTCCCTGCCCCTACCTGGGCTCCTGCTCACTTGCCTTGAACTGAAAGAATGTCCTGTCTGTTCCAATGAGCCTTACACCACTCTATTTATGCACCCGTGTGTCTTTAAAGGTTGGCCACGAGAAGCTCGCTGAAAGCCAAACTTACAGGCAAAGAATGTGTAGTCGCCTGCACATATTATTGAAGAGGCCTTTTTTCAGTGTCTGTCTGCAGAAACACTGGCCCGGCTAATGCAACACAGATGTTGCTGATTTCAGAGTTTTGCAGACTGGGGATTTTTTGGCCTGTCAGTATTTCCTTCGCCTAACAGTCACTGCCAAGGAGGAAGGGGGTGAGGGTTGGGCGGTGCTCCCCTGGCACCAGGCCATCTGACCTACATTAGTGAGCCCCACCACTATTTCTGGGCTCTCTTTCTTTCAGAGGTCTGCCTGAAAAACCTTTTTCCTGTGAGATTTTGGTCGATTTCCCTTCCCCTCCTTGTTACGCTGTAGGCGCACTCAGTGTGGAGTCATTGTTTATAAATTTGATTCCCTATCTGTGTGTGCCATTGTTCATGATCTGTGGTGCTTTAAATGTTTAGAAGGTCTAGAATTATGTACCTATTTTTTTTTAACTCTTGACAATGTGCCACGCTTCCCTGCTGTTTACCAAAAGTCTGCCTTTTATCTCTGTTTTGCTGTTGCACCTTGTGTGGTGACTATACCTAATTATTTTCTCTTCTGCTTTTCTGCTTGTTTAAAATAATGGTTTTGACGTTTTTTAGAAAATGTTATACTTTAACATTGTTTTTTTGTTGCTAAAAGAATCATGCAGGACATGTATGGCTTTTGCACAGATACATGTAACAATTTGTTGCTTCGTAATAAACACAGCTGTAAGATTCTTGGCTGTTTTTTTTTCTATGGAGAAAACTTTTAAATGCCAAAAAGGCTAAATGTTGCATGATACCTGTTGCATGCAAACCTTTTACTCTACATGTTGGTATTTTTTAGACCCTAAGTGGGCATGGACAATATTCAGCTAGCTAAATAGGGGAAACAGCTGTAGGAATGCAGGTGCAAGCAACAACTACCAGGGCACACCTGTCAGCACTCTCCACAACTTAATTGGTTACCCTGCACTTGGGGCTGGTCTCAACAATTTGGAATCTTGTGTTAAACCAGACTGGATGTCAGTGTTTAACAGTGTAGTTATAAGACTGTTCTTTGTATCTGTTTTGTTTCTTTTTCTTTTCTTTTTTCTTTGTTTTCTGTTGTGTTCAATAACAAACCAGTTCCTCAGGCAGCCATATATGCGATCTTTCCTTGCCCTGCTCAAAACTTTCATCTGGCACTGTCATCAAGTCGCTGTGATGTGCCAAGAGATGTGTAAGCCATCTGACATAGTGCTGGGACTATGGGGGAGATCCCTTTGATGCTTGACTGACCGTGAAGTCATGTTTCCCTGTCCCAATGTCAGTCATTATTTAGAGGACCAGCCAGCCAGCCTGTCTGAACCCTGTGCTCCAGCACCATAGAAATACCAAGAGCACTCAGACAAGTGCAGACTCTCAGAGCATCCCAAAAGTCAAGCCAAATTGCTTGATTGAAGTGGTTGAATGGCGAAATAGGAGGCCCAAGATATGGCACCCTTTGCTAAATTGAACCAGGAGATTTAAGGCCCCAATTGAAATGATCTAAGTGCAACATGACCCACCAGTGTTTGTGGTTAAGCAAGCTCTTGGCATGAAACCAACCAACTTCGCCTCATTTTTAAAGTAGCTTAAGACTTCTTACTTACTTACTCACAATATAAATTAGGACCCTGACAAGTTATATGAGCATTAAGAGGCAAACACACAGATAATTAGGCAAGGAAAGGCAAGTTTATTTGTACAGTGCATTTCATACACAGGCAGTTCAATGTGCTTTATAAAGATAAAGGCAAAGAATAGTGAATAACAAAATAAATTGACATACAATGATTGAGAAAAGAAGAAAACTAAATAAGTAAACTTAATAAAATGAATGAAATATAAAAACATAATTTTAAGAGAATCAGGTTGCTGTAGACCACTGATGAACCACCTTTCTGTGGAAAAGAACAGAGCTCAAACCCACGTCGGACCAAATCCACATGTGTTACAAACGTGTTTAACACTTAACACACCAGAGACCGGCAATCTCCCTTTTCCAAGAGCTGAATCTGAGTCAAACTTCACTGATCAGTGGAAACGGTCAACATTAATTAAAGTATAGTAATTACAGTACAGTACTGTACAATAAAATTATCAAGAATTGTTTTTTAAATGTTTTTTTCAAATAATAAATAATCCTCATCAGTATTGGTACTGACATCTCACTTTTATAAACCATCATAGAACACCTGGAAACACTACACAATAAAGAGTGAATGAGGTCTTGCAGAGTTGGTCCTTTTCCAGAAAGAAAACAGTTGGAGTTTTATGACATTAGTGGTCACAAAATTAAATAGGGACAGTAATAAACTTGGCAAAAAACACAAGCCGCCTGTACCTTGGAGTTCATTACCAGACTGATTATCTCAGCTGGGAATGGGATTCATACAGTGAGAACCAGGAGAAAAGGAGAGGAGTGGTGTATTGTTAAAAAGCATGAGATAAGGGAAGAGCTGCGTTTAAACATGGTAACTGAAAGAAGAAGATGCGATTAATTTCCCACACCCTCACTGTGACGTGCTAAACAACACAACTATTTAACATCCCTCTGCAGGGCCTCCATCAGGATTATCAGACGGGCCTGTTCAGAACCTTTAATCAGCCTAGTTTTCATTGCCACATTGCAGTGGGAGATGCTGCAGTCAGAGCTGGCTTTAGTGAAACATCATAGGTCAAAGGAAAAAACTCAGCTGAATTGTTTCTTTTTCTGTCTCTTCAATTGCATCTTTCTTTGTGTCTCAGTTGCACTGATATTCAGTATCTTTCGTTGTTTTTGTTGACTGTACTGTTCAAATGTCCAATCACCTGTGAGGACATTGCTGAGCTGAGCTTTGGTGACCTGGCTCAGTTCCACTGGTTGCGTAATTGCCACAGCACCTTAGCTTATCCTCATCTTATCTCATTATGGGATCTCCTGCCTCTCAGCTGGGCCAATCCTCCTGCCAACAGGGGCTCTGACTCCCTAGCTACCTTTGCTCTAGCCTCAAGTGTCATCACAGACAGGAACGTCCTGATGATGCCTGAGGTGGCCATATCATAAAACTGTGCCAATCCCAGTCTAGGCTAATGCTTCTTCAGAAATAGAATCTCGGTGCAGAAGCATTTTTTACGCAGATGCAGTTTACGCAGTTTAAATGCACATGGTTGCATTTGATTTTGACCATTATTTAGAAGTTTTGAGTTTCGTGTCCTTGCTGATTCCATGTGTTTAATGAGGAGGACGAGCAGGGAGAGCCTGTGATCAGGTCTCACACTGAGTCATCAGACAGACCAGTCATGCTGCTGAGACATGTGCACATGGCGTACTGACTAACTGGCAACAAAACCAATTAGCCACCTGATGAGTGTGATATTGGGACTGATTCACTAATGTCTTGATTGTCCAGAACTGAACTCAAATGTCACTCAATGTCACTACCATGCTTGCAATATTTGTGTGTGTGTGTGTGTGTGTGTGGGTGGGGGGGTCTGAATAACATAGTAACATATATCAAATTTACATACATACTGCAGGCAATACTGTACGTCAGCAGGACATAGTCTGCAATAATGTAAAGAAATAATGTACAACATGTGCATCACACCTTTGAATGCTTTGACATCTACAGATAATAATACAGATTTACAGATTTTGTGTTCTTGTCTCTCAACATGATATACTGAAATAGTTACCATCGTTTGCTCTCTGAACGTGTGGTGTTGGCTGGAATGTTACCTGGTTAATCTCAAATGAATAGTCGTGTTCCTCAAGACATAATCCTGTTAGTGGAGTCCTCTCTCATCTTAATCCCCACATTCCGCTGCTGATTCCTCAGCGCTGAGTTAGTCCAACCAACATGCAACATCTCTGCTGAAGACAGGTGAATATCCCCCCTTAAATACACAAATGATAAATAGACTGCTTAAAGTTGGATTGTTAGTGAAAGTCTGAGAAAATGGCAAACTAGTGTGGTAAGATCGGTGTGTTTTTGTTCTTGCACTGCGCTTCATGTTTCAACTCTTTTTATTGCTGGTCTTGTTGCAGAATGGTTGTGAGGTTTTAGTTCATGAATTTCGATGAAGCCACATACAGGTTTTACGTGCTTGTGTCTTGTTTTGATTCGTCTCACAGAAGCTGACTGTTACAAAAGCCAGTGGAATACGGCATTGTTTGCTCGGGACATATGGGCTGCATACTGCAGGTTGAAGTGAGGCAGATCATGAGAAGAAAAGAAATGAGAACTAGTGAGAAATAGAAGAGATGGAGGCAAGCGGAGCGAGGGGCGGATGGGATGAGAGAGAAAGAGAAAGAGAAATCAGGTGTGATGAGCAGGGTGGTGGTGATTCACTATGTTGTGTGTCTCTTGTGTTTCCTGTTTTTGTGTAAATATTTTGGCATTGATTTAGATACCTTGTGATTCTTGTCTGTTACTCTACTTGGAGGAAAGGCCTATTGGTACTTTGACTACTCTGTAGTGGGTTCAGATAGCCGTCCCTGGAGGAAAGAGCAATCCTAGAAAAGCCCCTCTCCTCAAGGCTAAGCAGTGACCTGCTGATGTCTTAGAGGACTGACAGCTGGTCTCTCAACTGATTTTTGCCTCGTCTGTGTATGTTGATGTGGTTTTCCCAACCATGCCTGTTTACATCATTTAGGCATGTTGTCATTGTTTTGTAGAAACAGTTTAAGCATCAGCATTAGCATCCCATTACACTCAGATGTTTGCAGCATGTCAGTGTGTGGTGTTCCTTTCCCCGTCTGCATAGTGTTGCTATGAGGGGTCGATGACCTCTGCCCCCTCATGTTTCAGGATGTTTAACTGGGTGGTGAAAGTGGTGCCACAGCCACCTGAGAATGTGGGTGAAGAGCAGGTAAACCTACCCGACCTCCACCACACCACACTTCATTACTTTTTACAATAAAGAGGTTATACGCAAACATTTTCCACTTAACCTACATTTCATAGTTGTTCTCTGATGTGTAAATACCATTCTGAATATGTCCTGTATTGATTTTTTTTAATCAGGACAAAAAAGATGGTAATGACACCCATTTTACCACTTATACTTTCTATATGATTCTTTAAATATTTTAGGAAAATAACAACAATTAACAATACTAATAGCAGTTGTAGTAGTAGTAGTAGTTGTAGTGGTAGAAGTTGTTGTTGTAGGCTAGTGATCTTAGTCCTGTAGGAGTTTAGAGAAGGCAATATTTGGTAAATGTATTGTTGATGTTGAAACACTGACATTACTGACAGGTTATGGCTGTCATTCAGATAAATCTACTTTTTTATGTCATAACAGCAAAGAAACCCACTGATGAGGACCAAAACTCACTTGATAGGTGAGTCCTTGGTTACATCCGTGTTTTGTTAATTGTGTTTAAGTAAATACGATAAAACACAATTGTCACCAGTGTTTAGAATTTGTCTGTGATTTTGTCTTTCCAGCAATGGTCAAAATGGGGTCCTCACTTGGCTGTCTAATGGCTTTGTCAGTGCCCTGCCCCAACCAGCTGGAAGTCCTCATCTCCAGAGAGCCAACTCTACTGCCAAGGTAGACTAACTCACTCATCAGGCTTTAGCAGGACAGAGCACTGCTCTAAATTGTTATGATATCAAATAACCAGCTTCTTATTGTTTGTCTCTGTCTCTCAGTCAATTGCTCTAGAGGATGACTCAAGGTAATGGACACTGATATATCAATGTAGTGAGAGATTGTGTAGAAATAGCTGATTAAGACACACTGTATGTGATATATGAATGGATTTTCTGTATGTAGGCCTGGCGTGATTGGCTGGATCTCCCAGGGACTTGGCAAAGTTGTACCACAACCAGATGAAAAGTACAAAGAGGGCAGCCAGATAAATGAAGATGTAACAGAGGTGAGAGCAATTTATTGTCCATATAGCTCGATCAGACAATAACATGGCATATTAAACAATATTTCCCCTGGTACATGTTTTCCATGTGTCCTTTTTATATTATATTCCTGGTATATTTTAATGTGCACTCCTTTAGATGTTTCACGGGACATCATAGGACTTCAGTAAATATTTACTTTGTTTTAAATACAGTTTAGAGTGTTTAATCTGTTGCCTTTTCAGAAATTATGGCACCATCTGGTGACTGGTTTAGGAAATACATGACCCTTTGCAAGTGGTTAAAAATTATGAATCCTGTAATGACATAAATGTGACTACATTGAGAGAACATCAGTGATCTCCATGGAATGTCTAACTTAATGTAACACTAACTTTGTCAGTATGGTGTTGGCTTGCAGATAATAAGTAATAAATTGTTATTTGACATATTGTGTGTCTCCATCCTTCAGATCTATGATGCAAAAGATCTCCCAGGTAGGCCTATGACAGCAGCACTTTATTTGAAGGTGCCTACATAAGAGTGACATAAGCCAGTCATTAACATCACATAAAACTTATCGTGAACATGAATGACACTTCATTAATGTTTATGACTGTAGCCATTGAGTCTCATTCAGTTTTTGTAATGTCTGACCCCCAAAGAGTGTCAACTTAACATTACAAAAAACAAATGACACATTAAATGACACATTAAGTGTCACTAATGGTCATGATCATGTTATGTTACTAATGACAGGTTCATGTCACTCTTATGCAGGCACCTTCATATTGAAATAAAATGGCTGGTCTGCTGTATTGTTCATTCAGTCATTAGCCACCAGTAATGACTGGCGTGACAGCGGGAGAGTAATGCCTTGTCTTTGCCTCTCTTAGATGCTGAGCCGCTGCCACACATACCAGTAGTGGAGCTTTTCTCTGATGAAGAATCAGAAGTTGACAGTATCCCCATTCAGTTCCCTCCCAAGTAAGTCACCTCATGAGCAGCCTCACCCCTCTAATCCACCTCAGACCCAAAGCCTGGATTAATCACTTCTAATCACTTCTAATTCTAATAACCATACAATGCTGTTGGACAATATTTTGGAATTATGATGCTTAGCTAAAATCATGGACAAATTGTAGACTATCATGGTAACTACTGTTTGTACTTTTCCTGCATGACAACAGGCAGTTGGTTTGGCCACTTGAGCTGTGGATATGCTCAAGGTTTCATCCTAGATTATCACAAGGGAATTTTTCCTTGCCCCTGTTGCTCCTGAGTGCTCCATGCTGTAAAGTGCCATGAAACAATAGTATTGTGTTTATCGTGCTTTGTGTCTTTATTCATATGTTTTTTTACTCTAAGTCTAAGTGTAAGCATTTTTCAAAGCTTAAAGGTTCAAAGGTTTTTACATGATGTGTGTGTATCTCTTTGACTGGATAGAGTGATTGACTGGTTAAAGAACAGTGTTGAGAATGCCATACCTCAGCATCGGCCAGGCTATTCGGAGCCTTCCACGAGACGAACGACACCCTGTTCTGAAAAAGGTACAGCCGCAGACTCACACCTGCTGGCTTACAGGCTATTCTCCACTCCACAAGGCCTTGGCTTTATTTGGGGAGGTAATGGAGGTATTTTTGCGAGTGGACCTATTTGTGTTAGCTGTACTTGTGCTAGCAAGTGCACTGGGTGTGGTGAGTGTGTGTCAGCGTTTGTGAACAGTGTCCATAAACGTGTTTCATTTCCCCATAGTTTATTCACCGCCTCCTGAGTCCATCACCAGTGCAAATGATGAGGAGTCCAGAAACTCCACGTGAGTGTCATTTCCATGGCTTGTATGGAGATAGCAGCGTGTGTATCTGTGTGCACTACATGGTCCTCACGACTGGCACATCATGACACCAAATGTGTTTGTTTTGTAGTGTGGTCAACTGGATTATCCAGGGACTGGGGCGCATGATGCCACAGCCAGTGCTGAAAAGCAAAGATGATGTTGGAGTGAGTACATCTCTGACCAGGAAGACCAAAATTAGATTCATGTTTAATGTTTTATCTTAAGGAACTGTTCAACTGATTCCCCATCTTTTCTTTTTCTCTCCAGGAAAATGGGGACATTGTGGTCCAAAATGGTAAGTCAACTTTTCTTCCTCACAAGTTCTCTCACAGAGGATAACTGTAATATTTTTTCAGACATTTGTCATTTATTGTTATTGACATAATGTCATTTAAGAGAGAGAAAATTCTATGGAGCAGAGATCACTGTGTGAAAACAATGACCCATAAGGCAGGGTTACTGCAGACTTCTCAGCTCTGTTTCTCAGTAGCTCTCAGAGATCAGAGGGTCACGGTTGGTTCTTCAGACTTTAACTCCGTCCATCTTCTCCTTGTGTTTCAGGGGGGAGAGCTCTGCGAGCCCCTTAAACAAAAGGAGAACGAAGACTGAGGAACTGTCTGTAGAAACCACATGAGCTCCCTCACTGAGCCACTTACATCAACTATGCTTTTACATCAGCATACACTTACAAAAGACAGTTCTGACCATTGTGTTTCAGCTCGAAAGAGCGATCAGGCAGCTTTATATTGACTTAAATGTTCTGAAAGTGTACTGTATTGTATGGAAAATATTTATTTTTTCACGAGTCTGATATACTGTAAAATGTGACTTGTTAGAACTGTTGTAATTACAATAGTTTTAAAGCTTGAAAGTTTTTGTCTAAAAGATCTTTAGATCTATATGGGTTGTTTTCACAGCAGTGATCATCAGTGTAGACAAATTAAATCCAAAGAACTGCTGCACTGTTTGCTACTGTATTCATTGCACTATGTAATTTCCATGATTGTAAACTTGAGAAGAAAACCATCTCTGAATCAATAACAATCAAACAATGCATCACAAATCACAGACACATCTTGTTATTGTTATTATTCATGTTTTACTATGTAAATGTAATTTAATAGTTTTTACTGAGTAATAATACACTATGGCATAATTAATATGTTGGGTCCCGTTCTTCGTAATTCTGGGCAAAGTCAATTTTGTCAAAAAGTGAAGGGACAAATGATCTTAAGTCCCCTGTACTGTCTGTTGCCTTCACACTCTGATGAGGATCATATCAGCACAAATAAAATGCACTAAAACTCTCTATAGTTTGCACAAGCTTGGTTGCTACAAGCATATACTGTAGAATGCAGTGAATGTGTAATGATTACATTTGCATAGTGTCATGCATACATTATTTTGACATAATGTATAAGGTGTGTAATAAATTGATGAACTAAATAATGTTGAATATTGAGATTTCTGTCTGACGCTGGCATCATTGCTTTGGGCATTCAACTGGCAATTGTTTAAAAAAGTCTTTATTAAATGACATGCTGTCATAATAAAATGAATGAACTATGACAGCTTGTGTTAGCAGAAGTAACTTAGTTGTGTTAGACTGATACATGAATGGAGAAGAGAAATTATGCATTTGGATAAGAACGGAATTGTACTGTAACTGTAACACAGTCACTGTAAAATAATGACTGTGGCAAAATACTTTAATTAATAATTTTTAACGATATCAAAAGAGTTTATATACACACATGAGAGGGGAGTTGAACTCACCTTCTTCGACATTGCCACAGCCTCTAGTAGAGGTAGGCTAATTTCTTTGAAAAGCCCTAAGGTCAAACCCTCTAGTCAAGGCTAGAGTGCAGAGACTGAGGGTGTGAGCTGAGCACAAGCTCCTGTATGCCAGTGGACCCTGACCATCAGCACTGACCTGTGCGACTCCCCACAGCTTGGAGCCCTCCACTGCCTGCAGTGACTCCAGAGGCTCCTGAGGTTCACACTCAGAGGGAGGCCCTCCAGCCTGCACCCACACCCCCGCAGGCTCCCCCAGTCTCAAGTGTACCAGCCTCAGCACATGCTCACGACCACGCAGAAGCCCAGGCTACACAGCTGGATACCCAGTCTAAACAGATGAATATCCAGTCGACACAGCTGGGCCGGACCGACACCCTGGAGGTGCCTGAGTCTGTGGAGATGGAGGATGCAGAGACCCAGACAGGGAGATGGACCCCCTTCATAGAAAGCATCAAGAGGGAAGCCGAGCATGCAGCCATCATGTCAATGGAGGAACGGTTAGACTGAGAACCACTGCTGCAAACCTTTCAACCATCCTGATTATTAGGAATACAAGACATTTTGTAATTTAGCATGTTAAATACATAATTTAACTCTCAATCCATATAAATGTTAGGAATTGTATGCATAGTATTATGAATGTATTAATATAGGATGTCTCTTGTCATATTACATAAGGTAAGTGTGTTAAAAATAATGTCTCAATGTTAATGTTAATAATGTAAATGAAAGGGGTAATTATTATGCATAATTGTGATTACTGTACATGTAAACCATTTACTGTAAAATGAAAATATATGAATTTCATAGACTATTTCCCATTGCTAAGGAGGTCAGCATGATGTCTGAGTTGTTGATCAGTGCTCTCCATGTCTACCCAGTCTGCGTCTGGAGCGGTTGGAGACAGCGCGTATGGCTGAGGAGGTGGCTAGGCAGGCAGCAGAGATGGCCATTAGGCAGCTGACGGAGGAGAAAGGGATGAGACTGGCCATGCCCACACACATGGAGGAAGTAGAGGACCTGGAGGAGGAGCTGGAGCCAGAGTAAGTGGGCCTCTCTGACCTTGCCGAGCCAAACAAGCCACTCTGAACATGCTGCTGTCAACACAATATACATGCAAACTCTCTCTATTTCTCTCTTTCTGTCCATCTCTCATGCTCTCTCTCTCACACACATCTCACACACACACACGTGAATCAAACCAGCAAGTACTCACCAGACAGTTCAGGTATTTGCTTACTGTAAGAATGTGCAGCATCTGTCAGATGTAGCTGTGGAGATGTGTGAGCTGTCTGCTGTGTCTCAGTGGTGTCCCTGTGATGCTCTGCAAAGGTTACAGGTGCTGCATCAGGAGGAGAGTGAGGGGGCAACCTCACACAGTCTAATCACAGAGTAAGATCATACTGACCTTGATCATATGGGAGCACTCTTCTCATATGATACTCTCCCACTGATAAATGGCTCTCCCCAGTCATTCTGGAGTTAGAATTTTGTGAATAAGACGCTTGTCGGCAATGCGCTCTAGTTCTTTGAATTGTGCACACTGAGTTGGTTGGCAGAACCAGGGCAGGATGATATAGCTGCACATTTGCAGACCATAATCCCAGATACTAAGGTGTTTCATAAAGCCCCTGTACAGTTATATTTGTTGTTACAATTGAGTGTAAACACTGACATCTTAAATTTACACCAGCACATGAGAATTTGTTTATGAGCTAAAGGATAGGACCACGTCATTATCATTTTTGAAGAGCCATGTTGACAGACAAGGTAATAAACAAACACAACAGAATGCCAACAGTAAAGTTGCCAAGCTATTTTTTTGTCAGGACAGCTCACACTAGTTTACCACCACAATGACTTTGAAACCATTGTATTACTGTAAGGTATAAGACTAGCATGTGGGTCTTTACTGATGGACTGCAGATTCTATTTGCTTGTGGAGATGTGTGAGCTGTCTGCTGTGTCTCAGTAGTGTCCCTGTGATGCTCTGCACAGGTTACAGGTGCTGCATCAGGAGGAGAGTGAGGGGGCAATCTCACACAGTCTAATCACAGAGTAAGATCATACTGACCTTGATCATATGGGAGCACTCTTCTCATATGATACTCTGCCCATAATCATTTCTTTTTGTTGATCATTTATGCTATTGAATGTTGAGATTAAGGAAAGACTAGTTGAGGCTCTTGAATTTAAAGACACAGACTCAAGTAATCCTGACAGATTTTAGGGCAGAATGGATTTTTCAGTCCAGCAGCAAACGGACATGTACAGCCCTCTATACATAAACAGCTTTCATTCTTCACTCATGTCACGCTCTGCACAGGTTACAGGTGCTAAGAAGCCTCAGTAGAGGTAAAGCGTAAATTGATGTTACACACATTAGAATGTTATGAAATGGTTTGTCATTTAAATTTAAGACAATTCACCCAAATTTGACAAAACTCTTCATTAAGATAATACTATTTGTAAAATCAGAAACTTTCAAAAGTGGAGAAACTATGGGAAATCATTGCAGAATGCATGGCTGCACATTTATATAGACTAATATCGGGGACGACAAGATGTTTCATGTTGATGGACTGCTGATTCTATTTGCTTGTGGAGATGTGTGAGCTGTCTGCTGTGTCTCAGTAGTGTCCCTGTGATGCTCTGCACAGGTCAGAGGTGCTGCATCAGGAGGAGAGTGAGGGGACAACCTCACACAGTCTAATCACAGAGTAAGATCATACTGACTCAAGTCTGATCATATGAGAGCACTCTTCTCATATGATACTCTCCCATTGATAAATGACTCTCCCCAATCTTTCTGGAGCTAGAATGTTGTGAATAAGATGCTAGTCAGGAATTTGCTCAAATTCTTTAAAATGTGCACGCTGAGTTGGTTTGCAGGATGCATGGCTGCACATTTGCAGACCATAATCCAAGATACCAAGGTGTTTCATAAAGCCCCTGTACAGTTATTTTTGTTGTTACAACTGAGCACACCTGAGGATTCATTCATGAGCTAAGGAATAGGAACAAGCTATGGTCATTTTTGAGGAGCTGTGTTGACAGACAAGGTAATGAACATGCCTACAGAATGCCAACAGTAAAGTTGCCAAGCTATTTTTGGTCAGGACAGCTCACACTAGTTTACCACCACAATGACTTTGAAACTGTGATGCTCTGCACAGGTTACAGGTGCTGCATCAGGAGGAGAGTGAGGGGGCAACCTCACACAGTCTAATCACAGAGTAAGATCATACTGACCTTGATCATATGGGAGCGCTGTTCTCAGATGATACTCTCCCCATAATCATTTCTTTTTGTTGATCATTTATGCTATTGAATGTTGAGATTAAGGAAAGACTAGTTGAGGCTCTTGAATTTATAGACACAGACTCAAGTAATCCTGACAGATTTTAGGGCAGAATGGAATTTTCAGTCCAGCAGCAAATGGACATGTACATCCCTCTATACATATACAGCTTTCATTCTTCACTCATGTCACGCTCTGCACAGGTTACAGGTGCTGCATCAGGAGGAGAGTGAGGGGGTAACATCACACAGTCTAATCACAGAGTAAGATCATACTGACTCAAGTCTGATCATGTGAAATTCTCCTGATCCAGAACATGTTATGCTGCACTGTATACATATTCACTCTCCCGTGCTTTTGAAATAATTATGAATTATTTGTGATACAAATACAATGACAAGCAAAAAGTTCACTGATTAAAAAAAAGATGAAGTTGATTATCTTTTAATTCAAGACAATGTTCAACCAAATTTTTACCACATTCTTCATCTTCAAGATAATATTATTTTAATATATATGTTTAACAATATATTTCTTTAAAATGTGAAGCAAGTTTGAATGCATAGCTATTCATTTATGTAGACCAAAATCCAGGTTGCCAAGGTGTTTCATGTTGATGGACTGCTGATTCTTTTTCCTTGTGGAGATGCGTGAACTGTCTGCTGTGTCTCAGTAGTGTCCCTGTGATGCTCTGCACAGGTCAGAGGTGCTGCATCAGGAGGAGAGTGAGGGGGCAACCTCACACAGTCTAATCACAGAGTAAGATCATACTGACTCAAGTCTGATCATATGAGAGCACTCTTCTCATATGATACTCTCCCATTGATAAATGACTCTCCCTTAGTCATCCAAGAGCTTTACTTCTAGACTGCTGTGAAAAGTCAGGGTACCTGAATTTACTGGCCTTTCATGGAGTCCTACAAAGTATTAACCAAGGGTAGATGTCAGAAAATAGTTAAACAAATGCATAAGTCCAGCTTTCTGTTCATAAATAGATTTACTTTAAATTGGTCCCTTGTGATGCTCTGCACAGGTTACAGGTGCTGCATCAGGAGGAGAGTGAGGGGGCAACCTCACAAAGTCTGATTACAGAGTAAGATCATACTGACCTTGATCATATGGGAGCATTCTTCTCATATGATACTCCTCGTCCAGGATATCTCAGGCTCTAGGTCTACTGTGTACATTTAGTAGTTCTGTTCTGCTTTTGAAGCATCTGTAGTGACAGTAAGAAGCCTCAGTAGAGGTAAAGTGTAAATTGATGGTACACACATTAGAATGTTATGAAATGGTTTGTCATTTAAATTTAATACAATTCATCCAAATTTGACAAAACTCTTCATTAAGATAATACTATTTGCAAAATCATAAAATTTCAAAAGTGGAGAAACTATGGAAAATCATTGCAGAATGCATGGCTGCACATTTATATAGACTAATATCCGGGATGGCAAAGTGTTTCCTGTTGATGGACTGCTGATTCTATTTGCTTGTGGAGACGTGTGAGCTGTCTGCTGTGTCTCAGTAGTGTCCATGTGATGCTCTGCACAGGTCAGAGGTGCTGCATCAGGAGGAGAGTGAGGGGGCAATCTCACACAGTCTAATCACAGAGTAAGATCATACCGACTCAAGTCTGATCATATGAGAGCACTCTTCTCATATGATACTCTCCCAATAATGAATGGCTCTTATTGATCATTTATGTTAACAATGTTGAGATTAGTAAAAATGTTGAGATTAAGGAAAGACTAGTTGAAGCACTTGAATTTATAGGCACGGACTCAGGTAATTCTGTAAGATTTTAGGCCAAAACAGATTTTTCAGTCCAGCAGCAAATGGACATTAACAGCCCTCTGTACATACACAGTTTTCCTCCTTCGCTCATGTCCATGTCACACTCTGCACAGGTTACAGGTGCTGCAGCAGGAGGAGAGTGAGGTGGAGTTCACAAAGAATGATATCACAGAGTAAGACTTTATGTCCGTCTGCACTGGTTTAGCTGCTGCCCATATTAAAGAGTTCCTTCAAGGGTCGTTCATGATCATAAGCAAGTTTCCATCAACTGAATGTTTTGGATGTTTAGATGTCATGGATTTCTAACCTTTCTGTTAAATGAAACATTACTGTATGGTGTAATCCAAATGGTCTTTAATATGGGTGACAATAATTTCATTAGCTGTTCCTATACTCAAACTCTCATTCATTTTCACTATGAATGAAGGACTAGTATTTAACCATTTCATCCACTCTGTGTTTTCAGTGACCATTAAAGCTACAGCATACAGTTCCCTGTTAATCAAATTAGTTCCATCCTAAAATCTCCATATTCCTTCTTCCCACTATTTCACTGACCCCTCATCCAATGTTCTTCCAAGATCTGAAGATAGAGGAGCTTTGCTAATCTGAGCTCTGATCAGCTTTGAGAGCCGACTCCTGTAGCTTTAATGGTGCTTGCCCTTGTGGTCTCTCCTGCTACTGTTTCACTATGCTCACTACTGTTTCACTATGCTCACTGCTGCGGACCGGAGCAGTAATAGTTATTATAACTGGATCGTATAACAAAGGCATTTGAATACTATTGCACTAAATGCCTCCCCACCAGTCACTGGTGGACTGGTGAACACTTAGCTGGGCTGGGGATTGTGGATGTGGAGTTTAGGATGCCTTCAAATAATCATATTTAAAATACAAATTTGAAATAGAATATCTTGATAATGTTGTCCAGGCTGTTCAAGGTATCCAGGCATGTTGTCCAGGCTATTCCAGGTTCCAAGACTATGTCGCAACACACAAAGAACAAGATGGCTGAACAACTTTATGAAACATAAAATTGACTGAATCATGGAACTGTGTCCTTGGACATGTAAATTCAATAGTATCAAGCTGCAAGGCAGCAATTGTCAGCTCTCTCTTGAATCACTCGATGGTTTTGAGCATTAGCGTTTCATAGCCCCCTAATTAATTTTGCAGCCATGGCAACACGTTATTCATCATAGCAACTGCATCCCCGCTGTAGTAACCACGGATTCCCTCTTGACGGTTGCCTTAGTAACTAATCACGCCTCAGGTCTTATTTGTCTGGTTTGGCTGTTGAGAGAAGGTGCAGGTAAGATCCACTGTGTAGTTTGTTTTGATTTAGTCACTTACTGGTTTGAATAAAATTTGCGCTTCTATGCATAAATAATTAACAATATCATGTAGTCAACAAAGGGCCTCTTATTCATTTCTGAATCCATATGACTGCACAGGTATCCTGTGACAAAATATTTTATATTCATTGTATTAAATATATTTGATTCTTGTGTTCTGAATTCACTGTTTTGTAAGTTTTGTGATTAATTCATGTCATGGTTATTTTCCTGTAGGTGCCAGGAAGTGTGCTACGTTGAAGAATTTCAACAAGCAGAAGAGGAGTTACTGGAAGTGACAGAAATCCCACCTGCTTCCAAGCCATCGGCAGAGCAGGCCGAGGATGTTCCGTCACACAGTGGCCAGCCCTCACCTCAGCAGGAGGAACTAGAGCCAGAGAACCAACCAGTGGAGGAGGAGCCTTCACCTCGGCCAGAGGAAGTCCCCTCGCCTGTAAAAGCATCGTCTCCTGTCAGGTCCCCATCGCCTGAGCTCCAGCCAGAGCCTCAGCCAGAGCCCCAGCCAGAGCCTCCAGAGCAGGAAAAGAGCAGTGAGCAGGCAGCAGAGTCCAGCCCCATCACACAGCAGCCCCAGGCTACAGCGGCCATCTCCTCTCCTCAGGGCACCACACAGGTAGGACACATGCCAGCTTTAGAGACAAAGTCACTTCAAATGAATCTCACTAGCATCAGGGACTTTTTCACTAACTAGCCTTGCATCTCCTCAGCTGTCAGATTGAGGGCCATGTTACTGTCCTGATATTTCTCACCAGTCTGAACACAGATATTTACCTTTTATTCATGTCATATGTCTTTTATTCATATGCTTTGCACTGTTAGATTGTATGAATCAGGGAACTGCTATGTCTAAATGACCCAGCTGATCCCTCTTCTTGTTTTCATGTGTGTTTCTGTGCAGGAGGACACAGCTCAGGCAGAGAAGGAAAGCTGCGGTGAGGATTTAATCCTTTTACATGATTAGGGCTCAGAAGACTAAGTGTAATGATGACACATCTAAGAACAAGGTCTAATGACTATATGCTACAATGTAATGCTTGGTTTCAAATGGTGCCAAGGGTGTTTATGTTTATGTGTTCTGTTGCAGTGTAAGCGCTTGTTCATTCAGTAGTGTGTTTTAAGAGCCTGGATGCCGTTGAGATAATGGCCTCTTAACTCCACTGTGCTTTTCTTTCAGTTTCTCCGCAGTGTACTGCACTACGGAGCTGTCTCGCAAACATCCCTTATGGACCACAGTGTCTTGACAGAATTGAACAGTTGATGCAGGAGAACAACATCAGTCCCACTCTTCCCCAGATGCCTGGTTCTTTGGCTCAGCTGCAGCAACAGATAATCCAGGAATTCCCTGCCACCCAGCAGATCTCCCAACACCTCTCCCAGCTCCAGCAGAGCCTCCCCCAGCAGTTTAGCCAACAGCTCTCTCAGGTGCCCCAACAGGTCACTAAGCTCACCCAACAGATCTCCAACCTGCCTCAGCAGTTACCTAGCTTAGCACAAAGCACTCTGCCTCAGCAGCTAACAAACCTACCCCAACAACTCACCAACCTGCCCCAGCAGTTATCCAATCTGCCTCAGCAGGCCTCCGCTTTGTCACAACGTGCCCAGCAATATTACTCCAACGTGGCCAACCGCCTCAACAGCCTTAAGCCCATGTAGGATGCCTAAACAACAGCAACAGCAGCAGACAAGAGATGTGGAGTTGGACAGGCTTGTCCGTCAGTCACCCCCACACCACCCACGCACCCCCTCCCCTTCATCTCCTAGTAGTGCCCTCGAGCTGCCCAACGTCCCCTCCTACCACCGATTAGCCCCTATTGCCCTCCCTAGGCAGCTATCTGGACTCTCCAACCCTGCCTTCCATATTGAAGATGATCTCTCCTCTGCACAACCCTCACGTGAGTTGAATTGTTGCTCTTCACTGTGCTGTCATGAAGCGTCATAGCACTTCACATTTGGTTCAGCAATGTCTCCTCTTGTGTCCCCTTAGAGGGTTCTAGGCTTAGTTTGCACCCAGCTGTCAATGTTGAAGATGTCGATTCTGATGGGAAGTTGGCCAAAAGTTCGCATAACATGCCCCAAGTCATCAGCCAGCAGGGGCCAAACCTAAAAACACTCACAGTGCCTGGAGCCCCCAAAGCTAACCGCACAAGGTAAGCTTCCATAGGCACATTCATCTTAAACAGAGTATGTCAATTCAACCACAGGGTACAGAGCTACCCAAAACTTCCAATCAGTTCTTACAAATTAAAATCACTTCTGTTTGTTCTCAATGATTTATTCTTTCTTCCTCTTGATTAAACAAAATTCACCTAGTCTACCTTATATTGACTGCCATGCTACCATACACATAAATGCAGACACTTTACTTTTGTGGTGTACTGTCTTGAGCAGAGAGAGGAAGCAGCAGAATATCTGGAACAAAATGTAAGACTCTTTCCTGTTGCTCAGAGTTCATCAGTCCTGTTGTCTTCCACCATCTGTCAAATATACTTGTTGTAAAGCTTGAAAAGTTTCATGCATGTTCCTACTTTCTCCTTGGGATGCAGGAACTAACTAAAAGTGTAGAGGAGGAACTGCGGAAAGATGGGGGTGGGTGGGTGTGTTGGAGGCTGCAATATGGACCTGAAACCTTCCCCTTTGCATCTAGCTTTAAACATATGATTTATGTGGGATAGTCAGATTGTTTACATTCCTCCTGTCTTGTATTATTGGATGTTTGCTTTTGTTGTCTATTGTTCATCAGTAGTAAAATTCATAAATCTCTTCCATCTGTCCATGCCAAGTCTTCTTCAGCAATAATATGACCTGTATATAAGAAATTGTGCTGAACTACTGCTTTCAATCTGTTAAGAAAAAGGCTCTACTCTCAAGACAATGAGGACGAGGATGACAGAGAGACAGCAGTCTATGCATGGCCCAGTCAGAGCAGTCTTCTCAGTGTGGATGAAGGGTTAGTCAACTTTTGTCTTTTTTTACCATTTGCTACTGTTTTATGCAAGAAATAATTCTTAAAGGCCCATATCTAAAGTGTATGCAGGTTGTGCAAATACAGCTGTAAGTACAAAGCTCACATGCATTAAGCCCAGGCCTTTCCTCAGGTTAAAAGAGCGACCGGCCTCCTCTGCCAGTCAGACCAGCACTGTTGTTAATGAGCGCTTGCAGGAGCTGGTGAAGCTGTTTAAAGAGAGGACAGAGCGTGCTAAGGAAAAGCTCATTGACCCAGACGACTCTGATGAAGAAACACCTCCTGCTTGTGAGTGTCACCAATAACACTAATGAGCATGTATGATTTAGAAATACCTCTCTAATTAATTTGGAAGATAAAATTCTGAACACACCAATTCACATGTCTGTAATGTCAAACTAAGTCCCACACATGATGCACGCTATCTGTCTGTATCCTCAGTGGTTTTTAGTCTAATGCTCAGGACTGTGTGTCTCCAGCTCCTGCTAAAGCTGCTGCTGCTGCACCTGCTTCAGACAAGAAGGACGAGGCACCTCCAGCCCCGGCACCAGCACCAGCACCAGAGGAGGAGGAGGAGCAGGACTCTGCTCAGCTCAGCTGTAAAGGGAGGCTGACCTCGTGGTTTACAAGACTGTTGCAGTACCGTTTTCCCTCCAGCATTGACCCCTTCACAAGTAAGTAGACTCACCTCTAGAGCTATCTAGCCTCTGGCTAAAGCCTCTCCTGCCCTGTGCCATGTTTTATATACCACATGAAGTAATTAGTCATTCACAAATCATTACCTTACATAGCATGTTAATCAGAATATGACCTACATCAAATGACTCAGATATGTAGCTTATAACTTATGACAAAGCTGGATACTAAGCAATATTTGGTTTGCTGACAAACTGTTTATGTTGTGCTTTCATTCCATAGATTTGGTGTACGTCTTATGGCTTCTCTTTGTTATGTTGGCATGGAACTGGAATGTGTGGCTGATCCCTGTGCGCTGGGCCTTCCCCTACCAGACAGCAGATAACATCTATGTGTGGCTGCTCATTGACTATGTGTGTGACACCATTTACATCCTGGACATCTTAGTCTTTCAGCCCCGCCTGCAGTTTGTACGTGCTGGAGACATAGTGGTAAGAGAGGACTTAGATGTTTTATGGTGTAGAATGAAAGCATATGTACTGCTATGGTGTGCTGATGACAATATAATATACCCTATGCACATAATTAGTCATAGACACTCAAGACTGATCTCTTCTCTTGTTTGTAGTGTGATAAAACAGAGATGAGGAAAAACTACATGAAAACATTTCGGTTCAAGGTAAAAAAACAAAAAACAAAACAAACGCCACACCATACTGTAATACTTTTAGTTTCTGCCTCTGAGGTACTTGTAATTCCCTGATCAAATTGAAATGACATGTTTACTTCAGCTGATATGTAACGCCATGTTGTATATTCAAGCTGGATGTCATCAGCCTCCTGCCCCTTGAGTTACTCTACTTCAAAACTGGCATCAACGCTCTGTTACGTCTTCCCCGACTATTGAAGGTATGTAGCATTTTATCGACCACATTAAGGAAAAGAACCAGATTTACCTGTTTAAATAAACCAAATATGCGACCTCACAAACCTTTTCTCCATCTTTTCTCTCAGATCAAGTCTTTTTTTGAATTCAATGAGCGTCTCGAGGCAATCTTGACCAAACCTTACTTTTACAGGTGAAAAAAGAAATAAAGTATTGTTAAATAGCTAAAGTGAAGAGTGCCAGTCATAATGACCTAATGAGAGATTTGCACTGTATCTTTTCAGAGTCATACGTACAACAACATATTTGCTATACTCCTTGCACTGTAATGCCTGCCTGTTCTACTGGGGCTCTGATTATCAGGGTCTTGGCTCTACCCAATGGGTCTATGATGGAAAGGGAAACAGGTGTGTATTGATACCGATACTTTTGAACAAACTTATATTAACATAATAATATTATGAGAGCTGGCATGAATTAGTCTATAACAGTTAGTGTAACAGTTCATTTCAGAAGCCTCCACACCACATTTTCAGGCAGTAAAACATTTAAAAATGAGTGTTTTATGTCTGTTTGAGGTGTTAATATTTGACTATATGTATGTGTATGTTAATATCTGATTATATGTCTATTATTAATTTATGCATGTTGATTTGGGCAAAAGCATGTGCCAAGAACCATAATTACAGCTTTACCATAACCATAAAAGACACACAATAAGCAGTCACTTTACTGTCTGATGTAATATGTGCCACAATAGTATTGCAGCTACTAAACTTTAACTTTAAACTTTAATCATTGTAAAATCTCTGAGTCATGATGACTAATGGTTTGGTGAATATGATCCTGAAGTTGTTTGCTTAAACTTGGTATGTTGTCTGTAAAGCTCTTTACGATAAATAAGCAAGCATCCATGTCCTCCTGTGTGTGTAATGTTGCATCCTTACATCTTTGTTTGTCTGTTTCAGTTATATTCGCTGCTATTACTTTGCAGTCAAGACTTTGATCACTATTGGAGGACTGCCAGATCCCACAACTCTTTTTGAGATTGTGTTTCAGCTCGTCAATTACTTTGTTGGGGTTTTTGTCTTCTCCATCATGATTGGCCAGGTGTGTCCTGTGTTATATTTTTACACGATTACACATTTAATAATGATACATAAATCAATTATTATTTAATAGCTCGTCAAAATACTGTACGTTGGCCTTGAACCATTAGTTGTCATGGAGTTAGTGATGCCTTTAATGGCAGACTAAGATGTGAGCTAGTCTTTGTTCTCTGTTGTGTCAGTAGATGAGGGATGTGGTGGGAGCTGCGACAGCAGGAAAAACCTACTATAGATTCTGCATGGACAACACAGTGAAATACATGGCTGCGTATCGTATCCCCAAAGAGGTTCAGAACCGAGTCAAGACTTGGTATGAGTACACCTGGCACTCTCAAGGCATGCTTGGTAAGGCCTGTCTAATTGAAAAGTGCTTATTTTCCATACTACAAAGGGCATCATTCAAAAGATTCAACACTCTTTCTTACATTCCTTCAGATGAACAAGAGCTACTTGTTCAGTTACCTGACAAGATGAGACTGGACATTGCTGTGGATGTCAACTATTCCATTGTCAGTAAAGTTGCTCTCTTCCAGGTACTTCTTACTATTGTCCTATTTGTTACAGCTATAGCCATGTTACCAGAGCATTATTCTATTCATGCCTCAATTGATTCTCAATATTCTCTTTTTGCTGGGTTTCTGTATCAGGGTTGTGACCGGCAGATGATCTTTGACATGCTGAAGAGCCTCAGATCAGTTGTCTACCTGCCAGGGGACTATGTCTGTAAAAAGGTACAAAGATCCCAGGCCAGGTGCAGAGTTTCTGTTAGTTGTCTGTCATGTGTTCTGTGACATGCCTTTTGTTGTATAGGGAGAAGTTGGCCGGGAGATGTACATCATTAAAGCTGGGGAAGTGCAAGTTGTTGGTGGTCCAGATGGGAAGACAGTCTTTGTCACTCTGAAAGCAGGCTCTGTGTTTGGGGAGATCAGGTAAACGTGAGCATTAGGAAGAGAATGTAATGATTCACTGTCAATGGTGTGTGTATTGGCTCTAGTGTTAGTTACTTTATACTAATTTCCATTGTTTTTTGAATGTAGTTTACTGGCAATAGGTGGAGGGAACCGGCGTACAGCTAATGTCATTGCCCATGGTTTCGCTAATCTCTTCATTTTGGACAAAAAGGACCTTAATGAGATTCTAGTGCATTACCCTGAATCTCAGAAGCTGCTTCGTAAAAAAGCCAAGCAAGTGATACATAAGTCATACCAATTCTAATACAATTCATGTAAAATACTGCAAAATTAAGAGCCATGTGACAACTCATGTATGTTTGTGCATTGTTGAATAATGTGTTGTTTGCCACAGGAAGATGTTGGCAAAAGACAAAAAGCCTGATGCAAAGAAGGAAGAGGAGAAGAAAAGGGCCCAAGTCATCCCTCCTCGAGCTGAAACACCCAAACTCCTGAAGGCTGCCATTGAGATGACTGAGAAATCAGGCCTCAAAGGCGCACTCTCCAAGATAAAGGACAAGACTAATAAGTCAAATGTCTCTCTTCAGGTACCAATGTTATTATTGCTATACATTCATATCATTTACTTGCCAATACTGTGTCCTAATTTCTCTTTTATTTTACAGCCATCATTAGCATCGACTCTCCTGACTCCCTCCCCCACCCCAGGACAGCCTGTGGAACAAGAACTCGATATTCTCTCCCAAAACTCAGACAGCTCCACACTGACTCACTTCACAGTGGCACGTGAGAGAGACAGTGCTATCTCTTCCAAGGAGAGAGAAGGTGTGAAAGAGAAGACAGAAGGGGGAGAGAAGAAGGATAAAGGATAAGGATTAACAAGGATCAGACTTACCAGGAAATATTCCCTGCTTCGATCCAATGACATTCTTCTCCTTCCTCCAGAATGGTAACATCAGTATAAGTTCCTGAGGACGAAGTAATGATCGTTTGAGTAATTGACTCAAAACAGATACTGCTTCATGTCTTTGGGTCTCAGTGATTTTGTCAAATGATAAAGATTATCTGTTGTCTAATACCATGTTTAAAGCATTAAACTGAAAATGATTATTTTTTAACCAAGCAGAATATTGTTGATTGTTGTTTTAAGGTGTGCATGCAGAATTGCCATCTCCACATCTCTTATTGTCTGCTCTTGCTCTTGCTGTTGAACAAAATGCCTTAACCCAAATCTACGTTATTGACATACAAAAGTAGATTAATTCTGTGGTCTCGACTTCTCACGTTTCATCTCTACCCCTCCTTTTCACCATCTTTGAGAGGCATATCCTCCCAATTACTGAAATTGAATGGACCACTTAAGATGTTGTCTTGGAGACGCTTTAAAGTACATGATGTAAAAACTGAGAAAATGTGACATGGAATGACAACAAAATATGCCTCTCCCACAGATGTTACAACCCAATGTGTATTCAAAAGTTTATGTATTGATGAACACTGAGAGTTGTTAGAGAATACTGATACCTCAGTCAATTGCCTTTTTTCAGATTTATGGAGGTTTTGTAGTCTTTTTATTTTGTTTTCCATTTTTTCCTAGGAACTATTTTTAAAATATTGCTGTCAAATATTAGGCCATGCACATGGTGTGCACCACTTGCAGAACAGATTTTGCATTAATCGTTTACAAATTGATCTGATAGGCCTATTTAAAAAGGCATTTTACTGTCTTGGTGTATTTAATTAGGCTAGGATAAACAATGGTTTAACAAAATTAGGCAACTCTTGGGCAAGCTGTTTGGCTCTGGTCTCAGATGTGCCCATGTCTGTTACATAGTTGACTGTCAAATGTTTATGTTTGTTTATTTCTTTGTATTAGATTCTTTTGATTCCTCTTGTGACTTGCACCAATGAAGGTTGAGCAATCTTTGGCCCAACCTATTGTCTATTTTGCCACCACTTTTCCTGTACATCATATGCATGAATTATTTCACAGATTTCATGTAAAACAAGGTGTGAGGGCCTATTTTACTGAAGGATGTCACTCAGCTACAAGATGACTACATTTCCGAGATTTGTTTTGAAAAATATGATTATTTAACAACTGAATTCCCTTTAATAAACGTAATCTGTTACCATGTGTCTCCAAGTTTTATTACATTTTGGTCAGATCTGCAATATTATGGACTGATTTAGGCCTTGTCCTGCAGCCTGTGGGCAAGGTGTTTATTTACGTGACTTAACTACGTTCCCCTTGCATCACTGCGTAGCTGCTCATGTGACAGTCAAGTGACTAGGGTCAGCTTAAATCCGAGTACCACTATGGGCTCTACAGATGACTTTAGTGCTAGCCAACAAGTCTCATCTTTATTATTCGGGGCTCAAAATAGGCTACATTGTTGCAAACGCCTAGTAATATGCTGTGATGGCTAACGTTATGTGTTGTTGCTAGAATCTCTGAAATGGGGGTAAAATGGGAGGATTTTCAAGACCAAAAGAGTGTGCTTGTGGCTAGGTAACATTGACGTTTGTAGCGACAAGTAACCGGCGATTACGTCAGCTGGCAAACGTTTTTCTTCGCTGTGTGTTACCAAGTAATTATCCAGCAAAACAACTTTCCCACATCACCATATTACACTGTAACATTAACGTTACAAAGGAACATGGAGACACCAGAATTACCTACTGAGGTGAGACCCCTGTAGCGCGGCTACTATAGCCATTAGCTGACGTTAAATTTAGATACACTAGCACACTAGCATCAGCTTTCAATCTCGTTTTCTTGTTGTTAAAGTTAAAACGTAGATTCCGCTGTTATTTCATTAAGCTGTTGGCGAAGATGTCAAATCAGCAGACATGACTGCTCACCGTTGCACTCAGAACTGGCTTGTTATTGGCTGTCCCTCGAGTTTGTCATTTTGGGACACGTCTTCCGGGATCATGAACAGAAGGTTGTGTTAAAGCTAAAGTGAAATAATATTTGCCTTTGTGCAAATATGGATATATGGATAACATTTAAGAATTTGAGCAACAGATACATTTCAAATGCATTTTCACCATTCAAACTTGGTCTGTGATTTTACACGAAATCTGCAAGTCTACCCTATAGCCTATCTAATGTCATCTACAGTAACAGCTTTCAAAACTGGGGAATTTTCACTCCCATGACATTTAGCCAGATTTAAACATAATGACAGTAAGTCTTACTGATGTATGATCAGACAAACCTCTGTTTCACATATCACTTATAGGCCTACTTGAAAACAGACTGACCAGTTCATTAGTTAATGTCCATGTATTCTTTTATCTTTTCTTATTTCTAAGGAAAAATGTTAAAAATTGATGAAACATTGATGTCTTCTGTCCCCAGATAATAACCTACATCTTCAGTTTCCTGCATGTGTCGGACAGAAAAGAGGCTTCATTGGTTTGCAGAAGCTGGTATGCGGCAAGCCAAGACTTTCAGTTTCAGGTAGGATGTCTGTCACATTTAAGCCAATTAATGTTTTATAAGAGAATTTATATATATAATCCTTCTCTTAGAGAGCCACATTATTCCTGGTTGCACTTTAATGTCATGAGGAATAGCTTATAGCATAGCCACAGCTGTGAGCTTCCTTTAGACATCACATCAGTTTTACTTTTCCGTGTGCTTCCTTTTCAGAAGAATGTCACTTTTAAGTTGCCTGCCTGCTCCTCCTCGTTGGACGTGATTCGGGGCCTGGGGAAACGTTCCCGATGTAGCCTCATCATCACTCACTTGGATGGATCCAGTTTGTCCAAAGCTCTTCTGATGGAGGTGGCCATGCACATAGGCCCCCGCCTGGAAACCTTATGTCTGCCAGGGAGCAGCATCACTGAGTCCTCCCTTCTTGAACTCCTGCCCCACCTCACTGGCCTGCGCAAGCTGGACCTTCGAGGCTTGGACAGTCTTTTTATGTCAGGAGCTTTCCTGTCTCGAGAAGAACATCGGCATCAGGTAGCAGCTAATTCGTACATTTTAAACACTAATATTGATAACTAATATGCTGTTTTATATACCCTGAATCTGTCTTGTAATACAAAATTCAACCTGAATAACAGACCAATGTTCAGTTTGTCACCTCTGTGGGCATTGTTAGTGTGTGGCATTATGCAATTGGCTGAGATAGAAATGCACAGTAGAGAAAAGCCCTGTGGCTCTTATTGTCCTAGCAAGAAACAAAGTCATGGGGCTGATTTTGGGGAATGTGTTCCATAGGTCCATTACTACTTTATAAGGAGTATGTATTTCCCAATTGCTCAGGTGCGAAAGGCCTTGGAGGGTCTTGAGGAGTTGAACCTGTCGGACCTGAGGTACCTCTCAGACCTTTCCTTCAACCGACTCACAGGCTGCACTCCAAAACTGAGGAAGCTGTCTCTGTCTGGCTGCCACATTGCCTTTGAGTTTGATCCCTACCGTGGGTGTCCAGTTGGGCTGGACTCCTCTGCCCTGCTCTCCCTGCGAAACCTTCGCCGGCTGCTTCAGCAGCAGGCCAGCACAGTACGGGCACTGGACCTGAGCAGGACCAGCATCACGCCGGAATCGCTGCGCACCGTGGCCCAGGTGCCCGGCCTGGCCGTGGAGGAGCTGTGCCTGCGAGGCTGCAAGGAGCTGTCGGACCATGCGGTGGAGGTCCTGTGTCGCCATCAACCCACTATCAGGAATCTGGACCTCAGCTCGTGCACAGAGCTCACTAGCAGAGCTGTGCAGGCCATCACCTCTGACCTGAAGGGCCTGCAGGCTCTCTCTCTGTCACGGGACTGGCGGGTGACTGATAAAGGGCTGGCGGAGCTCGTGAAACTGCCAAGCCTGCGGAGGCTGGACCTCTCGGAGTGCTTGCACATCAGCGGTGCAGAGATGATCAATGGTCTCTCCTCTTCACACCCCAGGGCACAGCTGGAGACCCTTAGCCTCAGGAGCTGCACCTATATCAAGGTCCATCATTACAGCAGCCTTCTCTACCGGATGATTGCATAGTCCATCAGTCTTCACCATTGTAAAATTAACATTTAGCCTTCCTTTAGTAAAACTGCTTTAAGAATACACACTTATTCACTACATAGCATGCTATACAGTGAAGAACCAGTCTATAGTTATCCTCTATTTAGTGCACCATATACAGTAGTTATTGTCTGTTTAGTGCACTATGTAATAGGTGTTCTGACTTCTGATGCCTTGACAGGACATTGCCATTTTCTCACTGAGTCAGCTACTGGGCCACAGTCTGAGGGTGCTTGATCTCACTTCCTGTGTCTACCTCACTGATCTGAGCGTGCGCTCCATTGCCACGTATATGCCTGGACTGCTGGTGCTGCGTCTCGGCTGGTGTAAGGAGATTACAGACTGGGGGCTGCTGGGAATGGTGGAGCCCACAAAGGATTGTGAACTCAGCACTGAGAAGGTAAGAGAGGAGGTCATACCTCATGAAACTGGTCCATTTGTCCATCTGAAACAGAAAAAAGCTGATTTAATATCCATGTAGTGTAATATAAAAACTGAAACAAAGCAATTTTGTGTACAAATAGTGTACATAAGTATGCTATAAAGTGACATACAGAAATAAGCTGAATAATCCGTCACTCCATCAGGAGGACAAAGGACCAAGCTTCACACGCACGTTTGGCAACATGGGCTTCTTCCAACCTCCCAGCCTGCCCTTTCAGGAGAAACCCCGTCTGGTGACTGATGAGGACCTGGGGGCTTTCCGGGAACAGATGGGGGCCTCTCTGCTAGCCATCAGGGGACTCCAGGAACTTGACCTGTCAGCCTGTTCCAAAATCACTGACAGCAGCATTACTCAGGTAGGTGTGGGACACCTGGCTGGGACAGACATGAACGACAAGCGGAATCTCTCCAGCTGAAAATGCCTTCTCTGGATTCTTTATCCTGTCCAGGTGGTGCGCTTTCCAGACCTGCAGCGATTGTCTCTCTCCATGCTGCCCGAAATCAGTGATGAGAGCCTGGCATCTGTGGCGTTTCACTGCCGTAGCCTCACCAGCCTGGCACTCAACCACTGTCCTCAGATCAGTGACCACGGCATTGCCAGGGCAGCACCACTGCTCCCAGGCTGCAGCACCTACAGCTGGCCTGTTGTGATGCAGTCACTGACAGGTGAGATGAATATTGACTTAGTTGTCCTTGTTTTAGCTCAGCATTTAGTAGTTGAATTTATTACATGGCTCTTGGCATGCTGTAGAATGCTCCAATCACTTCAGTGGGATTTCCCAACATTCTATGTTGTGATATTTCTTGATAATGGTCCATTGTTAATTATAACAATATAAGAAAAGTGAAACAGAACGTTGCCAAAACCAATCAGCCGACCTGTAAGTTAACAGACTACTTTTTTTGTGGAAGCGATCATCTATCTTAATCATTGAAATCGCTGTGAAAGCAATGGTAAACAATGCTTCATTGTCATGTTACTGCTATCTTCAATAGGGAGCCATGTAATAAGTGGGATAACACTCTGCGAGGTGCTCATTATCGTGGAACAACTCCCTTTGACGATTCAGGAGCCCTCCACTTGCGTGTCACTCTGTCGGGAGTTATTCCACGATAATGTCCGCCTTGCAGAACGTTATCTCTTCTTAATGGCTGATCGATCCCTTCACCCACAAGCTGTAAATCATAATGATGGGCTCTTTAGACCTTAGCCTTTATTGTGTGGTTGTTGATATTCAATAATATGTGGGTATATGCGTGTATGTTCCAGGTCTCTGTCTGTTTTGGCAAAGCACTGTAAAAGGCTCCAGACATTGGACATTTCCATGTGTAAAGACATTACCATAACAAAAGTGGACTTCCTGCAGTCACAGCTTCCATACCTGGAGAATGTTCAGTGTCGCTTTGTGGGTGGAGCAGACCTAACCATAACTCTCTAATGCAAACAGAGAGAGCAATAAAGTCATTGTTTTTGTGTGCTTTGGAGAGGATGTGAAGGGAAGAGGAAGGAGTCTCTCGACATTCCAGTCACTCCCATACAGTACCATCATTTGCACAAGACTTGAAAACATGCTGCTCAGGTTTACAATGAAGCACTGGAAAGGATGCCACATTTTTCCCTCACCTCAGGGTTGTGAGATTGTCATCTTGTAGTCCCAGTCTAGTTTGGGAATTAGAATTTATCTGCCATGTACAACCCTGCATAAGAGGAATCTTAGGAATGTGTGGATTTTTAATTTATTATTCTGTAATGAATTATGTAAAACAGTATGACCATTTACAGCTGTATAGCTATTTTTTTTATGCCAGTTAGAGTTTTTACTGCATTAAAATCCACAATTTACTTTTAAACTGAGAGAAATATCTAGATTACTGTTAGAACAGTAGGTATGTTGTACTTAATTACAGATGGTTAAGCACTTTGATTGTAAACTCAAAGGAATTCTATATAACCCAATCCAACAGCAAATAGACATCTATGTGTACATTCATACTGCATTATATATTTAATATTTTTTATGCAGACCAGGACTCTAATAATCTCATCTAATGTCACACCTCAATTTGAGATTAAATTGCTTTTTTCTTCCAATCAAGAGTTACTTGTAATAACAAGTCAAAGTAAACAGTGGCAAGAATACTAAAATCGACCATGCATGTAGTCTCCCCTTCAAGCCTTTTAAACTCAATATCAAAACACCAAATTGACCTATGACCGAAGTGAACTGATTTCTTCTTTTTTTTATTGTTATTAAGTAAATTAAGTAAATGATGAGATTCATTGTGTCATCCTTATTCTAGTTTCACAAGATTTGGGGCTTCTCATTAAAGCAAACTGAACTGAAATGCTAAATAAATATGAAACATCAGACAGTGGGGCATGTACGGAGTCTTGGCATTACCAACATTTATAACATTATTTAACAATCCTTCCTGGGCAAATGATGTTGACAGAAAAACAACCAAATAATACCCAGACAGAAATAAATGTAAAAACATGCTTGAAGAAAAAACATACCATAGACACGTCACTCTAGACTTAAAAAGACACAGAGTAGCATTAGATGTTATAGCATCCCAACAGAAGAGATTCATTTCTACATGAAACAATGTCAAAGAACACTAGGTTAGTGTCACACCAAAAAGTCAAGGGAGAAAGATGCTTAGATTGTTTTCTGTGAAATGGGAGTTCAGAATTCAGTCACTGTATCACTGAAATGTGACAAAAGGCACTTTTGTAGGAAGAACTGATTAAATAATTAAATGACAACACCAGTAATGCAGAGGTTACTCCAACTATTTTCCCTGTCAGTTGCACTGATGTAATGTTTGGACCAAAATTAACTTGCTTTCCTAATAAAACTTATCACAATTATGAATCTTAAGAATTTACAAAGACTACAATGAATCAAAATGAAAGACAAAACATTTGAATATGTTAAAAGTGGAACACTGCTGAAATTATGTCAAATTTCAAGTGCAACACGATTTGGAAAAAAAAAACCGACACACACAACTTAAGAATTTTTTTTCAACAGTGGTGGTGAATAACATTAGCATTACGAGTCTTGCTCCCAACTCCTCCTAGACTCATCCTACCTGGCCCAGACTATCCCTGGGTGTAGAAATGAAAGGACTGGGATAAGCCTTTGCCATATAAAATACAACATTTTGTAAGCTTTCCAAAGTTACATAAAATACATTCTTTTTTACATATCGACAATCTCTGATATTCTTAGTTAGGTTGAGGATTTAAAATGCGCAATATCTACAATATTTTTCAACTTCTGTTTATAGGACCTTTTGAAAAGAAAAACAGAATATTTTTTAGAATTGAAAAATACATTTTTCAGGTTTTGGCCATCTAGCAGTTCCTCAAACCTATAAAGTTCGGCAATAAGCAACCTGTCTATAGCATGAGCCTAATTTGGAATAAAAACAACAGCCAACCATCAGACACTACGGAAATGGAGAACTGAAATCCTGTCCTCAGTGGTCAAGGCACAGCAAAGTAAACTATCGTTGTGATTCACCCAACCCTTTATATGGTGTGATGAGTAGAGGTGTCTTGGGCTACATCCAAGAGACTTAAGTACCAAAGATCACCCTATCAGTGCAGCAGCTAGTGCCTGTAAAGGATTTTGTGCTGAAGTTAAGCACAGTTTCAGGCTCTAGGACGAGTACGACTATTGCTGCTAAAGTACCGGCAATATTCATTAAATTAAATTACATGTTATTGGTGAAACAAAAAAAGGGAGGTACCTAATGTTCTCCTATCAGCACCTGTAAACAAAGTGATCTGCATGCAGCTGCCTATCTATGGGTTACATGACTGTCAATTATACAAGAGTGCTGTGGAAAGTAGAAATGAGTGATGAAGGTTTGACAAAGTGCTCAACAAAGAGTAAAAAAAACACATAAATGTGAAAGGAAAAAAAGGATTCAGACTGATGAAGGAAAAGCAAAAAAATCAAAATTATTATTACAAGACTTCAAGCCTTCAAAATTAATGCCTCTTTTACCATGGCTATGTGAAGTGTCATCCAGTCTTGAGATGTTAACATCAACAGGTGGCTCTACTCATCTTTACGCGCAACACAGGCTCCTACGCAATAGCTTCACTCCTTATGTTTCTACTCACTCAAACCAAGCCACCTGTAGTCCTTCACTAAGAAGGCAGTCTGGATGCAATAGACTGAAGCTCCACCTTCCTCCACTGACTCCTGCTGAGTGAACCATTGTGTGATGCTACTGCTCAGCCTGGCTGAAGTCGTAGCAGAAGTTGAAGTTGCTCGGGGGGTTGGGCACTGCCGGGGCCTGGTCGGGGATGGGCACGTTCTCCAGGTCCAGCAGGCGCAGCTTGATCTCCATGGAGAGCAGGATCTCTAGTTCACTGCGCATGCACTCGCTGCTCATGTCCCGGCCCAGGAGCACGTTCAAGCCGTCTGTCCACAGGCAGAACTGAGGAACACCCAGAACATTGGGTCAAACACAGGCACATCAGCATTACTCAGGAAAGTGAACTGCTACATACAAAGAAATGAGAGCCATCTTACGTCTGTCCTGGATGAGGCAATGAAATTCAGGCTATACTCCTCTACGTCATAAGTTATGCTGAATGCAAGGTCCAACACTTCCTGTGAAGAAATGGGACACAGACGTCATTAGTATGACAGAATACCACAGACACAGTTGGCATGACTGTGTCCTGGGATTTCTGATGACCATGAAGTCAGAGATGTGGACGAGACTCGGCTGACCTTTGTCTGTTTGCCTTTGTTCTCCTTCATGTGAGGACAGTCCTTCCCAGTCAGCAAACCTTTGATGTCAGCCACAGGAACTAAGGGAAGGATTGGTAACCATTTTGAGTACTGGTGATGCAGTCACACAAGACAGAAGACCAGACAGACACTTGGGCAGACACGCAGCACTGCAAGCCCATCACACTTACTTTTCTCTTGAAGCGTCTCAATAGAGGGCATCTCTGTCTCTTCTTCCACATCACCATAGTGAAGCATCTTGTGATTGGGTGAGAGGCGGCAGTACCACAGTTTGTCTGACAAGAAACAACAGAGGAATAGCTGCAAGTTCAACAAAAGATACTCACTGTGCCTCCTTGATTTCAAGCGCACTACCCTCTGTTTGTAGATCATGCCATAGAGGAAAGATCTTAGGAATTTGGTGACAGACCTGGGTAAGTTAACCCAGAGGGAGTGATAATATACCCAATAGGAGTGCTGTATTGCCTCATTCACCGGCAAAGCAAAGTCAAAAGGCTCAACTTTTAGGTTTCACTTAACTTAAGTTAACTTGCCCAGGTTGGTCACTAAAGCACCTTTTCAGAATCCCACCCTGAACTAGGAGAGTGCAGTGCACTCCATCCTGTGTCTGGTCATAATGTTGGTGTGCGGCGGAGCTGTAGCCTGCGGGGACTCACCCTGCCTCCTGCGGCTGCTGATCTTGCGGAAGAGTGTGCCGTGGCATAGCCGGTTCAGTCTCTGCTGGCGGATGAGCTCCAGGAGCTCAGGCTTCAGGCGCTCTTTCAGTTCACTGACAGACAGCACAACACACAAGACAAGACAAGATCACATTTTCACTGCTCAAAAATACACAACTTCTTTGTTGACATACCCTCATTTCTGCCATGGCAAAAGGACTTCCAGAATGCTGTCAGATTAACTGTCAGCCTGTCACAGTGAGTGTGAAAATGTCTTCATCAACTGATCCAAAATTCAAAGAGGAAAATGCACTTTGTTCCATTAATAGAGCAAGAAGGGCCCTACATATTTTTGTTTAGCAACAAATACTGGCCATAACACACAGGGGTGGAAAAATGAGCAAGGCAGAGACAGGGCCACACAACCACATGAGCGCATGTGTAAACACAAGGTGCTGCCCTTGAGCTGGAGAGCCAGTAGACTCACAGGACAGGAGGGGCAAGCGTCTCTTCCTGGTGCAGTCGCTCGGTCTGACGCAGCTTAAGGATCTCGCTGTAGTTCAGTGCATTCACTTTGTTCTTGAACAGCTCCAGAGAGGTAGGCTTACTGGACAAAGTCCTTGTGATTTGCTCCCGGACAACTTGCATAACCTGGGCAGAGAGCAGGTTGGGATGTTAAACAAACTAAAATGATTAGTTGCGAAAAATGTTCTGCTCAAACCTGTTCACATGTACGTGTGTCAGTCTAACGGTATATGCTTGCAAGTGCAAGTGTACATGTGTGTGCATATGATGACAGGCTCAACACACTGTTTACGTTTAGTTTTTAAATTTAGTCACATTGTTGTTTACAGACTAAACATATACACAAACCGCAGTTTACTGTAAACATTTTGTTTACACACACTTAATATAATGTTCTGTAAGTATTAAAGGTACAACTCCAGACAGTGTTATGGCCAAAGCATCTTGGTTGGTGCTGTAGTGAGGCTATGTGCCAACTACATAATAGGGTTGTTAGATTCTGCATGAAGCTTGTCTAGACTGAAGCAGTTCGTCTCCGACTCAGAGGACCAACTGACTAGCCATGTGATACTGATGTGGTTTGACTCAGGATGCCCAGGCCCCCTCACCACAGCCCTTAGGCAAGGACACTGACTACAGAGGTCCCCATCCCCCTGCTGGGACTGAAGCTGCTTCAGAACAATAAACCGCTCAAGATGGACAAACTGGCACTGAGCATTATCACAATGGCTTTCATCATCATACTGGTAGTGGAAAAAATACATGACACCTAATGTTCCTTACTCCAATAAAACTACATTATCAGCTCTTAGGAATATAATACACGTCTGGCATGGTAATCAGCTTTAAAATAATATGTTGGAAAAAAAGACCTCTTTACAATAATTGCACTAAGAACACAAATAGCTACTTCAACACATCCCTGCATTAGTCCGATACAATTTACAAATGTACAGCACTCTACATAATTTACATAACAACTTCTATTTACACAATAATTTTATGCAACAATAAATACACCTCAAACATCTCACAGTCCTTGTGGCACTAAAAAAAGGTTCAATCACCTTTGAAGTTTTCCAGTGTCGAAAGAACAGTAATGGATTTAAAACATTACAGAGATAATGTACTGCACATGAGAAAACAAATGACTGACCTCCATATTCAAGTCTTTCATGAGCTCTCACAAGACGAAGCAGAAACTGGAGACTTGACACCAGAGTTTACTAGCATGCCATGGGCCGTCCCCAACTGAGACTATTTTGTAAATAGACACTTTGGTAATCACTCCACCTTCTTCATCTAGTTCTTGTTTTCCTTCTTGGTTCCCCTCTCTATCCCTTTCTTCCTCTTAGTCTGTCAGTGCATCAGTCCTCTGCTGCAGATGGGCAGAGGAGAGAAGCCACTGCTCCACCTCAACCATGAATAACCAAGCAGCCCCAATGCCATCATGACTGTGTGTGTGGCTTTGACAACCCACCACACACACGCACACACACACACGCACGCACGCACGCACGCACGCACGCACGCACGCACGCATGCACACACACACACACACACACTCTCACACACTCTAGCCTGAGGCCACTAGTTTCCAGAAGCATACAGGATTGATTAACTGTCAAGAGACAGTATGACCTGGGAATTGTTTTGGAAATACATAGAATGAATGCTAGGAACTGGTAGGGCAGCAGACAGAGAGACAACACAGACACACAAATTAGGTAGTTCAAATCAAATGTTCAAAATTATGGCCATAGAGCCCCCATTCACTCCTTTACTGTGCAGATTCACCACAACGTTCCTTCCTTATTTTACTCAGTCATGTTCATTCAAGTCCTAGCATACTCAACCATGTGAAAAGCACTGCAGAAAATAGCACACAAATCACCCAAATAGCACACAAATATCCAAAATGGTTGATAACAGAAAAATTATGCATGCACTTTTGTGTGTGCAATCTGCATGTGCTTCTAATCATGGCTGTGCAGAGAAGGCCCAGTTCAATGTGCTGTTTATTTGTGTGTTGAGGTCTCACTTGTGGATGTAAATGCTGATGGAACTAACTGATTGTTTGGGCTGCTTGTTTTCCTCCCGTTCCTTTTTTGCTACGGCCTGGAGTTCTTTTTGTGCCTCTAATACCCCCGTAAAAAGATGTGACCTGATGTTATTGCCCCCAGAGGATTGTGGGAGAGGACATGTGTGCATGAACAATAGAGGTCTGCTGGCCGGACATTTATCACAGCCAAAGGGTCAAAAGGTCAGGATCTATCACTTAAATGCACTGTTTAAATGCTGCTTCTCTATATACAGTTACATACATTTAAACTAATATAGCCAACCGATTTCTCTAATGCTTTGTCTCCACACACATATATCCAGTACAATAATACTCTCCAAATGCTTTGTGTCCTGCTAAATGCTTGCTTTGTGTCTCACCAAGCTAAATGTCTCTGCTCTGTGTCTCAAGTACTGTGTCTGAGTTTGCTCATATTCATGTTAGAACAGGGATATAGAACCTAATATTTTCCATCTTCACCCACTTCTGGCAGACGGAATTACATGAAACTGCATGGACTGACTCAATGCTGAGTAAAGTCAAGGGATGCTTACAAGCCAAGAGCCCAACAGATTACACATCAAAGAATTTGTTTTGCCCTACATACATGGGATTGGTGAGTTAACACAGTGTCCCACCTGCAAGTGACTCGATGGAATGTTAGTGGCAAAATCAGTTTGATTACTTCATTGTCAGTTGGAATATCCTAACTTAATGCAATGCGACGCAATGCTGTGTGACAGAACTTTTGTCGTTTTTATTTCTGTTGCTCACGTCGTGTTGCTTGGCAAGATTGAATAAAGATTCTCTCCAAATAGAATGGCATATGTAACAGACCCAATGCAGAGAGGGAGCGGTCAATGCTACACAACAACCTGGCACTCGCTTGCATTTAAGACACGGTCTCAGACAACAGAATCTGAGTGTCAGTTTTTGGGAGGGTAGAGCAGAGCAGAGCAGGGCAGGGCAGGGCAAGGAAGGGTAGGGCTCACCTTGTCAAAGTCCTCCTGGGTGGCCCTCATCTCCTTCCAGGTCTTGTTGAGCAACTGGATGCAGATACAGAAGAGCTCATCCAGCAGCCGGTCCTGGGAGAAGAAGATGGGGTGGTAGTACGAGCCTGTCTCCGACGCTGGCAGACAGAGGAGGAGGAACAGTGATTTTTATAAGGCTCACAAAAATCACTCCTGTACGCGAACGTGAACACACACACACAGAGATTGATGTTTTACTCACGTGGTTCTCCAATGCGCAAGATTTCACAGAGGATAAGTGTAAGCTGAATGCTGCTGCGGGCAAATGGACACTCATGTTTGTCCTCCCGACTGCTGTTCTCCAGAACAAACTGATTGAGGAAAGAAGAGGAGAGATTCACCCAACAAGGCACAGAGAGATGCAGCTACACTGAAAATGAAGTTTCATATCTTCACTCTTCACGAACATGTCAATGAGCTATGTCAGCATTTTGACAAGGTACTAAACCACCTCATTGGCTTGACACTGGAACTGTGGGTTTTTCCGTGAACGTTTTGTAAAGCTATCAGTCAACATGCCTGGTGCACTCACCCTGCTGAAAGCATCAGGATTGCGGGAGGCAAAGTAGGCCATGGTGTCCAAAGCTAGAAGGCCTGGAGGCGTGCGGTTCAGATCCTGCCCTGGGTTACTATTGTTCTGTCAGGGAAATACAGCAATTAGACTACTAATTACTACTAGACAATATGAATACAAATATGATGTTTCCAATGTAATCATTTTACAGGTCAAATGTGTCTATGTATCTATATTTAGTCTATTTTTAGCGAAAGACCTTCAGGTGTAAAGCTCACAGGTCTAATATGTAAGGGATGATGGCTGCTGAGGTGTATTGATACAGGGCATTGATGGAAAAAGCCATTATACTGCTCATCACCTGGTTGCAACAGGTGGCAATAGGCATGTGTTAACAACAACAATGCAGTTCAGCTTTCAAAGAAGCTATCCAGTGCTGTTACTGTACTTTTGGTTACCAACAATGGTGGGTTAGTAACAGCCCATTCCACTGTTCTCACGTGCTGGTTTAGCAGTCATGGACTATGGTCAGTACAGCTACATAAGAGCACTGATATGGAATTGTGATTCATTTTTTTGGTAATAGATCTACTTCCTACGTGTCACAATAAACAGTCTTCACAGAAATCCTGTCAGCCAATAAGAAATAAATATTTCTTTTGTCCAGCTGATGATTCTTCAAGGCTGCCTAACGAATATGACACTCTGGTTACTAAAGGAAATCTAGATAAATCAGACGAGGTGTGCACTCACAGAAAAGCCCAGCTTTTTAAACTCCTTTGCACAAAGGGACCGCCGACGCTCATGACTCAGACTGCTCTCACTCTCTGTCTCAAATGCAGCCTGTCTAAGGTTGTGTAGTGTGTCCCTCTGATCCTGCAGGAATAAACACACACACACACACAGTTATTCACAGCTGCATCTGGGTTACATGACAGTCAAGCAGAGAGTGGAACATATGCTCTGGGCCTATGGTCCTTAGTGATCCAGTTTTAGTAGAGTATTTGAGAGGAATAGTGTCAGTTTGGTAAGACGGTGACACACAAGATGTCTGGATGAGAAGCAGAGTGGAGCAGAGATGCTGTGATTTGGATCAGAGTGGCAGGTAGCTGATCAGAGCAGCAGGTGATGGTGTACAGTATTTGTGGCCAGGGCAGGCTGCCAGGCTCACTTGACTGTAGGAGTCGAGCGGCGTCCTCATGCGGCCCTCCAGCTGGTTGAGGGAAAGGGACTGCAGCACATACAGGTAGTGGGCCATCTCATCTCCCAAGGGCCCAGAACTGTGGATGATGTTCTGCACAGAGAAACATAAGGCCAGCAAAGCTCAACAGATTTGAACATTTCACTGAACATCTAAACACTTCGCATAGGGCTGCAGATTATTTTAAACTCTTTCCTCCCATGAGATCCAAACACTAAAATGAACATAGTAACGTTAATTAAAAAAGGGGTAAGGGGCACACAAATTACCTTGTAAATGTATTGCCGGAGATTGTTCTTTGCTAAGAAATCAAAAAGCCTCTGAAATCAGATAACAGACCACAATCAGACAACACACATGGGTAGATACAGTATCTCACAAAATCAGTACACCCCGCACACTTTTGCAAATATACAGTATCTCACAAATGTGAGTACACCCCTCACACACACAGCAAATATTGTCATATCTTACCATGGGGTAACACTGTAGAAATGAAACTGATATAACTTTAAGGAGTCATTGTAGAGCTTGTATAGCAGTATAGATTTACTGTCCTCCAATTGAATTTCACCAGAGCTGCACAGGTTTCTACTGGAATCCTCTCCCACCTCTTAATGATGACATCATAGAGCTAATGGATGTTAGACACCTTGCTCTCCTCCACCTTCTGCTTAAGGATGTGCCACAGGTGCTCAAATGGGTTTAAGTACTTGGCCAGTCCATCACCTAAACCTTCAGATTCTTCAGTAAGGCAGTTGTCATCTTGGTGGTGTGTTTAGGATCATTATTATGCTGTAAAACTGCAATGCCATGCATGCAGCCCAGTTTCTGAAGAGAGGGGATTATTCTCTGCATGGAATTCATGTTTCCCTCTATGAACTACAGCTCCCCAAAACCAGATGCACTCATGCAGCCCGAGACCATGAATCCACCATCACCACGCTTGTCTTTATGGAAGGGATATGTTGGTGCTAGAGGGAGTTGGTGCTTACCAGGGTGCCCACACCACATCCAATAAAAAGATATGACAGAATATTTGCAAAAATGTGAGGGGTGTACTCACTTTTGTGATATGCTGTAGATCAACAATTTGGAAAAGTACTTTTAACAGTGAACTAACCTGTCTGTCTTCATCTCCAGCAGTTTGTAGTAATGCCACCAACAGGGCCATAGCTTTTGTCTGAATCTGTTGGTTTGCCCTGAGAGAGAGAGAGAGAGAGAGAGAGAGAGAGAGAGAGAGAGAGGGAGAGTCTGCTTAAGGGGGAGGTCAAAATGCTTGAAAAACATGTAGAGTTCCTCGGCGCGTGCTCCTTACACCTGCAGGTGCGAGACAAGCCTCTCCAGTGTGATCTCCTGCATGATGTGCTGGAAGAGACTGCTGCTACTCTGCACCATGCTCTCCAGGATGGCCAGGGACACTTGCTGGATGGACGCATCCATCAGCTTAGCATTTACAAAGCTGCCAATCTGTAAAGGGACACAGAGGGAACAAAGGCATCCAATCAGGGGTGAAAGTTAGACAGAGCAACCTCAGAGCAGAGAAGAGAAGAGAGGAGATACTCAAGGCCTCAAGATTAAGCAGTCCCTCCTACCTTCTTGATGAAGACCAATGACAGGTTCTCCCAGGACACAATCCCATGATCCATCAGCTCCATGAAGCCCATCAGTGTATGAGTCATGATGAGAGGAGGCCTTTTGAAAGACACAGGTGGCCGTCAGCACTGACCCCTCTCTTAACAATCTCAGACCAGGCAAATCCTATTGTGCCACCTAGTGGCACCATCGTGTAGTGACAGACGAGATTTGATCTCTTCATAGTCAAAACCCCTCAATGTCCCCAAAGGCCCCCAGCCCTGATCCCTCAAAGACTGGCATAGATTAGCTAATTCATTCCAGTGACATCATTGAGGGTTCAGTCCATTTAACAAGTATGAACAGAGATCTGATGAAACTTACTCATTAGCATCCTCTACAATCTTCACCAAAAGAGTGTGTCCATCACGACTGATGAATTCCTGGGCAAAAGTAACATCCGTAGACAAGGAGGCCAGCTGCTTGAGTGAGTCACAGCGTACCCCTGAGTCTGAGCTCTGGATGCCCTTAAACAGGTCTTCAGCACAGCGGCCCTGACACACACACACACACACACACACACAGTCACACACAGAAACCAAATGCTAGACTGAAATGTCACTTAGTTTCACAGACTATGCAATGAATTTTCTCTTAATGCTTTTCCTATCTGTATATTCCCAAGTGGGCCAAATTTTAGTTTGATTTACTTTCGTTTCAGGAAAATATAAAACTTGTGCTATTGTGAAAATATGTACATTTTAGTGTTGAGCAAACTTACAGGAGCCTTTGTCAAGCGTAGAATGCTACCATTCTTAATGTCGAGACGATTCTAAAAGACATATATAGTTGCAATATGGTTAGCAGCCAAACTAAATTTCAAGAGCACCAAAACAGACAACCTACATCCAAAACTACAGGTAGAGATGGCATAGGGGAAACATAACCAAGCTTTGGTGAGTTGAATTCTTTGAGAGAGCCTTTACTTTAAAGCTTACTTTAAGGCTTTTACTTTAAAATATCCAATAAGTACCAAGAAACAGCAACAGAACATCTAAGCATCATGCTGTCGAGATATCCACTGAAGACTGCATTCAAATCAAGTTGCTTTCCACCACTTTCCCAATAACATCATGTTGTACCACGTGTGGCCACTGTCTTAAATGCAATGTGGGTGAATGCAAAACTGCGTTCATGTGTGGCCACTGTCTTAAATGCAATGTGAGTGAATGCAAAACTGCGTTCATGTGTGGCCACTGTCTTAAATGCAATGTGAGTGAATGCAAAACTGCGTTCAAGAGGAGTTGGAACTGGAAGTATTCCACCAGACCTTACACATAGCAGCTTTACAGCTTCTGTCTGCCATTTTCAATGAGTACTTTAGTTTCAAGTTGTATTGATATATTTAATACAAAAGCCACATGGCAGAACATGTAGGTCAGGAGAGCTGGCCCCGTGCTGGTTAGCCTGCATGCTAACTTCAGAGGATACTTGGGCAATGGAGTGTTGGGCATTTTTCACATTTCAGAAATATGGTTGCTTCTTCACATTCTGTTGTTATTCTTTAAATTTTTTGACGTTTTCACCTGAAAAGCAGTTTGAAAGCACTTTTTTGACATTTTAACCTGAAAAGCGCTTTGAATAGACATTCTTCCCTAAAAAGTTTTTTACCGACAGCCTCTAACCAAGTGTCATCTATGTACTTAATACAAAAACCACACCTATATATAAATTATCATACAATGGAGCAAAAGCTAAAAAACTGCTGATTTTTTATTGGGTTTTGCTCTAAAAGTGAACATGTTCAACCCCCCTTGGTAATATTTGTGTAATTCCCGCTTAAGGACAAACACACTTCAAAAAGAATAACCTCCTTGGCGGAGGTAAAAAGAAAGTGTCATTACTTACAGACTCTGTGATGTAGGTCTGGACACCATCTGCATACTGTAGGGCATAGTTGTCTGGGCCCTGCAGATTCCACCTACAGGATTACACAGTAACAGTCATTTCCATTCCATGTACTAAGTCACACTTCACCTTTAAATTCATAAAATATCACATTTTAGAGTGCCCTTTTATCTTGATGTCTGCACTTAAACATAATGCCTTTTAAAGGGGAAATCTGGTGTGAATCAATCCATAGCCCTGTTGTTTGAGGTCTCCAAGTGCTGTCAGTAGGAAAAAGAATGAGAATATTTGATACAACATAGACCAAATAGTGAACCAGCAACTAATACTATATGAATAGGACACAGTAACTTACTTAGTTTCATTTCACTATGCTACATTTAGTTCAGTTCACAACAGTTATCAGTTCATTATTCAGCCTATGTTGCATCAAATTGTCTGGTTCTTTTTCCTACAGACACCATTCAGTGACCTTGAACAACAGGGTTACTGTCTGGTTCGAACTGGATTTCTCCTTTTATTAGAATCTTTTGTTACAGCACACTTGTCAGTGCTGTTCACTGATCTCGGCAATCAATGAATGAAATATTTCCTGCAGAGACATTTTCCCATGATGGCAGGAGCATTCACCCCCACCAGCACACTCACCTATCACAGACCTCTTTAATGACAGCACTCAGGGGCTTTTTCTAGTGGGAGGGAAGACAGCACAAAACTGATTTGAGCTATAGAAAAGCAAGTGCTCATACACACAACAAGCCTTTAAATAGACCATCCTGACTTCAACTGGGAATTTACACACTCGAAGAAGGAAATGGCATAAAGGACAAGCTACTCCCATGTCTGCTCCCCTGCAACCCTTTCATTTGTGGTCAAACAGCTGGTCAACCAATCTTACATTTTAGTGTACTGTGGTAGACCAATCAATGCTCTATAATTTGTGGTCCGACGAGCGGTCACCAAATTATAAGCTTTTTGGTAAAGTTAGTGTGTGGACTGGGGATGTTGAAGAAAGGATGTGACATAATTATTGTTTATACAACAATAATAACACCCACATCATAATAAATGAATGATCTCCTTCATAAAGTATTGCAAAAAACAAGAAGAAAATGTATTGACAGTTAGAGCAAAGGGATCAATGAGAAAGATACACTGCAAAAAGTCTGATATGATTTTGTTTTTTCATAATAAAACCTTGGTATTCTGTTTCAGGCCATCTGGCATCATTTAGGCATCTGATGGAATCAATTCAGGCAACCAAAGACTCTTTGGAACACTGCTATTGCAAGTTTACAACATTAACAAGTCTGCAGGTATGACAAGACAACTGATTAATGATCAGACAAATCCAACACATAGTATGCACTATTCAATCAGCTGCTACCAGGACTATTTAGGGTCACTGAGTGGAACACATGGCACAGTGGCAAATGGCACAGACCACTTTATATGGAACTAATGATCATGCTTTCACTTGAAACTATACTAACTACAGCAGCCCATTACCAGAGCGCTTCCACCAAACTTGATCTTATCTTTCTGCAATGGGCATAGCTAGGTTACAATATTCACAACCTCACCTGGTCCAGCTGGATGAGCTGAGGGTATGCCCCTGGCATTTGAATTGCAATCTTTACTATGTCCTTCTGCTGTGGCATCTTGATGGCAGTGATCTTATGTTTGAGCCCTGGGGAATACCACAGTCACAGTAACAGATTCAGATTTCAGTTGTGACTGCTATGGCTGTGTCTAGAAGTCATCTACAAACATGCATGAAGCATATCAAACCTATATTTTCACACTTAATTTACACATTGTGCAAAGACTACTAGCGTACATTAAATGATTGTTAAGCAAGGTTAATATATCACAAAAATGACTCTATTAAATTAATAAATGCAACAGAAAAAATACAAATGAACACAAAACATCACACAAAAAACAAATATGTACCTTTGACTTTGACAGAGCTGGACTTGTGAATCTACCACAGGGATGGATAGGCGTATTCCTTCACCTAATGAGTAGTACAGGTGCCAGCATATCAGCTGTCAGATGTAACTTGATGTTAATCTTCTTTGCTATTTGCTTTTACTAATTTAAATTTAAATTTTAATACTAATTTCTTAGCAAGTCCTATATATTTGCCAGTGCACTAGGCAAAATGCTTATCTTTCATGACAAAATGAATTTGTTATTGGGTGCCAAAGAGTGTTTCAAACAACTTGAATCTGATTTCACAATGCTGGAGTTCTCCCGCCACTCACACCTCATTTGGACACTGCTTCACTTGGCAAATCTATACATTTTGCAAGTCACTATTAAATCATCTCAATACTGCATTTAAGGGATGACTACAATATTGTGTTCCCCATTGCAGAGGAAGTATGGAGTGTAATGATTGCTCAGGGTTACATGATGGCGTCAAACCTCTTTATATGTGCTTGTCTGTGCAGTGCAAATGGTTAATGTCATATCTCTAACGAGCAGTAAAGAGGAAACTGGAGGGTGTAAACTACATGTGAGAGTACCCAAATTTAGAGAGAGAGAAAAGAGCGCTGACCGCTGCCAGTAACTTCCAGTTTCTAAAATACGATTAGCATTTAACACTCGATACTCAGCAGTTTGTCTCTCTGACATATGGCTATTTCACGCAAAACATCTGCAGTTGAAGAGTGACGTTAACCCTGATTAAGTAACGTTAGGCCTATATTAGTGTCTATCCCAGCCACCCATTCCTGACATGTTTCAACAAGTAGCCCGATGAGCCTAAAACTTCCGTGCGTCTCTCTTAGACACCATTAGTCTGTTGTATTTTTCAAAACACATGTAGACTTATTGTAGACATCAGAACATACGTTCTGATCAATGTTTCCTCTCCGTCGGCGGAGGGTATGCTATTCCCAAAGACTGTTACTGGACTCCCACTTTTGGCCTAACGTTAACTTGATCTACCTAACGCACAAGTCAGCCAGCGGACAAACTGATTTTTCCGTGTATTTTATTTACAGAGGATAGCAGTTTTGTATAAGGCCTTTATAGTCAACTTTGTAAATTCCAAACACTGCGTATTTGAGTCTGGACAACTAAATATGGGTCAGGCAGAATAACGCATGGGAAAAAAGCCGCTGTGCTGCTGAGTCCCAGTGGAAGCTCTCGTAGGTCATCAACAAAAACATGACACTTCAAACAAAAATATTTCGCTGTATATTATTAAATGGTGGTATTTTGCGCAAATTCAAGCCAAATAATTACGACAAAAATCGATCATACAAAACTGCGGATAGATTATACCGAAATGTACTGTGGTATTTAGGCTAACGTTGGCTACTCCGCGTTTCTTTGAAACCTACCTGTTCAAACTTTTCCCGAAGTGCGCGGTGGTAAAGGCAAGCTGCATTCGGAAAGTAACAACCGACGATCTTAACGTTAATGTACAGTATCCAAATATTGTTGTGATTAAAAGTATATTTACAACTTAGAACAGTAATTGATTGTTTTCGCAGTTCCGGGTTAACTGGGAGTTTTACCCGCCCCCATTAAGTATAGGGAGGGACTGAAGAAAATGCTCCGCTGGGCATTCTTGGAAAAAGTTTTCTGAACTGTCCTTCTGCACTAGGCGTCCAGTCTAACCACTCATCTGTTTTCATCCGACTATTTCAGTAGCCCCTTGTCCCTAAATTATCAGATGAAAATAACAGAAGGCAAGACACGCAGTGCGCCTTAGTCATTTAAATGCAGCGAATGAAATAAAACACTAGTGACTAGTGTGATAATTGAAAAACGTGTTGAGCTCACAAATTGCATGAGGGCAGTCATCCAAAGATATTTTTTCTAACTGTGTATTTAAAAAAAAAATTAAACAAATCAGCTGGGTCATTCTTGGCTGGTTTCAAAGCCTGATCTGTCTGCGAATGGTTTCCCACTCCAGATATATTGTTAAGTGCTGCCAATAACTGTGTGGCACACAGCTAATTAGTTTTTATTTTTATTTTAAGACTAACGTGATGGGACAGTGAAAACAAAGCCCATGAGTAAAAATTCTAACTAAATCACATTTAACCCTTTGGTACTATGACTCTTTTGTGGCCCCTGAATTGAGTTGCTTAGTGCACAGGGGTTATGCAGGATCCTGCAATAATTTCGATTCATTTGGTTTTACGGTTTAGGTAAGGGGAGTTTAACTGAGTGTAATTGCTTTGTGAGTCTTATGTAACACCCCAAGATATGCTCAGTTCAACACTGGTTAAGCACTGCAAGCAGTGAACAGAGTATGCACAGCTGTGCACATCTCAAGGGGTCATAACTAATTTTTTTCATAATGTGGCTGAATCCTTTGCTTCTTCCCAAGCCCTTAGCCTTGGACCCTTGAAGATAACATAACCTAACATAGATTGACATTTTGTTTGGCTGATTCATTACAGTTAAGTCTTTGGTGGTTCAGGGTTAGGGAAGGCAACAGGATTCAAACTGTACATTGTCACTGTGCTGTTGGGTGCAATGTGTATTTTTGAGAGACCTACAACCTGTCCACAATCCGTAGAGGCTACACTGAACCACACTTTTGAAAATGGCAGTCACTTTCCTGTAGCCTATAGCGAAGGTGACATTCATCAGAGAAAACTCTTAGACCTTCTGAATCAGTGGGACATGCTTTCTGAAGGTTTTTTGGTTAGTCTTGGAAATCTGTTTCCTGTGGTCAATGTCCATTCAGAGCTGGACAGGACAGCTACCCTCTCCGTTTGGCACTGCTGATCAGGACTGCTGGCAGCACTCCCTCCTGCCAGATGGACATTCAGCCAGCACTGAGGGAATCCCCATATCTGTGTCACTGCCACCACCTCTGAACCCGTCGTACACTGTTGCCTAGCAATCAGGCAGAAGAGCAACTGCTTACATATGGGAAAGTGGAAGTCTTGACACCTCCATTTGATATACCACACAATAAGGAACCTCACTGACATCCTACCCCAAATCCAATGAGATTAATATGAATTTGGTGCCCATTTGTTGCTGTAACAACTTTGGATTTTGGAGGCTCTTAGTCACCCCCCCTTCAGACAGAGAGGTCTGTGTGATGCTCTTAGTCACCCCCCCTTCAGACAGAGAGGTCAGTGTGTGAGGTCAGGCACTGATGGAGGTAAAGGCCTGGCACACATCAGCTCTAGTTCATCTATGAAGTGCTCAATGGTGAACACTATTGTGAGCCAGCCTATTCCTTCCATACCAAATGACTAAGAGGCTCAGCACAAAGCCTATACAATCTTGTGCAAACCCTTTTCAAAAAGTGCAAAGTAAGGCTACTCCATACTATTATTCTGCAATAAAATTAGAGATGTCTGCATATTATGTAATACTAAACACAATCAAGTCCCCCTTTAATTTGTGTGAAATACCCTTTGTCATTTTGACCAAAAAGCAAAAGTGAATTAAGGACATTTCACTTGTCTGATCTGTAGCTAAACAGTTTTTGGCAAAGACAACATTGACCAGCAAGAAATTTCAAGCACATGCCCGTGTATTCAATGCATACAAGCACATGTTGCTGCCAAACAGAAAAGTTTGACATATAGGTGCAAGTCAGCTGATACCAAAGATGCAACCATATATGCCTATGAAGTTCATAATCTATTATCAGATCAATCAAAAATAATTGCTGTTTAACTTCATATTTAACAGTGATTTCTGTCAAATTTACAAGATTCCTCAATAGTCCAACAAAAAACAAAGGACAGCTATGCAGTTCAAGTGTTTAATGCGATAACTACAGAATGCATACATACAGGAAATAAGTAGCAAGAACTAAAGGCAACTAGAAAGTACTACAAAATACAACACTCGGACCAATACATTTACAAAACATTCAAAATCCTTACAAAATGGGCTGTATTGGTCCATCTTTTGTTCAGCAATTTGGATCTTTATACAAATTCAAGATTCAAATTGCCATCAAATTTCTGAATATTCCACAATTTTACACGTGCCAGGGAGAACCTAGAATTCCCGCTTTTCAAACGGTGTTCCCTTTACCCCAATCCCGCACCCTATATTCACACCTGTCCAGCTCCGTTGAGATCCCTACACTGCCTGCTCTCCAGCAACACAAACCAAACAAAAATTCGGCAGCTTTCAAAAAGTACCACCATGAAGTTTCAGAACAAAAACAAAATCAGTCTGAAAGACAAAAACTAAAATCAATGGTTGGGGGTCCGGGAGAAAAGTCAATATTGTATTTGTGCATGCTGAGGTTCTCTGTTATGTAAAAATCAAAGTCTATCAGATGGCTTGGGCAAAATCATCTTTCGTAGTCCCTTTTAATATTTACAATGTGGCTTCAAAACTTTATTCAACAGCATGTCCTCATGACATAAATAAAACAAACGTTTGTTTTTTTTTCCTGACCAAACAAAACAAAACCAAACTTGGATCTAAGGAGGGAGAGAAAGTCCCAGTTGAATTCCGTGCTGACAGTGATGGTGGTGGTGCCATCAGTGTGTGCGAGTGACCCAAGGGGTTTGGGGTTGGTTCTCTTCCACGTCACACATGGTGGCTGGACAGCCTAGCTGGCACCCGTGCCCTCCATCACTTGCTGGGCTTGCTTCTGCCCCATACAACACTGAGCCACCGACTGGAACAACCTGCAGAGGGAAAGACTGCATCAGAGAGGACTACAAGGACGGTACCATGTGCTTGTCTACTCGAAACACACTAGATGGGTATTATGGTTGTTCATCAGAGACCTTTGCCCAGAGGTTGTGCATGACCCCTCATTGTGTTCCGATTAAACCTGGGCATCTGTTAAAGTGGGGTGAAAACAGACAGAACAGTCCCCCTCCTGAAACTCATAAAGGACAGAACTAATGGTGACACCTACTTCTCAATCTCTGGAGCGCAGTGGACAAAGTCATGGCTCCAGAACTTGAAGGCTGGGTTCTTGATGAGCTCAATGAAGGTGATGAGCAATCCCCATGGATGTGGTCTGTTCACAATCAGCCTCTCCAGCAGGACCCTGAACACATGAGGATGAAAATCATAAGTCAGACAAACGAATGACATGATTCACACATGGTGCTATGAACACAGGTATCGGAGTCTTCAGAAAGAAGAGCTGCGCAGGGTAGCCAGCAGAAGGAGTAATTAAAGAGGCAGTAATTAACCGGACCTTTACTCACAGATACTACACAACACAAACAATTCAGGCATGACCCTCAAACGATCAGAGCGAGTGAAACTTACACCAGGGTGGTTGATGTAAGGGTGGGACAGGTGGCGGAAAATGACGCAGAATAAATGCGACTGTTAATCTTGTTTTGTGTACCACATGCAACATGACAGACAAATGCAGAGCAACTATTTTAATCGTTGTTGTCTTAATGATGCACGTCTTACATCAGATCTAAAGTATCTACAAAAGAACAGAACGCCTCATACAAGCCATTGAGAGAAGATATGAGAGGACACTGCAACTTGCAAAACGTTGTGACCTACAAAACAGAGATGCAATAGTAATTTTAACCCTACAAGGGTGCATTGAAGTCACATCGTCAACAGCTCCCCTCACTCTACCCGGACATGAACCCCTCCATTCACACCATTCACACATTTGATGAATGGTGCAGGTAGTGTCATGTCCGGGTAAAAATATCTAAGCTTTTTGTTCAGCCCACCGCGTGATTCTCGTTAGACATCAGAGTTCATTTTGTGTGTGAAAACGGCTACAGATAGGTTATATGTCTGCTCCATCTTATCCCCACAGTCCTCCCTGATGACAGAAAGTCATCCCATGTTGAGCCCAAACGGGCTATTTACCTTGGCTAAACTGCTAACGTGATTCACTCAAAACAAAAACCATTCAGTGGGCTTGTTTAACTCCTGGACTCATGGCACTTCAGGTAGGTACAAGTGGTTATTCATCCAGCCTGCCATGGCAAATTATACTTCTGATGTCTCTAGATTGAAGTTTTAGAAATAACTTGACAACTCCTCCCCTCCAAACACAGATAAGGCTACTGTAAACTCTGGATAATGGCGTTAGCATAATATTAGCGATGCTAGCTAGCCACAGTGGATTTCTGCAGAAATTACATGGACATTAACTGTTGTTGTTTCATTTTTTGTTCCGACATGTGACCTTTTGTTTGATTCTCAGTAGACATCCAAGTTTCAGTGTGTGACTGAAAGCAGCTATATTTTAGTATTCTGGTTATTTGACAGATGCTGAAGTACAAGTGACAAAAAAACCCACATTATTTACTAAAACACTTAATACTAAAATTCAAATATGGACCTTAAATATATTAGCATAATAGGAGCAACAGCAACATTATACCCTCTCACCAATACTTGTTAAAAACAAAGAATAGGTGATGATAATTTTCGAAGAGTTACGTTGACAAGGTAATAAACCCGATCTCAGTTTCATTCAGTTTTGTTTTCACCGGCTTGTGTTGTCACGCTGCAAGTGCTTATAACCGCACTTAGCAGTGCTAGGGGCAGCTGAGAGATCCTTCATTCACCCCATAATGAGCCAGTTAACCATCAAATTGACCAAAAAGCTAGTAAATTAACCTAAATATAGTATAATTATACAAGGATACAAGGAATAGGAGATAATGCCTAGTGTTGCCTGGTAATTTATTCCACTATTGAGTTACCACACAAGAGGAGGGTCTTAACTGAGATCTAGCACTGATAGTCAATTACAAGGAAGAGAGAGTTTTTTTGAAAATGTCTGAGCTGTCAGTACATATGACCGGAATTCATTCATTCCAATAGAGGAGTCTCTTAACTGGGATCTAGCATTGATAGTCATTTGATGCAAATAGCGTTCATTGAAGGAACAATGTAGTCTAAAAGGGACAAAAAGCTGGGTCACATCATTGAGATCAGATGGAACAGATCCAGCAAGACTCCTGCATGCTAGTGTAATGGATGCGAATTTAAAACTGTCTGCAATAGGAAGCCAATGCAGAGAAACTAAAAGAGTGACGTGTGACACCCAAATGACGTGTAGATTTAGCTGGAGTAAGAGAGAACGAATCCAACCAGACTCTGATGCGATGGGAACTAGCTGGGTCTGCTGGAAAAAAAGGAAGCTCAGGTTTTAAGAGACCGAGTTCACTGGAGAGATCACCTCAACAGGGGCATTGACAACACACATACACACACACACACAAACTACCTGGTGATTTGCTCCTGAATGGCCTCAGTATTGGCTTCAGCAAACAAGTAAAGCATGGTGCAGCTGAAGTAATGGGTGTGGCTGTTGGGGTAACGCAGCTGGTTGGCTATGGCGTTCAGGAACAGATAGCGGCCTGTGGAACAAGGACAGAGCACCAGGTGAGACAAGGTGGCCACTAACAGTCCATTAGCACATCAGCTCACTGTGTAGTGTGGGCTTGTGTGGGAAGCCCTGATAAGGTCATACCCTCAGTGTCCAGGTCCACAGCAAGGTTCTGGAAGATGTCCATGTGTGCCGAGTGAGTAATAGTGCTCATGGAGGGGGTGCTGCCCTTGTTGTGAATGTGAGCAATGGCCTGAGTGCCCACATACAGCACCAACGCATTGATCAGCTGAATATTGTAGCGATTGCCAGGCTCATTGGATACCTGTGCAGGAGGGACAGACAGGAGAGCTCAGGCAGGGCCAAAAAACACCAATGAAAACAAACAAAAACAAAAATTCCTCACAATACATCCATACACTCACCATACGCCACCAAGACAGTCTAGTTCTACCACACATGACAAAACAAAAGGGCACTTGCCCAAAGAGTAAAAATTTAACCTGGTCTAAGGATGTGTCGCTTTGCTGTAAGTGCTTCCAGGGACCCAGAGTGGCGCCCCCTACCTGCAGGTTGCTGCGCAGCTCAGAGAGGAAGGTGACGGGCGAGCGTGTCTTCAGGTAGGAGTCCAGATCCTTCTTAAACTGGGACGGCATCACTCCAGTAAAGTTAGTGAGGATGCGAGGAGCAATGTTAATTTCACTCAACATGTCCACCTAGTATGGAGAAAAAGGGGTCCAGAATGTGAGCCCAGTCCATAGCTTTTACGAAACGGCACTTTACGGAACACAGACAGCTTTGAAACAATCGCATGCTGAGCTGTAGAGGGCGTACCTTCAGATTGGGCGTAAAGGGGTCTGGAAGTCTCATGTTGCGCGGGAAGGCACTCAGGATCAGGTTTCGCAGCTGGATGCAGTTGGGAGGAATGACATCACAGAAGCCATAATGGTAATCGCACAGGAACTCTGGGAAATCATGGAGCAGGACCAGAAGCACGCGGAGAGTGCCCTAGAGTACACACAACAGAGGGATGTGTTAGACATAGTCCATTCTTCTCACATTTAAAGAAATTGAAGAAGATGTTAATGTAATAAGATGTTGATGTGACATTTTTGGTTGTACCTTGTACAGGATTTGCATAGGTTTGTTGAGCTCGACATTCCTCAGGAAGGGGGCTAAGTACTTGAACAGGTCAATGAGCAGCTGAGCATACATAGGCCAACCCTGGTTCCAGTAAAAGGGTAAAAGTTCCAGTTATGAAGGGGAGGGCAAAACACACATTATATTAAAACAACCTATGAAGCTGGGCTGTTAACATACTTTCTGTTGTGGCGTGTGGGCCAACATCCTGGCAATGAAGATTCTGTGAGAGATGAGCTCCAGCCAGGCATAGACAAAGCCAGGGGCTTTAGTAGGCCTCAGAATGTGGAAGGTATTGCTGTGGAGCAAAACACATAGCACACATATTAGCTCTGACTACGCTCCCTTGGGATTTGTGGGTGCTGTGTGGAGCATGCTGTACAGTGCATGGTCTTTACCAGAAGGCAGTGAGGGTCTGGAAGTTGATGGTCTCCAGGACGTGCTCAGGGGCGTTGAGCTCCAGAAGCAGCATGATGAAGATGCGGTGGTAAGGCAGCTGCTGGAACTCCGTCTGTCTCACATCGTGATCCTGGATCAAAACACCTACTACAATGCCGAGCACCTGCAAACCACAAACACACACACACACACACCAGACCAGGATGCTGTTAGAACAACCGGCTTTAACCTAACCTCTGCAGGATTTACTTGGACTGTCAACAAATTTCCATGTAACACTTGCATGCAACATGAATCTCACAAAGGATATCATCTTTCCATTAAGTGTCTGCCTAAGACAGTACGTCCTTCGCTGCAAAAAGACTACACAGTCCACACAAGTGAGCTGAGGGTTTCTTTCCTCTTTGGGCCTCACCTTGTTGAGCAGGTTGATCTTGGTGACTGTGTTGGTGGCCTCTCCAGAGTGCTTGACCAGAAGGGCAATGAGGCGCACAAAGGCATCCAGGTTGTGGTAGCATTTGGCTCTGATGATGGCAGCGCTGGCCGCCGGGTTGTGCTGCTGCTCGGCCTGCGCCCGGTAGCTGATCTCCACACACATCTCGGTGCACAGCCGGAAGAAGCGCGTGATCAGGTCGTCCGTCTTCAGGATTCCCTGCTGGTGCATCTGTGTGTGGACGCGAGAGGAGGGCGTCAGATACAGGGTTCTGACAAGCAGCATAAGCAGCTGGGGACAAATGCAGCAGCCACTCTCTGGTGTTCTACATGCTAATAAATCACTGCTCCTTTGAAAATGTACACAACTCACACAGTGGGGTGTGGGAGTCCCACATCATGAGATATATGTACAAGTCATAAGTCAACCGATGTCCATTTATGTCCATTTTCAAAAAAGGTCAAAGGCTTTGAATTTTCTTTTTTCAAATTCACAAACTCCCAAGGATTTCGTGAACCCACTGGAACCCTGACACACATACACACACACACACACACACACACACACACCACACACACACAAAGAGACTCTTTTGGGCTTGAGGAAGCAGCATACCTGGCCCACAAAGGCAGAAAAGGCTTTGGTACTGTCCCGGCCAGCGGCTGCAGAGTGGTACAGGTTGACCCATTCCCTCAGCAGGTACTCGGCCTTCTCACGCAGGCCTGGAGGGTCATCGTACTCAGACGCCTGGGAGATCCCAGAGTGCATCATGAAGTTGGGGCCACCGTGAGCACGGTCAATCATAGCTTCATAGTTGGAGCGGACCACGTCCATCAGCTGAGGCAGCCTGGGACACAAGACCACCTTTTAAGCCCATGATAACTGAACAGAGAGAGTAGTGCCAAGACTTGCATGTATGTCAGTTTGTGTGTCTGGGTGTAGCGCAAGTTCATTTGTACATGAGTAAGTCCATGCAAAGAGACATTATTTTTGTGATGCAAACAATATGAAATTTGAGGATTTCCTGTATTCTGTTGTGAATTGTACAAAACACCTAAATAGTACTGTACTTGCTCATGTTCAGTCACATCCATAACGCTAAAAATGCCTGTGTGTTGTTTGTCTGATGTGTGTTCCAAGGGCTGCAGTGGCGTGTGTGTGTGTCATGTGTGTTCCAAGAGCTGCAGTGGTGTGTGTGTGTGTGTTTGCTCACCCCTCTGGGGCATTGGCCCTGGAGTGGGCGCTGGTCCTCATGAGGGTCTCGATGGTGTGGAAGAGGTCGGCCTCGGTGATGTGGCTCACGCTGCGCTCATCCACAAGCAGCAGCTTCACCAGCTGCATGGCAAACGCCACGGCCATGTAGTGCAGCCCATTCTCCATAGACTACAACACACACACACACACGCCACTTAGGCATCGACACAAACACAAACGCACCCTGTGCCCGCCAGCCAACACTCCTCAGAATGACGTGTTCTCATTGGGAGTTGTACCTGTGCCAGGTGGAGGTCATACTGCTGCATGTTCACCAGGTGATTTCGGATCAGCAGCTCCACTGCCTCCACATTGTATTTGTACTCGTCCCGGCATTCAATCAGGCACCTGCAAACCAGGCCCACAGACTGTTAAAGAGGGTCGACTTGGAGACGAACCAACATCCTTTACAACAAAAATAGCCATCACGAATACAGTAGTCTATGAGTCATGTCATAACCCTCGCATGGCTGCACGCATCTAGGAGCAAATCACACCTCTGCTAAGCATGGCAATGATGCATAGAGCAGTAGACACGCACATGAGAAGCAGACATATGAGACAGAAATAGGGCTCAGGGGAAGTGCACGCTGGCTAATTTAGCTCAAAACCAATTGAAGTATACTGAACTGTGGCTGCTAGCACAACAGTCCAAAATCAGTGCACTTGAAGTTCAAAATGAAATTCAAGTTTGGTTGCCAAAACCTGAAATAGAAGAAAAAAAAAATGCAATTCTGCATCTCTTATGCACAAATCTTATTCATCAAATAAATAGACTGAGGAGAAAAACAAAAAACAAACACACAAAAAAACAAACAAACAGATCAATTATCAAACACAGTCAGGGTTTCAACGCATACCCGAAAAAATTCGATTCAGAAGTTGCCTTTAGTGAATAGGACCCCACTAAAGATCATCACCCACCTGGTGATCTGCTTGTTGCACCACTGTGGGCCATAGGCACGGCCATCCTGGAGGGCTTTGAGCACCAGTAGGTGGCATTCTCTGTAGCGCAAGAGCAGGTCTGGGTCAGCTCCACTGGTGGCATCCAGTAGCCCCTCCACAGCCTGAGGGACACACGCACACACACACAGACACACACATACACACACCTCTTTGAGCATGGGCTTCTTTATTACTATAACTGAATGAGTGCATCCCTGCAACTGCTGCCAGAACATAAAGTGAAGCAATTTCTCTCTCTCTCTTTTGGCTCAACATGGAGGAAGTGGTATTATAGTGACTACATAATGGCTCTAGGCGGCCAAATAAAACAATGCTAAGCTGGTTGTGAAAGACGACAGCACTCTTCACTGAAACTGCACTTCGGTAGGCCCAAATGCCTCTCATGTGATGGAAACAAGGGTGGCAGTCAGAGGCATAAAGTCAGAGGCAGTCAGAGGCAACACTTCCAAGCAAGCCTTCAATCTTTAATTACAGTTAAAGCCTTTTCTCCCCGTATAAAAGTGCTTTAAAAAGCCTTCAATGGGGCTGAGAACTTGAAGCTGACCTTCTGGAGCAGTCCCAGGGCAGCGATGCCGTCGCGGGAGTTGCGTGCGAGCACCACAGCCTCCAGCAGGCTGCGCAGGGCCTGGGTCTGGGGGTTCATGGCCAGGGCTGGGGGGATGGCATGCAAGTGCTGCTCCAGATCTGCAATGCACTTGTCATAGATCTGAGCCACATCATCAGTGGCCCATGCTGCCTGCTGCTGGAACACACACACACAAACAAACACACACACACACACACACACACTAGATTGAGCATAGGACAGGAATGGTCTCTTCTTTCTTACTTTTCAATCATTAACTTAAAAAACTAATTAAAACACATAATACACCAACATCTCTTCTTAAATTATACTTAACTTGCATTTACCTGGGCCTTGTGGTAGGTAACATGCTACTACTACCAAAATATGTTAGTAAAGGCAGTTCAAAATGTAACAGTGAAAAAAGATCATTAGACTGGCACATGGTTGTGTGTGTATGTCAAATAGTATTTCAGTATTTAGCGGCGGTCTTGTGATAGTGGCACCCCAGGGGGAGGGCTTAATGGCATGTTGTGCAGTGTGATTGGGTCTCCATGTGTGGAATACTGGGGAGGACAAGAGCAGCTACCTTCATTGGCTGGGCCAGGAATCCTGTGGGCTGAGAGAGGTCGTTGCTTGGGAGGAAGCCAGGGACATTTCGGGCAAACTCCTCATAAACAGCCAGCTGCTTTGGGTCCACACCACCCACCTGGGGGGGGAGGGGGGGAGAGAGAGACAGACACATATTGAGCACGTCAGCCTACAAGAAACTATTTACCACTTAAAAACAGTGACGAAGATGGAAATTATATGAGAACAGCAAATTAGTACCACTGGCAATGAAAACATGCAATAACTGCGTAACCATATAAAAATCATTACCCTCTTTCAGCAGTAATAGTTTTACCATCTGTGCCTCACACGCATTACTTTTATATACACTTGTTTTGCTCTAGTCTGAGTGTTTTGTAGTAACAAATCTAGAGGAACAAGCACGAACTATGGATTTGCCATGGACTTAATGAGCGCTCTTGAAGAGTCCTATGAATCTCCGCTCTGCAGTGCTGAGTGCATGGGGCTCACCTTCAGTCTGATCTGTTCAGGCATGCGCTCAGCCTGGTAGGTGAGCACCACTGGATCACAGTAGCGCCGGCCCTCCTGACGGGCGTGTTTCCTCAGCTCAAACTCCTGCACGCACACGCACACGCACACGCACACACACACACACAGGGGCAGAAATATGCCATCAGCTCTGTGCATCATAAACACGTCTGTGTAGAAATGTTTGGGAAGCTTAGCAGTACTCACTGTGGCCAGCCGTTTGTCCATCTCAGGTCCAGCCTTCTCCACGGCCGTCTTCTGAATGAAGCAGCAGGCCAGCTCACAGTTGTCCTGGGCAATACGAGCAGCCGCCTCCTCCATCATCTCTCTCTGCTGGGGAGTGGGAGCCTGAGGACAGGAGTAGAGCCATTGAAAAACATGCAGAACATTCTAGAAAACTGCTTTAAAATGGCATCTATGGCCAAATCCTCACAACCTCCCCTTCACCGGCATGTATAAACATAATGATTGTCTGACTTGGGGCTTAGTGTTATGAGAGGCACTGGGATTCAGCCATTGTCTGTGTGCATTTATTCACACACCCTTAGCGCGGCAGCGAAGCTGTTCTTGAGGTTGGTGGCGATGCTCATGAGAAGGGGCTCTCTGCAGGTGATCATAGCCATGCCGGCTGTCAGGTTGCGCATCATGTGGTGGGCGGCCACGCGCATGCGCGACTCCTCCGAGTCCAGCGCAAAGTCCTTCCTGACGATCTGCTCGCAGGTGGTCATGGCGATCTTGATGGAGCGATCCACCACGGGGTGAACCAGCTCCTGCACAGCACGCTCGATGGCCTGCCTCACGCACTGCTTCAGCTGAGGGTGTGCTTGCAGCAGGGGGATCTGAGACAAACAAAGGACAAACACGGACACGGACACACGGGTACACACACAAAATCACTCAACGCCAGATCACATCACTTCTGCCACTTAAGTGTGCAGGACTACTATATATAACCTGTTATAACGAGTAGTCATTTCAAGCCACCATTTCTGTCTCTCCGGATACTACGGGTGTATTTGACTTCAGCACCAGACTTAAAACAATGCATTCTGGGTTTCTAACAGTCCCATCAGGGACGTCAGACAGACGCAACATTCCATTGAATCAAGTCACCAGCATGCATTGCTTCAAGTCAGCCAGTCACCCATTTCACAAGTAGCCCTGTCATGAGTGGAGCAGTGGGAGGAGTGTGTGTGCTCACATTGATGTTGATGTTTATGTGCGGGGCCAGCCCTGCGAGGGCGTACACATTGATGTCGTGGTAGCTAAACTGAGGCGTGGGGGGGCCGGTGGCCGTGCAGGCTGTGGTGGTGGCTGGAGCTGAGGGAGCAGCTGCAAACAGAAGAGATTCTGCGGTTACAAAAACAAAAGCACAAACACACTCACAAGGTTAAACACACAAGACAAGAGGCAAAGCACACAGACAAGAGATAGTGAACAGCATCAAGAAATACATGACATAACTAAAAATGATCACGTAAAACCAACCAATACACTCCTAGTAGAACTCATTACAAGCTTTTGATGGATCAAGTAAACAAACACCCCCAAATGTTCTATGAAATCAGATCAGCTGTATCTTAAGCCACTGAGGAGGCCAGAGTCCCATCTGCTTTAGCAGCTGGGGGGAATGTTGAGAGGTAGTTGTGTACCTGTAGTGACTACAGGCAGCATCTCTTCGGGCGGCTTGGCCTCCTTCTTTGGTGCAGACAGCTGCTCCTCCAGGTTCTTCAGTGTGTCCTTGTCCTTCAGCAGGCTCCCTGGCTTCAGGTCGTTGATGTCCAGTGACAAGTTCTTACACAGAACTTCAATTTCAAACTTCAGGTTCAACTGGGGGGGGAGGAAAAGAGAACGCAGATGAGCACCACCCTGCCCTGTGACACAAAGACCTGGCGCATGCATGTGTGCGTGCATGTGAGGGAGAGACTGACCTTTAAGTCGTGTTCCTGATGCAGTTCTGCCAGTACATTCATGATGGCCATTGTCCAAGGATTAAGAGGCCTAAAGACCTGCAAGAGAGCACAGATGTGTTGAACTCTGCTTCACGCTTCAACTGGCTCCTTACAAACACACACTGGGACCTGCGGCCAATGCCTTACCACACTGCGGAGGCTGGACTCAAGGACTTTGGCAACAAATGGTACCACATACAGCAACTCCTGCTGGCCTTTGACATAAGCTTCGAGCAGCAATGATTTCAATTCCAGATCCTAAAAGAGCAAACCAACATCATCACCACCTATCCCTACAGTAACATAGAATATGCTGTTTGCTCTGCTGTTTTGTATCTACAAATATGCTCTGAGGCCTTGCCCACCTGATACAAGATGGGCTTGTTTTTTGCAAGAGTAATCATCCCCAACCAGTGTCCCAAGTTCTTCAGCAGGGAGCGATCAGAAAAGTTAGCAGCTGCCTTGTCAGAGGTAAGAAGGACCTGCAAAACAAAGCAAAGCAAATTTCAAAACCCTCATCAGATACACAATCAATCCAGTCACTAAAAGAACAAGGACTGTAAAAACAAGTCATACCTTGATGTTCCGGTATGTCTCATTCAGAACCATCTTCACAAACTCTGGGTTCTTCAGTGTATCCAGAAAGTTAGAATACAGGCTGTGGAAATTTGGCTCAATGCTGACACGCTTCATGACCAGGTACTGAGACACCCAGGGCATAAACTCCTCTTTTACAGTCTCCTTCAGCTCCTCCACCTGAAAACACACACACACAGACACACACAATGATAAATGCAAGAACTAGGCTACATGTGCACAAATCCTCATATGAATAAAAAAACAAACAAACAAAAAAAAAAAACACAAGAGCACAGTGAGAAAAGATGGCAAAAGCACCTTTTGGGTCATGTTGGATTGAGAGAGATTGTTGAAGATGAAGGCAATTTTCTCTTGCACATTCTCAGGGGGCTCCACAATCCGCTCTGTCTGATCCGTGGCTACCAGCAGTGTGTCAATGTTTGTTGTATTTATAGAAGGCTGGAGATAAAAGTTTGTAAACAATTCACTTAAACAGCACACCTTCAATGAAATCTATAGCACGTGGTTTCTTCAGAAAGTCTCATTATTTCAGATGACCGTGCTCAGTAATTAGCATAGGCGCTTACCTTTTACACCTAAGCAAATGTCTAGGTCTTCACATTTACAATTACATAGGCATGCATATGTACAATTACAGCAACGTCAGAATTAGAATTGTTTTGATCAGTATTGAAATCACCATTATGCAGTGTTTTTGGAAACATCCACTTTTGAACCTTAAAACTTCAACAGTAGAAAAAGGAAAAAAAATCAGAAAATAATAATTCCACAGGAAATGAATATACAGAAACTAAAACTACTGAGTCGTCAACAATCTGGTGGTGCGTTAGACCTCAGCTTCTTTACTCCTACTTACTGGCACGTCTTTCTTAAAGTTGACAGCAGTGGGCCTGGTGATGGTTGTGGTTTTGGCAGCTGTGGTGGTGGTGGTGGCGGTGGTGACCAGGGTGCTGGCCTGCCCAGGCTGGGGGGCTTTGGGAGCCTGGGACTGGGCCTGAGCCTGGGCCAGAGCGAGGCTGCCTGGTGTGGTGATGGAACCCTGCATCTTCACTGGGGGGTCCCGTGACTGCTGGCCATACTCGATATACTGCACACACCGGATATGGACAAACACAGGACGGCGGACTTATTCATCTCGAAAGTACCATCCACAACCCTCTCACAGTAAGAGTGGAGCTCTGATCCAAATGCACAGAGAACGGCACTTGAATCAAAATTTGAGAACAAAATACAAGAAACCTGTTTACCTCTTGTAAATGATGGGGAAACTGGAGGAAATGAGCTATGGATGCCAAGTGCTGACAATACTGGGGATAATCCTTCAGCCTATGACAGAACACATTCAATTACAACCCCAGCATCTCTGTTGGGTCATATCATTTAATTCCATCTTGTACAGAAGGAGATGAATGTCAAAGAGTCCTACCTATTTTTAAACCTATCTAGTGCAGCAATCCCAAAGTAATACATTTTGGATCCAAAAGGTTTCCTTAAGGCTTCAAGAACATATCGCAGTGCCAGCCCCAGAGCCATGTATGTGACCAGGCCCTTCTCAATGATGCCCCCAAAGAGACAAGCAGTGATGTGCAACTCTTTGTCCGGGTACTGTGGGAAGAAGCGATACTCCTCAAACAGGTTCCTCAGCATGCAGTTGAACACCTCACGCTCCCGTTTGATGTTTGAGTCCTTAAACCTCTGCAACATCTCCAGCACCTGTGGATAGAATCATGTCATTAAGAGTGGTGAGAATCCAGCAGACTTCTCAATATTTCAGAAATGATTGAGTGAAAAATGAAGCACTCTCTCATCCAAACAATGTCTTTCTAAGAGCTCTACAGAGACTTTGGAGAGACTCACCTCATCAACAGACATTGTGGGATGTGGAGGATGGTTGTAGATGCGCTGGAAGTAGCTGTTGGCCTCATCATCAATTTCCTTACTAAAGTGCTGGTTAGCCTCAGGCCAAACCTGAGATAGGTCAGCTGTGTGCACAGAAAACACACACACAAAATGGACAGACATGACTTCTTTTTCTGTTGACCTAGATTAAGTTCAATTTACTGGTAATCTTTCAAAAATATATTTCAATTAACCTGTTTTCACATACAGAATTTTAACATGTCTGAAGATTCTCATTCATCCAGGTCATGGTAGTCAAGGTGTTCAGCTATATGCAACTAGACTTTCTTTAAGGTGCTTGAAGACGTTTCACCTTTCATCCGAAAGGCTTCTTCAGTTCTGGCATGGTGATAGGAAAACTAGGAGACTTATCTCTGGACTGTGGGAGTAACCATGATCTGTAGACCACACCTCTTGTAATGTGTCAATTTCACACACTGACTTATGCTAATTATGTCAATAGGCGACTCATGTGACCCACCGTCACATGACGAGAGGTGTGGTCTACAGCTCACAGTTACACCCACAGTACAGAGATAAGTCTCCTGGTTTTCCCCATCACCAGATCAGAACTGAAGAAGCCTTTTGGATGAAAGGTGAACCGTCTTCAAGCTGCATATTACTGAACACCTTAAACAACAACAACATTGTGTGTGACTGAAGAGAGATACCGTTTCCGCAAACTGCCCCCGCCATGACACTTACTCTGCTGAAAGGTGGGTGGGTTGAGCCCTGGGGTGCTCTTTCTTGTGCCAAATGGATCACTGTTGACTGCTGGCATCCCAAGTCCAGAGCCAATACCAAGTGGAGCTGCACATGAAATAATCCAATAGACACACACATTATGCATCTCTGCTGCCTGAGCATTTAGACTGCAGCTTCCCAGCTACTACCCACAGTTTCCACACCACTTCATAGACTTGCAGTGAAATCTATGGTATGATTAAAATGAGTCCTTAAAATAACCTTAAGCGTATACCACACTGCTTATAGACATCATACTATACTATATACTGTATCAGAATACACCAGTGCCTTTGTTTGCGGAACTGAAGTTTGTATAGAGTGCTGCATGGAGGTAGATGGGTGGTACTCTAATCAAACCACTAGCAGCCTCTCTCTAATGTGCATGAGCTGCCGCTGCTACATCAGCAGTGACATGCTGAAGGCCCTACCAGGAAGTTGTGTGGAGAGGCCGCTTATTCCGAAAGGGGCACTGGGGTTGGGGTTGGACAGAGGAGGAAAGGCCTTGGCTGGAGACTGGGGGTTGCTGAAGGCAGAGCCCAGTGGGGTGGGGAAGCCTTGCATGCTTTGCGTGTGGGAGGTGGCCGACGTGCCCAGATTCAGCGAACTCATTGAAATCGGTTCCATCTGCAAATATAACAAGAGGGTCGGACTCCAAAATGCATCAAGGTGACCAGCCTACACAATATTCAAATGCATTTACTCCAGTTAGCCTAGATGTAGCACTACATAGATAATAAAATAAAACACACACACACACACACACACACACACACCATAAGCAAGACATACATTTCCCCAAGGAACAGGCTACACTAGTAAGCTGGCTAGTTTGCCATCAGGTCATACATTCAACATACAGCAAATCTTTCAGTGACCCCAACTAAAAATCATGTCTAACGGTAATGACTAGAGCATGTCTGTTGCAGACCACTTCACACAGAACATCATCCCAGAGCAAAGGTGTTGAGTCACACTGGTCATCATCAGTGGCTAAAGCACAAATAAAGCTTGTCTTGAGAGCATATTTGTACCTGGACTGGAGAGATGGCATCTAGACTGCTGGTGCTTGGGGCGCGACCCTTTGGCATAACTCCAGGAGGCGGTTGGCGTGCTTTGTTCATCACATTACTACAGTTAGCCGCCATGGTCAAGATGGCCTCAGAGAGCTCCTGGGATACACTCCTAGTCAGAGAACAGAGAGATTGGCAAAGAGATTTATTACCAAGTTCAGAGAGCCATTCAAGTTTGCCATGAAGAGTAGCAAAAGGCCTGAGGCCTGACTAAGTTCACTCAGGAGTGCTCACCCAGCACGGGACTGCAGACAGGCCAGCATGGTAGCCAGGGTTTCAGGAGGAAGCTGAGCACTTTTGGGCTGGTCCTTGTCAGGGGCCAGACCACCCATGATGGAGGGGCAGCGTCTCTTTAGAAAGGTGACACACGCTTGGATGAATGGCTCCTATTGGACAAAAAAAAAGCCCTGCATTAACTTACAGCCTATATTAGTGCACATAGCAAGCCTCAGTCAACAAAAGCAATGAATTTGTGAGAATAAAAAAATGGTCATGTGTGCCAACCTACCCCGTGCTCCAGGATTTTATCAGTCAGCCATTTGTCAAGTTTGAGGTATTCACGGCGAGAGGCAAGTGCAGCAAGGTCAATTACAAAGGCAAATGGAGTACCATTGAGCAGCATGGAGAGAGACTAGGGACACAGAGACAACAGACAGGTTAAGACAGGCAAACGTCTGCGGTTCAGTGAGTGTGTTGAAGAAGGGATGACTGGCGATTAGGCTACCTTTAAGTCCTGAGCCACATCTAATATGCGCGAGAGCTTGGCCTGGTCGTACTGTTCTCCCCTCATGTACCACTCTGCCATTGAGTGCATGATGAGCTGGCGGATGGAAGGGGACTGGCCCTGAGAACATAAGAGGGCATGGGGGATTAGTATGTGGTGGGAGACCAGGGCTGAAGCAGAATGCAGGCTGGATTGGGTCACCCTACCTGTCCATGCCAGGCGTAGTGCAGGATGATGGCAGAGTTGGGATGGTTCCCCAGGAAGATGGGCATGAGGGTGGAGATGAGCTCGTGGCGCAGCGTGTGCCAGGATGTGCTGATCTGCAGCAGGGCCAGCACCAGCATGTCTGGGCAGTGCTTGATGGGAAAGCTGAAGAGCTGCTTCACCTGGTCATATTGGCCCACCTCCGACAGCCGCAGCAGACTCTCCACCAGGTCTAGACTCTTCCTGAAGACCAGAGAGCAGGGCCACGCACAAGGCCAATCACATTAATAAGGACCATAAGCAGTTAGCTCCAACACTGTGTGGCAATCAAATGTCTCTCTAGCCATCTAGTTGGATGCCCATCTGCTATAGGGCAAGCGTTCCACTGTTTTTCCACTGTTTACAACAGCAGTTCCTTGATCATTCATTTTGGAGAACATTCTACACAAGTTCAACCGAATCACACAAACAGCAGCATAGGTGTTTTCTGACTGCAGGAACTCTGGCCACTTGCCCGTTGTTGGGGACTTCCCAGGCTGTGGGAACCACAGACTAAACACAGGGTTCCCAACCCCAAAATGTCTAGCTCGCTAACAGAACATGGTTTGATTTTATGCATTCCACACATCGATTTTAACCAATAGGTGACATCCACCACCACCAGCTCCACCCTGAAGTTTCAGGTCCCTTCAGTCCTAACTCTTTGGGCTGCAAACACTGGGCCTGAGAGTGCTCCTCAAGCAGCTCCATAAAGATGGCCTGGGCCTTCCAACTGTGTTAAAGCACCTCGTGTTAGACTGAACAGCTTAAGGTCAAGAGTGCTGTGATGAAGTATACACTCACCAGGTAGCTATTTCCCGGTTATCGTCCTCGGGGGGAGCCTTCAAGATTTCAATGGCGACGGTGTGACAGGGGTAATCAGCAAAGCAGAACACATCAGGATTCATCAGGGAGTGCTGGATGAAGGACAACTGGGAGGGGAATGAGGAGGAAAAAAAAAAAAAAAGTTGAAGTACACAGTGTTGGGACACAATGTTGTTTCTGTACAACAATAATAACCCCAATATGAATGGTCCAGGCACGGACTGTATGTGCAGAGTGCATACACTGCGTGTTTTTAATCTTTCTCTCTTATAAAAGGACAAATTCTGTTATAAATTCTAAACAAATTGATAAGTCATCTTGGAATGGTTGTATAGAGTAACATACCTGCCCTTCTGCATGCTTCCAAGGCCTATAGATGAGATCTACAGGGAAGACCTCCATGCCAAGGCCCCTCTGAATCCCGTAGACCACAATCTGCAAGCCCTTACTGTCCCGGATCATAAACCCTGGGTGGTCCAACTCATACGTCACCTCTTTGAAGTTCAGATTAGGATTCTAAACAGGAAGGAAGAAATATGACATTCATTCAAGTGCAGACCAACTCTAAACTTTATAAATAGCTAAAGACAATCATGCATCACTACTACATCTACCTATTATGTCCAAATAAGGAATGCATTCCAAGGGAAATCTACAGCACCTAAAAGCGTTCTACTTACCACTTCCTTGACCACATCTATGAGAACTTCTACATTCCAGGTGTGGGCCTGAGAGCCGTCACTCTTGTCCTTCCCATCGCTCCATATGCCACTGCCAGGAGTGGAGATGGACTGGGCAGCACACAAGACAACACAAACACCATCACAATCTCAACCAATCACTCAGGAGAAAGACAAAGTACAAGAGACAAAAACCTTCATAACGCTAAAAGCTCTCTGCACTTAAAATAATAATAATCATCATGAAGCCATGTGAACCTGTAGGGGAATCCCATCGGACAGGCCCGAGTGTGTGCGGGCCATCATGCCCAGCACTCTGGCCACCTGACTGGCAGTGACCTCCCGCACTCCATACTGCAGAATAATGTTGCGGCACTCGTCCACACTGCAGGGGGTCAAGACAAAACCACAAGTGTCAGGGATGGCACAGGATTCAGCTTTTACTAGGATTTCCTCATCAGTGCAAGCATACTTTAAACACAATGGTATTTTGATCATTTTGTGATGTCCTCAACCTAGAACCAAGCAATGCTGTAGCCAAGCAACAGAATTGGTCTTTTACTATGACCAACAGCAGTTCTCAGTCATTTGATGGGCACACGGGTGTGCAGGGTTGTATCCACATTCATTAATTTTCATTTTTAACTTCCATCTTTTTTTTCTGATATAGTGCAGTTTCTGAAACCTTAAAGCAGACTGCTTTGAAAATACAGCTGCAGCCATTTTAGTCTGACACCTTTGTGGCTGTATTGTGGTGTGTAAGGACTTGCAGTCTAAAAGAGACTTTTGGAACTGCTGATAAGGTGACCAAGTGTCCCTGATGAGTCATGCTACTGGGACACAACTATTTCCTGGACCAGAACAAATGTCCAGTGCAAGAAAATGGTCATGCGATGCGCATGTCATATCAAGGCATGAAATGTAGACATCACGTTGGATGCAAGCTACATTTGACATTGACATTTCTCACAGGCATGTCTGTTTTGTTTCAAAACAAAACAAAACAAAAAACTGTCCAATGCTTTCAAATGACAACACATAAACTATGGATTCAGGAGGATCTTCCAAACGTCAGCCTACCTTGCACAGAAGCCATAACCAACTTCCTGCATAAACTCAGCGAGCGAACTTTCCATCATGGTCTTGGTTAACTCTCCAGAGTCAGGCAAGATCCTATCCATGAGAATGTCCCGTTTCTCAGGGTACAGAAGTGGTGCGAGCACCACAGGACAGCGCTCCTGCGGAAAATCTACAACACACACCACAGGCTCATTCAGACACAGCAAAGAGAGTCATTTACCAAAGGTGGGCACCAGGCAATGATCATGTTAAATTCACTTCGTGCACAAAGCCTAGGGGGCAGAATTTACAGGCTGAACAAAAGTCTGTCTGATTATTCTTTCAGCCATTCCCAAGCCATCCTCACTGGGAACTAAAGTAGCAAGTGATTCAGCTGCTCACCTCTGCACAGTGTTTTAAGGAATACGTCGATTTGCTCTTGGCCAACCCCACTAAATCCCTTCTGCCCAAACAGAAGATGGGAAAGAAGCAGGTGCAGAACCTCTATTGCTATGTCCTGGAAGCCACCTTCTTGGTTGCCCCCAAGGTCGGCGTCCACGTATGAGCGGAGGAGGTCTGGAAGCTTCTGCTTCACAAACTGGGCAGCTAAAAAGCAAATTAACCAATCATTTCAGTTCTTACACAGAGCGCAAAAGCAAAAACAGTCATGCTGCTGAAATGTACTTCATAAGGTAATGCAAGCAACACATAGACCTAATACAAGACATTGCCCTTAAATACTGTATGTGCATCTACAATTGACATATGGCACTAAACAGAATACTGCTCTCAGATTCACGCCTCATCCTTTCCGCTGATGTATGTTTTTATATTCAATGAATTGCACCATTGCATATAATTGGGAAAACATTTCACATTTTCTTAAAGGGGACATATTATGCAAAAAGCACTTCTTTTGATTTTGTATTTCCATTTGGGTCCCTGATTCTTCTACAACCACTCCAAGTACAAAAAAAACATTCGTCGAGTTTCTGTGAATCAGTTTTAGAGATTAAATGTCAGAAAACGTTGTAGAATGAGCCATTTGGATGTTTAATCCAGACTGATGTCAGTCTAGACTAGACACCAAAACTGTTCATTAAAATTTGACTGAGAGTATCAACATTCTGCCATTTTTGAGGCAGTTTTCCACCAGGTTCAGTGAAGATTTAAAAAAAAGCCACCATTCAGTAAGTGCAAAGTCTGGTGTGAGATACATGAAGGTTAATGATCTAACCAGCCAATATTACTAGCCTAATTCAAAGAATTTTCCTGTCTAAATAACTTGCCCTTATTAGCAAGGATCGGACCAACACTGCTACTAGTTGCACTACGTTACTACCAGGCCTCTTGCTACTGCTTGACGAGTGACAAACTTAACCATATATGACGATAATCACATTTTAGTAACTCAATAATTGAAAAATAATTGTTCATGGCAATGTGCTTCAGGGCTGATGGATGTAGACGGGCTTACAAGTGTTTTTTTTTTTTAGCAGCAAGATCAGCCACTTTAACTATTCAACTGAGCTCGCAAAGACAGGTCATTTTCATCAGCCAAATTCTCATGCAGAAGAGATGGGATTGATGTGTATACCGTCGCAATCTATTGCTATGTTCTCATTGGCTAACTGAAATGAGAACATTGCATTTCCTCATGCATAACAATGACACTGGAATAGTAATGAGAAACAGTCTCTTATGAAGGGGGCAGAAACACAAGGGGAACAGAAGGTGATAATACCAAATCTGAGAGGTCCAAGTTCTTTCAGAGATATATACATGGAGTGCATACATTTATGTTAACTTGCTGAAAAAAAATTATATGTCCCCTTTAAATCACTGAAAGCTATTGAGTGACAAGAGAAATCAGAGAGAGCTAGGTCTCATTGCAAAAAGATTTTTGATCCTTTGTGTGTGAAGTACTGCAGCCATTCAAACAGGGCCTCCACAATTCCATGCCATACTCACCAAAGGCTCGGAGGTCTGAGCTGCTGGAGTTAAGAAGAGCGAGGCCAAATATCACCTGCAATAAATACAATAGCTCTATCTTGGGGGTCTTTTCACCAAATATACAACAATATGTAGCAAGATTTCTTAAACTAATGCTTACCTCCTGAACCTTTGTAAGCTTTAGGACTTTACTCAACTGAGTAAACAAATGGGGTGATGGTTTTAAACTCTGTAAAATGAACAGACAACCATTCAGAGATTTAGTTCAGTGGTTAAAGTCAGGTTCTTCAGGAAAATGAAAAGCTGATAGCGGAACTCTAAAAACAAATGAAATTACCTTCTGATAGTGCAGGGGATTGTCAATGGCGTAACAGAGTGTTGAAATAAAGTTTGGCTTTGTGATCAGACACACACACTCCTGGATCAAAAACTGTGTCTTTAAGAAATGCAGGTACACAGGGAGAGAACAAAACAACAATAATAATAAGATAAGCAACATAAGTCAGAAATGAATGTTAAAATGTCAAAAATAGCTAGCCAGGCTGGCTCCACCTAGTGCTTCCGCTAAATATCACATTTTGCTAAAGCACAGTTAGGGATCTCTCCATTAGCTTAGGAATCCTCCTTCAATTTTTTGGTTGGGCACTCAGCCAACAAAGGGCTCTGGCATGCCTAATATTTAAGTTCACAGAAAGTATCTGCCCACAAAGAAAGAAACGTATGCCAATTGAGGGACTCCAGATGCTTTGTGCAAAGTGAAACGATATAAAAGCTTTTGGTGATCCAGGTTTAAAAACAACCACAGCAGAGTAAGCATCTCAAGTTGATCAAAAGTGCCATTTGCAAGTGTACATAATCACTTTTCTATCCAAAAATGTTCAAGTGTGAACAAGTGAGTAACTTTCTCTTTGAGGAAATAGTTTCCCCATCAATGCAATCATTTACTACATTTAATCACAACACTCAAACAACAGTACTAGTGAAGCTACAGTAAAGCCTTTGATCACTGAGGATTGGATGTCCAAAGTTACCTGGTGGAAGTCTTTGCCACTACTTTTACCATCGCCACTGAAATCGACATGCGAGAAGAGACAGCGGAGTAGATGCCTGTCTGCCTCAGGGCCGTGACGATTCACAATCTAGATGACGCAAAAACACTCTTCAGACACTGATTTCAGCGTTGCACAGATGGTACACAAGGCACACATCGAAGTAAGGACATTCATTTCCTGTGTCATTGGTGATACAGATTTAGCCTACTTATCAAATTTTACTAGCTACCTCAGTTCCAGTCACTGAATAATCAACACATCCAGTCAATTTGGTGATATGGTTTCACAAACCAAGAGGCCCAATATCCCCCGTCCTAATTCAGCACCTCATATCCTCAAAGACCCAACATTGAGCGGGAATAGCCCAACTTGACAAGCATCCCATTCATGTATTTTTGTTTATATGTAATTCAGCAAACACTTTTTTCCAAAATCACATAAACAAAAACACCACATTCTTAACAGATTTTTTTAAAATATAAAACTTAAACATATCAGAATAATAGAACACCAATTTAAACAGGTTAATCTATTTCTTAGGGTTTTTGTAGGCACAAGACCCCCATTAAAATACACAATAAATGAAGACAATATGATAGTAAAATGCTCCATATGAATAAAGAACAGGAAAGAAAACCTCCTTGTTCCAGGAAATGATCTCAAGTGATTCGAATCTGGTGACTCCACTATACCTCTGCCCCTATAATGCTAATAATGCCCCTAAGTACATCAAAGCCAGAGACTAACTCAGTGGGTTTATTTGCTCATTTTTATAGGCCTATGCCTGCATATCACCAACTCCAATCAGTAGTTCAATCATAAAGATGCTCTAATTCCCTAAGACCCATCCTGATGGCAAATATGATACTCATGGACAGAACAAGCAGAGTGAGGAAGTGTACAGCAGAGGACCACAGTGATGGGACGTACTAGAGGTCTAACCCTAAGCCCACAATTCTTCTGCGTCAAGAATCTGTCATATGGCTGGACAGATATTACGGTATGACTATGTTTTCCTATAGCTGTGTGTGCATGCTGCACATCTCTGTACACACAGAGCATATGCACATGTTCAACATTACCACTAATGTGCATGAAAAATGTTTACATTTATTTTAACTGAGGACACTAAGATATCTTGATACTGCAAATCAATACTGCTAGTCTAATATAACTATCATACTGTGCTGTGTGTGTCACACCATCATCGTTTCTGCTCAGTATATAAACATATTACTGGCCCTAGTGGACAAAAATTGCAGCTGTGATGCAAGTCACACGGTCCATGATATTTCATTAGAAATCGCCCTGAATTATAATCAAAAGTCATTTTGTTTGGGGAAATTGCTTTTCCTGGCACTCCCCCAGGATTTAATCATGAACATGGATGTCAATTACTGTCCAACTGAGAAAAAAAAGTAACATACATAAATGAATTTGTATTAATGTATAAATAACAAACTTACATGTTGTATTTCCTGCTGGCTGGCTCTGTAGTTTTTCTTAGTTAAATTGTCCACCAGGTAGCTGATTTGAGACAAAGCCAGCGAGAGCGAGTCAAGATTCATTGCTGGTTGGGGCGGAAGCAGGCGGCCGAGCCCGGCGCAAAATCACCATTATTCCCCTTTAGTCACTGCAGTGATAGGTTACTTTTGCTCCCCCCCCTCCCCGTAGAAAATGTTTGTTTCCAAATAAACTGATCCTCTAAGAGTAACAATGCAACTCAGCGTCCCTCAGGGCAACTGGAAATGTGACATCTGCAAATAAAAAAAAAAAGAATGTTACAACATGATTCATACATTTATGGATAAATCTGACAACCGCTAATGTTTGATCTAATTAAAAACAATATATATATATATATATATATGACATTAATCAATTACTTTTTTTGTAGTACACCAAACATCTTTCCAATTGAAAACAGAACACGATATGGCTAAGCTTTTCAAAAGCTATTTCATGCATTTGAATGTAGTTTAATACATTATGTTCAGTAGCCTGCTTTTCTCATTTCTAATAAATTAAGCTTTTATAAACACAAAAATAAACTGAGAACCACGTTTCATATAGATCAGTATAACGATCCAAGGCAGGCAACACTTTGGCCTATACATTCAAGCAGATATACGACTAGTCAACTTAACAGAAGCTTAAAGTAATATTGCATATTGACATGTATGTCTGTATAACCTGTCCAGCAAGACCCGATTACTACGATACTGCCAAGTTAGGTTTGTTAAGATTGCCAAGTTAATAGGCAACTCCAAAGAAATAGCCTGATCATCTCCCGTAGCAATGAAGCTCATTTCGGGTAAAAATCGCTCATGTGTAAACTAAGGCTATATGCAAGTGTTCTCGGGCCAGCTGTTGGGAGTTTCCAAATCAAGGTTCAAGTCTCATAGCTAACGCTAGCTGATGCATCTCACAGTCAAGTTAGGGACCTTCCTGTCGCTTACTTGTTTGACCAAGTTTGTAACAACTTTACACAATTCACAGGGGTTGATAACAATCCATTGAATTTAATATCTCAACACTTAATCATACTTTGACATCCGCCTATGACCGGTCGATTTTCTTGTTCCAAATTGGCGACGACTTGCAATGTAGCTACAAAGATAACGTTAGCTCACTAAAATCATTTTAAGGACAGCCAAATTAGCAAGCTTCATTGCTACCTATGATACGTAGAGCATCTCTAAATAATGCACATAATTCTGGCATTTTCTGTCAACAACAATAACAGCTGCGGAATTTGGCATCAGTAGCGAAATGGTCCAATAAATCTGAAAATTAAGTTACACCTACAACGTCAATTATATCAGTTCAAGTATCTAACTGACTGATGAGTAACGTTCCTTGGGAGTTCATACGTTAAGACAAACGTATGAAACAAACGATGTTTATGTGAGCCAAGAAGTCGCTAACGTTACCGAGCACCTTGGTTAAGTTTGTGCCATGTCCGTTCAATCGAAATGTCTCGAGCTTTCCCAGAAAATTATATGCCAAGATTCTCAATTTAAGGTGGACGTCTACATCCCCAATAGCAAATTAAACTGAGAATCCATATAGCTAGCTGGCAGTTGTAGCTAACCTTGTTCCTGTCTGGCTGCTAACATTACAGATGGACAAAGGAGAGTCTGCGTTAGCTACGTTCAGTTACATAGCTACATCATGGCACAGGATATGACCCTGTACACAGCTTAACAAGCTAACAATAAGTGATTAAAGTTATGATGTACCGAAAATGACTCTATAAAACACACTGCACATAGCAAATAACCAAGTGGACCATACGGCGATTACTTTACACAAGCACACTTAAGACACGATGACTCCCGACGTTATCGTAGCTAGCGACAGCTAACTATTCGCTATTCATTATGGCTTACGTTAAATGTTAATGTTAGCTGGCTAATGTTAAAAAGTATCCATAGTCTTACGAACTGGCAACACGATCGACGATGATATTTCGTTTGATATTTGAAAAGTCCTAGTTTTATGTCATTAAGAAGTAGCTAACGTTAATGTATGTGTCACCAATAGCCTAATCCGAGTAGGCCTCAGCACCGCTAGCTAACGTTAGAAACACCAATGCTATAGATAATGTGTCAGTCGCAAGGTATACAAGGCTAACGTTAGTGTTTTCCGTGCTTGCTAATGTAGCATACAATATGTAGCGTTAACCTAACGGCATATGGTTCTCAAACTATTAATTTATTTTATTAATAGCTATCTAGGCACGAATTACAATATAAGGCATATCAATACCGTCGTGAATTTTCTCGCCTAGGTTAGTCAGCGATGTCCCTTACCGCTAACATTACTCTGCTTACAAAAACAGACGTTAATTTCGACTAAGAGAATTCACAAATCTGATAGCCAACGTAACCACAGTGACTTAACGTTAGCTAGCTACGTTACAGAGACTCCATAGCTTAGCCAATGCTGCCCTCATTGCCCAAAGTAAATCATGAATTGCTACAAGCTAAGTCCATAAATAGTGATTTATGCTAACCTCAACAATTGAGCTGACATATGAGTACCAAAACGTCTCCTAGTCATCTACATGGCACAGAACACAGACATCAACATCTGTGATACGATTCCACCACGGTTAAATTAGAATGAGACAGCTTTAAAGTTTTCAGGATAAGTTGCACCGGTCAACGTTAAGACGTACATGTTAGCTGTGTGGATGCGTTTCAGTTACCCGCGATGATTAGCGCTAGCTAAAGCTGTTGCTAGCCACCTTCTTAGCTCTCACTGTGGACAGCCAGTTAGCTAACGTTAGCTAGCATAACGACCAGTCAGCAATGGCATTGAATATCATAATGCATTATTTGGTGTTAAAACAGTCTGAAGACAAGGTAGACGAGATTTGTCAGATCTTTACCTCGCTAACAGGAATTATGTGCAGATGACCATTTTCTTTCTTTTCACCTCACAATATTCACAATTAAAAGGTCGCTTTCTCCCTGATGCAGTTTGATTTTTCAAAATAAAATGGCGACTGTCAACTTGCGCGCGTACCCAATGCGGCTCGACCCCGAGCTCGCGACACCGCAGTAAATCGAGTGATGCACCCGGAAAATAGCGATGTGGCGTACAAGTGATGCACATGTAACTGCCAAATCAACTATGCTGGCAATATGCATGTCAGTGTGGTATTGAAAAAAGTATGAATATCTAATCAGAATTAGCAAATATCTAATTTGGAGCTGATGCATTTTTTGAAAAAATGTGTTAAAGTCTAAGTATCCTAGGTGTTCGAACCCTACCTATTCGTTGATTGTTTTGAACTAAAATCTTGTGCGTTTTATTTTGTTTGTGAGTTTGAAGAGTGGCCAACGACTACATTTCGACGAGCCAACAATCCCAGCGACAAGAGCAATTTGGTGTTGTAGACCACACCACACACATGACAGCTCTTCATCTAGTGATATAATAGATTGAGCCAGATCCTATTTGTTTTAAAGTTTGAATTTTGTTTCCCTATGTTCATGGTAATCTACTTAAAATCGACAACTGACATTAGCCATTCATATCACTGGTTTAACCTGTTCGCTTCTCCATCCAACGAACTTGATTTTCTTGCTTCCGTGTGTTCACCTCCCCCTACTGGCCAAAGTCTGAAAATAAATACTGCCCCCCAAAAAGTAAGGCCCGACATGCCCGACAGTAACATCAAAATGTATGACAGGGCCCAATCCAAAGGGCTGAAGGGGCGGTTGTCTTTCAAACTGCCTGACAAGATGCCACTACGGTATGTCTAGCGACTTTCTACAAGAATAGAGCGATGTGATTGGTCCAACCATATTTGGGAGAACAGCTACTGAGGCCCTATGGATCGTTTCTAGATGTAGCCTACCTGCAAAGCAAAACATTTGCTGCCGCTAGCGTACATCTACATTTCAAGGCTAACAAAAATCTGTATTCTGTCAATAATGTTTATTTTCCATTCTCAGTATGTTCACAATAATGATTTGCTTTTATTTTGTCTAACAATATGCGTCTCTCATTGCAGCCAATACATCAGATTAACGGTACTAGCATGTGGTGACATGATTACCTGGAAAAGATTTGTTTGTTTATAGTTTATCATTTGATTTTAAACATATTTACTCACAACACATGCTCTGGCATATAAAGGCATACAGAATGTGACACTGATTAGACTACATAATGAGGTGCAGACCTACAAGCACAGAATAATCACAAAGCACCCAAATCGATGATCTAGTCCAGGTCATATGGTTGTGCAAATATCTCATAGCTTTGAAACAGAGGGTCTACTACATAACTCTAGTCATATGTTGACTTTCTACATGGCTCTGACTGTGTTATTTGACTGCATCCTTCAGCTGAGAATATAACATTCCCAAACTAGCTATGATATAGATTTGCCTCTAACACTCTTCTCAGTTTAAACACACAATGAATAAGCACATGGGGAATTCTGAATCAGTATGTTGTGTGTGCATACAAGCCTGGATAGAAATGTCTTAGGATTTGATTACTTCACATGGGATCAGGAGAGCATTAGGAAGGTGGTTTCATTAGGCTACAGCTCCTTCTTCTCTTGGTTGTTTGTATGCAAATTTAAGTGCTGGGCCTACATGCATTTCCTTAAAATTGTAAATCATTAAGTAAGCTACTCCAGACAACAGCAGGTGTGCCACTACAAAATGCTATTGTCTTTGTGGGGTATTTTTTCACATTTTCACTAATGCAGATGAACATTTTGGTGTTAGCCATTGGGGTGTTCTTCATCACCCACACTGTCATGTTCAACACAAGTTGAATACTTTTTGGTGGGTAAAACTCATTTCATCATTCAGTTCAATTAGACTTCAGTTGTCTGTTCAGCATGTCAGGGTGACAAACAACCTCACAGTTAAAGGGAAAGAAAGAGTTTGGTTTCAAAACACTATCCATTTTTGAAAATATTAGTCTTTTTTTATTGTTTACTTCAGGTAGGCATATTAATAAAATCACAGTTCTTGCTTTGTATCCGTATAGCAATATATATAGTTGGATGGATATGAAACAAAATTTAAATAACCAAACTCTTCTTGACCTGTACTGCTGACCTGCCAACCAATTATTAGAGCAGGGGAGGGGAGGAATTTGGTTGGAAGTGTGCTATCCTTTTGCTAACCGCATCTTTACAATACATTACAATACAAATCTATAACACAAATAACAAATGCTATAAAACACTCTTTTTTTTTTTAAAGCACAGTAAGTGACCTTTATTGAAGTTCATTACAAAAATAACCACAAGATGGTTTAGAATTCAATGAAATTGATGAGCAGCTGAAAACATAGATGTCTAACTTTTCCCTTAAGAATTTCATTGTGTAACAATGACATATTCTAACTCAGTAAATCCCCCATCACCATCTCACCTTGTTTTCTCACACTTCGGACAACTGGACACATAATTACGGTGGAGAATATAAAATGAATACTTTACACCAGGTCAAGAGTTTATTTGACAGTATTTCAGAATATCATACAGTAAACAAGATCTTAGCAAAAATGTATATCCACACTGTAGCATTTCATAAAAATATTTGCTCACTTAGTGTTTGAAACTATCAGTAATACATTAAATCATATTTATAGGAATACAGCTGTACAAGTTAAATACACATCTAACACTACACAGTAATATCGATCTGAGTGGGGCCTCATGAGCGTGCCATCTTTCACAGATTCAATATTTTCTGAGAATAAAAAACTTTTCACAGCAGGCAGGAAACAGCTTCAACAGTAAAAGCTATGAGCTGTGCAATATATGCTTTTCTCTGTCCCTTGTAAACAGCAATAATGAGCATATGTCTACCACATTGCACTGAATCTAAAAGTACCTATGACTGGAGTATACTGGACGTCTTTGTGCTGGGGATCCACGGGAATTTATTGACAGGGAAAATATAGCTTTCAAGTATTCTGTGTTAATACTCTGTCATGGATGTCTGTTCTTTTCTGCATCCTTGGCACTCTAATACAGTTTACTTAAAACTGATGTCATCTCTTTGTCAGTTACCAAAATATGATCATACATATATATTTCTCAGCTTGTACTACCTGTAAATTCTGTATACTACTATTACAGAATAATTGGCACCTTGATTATGAACAATAGTTGCTGGGGAGCAGCAGGTGTTCCTTTCTCTTTTAGTGATGAACAGAATTCAGGGTTCAGCGAGAACAGCATCCTGAATCCTTCAAGACAGACTTAAAAAGCAGCAACGATTTCCTTTAGTCATGCTAAAAATGGCAACATCAAACAAAACCTTTTTCCATCACTGAACAAATGCAATACAAATAATATGTGTGTGTGTTAACAGCATCCTTCAAAATCCAATTCTGCACATATTTTTAGGAACACTGACTGGGCTTACGTTGGGCACAGTGTAGCCTAATTACTAAGATGGATGATCAAATGTAAGAAGCTATTCACATAGCTGCCCCACTGTTAGAGTGCGTCTCCCAACACAAACCTATTGGACAAAGTCTTCAGCAGTGTCGGTCAGTACAGTACCCACTAGGGCCCCTGGGGCCAAAGGCACCATTATCAGCCCAAGATCAGCGCTTGCATGCAGCAGCTCCATTGGCCTCAGTTGGAGAACAGTGTTGCTGAGTGATGTGGCTTTAGGCAGGTTATTGGGCAGCTTCGTTAACACAGCCTCGCCTTCAAATCTACTGGGCTGGGCTGGGGAGGACAAGGATAATACTCACAGGAAAATCAATACAGCAGACCAGGAATAATTGATTCGAAATCCTTGGAAAATGAAATTAACTAAGCCCAATGTGGAACTTTTCAGGAGTCATGAGACACATGCAGTTTAACGGTGTGAAATTCCTGGTATTATGAATATTTCAATTCTCTTTCATTCACTCAAAAGATAGAATAGCCAAGCTGAGGGTACATGGTCCTGAATGGGTGACTACGGTCCGTTTGCTTGAATGTTACCTTGTGTTTTCATATGCTCATGGCCAAACATGAGTCAGGCCTCTGTGTCTTCTCAAACCTCTCGTCTGCACTAGAACTTGCTCCTAAGGCACTCTGCTCTGTCAAGTGCTTCTCTGAGCCCCACGTACTAAAATAACAACTAGCCTGCATCCATTCTTTAGACTCTCACATATCTCTGGTCTTTGGGAACGAGGAGGGGGAAAAAACAATGAAGGAAACATATTTAGGTTTACTGCAGGGCAGACACATTTTTCAGCTTAGAGGCGACACACAAGTAAAACTAAGGAGAATGGAGGAAATCAGCAGCTACACTTGGCTAAATGTAGCCATTTCTTCCTAACATTGGACTGCAATACCATTAGGTTGTTCACTGAAATAAGGAGGTTTGTGAGACTGGGCCATCACAGGGTATTCCGAACAGTGGCTTTGGCCTAAGAGTGCTGTGGTATATGAAGAACTCCATTATTCCTTCTCACACTCAAAAAGTGAGCACAAGTAGAGCCCATTTGCACTTTAGTCTTGAATTCTTCCAAGGACTTCTGATATGTAATCAAATATGAGTCTCTATATGCTTTCACAAAAAGGATGATTAAATTGGTCTTGTTATAATAATAATGTAATCATTTACAACCTACGAAATCCAAAAACTGTGTGGCATGGTTTTCTTTCCTCCAGTTTTGTATGTTGGCCTTTTCACACAGAAATGATATGTGGTCAAAAGTATTCACAGCAAGTCTATGAATATCAGATATATACGATACTAACACTTGAGTCAACTTGAGGAATTCCTTTTAAGGCAGAGCTGTTGATATATCGCAAAATGGATTCGTAACGCCATTCAACATTCATTTTCTGCTAGCGTACTACTCTGCTCTCCATATAGTGGGTCTGCAACAATGGCCCTACTTATGGGTCCCCAGGCAGACTGAAATATCTTACACTCCTTACACAATTTGCATTTTGTCCACTGGGATTCTTGACAGGCCCATCATGCTACACTGTATGTACTGTCTCCTTTCTGGAGAAAATTGTCTCTTTTTTGAAATGGCTAGAGAGAAGGTCTAGTATAGGATGCAATGCTTAACAGAAACATGGAGAGAGAGGCGATAATGAAGGATTTCCTTATCTAGGTTGCACAAAAGGAATACAGAGCAAGATCCCATTTCCAGTCACACAGGGAGTTTGCCTTAGTTGGCTTTTGAATCTCTCTTCATACACTGCATATCAGCTCCCTTTGGAGGCATTTCTTTGTGTCGTCCACAACATCAAGACGAGTTTGTCTCACTCACTAGGTTACCATGCCCTCATCTCAAGTTTGTTTATCCCCGATGGTCGGTTTGTGCCCGAGGCCCAGGAACGTGCATACTCCATACTGGATCCCATCCCCACTGAAGTATGTCTGCAGGTGTGTGGGCTGGAGGCGCCAAACAAACCTAGCTCAGCTCATCTTCTCTTCATTTCCCTTGGCATCCACTATGCTGTCTCTGACTGCAGCAGGGGAACTTGGGGCCACATCCAATCACTGCAGCTCAGGTACCTGCGGGTGGGCCTGCCACCCTGAGCAGAGCAACCCCTCCACGTGTTGGCAATATGTGACTTGCAAAGGAACACACACAAACACACATCCATACACACCCCCACACACACATACTATCTCTCGCTCACTCAAAGGCACACATGGACACACTCACCCTCTCATTCACACACAGAAAATGTCATTGCCTGCAGAGGAGAGGTCAGGGGTGTGAGCTGGAATGAGATGAGGGTTGAGTCCTGGGGGTTTGGTGTGCTGCTACTTCCGGCAGGGTAAGGACGGCTGCAGGGACAGCATCCCAGGTGGTGGCACCGTCTGACGGGAAAAACAAGGAGCCAGTTAGCACCCTGATGGCAATCAGCTGAAATCACCAGCTCTCATCACAATCAGAGACAAGCAGCACAGAGGTGACACACACGTCTAGCACAGGTGTGAGAAAGAGGAATTAGATGAGAAATGTTAAGAATCAGAAAATCATGCAGTGTTTTCACAAACCGTGTCTTTTGTGTGTCCCATTATGAAGAAATAGGGAGAGCCTAGAGTTTCACTTTTCATGCACATGGAGAGGTTGGAAGGTACCATTCCTACAGTGAAAGGGGAGTAAAAGCCTCAACTATGATTAAAGCTCCAAAAGGAAGAGCATCATATAATCACAGAGCTAAAGGCACATAGTTATTTAAGACAGAAAGTGTTTTCTACAAGCGACAGCTGACAGAACCAGAGAACATTCAACTCCAAAGGAAGGAGAGAGAATTAGTAAGACAGCTGATCCAGAGACATTTGTCTTACAACAGTACTACCAACACATGACAATAGAATCCATCATTGAGTGCTCGCTCTCATGTATTCAACTGTGGTGCAGGTGCGTCTGTTAGTGCCAGTAAAATACCCCACTTGGTATATTTATACATATTTATGACCAGTGCTATATTCCCTTTGGTTTTAACAGGTGGCTTGTATGCTTGTGTTGCCAGCGGTGTATTTGGGAGGGACTGGGCACCCACCATACTCTGGCACCTGGCCTGTGCCCCTCTTCAACAGCAGACGCACCCGGCGGCCCCCAGCCTTGATCAGCTCAATGGCACGGGCATGGCTCATGTCCCTGGTGCTTTCGCCATTAATCTCAATAATCTGGTCTCCAACCTACACATGGAACAATATCATAGGAGAGTTCAAGATTCAAGATTCAAGATACATGTCATTATACCAGTGAGAGTAAAATTCTTGTGTTTTGATATGAACCATATGAAGTTAAATATGAACAAGCTAGCCCTCAGTAAAACAGACCAAAAAGTATTTAAGATAATCAAACAATAACAAGGTGTGTGGGCATCAAATCCCCATTCTGTCCAGCCTCATTATTATTATTAAGTGAAAGAAACATGAAAGCTGTCATGTGTATGTTCTCATGGAACACTTTCGCTTTTGGCAGGCTTAGGGATTGTACTTAGTGATTGTACTTAGTGATTGTACTTAGGCAGTGATTGTCTCTTTCAGTTGTTCCTTATGTCTTTATGGTTTGGACAAATATCAGTTTGGATAAAATTGGTACAGAGAAAACATCTCCTCAAAGATGCCAAAAACAAGAGATGCTATGTTAAGATTGGTTTTAATTCATAGCTTTTGCAGGAAAACACAATAGTCAAGGGGTTGTTATAGGCTATAGTTAACAGTCACAACCATCTAGTCTGCCTTTTTCTTATCAAGTGTGAGGCTTTTTAGCTATTGGTTTAACATCTGGTCCAACCTTGTATCTGCAAACATATGAGAAGAGCATGTCTTGGATGAAAAGCACTCCTGGGAGAGGAACTCACTCGCATTCTGCCACTGCGTATGGCAGGCCCATCCTCTGCCAGCCGAAGCACAAACAGGTCCATTTTGTACTCCCTGCCTCCTCGAATACTGAAGCCAAAACCTTTTACACTTTTCTCCAGGTCCACAGTGAAGTAATCAAAGTCCTGAGAAGTACAACATTCATCACATGAATGACTGAGTTTCAGAATGATGGTCCAGTGTGTGCTATGGAATATAACAACCTGAAGCAGAGCTCAGCCCTACCCACTGTCTACCATTACCATCTGCTTTATTTTATTCAATTCAATTTAATTTGGTTATTTATACAGTGCCTTTTGCAATAGTATTGTCTCGTGGCACTTCACAGAAGGAGCATGCAAGAGCAACAGGGGCAAGGAAAAACTCCCTTATGTTTATTTGTCTATGAAGAAAGCAGATCCACAACTCAAGGGGCTAACCCATCTGCCAGGGGTCATGCAGGACAATTACAATCAGTAGTAACCATGATAGACTACAAGTTGTCTATGGTTTTAGCTAAGGTTCATAATAGTTCCAGAGTGTTATCCCACTTTACATTACATGGTAGTCAGTCCATAGGTGATTATCAGGAATTATGGCTGGACAATGTAGCAGCGGCCAGACATAGTGTCAAACTCAAAGGAGTGAGATGGGTCATGAGGGTAACAATAAGGGTCCATTTGATAGTTCCATTGTGAGGGGGGTCAGTCACAAAGCCTCAAGGAAGGGGAGTCGGGCTTGGCATGGGCAGTGTTTTACCAACACTGAGCTTCCAACACGGTTTCATTTTCAAATTCAGCAGTACCAGAAACTTACATGCATGTGCATGCGTACATACATATACAAATAAGAGAAGTTGAGAGAGATGGTTGGCTGGCAGTTGTACCTGTGGCCTGTAGTCTGGGACCGCATGCTGCCTGTAATCGATGAGAGGTGGGTGGCGGTACTCCAGGGTTGGGGGCTGCCGGTAGTCTGCCACTGGAGGCTGTCTGTAGTCTAGCGGAGGCTGCCGGTAGTCTGTGTACGGAGGCTGACAAATATCAGGCTTCACATCTTGCCGCGCCTTCACCTCTGACCTGTAAATACCAGACAAACACCACCATTAAGAACACCCTGCAATCCTGTCAGAAGACTGTCAACTGAGACAAACAAATCAGTGGATTCTTGCTGAAGCTAAAATATTGTGAGTAAATAAGACATATGTTACATAAACTTTCATGATGGTGAAAAACTGAAAAGAAAACTGAAGACTGAAACTTCATATTTATTTTCAATCTCCTCCCACCCCAGGAATAAATGACATAGACTTTTACTGAGTGGCTTATGCCACAAAAAAATAAACCAATGGAGAGAGTACCTCAGTGATTCCTATTATGAATGTGTGTGTGTAGATTTTTTGAGAATTGTATATTTTCAGCATTCATATTTGAGGAATTATTATGTACTTTTTCCAGAGGGCACAAATCTGTCAGTTAGAAGTCTGTTTGAGCAGTCAGGGCCAGGAAAATACACTTGTAATTTCAAGTCATATGAGGGTCTGTATAGTGTCCTGAATACAGCCAGCATTGGCTGAACCCTTAAAATACCCTTGAAATACATTTTAAAAAGCTCAAGTGGAGCATCTACTTTTAGGTGGAACTACGGCAAGCCGTTTGGGCAAATCACCGAAGGTGGACGAAGCTCCTTTACCAAATCTGACTCGGCGTGATATCCCACTGACACCCTTTCAAAGATGCATGAATCAGAGCTGAGCCTCCTGAGGGCTGACATGTGAGCAGAGCATGTCCCCTCCAGGCTTACGGCCTATGCATTATTCAGCAGCTATCCACAGGTAAATTATTAACCAAGAGGAGTTAAGTGATGTTACACAAGCCAAGCTGAAGCTCTCTGGCACAAGGGGTGTTGGATAGCTCCAGGCCATGTGGGTTATTAAACTAAACACTCTCAATCACAGCACATTCAATGCCATAACTGACAGCAGTAAGCACGCAGGCAGCCACATTTCAAAAGAGTGTGCACTCCATCCTGACAAAACTATTTATAGCTAGGGAATAATCCTTATGAAACCCAGTGAAACATCTTCTTCAGAAACATCACTAATCAAATCTGATAATGCTTCACTTTATATTAACTCAGTTTAGATCATCTTAGCCAAATCCTCAGCTCGCCAGTGTGACATCTGATGCAGTTAACTCCGTCCCCACATAGAAACGTTGCAGGACTCCAAACCAAACTTTTCAGACTGATATTGGCTTGTCCAACACTCATGGGAGTTGTCAAAGTTTTCCAAATGGAAGCCAATGCCTCCAGAAACATACAGCAATATGCTGCCAGCATGAGTATCACAGACCTGGGTGACAGAAGCTTGTATCGTGTCAGTCCATTTGGACACCAACCCAGATGTTGTGAATCTTCTTTACTTAACTCAGGTGTAAATGCTTTTCCCCAGCAACCTATGACAGGACTCACTACCCCTCAGCCAATCAGGAGGACAAACAGAGGTTGCCCCACATCATATTTTTCCGTAGCTGGTCTGCACTACAAGCTAATATGATCTTTTCTGTGATTAATTTCCAGTGTGCTTTGGTGTGAAGACTGAGAGCAAATCACTGTTGAAAGTCTTGGCAGTGCCTCTTCAGCTATGTCTGATTTTAGACAGAATGCCTCAAGTGAGCGCTAACCAACCCTTTTATGATCAGCAGGGGGCATCATTTCATGCAGGCCAAGGCCAGGCACAGTCATACAGCACTTTTAAACATTACAGTGGCTAGTCCTTCCCTGTGTCCGCTGGATGGATGGAATTCTAAATACTATATTGGACCAAACATCTACAGGCAGCTTCTCACATAACTAGAGAGTTATGGGGAAATCCTTTGCATGTTTTCTTAATACTAATGCATGATGGGAATGCACTGAAACATCCTGTAATTTCTCTTATGAGCATTCGTGAATGTGACCTACTGTGAGTGAGAGAGTGGCTTTAACCGAATAGAACATTAGAGATCTGTGAGTGTCCTGCAGTACCTGCTGTCATGGAGGTATAGTTGTGGGGGGACTGGTACAGAGGTGACCTGGCATGGAGGGGCCATGGAGACACAGGGGTCAACCACAGAGACAGGGTGAGGAGCTGTGGGGGTAGGCTGCAGGACCTCCACGCTGGGCTGAGGGCCGGCGGGGCTGGGCTGGGTGGCCACCATGGGGCTGCTCTGGGCCAGTGTGGGGCTGGCCTCTGTCACCAGTGGACTGGGCTGGCTGCTGACCTGGGGCTGCTGGGGGCCTGAGGGGCTCTGGTGGGCCGCTGGGCTGGACTGGGCCTGGGGACTGTGCTTCTGGGCCATGGGGCTCTGTTTCTCGGAGGTGGGGGCCGAGTGGGGCCCATTGCCATCTGTCAGAGTGAGATACAACTGAGGTGCTGATCAAGGAATAAACACAGTGTTCAGACGCAAGATGAAAAAGGCTATGCAAGTTGTAGCTTCTGTATTCTATGATTTTAAATATTTTTATAACTCACTGAAAAATTTGGTTTCTTAAGCCCCATTCACATACATAGTTACTCGCCCATTGCTAAGCTATGACGGACAACGGAATGTAAGTGTGTTTGAGCAGTGGCAGCGACAGGCAAGTAAAAACTAGCAATGCGATGTGAACGGGTAGTGAGATAAAATTTTTTAACTTTCAGTGAGTGCGAGTGAAGTGATTACCAATACGAATGGAGGATAGTTGAATGATTGACAGTTAACTGAAACACATGCTCTAGAGTTCTCTAGAGTTCACAGTTCTCTAGAGATTTGTCATTCAGAGACAAAACGCTCACAAAAGGCTTACAAACTGTAAGCGATGTAAACGTAACCGTATGCACAGGTGTGTGATTATAGCTAGTAAAGTGTTTCCCTCCGACACTTTAGCAGTGACTAGTAAACAAGCGGAAAAACCTGCGAGTGTATGTCTGTGAGAAAGTGACATGAGCGTGTAGCAATATCTGTGAATGGCCTTTTATGGAGGAAACTTGTTTTGAAAATGTTTTTCTTAGTTTCACAAGAAATTAATCAGCAGTTATTGAGTGCTCATCTGTCTGCAAAACCACCTTAGGAGAGAAAAGGAGCGATAAAAATAGTGTGAAAAGGGATTTGAAGAGAGAAAAAGAAGTAATTTAACTTTTAAGTTGAACTTAAATTAGACTTGGACTGAGACATAAGGACTACAATGAAAAATGGTCAATAAGAAAATGGCCAAAATGTTCAACTCAGCAGAAATCAAATCAAGGACAGATCTCATTTTGAAATTTCCTTTCTTATAGATAAACACAGGAAAAACACAAGGAACACTATGGCAACACAGCTAGACAACTGGCTGATACTAAGAATAACTAGATAGCTACATAATTCAGAAGCTTCATAAGTCACTATAGGGAAGCAAATGCATGTCATATTTTATACATACATTCTAAAATACATTTGAGAAAATACATACAATTTCTCCCATCACTCATTTTCACTCTCACAAACATAAACACGTGCATGTGCATGTACACACACACACACACACACACACACACACACTTTAAATATTACATACCTTCTTCAGGGATGATGTGGAGAGTAACAGAGAGGCCAGCATCCTTTATTAGTTTGACTATGTCAGCATGTGGCATGTTGATAATGGACTGTCCGTTGACAGCCATGATGCGGTCCCCAACCTTGAGCTTCCCACAGCGGTCTGCTGGACTGCCTTCAATGATGCGCCCAATCTTGTGTGGCACTGCTACAAACCCACACATACAACAGTGAATGAACTACAAAGATCTGTTCAAATGAGCAGGTAGTGTCTATGTAACCACAACTACTGCTGTTCAACTACTGCTTGAACAGATTCTAAAAATGAGTTTGAAGGGGTGTATCTGTAACAGTGGCTACTGATTGATGAAATTAGCCCACATAAGCATAGCAACACCGATTCTAAGGTTGAAAATATGCATTATATGTCTTGTTTTGAGGATGTATGAGGTAACGTTCAAATAAATAAATAAATCCCAGTCACACAATAAAATATTGTTTTGGTCACTCTTTTAGTTAAGCATAAATCCTACTGGGTGTAGTTCAGTCATTGTGACCATTGTCAATGCCAATTAGCAATACATCAGCCATACATTCATAACATGAAAACCAGCTGTTAAGTTCATATTACTGAGCTGTGTAGCTTTTCAGACAGCCAATCTTCCCGTTCAATCAAATTATTTGATAATAATCTGGAATCTTGAGCTGGAAACAAGCATGAAGTAGATACACAGGGACAGCCACAGGGGAATTTGGTCTACAGAAACAACTAGCATTTTTAGACACCTAGGCCTATCTCATTAGGGTAGGGGGTAACCCACAGCACATACTGTAGTCCTTGTCCCTACTGTGTCCACTGCAGACCATAAATATTCACAAGCACAAAATATCCCTACAAGCATGTAATAAAGACAAAGAGAACAACAGCGTGTGGTGTGATAGAATATAATAGGACAAAAGGTCTCATTGCAAGCGTGACATAATAAAGAGCAGTACTCACTGATGGTGGCACTGTTCTCAGGCCTGTTGAGGGAGCTGATGATGACAAAGCCGAACCCCTCACTCTCCTTGCGGTGGATGAGCACATCAGTGGTTGGGGGCAGGTTGGCTGGACAGCCATGTCCTCGTGGGGAGCTGTGCTGGGCCAAGCCAGACACAGACACAGGTACAGACGAGGCACCGTTTTCTGGACACAGTTCAGCTGTGGATGCCAGAGCACAATACCCCAGTCACCCAACATTTAGTTCTTTATCATCTCCTGCTTTTTAAGGGCTTCAGCTGGACTTTACCAGTTCTCTCCCTGCCTAAATGTGTCTGAGCTCACCTAGCGGTTGGACTGGCCTCCTGACCGTCAGGGTAACTTGGCCGTTGCGAGCGGCCGCGTGCATGAGGTCAATGACGTATCGATGGGGCCTCCCCGCCACAGGCATGTGGTCCACAGACACCAGCTCGTCCCCAGGGCGCAGGCGGCCATCGCGCTCTGCAGGGCTGTTCTCTATGATGGCTCCAATGACAATCTGCTCATGGGGAAACCACACTGGCATCAGCTACATCCAGCAGAGATTTGGAAAGATTTGGCCAGCTTTATTTATGCTGACAATTCAAAGAAGGGAACTGCAGATGATTCCACATGAAGAAAGTATAGAACATGTCATTAACTGTTAACATGACTTGCACTGCAGTTTCTATCTGACAGTCCACATAACAAAGACTGCACAGAGCACATCTAGAAATCACATAAACATACTCTTGTGCTCTAGGACTCAAATGAATGAGGGGAAAATAAGATGAGAACAAAACATAAAGCATTATGAGCCAGATTACAGAGTGCACATAAGAAAGAGTGGAGGCCTGGATGGGACATTCAACCACCATGATGACCAGCCCTGATCACTGAGGGATCTGGCCACAATTTAGGAGAATTTGTCCTAACCCACAATTGAACATTGGAATATCCAATTCTCTGATCTAATAAAAAAACTATTGCATAGAGGAAGAAACCAATTTCCTGTCCTCTTTTAAAGAGAATTTCAACTTTGATCAGATCTTCTTGCTTTTTCCCACTAACAGAATTTGCTTTTCTCTCTCTTGCTACCACCCCTCCACCCTTTGTGGTCTTTCTTTGGCATGAGATGGAGTGGTGGCGATGCTAGCCGATGGTGGTTTGTTCTGCCTGCCCCATACGAGCCTTGTCACGGGCGTCCGGACTCACAGCCTGCACCGCCTCGTCTCCTCCCAGGATCCGAAAGCCAAACCCAGTCTTCTCCCGCAGCAAGTGCACTTCCACCTCCTGATACTCGGGCCCTACAAAAATGTTGTTTACCTTACACGATAGTCTTCTGACAGCCACATAGCGCTGCATCCAATACTCTGTAGTGATTTGATATCAATTAGCAAGTTATATGCAGTAGCTATCTGATAGGAAATGATTTGGTACCGTTCGCAGTAAGGTGTGTGATTTAAACTGCATCAGTGTTACCTGTTCAAAGTTAGGCAAAACATGCACATGAAGTGCAGAATGTTCAAGTGCTTTGTGTCAGGGGAGGTAAGGTGTGAAAATGATGACAGATTCCTACTCACCTGTTGCATCTGAAAGGAAATGAATCCGAGATAGAACTGGCTCTGGGATAAAAGAATGAAATAGGTCAGCAATGTACACTATACTCTAGTCATGTTCAGTATGCAGTATTCTGACTTGTGTGTGTTTTTGATAAATTATGAGAAGAGTGTCCACTCACGCCGGCTCTCGTAGATGGCCCTGGACTTCTCATACAGGTCGTAAGGGTCAGGCTTGCTGAGGTGGAACCCTTCGGAGTCTGGCACAGATGAGCGGTGGAGTGTGTGGGATGGGTGGGGGGCACCCAGGGACATCCCTGGAGCTGACAGAGATGTCTGAGGGCTGCACTGGGGGTCCCACTGGTGGAGAAACAACATGGGCATTCAGCACAGTTAAAGTACAATGACTGTAACAATTGTGGGAAGGATGACTCAAAGGGATCTACTGCTGATCATGGACTTACTCTCCACAAATATTGTTGCAGTGCTTAGTAGCTGCAGTTAGGAGTCAAATGCACAACAAGAGGCGGGAATTCCAAAGAACACAGTTGTACTTAATCCAGAATAGCACACGAGTCAGTATAGCATACGGACACAAGGACGACAAAGGACTGAAGAAACTCAATGATTTCTTACCCATCTGTCTCTAGATTGTCTACTGGTGTAGTTACACCCTCGGTTTAGTTCAGTTCCTTACTGTGGTGTGTGTGGGTGTGTGTGTGTGTGTGTACTGTTATGTTGTGTGCTTTGTTCTGTGTTTTTCTATGTAAAATAAAGACGTTTTTGAGTGCACAGACTGCATTATTGTTATCTAAACCAAGTCTTGGCTTAATAGTGAACACTTGCTAATAGAGCACTCTAAAGTAGCATGTAAATGATTGACATGAATACATAACATGCTTATCCATACTACATAATGCTCCTTGTGTAAGGCCCTAAGTCATTACAGCAACACTTAAAGCACAGCATAAGTAAAACCTGGACTATCAGGCTGTAGTAATCTGAGAGGAAAGTGTTTCATACAGTGTCAGCAAAATATGTACTTTGATAATACCTTGTGGTGAAAGTAACTGGCCCTGATGTGATTCCTAGGTGATAATGGGTTCAGTTAATCAGGCTGGCCTGCAAGCTGTGTGAAGCTGATGACTCCCATTCCCTCTCAGCACTTCCTCTTCAGCCCTTCGGAATGTGAGCTAATCCAGCTGTGTGGTGGCACTGAAAGTGGTCTGTCAGCTAAATCACTCCAATGTAGGCCAGAGAGATGGAGTGTGATGGCATGGTAAATACAAATGCCCATTTCTCTACTGTAGCAAGCACACTGTCGTTTGAGCACACTAGTGCACTGATTGGAAGTGAGTTGATTTTATCAACTCTGCTTTTATTCCTGCACTTCCTGTGTGTCTGCTCCCAGATACGGACATACTGAAATGATTTGGGTCCATGATAGTGACCGGCAAACAGCTTAATATAGCTGAGAGCAATGTACTGGATGGAAACATCCATGGAACCTCTATGGAAAACTTCTATTTACCTGTTTCGAGGCGTCCCATGGAGAGAAGTGACCTGAAAGACATGAACAACAACAGTTGAGACAGAGGGGAATGCAGAAACTCATTCACAACGTAACAAGGGCCTGCCAGATGAGGGTCACTTGGGCAAAACGGCTTCATTGATAGCATGGAGATGAGAATTTCTAACATTTACATTTTCTTTGAACATAAAGTTATAGTAATTTATGTGAGTCATAATTTTAAATATACTGGCAAATGGGAAAAAGCTTGAAAATGAATTGTAAGAAAAATATAGTACCTTTTAAGCTCAAATGACATAAAAGCATTACAACTAAACACTGACACAAAATGGCTGCCTTCAGTCACCCTTAATAGAACAAATTCTGCAAGGTCATTTTATTCTCTCGAAGTAAAATACTTCCCATAGCATTTCATAATGAAGCCGGGCTATCCAACAATATGTTGTGTTCTTGTCTGTGAAGCGGGCCTGAGAGGAGTGGGGTTGTTTCCTTCTTTTTCAGCCTAATTACATCATTAGCTGCAGGCAGCAGTCACGCTTCCATTTAATCTAACAATTACAGATTGGCCTGTGCATATTTCACATGGGCTCTATCAGATTCCGCACAGCCATGGAACAATCACTCATTCTCTAGCACTGCTTCAGCTCAACTCTACTGTCACTCACACACGCAAACACACACTGGACCCAGGAGCGCTGTAGTACAATAACACAAAAATGACAGAAATGACTGAGAGGAAATTGCACATACATATCTCCAGCCTTCTGGGTTCAAATACTTCCACGTACAGTGCATAATGAGAGCCAATGACGAGATTAGGTTGTAGTCTTGTTTGTGACAGAGGTACACATATCTTGTTTGTGGCAGAGGTACACATATCTTGTTTGTGGCAGAGGTACACATATCTTGGCATGTAATTGTGATCTGGGGAAGGGAATGAGTCACGTGTGAACTTCAAAGTCCTGCTCAGCGAGAGAGGGATTAAAACTGGGATGTAAACAAACGGAGAGTGTGCTGCATCAACGGGAGCTAAGCGCGAGAGGAAGCCTAATGGATGGCGGGTGTCATGAAAGAAACTCATCTCCCTCTGTCTCTGACAAGCTTGGATGTCTCCCAACAAATTCCTTCCAAGTCCTCCCAAGATCAAAAGTGTGTGCATGTGTGCCTCTGCCTTCTTAGGATGATGGGGTTACATCAGTGAAATAGCAGGCTGAAGCTTAACTTCAGGGCCCCATATTAAATGCAGATGGGAGCCACTACTGAATGTTACAAACAGGAAAGGCTGTTGTTTTTCTTTACATGCCAGAGATGTCTGGTATCTTTCTCTGTCTCTCTCTCTCCCTGTGAACAGATGAATGCGTATGTACTGTACAAAGACAGACTGGATGATACTGTCTGTCTCAGTGTTGAACGATCCCTGACGATCCCAGCAAAGCTTCAGTGATGCTGAAGAGTAGCATGAGCTGTCCATGGTGCTGAGGGCTTGAGTTAGCATTGTTGTCTTTTCTCCGACTGCATTGTCAGACATAGGAAAGTAAGTTGTGCATCTGCAAAGATGGCCTCTATGGTTTATACTGTCAAGGTCATGGGTTGACTTCTCAGTAGACATGCTGACACAGAAAATATCTCATGAGTCAAATCAAACAGTAAAGACTTTATTGTAAGTGCCCTGACCAAATATCATCTCTGCTATTCCTCACTGGCATGCAATTCTGCAGCCCATCAGGTGGGATAATGAGCGTCCTGATTGGCCCAGCGAGCTGTCTGTCATGTTGGCGCGGGCCCAGCATGAGCAACATGCACTAAGTGGAGTGCAGAGGGACAGAGCTGTGAACATGGCTGGTGCTCACTGGGCCTCTGGCAGCCTGCCGCCACCACTAGAATGGAGCCGTCTCACACTCTACTGGCACAAGCTCCCATCTCTCCCTCTCTCTCTCCCTCTCTCGCTCTCTCTTTCTATCTGTCTCTCTTTCTCTCTCTCTTTCCTAATGCTGAATGTTAAAGGCAAGTCACTGTTCCATTTCAGTTGGCTGTTTCATAATTAAAATTATGTAAAGTATAAGAACTTGAACTTTATTTTCATTGATATTTAACCAAATAGTGTTACACTGCCATGAACATGTCTTCGCTTCATAATTCCAGCTGAGTATGTTTTAAGTGTATACTTGTACTTGACAAATACTCTCATCTCATCATTTTTGGGCAAGTTCTTGTGTGTTGTTTCCACTATCCACTCGCCAAATCCAACACAGACTCCAGGTCAGTGACTGTGGGCACACAGCTAGACAAGCTGACACCCACCAGTAGCACTGCTGATCCCAGGGCCCCCAAGCCCCTTTGAGTCATGGGACTGAGTTTGTCTTATAGCCTCTTAGCCTGTGACACACAGCAGAGGAGCTACCTGCAGCCTGAGGTCACTGACAGATGAGCAGCACTATGTTGAGCAGACACCAGCCGCCTCTCTGTCGGCCATGTGTGGAGCACACGTGCGAGTGTAATCATCATGACGCTCTAGTGCCACCAGGACCAGCAGTGTGTCCCACTCATGCCCCCACGCCTGGCCTAGTCACGCAGCTCACAGCCAGGCCCAGCAGACTGGTCTATGCAGCTGCGCTGCTGCAGGCTGACCGTGACCTTGAGCACAATCACATTGCATCAGAGGAGAGGCGTGAGCCATGACGGGTGCTGTCACTGGCCCCTGGTACTGCCCTCTGGTCACCATGCACGCCAACCACTAGGATGCAATGATTTACTAACAGAAAAATCCGCAGCAACATGAACTGAACCTATGTCTAAAATAGACTAAAGCCATCCATATCTTTATGCTGTTGATAATGTGGCCACTTGGATCAACTGGGAAAATCTTATTGTTGATATTCTTCAACTCCAATTTTTCTATTTTCCATGCTTGACTGTTGATGCAATCTCAGATGTAGTGGAGCGGAGTGGAGCCAAATAAACTCACATTCCTGTTTGAAAAGCATAGACGCTATTTTTTGTACGATTCTGTATGACCATGATCATACTGAAAAGAACACAGGTATGGAGCCACAGCTGGAGTGCTGTTACTGAAGTGAATTGACTACTCAGATCAAACCCTTGAGCATGAGCATGGTCCTCTGTTCCATTAGGATGGCAGGAATCTACAGTCTACAGTGATCGATCAGACCAAAGACCTCAGAATGAACTAGCTGCTATTTTCTTTTTTTTCATCAGGTGATGAAAGGCACTTTGACCTACACTGAGGCACCGAGAGATGAGCTCTGCCTTCTGCGGCTCAGACAGTCGTGAGCAGCTCATTCTTACCTGCAGCTGGGGTTCCTCTCTGGATGACCAGGGTGGCCTCGGTCCCCACTGGGCAGTCCTTCAGCAGCTGCACCACCTGGTTGTGGTTGAGGCCCTGCAGACCCTGCTGATTGAACTCCACCATCAGGTCCCCCTCACACAGCCCCGGGCAGCCCTGGGCCTCCAGCACCTGTTTGACCCTTTGGCCCGTGGAGCTGTCTGCGATGGTGAACCCAAAGCCCTCCGAGCCCTTCACCATGGTGAGGCTCAGCAGCTCTGCCCCCTGGCCGGCCCCCGCTCCTGCGGCCGCCGCCGTCCCTGACGACGCCATGGACACGGAGTCCTCGTGCCCCGCCGCTCCCACAGCACCGCCGGGAGCGTTGAGGGAGGGCGGCTGCGAGCCGTCCAGATGCGTGTCGCCGGGGTGGGGCAGAGGCGTCTGCTGGTCGGGCAGCCGGCCCGTGAGGGACATGTACTCCATGTAGTTGTCGTAGTTGCTGCGGCCGTTGAGCAACAGCGGGTGCTCCACCAGGCCCATCTGCTGCAGCGTGCTGCCGGCCGTGCCGCTGGCCGAGGCCTCCTCGGGGTCATAGGGCAGAGGGTAGCCTCGGCACAGCATGATGGTGACGCTCTGACCGATGGGCACAGACTGGAAGAGCTTGACCACGTCGGCATGGGTGGTGCCAAGCACGCAGATGTCATTTATGTAAACTATGACATCACCTAGAGACAACAGAGAATGACATTGGAAGTAAGCAGGCAATGAGACACATGTTGCATGAGGCACTCACATAAACTCAATATAAACCTGCTGACACACACACACATACACACACATACACACACAAATCACTTAATTTATCCACAGAGCATTTCCCACCTCCCAAGCCCATGAACAACACCCCTGACTGAGGAGAGAGCCTAGTACAGGCCTTCGCTGCTTAACCCTCACAGCAGAGTCCCCAGCAACATTAGCCATCCAGATAGGTGTGAGTGAGAGTAGGGCTGTCTGATTACACCAGCCAAGAGCAAACAGCAGAGGGCAGGACACAAGGACAAAGAGAACAGAGAGAACAGAGAGATTAAGGGAGAGAGAGAGAGAGATAAAAGAATGAGACTGAGCTGTAGAGCATATAAGATGTATGGCTACATTTCTGCATTTCAAATTTACTCTGGATGAAGATAAAATCCTGAACAAAAAGGAGGAATTTGCATCTAAATCAGGGCTGTACTGCAGAGTGTGACAGCATTGCTCTGATTTGTGATTAAACAACTGTTCCATCAGTAAAGCAGCCCATTATAAAAAACAGCATTAGTCAAGCTGCATATTTTAAAACCAGTTAAATAAAGCTAAGCAATATAACAATTGTATGTTTCCACAAAGCTTTTAGCCACAATGTTTCTAATTAACCTCTCAACAATGTTAAACAATTCCCAGTGTTTACAATCTGAAGGTTTTGTTCGGTATTTGACAGTAAAGTGTTAGCTGGCCGGTGAATATGTGTTTACATGAATGCAGAGAAATCAGGTTATTAATATCCCTGATTACATAATAAATACTAATATTCCGCTTACTGATTATAGCGTTCTTTGTGGTGTTCTCACCGAGTTATAGTGTTCTCACCTCACTTTCGGAGTACACCACCTAGCATATCCCGATTTCTTAGAAACCAGGATAAGGGCTTCCTCGAGATACTGAATTTGGGAAAGGTGTTTACATGCACAAACGCAACGCCGGGATCCTTAATATCCTGATCATATTCGGTGAACATAGTGAGATAATGGGAGTGAGCTATTCTCTAGCTTTAACTCCAGTGCCATATATGGGACTGTTAGGATGATCATGCAGTTAACCATGAGACCACAGCCTTGGATCTGGACTTTGGATCCATTGGATATATAACACATACTGTCCATAACATACATGGATGGCTTGATGGGTTTGACATTAATAATTTGGTCTGAAACCTGTGTGTTTCTGGTTTGCCAATAAAAAATAAATGATAAAAAATATAATAACAAAAAAATAATAACACACATACATCCAGAATATTCTGGGCCAGCAGTTTCATTCATGAAATGAGAATTGGTCGCCTTGGGATTGATTCCTGAAACCCTATGTTGTGAGTCTGTGATGCTTTAGATAAAAAATTGTGCTAAATCCCAGTCAACTTCACAGTAGGTAAGTTGTGTCTAGAGTGATGTGGTCTATTCTGGACTGCTCACCAGTGTCCATCTTGCCATCCTGTGCGGCGGGACCATCAGGGATGACGCTCTTCACCTGCAGGAACTCATCTGGCTCGTCCCCACCAATGATGGTGAAGCCAAAGCCCATGTTGCTCTTCTGCAGCGACGTGGACAAGAAGGTACCCTTCAGCTGGGTGGGATCCCGCGTGAACGGAGGTTTCTCTGAGGAAAGAGGGTAGAGTTTACATGCATACACACACACACACACACACACACACAGGTCAGAGAGTAGAGAGTGCAGATCAGAGGGCCTGAACTATCAACCACCCACCGAGATCATATACTGTATGTAGTACAGTAAAACAACAAAACACATGGTACACTTGTGGAGAGTCAGGGACAGGAAGGAAAGTAGAAGCCAGCAGTGATTAGTCACACTGGGAAATGAACTAAAGATGGCAGACCTCTCTAAAGGGCAAATACATCCCACTGAGTACTTTCCCATGGTATAACCTCCCAGGAAGGTGTGTGTGGCGCTAAGGCCGGAGGGCACTGGCTCACCTCTGTAGATGGT